>JALGAY010000010.1:8587541-9837541 GCA_029207805.1 Tribolium confusum | reverse complement strand
TTTTTTAATTTGTAAACATAATTCTAAAAACTTGAAAAAATCAGAAATCAAAATATTTACAAAATATAAAAATTCTACAAAAACTAAAATTGTCGTCAATCTATATCTGGTTATAAATTCTGAACAATTTAGAATAACTAATAAATGATATAAAAACTGTAGAAAACAGAAAGTTTAAAAAATATACAAAATCTAAAAATCTGATTGTAGAATACTTTGAGCATCTGTAAAATCTACAAAATCTAAAAACTGACCTAGAAAAAATTTATTTTAAAAAATTGTATATTTATGGAAAAGTTTTAGATTATGTATTTAGAAGTATTTTACATTTAAAAAATCTATAATTCAGATACAAAAAAAATGTCCAAAAAGTTATAAATTTTTAAAAATGTATAAATTTTAGACAATTTGATAAAAGTTTTAGATAAATCTGGAGAATTTAGAGATTTAAAGCATTTGAAAAATTTATAATTCTTTAAAAAATTTCTACAAATAAAAAATTAGAATACCTAATTTACAAAATATAATTAAATAACAAAAAATTATTTACAAAATATATGCAAATTAAAAAATATCTAGACAATTTGAATAAATTAGAAGAGTGATACAAAAAAATTAAAACTAGTAAAACCAAAAATATAATCAAAAAACTATTCATTAGAAGAGAGCCAAAGAGAAGAATCACAATTAAAAAGAAATTTTCTTATACTTTACGTTTGCAGTTGCTAATTATTTATATTTAGCTTCTTGCATTATTTTTTTAATTTTTAAAGAGAAATGTTCGATAAAAATAAAAAACTTGCGTATTCGGATTAAAGGTATTCATATTATAGAGATTCTACTGTAATTGAAAATTAAATAAAAGCACATGTGCTACTAGAAACTTATTAGTTTAGTAAGATTGACACTTAATATTGAAAAATGATTATAAAGGCAATAAATGTGGGGCATTTTTTTCGGTAACTTACCAGAATAGAATGTGATAAGCTTGGGAATGGAGTTATCAGTAGTGGAGTGTTGTTGCCTAGTTTGTAGATAGAGTGTCATCATTCGGGTATATTCTTCCTGGCTAATGTTGATCTGTGGAAAAGCAACAAGTGGTTGAGTGTAAGATCCTGTAGGCAAAACAATAAGTTTTGATGTTACGCAGAGAGTAGTAAGGTTGCTCCCGTTTCTATTTTAGTCTGGCGTGTGTGCTGGCCAAAAAATGAAAAAACACCGGGATTTGGCAATATTTTCCGGTCGGTTGGTCCGGGATTCCCCGAGCCGGAACTATCCGGAGCAACCTTGTAGAATTGAAAGCGCGTACCTTGGAGACGTCCGGACTGGGGCTAAGTCCCAGATCGTGGAAAAGACTCTTATCTGCAGTTAGCACTTGCACTAGATAGAGAAACGTCCACGCCGCTGTTGTAGGCCACCAGTTGCCGCCCATAGCCGGGGGCTATGACTAGCGCACTTCACTATGCACCTGCACATGCACATGCACTTGCATTGGCGCGCAACCCGCCGACACCGTCGCCGTCGTCAGCCGCAGCTAGCCGTCAACAACGATACCTTCTAGCGGTCGAACTAAACTCACGCGCTCGCCGCCACTCACACTTTTATAGCGGGATTCGCGGGGGGGACACCCTTAAACGAAGGAATTCCGAACACTTTTACCCGGAAAACGATACCACCATGCCACCACAATCCTAACACCCCTCACACTATCACACTTTAAACGCATGCACTCAAAAAAAACTTTTTTTTGGAAATCATTTACCTCTTAATAAACTAAACAAATTGTCAATTCTAAAACCTGGTTAAAAAAAATACAGAAAGGAATTAAAAAAATTAAATTCAATTATAAACTTTATTATTTCTTTAATTATTCATTTTTTGAAAAATGTACTTTTGTTAGATATATAGCTGTCAAAATTTTGTACAATTTTGTTATCACCATATTATCGATTTAAACCATATACATACTGTTTCTTTTACTAGATTTTTTAAAAATAGTGCAAAAAAATATTTTATTTAAATTTTTGGCTTTGTTGTAAAATCTTTTCAACTTTATGGCACTTCTGGTTATACCGGAAACGACCGCCGTAGCTGCTCAACATCACTTAATAAAATTTAAAAAGGTATTATTTATTTTAACTGATGATTCTTTAATTTAAGATCATAAAAATAATTTAAATGTCAAACCTTTTGTCGATGGTAAATTATTTTAAAAAAGATTTAAATATTTTTTAAAAAATTAAGAAATGTTTTATATAAAAAAAATTAAAATACGTGTACGTGTTATTACATTTTTAAAAACAATTTTAGTTTTTTTATAAAATTTTAATTTTAATATTAAACTTTTTTTTCTAAAAAATTTATGAACGAATAGTAAATTTTGAAGATAAAAAATTGGGTTATTTACGGTTTGTCTATTGTGTGACTTAGTATCTTAGAAGTTTAGCTTTAATGTTATATAATTTCTAATATAAAATCTAATTTTGTTTAAAAACTAATAAAATAAAAAATAAAATTACAAGTTGATTTCTTAATTAATTTTTGATTAATTCTAGTAAAAATTTAAACATTGAAATTTTTGCGAATAAAATTAGATTTAATTGAAGTATTAAACTCGCAGTTTGTATAGGGTGGTTCGTGGTTCATTTTTGATAGTTTTTATGCAGTCGCGAGAATATAATTTTGGTCGTTAAAATAACGTTTTGACACTAAAAAGATCGCTTAGTTGTAGGCTTTCATAACCTTTTGACAATGAGCTGTCAGTTATTGTAAAAAATTAAAAAAAATTAATTGTAACTTTTTAACCACAAAAGTTTCTTTTTCGCTACTCTAGGTTTTTTATACATTCGACTATCACACAAAGAAACGAATAATAATATTCTTATGCTACCTTTTTGAGATAAATTTAATAGTCTAAACAGTTTTGCACTACCATCTTTTGTTTTTGACAATCAGCGACTTTTGTTCAATTTATTCTCTAATTTTTTTATTTCTGTTCTCTATTTTTTTATTTTTTAATTAACTCAAAAAGTAAAAATTGGTGCTACTACAAATTTTTACATTAAATCAAATGGTGTAATTAAAAGTTATTTATACTTTTAAATTTTTGAGATATAGACCAAAATTAAGTAGAAAGCATATTATGACTTTAAAAAAATATATTTTTATTACAAAAAGTTAAACAATTTTGAAAAAACTAAAAACTAAATTCTTTTGTATCTATTTAAACTGACATTAATAAAAAATCATAAAAAATTACTATTATTGTAAAAAAAATCTTATTTTAGTAAGTATCAAATCATTAAAGTGTTCTTTTTTGTAATAACCACTTAACTGTTGTCTGTATGTGCTTGTTTTACATTTTTTTTATAAATTTCTATTGTATCTACTTGTTGCTTGTCAAAACTTTAATTAATACCATAAAAATAAAAAATAATACATAATAATAAAAATGCCATAATGACTACATTTGCAGTACAAAGTAAAATAATTTCCGAAAAAATTTGTTAACTAACGATAAAAACCCATCATAAAAAATACAAAAATATATTTAAATAAGAAAAAATTATTTTATCACTATGTTTATAAATGTTTGTTTTCTTTGTGTTTATTTTAATATTGTTTTATCATAAGTGCTTAAACATTTTTTTTTGTTTTATTTGGTACTTACTACGAGAATACGGAAAAACGAACCTGCCGTGACCTGATCTGACCTGGACCTGCTAATTTGTTACATCCTTTAAATAATAAAAATGTAGATCTGATTTTTTTATTGAAACCTAATATAAGCCAACGTTTCGGACTTTATTGTTTCTTCTTCAAGGCTTGTTATATAGTATTACACACATTTAAAATAGATATTAAAAATTAACATAACTACTGTTTTCTGTCTGGTCAGTATATTGTAATATAACAAGTCTTGAAGAAGGAAAAATAAAGTTCAAAACGTTGGCTTAGGTTATCTGTCAACCGTTTATCTTATTAACAATTGGGGGACTCATTGAACATAATATTTTTTTAAAGTTTACTTATCATTTGTTCAAATAAAATTTACCAGTCAAATGGAGTTTTTTTAGTGAATTAGTTCACCTTATCGTGACTTTACTGTAATAATTCCGATTTCTGAAAATTAGAAATCTGTTATTTATTTTTATCAAATTTGGTTTGTTGGTTTGGAGTTGTACCTGTTTAACATTAAAGGTTGGTTCAAAGAACGAGCTAGTATAGCATCAAACACATGATTCATCTTCTACAAATAGATTAAATTAATTGAGATGGAACCCCCTAGTTTATAATACTTGTAACCTTTGAATTTCTTCGTATCGAAAATAATCTATAAATAAATATAGGAAAAGTGATGCACAAAACTGCGTTATTACAGCTTTAATAGTGTAATAGTAGTGTAATTATTTATTGCTTGCAAGTGATCTAAATAATTTCCGCACCTTTGTAGAGGTCAGTAAAATAATTTAAAATTAGTCTCTAGTGGTAAATTTAGTTTGAATGTAGGTGGTGTACCTTTTATACGCAAAAACATATCGATTAAAATAAAATTGAATTAGAACGTTCGTCGAAATTTCTAGCTTTTTAAAAAATGAATAAATTGATGAAAATACGATAAAAGTTGGTTTCGTTGAAGAGGAAAATGCTACGTTTTGTGGGTGGTGAATAGGAAAATAGCGTTATTATTAATGATTAGTGGTTTGTTTCTGGAAAGTGTGAATTGTAGTTCGTTTCCAGAGAAAAGAGGTAATTCACTTCGCACCCCTGTCAGGTGATAGCAAACATTAAACGACTTAGTCAGAGCTCTTGTTCTCGGAAATGAGCCTACTAAGATATTGATTGTAGGCAAACAAAATGACCAGACTCATCATTACCCCCAATAAAAAATATTCTAACCACTAGAATACAACATAAAAAATCTTTTTTAAATTTCTATTTTAATTTATACACAAAAAAAATATCAAAAGACTCAAAAAACTATAAATAATAATAACAAGTAATAATTGATTTATTTAGATATCAAAATCAGTTACATATATTACAATAAATATAATATGTATATAAAACAAAAACAAAAAGTAGAGGGGAAAATCAATAATTGACTATATTAGTATTGTAAGAAAACTTAGGAAATAAAATAGTGGAAAGAGGTTAAGACAATGGTAGTGACCACTAACTATTAAAAAAACCAATAGTTAAATAAAAAAACAAAAATATGCAAAATATAATAAATACACAACTTTAAAGGGTTATCTAATAATAAGGAAAATAAAAGAAAAAGTAACTGGGAATGCTACAAAAGAAAGCTAGATTAAGTTATGTGTTTAAAAGATATACCATAAAAAGCAGAATAGTAGACTAAAAAAAAGGCATACTATCTAAGATATAAAAACTAAAAAATAATGATTAGGACATCTTGAAAAAAATTTAAAAACAATTTAAAAATAATAGTAATGTACTGCCTTTTAAATTCAAATCTTTTACAATTGCCAGTCTTATCAGTCACTAGAGTAGATTTATTAATTTTAATCTTCTACCAAATATGAAATAAAATAAAACTACTAAAAAACCGTTTGTTGTTACTGTGATAATAAATGATCCGAAAAGATATAGATTTTTAAAGATTGAAGTATAAGTTAGTTTAGAAAGCAACATGTTTAACCTAGTACAAAAATAAAACTAGAAAAGGTAGAAAAATAAGAAAGGTTAAAGTATATCATAAATGATAAAAGCACAGCAATGTCTTTTAGCGTGTACTATTTCGTTTATGACTGGTACACGCTAGAAAATACTTATTTAGGGATTATGTAATGTAGCAGAAAATTAGAGAATAAACAAATTACTAGAGAATAAAAACGTTTAATAGCGTCAGCTCAAGCTTAGGCTTAAAGTTGAGAGTAAGATTTGTAAAAAAAAATTAGAAAGCAGGCTAAGATGGAGAAAAAAATTATAAATAATTTTTTTTATCGTCTGAACAAGCAATAAGCTGGCTTTAAAACCAGACAGAAGTACCAAAGATTTGCTTTTTGACTAAGATAAATATTAAAAATCATTCTGAAAATAACTGAAAATACACGGTGTTTTAAAATTGTAGCATTCTGAGTTCAGAGCGCTGTAGGATTTTCTGATCTCTTACCAAAAGTAAGAAAAAAATTGTTGTAAACAGTAGTTATAGTTGTACTAGCTAGAATGCTTTAAACTCGACGTGCCTTAGTTTTAAGTCACATGTATGTATATACTTTTGTGCAATAGAGCGTTTGATTTAGTATTTAGAAAACAACATTTTTTTTTGCACAAGGTCTTTTCTAGAGAATTGAACCGCACAGTAAGGTCTCTATGCCGATTGTGTGCAGCCTCCTAAAGTAATCTAATGCACCAGTCTTTGTGCTTTGTATCTTTGAAGATGCTCAGTACCTTGTTTTTAAAAGTTTTCTCAGCAACAACGTTAAGTTTCAAAAATTGGGAATCCAAGTGTAATTCTCTGACTTTAAACGCAGAACAAAAGCAAATATAAATAAAGAGCAGTTTTGTTATCTTTAGTACAAAGTACAACTTCTGTCATCTTTACTAAGTCTAATGACGTGCAAGCGTTTTTAGTTGTCAATGTTTGGTGTATGCTACCTATTTGCTAGTAATTAAGGTTACAAGCGGTGACTTCAAATCGCTTTCTAAACAAAATAGAAAACGTTTTGAAAAACGATGGTGTCGTTATAGAAGTCACTCAGTCTGTCTTGTTTTTAAGATTTGTGAAATAAAGACTGCTGAATCTAAAGGATTTGTGTGACAAGATTGAGTTTACTCCTAAAAACGCCTCTCTTTTTTAAACTTGATTAACTTATAACTTTAAAACTGCAATATACCAACTCAATAAATCAAAAATATATAATTTTTGAATTTAATATTATTTTTATCTTTTTTTTAACTCAACTTTTATTATGTTTGACTATTTCCATAAGCAAATTCTAAAACGAGCCTGAATGCCTCACGTACAAACTTTTCTGTCAATTTTAAAAACTTGTTTTTTATTAAAACGACTATGTATTTAACATAGTCCTGGCAGTAGATCAAACGTATTTTTAGCTTGTGGATAGAATTGTCTACTGTGAGGCTCTACAACAGAGCGGTTAGTACTCTTTCTTGACAGGATGTTACGACAGTAAAACTACAAATATACACATAGATTCAAAAATTTTGCATCACCCGATTTTGGTGTGTTACAAAAGTTACAAGAAAGTATATTTTGGCTAGGTTTTTTACTAATGCATATTTCTTAAAATAATACTGTTTTTTGCAGCGATAGAAATGGTTTCTTGTAATTTTTCTTTTAAAAATCTCTTTAGTGTCGTATTTTGCTAACGTTTGTTTGTAGTAATTTTAAGTTTTAAAGTTTTATCAAGCCCCGAAACGTTATTTTTAAATTAGATCAAATAAAAATAGTAGCTTTAGTAGAAGAAAGCCACTAACAACGCTGGGTAGCTCAAAGGATTGGCGTTTCAGAAAGTGATGTTTCTCGCATTTAAAATAGCTTTTTATCGACCAATTATGTGCAAGATTGTCTACGAAGTCGTAGAAGAAGGGTTACTAATTGTCAACAAAATCGTTTTATAACGTTTACTACGCGAAGAAATTTTACCATGTCTCGCCACAATTACGAAGAGAGATGCGACATACACTTAAAATTAACATTTCTGTCTCTACATTTCGAAGAAACTTATTTGGTTTTTAAAAATAATATTTGATCGTATATGTCAAAAAAGTCAAAATTACAAAACTCCAAAACTATATAAAAAAAAATATTTAATCAACTACAAAATTGATCATCATTATCAGGTTTTAAATTCTCGTCTACCAAAACAAAATGCATTCTTTTTAGTCGAAATAGAACTAAACATCGCATTGCTTTACAACTTGATGATCATCAAATAGATGTTGTAGATCATATTAGATTCTTAGGTTTTATCTTCGACTTACAGCTGACTTGGAAAGAACATATACTATCTCTAAAAACTACAATCTCTAAAAGTCTTCAACTTCTCAAAACAATAGCCCATCACTTATAGAAAGCTGACATAAACTAGCTTTTTAGAATATATTGCAGTTTGATCTGCTTGGGAACTGACTATGGACTAATAGTTTACGGCACCGCTTGTAAAAGTACTCTAAAGAAATAAAAATAGACTCTGTTTATACGTGTGTCTTTTAAACCATTTTTTAAGTTTTTTGTACCAGTCCCAATAAAAGTTTATTTTGTTTAGCACAAAAACTTCTACCGCAGTATAGACGCCAACAACTGTTTCTTCAATATGTTCCAAACATAGCAATGCAGCCCAACCATCCAAAATTTGATCTTCTTTTTGCAAATCTATAATCTGCTCTTTTCTTACAAAAACCACATTTATTATCTTTTCTTTTCTTTTATCTTATATAGGTTTTGACTCCTTTTATTACTCACTTTATCTTCCTAAAAATTCAACTTCTTTCTGGACCATACTCACTCCTAACAATACTCTTACACAAACTTAGTTTAGCAAAACTGACACCTAGCCAGAAATCTTACTTCAAGAATACTATCAGCAACACAACTAACACCAAGAAGCTCTATTTATATTTACCGACGAATCTAAGTTTTTAGATGAAGAAGGAGTATTCCCTTCATCTTTTCAAATGCAAATTAAGCTCTCGACAACTTGCAGTATTTTTTGTGCCAAACCTGCAGCTATCTATAAAGCCGTCAAATATACAAGCAAAATTTAGGACACCTATCTAGTCATTTGCACTGATTCCTTTAGTGCTTTAGCCGCCTTACAAAACCTTTATTTATCTAACTCTATCGTCCAACAAATTGCAGAATACAGATCAATTCTTCTACAAACTGGCAAGACTTTAACCCTTATGTATACCTCCTCTCATGTGGAACTCACAGGCAACGAAAAAGCAGACACGCTTGCAAAAACTGTTATCAACACCACTGAAGCTACTCTTTCGTCCCTCAATCTATATAGTGACCTTCGTGTTGAGCTCAAATTAAAAATTTACTTTTCATGGCAATCCGTGTGGTCTTCAAACTCCAGATTTCTTAAGAACATTAAACCCACAGTGCTAGAATCTTTGACTATACCATCTGATAGACAATCACAAATCATACTATCTCGACTGAGACTAAGACACACTCGTCTAACGCATTGTTATCTTATCATCGGTGACAGAAAACCACTCTGCACCTGGTGTACTGTTCCTCTCACTGTTCAACACATTGTAGAAGATTGCAAACAGTTCTCACATTATCGTAGACAACACCTCTCACAGGAATCTATATAAACACTTCTGCGTAGTTATTGAGACAAACTCAAAATCTTTTTAAAAACCGTTCAGTTAATCCATCTATTGTAAATCTATCTAATATTATCTATACATTGTAAATACACCTATTGTACCTACCGCTAATAACTATTATAGTTGATGCGGTCTTTTGTTAAATAAAAAAAAACATTTCTAAAATAACCTTTGTCTTGTTTTAAGCTTTACTGGAATTTTGCCTAAATATTTGTTTTTTTTTAAATTTATTTAAGTGTTTCAGCTACATAGGCTATTTACACTACAATATTAACATATACATTATGTACATATTATACATTTCTGATTTCAGGTTGTTACAATAGTTGAAGAATCTGTAAACTTTTGAGGTGGTTCCATAGTATATCTTCTTCGCATGGATTTTCCCCACTCAGCATCTCCATCTGAAGCACTTGTTTGTTTTCTCTTAGCTTTGTGCAGCTAAAAAGGTGCGGAAATGTTAGGATGGTCCAGTTGCATATAGGTGGTTGTTTTCGTTCTAGTATGTAATTGTGGGTTAGGTTGGTGTGCCCTATACGTAGTCTGTTGAGAATGGTGCCTAAAAATAAATTTAAAAAAATTTACTTTGTATTAAATTTATGTTTTCGCAAATACTCTTTCTTAAGCATGTTATGCATACTCGGCACGACCACAACCACTTCTTCTACACAAATAAATAATTCGATCAATTTGATACCAACAAAAAATTTTAATTTATTTTTAAAGACCAAATTGCTCCAACACAGAAAAAACAGTGGTTATATAATAAGCACGTTATCTTAGAAAACTTAACATGTTAAAATGTTTTCAGTTTTCAGAGTTGTATTTTCACTTTTAGTAAGAATTAGTTTAAATATATTTTTTGTTTTATTTATAATTGCAACAAGTAAGTTTAAGCACGTACAGAAAAAAGACTTTTTGAAAAATATAATGATAAACATTTTGAACCGCACCTAGAACGTATTCTTAATTCAAGAGATATAGGGCTCGTCAATTAAGTCATAAAAATAAAATAGTCGTAAAAACTATGTAAATAGTCATTTAATATTAAATATCAATAAAGAACACAGCTGCACTTCTGTGATTAATTAGTATCGAAATGTTGACATAGTTGTCCAGTTAGACAATAATTAGTTATTTTACGTTTCGTTACATTGAAAACAAAGCTGGTCGACTGTATCAAGACCATAACTACTTTAATGACTGTTTACACACTTTTTACAAGTATTTTACCTTTACGACTTTTTAATTGGCGAGCTCTATATCGCTTGAATCAAGAATACTCGGAGATGTTAGACGTTGTTAGGAGCTGATAGGAATTGACCACGTTTATCTGCTACTATTATTAAAAAAAATTTCATTTGTTTCGCGAGTCTTATATGTCAATACAATACTTTGGTTTTTGAAATCATTTTATTATAATTAAAACAGTTTCTAATTTACCACTAGAAGACGACTAAAGAATATTTTTGGAAAACGTTATTTTATTAAATCGACAGTTTTTTGATCTCAGGAGTACCTCAAAGTTCTATAGCCGATTCTACTTATTTGAAGCTTGTAGGACTCTATACACGTATATCGTAGCCTGTTTGAGAACATTCAAGCAAATTTGGTCAAATTTTAAAAAAAAGTATACCTTTTTCATCAACCCAAAAAGAAATAGAAATGTATTGATAAGATAACATCACAGAATTAGTAATTTCCAATTCAATATTAACAACTTAACCATTAAATTAATTAATAAGCTACCAAAATTAATTGGTACAACTTTCAGTTAAAATGTTTACAAAAGAAGCTTGAAGTGTTCTAATAGATAAACTGTTTTACTCTTCTAATAAGTTTTTAGGCTTCTGATTTTATGTATAATATATTTACATTATATAATCTTTGTTTGTCTAAAGAAATAAAACTAGAAATTAAATTAGTAAAAAACTTACTGGAAGAAGAAAAATTGAAATTCTTAGATTACTCAGTAAATGTTGTAGAAGAAAGTCTAATAAAAAAGCTTTAAAAACAAGACTTAACCGCAAACAAAAAACAATAAAATAACTTAATAGAGAAAAATTTAAAAGAAGAACACACGAAAAAATAGGAAAAGGTTTCTAAAAAGAAAGAAAAAATATTTATACTTTACTGTAAGAAGAAAAACTCTCTATCTATGTAAGTGTACATATATACTTAAATAGGGCAATGATAAAAACTATAAATATATGAACATATTTTTAAAATCGTATTTAGTTTATTTTATATACAGGCTAGTTACAAAAATGCTATTCAGTGTAATTTTTTCTTTTGAGAAATGACAAGTTTATTATGAAATCATCACATTTGGACAGTTTAAAAGATTCACCTCCTACGATTGGATTTTATACCGCCAAATTCTTAACATCAGAATCATCAAATCACCGAAAACTACGAGTTTTCTTGTGAATAAATTTACGAGTAATTTAAAACCACAAATAGATTTTCTGATTGTCTAAAATATTTGATGTTTTAATCCTGGACTTAAACTGGGTTTTAAAGTGAACGATATCCAGATCATCGGAAATATTTACGGAAAAACTATTAGGGTCGTTTATTTATGGCATGATTTAAACGATGTTGAAATTTTTTTCGGAATTATTTCGGTAGTTCAAGTGCAATGAATTTATTTACGTTTCGATGAAATGAGTATTCCGAACTTGACTGACACGTTATTAGCATAATGTAGTACAAGAAACATGTATTTATCTATTTTATAGATGATTTATGACATTACGTACTGGAATTTAAATAAACTTCAAGCAGCTGAGATTTCAATGATAAATTTTAGACAAATCTTAACGTATTTATTTTTTTAAGAATGAATCATTAGAATAATTAATTCGGAAATATTACTAATAGGTTAGGACATGATAAAATGTAGGTATTAATAAAAAATATTTAAATGGAATTTAACAGCAAATTATAATTGATGAATTTTTATGATATACAATATGATTCATAAAAAATTATAACTGCGTGAAAACAATACGAAAAGCTAATTTAAGCATTAACATAGTACCTATATTAAAAAAAAAAATAATTTTACAAACAAACTGTGTATTTTATAACAGAGAAGTTTGGCTTTTTTAATTATTGTTTTTCCGGGAGTACCCAATACTCTAAATTATGTAAGCTCAAACAGTTCATATCAAATCGGGTCAATTCAGGTCAGTTTGAAGTGTTACGTAACGTCGAATTTATGAAATTCGATCTTACTGTAAGGGACTGTACTCACTTAACATTATCCAAATACGTTTGATTTGAAAAGAAAATCCTAATCCTGAAAAGAATACGTTAAAAAACCCACAGTATAGGAAATGGTAAAGTATTTTGACTAGTGCAATGTTTTTTGGTTTATTTAAGTAATAGTTTTCTAATTATCTCAATATTTGATATAAATTGATTTTGGTATAAAAAATGTATAATTTTAAAATTTGGGCATAGATATATCTTATTTACATTATTTATATTATCT
Organism: Tribolium confusum; assembly: GCA_029207805.1. Lineage (NCBI taxonomy): Eukaryota > Metazoa > Arthropoda > Insecta > Coleoptera > Tenebrionidae > Tribolium > Tribolium confusum. Next base: position 9,824,706 of record JALGAY010000010.1, on the reverse strand, counting down.
AGCAAATTTTATTATTTTTTTTAATTTTGCCTTAATTTTTTTATCTTTTTTTTATTTCTTTTTTTTTTTAAATTGTTATTTTGTATTACGTAGAATAGGTTAAGTTGAGTAGCAATTTGTGCTAGACTTTGCCTATGTATTAATTTGGTTTATTTTATTTGTTTATTATCGTCTTTTTTTTTGCTTTCTTGTATTATTATGTTTTTTTGTAAATAAAGTTGATTTGAATGTCTATAAGAAAGTCTTATTGATATGTACAATGGAGAATAATCTGAGTACAGAGTGAGTATTTTAATAAAAATAAATTTTATAATTAGACTTATATAAATTTTAAATTTTAATTTAAAATTTAAGTTAAATTTAAAAAACTTTTTTTACTGTTTTTAATTTGATGAATAATTTTCTTGTTTTTTTAAATCTTTTTTATTTAAAAAAAAACACTTTGAATATTTTTTTAAATTTTTTAAATTAAAGTTGTAACAGCTTGATAGAAAGAGCTTAAAACATAAGATAGGATATGACGTACTATTCGTACTATATACTTTTGTATTTTGGTAGTCTGATGATAATAATCACAAAATAATAGCGAAATAATTAGAAAAAAATGCATAAAAGCTGACAATAAAATTCAGAAATGCTCCAAAATGTCAAAAATGCGATAAATTTTAGATTAGTGTTCTATGAGGAACCAATAAAACACAATTTTAAATTATTGAAAATGCAAAATTAAATTTTTTGCATTTTAGAGATTATCAGATTGAAAAATGTATAGTGAGTCCTATTTCTTGTTTTAAGACTATTTAAACGAGCTATTACAAGTACTTTTTTATCCTTAAAGTAGAGACAAAAATGAAACAAAACGCATAAATAATGTTTCAAATTAAAATTAGAAAAAAGTGTTTTTTTATTTTTTTGATGCAACTAATTAGAGTCGAGTTCTAGAATTTATTCTAGTTAAAATACTCATCCTGTACAAACAAAAAAAAAGAGTTTTTGGTATAAGGCTCTAAAGCCACAACGTGCCGCTAAGTACAAACTATATGTTTTTTTAAAATAATACATTTTACTAATTTTTTTGGTTTAAAAAATTGCTTCTAAAATTGATTTTTCTAAACATTTAATTTTATTTATTAGTTTGATTTAAATATCTTTGATATATTTGAAATATATAACAATATAAATAACAGTAAATAAAAAAAGTACATAAAAGAAATTATAAAGTTTTGATTGTAGACAACCAAGTTTTAGCTTCTGACAACAACTTTTAAATTTTAAACTTATAAAACCTTCTTGAAAACTCAAGTCGACACTATTCGATTAGGTGTTGAACAGTTTTTTGTACTTGACCATATTAAACTTGTAGATTTTCTAAAGCATTTTATTTGAACAACATTAATACATTTAGCATGATTAGTTCTTAATTTGTTTAATTTTACCCAAACTCATTTTAGCTGATTCTAGTTACTCTTTTTGTTAGATCTTTTATTAAATTCTTATTGAAAAGTTGAACATTGGACTATTTATTGCGCCTCTCATAAAAAATAGAAAAGTTTTTAAGTGGAGGTTTCAACTCAGAAAGGTTTTTACATTTTAATCGATTTAAGGGGGCAATCAGGTGAAACCATATTGCATTTTTTTAGATGTTTTCTATATTTTATCAAATTTTTCTTTATTTGGAATCAAAGTAAGATAAATTTATTTACACTAAAACAGCGCATTATCTTGCAGTTAAGTTAGGTCTTATGAGAACAATTTTGGATCATCTTGTTTATTTTTTTTTTCTAGTTTAACAAAAAAATGTTTGTGAAGCCACATTTATTTAGTTAATTTAAATGATATTTGTTTTACGAAACGCTTAATTTAAATAAATATAAGGTAAGTGTGCTTGGGCCAGCTTTAAGAGAGGGCTCAAAACAAACAGATTTTTAGTTTTTTTTTGACGTCGTTATTATTTAAAATTTTTAAAAACGGTTTTTAGGGACGAATTTTTATAAGCGTACACTTTAATGCAATTAAACTTTAACATAAATTATTATAAAAAATTGAGTATATACTTTAAGCATTTTTTCATTTTTTACAATTATATTATATTTTATATATATTTTTTTGTTGCACTATTTTAGTTTAAATAATTGTTTTAGAACATTTGCTTTTGGTTTCGTTAAAATACATTGATTGTAGCCAGAGAAATACGAAAACTAAGAAATTTTTTTATAATTTAAAATATAACATTTATAAAATTTATATAAAATATAACTTTTGATTTTTTTAAAAATTAGCATATTAATGTTAATACAATTATATAAATGTAAAATAATTATTTATTTTTATTATGTATCTGAACGATTTCTTGCACATTTATGCACTCTCAGTTTTTGAGACGTTTTAATAATAATTGTTTAATTAAGATTTTGCTTAGTTGGAAATATTTACGACTTAAATCACATTTTTATTCTTTTGTAAATAGACAATAGAATTGTTACGAAAATATTGATAACTCAACCTCAACTCAACTCAAAGTTTTAACGAAAGTAGTGAGTTAAAGACAACAAAAATAAGCATTACTTTAAATAAACTGTTGTTTTAACATAAATTGTAATTTCCAGTCTATTGCTATGTATATTAGGTATGAATTTTAATTTGATAAGATCTACTTAAAAATCTGGTATTTGTATTAGACATAAATAAGCAGTATTTTAAATGTTGCATTTAATTTAACATACAAACTCGTAGAATATTTATTCTATCTTGTTACAGAAGTTTAATGTACAATCTGGTTTTACTTTATTACAAGACCTACAAAAAAAAAAATTCTGCAGTTTGATATACAAGGTAGTTCATCTGAGCTCTCATCTTCTGTAGTTCAGTTATTACTTAGTCAAAATTTTGTTATTTTGTAGAATTTTATATATAAAACCAAATCCTATTTATGAAAATAATTTTGATTAGATAGGATAATCAAAAAGTGTGACGTCATAATTTTTATTAAAATAATAATTTATTATAACCTGATCTTTTTTGTTTGGCTGAAATTTTTATATGATAGAAACTCACAAGTTATAATTTTTTGCCAACGTTTCGGAGATGTTTATTACATTTTTTCTTTTTTTTTAAGGCAAAACATACTAGAGTGATTTTACAATATTATTTATAAACTAACTAGTAATAATATTATTTGTTAAACTAACTTTAAAAAAAAAGTAAAATTATTCGATTTTTCTCCAAATTTTATCACTCATCTTTTTATGTCAGGTTGTTCTTTATTACATCTGATACAGAAACTGTTACTAATTGTTATTGTTTTTCTGTTAATGTTTACATTTCTCATGTTGCTATTTTCTAAGTAACATTATTATTTACTATTTATTTTATATTTATTGTGGTTATATTTTAGGTAGTTACTTTTTTTCTTGTTTGAGTAGATTTCGTATTGGATTTCTTTTTATACGTTGAGTGAGGGTATCAATATCATTCTCATTGTTATCTTTCAGTTTATCTTATCTTTCAGTTTTAACAATTACACGTTAGGCATGCTGTAATATGACACCCTAACTGATTTTCTTATTACAGTAGAATTACTAAGGTGGACCAAAAAAATCGACTATGTTTTTTTAACTTCCGACACTGAAAAATTGGTTCCTAGGCACCTTTAAAAAATGCTTTTTTAAGATGACCTCTTAATTTTAATAGGAAAGACTCCCTCATCGCAGTTTTCCATTTTTTTTTCAGTTCCATATGGCAAAATTTATATCTCGTCACTACTTGATCATACAGAAAATTTTATTTACATTTTTTGTAGAAAATTAAACGCTCTAAAAAAGATATTTTACATTTTTTTTCTAACTCTTACTGTTTAGAAGATATCGGAGGTCAAAGTTTGAAGAATCTAACAAAAATTTCTGTTTCAATTCTATATTTTATAACTCGTGGATAAATAAATATTATAAAGTGCGCAACATACAGTTTTGTAGAAAATTAAACGTTCTACAAAAAAAATCGTTTGTGGTTGATCGATTACTTCAATTACTTAAAAAAAATTAGGGATTTAGTATCAAATTTTGGTTTTTAAAATGCGAATATCTTCTAAATGGTTAGAATAATTAATTAACCACAAAAATTTTTTTTTATAAAGCGTTTAATTTCCTACAAGACTATATGTTGCATTTTATAATATTTATTTAGCTCAGAGTTATAAAATTTAAGAGTAGAATTTTTTTTGTTAAATTTTTTAAACTTTAACCTCCGATATCTTTTAAACGGTAAAAAATATAAAAAATTGTAAGAAAACTTTTTTGTAGAGCATTTGATTTCTTACAAAAAAAATAAATACAAATTTTCTGTTTAATCAAGTAATAACGAGATATGGATTTTGCCATATGAAACTAAAAAAATGGACAATTGCGATGAGATAGTCTTTCCTATTAAAATTAAGAGCTCATCTTAAAAAAGCGTTTTTTAAAAGTGCTTAGGAACCAGTTTTTTAGTGTCAAAAGTTAAAAAAAAATAGTCGATTTTTTTGGCCCACCCTAAGAATTACACTTATTAAAATCCCTATTATCTAAACTTTGCTTTAACCGGAACATTTAATGTTCTTGTAGATTTTGTATTATACCGACTCATTTTTAAAATTATAATTAGAGTGTGCTGTGGATTATTTTTTGTAATTGGAAGTACTGTGACAGTGACATAAAGCGCCAAAATCAAAATAGAAAACAGAGAAAACGAGACGGCAAAGCGATACGCGCCTTCTTCACCTGTTACTTATAAGCTTTTATTAAATGCTCTCTCCGCAGGCTCCCTCCTTCCTCAGAAGACGCGCTACGTGCGCGCTACTCTTCTATTCTTTCTAGTAGTGGCGGCTGGTGGGTTTTGAAGTGTCTGTATTTTCGAAATTGGGATAGGGACCTAAATTCTGTTGTAAGGGGTCACTATTGAGATCAAATAAAAGACTGCTGTCTAAGAAAAACTTTGATCAAAATTTGCGAAATTCGATTTTCAAAATGGTGTAGAACCGCTTGGTATATTTGAAATGGTTTATAATAAAACAGTGTTTTTTTTCTTTATTAAGAGACAAATACATGACCCCGTTTTTTTATTTTTTTTTTTTCAAAATTTTGATTTTTGTCAAAGTTATGAGCTTCTGAGTTAAATTTTCTAAAAAAAATTTTTGTTGTAAAGTTTGACTACCTTATAACTTCGACAAAATGCAAAATTTTGAAAAAAATAAGAAAACGGAGTCAGGTATTTGTCTCTTAATAAAAAAAAATGGCACTGATTTATTATAAACCATTTCAAATATACCAGGCGTTCTGCACCATTTTAAAAATCAAATTTCGCAAATTTTAATCAAAGCTTTTTTGAATAGCAGCCATTTATTTGCTCTGTAGTGACCCCTTACAACAAAATTTAGGTTTGTAGCCCCATTTCGAAAATACAGACTGATTATTATTAATACAGGTTGATTTCAAAATCAACCAGCCGCCACTGCTTTCTAGTAAAAGAAAAAATTCTAATTATGTGACACTTTTATAACCTAAATGTTTCATTGGTTTATTCAGTTTTGCCAACCAACTTATTTAAAGCGTCGACTACTCCAATTAATAATTTAAAAAATGACCCGTTACGTTATCAATATACGATTTCAGGTTTTAAACAATCGAGGTTTTACTGTACTTATGTTCCATGTTTGAACACTCAAAACTACTTTTTTTGGCACCAAAACTTTTTTTTGTTTAGCTTTAATATTTTAATTGTAAAATCTAACAGAATTACATTTTTTTATATTACAATAAACTTGACGCATATAACCTTATTTAAATTAAGTAAATAAAGTTTTGTTTTGATTTCTGAAAATTTTTGACATTTACAATTAATTTATAATGTTAAAAATCAGGATTTTCCAAAGATGTTTTTTATAATCGTTTTGAAATGGCACAGTAGAAAGTTTGTTATCCTCTTGCTAATTAAATATGCATGAAAAAACAAATTTAAAGGTAACAAAATAAAACAACAATAAATAATAGAATATTTTTATTTTTCTCCGAATTTATTACAAGTGTTTATAGAAAAAAAACTTTCTAGTACAAAGTACAAAGTCTAACAATTACCAAAATATTTGCAATGTCAGTACAATCTTAATTATTTTCTAAAGTTTCAGTGAAATAAAAAACATGTAACCTTAGTCACCTAATTACCAAGCAAATTTTCACAAAAAAAATTTTTAGTCATAGCAAACTTTTCCTTATTATTTAATTTGCCGCAATTAGGTTCATTAAACCGAATTTCTGGATAAACAAGGATCACGGCATTAATAGCAATGGGAGCGACTGAAATTCCAGGGAATAAGTGAACCGATGTCGACATAAATTACCGCTTCTTACAGTGCTCTACCTGGAAATAGTAATCGTTCAATTCTGGGGAAAAATTATCAATTTACCTTGAATCCCATAAGGGATAAAGCAGAAATGGTAATCTAACGAACGATCGCCCCAATTCGAACACTGACCTATAAAATGACGCATGCCTTGTTACACTCAATTATGTAATTATATACAGGGGTCTAAAATTATCTACAGGATGTTAGTTTTAACCAAGATACATTTTTTCAATCCAATTATTTTTAATTAAGGCATTTTTTCGATTTCTTTTTATTGGTGATGCAATCAAGTAATATTTATTTATAAAGATGAAGACACAGGCTAAGAACTCGCATTTTTAGATCATGTACACCTCTAGGAAAATATTCAGAGTTGCGTGCCCAATAAAAAATTGTTTTACACACTAAATAGCCTTGACACACTAATTTTTTATCCTTTTTAAAGTTAGAATTTACCAAAAAATTTGAATTATTTTGGAAAACTGCCATTATTTTAGGCCACGCTATATAATGATAAAATAAATTACATAAATAACTGTAGATGAGCAGAGGCATTTATAATGACGTCTAAAATCTACTGCAATGAGCATTTTAAAATAAATGCAATCTCTCAATTAACTTAGCATTAAGTCAAAGATAAGTGTCTCTGCAAGTAAAAACTTGAATAATATTCCAGTTAGTTGGAAATATACTTTAGAAATAAAAATTACAAATTACAGAAAATGAGTATAAATTAAGTTCCTAAAAAATGTATTTGTTGAAAGATTTATATTTTGGCAAGTCTGACAAATTGAGCGAATTTATTAAGTCATTCAGCTTAGAGAATGCAAATTTTGACTTATGTCATAATTTATTATAATAAAAGGTTGAAACAATTAGTTGTAGCTTGAGGTGAGTTGCGATAATTTGTGAAAAATAGATATGATTTAAAAATGTCGATTACTTCCGTAATCCGGTGGAAGTGAAAGTAATTATCATTGAACAAATCACTATGGAAGAACCAAATTGACGTTTTAGATCCGTGATCGCATTTTACGCGTGAAATAATTCGTGTTGGATCAGATCGATTTATTTTTTCTTCATTACTGATCTGTAGCAATGACGACAATGAAAAATCCAATAAAATTACGACTCCCGCACTGTTTCCGTAACCAATTTATAACAATCAAAAAACGTAATGTTATACCTACTACTATACTAGTTTAGAAATCGGACTGACCTTGCTTAATATCGTTGAAAAAAAAATCATTCAACTATTACCAGATGATACGAATTTTTAATGAGTCAATAAGTATTTTTGATTCTGTCACACTCTCATTGTTAAGTAATTTCCGTTTTATTACTTTCGGAAAAAATTTATAATGTGAGTAATTAGATTTCTTGTGAGCATACCAGATGTGACTGTACCGGGACCGGGATGTCCCGGAAAAAAATTAATAAACTGTAAAAATCTGATTCACTCAAAAAAAAATTATCTCGAGCAAAAATTAGAATGCAAAATAAAAAACTACAAAATTATAAATTACTCCTATTTAATTCAACAAAGTTTACTTCAATTTTATTTAAAAAAAAAATTCAAACCAAAATTTTAAAACTTTAGAAATTTTGAGTCTCAGAATCGGTTTTTTCTGAAACAACTTAAACTAGACAATAATCAAAATCTATTTAACAAACTTTAAACACTATCAAACACTTTGATATCTTTTACTATGGCTAGACGAAATCAAATGTAAATGCAAATTTTCTTGAAATTACTTTAATTTAAACAAAATTTAAAAATGATTTTAAACAATTGCGGTGACTGCAAGATAGAGCATTTTATTGCATTTGAGTTGTTAACTTATTTAATTCTAAACTTATCCAATCGTCTTCAAATTTTTAGTTTTATAGAAAATCCATAACAACTGATACTATAATTTCTCCCGATTTCAAACATTGTTATTATCACATCGTAGCTACATTTAATTCTGTAATATTTAATTTTTTTATTTTTTTTAGTCCTATCGGCTTTAAAAAAACGGCTAATTATTAAAAAATAGCAGTAAATAATCACTTTTTATTACAAGACTTAAATAAAAAAAAATTTAAAATCACTAACAAATTTTCTCTAATAGTCCCCAGTACAATGTTCTTAAAAAAATTTTTGATACATACAAATGTGAAACTTTGTAAATTTTAAATTTTAAAACTATAATAGTGGTCAACTTGTCCGACAAAAATCATGCTGCGTATGAAGTTTCCACCACCCCGAAGATGTCGGTATGACGGCATTCGAAAACGCAGCAGCGCCGAAAGTTTGTCGGACTCGTTTCAAGAAAGGCACTCACAAAGTTTTACATTTGTATGTATCACAAAAAAAAATTGAGGACATTGTACTGGGAACTATAAGCTTTAACATATTACATAATTTTCCTTCTACATCATCTTATATTTGAAAAACTATAACATAATTATAAATAATTTAAAAATAAATTTACTCTAAATTCCTCAATATTTTATTTATATCAGAGTACTAGTTTCGGTCTTAAGCCTTCTTCAGCCCTACGTCAATGTTTACATAAAATGTTTTTGGTAAGTAACAATTTGATAAATACATTAGCTATTGTTTGTCCGGTTCTCTACTTTAAAAATTAAAGTTAAAAATTGTATCTTCATTTACAGGTTCACATAACACAGGTTTGCATAAACATTGACGTAGAGCTGAAGAAGGCTTAAGGTCGAAACCAGTACCTTGATATAAATAAAACATTGAAGAATTAGAAGTAAATTTATTTTTAAATTAATAATAATGTAAAAAACCTCAATTGGAGATACAAAATTTATATAACATACTTGTTGCTTTAATTTTTCAGATAATTTTTAAACTTATCTCGTACACAACAAGAATCAAATTTCTCTTTTACATCATTCAGGCGTCTACAAGATATCGTGTAATAACAGTGATCCATTTTATATTAGTTAGACAAAACGAAAGGTTGAAACCAGAATTTGCAAACATGTAAGGATAATAGAAAAATACAAATGTACAACATATAATCAATACTTTTGCTTCTCATATTTTTTCTTCTAGTTATTCTTTTTCTTCTACTAATAATTCTAAAAATTTTTACATTTTTTGCAATAAAGGTTATTTTTAAATTTTCTTTAAAGTTTTACAAATTCTTAATCGGTTTACAATGCTTTTTTGCAAACATTAAATAACCAATTAAATTCTGATTGTTATATTTTATCTTCACTAGTTTAATCTTTATTAGTTAATTAAATATTTGTTTTTAATCCTGTCTTTTTATTTTTTATGTTTTTACACTTTTTTAAATATTTTTTTTATTTAAATGTCAAATTGATTTGGCTATCAAAATGTTAATTAAAAAAAAAAAATTGACAATTTTCCAAATAGCAACCAATTGTTTATTATTATTTTTTTAATCAATTAACAACTTTTCTACTAAAAGTAACGATCTATTCTATTTTTTGTAGACATTGTTATATTTTTATGTCTTTACTTTGTTATTGACAAATATTGGTAATTTTTATTAACTTTTTTATATATTTTTCTACATTATTATTTAGGCACTAATGAAAAAGAATGTTTTCAACGAATTTAGTTAAATTTGTTTATTAAAGGACATCCAATGTTTAAATAGTTAAAATTTTATAAAATTTAAATCTATACGCTTTTTTTTCTAAAAAGAATAAACTTATAAAGTAAAAAATAAAATTATAAATTAATACAATTTTTATTTCTTTGTCTGATGACTAATTTCAAGAGAATATAGTACCAATACCAAAAACATAATTTTTTTTAAATATTTAACCAGAAGTAATTCAAAAAATAAATTATTTCTCGAAAACTACGATGATAATAAAAAAAATATTTTCAAAATTTGTATTTTTTTAATTTTTTTTACATTAAATATAAATTTTTAAAACTTTAAACATTTTAGAATTTAAAATTAGTTTTCCGGAATTGCTCTGCAACTACTAACTCGAATTCAATATTTTTTATAAATTAAAGTAAATTTTAAACTTTTTTAAACTTTTAAAATTATACTCTTTTCATTATAGATCTCTGATTTAGGTAGGTACCTAAATGACAATTGAGAGAGAATAGAAAAAGAGTTATTGTAAACGATTTATAAATCAAAGACTTTTACATAGTATATCTCAGAACCTATATGCTCAAAAACAGTGTTGTCATACATCGTGTATCTCAAAAAATAATGTCTTTAAAAAAAAATTACAGTGCAGATTTTTTTTCTAACTTCTTGAATTTGGCTCACTCTGTATATTAAGATGTATATTTTAATTTTAGCTTAACTCATAAATTTAACTACAATGTCTTTTGGGACAGAGTTGGACTGCATTACAATAAAGTGCTTAAGCTGTTTTTTGTTGGTTTCATCCTTTATTCAAAACAGATGTTTAAAAAAGCGGCATGGGGTAATGATTGTATGACCATAGCAGGTCATACAATACCATAGCAACGAAATAAATATAAATAGTTTATTGTAGAATAATCAACTTCTGTCCTAATCAGCATTATTGTTAAATTTAAAACTTAAGTCAAAATTCACTATTATCGTTACTCAACTATACTTATATTTATTATCTGTTAAAGCTTATAGTTTTTTAAATTACTAAAAAATAATATAAAGTTTTTTTATTGAGAAGGCGCAGTATCTAAAAATGGTTTGAGTGGGAATCTCGGCTCAAAGTTGAGTAATGTATCGATTGTGGTCGAGCAATTCGTAATATGTCTTCTATTTATTGCTGCTTGTTTAGCTCCATCGTTACCGTTTATACTCCTTCAAAGTAAACATTTTCGTCTTTATTTCAGCTTTATTCTGGAAGCTCAACATTACGCTTACGGCAATGTGATTCATATCTATTGAAACACGTTTTCATTCATAACATAAACCACGAATCAGTTTTTTTTTAGTTATTTCTATGATTTCAAAACGTATCTTCACCTTTGGTTACCTACAACATGACGTCAAATCAGACTATTTCAAATTATTTATTTTATTTTCAAACACTTTACCGACGTTTCAAACACCTGATAAATAACGCGATGCAAACATCTGATGACAAGTGAAAGCTGCAACCGAATCAAAAACATTTTTTTGACATAGAAAAAATCCCAACCAGATGTTAAAACATTTATTTTACTTTTCACATAAAAGCTAAAATATAATTACATAAAATACAATTTGTTATGTGGGATAAATATGAAAGGGTAGCAAATATTTACAAAAGCTGGCGCCTCACTCAAAAATTCCTGTCGCATAACTCCACATATCAAAAAACATATATAGGTCACAAACATAATGTTATATGTTTTATATACATATAGGCTGTTTATGTTTTCGAAAAATTTCAATCATTTTATAACTACAGTTTGGCTTGTCGATAACAAATACATAAATCATAGTTGTAAAATTGTTGAACATTTCCAGAAGTCTAGGTCATCTATAAATGAACCTACATGTACAGGATGTTCCAGAATTATTTGATACAAGTTTAACAAGTTTAAAAATTACCCTAAACTAGTAGAATAAAAAAATGTATAAATAGAGTATCACAAAAAAATAATTAAAAAGACAGCTATAAATTAAAAAATTTTTTGTAAGAGTTATCACTTATCAGAATAAGTGAAAACTCTTGCAAAGATTATTGTTATTTATTTTATTATTAAACTGTTACTTTGAAACAACTACAATAAACTGTAGTACCATGTTATCAAAAATTATCGCGATCAAAGGTGGTTGTAAAAAACAAAAAAAAATGTTTTTTATTACAAGTCTGACACTGACAGACTGCTAACCTTACAATGCATTTTGTCAAATTTATGGTCAAAGTCGCTGGTCAAAGTCAAGTAACAAACATTTAAAAGAAAACCAAAAAAATCGTACTAAAGACGTAATTATTTAAAAAGACAAAGCCGCGCTTAAACACATACAAAAATATTTTAATAATCTAAATAATGAACTCACTGAACAACTAAAATACTTATGTAAGCTTGAAGTTCTAACTATCTAAAGTACTGTTGAATATGTCCACCACCAAATTGTCTACAAAACTGAACTCGTATGCATTTGCAAGCATCTTTAATGTTATTACTGTACATTCTTCAATTATCTTTTTTCGCAGTTGTAAATTAGCTATGGGTGTTCTAAATATTCGGTTTTTTAAATAAAGAAGCAGACAATAATCTAGAATTGTGAGGCGATCGAGGTAAAAACTCTATGTTGGTATAAATACTAATTAAACGTTCATCAAAAAATTCTCTTAAATATGAAATGATTTCTGCTGTTGTGTGTGCGGTTGCTCCGTCCTGTTGAAAAGATACTATATTGTAACTCAAGATCATCTAACGGTTCTACAAAAACACTTAAAATGTTGTTTTGATATCTTTCTGCACTTACCGTAAAATAAAAAAAAAGTAACAACGATTCTTCTACGAGAGACCGCCAATTAAACTTAAATCTAACAAATTGTTGTTTATCAGATTTTCGGCAAATTACTGACAAAAGGTCAAACGTCAAAATCCTATAGTAAATTTTTTTGAAACGACTGCATATTGTAAAACAGCATTTTAAAAAAATTGTTTTAAATAGTTTTGCAAGTTCTGTAAGATATACCTGTTTCTTAACGCAGTCTGTGAATAGATTTTTTGCATGTTTTTTTGAATATTGGTTATAAGATAAAGTTTACGTACTCGTACACACAAGACAAAATAAATGGTAGAATAAAAATGAGAGAAATTGAAGATATAAAAGATTATAAAATTATACTAAAACAAGGTACCTATAATCTAAAAAACGCTACAAAATTAACTACAAAAAAATAAAAATAAATAAATAGAAATAATAACAACAGAGTCAAAGATGTAGAAATTTATAAACGAGAAAAGCAAAAGCAAAAATACAAATATAAAAAAATAAAGAACTCCGTTATAGAGATTCTAGGTGGTACTAAAGACAGCTGTATTTAATCAAAAAAAGAAGTACTGGTGAAAAAAATAAACGATTTATCAAAAAAAAAACAAGATTTAAAGTTGAAAAAAAAGAAAGCTCAAAGCGAAGAGGAAATTTTAAATAAAGAGTTGTTTTATGCTCTAGAAAAACTAAGAAAAAAGCTGTATGAACTGATAAATGTAGTATGGAAAAAAAGTTTTTTCAAAAATTAGAGAAAAAGACTAATTGTACCAACACATAAAAAAAAATAAAAACCAAGCTTAAAACTACCGTGGAATAACCTTACTACATAGTGCTTACAAGATCTATACATTGGTGCAAGACAAGAAGCTAAGAAAAAAAAAGTATGTGGTCAGACAGAAAGACAGAATTTAGGAAACGAAAAAAAGCCATAGACAATGAATACATTCTAAAATATCCTGTAAAAAAAACGGAAAAAAATAAACAAGGTGAACGTATTGTATGCATTGTTCTTAGACTTAAAAAACATTTGACATAGACAGAAAAAAAATATGTCATTCACTCATTACTTAAAAAAAAAGATGTTCAAATAGTAAAAAAAATTAACAATAAAACTATTAATCAAGTAAAAGTAGGTAAAAAAGCAAGTTTTTGGACAAATAAAGGTGTAAAAAAAAGTTATTTGTAAAATATTGTATTATTTTTAGCGTTCCTGAATGATGTAAAGGAAGTTTTAGGTAAAGTGGGAGTAATAGTTGTTGGCAGACAGAAAGTGTGGTCTTTGGCGTTTGCAGATAATTTAGTGATTGTAGCAAAGAGCAAAAGTAACATTTAGAAAATAATTAAAGTACTAGAAAAATACATAAGAAACAAAAAGATTTCAAGTAATTTAAAAAAAAAATAGTACTAACTATAAAACGGTTAAAAAAGTTTAAATATATAGAATATTTATTAAATTGAAGTACCTACGTCAAACAAAAAACAAATAAAAAAACTAATCAAAAAAGCAAACGAGGTTTTAGAATGTATCTAGTAAAAGTGGATAAGAAAAAAAAAGTATAGAACATTAGTTGCCAGAATGTGGAGTGAAAACAGAGATAGCGATTTGAATAGAAAAAAATACCAAATAAAAGTAGAGAGGAAAAAGAGTGAATAAAAGAAATTATAAAAAAAATGTAAAAAAAGTAGGAAAAGAATCGTGCAGATTCGTCAAATAATTTTGTAAAAAGTTTGTTTGCTTTGTTTGCAATATCTATCAAAAAAATTTCAGACTTTAGAGCAAATATAAATGGTAGACAGACTTATGGACAGCTTTTTAACTACCTATTAGAGTGACCATTTAACGGTTTAGAATGCAACTCGTCAAATTTTAGTAAACCAACAGCTCATCAATGCGTAGGTATATTGCAAATGCATCGGTAGTCTCAGCATTCTCAGTTATATGGTAGAATTAGATCGGGGTTTTCTTTCAATTTTAATTTTTCGGAACTAGATGGCATCACTTCTTACACTCTACTACCTTGAAACAGCCGTTCTGGAATAAATAGATTGCTTGGCAGTTTATTCGGACAAGGGTGAAGGGAGTCATGGTGCAACAACACTAAACACTAGACACTTCAGACTTAACTCCCAAACAACAGCGTTCACCTATAATTTTTGGAAATGCCCGGTCGTTCTGACTGGGCTCTGATATAATTTAAACATAATTTTTTAAGTGTTGAGATATCAAAGATTTTTCTATGTGTCTCGCGCGAAAAGTTACAGGACTTACAGGCAAAACTTTATTAATTATCTATTTTTGAAAAACTTGATGCAGGTTTTTATTGTATGACTAAAGATATTCTGCGGTTATTGCTTGACCCTTTAAGTACTTTATAACGGTTGGACCACAAACCCTCAATAAAAATAGTGCCGACTAGATGTTGACAATAGGCTTAAGAAATATCTACTTTGGTAGGTAATGAATTTTACAGCGAACTGTGGTTGAGTGTGGTAAAAATTTGGAAAAGTTAATCACAGGATTATGTTGTAAACGCAGAATATTGATGGTCGAACTCTAATATTTTGGTGCATAACAAAAAAAAATGATGATTACTTAGGACCATTAGATAAGTAGTAGGATAAGAAATTTAAATCCGGTAGCAGAAAAAAATCTCTTTGTTATCATTTTCAAGTAATTTGTAATTTACTTTAGAGATTTAGTATTAGATTGTATTAGTACATAAGTATTTTTTTTTATATCGGCGCTTATAATTTAATTGACACTGAAAAATAAGTTTGTATGACATTAAATTATATTTTTTTGACACAAAATTTTAATCTTACTCTACATTGACTTTGACTTGAAAAACATACTAAAACAAAAGTTTTAAACTTTTACAAAAAGCAGTTAGAATTAGTCAAATTTCCAGTTACATCACCAATCTTAGTTCTCAGTTTCGTGTAAAGATAAAAGATATTTTGTTATATGGTTGGATAGATTTGAAAGAAATAAAGTATAGTTCATTTAGTGTTTTCTAAAAAGTGGTGTAGTTTTGAAAAATGTTTTAATTAGTCAAGTAGCTCTCTGACATAAATAATATCAATTTTATCCCATTTGCGGTTAGACGTCAGTCATTAATTTTTAGACGTTTAATCAAAAAGTTTACTAAGCAAAAATGTAAGACATTAAATTTTGTATAATAATTATTTATAATTAGATTGTGAAAAAACTTAAAATATGCCAATTTTTGACAATTTTTCTACAAAAACTTACATATTTCTTCTTTATAATACACTCAATACTTATGCCTGTTAAGAGACAAATTTAACTCAAATATTAGAAAATTAAAAAAGTTGTAGAGCATTATATTTTATCTTTAGAAACTTGAAAAAATTGCTATAAAGCTTAGCTCACAATTATTATTGTACTTTTAAAAGCAATAAAATTAACAAAAATAATATTGAGAAAAAAATCAGCAAAATCCAGCACTTGTGGAAGATGATATACCTAGAGGGAATGTGCAATATAAAGTGCTAGATAAAAAATCTTAAAAAAACTCTAAATTAATTTTGGTGGCAAATGCAATTTTTAGAAAATTGTAAAAGCTTAATCTCTGTTTACTGGTTAAGTTTTTTGTTTTTTTTTTGACACTTTCTTAGACTTCCTAAGGACGAAATTTAATACTCTACAACTAAATATAATTATCTAATATACTGAGTTAAGTTAGTTTCTTAATATGTAGATAATAAATGTTTTAAAGATAAAATACGTTTTTGTAATAAAAAAAAAATTTTTTTAGAGAAATTAAAAAAAAACTAGAAAATGTACGAAAACTTCAAGGTTTTTTAACATCACGCCTGAAGCTCTACTCAGAAAACAGAGTAAACTTATATTATTTGTATGATGAGCCTACTTTAGCTATTATAAAAGTTTCCAGAACTGCAACAGTACAAAAATTTGTTAAGAAAACCAAAAATTAATATTAAGTCATAATATTAGTCATTAACTATACCACTGCCAGAAAATTGAAAAACGTAATATCCGCTTACTGGATATTGCATAATTTATAAAGACAAAGCGCGGTACCTTGAATATTACGGTAAAAATTATATAGCCACATCAACCTTTTAGCCAATCAACGCCAGATGGCAAATATAGCAATCCGTTCTCACTCTTACAGTTTATATGGGGATGTATAACTGATTGCATATTACCTATTGCAGTTTGCCTTCTTCAACCATCTTAACTAACCGTGTTATTTAAGATACCGTGGAGACAAAATTAGTTTTTGTGAATAAATGTAAAAAGTTGAAAATTTTTGAACTAGCTTTTTTGCAAATTTTTTAAATTTAATTATCTTCTATAATATTTTCTATTTTAGACTTGCTCGTTTACTTCATTAACGTTAACGCACTTCAAAACATACTCTTTTTTACAAAACTATTGATACTAATCATATAAAACAATGTTTTGGAATTTGTATGTCAATGTCTCAAATGTTGGAACTGAATTTTTCAATTCACTAAAATACGATCAACAGAAAAATATTGTAACGAAGTCTTTTGTTAGCAAACAATTAATTTTGACTTTGCTTCACTATATGTATAATTTGTTTTTTTGAGTAAAATACTACTACAATTTCGCAAAAATAATTTCTAGAATATATTATTCGCGATAAAATTCTTGACATCAAATTTTGATACTGACAACTAAAATCGTGTAAACCACACTTTCTTGTCAACTTTAAGGTTAATTAAATGTCGTCGCGACAGACATCGTGATTGTGGGTAAATGAAACAAAAGATTTTTCAACTTATTGTATACCTTACTGGTTCTTTTTTTCCACAAATCGTTTTTTACAATCTTACAAAACTTTTTTTGTTCTTCTAAATATTTTTTGCTGTTCCAGAATTATTATTATATTGCGATTATTAAAAATCCAAATCGCAAGTCGGTCTGAACAGATTGCGCGGGAAAAACATCAAATAACACGATATCCAATGACGGATTATAAGGTTACCATAAAACTGTAGTTTGCAAGATACTAGACAACTTAAAAGCTAAAAAAGCTTTAAGCATTAAAAAAAAACATCACAGCACATTGACTGAAGTTAAAAATAGTTGCGGTAAAAAACAAAAATTTGAGAAAAATAGAATGGAAAGCTACAAAGTCTTCTACGGTACATTAAAATAATACGAAATAAAAAAGATTACAAGATACTAAATTCAAAACATGTAAATGACAACAAAATAGAAAAAGACCCAGATAAAAAATAGTAGAAAGACCCATAAAGGCTAAGAGTTTACATGTGGATTTCCTAAATAACAAAAAAACAGATAAAGCAATTAAAAATATAAAAGTAGATACAGCACATGACAAAAATAACTTTACTCTAGAATCGATTAAATAAAAAAAATAAAAATATTAGAAGAGCTTAAAAGCGATGTATTTAAAAACGCATAAATTCTGAAAAAACAAACTTATATTATCCTACAAATAATACTAATAAAATATATAAAATAGCAATAGAAGAACATCTATTAACTACAAAGGGATACAACTGCTAAGTATTTCATAAAAAGTATTTGCCAAAAATATTGAGAAAACAACAAAAACCAAAGCAGATAAGACCTCATTTTACAAGTGGACAAACAAGTAAAAAACTAAATAATAAGACTTGAAGAAGAAAGTTATATAGACAGTGTTGCAACAAAAAATTGTAAATAAAAACACCATCGAGATAACAATAAACATGTATAACACTACCACTGTAAAAGTAAATAATAAAAAATTTACAGAATTTAGAACAAAACAAAGTATTAGACAAAAATGTATATTAAGCTTATTTCTGTATGCAACAGTGAGCAGTATTTGATGAGACGATAAAAAAAACCAAAAAAAGATAAAAAAATTTAAATTAAAATATTCACAAATGATATGATAGCAGATTTGAAAAAGAACTTATAGCATAATTTTACGGTAATGGAAAAAAACTAGCGAAAATAAGCATATAAAATTAATAAAAAAAACTAAGCAGTAATAGTTGCTAATATAAATATATAATATACACAGTGTACCTAAAATAGTTTACAAAAAATGCAGTCATAAAGAACGTTATATTGTAGAACCTAAGAAATGTTAAAACACTTCTACATATCTTTTTAAATTGGCTCAGACAACTGCCTTAAAGTTTATTTTTTACAAATGCATATTTTGGATTACGAAAGTTTATCGGATTTTTGATAATTTTCTTAAGAACGATCAATGAGTTTTTAGTACATATTTCAACTGTTTTGGTAGATGGTAATATCTAAATAAGCTTATTCTGTAGTGAAAATTTTTGAAAATTTTTAATTAAAATTTTACAAATTTTTTTGAATATATGCTACAGTGTCCTTTATGACAGTGCATTGCTTCTAAACCATTTCAAAGACACGCTATATATAAAATACTTTTCCATAGAAAACAAAATTTAACAGGTACAACATTTTAAATATTTAGACGCATCTATAAAAAACATAAATAGAAAAAATAATAATAATAAAATAAAAAAAGTATTAAAAAAAGTAAAAACAGAAGTAGTAAAAGGTGCTTAAAGTAATACATCAGTAAAAAATAAATCTTAACAAAAAGAAAAAATGTAAAATAAACGCACAAAAAAAACAATTTTTTAATAAAAAAACACACAAAATTAGAAAGTTAACTTAGGTGATTTCAACATATACATATGTCAAATGTTAAAGAAAAGACTTACACAAAAAGTGTTTTAAACACGACAGTCAACGAAAAATAAAAAAAGAAAAACTAAGAATAACATAAGTCAACAAAGTCATAGAAAAAGTGAAAAAAAAATGAAATTACGTAAAAAAAAACAATAAAACTAACACGCGAGGTAGAAAGCAATAGAAACAACCTAAAAATAAGACCTTTTTACAATAACGTAATAAAAGTAAATTTTAGCAATTAACGCTTATTTTAAATGATTGAGCTAACTTATTTTAGCAATTATTGTTTTACCAAAAGTTAAAATGTTTAACATTTTATAATAGCTATTTATTATACAAGTGTCTTATAAGACAAATAAGTCACGAAAGAAATATGTAGCCACGAGAGCTTGCTCGAGTGGCCTAATTTTTCTTAAGTGACTTATTTGCTGTTAAGACATGAGTACAACACATAGTTTTATCCAACACCTCTCTCTGAAAAGTTTTTAAAAAATTATCAAAACTCAAAAATTTTATGTCTACAAAGATTAGTAGTAGTCTATGATTTGGTTGCCATGTTGTTGTTGATAACAAAATTATTATTTGAGAAAAATTTTGCAAACAAACTGTTTCGACGCTTGTAATATTGTTGGAAATGAAAAGAACTAGTTCTCTTCCTGAAAAAAATGCGAAAGATGTTGAAGAAGTCACATCGAGTTTGCTACCCAAGAAATCCAGGGACGCTAATTACAAAGAATTGAGTGAGTTCAATAACTGGAAACAGGAAAACGATGTTTATGAAGTAAGCGAAGACGTGCTGTTGGGTTACTTCTTCAACGCCAAAAAAAAATTCGCAGCCTCTTCAATGTGAACGAAATACAGCATGTTAAGATCGACATTAAAACTTCACGAAAATTCAGATATTTTACAATATGGCAAGTTGATCGCTTTTTTGAAAACCGAATCAAAAAATTACAAGTGCAAAAAATCAAAAATTCTTGAAAGAGAGCATATTCAACAGTTTCTAACAGAAGCACCCAATAAAAAATATTTGATGTTGAAGGTAGGTCGATTTTGTTATTAGAGAATGAAATCTAATATTTTTACATTACAGGTCGCACTAATTTTTGGTGTGTCAGGTAGGTGTCGATGTTGTGAATTATTGAACATGTTAGTCAATAACGTAAAAGATAAAGGATTCCATATGTTGGTATCTGTACCAGATACAAAAACATGTTTCACGTAGCTTTACGATTATGGAAGAAAAATTTGTAGTTAATGTCCTAGATATTTGTAGAAAATATATGTTTCTCCGACCTAAGAATATTTCTCACAACAGGTAGCTTTTGTGCTATAGAAATGAGAAATGCACAGTACAGCCAGTGAAAATAAATAGTCTAAAACACCATCAGTAGTAGCTGATTTTTTGAAACTACCAGAATCAAAGTCTTACACAGGACACAGTATGAGACGCACATCAGCGAGTTTTTTGTCCAACGCTGGAGCCGATGTTGGTATGGTCCAACGTCATGGCCGATAGAAGTCGACCACCGTGACACGAGCGTATGTCGAAGAGTCAATTTTGAGCAAAATAGACATTGCTAAGAAGATACTGGGGGGAAATTCGGAAAACAGAAGACAATGTTATTGTGAATACTGAAAAGCAAAAATCAAATAAATGTGGAAACAACATTGAAGTGACAAAAAATAGAGCAAATAAAGTTATATCTTTTAATATAAATGTTAACGTAAATCTCAACAAATGATTTCATCTGAGATTCCTGTTTCTTATAATTGTAATTTTATATATTGTATTTTTTGATGTTCAATAAATTGTTCTATTTTCTGTAAACTGTTTAATTATATAAAACATTATTATTGATTTATAAAACCACTTGTGTTTTATAGACCCCATAATTCAATCAAAAACATTATTTTTATAACATCATAATAAAAAGGTGTTGGATAAAAGTATTTAATTACCAATTTACTTTATAAAACTTGACAAAATTTCGTAAAGTTAATTTAAGTAATTGTGAACTCTTACATTTAATAGTAGAAAGACATAGAACTAAGTAAGATTTAAAAATATAAAATTTATAGAAAAAATGTTTTCAAACCACTGCAAATGTGAGATTATCTAATTTTATGTATATTTGCGTTTCAAACGACGTAATTATTATATTAATTTTGTTATATTATATTCTTAATATTATAATATCTTAGGGTTATATAAACAGATCTTGTCGCGGACGACGTTTGCTACCATCAGGTGTGAGTCAATTAGTTAATATATGTGTAATAGTAAATCAAGTTGTTAGATAAACGTCAAATAAAATTGGCGGAGAGGATAATCGGCAGATAAAATTACAAGCTGCTCAAAATAAAATAATAAAGTAATTGAACCAAGAAGAGCATATTGCTTACCAAAAAATTTACAGACAATTACGATTTAACAGAATATATGTATCTGACATTTGCAAGTATCATAATTATGCCTGTTTTGATTTTTCAATCTCAATGTTTCAGTTGATTTAGAAAATTATAAAAATGTATAAAAAAAATTGTTAAAGACAGCAGTTCTTTTAAAAATTTTGGATTAAGACAATCAGTATATAAAAGGTTTTAAATCATTTTATTTAATTTTTTGTTTTTTGAAATTGGATTGTAAATAACGCAGTTATAGCTTGAGTTATTTTTTACGAGACAGCCTACCTATTATACTCGTACATAACATATGTATAAATGAAATTATATATATTTTGTTAATACTTTTGTCATTATTGTGAGTAAGTTAAACTGAAATTTATTTATAACCTATATCATCTGAAAGAATGTAAATTACCGAATATTAATGATTAAAAAAACTTCCTCAACGAATACAATTCTTGAGTCGACAACTTTATTAAGACCGGAGATACTTATCATAAATTAAAACACACGTCCATATATTAAACACCGATTAAGCTCACTCATCTCAGTTTAAAATTTCAAATTAATTCTCGAATATTTAAATGATTTAGTATCATCGAAGACTGTCATCGGGTGTCTTAATATCACTTTAATTTGAATTCTTGTATTTAAAATATTTCTCACCATTTAACATTTTTCGTTAATTGTGGAATAAACCTCTTTTAAGTTTTTTTAAAAGTTCCGGAACCGGTTCAGATCCGTAATGTTTTTTTTTTAACTACGCCACTGGTTAATTGATATAAATTATTATTTAGCCGCCTACTTGTTCTATTAAATGTCTAAAAATACAAAATAAATAGTTTTTGTGTGAATCAAAATAAATAGAGAAAGTTCGAAAATACTTTGCTGTAAAATTTTTTCCAAACAATTGAGCATTCCGATATTTTGACTGGTCAGATATTTATAAAATTTTCAGTCACTATTGGAAAGATTTTTATGGATGCTTGATCAAATCATATTTTAGTGCCTTCGATATATTCATGACGGGGGTTTAGATGCAGGTAAAAATCTCCTGCAGTGTTACCAATTTATTCAGGTGAAGCATCCCGCTGATAGATTTTAATTAAAATTACTTACAATTATTGAAAAGTCAGCATCTATGCAAATTTACTCTATAAAATATATTTTGAGCTCTCTGTTTAAAACAATTTGAGTGGGTATTGAGAGATGTAAAATCTAAACAGTGGGGTTTATTTTTGTTTAAAAAACACGAAATATTACTGTATCAAAAGTTGTGACGCTAAAAATCGGTTGAACATTTAAATAAATAAATCGGAATTTTCCGAAAATCCGTGGAAATTTTTTACTTGAAACGCTGACTCAACTTCTAACCTACATTTTTTTATTAAACCGAAATTAACGAAAATCGAAAGTTCGTTGACTGTATTACCCCAAATTTCAGATTATTAGAAAACAAATCAATTATTAGCACACGTTTCAATCAATTGTTTCAATTATGTTGTATTAATACAATACAGTTGGTGGGCTGTGAAATTTTTAAAATAATTACAATAAAATTTTAAATTAGACACCTGTCAGAGTTACCAACCTGTAAAATAAAACTACAGTTAAATTAAGCTAGTAATTGTATACGTGTAAATTGTAAACAATAATAAATTTAAAATTATAATTGAAAATCCCATTAAATATTAAGCTTGTACTAAATTTAAAATTAAGATGTAATGCATTTCTTAATCATTTTTGAGGTTTACTGTACTAAAGACAGTTATGTACCATAAATATTTTTTTAAAATTAATTTAGCGCATTCACCAAAATTGCAATTAAATAAAATAGAAGTGAAAGTCATTTTCTAAGAACAATTCATAATCAATATTGACGACCCAATTTCGCCGAACTCGTAAATATTCATGAAATAAAATGTGCATGAGATGAGTTTTATTATAAAAAATTCTCGAGGGTTAATAGTCACATAAACGTACTGTAAAATTATTTAATTGACTGCAAATTTATATTGTACTATAGTTTCATTGTAAGGTGTAACATAAATCACTCCAGAGCCAATGGTTGAGACGTAACTCAAAATATTTTACTGCAGCTATACTGCAAATTATATGAAACTAACTTTTAAACCATAGCCTGTGGAAATAATTAATACATACATAATAGCAGTTTGTAAATATTTAAAGTTATTGATTTTTACTGAGACTTAACTAGTGTCGTAAAAAATTTTGACATGTGACAGTTTTTTGAGAAATATTTTGAATATTACAGTAGAACTTTATTAATTCGAGTTTTTTAGTTAAACTTTTCGGTAATTCATATTTATATTTATCTCTGTAGTTCAAATTTTCTTTAAATTAGGTCATTCAAACACAAATTTAATAGTTATATATTTAGTACACAACATTACTCAACTACAAAGGTGAATTATTCAAAAATACCTAATTAAATAGCACATTTGGTCAACAATTTTTTATTCGTATTTTATTACATTATTATTTTTAATCATGTTTATTAATTATATTGCAAGGTGACTATAACTTACAAATTTTATAAAAATTTTCCGTTTTTTTTTTGTTTGTTACCAGAGTCTGATTTTTTATCAGAGAGAAACCAAATAGCGTTGAAATTTTGATAATTATTTACATTAGAGTGTGTTAAAGTTATATTTTACAGCGCGACAGTTTCGCATTAGCTGGAGTGCTGTAAAATGACTTAACACACGAAATTCGAATAACATTTTCTGTCCGAGAGTTTTTTTAATTTTAATAAATCTAATAAACATACATAACCTCAAATTTTAGAGCAAAATAAAAAACCTTTCATAATTTTTTAAAAATTATTAAAATACTAGAAGGAAAAATGGGTAAATCATCAATACAAATGATTCAGTCTCCAGAAAAATTACCACTTTTGTAAAATTGAAAAATTACGATCATGTTCTCGTCACGTCACTTTGAATTGAGAAAAAGTGATAAGACATCATTAATTCATGCTGGGTGGATTTGGAAGCAATAGAATGAAACGGTTTTAAGTTTTTCTTGAATGTGTTAGATTTATAAACTGGTCATTACTATAATTTAAAACAGTCCTACAAAATAAACAGCAACTTTTAAGGTTATGTAGGTACCTAAAAACTACAAGCACAAACCAAGTCCTAGCCATTATAAATTGTTTTTCTTTATACAGCAGTGTTTCTTATAATTATTATAGTTAATAAACTAAATAAATTAAAAAATACTTTACGTGTAACTGTATTTTTTATACTCTATAAAAATGTTTGACATTTGGTCGGTATGTCGGTAATACAGATAATTATAAACTTACTTAAATTCGCATAGATGTCGCCATAATTTTATAAAATAAAAAATAGAATAATAAATTTATTTCCTTTTTTTATTTGTTGCTTATTATGTAAAGTAAAGTTTTGTGTAATTAACTTTATCGTCATATACTTAACTGATTTTTTAAACATCTTCTAAAGCTTAAAATTTACTGCAGTTTTTGTCGCACTAGTGCGTAAAGTGACACTTTGAGTTAACGTTTACAATACGTCAAAGTCAACTTTACAATTCAAGAGAACAAAAAATATTTTTTTGTTGATTTCAAAATTTAGTTAGTCAGAATACTTAAAAGAGATCTTAATTAAATCAAAAAATCTATTGTCTTTAAAATTTTTACTGTTTTAGTTTAAAATTTATAATTTTTTATGTACTAATAAAAGCATAATTAAGTCAATCAAGAGATTAAGACCCAAAAAAATGTTTAAAAATCGACCAGTAAAATACAATGTTTTGTGCACATTCGAAAAGTAAAATCAAAATTTTTAAAAGTTTATTTAAAAAAATAGATGGCAGTTGATTATCAAAAGTGTTAATTGAACAAAGTGTTAACAAAAAGTTATATTTCAGTTGTGCTTAATATTATGTTAAATTGCTCAAATTAAACATTTTTTAATTTTGTCATCTTGTTTTAATATATTTTTTGTTTCTTTTTAAAGGTTAACTTTTTTTCACTTTATTTTAAGTAAGTAAAAAAAATTGGATTAATAAAAATTACTTGGTTTGCCGTTTGTATTAATTATATCAAAACTGTTAACTAAAACTGTGGTGTTTACAAAAAATCGCCGAAAAAAGAAATGTTTTACTACAATTTATTTATACTAAGTTTTTTTTATACAAAACAGTAACAAATAGTGAATTTTGAAACTTTTGTATTTCCAAAAAGAAGTATAAAACCTAAATTCTGTCGTAAAAGGTGACTATTGCGACCATATAGACTAAAATAGAATTTAGATTGTTTACTGTAACTACAGTCAATATTTTTTTACTATTATTGATAATCTTTAATTTATTGTCGAATAAAATAAGTTACTTCAATGATAGTTGGTGAATTTTGAAATGTCTGTCTTTTTCAAATGGAATATTTGAAAAAGTTCTGTTGTAAAGATGTGACTTTTAGGACCAAAGAGAAAGCTACTGCACTAAAACAAGTTATATTACTTTCAACGAAATTTGTAAAATTGAAATTACACAAATAAGCAGGTTGCCTACTCTGGTATATCCAAAACGGTTTATAGTAAAACAATGACAACTCGCAGCGACATGCTCCAAATATACCAAAAATTAGAACAACCTTTAAATGTAGAGTAAGTTTTTGACATAAATTCGTCAAGCGAATGAAAATGACGGATAAAGGATAAAAGAAAATGATGGATTTGCCTCTTATTGTTAGTTAGAATTTTTGATTTTTTTAGTTTCTAACCGACACTCTCTCGTTTTAAAAAAGAAAGTAAATTTAGAAATTTACTGATGTCCACATTATCTTTAAAATTAATTTCTTGCCATTAACACTGAGTATAAGTACTTCTGGTCTAAAGACCAGAGACTTGATGACTTTAGTGTTTTTGCCTTAGCAGAAAACAACTAAAACTCAAAAAAATTTTGGTACTCTTGCTCATATCGATCTTTCGACTTTTCCGGCAGCAAATTTTTAGTTGCGGCGGCTGCTTTTCGAAAAATTTTAGGCAGAGTACCTATCTAAAGATATTTCGTCATCGTTTTCTTCTAATTTTTTCAGATTTTAATAACACAAAATTAAACATAAAGCACTTAATAGAAAAAATGAATTATCTTTTCTGTGTACTACAATTGTTTGAACAACTTTCTGTGATCCTAGCAACCAAATCTGGTAACAATGTAATTTTTATATAAAAAAAATAGAGTTTAAATTATTTTAAATATCTTTGACATTTTAGTTTAATTTTAAGCGGTTTTGGGAAAAATCGTATACATGACACGTCAAGAAAGTGTCTTTACATAACTCGGTTGTTAAAATACTCGGCCTATTAGACTTGTACAGGGCCCCAAAAAAAAGATTTTCATCTAGTCGCCTGTGAATTTCCCATGTAAAATAAAAAATGCCGCTTTAGCAAATAGGGGTAACAAGTAAACCTAGTAATGTCACTAAAGTTGTAACAAGAAAAATGAAAAACCCCATATATTCGGTCTCTCTACAAGCGGCAATTTTTAAAGAAAAAGTTTTCCTGCTTTGGATGTTCATTAAAGGTCAAAGTCCCCTTGCCAAACTTCAAATCTGAATTGACATTTGATTGATAGGTGACAGAATAAATTAGTTCAAACTTAAAGAGTAAAGCGGCACAAAAAAATTAACATGTAAAATAATTTCGAAGGTAACTAGATGAAAATCCTTTTTGGGACCCTGTATGTTCAAGCAATCGCCTTGTTGTGTGATGTTCTGTGAAGTTATGTAATATATATTTGCAAATGTTTTATACACTTTTACTAGGTTAAATTAGTCCTGAAGGTACACTTCATTTTCTCTTATACATAAAGAAAAGTAAGTTATAATTATCTTATTTTTTACCTTATTACTATATAAATAAAAATTATAGATCAGCGTAATAAAGAAAATGCTACTTTCAGAACCAATTTTGTAAAAAATACTTATAGCTTAAAGTTATCTAAATTTTCAGTAATCCGAACTAGCTTAAACCTACATTATTTCGGATGAGTGGGCATCTACTGTATAAACACATGAGATAATGGTTTAAAACATCATATATATAATAAATATTAAAACACATTGCAAAAACACATTGAAAATATTTTGTATTTTCTAAATAAATTACGAAGGTATAGAAAACTAAATTTACAAAGTTTTAGACTAGATTTAGTAAAGGTGAAATAATTTGAAATTGTTAATTTTGGTCAATCATCTGTAATCAAACTGTAGATCAAGTTTAGGGTTGTTTTTTGTTTATTATCAGTACAGCGTATTTTTGATAACATAATTTCTAAAGTCTCAGATACTATAAGAAACAAAATTATAAAAAGTTATAAAAAAAACTAATTAAAACTTAAGAATCAAATTTAAAAAAAAACTCATTTACCAAATAAGTTGATCAAAAAATCTAGTTTTAGACCTCTTGAAGTTCTACAGTGCCAATAGTTTGACTAACATTTTAAAATTTGCTACGTGACTACTTTCATATACACACCAGAAGCTAAAATATGCATATACAGTGTTTTCGGTAAAAAGTTTACTCAAGGTGGATTTAGCGAATTAATTAAAAAAAGGTTTGAACATCTTTAAATTATTAAATCCTGTTTTGGAATTTTTAGATTTTATCAAGTCGTATTTCAAAATGCGGATTACGAATAGAGAAGTAAACGTAAAAAGGGAAAAGCTAATTTTTATATGATATTTCAGAAAATTTAAGAGAATAGCTAATATATTCTATTCTATTTACTAATAGAAATTAGTAAAAAAGCAAAAAATGATCAACGCAAATTTATTTAGAAATGTATGTTTATTTAAAACTACAAATTAAAAAAACATACGTACGTACTTTGTAAAATGTAAAAAAAATGTATGTTGCCATTTAGAATAAGTAATAAAGTTACGAAGATGTAGTCGTTGTTGTTGTTTTTGGTATAAACAAAAGTGCCATAATATCAAATATATATATTTTGTACAAATAAATTTTAATATTTAAGACTTGTGGCTAAAGATTTCAAATTTAAGAAGTCAAAATATGCATTTGGAATTTTCTTTTTTAATGGAAATAATAAATATATGTAAAACTATAAAAAAATGAAATAATAATTAGTTTGTTTGAAAAAGGTCAAAATAAAGTACTGTATGCAAATTACGAGTAGTTAAAATCTTAAGTGTTTACGTATTTTTGGTGAATAAGCTATCTTAAATTCGTGTTGGAGTGTTTAGGGAATCCCTAAAAAAAATCATGTTAGCGCGCTGCAAACAATATTAAATCCGTGGTAAAATCCGCAATTATTGTTGATGATACCTTTAATTATATTTTATGGGATTTCTCATAATATAAAATAACGTTTGTCTTTGATCTAAACAGATCCGGTGTGGCATGGAATTACAGATAGGATAGTAAGCGTAATGCAAATTATCTCATTGTATATTTAAACGTATGAATAATAGAATAATGGTAACGATTCAGAGAAACAGTCAAACTTTTTACGTCGCCCTTTTCTCTCATTTAAGTATTATATGACTCATAAATTGCACGAAATGGAAACTTTTTCATAAACGGAATTACGAAAAAATCCAAGTTTTTGTCTTGATTAAATTTTCCTTAAGCGTCACAACCTAATTAATTTTAATTAAGTATTGATAATTTTGGAACAGACTGTATTGAAAAATTTTAGATATTGTAATAAAAAAATGTATACAAATAAAAAAACCCGTGAGCATTGACCTTGATTGGTTCGTCACCTTGTCAGTGGCGTGGCAAATATTAGGATATCAAAATAGTAATAAATTGTTGTCAATTCCGGGAGCAGTTAGTCCATATATCTATTAAATCCGGTATCGTGAAATAGATTTGCCAAAGGCTTTATAAGCGACAAGTCTAGGATTTAGGAAAAACCCGTTCGACGAATAATTATAGAAACTGACTTGTAATTTTGTACAAAAACATAGAAACATAGAAAGATTGCGGAACTTGATCCAGTATGCTGGTATGCATATTGCCTTCGGCTTTGTTTATAAACGAATTATTGACCGTACGCATTATTTTAACATATCAATTATGAATTAACTAAATACATTATGTAATATAC
Organism: Tribolium confusum; assembly: GCA_029207805.1. Lineage (NCBI taxonomy): Eukaryota > Metazoa > Arthropoda > Insecta > Coleoptera > Tenebrionidae > Tribolium > Tribolium confusum. The sequence continues at coordinate 9,794,654 of JALGAY010000010.1, read as the reverse complement.
TTTTTTTTAAATTCTCAAAGAAACCATTTGTTTATTTCGACATGTCATTATCATCAAAGACACAACTCAATCAAATGATTATTTTTTCAACACACAGTTTTAAAATATTTATTACCAAATAAAAATCTGCTAAGATTAAAGCCAAGTTTGCAACACATATACGCCTCCATTTTTTTCCTAAAACTTATGTACCGTTAAAGATTAGAAAACTAAACATTCACAGGTTTTATTACCCACTTATGCATCAAGTAAATCAATAAGAAGATTTTCATTTTGAAATTAATTTACGTTTGACCAGTATTTTATTTTATACTTTATATACAGGATGTCTTAAAATTCAGAGACCAACGAAATGGTACGCGTTTTTCTAGAGTTAAAAAAGCTTTAAAAAAATTCTAAAAAAACAATGTTTATAGTTTTTAAGGTACAAGATTCCAAACATACATTTTGAGTTATTTACTATTATTTTTACATCAGAAAAAAATACTATAAAGCGTTGGCATTAGGACTCTTGAATGGTTATAAGTTATCTTTTGCAGGACTTAGTCTACAGTTTATAACATTTTAGAAATAGTTTTGTTGTTAATTTTGTTTAAGAAAAAGTTATTTGACAATATATCTCTTCAAACCTCACTATTTTAGTTGTACTAATTAAGATCTTTATTACGTCAAATGTTATCTTCATTGCAACTGTCAAAATAGAGATGTTTTTTTAAACATTTTACTCACATTTTCTGGGTTTTAATTGGCAACAATAATCTGCAAATTTTAGAACTTTCTGTATAAGTAGGTTTTTTATAGTTAATTTAAGTTTCAAAAATCGAGAAACCAACTTTTATGTTCCCGCAAGATAGTAATTGAAAAACATTTAGTACAAATACTAATATATATTTTTATAAAGTTTTTTTTTGTAATAGTCTAGTACAATTAAACACAAAATGTGCAAAATTTAAAAAAATGTTTGTGAAGATTTTTTAAGGGTCTTAAACAATTTTTCTTAATTTGAACCGTAAGTTTTGATCTTTAAGAGATAAAAAGGTAAACTTTTTTTGCAAAAATCTCAAAAACTATTAATTTTATGTTATAAAAAATATTATTTTTAAAATAGTAGTTTATAAAATTAGGTCTCTACCAAAAAGAGACTCTGTTTCGTAGAATTTATCGTTTTAAAAATGTACTGTTTTTTTATTGAGCTAATAATAATAATAATAATAATTTATTTACCATCAAAGTAGTTTACATGGCATGTCACAATATACAGGGTGTTCCTTAATGATGTGCGAATATTTAAGGAAATGAATCTACATAAAAAATTAATGTTAGTTTGCTTTATAAACTATGGTCCAAAAGTGTTTCCTTACAGAAACTCGGGGTGTTGAAGTTTAGGGGAAAAAATGGAAATTAATTAATATTTTTAAAACCACTTCAGATATTTCAGTGATATTTAGTACGTAGTGAAAGTTAATAAAGGTGCATATTTTTCAATGCAAAAAGAATTTTTAGCTTTAACAGTGGCGTGCGTACCGGTATTGACTTTGATATTTTTTAAGAAAAAAATGGTACGCCAATAGTTTTTTTCCAAATAAAAATTATTTTTAGTTTTCCCGTTCAATTTAAAACATAAGATCTCTCTTGAGTTGTTTTTCTTCGATGCGCTATTTTTGAGTAAAAAAATAAAAACCGGTCTATTGTCCGAGAAAATTAATGTAATAATTAAAGAATGCAATTTTTATTTATTATTATTAACTTTCACTACGTACTAAATATCACTGAAACATCTGAAGCGGCTCTGAAAATATTATTTCCAGTAAAATTAATTTCCATTTGTTCTTCTAAACTTCAATACTCTGAGTTTTTGTAAGGAAACATTTTTAGACCATAGTTTATAAAGCAAACTAACATTAATTTTTTATGTAGATTCACACTCTTAAATATTTGCATATCATTAAGGAACACCCTGTATATGTAAATATATATGATAATATAATGTAGTATAAACATTAATGTACAATAAACATAAGAAACTTATAAAAAAGGACAGTTTAAAAATTCCTCCACTGAATAGAAGACCTTCTTCAGAAAAATTTCTTTAACTTTTATTTCAAATTTTGTTTTATTAAGTTGTTTTATCTTCTGTGGAACTTTTTGATAAAGTACGTCTCTTCAATACCCTATGTTTTGTTGAGTCTGTTTAAGTCTGTGTCGTGGTATTTTAGGTTCTTCTTTGTTTCTGGTTTTGTACTTGTGAAACTCATTGTTTTTCTTGAAAATACTTATATTAGAGTAGACATATTTGAGGCAGGTAATTATAAATACAGATGGTATAGCAAGTATTTTTTTCTCCTTAAACTTTTCTCTACATGTTTCATTGTATTTTAGGTCACACAAAATTCTCAAAGCTTTCTTCTAAAGGATAAAATTTTTTTGAATATTTGAGGAGCTACCTTATAATATTATGCCGTACGTTGCAATACTATGAAAATTTGCATAATATATTATCTTCGCACATTGAAACGTAGAAAGATTTTTTATTCTTCTTATTGCATATAGTAATGAAGATAGTTTTTTGCAAGTTTCTGCGACGTGTACTGACCAGTTCAAGTTATTATCAATGTGTATGCCCAAAAATTTAATTGATGATGTTTTTTTTGTTATACTTAAAATGGATAATATTTGAGTCTTTTCAGTGTTAATTTTCATTCTGTTGGTCTCAAACTATGTGTGAGCTTTACTCATGGCAACATTCCTTTTTATTTGCATTTCATCTATTATCTTTTGCTTTAAGAACCAGAGTTGTATCATCCGCGTACTGGCAACTACACAAAACTTTGTCTTTTAAATTATGAGAAAAGTCATTTACATATATGATAAATAAAATTGGACCTAAAATAGATCCCTGCGGTACGCCACTTTTAATTTCTCGTTTCTCGGATTTTTTAAAGTTCCATTCTACAAGTTGAAGTCGGTTGGTCAAGTAAGATTTGAATAATTTGTTTGCTTCGCCTCTTATACTATAAACGTGTAATTTGTGAGTTAAAATTTTATGTGGAATAGTGTCGAATGCTTTGCTCAAATCGCACATTACAATTTCAGTTATCTCTTTATTGTCTATTGCTTGGAAAACTTGCTCAAGCGCTCTTATGACTGTTCTGGTAGTTGAGTAGCCTTTTCAATATCCGTGTTGACTACTGTCAAATATGCCTTTTCTTTCAAAGAAAGATACGACTCTATTTTTAAGCAACGATTCAAAAAAATTTGATACTGATGGTATCAATACCATCATTATCAATATAATTATATAAATATAATTGCTGCAAGTGTTAATGTCATTTTTTTATAGACTGGTATAACTTTAGCTATTTTTAGTTCATCCGGAAAGATTCCTTCTGGAATATATTTATTAAAAATAGTTGTGATCAGACTGCAAATTTCTTGAGCAGTATGTTGAAGGAGATTTGTTGTAAATCCATAGACGTTATTGGCTTTAGAAGATTTTAAAGATTTTATTATCTTCATGACTTTAATTGTGTTTGTCGGTTCAAGAAAAATTGAATCTGATTGTTCTTGATGTGCTGTAGTAACTCTAAAAGATCTTTTGTTTGTTGTGTATTTTTATTGACTGTCTCTTCAATTTCTGAAAAAAATTTATTTAAATCTTCTGCAGTTAATATACATTCAGTGTCTGGAGTTTTTCTTTGACCTCCTTTTTCTTTGTTTATAATATTTCATATAGCACGTTGTTTGTTAGTTGCTCTGCTGATGGTTTGCATATTTAGTTGTTGCTTTATTTCTGTGATTTTCTTTTGATTCTTTTGCTTAAGTTTGTTGTATGCTTTTTTTATTCTTGGATTTTTTGTTACTAACCATATCGTGTGTAGAGCTTTTACTAAGTTTTCAATATTTTGAACTTCAGGTGTTGTTATTATCCTTTTTTGAGATGTTGTTAAGTTTATGCGTTTCTCTGTTTCTGGAAAATACTGATTGAAATGTTGCAGTAGCAGTTTGTGAAACCTACTATACGCTTCGGCGGCGGATTGATTGACTAAGAAGTCCCATGAAATGGTACTCAAAGTTGTTTTGAATGTTGTTATATGTGGAGCGTCAATTCTTTTAACTTTAATTATAACTGACTGGTTTTTAATTTGTTCTTGTTCTAATTAAACTTGTATAAACTGAACCCAATGATCTGAAACATGTAAATTTTTTGTAATCTTTTGTAAGATTTGGTTATGGTTAATATTTGTGAACATATTATCAATACAAGTTGTTTCTGTGGTTCTCGATGGAGTTTTCATTACAGGACTTAATCCAAATGATCCCATTACTTCTAGAAAAACATTTTTTTTATCAGACTTTTCTAATAAATTGACGTTAAAATAATAGAAATATATGGAAAATCTCAAAACATTTTGATTTGAATTGATGTGCAATATTGCTAACAATTTGGCACTTTCGGTTATGCCGTAAACAACCACTAACTTTGTTACTTTAAATGGTAACATATGCTTTTTTTTACATTTTTAGTTCCGTTTGAACAAAATGTCGTATTTGATTTTTATAACTTAATTTCTAACAGATTAGAAACTTTTTTTAAAAGCTTAAAGATCTAATAAAAAAAATATTTTTATACAAGCCCGGTTGCACAAACGTTCACCAAAATTGATGACTTGTTTATCTCTCATTAACGTATTTTTAACCAATTAGAGCACGATATTTTTATTTAATCAAAGTTTAACGATCCGTCAAATTTGGTTGACGTTTGTGGAACCGAGAGTTAAACTATTAAAATGTAAGATAATTAAAAATTGGAAATAAAACACCCACTAACACCAAACTTTTTTAAAACTGAATTTTAATTCCTACCTGCAGATGACAACTTTGTTGTCGAAAAGTGCGTCGTATCAAGTAAAGAAGTTAGTGTAAAGTGTTAGTGGATGTTTTATTTTCAATTTTCATTTAAACACACAAAGCAGATTCAACAAGAAGATTATAGGATAATTGTTAATATGTGTTTTATAAGTTTAGACTCAAGCATTTATAATTGGTAGAAATAAGATATCAAAATTCATTTTCTAAATTTCAAAAATTGATTTTTTTTTAAATCAAAAATTTTTTAAAAAAAACTTTAAATAAATTTTGATTAAGCTGAATTGTGTGACAAAATTTATTTGAATGTTCTAAACCAGGGCATCTTAAACTTTTTTTAATATTAATATAAAAGAAAGATAAATAAATATTTTTCGATGATTTATTTATTAGGTAACAATATATACATAGGTATATGTATACATATGAAAATACAGAGTGGCCAAACGAAAACGAAACAGAGGCTATAACTCTCAGAAAAATAACTTCTCAAAAAAACGCAAAAACAGGTCTATTTTGTTTGGAAGAAAGACAGCTTTTAGCATGAATTTAACAATTTTGTATGCACATCCCTAAGCATCCCTTCAAAAATTTTAAATGGAAAGAAGGCACATCGTTGGAAAGCCCTTTTAATTATGTATACAGTAGTAAGTATTAAAATTTTGTGGAATGTAAAATAAAAAAATGATAATGAAGTGACACATTAGTTTATTAAATGTTCAAAGTGACTCCCACATGCCTCCAATGGTACAGGTTGTGCTCAAAACGCTGTCGAACATTTTGGAGTATTTGTGGAGTAATTTGACGACATTCGTTTACTATCCGCTGCCATAAATCTTCCAAAGAGGTAAGTCGAGTTGTAAAAAATTTTACTGCTTAAGTGACTCTATAAAAACATATGAAAAACTATATAAAAAAATGTCCAACGGGGACATGTCTGGCGAACGCGGAGACCGCACAAACTCCTAAAAAGTTGAATGTTTAAACGGGCATTTTTGGGAATCACGTAGTTGGCCCCTTTTTCCTTAATGACAATTTAAATGGCGAAATGTATTTAAATTTATTAGAAAACGATATTAATCCGGCTTTGACTAAAATTATCGAAAATTATAAAAGCTATGATAAAAATTTGTTGATATTTCAACAAGACGGAGCGCGCTCCCGCATTTTGTACTGCCTGTACGGCAGTATCTAGATCAAAAGTTTCCAGGACGATAGATTGGAAAGAGAGAACCTATTGAGTGGCCTCTGTGTTCGCCAGACATGTCCCTGTTTTAGAGTCACTTAAAAAGTACAATTTATACAACTCAATTACATAACAAATTAAATTTTGGTAGAATGTTTGACACTGCTGGACGTAAGACCTCTTCAACATTTTTTAGCAATAAACGATATTGGGATTTAATATGTGTTAAAGCTGAGAAAGTAACTTTACAAAAATATGTGGTGTTGAATGATAGAAAAACATTTAACGCCATATCAGCGATTGTGGAAAATCCAGTTCTAGTTCCGATCCAGAAGTCAGTCAAGGGCTTTTTTGGAAATTTGAGTCACTCGAAAGCTCAGCAAATTTTACTTGAGCTTTACAATACACATCTAGATCTTATAAAATCGTGTATTTAAATATTTGACATTAACTTGGGGTCTCGCGGCATAGTTTAAAAAGGTCTGTTTTAAACTATGTTTTGACAAGTACTTTAATTAAAACCGTAGATTTCTTTTTTTTAGATAATATTTTTTTATAAATAGTGTGTGATTAAAATTAAAAAAATTGTATAAAACCTTTTTTTAATGTGTACTAAAAAACAAGAAAATTTAAAAAAAGTAGATGTCAAATTAGAAAAAAAATAATGTCTAAAGACATCTATATATCTTGTTAAAATGATAATACATTAACATTGTAAACTAGTTTCAGGTAAACACGCATCATCAGTACAATTAAAATTTACAACATTATTAAAATAAAAAAATATTATATACGTATATTTATTAGGTATATTTGTTCAAATCAGAAAAGTTTATCTAAATTTTGTTAATTTAGGATAGCAACATAAAATTTTACACTAGACTATACAAATCTTATATTGATGGAAAGCTTATTAAAATATCTTTTGATTGGTATAATAATAAATACAGAGTGCTATTTAAAAAAAATGAGTTTTTGACATTTTTAATTTGTCATGTTTAAAAAATCGCAGTAGGCACATGCCACTGAGCAGGTTATTGAGTAAACACTTAGAAGATGCGAAAAACGTTCAGGAATCAAAGGGTGTTACTTATTTTAACTTGTATGTAAGCATTTAGAAATTACGAATTTTTAGACAGACCCCTGCATTTCAAAAATTCTGGTAAAAAAAGCGCCACAAATCAAAATTGATAACAGATAAATAAAAACTACTTTTATAAAAGTTATTTGTAATTTAGCATAAAATTCAAAAATAAAATCAAACTAAGTTGATTCTATTTAAAAAACATAACTTTAGTGTTTTTTTAATATTGGAACACCTGTATATAAAGCGCAATATTTTTAAAATGTGCATCAAAAACGCAGCTATAATCTAATAGAAAAGAAAAAATCAATATTTTTTAAACTAAACAAGTTATAGAGCTTTTTCGGACCGTTGGGACAGCCTGTATATATATATATATTTCTATTATGCAATTTTTATGCTTTTTTATTCGGGAGTACTTTAAAGTTTTTTATTATAAAACTTTTTGATATGTTGTGTATATAATTTTTTTAATTTTTATTATTTTATAACTAATTAAGTTTTTTAACAACTTTCTTGTGGAGTTTCTAATATTTTAATATGTCTATCATTTTAAATAGTTAATCACCCGGCGCATTCACCAATTTTGTATTATCTTTCTTTTATATACAGACCCAGACTGATTGAAAATTACATGACTCTATTTTAAACAAATATAAAAGTCTCATGATATATCACTTGTCTAAATTTTTATTGTTTTGTGTGCCAATTAAAAACTGCAAAAAAATCTTTACAAAATGAGTATGGAATGACACTTTTTGTACTTTTTTAAAACCTTCAAAGCAAAACTTGGTATTATAAATTTTGATGCACAAATCAACTAAAATATTTAGTTATATAAAAAAAAACATTTATCAGATTTTTCGTTACTTCTCTTAATTGAGCAAAATATGCTATTTTATTATTTACAAATGTTTTTAATTCTGGTTAAGTTTGCGGTTTATTAATGTATCTACACCTTGCTTTTTACAAATTAAAAAAATGTATTTAAAAAACGGTTTTTATTTTAGCGAAATAATTTTAAAACAGTGCAATAATATACTTTTCTTAACTTGAAACTATAAACGAATTTTGATAAAAATATTGCATGAAAAAATTTGGTATTTCAATAATACACAAAATTCTAAAAAAATATTAATTTTTTTACTACATTTTTATAAATTGTTTCCTATAACTTCAAATTTTTATAAGATTTTTTCTATAGCTTCTGGTTTTGATATAAGCTATAAATAAAATTATTTTTGTTGATTCAAACTTTTTTAAAGATATATCCACTTTTTCAAAAACTGTAAAATATGAACTGCAAATTTAAGCTTTAAGAAATCTTTAAAAACATAATAAAGCAAAACATCGGCAAAAATCTAAAAAAAAATTTTGGATTTAAAAAAATTATTCTACAGTAAATAAAATTATTGTCAAAGCTAGGAAGCTCTAGTACTAAAAGGTCTACTAGAAAATTCTCGGTAAAATCGTGTGGCAGTCCGGCCTTGTTAAAACATTAAATGAAAGGTATACTCAAAACATCTAAAAGTGAGGTGACTTTTTAAGACCCTTCCATAAACTAAAACCAATTGCTTAATTTATAGACAAGAAAACCACCGTAAAGATATACTTGATTTATAACAGTTTCCTCTGCCAGATGAAGAAACTGTCGTAAATTAAGATTTATTCTTACGATAGTTTGTATGTTCATAAAATGAACAATGACTATTCTTTGGTTTATAGAAGGGTGCTTAAAAGTCAGCGTACTTTTAGATATTTTGAGTATAATAATAATATGTTTAACTTTTGATCACCATTATCAGGGCGATAATGTCATAAAAAAGGCAACTGTTATTGATTTACTTTTGTAATAATAAGTAGACAATAAAAGATTGTATGTTATTAGAATATTCTAAAATTTAAATTAATATTATTTTTAAAAACTATATAAATATAAGCGTAAATTGCAGAAATAACTCAGATAATAAAAACGACAAAAGAACAGACAAAAAGACAATTAATTGTAATTTTTTGAACTGACGTCACAGTAAGCTTATAGCTCTTGCTATAGAAGATTTCACTGATTTTAAAGTCCCAACCAATAAAAGTAAAATATTCACTAAATGCAAAAAACGGCATTCTGTAGTTGCATTTCTCTAAATTTTAAAATTACATTTAAATTTACTAAGAATGCTACCTGGAAATGAGGGACTACAAATTATAAATTAATATAATATAATAATACAATATTAGATATAAATATTTGTTCAGAGTTTCTAGCGCAGATTTGACAAGAATAGTAAATCAGGCAAAAATGATCTCTATGTTAAAAGATTTTTAAGGTAAATTTAGAATTAAACGGTCGGCATTTCTATCTGCATTTTCGGTGCCTTCGGTAAATAATTCAATAAAAACGATTTATTGCTCGGCACTTCAGAATCACTGTAATGACTTTTATTTTGTAATTACAGCTATTATAGGTATACTTATCCAAATCCAAAATGTTTTTTGACAGTGTTCTATTATATTATAGGTAAAAGTAACAATTAAAAAAATATGTCTGGCTAATCAAACTGTAAACATAAATTTTTTACTATTTAGCTAGACTTTTCTAGCTAGACTTTTCTTTAGCTAAAAAATTTCTCTTGTTGATTTGTGCTGCTTGTTCTCAAACTCTCAAAACACAAATTACTTTTTATTTAACTTGAACATTTCCTGAAATAATATTATTTTTCTTCAAAATTTTATTGAAAAATACCACTGACAGCGTATGACAAATCTAATAAATTAGTAGAACAGCAAATTATATCTTGTTTAATTTAATGTTACGGAAATGGAGAAGAGTGCTACAGAGTTGTCATCTAAAAATTCAACCAAAAATACCCAAAAGCTACCTACTCAAATTCCTGTGCAAGAATTGATGATGACCAAATTTTTTAAAACCGGCTCGGTTTTAATCATTAAGAAGTCTAAAAAGTTGTTTAATAAAGACGTGACGCTTCAGTTCTTGTCGTTCATTTCGAAGAGGAGCTTCAAGGTTGTCTTTAAGGAGAGCAATACAAACTGGAATAGGTAAGTAAATATAATAAATAATAAAACAAAATATTTTCAAGAAAAACACAATTTTACCATTAAAACCGCAATTTAAGAACACTTTAGAAAATAGTGATAAAGCCAAACGTTTAGATTTTTGTTTGGAAATGGCCTACAGAGTTTTGAAAGATTTAAATTTTTATAAACAAATTATGTTTTTCGATGAAGTAACGGAGTCGTTTCAGCTCGACATTGCCGGTACTGGACTAAGACGAATCCAAATTTTAGAATTTTTTGTCGCAGAAGGCATTTTAAAAAAGTAAATGTGTGGTGTAGAATTTTGTACTACGACATTATTGATCCATATTTTTTTGATCAAAATTTAAACCATAATTTATATTTGGAAATGTTGCAAAAATTTTTAATTAATAAACTAGATAAGTTACCGTTAATCTACCGAATAGAAATGTTTTTCCAGCACATGGGTGTCTTGCTCATTATGCCGGCATTGTTTGTCAATGGCATAATACAGAGTTCCATGATAACTGGATAGGAAAATATGGTAGCATTTTATGGCCACCAAAAAGTCCTGATCTCACAATAATATACCCGGATTACTTTTGTAATATTAAATTTCAAAATTCAACCCAAAATTTTAGCTTTGTGAATTATGTTATATGACAACGTCAACGTGACATTGTGACATAACATGACCTACATTTTAAAAACCCGAATTTTCGGTAAAAAACATAATTCACAAAAACAAAATTTTGGGTTAATTTTAAAATTTAATATTACAAAAGTGATCTGAGTTTAGACTTTTATTTGTGGAGTTCTTTAAAACAAATTGTGTTCAGTGACTCACTATAAAATGATGTAGAGCAATTAAAAAATAGTATACAAAATGCAGTCCAGTTCTTATCAATCTTAGAAATAAGACGCAATTTCAACAAATTTAGAGCTCGCATTGAATAAGGAGAAGCATTATTTGAATAGAAAATTAACGTACAGTGCTCAACAATTGAGATGGAGCACCCTAAAATTTTAACAAAGTTTAAATTTTTGTAACTCCTAAAAAAACTTATTAATCGATATCATCTTTTTTTCTAAGTAGATTATTTCTTGTACTTTAAGATATTTAATAAAGTGTTTCTTGTAGATTTGTTGTTTACTAGGGTAAGCCAAAAAAATTAACTATTTTTTTTAACTTTCGTCACTGAAAAATTGGTTCCTAGGTACTTTTAAAAATGCTTTTTCAAGATGGGCTCTTAATTTTAATAGGAAAACTCTCTCATCGCAGTTTTCCATTTTTTTCAGTTCCATATGGCAAAATCCATATCTCGTTATTACTTAATTGTACAGAAAATTTGTATTTACATTTGATGTATAAAATTGAATGCTCTAAAAAAGGTATTTTACAATTTTTTTATATCTCTTACCATTTAGAAGATATCGGAGGTCAAAGTTTAAAGAATTTAACAAAAATTCCTTTTCTACTTCTAAATTTTATAACTCAGAGATAAATGAATATTATAAAATGCACAACATATGGTCTTGTAGAAAATTAAACGCTCTATAAAAAAAGCCTCTTGAGGTTAATTGATTATTCTAACCATTTAGAAGATATTCGCATTTTAAAAACCAAAATTTGATACAAAATCCCCAATTTTTTTTAAATGGTTGAAGTAATTGAATAACCACAAACGACTTTTTTTGTAGAGCGTTTAGTTTCCTACAAAACCGTATGTTGCGCACTTTATAATATTTATTTATCCACGAGTTATAAAATTTAGAAGTAAAAAAAAATTTTTTGCTAAATTCTTTAAACTTTTACCTCTGATATCTTCTAAACGGTAAGAATGTAAATAAAATTTTCTGTATGATCAAGTAGTGACGAGATATGGATTTTGCAATTTTGGAACTAAAAAAAAAATAGAAAACTGCAATGAGGGCGTCTTTCCTATTAAATAAAAATTTAAAAAATTAAAATTAAGAGCTCATCTTGGGAAAGCATTTTTTAAAAGTGCCTAGGAACCAATTTTTTAGTGTCGAAAGTTAAAAAAAAAGTTGATTTTTTTGGCTCATTTTATGGTTACGTTAAACAGGATGTTAAAGACTGTTCTCCAAAAAACGAAAAGTTTAGACATCTCTTATTGTAACAAAAAAAAAATGAATTTTTTAATGAGCTCTGGAAAAGCGCTGGATTAAGCAATAATTTTGTTAATTAATGTAAAATTTTAATTTTTTTAACTTATTCTAAAGATAAAAATTTAAACTTAAATTTCAGAAGACAACGGTAGGCATACTGGTAACATTTTGGGTAGAAAAAAACTTCCGAAGATGACCAAATTTCTAAGCAGCTCCGAATTTTAGCTTGATCAAAGAAGGATAAAAATTTAAATGTGTATTTAAATGTGTAGACACATAACTTGTTTTTTGTATTTCAACATCTTTTTAGCGATTCTTAAAAGTATATTTTTAGGGAAAAATTGAAGTTTTTTTTAACTTAAACAGCTCGTTACCACGATAGGGGCGCTATTGTTAGCTACCTATAATTGTTTCATTGGAAACAAGCCGTCTAGATAAGCAAAAATTTTAATTTTTTTTCTAAAAACATGATTTCAAAAATGGTACATAAACACCAACTTATACCGAGTAAACTAATGCTACAAGAATCTTAAGATTTAAAACACAAGTCATGTTTCTAAATACACGTTTAAATTTTTATTGTTATTTTTTCAAACTAAAATTCAAAGCTGTTTAAAAAATTAATTATTTTTTAGAGCGTTTTATTACACGAAGTATTAACGATGTGTCTACCACTTTTTCGAAAATTCAAGTTTGAACTTTTATCTTTAGAATAAGCTAAAAAAAAGTTACCTACATCAATTAGCAAAATTTTTGCTTATAGTGCAAAAAACAGTTTTTTTAGATTTTGGCCTAAATTTATAAACTTAGCTAAAAATCTGAAAAACCTTTTTGAGAGTTTGGTCCAGCGCTCTTCCGAAATCCATTAACAAAATTCAATTTTTTTTGTTAAAATTGGAGCAGTCTAAACTTTTCGTTTTTTGCAGTGCCTGTCTTTGACACCCTGTATAACTTAAACTACAAATTTACAAAAAACGCTCTATTAAACATCTTAAAGTATAAGAAATAAGCTACCCAGAAAGAAAAAGATCATCTCAATTAATAAATTTTTTTAGGAGTTACAAGAGTTTAAACTTTGTTAAAATTTTAGGGTGTTCCATTTCAATTATTGAGCACTGTAGTTTAGCTCTTTGAGAATTTTATTTCATTTTACCATTTGTTAAAATTATTAAATAAAACTTGAGCCCAATTTGAATATTTTTAGCAACAAAATGATATTATCTCGAGAACCGTTCGAATTAAATAAAAATTAATTTGTGTTTTGGGTGTTTGAAAACAAGCAGGGCAAATCAACAATAATGAAATTTTCTGAGAAATCAAAAATAATATCTTTTTTCCTTTTTTAAAGTCGATCCGGGGACATATTATATAAGTATATCTATCTACTGTATATTCAAATAATCCGAAATTACCATTATAATTAACTAAAATATGTGCTGTATAAGTGTATAACACCAAATAAGTAAACTGATTTAATTAGATAACTGTGTAATATAATAAATTGACGTCATAATTTTCGGAAAAACTGTGCATAATTAATTAATTAAATTCGTAGTATAAGAAAATCGATGTATGAGTGTACCGTTTTTCTTTTACCCTTTATTATATGACCTAGGTATGATGTCATTCTGACGTCATAATGCTACTAACTACTTGTTAATAAAACCTTATGTATTGTTGCATAATTAAAAATTATGTATTTTTTGAAACGTAACAAGTTAACTTTTCTGTTTGTGTAATTAGTAAATATTTTCTAATGTAGACTGAGCCTGACTGACTATTTTTGTTTTGGTTTTTCGGTGTTATGCAACTTCTGGAAAACGGGACAAGTCGAGCCCTCTAGAGGAAACAAATGGAACCTACATTCTTATTTGAATCCAAAATGGCTACTACATCAACAAACTAATGTCGGCAAATCCTAAATTGAAAATGTTATGATTTTATGGTGTTAAATGAGAAAAGATGCAGTGCATTATTAGGTGGAGATAAAAACTAGTGATTTGTAGTATTTTCGTGCTGTGAATTGTAGATCTAAAGGCGAAATTAAAGGCGCCATGTTCTCATGCCAAGCCCATTATTTTAGTATTTTTTTAATTGTTTGTGTTTTTTCAAAAAATTACGTAAAATGTAACGCAGTCGGTAAGTTAAGAATTTTTTTTTATCACCAGTTTAATTTTTCAAAATTCAGATCCGGAAGACGACGAAAGGGATGTAACAATAGAAGTATTGAATTATAATCCAAACCAGTTGCCTTTTGGGGAAAACGTGACGATAATTTGCAAATCGAAATGGATTGACAGTTTTATTTTATGGACTTTTAGCGAAAAAAATATTACAGATGGAGAGAATGGGTGTGTTAATTTCCACTGCAATTAAAGGGTTTTTATTTATGAATTTTAGGTTTAAATTTGAGATGGAAAGTGAAAACATTAATACACAATCTGGGAAAAAGTCGGAAGTTTCTATCTTGCATATTATCAACATTGATTTAAAACATGTGGGAGAATACACCTGCCACAGCACCCATAAATACAAGCCCGACTTAGATTTTTGTAAAATAACATTAAACGTAACTCTGCCTGCGCAAATAGTACAAATTTCGCCTCCACTCCATACGAAACTTCATCAAAAAATTGAACTGTTTTGCATTATTGAAGGATATCCTCTTGAGGAAATAAAGTGGTACAAAGATAACGATTTACTTCCTTCTGAATTATGGTCAACGAAAACCTTAAATGAAACTCGCAAAAACAGCTCTCTAGTTATAAAAGAGGTGACAAAAAAGGACAACGCCACCTACACGTGTCTGGTTTCAACTGGTTCCAGTTCTGCTAACGCAACTTCCGCTATTTTAGTCCTAGACAAGCCACAAGTCACTATTGACTTCATCAAGGCCATTGGAATAAACAAAATTTATTTTAATTGGACTGTAAATGACGGAAATGACCCACAAAATCTTCGGTACACAATTCAATATATGTCATCAGGGGATTCTAACTGGATCTACTTACAAGAAAAGATAGATGGCAAGAAACGCTCACATGTACTAAAGAGCAATTTTAAAAATAACACTGAATATACATTAAGAATTATGGCAAAAAATTCGGAAGGCGAGAGTCAGTATTCAGTCAGCAGCCCAGTCCGGATGTTATCAGAAGATCCGGTGTTTATCCCGGAAGTGAAGGTCACAGGAGTGACAGTAAGCTCAATCACTATAAGTTGGTCAACGCCAAATGAAGATTTAAAAGACCACGTCCAGTATTATACCCTATATTTAAAAACCAACAATTCGTCTTTCAATGCAATCCATCCTGCATCTATGGAAAATTATCACATGTTTTCTGAATTGGACCCTGCCACAACTTATAATTTCCAAGTGGCTGCTTGTAGCGAGTATAGTGGAATTTGTGGACCTCCTTCTGAAATTGTAAATGGAACGACTATGGATGGAATTTCCGGACCACCCTCAAATCCTACAATTCAATGTCGGTTTGATAACATCAGCCAGATTTCGTTTGTTCACGTCACCTGGCAAGCACCAATCAAGCCTCATGGACAGATTTTATATTACAATGTAATTTAATTTTTGGTTATTTCATATAATTTCGGTAAGAATCTTCGCCCACGTGCCACGGAAGAAAGTTTACTACAGTGGAATCCGCTTATAGTGATATTACAGTATTGTGTAATGTGTGTTGCGTATGTAAGTGGCTAAGGTCGTTACTTGCATTCGGAAATTAGTGAATTCAAATGAAACCTACGATAGTACAAGCCTGGATGCAGCTTATGACCTTCATTCTGACGTCAGAAATGTTAACAAAGTGGTAAAGCAAAGTAAATTACAATTTTATGTTGAAAAAGTTATCAAAACGAATAAAAAAGTTACTGTGATATTGTAAAAGATTAAATTCTTAATACAGTTGAATATAGTAAGTCAAAGGACTGTCGAGATTACGTCGTCTTAACCGGACGACGCACAAAACATACATATATCGGGTGATTTAAATGTGTGTACCGAAATTTTAATCTAAGAAATAGCACTAAAAATGACGAAAATCTGCAAAAAATGGCTCTATAAAGTGATAACAAATTTCTTATTTTTGATTTACTAGAAATTTTCACTTTTGTTGATTTGCCCTGCTTGTTTTTAAACTCCTAAAACATAAATTACTTTTTAGTTTAAGAGCTCAAACGGTTCTTGAGATATTTATATTTTTTTAATTTAGACTTAGTTTTTTCGTAATTTTTAGAAGTACAGTACAAGCTCGTTACCGTGAACGTCTCAATAACATGAACAACCAAATTTTTGCGAAAAAACTGAAACAGCAAGATCACCTTTTTTTTAAGAGAACATAGTATGTATAAAATCTATGTAAATTTAGACCCGAAAATTCAATTTTTTCAGCATCCCTCGGTATCGTGAATACTTGCGCTAACATAAACTGCCTTGTGATTTTTGTGTTTACGTTAACGAGCTTTTACTGTAACTCTAGTAGGCGGATTTCATTGAAAAATACCACTGATAGCAGATGACAAATTTAATAAGTTAGTAAAACTGTAAATTAAATCTAATCTAATTCAATGTTACTGAGATGGGGAAGAGTGCTATCGAGTTGTTATCTGAAAATTCATCCAAAAATACTCAGAAGTTACCATTACAAATTTTGGTGAAAAGCTTGGTAACTGAATTCTTTAAAACGGGCTCGGTTTTATACATTAAGAAGTCAAAAAAGTTGTTCACTGAAGACGCGCTGCTTCAGTTCTTGTTGTTCATTTCGCGAGAGAAGCTCCAAGGTTGTCTTTAAGAAAGAGAGCGATACAAACTGGGATAAGTAAATCTTATATACACAAAATCTTCAAACAAAACACAATTTTACCATTTAAACCGCAATTTAGGCAAACTTTAGAAAATGGTGATAATGGTAGACCAAAAAAATCACTATTTTTTTTAACTTTTGACACTGAAAAATTAGTTCCTAGACACCTTAAAAAATGCATTTTTAAGATGGACTCTTAATTTTAATAGGATGGTGCTCTTCATCTCAGTTTTCCATTTTTTCTTCAGTTCCATATGACAAAACCCATATCTCGTCATTACTTGATCGTACAAAAAGTTTTTATTTAAATTTTTATAGAAAATTAAACCTTTTAAATAAGGTCTTTCAGGTTTTTATAACTGTATAGAAGATATTAAAGGTCAAAGTTTGAAGAATTTAACAAAAATTTCTTTTTTACTTCTAAATTTTATAACTCGTAGATAAATAAATATTATAAAATGCGCAACATGCAATTTTGTAGGAAATTAAACGCTCTACAAAAAAAGTCCTTTGTGGTTAATCGACTACTCTAACCATTTAAAAGATATTTGCATTTTAAAAACAAACATTTGAACTAAATTCTTCTAAATTGTTAGAGTAATCGATGAACCACAAAAGACTTTTTTTGTAGAGCGTTAATTGTAAAGGAAAAAGATATAAGAAACTGACTTATGCAAGAATTTATTAGTAGGCAGCCCCTTTACAATAGATCTCAATAAACACTAATCTTGTTACGGTCAACTATAAAAGACGCACCGACCCAAAAAAAATTTTACAACAATTTCTTAATCCGTCTTCCTAACAATTTGGTGTCTTGTCATTTATTTATGGCACCAATAATCCTCTGACTATAAACTATTGTGCCCTTACCTATAGACTTTTATAATGAGTTTCATATATTTTTTTCTGCTACTATAATTTCCTATAAAACTATATGTTGCGCATTTTATAATATTTATTTATCTACGAGTTATAAAATTTTGAAATAAAAATGAAATTTACAGTTTTAAATTATACCAAATTTGGTTTGTCGTATTTATTTACCAATAAAAAATTATCAGATAAAACTATTGTCTCGCAGACTTTATTATTTAAAAATTAAGAGTCTAAAACTCTTTCCAATAACATTTTTCTAATTTATGACCGTTTGCACAGCGTTTTAAGAAAAAGTCAGCGCGCCACAATTTTTTAAGTCTTATAATGTATTTTTTCAATATGTTCCAGAGACTTTATTGTATTATTTTTTAAATCAAAGAATATTAGTAATTTAATCCTCTATAAAACCGTATTTTTTTATTTATTGGTTTTAAAACTACATATTTTAATTGAAAATTTCTACTTTCTATGTTTCACGGTTTTGGCTACGTTTGTAAGGTCATATTTTCTACATTCAGACTGGAACTGTCGTAGATTTTCGCTTGTATGTTTCTCGCTTTCGCTCCTATGTTGTTGTACCGGTTTGTTAATATATAATTGTTTATTTTCTATTATTTGAACTTGCAACGCCATTTGCCCCCCAAAAAAGTATTTTTATTTGGCACTTATATACAGATGTTCCAGAATTATTTGGTACAAACTTAACCACAGTTGACTAATTAGTACAGTAGAATACCACAGCCAGTAAAAACTGTTGCTTTCGTGGTGTTTTTTTTTAATATCTAGAAAACTTTTCAATCAATTTGATAATCGAAGTGACAAAAATAAATTACAGTGAAATCCGCGTCCAAGGAACATACAAATAAAATTTTTCTGACCAGATGGAAGATACAGGGGGTTCCAGAATTATTTTTGTAATTTTTTGATTGTTCTTATTTGCATTGTAGTAACAGTTATCACTTATTAATGCATTTATAGAGTTTTTAATGGTTTCAAATTTTGAAATTGCTAGCTTATATTTCTCAACAAAGTGGGTTAAACGTTACGATATTTTACTGTAAACAACGGTAGTAGCTAAGTGAGTCTGAAAATTACATTTCTTTTTATATTTTGATCTAAACTGGAAGTGACACTAAAAAACTAAATTGGGTTTTTTTGGCATTGAACGAAGATTTTTACCTGACTCATTTGATGGTTTAATATGGAATATCTCTTATAATATTTATTTATTTTGTGTATTTTAGGTTCACCTAGAAGGCAGTGCATCTTTTATTAATGATCAGGGTATTCTTGAACACACGACGTGGGGTCCAAAATTAAAAAGCGTCCGTGAAAATACATTTAACACTCGCTTTAATAACGTTTCGGCAAATACAAATTACACTGTGAAAATAAGTGGAGTAACAA
This sequence comes from Tribolium confusum, assembly GCA_029207805.1. Taxonomy (NCBI): domain Eukaryota; kingdom Metazoa; phylum Arthropoda; class Insecta; order Coleoptera; family Tenebrionidae; genus Tribolium; species Tribolium confusum. The sequence goes on along the minus strand of JALGAY010000010.1, from coordinate 9,775,255 downwards.
GAACAAAAAAGAATGGAGAAGCTGTTGAATTACATTGTACTATGCCTTCAATGCTCCCAGATAAACAAAAATTATCACAATTGTATTGGATGAAAATGGAGGAACAAGGAAAATGGCTGTTTAAGTTACTACTTCCACGTGTTTCAGAACGCAATGGACCGATTTGTTGCTATAGGATTTATATGGTGAGGATGGAAGATCAACAGAAGTTAGCTGAATTACCAGCACCTGAAGATCTTTCAATTGTTTCGTACCAAGAGGCACATCGGACGCCGAGAGGGGGAGCATATGTCGCCGAGATGTTTACAAGGTGATTATTAATTATTTATGTTACTTTAAAACAATAGAAGCAAAATAATCATTTTTTTATTGAATGGTCATTGCAATATTTTAGTTAGGCAATCTTAATAAAAAATTTAATATTATGTTAATACACATTTTACAGTGCCAACTTGAATTTAGCGCTGTAAAATGGTGGACAGATAAGATTTGTGTCAAACTTTTTGGCCGATTACCTTTAACCTCTTAAGTGGATTTGTTTATTTTCTAAAGGGCAGTACACAGTGGGCAACATATTCGAACCGCATGCGAATATCGACTTGGGCATGACGATTATATCCGTCTTAAGCGCTTAAGAGGTTAATGACAAATCGTAAATTATTAGATATTTTAATTTATTTTTCATTAAACGTTAAAAAGTTTGTTTTCATGAGTATTAATGTAAAAAATACTGTAGAAATGTGTAATGGACGATACGCTTTTTTAACACGTGATGCCACATTCTAATTAGAGTTAAAAATGTAAAATATTTAAAAAATATGGTTTTATTTTGCATACTATTTTATATACCGGGTGTAAACGAATTTAGGCTCACCCCTTTTTTAATAGTATTTTTTAAAAATAAAACAATGAAATTTAGGAAACCTATTATGTTAGAAAATCCCCATCAATTGAATAAAAAATGAACTTTTTATCACTTCCGGTTTTACCGCAAACAACCGTAACTTTGGATTTTTAAATGGAACATTTTGTATGTTATTATATTTTTGGAATCTACAATAAATTCCGAGTCTAATACACTACTTTTTGTAATTTTTACAAAATAAAAATTTTTTTTTGGAAATTTTATTGTTTTGTCTAGAAGGCTGTGATCGTTAAAAAATATTTCTAAATAATGAAGACAACAATTAAAAAATAATTCGAGTCTCATAAATAATTTAATTTGGAAAATACAGGACTTTAAACTGAAATAAATTAGTTTTTCTCGTCTTACTAAATTTTTCCAAGTGGAACAATAGTGACTCACTCAAAATTTTAAATTAAAATTTTTTCTGCTTATCTAAAAATACGAAAATTTTGAAAATCTATTTAGTAGTTTTTGTAATATTTACAAAAATATTTTGAAAAAATCCCTAAAAGTTAACTGAAATTCAAGCAGGCTGTAATACAAAAAAAAGTAACAAATTATGTTTAATAGCTGTCTATTTTATTTGCTTGTTAAAATGCTAGTTTGTTTAAAATATTTCCTCAATATAAAAAAATTTCAGATGTTAAAAAAATTATTTTTGTAAATATTACAAAAACTACTGAGTAGATTTTCAAAATTTTGGTATTATTGGAATGACAAAAAAACGTTAATTTAAGAAGTCAAGTGAGCCACTATTGTTTCATTTGAAAAAAAATGAGTTAATCCGAAAAAACTAATTTATTCTAATTTAAATTCATGTTTTTTCTAATTTATATTATTTATGGGATTGGTTTTATTTTTTAATGGATGCCTATATTATTTAGAATTTTTTTTACTATCACAGCCTTCTAGACAAAAAAATAACAAAAATAACAAATTAATCACAATTTTTTTAAAAAAGTATTTGGACTCAGAATTTAACGTAGATTCTAAAAATATACATAGTGTTTCATTTAAAAATCCAAAATTACAATCGTTTCTGGTAAAACCGGAAGTGATAGAAAGTTCATTTTTTACTCGATTAATGGGGATTTTCTAACATAATAAGCTTTCCAGGTTTTGTTTTTCTATTTAAAAAAATACTATTAAAAAAAGGGGTGAGTCTAATTTCGTTTACATCCTGTATTTTTTTTTTGTTATATTTTATTATAAATTATATTTTAAAAATATTTTTGTATATTGCTAAAATATTGCTAATAAAGTAATCACTTGGAATACGGGAAGAGTTATTTAACTTTCTCATCTTTAAGCGTTTCTGTTAGAGGTAAAAACACTGCTTCCAGGATTTTATTATTCAAAATTTAATTCTCTACAACTTTTTTCTATGACATTTTTTTGTATTTTTGACTAATTGCGCAGCGTTTTAAAATAAAGAAAGCACCGCACAAACTTTAAATTTAAAATATTTTTTTAAATATGTTTTTTTAGACAACTAAAAATTTAATTCTTTATTTGACAGTATTTTTTATTTGTTTTGAAAACTTCTTTGACAGAAAATTTACATTTGATTTGCTTTAACTCTTTGCCAACGTTTGTGACGTCACAGGATGGTTTTGAGCGGGATTCGGGCTTAGATTAGGGGCAAAACCTTTCGACTAGCAGTTGTTCGATGTGTTTTTAAAAAACCAAATAAAATTTAATTTTGTAGTGACACGTTTCAAGGAGAAATCTTTTTGGGTGACGATCAAGTTTTTAATTTAACGAGTAATCAGTGTGATGAATGTATCGGATTGCGGCCATATTCAACTCCCAGAGAAATAAAAAAGGAAGAAAATAGTAATAACACAGCAAATAGAGTTAAAAGGGAGGAGAGACTGAGTGATCCATTGCCTCCCTTTGACGGCACTCTTGATATTAGTAGTAATTATACTGGATTTGTTGAAATTATAGGTTTGTATTAATGATTTACTACTAATTATTTTTTTATAATTATAATTTTGTGGCATTAGTGTATGGAAACAGCACAAAATCGTCAACAATCGCCGCTTATAGCAACTACTTAGTGATGATGAATCCTGGTCCTGAAGTGGTAGCAGCACCATCTGCCAGTACTTTGAGTCTTGTAGTTCAGATTTTATGCGGTTTAGTAATGATCGTGTTACTTTTATTGGGTGCTTTGTGTATTCTCCATCATTACACAAAACAAGCTCATGCCCAGGCTGTGGAAATAACCTTCAGGACTTCGCTCAGGTAATTGTCTTAGGTTATGTAGTAACAAATGCTTAAGTGCTGTAAGAAAGTCAGTTTTGGCGGGTATTTGTTTTTATTGTCGTACATTAATTTTTTTGTTAATAATTGGACTTAGGCATTTGTACAGGAGCCTACGGGGTCGTCAACGCTTAGTAAGTCTAAATCCTCCCGATATGTGCCCCATTAGCAAAGGGGAGCTCGTTTCGGCGTATATTGAACGACACAGAGACTCAGATTATGGATTTCAACAAGAATTTGAATTACTACCAGATAGGTTCTCAGATCGAACAACACGAGCCTCAGATGCAAGAGAAAATGTGTATAAGAATAGATATCCAGATATTAAAGCATATGATCAAACTAGAGTTAAGTTGTCGCAAATTGACAGTATAGCAGGCTCTGATTATATAAACGCTAATTATGTTTTGGGTTATAAAGAACGGAAAAAGTTTATTTGTGCACAAGGACCTATGGACACCACTGTTAACGAGTTTTGGAGAATGATTTGGGAACAACATCTAGAACTCATTTTAATGCTCACAAATTTAGAAGAGTATAGCAAAACTAAATGTGCAAAATATTGGCCGGATAAATGTGATGGCGAAAAGTCTTTTGGTGATATAACAGTTACTCATGTACAAGAAATAAGATACTCAGATTATATAGTCAGAGAATTAAGAATCTCACGAAATACTCCTGGAAAAGATAAGGAAGAGCGACAGATAACTCAATACCATTATTTAGTGTGGAAAGATTTTATGGCACCGGAACATCCAAATGGAATTATTAAATTTATAAAACGTGTCAATGAGGCATACTCAATTGAAAAAGGCTGTATTTTAATACACTGTAGTGCTGGAGTTGGCAGAACTGGTACTTTAGTTGCTTTAGATTGTTTGTTACAACAGTTAAAAGAAGAGGAGCATGTCTCAATTTTCAATACTATATGTGATTTGAGACACCAAAGAAACTTCTTGGTTCAGTCATTGGTAAGTATACTGGGCGGAGTCATGCGCAGATGACTAAAACTGTCCATTTTTTTTAGAAACAATATATTTTTATTTATCGGGCTTTAATGGAAGTGGCTCAATATGGCGACACTGAAATCAGTTCGAACGAACTAAAAGTGTCAGTAGATAAATTAAGACAGTGTGATAAAGATAAATCGAAGTGTAAATTAGAGGAAGAGTTTGAAGTACGTTTGATGTTGTTTTGTGGGTGAAATATTAATTGTTGTTTTTTAGAATATAATAAATGCGTTTGAGGATCGTAAATCGTGTTCAGTTGCGAAAGGTGACGAGAACAGGGAGAAGAACCGCTCAGATGTAGTCATTCCATATGATAGAAACCGAGTTATATTAACTCCTCTATCGGGCAAAGAACATTCCACTTATATAAATGCGTCGTTTATTGAAGGTTATGACAATACTGAATCTTTTATTATAACCCAAGATCCGACGGAATCTACAATTAATGATTTCTGGAGAATGATTTCGGAACAGGGAATTAGTGTTATTGTTATGTTGTCTGAGTTAGGTGAAGGGAAATGTCCAAGGTATTGGCCAGATGAAGATGAGGGAACTTACGATCATATTACAGTAAGATATGAACAAGCGGAAAGTTGTCCTTATTATACGAGGCGGGAAATGTATATCAAGAGTAGAGATTGTGAAGATCAAAGAGTTATACATTTGCAGTACCATGGCTGGCCAACGGTCGACGGTGAGGTGAGTACTAAGTTTAGAAACATTCTGTAGTTTTCCCCAATTAGGCGACGAACTTGAATAAGATAACCGGTAGGCGAAGTCAAGTTATACAAGGTGAGTCACGAAGTATGGTAGAAATTGAAACTGGTAATAGTTCCGCGGATATCAATCACAAACGCAAAATATGACTAGGTCGAAAATGTATAGATTTCAAGATAAAAATTTTTTAAAAGTTTATTGAGAACTACTGGAAAGAGTACGACGAACTCGAGTCAGAGAGAAAAAGTTACAGATAAATCAAACAGCAAAAAAAGTCAGCGCTGCTTACTTGTAAAAAGGAGGTCAAGAGCCAGTCACAGTTCGTCGTTTGCATTCGCTGCTTATCGGTAAAAATTTTTTGGATATAAAGCCAGTACCTACCCATCAAACAATCATTGCGCGTACGTTCGTGAACACGTGTTTTTCAAATTTTTGTTAGATTTTATTTGACCATCGAAAAGTTATTTTTAGAGGCAGCATAATTTGCAGTTTAAATATCCGCCAAACTTCATGAACCCTGTACAGACAGACGAGACGGTCAAAATTGGTTGTGGACGAGCCCACTTTTAAAAACAGGCACAAAGGCTTACAAAAGTTAGTGTAATTTAATATTTTTTTAATGCGCACCCAATCACACCAAACACTTTTTTGGAGAAGAGGCGCGCTTCGGTAGCGATGTTACCATTCTCAAGTGAAACTTAAGACTTCTAAAAAAACTAAATGCATGTTGTGGTATGTTTCCTTACTGTTCTAATGGGTGACCAAAAAATATAAATTTTAATGTTCTGAATATTTCTTGACAATTTTTGTTTAATGGTTTACTTTTTTTATAAAAAATATTCAGAATACAGAATATCATAATGGGTGTATAAATAGTAGTGAAAAGTTTCATATTTTTTTATGTCTCTTTTTGTTCATTTGGTACAAAAAGTGATTTTTTTTTATTATTGAAATAACAGTATTCGAAAAATTCATATACAGGTGAATCAATTTTTTTGCGACGCGTGTTGTAAAAACTAATGAATAAGAACATGTCAAAATTTTGTTTTTTTTGATAAGTAATCTACATTTTCTCTGATATTTTTGGTAGCATTATTATAACGGGTGTCTGAAAAATTTAGTCAAAATTTTAACATTTATTTCTATATTGTGTATATAGGCTTATTTATATTTATTTATTTTTTTATCGGGTGTTTTAAGTTTTACCCCCAAAATGACACTTTCTGTTTGAACAAAAATTCTGCAAAAAAATTCATTAAGATTGTTTATTGTAGGGGTACATCGAGCAATCATTTTATTAAATAGGCAGTTTTTTAGCTTTTATTTAATACGAGTAAGTTATTAATAAAGAATAATTTTTTGATCATCAATATGAATTGGTATTCTACAATTGGACGTGTAACTACATTTTGAGGGGTTGTAGACAAAAATTTAAAAATTCATCAAGCTACCTTTGGAATTTTATGTTAGAAGATGAGGCGAAAAAGGATTGTGATAATAACCTAACCTAAAAAGTGTCGAGTGTGAGATTTGTTATCGTTGTTCGTTATTATTTGATTATTATCTTTGGTAGTCTTTTTCAAGACTTTGTGTAATTTTGGTTTGGTATAAAACAAAGTTTGTTAGTTGATAAGAGTAGAAATCGTTTGTTTGGTACAGTTAATCTCAGCAATGCTTTAAAAAGATTTGACAGATCCAACTTTTTAATTCAACCTGCGATAGGTACTATTATGAGTATATCAGTGTTCTAAAAATCAATACACTTTGTCAAAATTACGCCGTTTTTTATTTTCACCACCTTGTACATACATATATTGCCTATTTTTTTATTTTTTGCATTTGAAATTAAAAGCGTAGTTTTGATATAATCTCAAAACCCATTTTTATTTTTTTTTATTGTAATTTATTTAGGTTCCTGAAGTAACTCGAGGTTTGATTGAGTTGGTTGACCATTCGCAGTCGGCTCTGGTCCATAACGATTGTTCGCCCTCTATGGTAGTCCATTGTAGTTTAGGGTCAGACAGAAGTTCAATGTTTGTTGGACTGACAATTCTTGTTCAGCAATTACGTACAGAGAAACGAGTTGACGTATTTACTGTAACGAGAAAATTACGTTCGCAAAGAAACGGACTTATAAGTTCTTACGTAAGTAGAAAAAAATCTATATGTGACACGTAATTGTAATTTTTTTTACAGGCGCAGTATGAATTTTTACATCGAGCTATTGTAAATTACGCAGAATTGCACGGACTTTGTGACTCGTAATTTGTTATTCTTGGTGCCATAATGAGTTTTTTATATTCCATTTGAAAGAATTCCACAATTGATAATCTCACTATTTAGATATTTTTATAAATGATTGAAGTAAGTCGTTTTTATATCTTTTTATTCTCGAATTGTTTCTAGTTGAAAGCCAAAATCTTTTTTTTTATATTTTAATTGAAAAACCAAAGTTTGCGGTGAATTAGAAAACTAATTTTATTGTCAAATTTAGATTAAGGACAAGCAGCTTTGCTCAAATATCATCACACAGAATCAGTTGCATCACATCAAAAATCGGTATTTCAGTGATCTCCGTTTTGGTAGAAAGTAGACTAATTAGTATTGTAGCAATGATTTTTTTTAAGTGTTGCAACTGAAGAACACAAATTTATTTATTATAAGCAATAAATGGGAGATTGTTTTCATCACGTCTGCTTTTTTATATTTTATTTATTGACACTAAAATTTTTATTATAGGAAAATAATACTGATATAGCCTGCTTCATATTGTAGTGCTTTTGTTTACTAAATGTACTGTGTAAAAACTAAAAATATTTTAACATTGTGTATGTCAATTTGTATGTCATAAATTTGTGTGTATATATTTAAGATCATTTGCTCTTTGTATTTAGGATACAAAATTAAGACTGTACATGCATTTATTGCAATGAAAATATTTATTTATTATATATAATTATTTCTTTGAATTTTTATGCTACTTTTTTTTCAATAAGTAATACAAATAAATATAATTTCATGCGTATATTCTTGTTTTTTTTTAACAATTAAAATGTACAAATAAATAAAAAAATAAATAAATTAATTCCTAAATTAAAAACTTTGGTGGCATTAGGGTTTCCTCTGAGGACCTGCTTTCTTTTTCGGTGGATTTTTCTTTTTACACGGAATTGCAGTACATCTAAGTCTTTTAGCATTAAACCTCCCAACCTTATCCATCTGCTTCCCAAACGAACTTGGAGCCATTCGTTTCAACAACCTGGAAAATCTTTTTTAAGAAACCAAACCCTCAAAAAAATTAACTTACTTCACAAATCTATTATCTTGCAAATTAAATGCCCGAGCTGTCTTTTCCAACTCACAAGCAAACCTTTCAGCGCAGTCTTTGCCTTCTATTGCTTGTAAAGCCACTCGGGCTATATCAGTGATCCGCTCATTTTTTTTAATACCACCCTTTATGTTCCCTCGAGTTTTTTTAATCCCAAATTTTGGCAACACAAGAACAGACAAGACAAACATCACTGCCATTCCTATGAAGCCAGATATTGCCATGAAAAGGGGCTCCAGAGCTTTCTTGTCTTTTTTCTCTTCTTTCACTTCTTTAGTTGATGTTATTTTGACATTGTGCTAGAAAAAAAAAGTGTTAAAATTGGCAGGAGAAATTGTGAACGCACTACAAAGGTAATTTTGAAACGTAAAGAAGAGTTCACGATGAAAATCTTCCGAGGTCACATCTGGTAGAAATTTTGTAAGTATGAACAGGGGTGAATGGGGCAGAAAAAACAAGAAAATATACATAGCGGTTTCTAATAATAATGTTTTTGGAAAAATGTATACAAGAAGTGTGCTTTTCAGTTGTCATAAAAATATGTAATTTTTATTGCCAAACAGCAAAGATTATTTTAATAAGAAATAAAATTCAAACGGGGGAAATACGATATATTGGTCCACAGCGAAATTGGCCACTGTAACTAAACTTTTATACAGTGGATCTCAGGCTATTCAAACTTTCTACCAGCTTAAGTAAATGAGATGTTGCTGGTCTTGGTAATTTACTCAGGCCAAATAATAAACATTGTAACTGAGAGATCTGTTGTTTAAAGATTGATGATTTTAGTCGCAGTGGCCAAATCTTTCGTGGACGAGTAGTATATTCAAGCGTTTGTATATTTATTGCTTTTGGCACAAAGTCTCAGTTAAGCTTTGGGATTTAGCTTTATTGCCTTAATAAGCAACAACTGTTATTTTTCTCTTTTTTTTAGATAAAAATTGTAAGGTTATATTTATTATCCTGTGAAGCTTAATGAGTTTTGTAGCTGTCAGAGGCAAGACCATGAGAAGCTCAGGAAAGATATTTTAATATTCACTCTAGAGTTGTTCAAATTATGGTAATTTTTTTTATTATTATAGTTATAACTATACAGGCTTATTCACGAAAGATTTATGCAACCAATCTTACATTTTCTCATGAGACTCTGATAAAATTTCATTTAAAAACTGTTTTTGCAATCAAAGTTACTGTATACCATTTTATGTTAATTTGACTGTCTTTGAGACAATTTAGTCAAAATGTTCTTTGTATAATATACAGGGTGTTAGAAACGGTGTAAAATATTTAAGATCACAGTTATGATTTAAAATAAACAAAAAAGTCTTAATAAACATTCGAAAAGCAACGGTATGGGAGATATGGAATTTTATATTTCATTTTTTCACCCTTTTTTATTTTGCGAAAAATTGCATTTCTTATTAGAGTAGACTGATGATAAACAGAAAATAAATAAATGTTCAGGATTCGACGTTTGTTGTAAGTGCACAAGTTTTTGTTTGCTATGGTTCAAATTTACTCTCATGCGGAATTAGCCGACATGCATTTGATGTATAGTCGTGCTAAAGGGATTGCCACCGAAGGGCGACGTCTTTACATTGAAGCTTATCTAAATCGCCAGACTCCTTCACATCGTATGTTTGAAAGAATTCACTAAAGATTGCCTGATACCGGTTTATTTTGCAAAAAGTGCCATTTATCCGGAAGACTAAGGTCGATATCCACTCTAAAGCAGAAGAAGTAAGAATTAGTGCTCCTTTTGTTTGGAGAATTTTCCACAAACAGCAGCTTTATCCCTACCATGTACAACAAGTATAGGGCTTAAATGTACTTGATCATCAAGCACGTTTGATTTTTTGGCCCTAATTTTTACACAAGGATGCTGAAGACCAGCATTTTCTTGACAATATTTTTTTACGGATGAAGCTCGATTCAGACGAAATGGAGTTGTTAATTTTCACAATACGCATGTTTGGGACAACGAAAATTCTTATGGTCTAATGGGATCTGGACATCAGGTACGTTTCTTATTAAACATTTGGATGGGCATTGTAAGCAACAAGTTCTTAGGTCCTATTGTTTTACCAAACCGATTAACAATCGGTGCTTACCTAAACTTTATGCAGAACACAATGTATAATCTTTTGGACTAAAGACATTAAATGTGGTTTCAGCATGATGGTGCATCAGCTTATTTTTTGATTGTCGTTAGAGAGCATTTACATTAAACATTTCCACGTAGATTGGTAGGTAGAGGCGGAACTGTTTTATGGCCCGCAAGATCCCTGATTTAAACCCTCTAGATTGACTAAAAAATTTGTCTACGAGTATGGTACACCTGTGAATAGCCTCGAAGAGCTGCAGTAAAGAATGAATCAAAAATGCCAACAAATTCAAGCCAATGCGGGAGTTTTAGAATAAATTCGAATCTTTTATAAAAAGGTGTCATGCCTGCTTGGAAATCGAAGGAGTGCATTTCGAACATCTTCTGTAACTCTGTTTTATGTGTTTTCTAGAAGCTTTCTTTGTTTGTTTGCACATAATAAATAATTGCAAAATAAATGTTTTGAAAAAAATATCTCTCTTTTTTCAATACTCTGTAATTTTTTTTGTAAAATATAAAAAGAAAACTTCACCTAATTCGTTTAAGGCGATAATCTGTTCAAGTCAAATGCAGTGCCAGCTTACACTGTACAGAAGATGAGACAATAATTCCGAAGCAGTCTGCAGGTTCTTAGTGCTACTGCATTTGGCTTAAATACTTTTTTAACTCAAGAGGACCTTTAAATTTTACAATATTGAAAAATGTTATTAAAAAAAAATGATCAGAATTAAAAACTACGTTCAAATATGCAATTACATCTATTTACATTGAAAGCATAGGTTTTGTGCTTGTTTAATATTTTTTTCTATTTTGAAAAAACATTTATCTTTTGTGATTATAAAAGTCGTGATAACCTTCTCGTCTCTTCACGTTTTCTAACAATTTTGCAATGTTAACACGTAATGTATGCCATACAGTGAAATTTGCATTGTTATTTTACCTAGAAGTACATTTCAAATATGAAAAACTTTTTTCAATGCATATTATATGTAATTGCATATTTGAACGTAGGTTTTAATTCTGATCAACTTTTCTTAATAACATTTTTCAATATTGTAAAATTTAAAAGTACTTTACTCTTGAGTAAAATTCATATTTTTTGACAAACCTCGTATACTACTGAAAAAATTGTTATCTGATGATTGTATTTCATATTTTAAAACATGCTGGACTTTTTATAAAGAATAAGTTTTTTTCTTAAAATTAATAATAAAAAAGTTTCCCATATGGTTCCAACTTACTGAGACATACTCTATACAAAATACTTTAAAATAGTAACACGTAAACAGATGTTAGCGAAAATGTTATATTATTTCTTTAATTTTTGACGATACAATTTTTATTTTAATAAATAATTATATTTGTTTTGTTCTAAGTGACGTTATGTGAGGACAAGTTTTGTGTATTTCGTATCCTAATTTGTTAATTGAAATATTATTATGTCAGAAAAAAGAACGTATCAGTCTGGTGCACAAAAAAAGACAATTAAAAAAAAGAAGAAGCTAAAAGAAAACTATTAAAAATAGACAGTTTTTTCAATAAAACTCAACAAAAACCTGAACAGAATGAAAAAGAAAGACCTGCATTATCCTTTTCTCAAATTTCAGAAGCAAAAAAACAAGAAAATTTTCATAATCAAGATGAGCAAACAATTTTTTCAGACAATTTTAAAACTACTCACAAGGTCACAAGGTTGTCACTGGCACTTCTACAACCAATGCTACAGCAGTGATAGAAAATAAACAAGAAAATGCTGATACTAGAACTACTTTGACTAGCGATTTAGGACATTATGTAGGAAAAACGCTGACTGATGAAAATGAGAAAATTATAATTAAGCTTGCACTCTATAGACCTAAAGGTTCATTTCCTAATGATTCAATACAAAATAATCGTTCTTTTAGCGTAAGTTACTATCTTTCTCCAACAAAATATGGACCCCTAAATCGTTCCTGGCTCTACTATTCTGAAATCTTAGATTCAACTTATTATGTTTCTTGTTGGCTTTTTTCCAAGATTCCAAGCAATTGGAAAACGGGTCCAAGAGATTTGAAATAGGTATTTATCAACACGTATAGAGGAACTGAGTAGCAGCAGAGCCAATATTGAAGCATGTGCAGTCCACGAGTTATGGAAGAAAAATCAACTTATTGACGCTAAAATTGAAAAAAAAGTTAGGTTTCAGGTATTTTTTTGGAAAATGGTTTTACAAAAGCTACTCAAAATTATACTTTTTCGGGCTTACCGAACTTCTCAAAAGGATTTTAACGGAATTTTTTTGGCGCAAGTGAAATTTTTATCACAATTTGATAATGTAATGAAGCAGGTGGTAGACAAGCCTTCCGGATCAGTTCGGTACCTTAACCCTACTATTCAGAATGAACTAAAAGAGTGCCTAAAAACCAAACTCATTTCAGAAATAACATAGCAGATAAACTCAGCACCATTTTTTTCAATTCTCTTACAATTAGGTACAACTCAAGATTTATCTAAAAGGAATCAACTAAATGTTGTGATACGAATATGCGAAATAATTCGGGATAAAGAAAATAATTAACCACAAAGTTTAAAAATTAGAGAATTGTTTTAGGTTTTTTTGAATTGTCAGATCACTCTGCCACAGCAATGGCAAAAGAAGTTTTAAATGTATTAAAAAATCATGGAAAAATGTTACGGCCAAGGCTATGACAGAACCAACGCCATGAGTGGAGTCTACAATGAGGTAAATGCCCAAATTAAGAAAGTGCAAAAAAATGCGAAATATATTCATTGTGTAAGTCACAATCTAAATTTAGTGATTAAGATACCGTTAGTGGATGTAAAGATATTGGACAATACGTTGCCATACTACAAAAAAAAATTTTTTTTTTGGTTTTAGTGCAAAAATTTGGGATCTTTTAGCATCTTTTACCAGTGAATCGGAAATTGCTCTTAAAAAACTAAATCCAACTCTTTGGTCCGGAAAAATCTCGTCTATCACTGCAATTAAATTTAGATTTATGGCAGAAATAAAAGGTACATAAATGTAAATTTCTTTGTTAGAAATATTCTGAAATATTTGATTGAAATAGACGACGTAGTTGCTCACTGCTCAGTATATTAATTTGGTAACAATTATGAGAAATGTAGTAGTTCCACCCAGTGGCGGCCGGTGATTTTTTAAAACTCTGTATTTTGAAAATGGAGCATGGGATCCAAATTCTGTTATAATGAATTACTACTGAGATTAAATTGAAGGCTACTGCTAAAAAAAATTTGCGAAATTTGATTTTTAAAAATGGTGTGTCCCCCCTGGATATTTCCGAAACGGTTTTTGTTAGAACAATGGCGATTTTTTTTCAGCATTATGAGACAAATTAAGGACTAGCCTTTTCTTGGTTTTTCCGAAATTTTAATTATAAAAAAAGTTACGAAAAATATTCTTTCTCTAAAATTTTATTACTTCATATCTTTTTCTTAAATTTAAAATTTTGAACAAAACTAAAATAAACTAGTTATCAATTTGGTTTATAATGCTGGAAAAAATTGGCACTGGCCTAACATAAGCCGTTTCGGAAATAACCAGGGAGGGCACACCATTTTTAAAAATCAAATTTCTCAAATTTTAATCAAATTTTTTTTAGCAGTAGCCTTCAGTTTGGTCTTAATAGTAATCCTTTATAACAAAATTTGGATCTCAATGTAATCAATCAAAATGTAATGTTTTGAAATTATTTTGTCAGGTTTTCAACAAACTTTAAAAATTATTTATAAAAAATGAATACCGCTTGTTAATATTATTCTTGAAAAAAAATTGTTGTTATATCTTCAATTAATTATGCTCAGTTTAAAAAAAAAATCCTAAGAAAAGTACGGTTCCTATCAAATTAAATGCTTATTCTAACTGCGGTCGGGATAGGGAATACATGTTAAATGTACGATTTTCAATTGTTAATATTTCGAAATTTAGTACCGCAAGAACTATTAAAAAAATACCTACGTATGAAGAACAGTTAGAAGTATGTGTATTTAAAAATTGAAAGATATTGTAAGAAAAGTGATTTTTCACGGAACGTTCTTAAGTGAACACTTATCTGTTAAAAATTATTTTGACATAATTTTGAATAAATATGGTGTACTTGACAGCGATCTAACGGAGGTTTACCTATTATTTCTGTTGGTTTTTACATTACCTCTTACAATGGCTAGCGTTGAAAGATCTTTTAGCAAACTCAAAATTATTTAAAACTATCTAAAATCTAGTTTAGGTCAAGACCGATTAAGTGGTCTTGCGTTATTATCAATTGAAAATGGAGAGGCTGAAAAACTCGATTTGACTGAACTAATTAAAGAATTTGCAAATAGCAAGGCAAGGAAAAAAGATTTTTAATATAAACGTGAGTGCTTTTTATTTATTTATTTGTCTGTGAAAACCATTTTAAGTTTGGAATTTATTATTCTTGTTTTTTGTTTAAATATGATTTTTTTTATTTATTGGCAGTAACTTGCCAGATATTTGTTAAAGTTTACATATATTTTACTTTTGTTGATGTTTTCTGTTATCTATAATTTTGCTTAATATTTTCATAGAAAATAAAACTTAGATTTTTTTTGTTTTAGTAAAAATATAAAGGGGCCTCGAAATATTTTTGTCCCCGGGGCCTCCTAGATGCTAGCTACGTCACTGAAATCACTCCTAGAATTTAAATAGGAAACGTGAGTCAAGTGGTAGGTACTTATTTTGAGTGTCTTTAAACACCTTTTTGCTGATCTACTTTTACTTTTGTTTGTTTGAAATTTTCTTATTTTCATCGGCGTTGATATTTCTTATAAAAAATATTTTTTCAAAAAACTGTCTATTTTGATTTAGAATGTGAGTGTGCAATTACTTAACCCTTAAGCTGACCTGACAAATTTTGCTTTAAATAAAAATGTACTTCAAAGAAGGTGTTATTTATAAGTGAGATAAATCAGATAAATTACTTCAGAACATTTCGCATATCAACATTGATCTCACAACCGCTTTGTACAAAAATATCTTGTTTTTCTAGATAATCGACAGCGTCTATTGAAAAAAGAGTAGAAGTATCTTAAGACACCGGCTCTCTTGTTGCAAGCATTTTCTGTGTGCGCTTTGAATGTCAGATTGCGGTCCAGCTTGACTCCCAGATAGACTACCATGTCAATCCAAGCAATGGGAGCATCCAACATGGTGACTTCATCTTCTAGGTATACTCTCCGCCTGCCTGGGGCTTTTCTCCTTGTGAATATGATGGTATGGATGACTTTTGCGAGCATTGGCATCTATCTATTCCTCAAAGTCGGAGCTACTCTTCAAGTGCATCGACAGCCTCTTGTGACATCGTAATGACGGAGTCATCTGAGGAGTGTCGTACCAAAATTGCAGAGTCGTCAGCGTAATAATGATGTTGTAGTAGCGGCATCCCGTGGCTGTGGAATATCTGCGTTGTAGATAGTGTGCAGAAACGGAGAAAGTATAGAACCTTGGAGGATTCTCGCGGTTATCCTTCTTTTTGTTGATCTCACACCACCAATCTTGATATAAAAAGCTTTTTCCTGCAGGTAGGAACGGATCAGCTTAACCAACCCAATTTGAAAGTCAGCTGTGATAAGATTGTGGAGAAGCCTTCTATGCCAGACTTTGTCAAAAGATTTTGAAACATTCAGGAACACTGCAGCGCCTGTGTGGCTGTGCCAGTTGAAGCTTTTGGTGGCGTATTTGACCACCCGTAACACCTGAGTCGTGGTAGAGTGTTTCGCTCAAAAATCGGATTGCTTATCTAGAATGATTTTCTGTTCTCTTTCGAAATTTTGCAATCTTCACAGTTTCACTTTCTCAGCCTTCTTTCCCAGACAGGGTAGTAAACTGATTGGGCGATAATTCTGCGGGAACTGTCTTTGTTCGCCATATTTTGAAATGCTCAAGCATCACATCCGCTGCTTGATGCAACGCCAAATGTCTCAATCACAGCATGGCGTTGACGATTGCGACAGTGTGCATTACTGCTTTGTAAGGCAATCTTTTGATCATATTGTTTGAGATGCCATCGGCTCCTGACGCATTCTTGACTTTTAGACGTTTGATTATTGCATTCACCTTCTCTAGAGAGGTGGGTTTAATAACAGTTTTATCGTCTGTGTGTGCGATTGTTAGCTTCACTTCACGATGCTCTCTTTCGATAAAATCCAGATCAGCATGTGTGTAGTTAGGACTGCACTGTCTTTCCAGACTATCGGCGAATGGCTTCCTTTTCTCACAGTCAGTATACATCTTTTTTTTTCCATGAATTGGTGGCAGAAGTTTGCTGTTCGTCCGAAGGGCTTTTGTCATTCTCCAAACTGACTGGTCCTCTGTTGAGAGCTCAGAGAGCTATTGTTGCTTTTTTGCCCAGTGTTTGGTCAAGCTGCGACGCACCTGTTGGGTCGTAGTGACTGTATCCTTTGCATGGTGAATCGGGTCCAGAGTTTGGTAATACCTCTTTCTGGCTCGATTTATTGCGCGTATGAGATTACAAATTTTCTTAGGTAACATGTCGTGAAGCTGAAGCCTACTAAAACTGCCGTTTTGCGTTCAATATTGGTGATTCGAGTTCTTCGAACGCTTGATCGATTTTTTCGATGGCTAAAATTTTAGGAACCCAACCGATATTGGCGGCGTTTTTCTGGAAATAACACCAAATTGAGTGACTTTGTAATCAGCTCATCGTCATCATCCTGTTCCATTCACAAATGCAGAAACAATAGGTAATGGTCAAAACTTAGATCGTTGATCGCATCCAAGGTGGAGTGGAAATTCACATTTTTGATAATGACAATGTCAAGAACATCTGACCTTCCTATTCGTCTATAATGGTTTGACTCATTTGGTCC
Source organism: Tribolium confusum (assembly GCA_029207805.1). Lineage (NCBI taxonomy): Eukaryota > Metazoa > Arthropoda > Insecta > Coleoptera > Tenebrionidae > Tribolium > Tribolium confusum. The sequence continues at coordinate 9,758,051 of JALGAY010000010.1, read as the reverse complement.
TATGACAACCATATGCGACTCTTCCAAGCTTGGTGCTTGGCATTTCAACCGCCAGCCACATTGATGGATCCGGGATTGTCACGAATTTCCTCCAGCTCATTGTTTTGGAATGTCCTGTTTGGTGAACAACTGGCAGCATACAGTTTCAGCAATCCAGCGTTTGCTGTTTTGCTGTACAAGATTTTCTAATTGCGGTGTCGCAATTGTTTTATATTTAATGTTTTTCTTGACGAAAATTGCCGTTCTTTTTCTGGCACAAAAAATGGCACTACAAGGGCAAATTTGTTTTACTTTAGTACAAAGTATAACGCCAAATCGGGCGTTGAAACTCCACAGGTCTGTTACTTAACAGTAAACTTACAAACATAACATTGTAGGACAATTATTAAAAATAATTTTATGAAATTACAATCCTGCTTAAAATTTTTGCTATGAGACGTACCAATCAGTTATATGTCAATGCGGATACTTTATTTTTACAACAAGGAACACACACAGTAATATTACGAATAACAGACCATGACACTCCCGAGCAGCACAACGTCACTATCGTTTATTTGTATCTTTTTTGCATCTCTCTTCTCTTCTCAACAAACAGCGGACAGTCTATAATTCTGTGTTTGGAATCATCTTTTATTGAACATACCAAACAATCATCAGATTCTGCTTTCTCAATTCTATAAATATGAATTGAAAGTTTCTATTTCCAGTTAGTACCTGAGAGCTCTCTCTGGAGAATTTAAAACGGGGTTTTACAGGAATGTCAGGGAAAAACTGAAAGGTTTCCGCGAGGGTTCCCTTCTTAGAATTTTTCCATTTATGCTGCCAATGGTCCAAGACAACCGACCTCAGATATTTTATTACTTGAGTCCGATGATCCAAATTCTTCATTGACACTCTATGGTTTATAAACACCGTCCTTTTGCTTTAAATTTTCTTACAGTCTATTTTATAATATTTGTTTATGTTTCAGATAAGTTCACTTTGTTCTTTGCGGCATACCCATTCAATAAATCAACCATTTCTTGGAAAAGATATTTTAGACCTACTATAGAGTCAGAGGACACTACTGCAGTTATATCGTCTGCATATGCAATGATTTTTACATTTTCTGGAAAATTTGATTTTAACAAATTATCTAGAACGGTATTCCGTAAGGTTGGTTCCAGTAAGAAACCTTGTGAGTAGCTTTTGGTTAACTTTTTCTCTACAACAATATCTTCTGAAAAGTTCCTCTATCAATGACATAACTTTTTATAAATATAACAGATGTTTTGGTAATCTTTTTTCACTAAGAACTCTCAGAATGGATAGTCACCAAACGTTGTGAAAAGCTCCAATTATATCTACAAACAAAGAAGAAACATACTTTTTGGGGTTTTCTGAGATAAATTTCTTGTTCTTCTTAACCGCATCTATTGCAGAACGCCCAGTCACAAATTCATATTGTAATTGGTCGAGAAATGGCATTACAGGATCGAACATGTTTGCTTTAATAATTTATTCAAAAGTTTTGCTATATCCCTTGGCACAGCCCAATCTGTCGTTGCGATACAAAACGTATTTTGGATTGTCAGCTGGCCGCAGATGGATCTCACAAAAGAGAAGAACATCTGCCTGGTGGTTTTCGGGAAGAGCTCCAGCTCATTTCTATTGATCAGTAATCCGTTGACATTCTAGACTATGATCTGTAGCGAAATGGGCCTGCGCTTATTGCTTGTCATTATCAAGTCTCACTAATTTCAGCAAAAGCTGCTGGCGATAGGCCCAACTCCATGAAGTCGTGCCATATCGCTTGCATCGCCTTTGTGAATTCGGCTGGATTGCGGATCACAACGCGATGCGATGTTGTTTGAGGAACCTCATTTTTTGAAACATCCTGTGAAAGATTCCTCGATGAGGTCTTTTTGCGGAATGAAGTTTTTTTGGGTGCTCCTTGTTGCGCGAAGACTTCGAGGAGACCACCTTGCTGGGGGACGAAATTTTCTGGAGTTCTCTTTGTTGAGAGGCGGAACCACTTGGGTGCCCTCTTGTGGGGCTGGATTTTTGGGAGGAGCCCTCCTTGGAGCTGGGGCGTTATGAGTGCAGCCCAGCGCATTTGACTCATCTGGGAAGCAGCCGACAGACTTTTTGTAAGTGGTAGAATCTCTGACATCTGTAGCACTGCCTGGAGGATTTCCGGTGGCGAAGTGTCTCTGGGGTTGCTACCAGAGATCTCATTTATCGAAACCTCATTTATCGAAACATCCTGCGAAGGATTTCTCGATGAGGCCTTTAGGGGGTAATGTTTGGATCACTTCTTGAAGGGATTCCTATGAGGAGGGAGGGATGAGAGTAGTCTTTAAGGGGGCCACCTTGTTGGGGAAAGGCAGAAGGTGAAATCTTCTGGGGGTCTTTTTGTTGGAGGGCGGAACCTTTTGGGAGGAGCCCCTCTCGGAGCTCTCTCGGGTCAGTAGCCCAGCGCATTTGGCACATCTGGGAAGCAGCCGACAGACCTGGAGGATCTCCGGTGGCGAAGTGTTTCTGGAGTTACCACCACTCCACCGGACATGTTTTAAATCGAAGATTGCTCTCACCTTTCGGGAAAGTTTACCATGTCTAGCTTGTTTTCTTTTGTTTGCATCTGTTTGACCTTTACGGAGATGATGCCTTGTCCGCTGGAAGTCCAGCTCGATATCTTTTTCAGGTACAGAGCTGTCGACTTCGCATAACACCGCTCATAGTCCCAGGTCAACCTTCAGCGCGTAAGAATGGAAGTAGTGGAACGGGAGTTTTTGTCCTATTTTTGTATATAATTTTCATTTTTTTTAAGCAAATCATGTCAAATTTATCTGGATCAAAGACAGTCAAATTAACATAAAATGATATACAACAACTATAATCGCAAAAATATTTTTGAAATTAAATTTCATCAGAGTCTCACGCGAAAATATAAGATTGGTTGCATAAATCTTTTATTATTATTTGTGAATAAGTCTGTATATCTAATAAGATACATTTTCAAAAAGGGGCTATTAGGCCTAGAAAATAAATTTACATTTTCAACTTTTTTTAAATAATGTTTTGCGGCCTAATGGGTAAATAATTTACCATAAATATTACGAATATTTGTTTAAATTACTATACATAATTCTAAAATAATATTTTTCCATTATGTTTTTGAGTTTGCCTAGTTTGAGTCTCATTCAAATCAAAAATGGCGAGGTCTTTAATTTTTTGGATTTTTTATAGTATGGCTCTAAATTTTTATTTTATAAGGCAACACGATACGTTCACAATTTAAAATTTCATAACTAACTGCTACACATCTTACCTGATGGGTGTGTGAATGATACTGATATTGGGGTTTTTCTGACGTGGGTTTGTGAGCAGGTTTGGTGTAGTGGAAGTCAAGCTGTAATTTTTAATTATTTTTTAATTTTTTTCGAAATATTTCTTACCGAAGTCGACTGCGTTGCCATATCATCTAAAAAACTTTTTACGGGGTAATAATAATAATAATATCCTGCATCTTCTCCCCCTTCACCGTTACTCTCACTCCCTTCTGGTGCTTTATTTTCCGAAACATAACTCGGGGAATCACTCATTTCGTGTACAGCTGCATGAATATAAGAATTATCCCCAGTATTTAATTTGACAGTTTCTCCCTTTGAAACTGCTGCTTCGTATAAAGCTGCGAGTTCTCCTTTTGTTAGAGATAACGGTGGAACATTTTTGTTGCTATGAATTCGTCTTTCAGCAACTTGGGCGGTTGGGACAGCTGTTGGTTCGGGGTCAGGGACTATTGCTTGGACTGCTGTTGTGTCTACTCGTTTTAACGTTTGTCTACCTTTCATATATCTTAAATCTCTTATGGCATTGTGAAGATATTGAGCACTTTCTTGAGCTTGTAAGAGGCGAATGCTGGAGAGGACCAGAATGGATAGTACAAGTAGCCGCATTCTAAAATAAAGTAAAATAAACAAAATTTTTAAAAAAATTAACAAAGAGAAACAGAATATATTTATACAGAGTGACTCAAAATTACGCTGCACAATTTTAACCTAAAATACAGCACTAAGCACCACAAGTGATAAAATCTGCAAAAGTTTTTTTTTGTCTTATCTCAACTTATAATAAAATTATAAACTAATAATTGATTATTACAAAACGTTTATCAACAAAATGTGAAACATAGAGAATGCGTTTTTATACTCTAAACGTAAGTTTCTCGAAATCGGTACATTTTAACAAAATTTTAGTTTTTTTTTGTTCTTATGTGTTATACAAGTGTTCCAACCAAAATTTACACTTTCTAAAACCTCCGACTTCGTCTAAGTTTTAAAAAAAATGATGAAACGGGTCAATATTAGTTTAAAAGGAGGCCAAATTTTATCATAATTTTAAATTATTACCATATCCTTCTAGCGCCCAGAACCATCTCTTCAAAAAATTTAAATAGCAAATGGGATCGAGTGACACATCATTTTATGATCGCTTTATTTATTGTCTATGCAACCACGTATTTTTTAAAAATTTTTAACAATTTTTTTGTTTTTTGAAAATCATAAAATTGTTTTCAGCTTGTTGAAATGTTTACAGTTTTGGGAAAATTTTACTGAGCGCTTGTATAATAACTCAGGTTTACTTTACAATTTGTTTCTTTGATGAAAGTACGTTTATGTCGAACGGTGAAGTAAATAGTCATAATTGCCGTTACTGGAGTGATACTAATCTACTCATATTTTTTGAAAAGCATAACCAAACGCCCCGAAAATTGAACTTTTGTCCTGGCATTCTAGATAATCACAATATTGGACCACTTTTTGTAGAAGACAATTAGACTGGCGACAGTTATTTGCAGTTGTTAAAAGACTTTATTAACCCCCTGATCACTCAAGCGCTAAAGGAAGACATAAATCTCTACAAAAACCAACTTTTCTTTCAACAAGATGAAGCGTCTCTCCATTATTATGTACGAGTACGCGATTTCTTAGATATTCGTTTTCCCGGACAAGGCATAGAACGGAGAGGTCGTATTGAGTGTTTCCTTAGGTCTTCCGACTTAACCGCTTTAGATTTCTTTTTGTGTAGGACTTAAAGTCCAAAGTTTATGCAACACCATCTAAATCTCTTCAAGTGCTTCGAAAAAGAATCGTTGCAGAATGCCGTTTGATTACTTCCGAAATGTTGCAAAACGTTAAGCAAGCTTTTGAAATTTTTTTGTACCATCGTATGAAGGCTGGGTGTAGACATTTTGAGCAATACATTCGTTAAATTGAATTGTTTTTTTATAACCACTTTTGTTTTCTCTCAAAGTAATTTAGGCAAAAATTAAAAAAAAAATATTGTTTAAAATTTGTAAGCGATACGTGGTTGCATGGGCAACAAAAGCAGCTTTAAAATGATGTGTCAGTCGATCTCACTTGCTATTTAAATTCTTTGAAAGAGTGGCTCTGGGCGCTAGAGAGATGTGGTAAGAACTTTGAAACTATGATAAAATTTGATCTTTTTTAAGCTAAAATTGAACTATTTTAGCATCTTTTCGAAGCTTGGACAAAATCGGAAATTTTGGAGGTGCAAATTTTAGTTATAACACCCTGTATTATTATTATTTATTACAAAAAATTTGGGACATAACTGCTGCAATCACAAATTGAGAGATTTTAGCAGAATTATGCTATTATTAGTAAATAGAGCACATTTGTGTTTCTGTATTAAATTTCATAATAATCGGTTTAGTGGTTTTTGAGACATACTAAAAAACGTTTTTTTTTTTACTATAGTGCGTAATGTTCCAAAGTTAAAACATACGTCTATTTATACATTATGTATCCAGTGCTCTAAATAAGTCCCACCAAAATGTTTTTTCTCGGTTACTTTAGAAAAATTGCTCGAACAGGTCGATTTTGTTTGCGAGAGGACACTTAACTATAGTGAAAGCACAATAAAAAAGACACCTCTGTTGCCATGATAACAACCTCTTTGTAGTCCTATTATAGGAAACATGAGTGGAGTGATAGGTACATTATTTTAAGCAGAATTAATTTCGCATTTCAGTCGTACCAAAATTTACTAAATTTTACCGCCCTCAACCACTTATTAAAATCATTCATCTACATTTTCTGGAAAATTATTTAGGTCAGATAACAGCTCCAAAACAGGTAAATGTTATTTTAAAAGTAACACTTAATCGTAGTAAAAGCACAATTTAAAAAACCATCTCCGTTGAGGGAGGCAAGCCTTTTTTAAAACATTTTAAGAAACATAGGTCGAGTGATACCTCATTTTGAAAAGAATTAAATTCTTTTTGAAATTAATTAAAATTTATTGATTTCCACTATTTCCTACTCTTTATTGAAAAAAACAATTTTTTTAGAATAATAAAGTGACAGTTTAGGGAGTGGAAAAAGTGGGAGTTGGATCGGCGGAATTTTATAAATTTTGGTAAATATAAGAAAAGTGTTTATTGAGATTAATTGTTTTAATAAGAGATTGAAGGCGGTTTAACAAGAAGATCTGATTCTCTTTAAAATGATGTATTACTTGACCTATGTGCTCTATAATAATTTTATTTCAAAGAGGTTGTTACCCTGACAATAGGGGTGTTTTGTTTATGTGTTTTTACTGCCATCAACTGTCTTTCATGCAAAAATATTAATCTGTCCTATGATATTATCATATGATTATTAAGGACAGTATTTTTTTTTAAATTTTCAATCACAAAAACTGGCGCCCACATTTTGTTCTTTTCCTTATTGCCAATAAATTATTGGTTTCTTTATTTTAAAAATATTAGAGGGAACTATCATAATTAAGAGATTGGTGTACAAGAGAAAATAATGGCTATTACTCTTTGTGAGATAAATATACATATAGCCATTATACAGGATGAGTTTTATTGGAATAAATTATGTAACTCGATTTTTACCATCATGTGTTTCTCATGTTTTGAATTTGATACATTGTTCCTGTGTTTTTACTCTTTATAAACGGTCAGTGTATTAAATAAATTTTCCTTAAAAATAATAAACTATCAGTATTTTGGCAGTAAATTAAACCAACAAGTTGATAATAAACAGGCGGCAAAAAATTAAGAATATTGGGATATTTGTGTAATATAAATTATTTTTTAAAATTTTGTTTTTATATGTTGAAATCTGAATAAAACAAGAGTCAGTTAAAATAGATATTTGGTTTCTCAGATAATTTCCAAAAAAGTAAAACCTTGATAATCAGCGCATCCTTAATTTCCTAAAATTTTTACTTAGTTTCTTTCTTCCTATACGTGCTGTTTTCTGTTCATTTTTACCAATTTTGTGGTGTACTAAGCCGAGACGTTATTTATGACTAGAAGAAGCCAACAGGGCACTCGGGATGTTACAAGGGGGCATGCTGCAACTAGATGTTGCCAATAGATTTGGAGTGTCACAATCAGTAGGCTTTTTCGTCGGCATGAAATGACTGGTGCTGTAAGGTAAAGAGGTGGTGCGGATTATCCTCGACGAACAACGGCAAGACAAGACCGACTTCTTATTTTAAATGCCCGATTGCATCCAGCCACCTCAGCTACAATGTTACAGCGAAAGTTTGTAAATGCTGTAGGAGTTGTCATCTCCGTTAGAACTGTGCGAAATCGGTTGCTTGCGGTGGGTCTTTTTTCTAGAAATTTCTTAGAAGAGTTCCGTTAAGATTTCATCATATGCGGGCTAGAAAAGCGTGGGCTGCAGAAAGGCAGAATTAAAGAAATGAGTGGAACTCTGTATTTTTACAGATGAATCTGGTTTTGGTCTCCACAGTGACAACAGAAGAGTACGAGTATGGAGAACACGAAACACACCACGTCATCGAGATTTTGTCCAGAAGCTGGTTTTCGTGGAGGTTCAATTATGGTTTGGGCTGGAGTAGCTTTGGGCACTCGCACAAGGTTGTAGGTATATCTGTGAGGGAAATATGACAGGAATAATATAGCGGGACGACATTATTCTAAACACGATCGTCACTATGTTTAACCATAGAAACTTACCACTGCAACTTTTGGATTTGGATGATAATGCTCACCCTCACAGGGCTGGAATAGTGCAGCGTGTATACCGCATATTCCATTACCAGCCCTGTGCCCTGATCTAAACATAATCGAACATGTGTGAAGTTTGCTCCAGAGAAAACTGGATCTGCATCAACCTGCCCCTATGACATTAGGAGAATTAAAGGTAGTTTTACCACAATTGTGGGATGATTTGCCTCAAGAAGAGATTAATAATCTCATAAGAAATATGCCCAACATAATTGCGGAAGTTTTGGAAGTCAAGGGCGGAAACACACATTATTAACAAAATGTCGCAAATCATAAATTTTGCACACCTTTTATTCCTAGCCAATTACTTTAATAAAAACTAAGAAACTACACAAAAAACGTATATAATTACGTGTAACTGAATTAATTAATAAGTAGAAATTATTATTTTTTTAATTGATTGCATTTTACTTTTTAATCAACGATATTCCTAAATTTTTGCCGCCAGTTTATAAGCGATAAGAATTATTAAGTCAGTAGAGGAAATTATTTTAGGTATAGTATAGTATAGTGCCTAGTTGGTCTGTTTCTTTTTTTAATTTTTTCTCGAATTGGGTATATATTTTTTTTAATTGGTTGATATTGCCACCACGTTTCAAAAATGTATTTCAAAGAAGGGAAGGGAATAAGGGATGTCAATTTTCTAATAAAATTGTCTTAAAAATTTAAAAAAAATATATGTATGTAGTTTTGTAATACAAAAATTTAAATCTTTTTGTCGCTGATCATTTAGAAAAAAGTTTATTAATGCATAATTTTTCTAAAAAATCGTAAAAAAGGTGGTTTTATATAAGATATAAGCAAACTCTTCTTTATAGTTTTAAAGAGGATTTTCCATTTAGGGAAAGTGATATCTGGAACCCAATGCTGTCGAAATGGTTTTTGTAGACAAGATATTGAGCTTGATTAGAGGCACAGAGATGCTCTTTGTTTTAATCTGCTTTTGAGAGATCTTCAATTTTCTGTCAATTTAGAAAAAGCCGAATTTTGCTTTAGCATTTTTTGTGTCATCCTTATAAAGCCTGCTGAACTTAGCCACAGTTGGAAACAAAATAAAAAAAATCCAAAAAACGAAAAAAAATCCTGAATTAATATATTACAATACAGGGTTATTCAAGTAAGATGACGAGCCTGACCAGGTAAAAATGCAACCTAAAATACGATTTATATATTGTCCGACCATAGATATTCTGCGTTTATTGCTCTGACTTTTCAATAACTTTATAACAGTTGGACCACAAACCCCCAATAAAAATAGTGCCAAACAGATGTTGACAATAGGCTTAAGAAATATCTAGTTTAGTAGGTAAAGAATTTTACAGCGGATTGTGGTTGAGTGCCGTAAAAATTTGAAAAAGTTAATCACAGGATTATGTTGTAAACGCAGAATATTGATGGTCGAACTCTAGCTAACTAGATCTCTCTTGTATTATCATAATCCCAATATAACATAGATAGCTGCTAGCTATAATAACAAAATTGCAAAGCTGGAGCCTTTTGGGGTAATCTGTCCGTTTTAACTCTTGGACAAGTTGTAGCATATGGTACGGATAAAACTTATTATTTTCCAAAATCCTACAAACTGACGATTGAACAATTTCTAGCTAACTGTTTTGATATATCTTTTTGACCGATATGTGAATTTTTGGTTGTAACTTTATTTTCAGAGCAAGTGACAGTTCTAGTTTTTACTTTTTTTAAAGCAAAACCAATTATTTCTTAGCGTGCTATCTAATCTTCTAAACATTTTGTCGGTCGGAGCTCGGCGTTCGGGATAACGTTTTCTATACAAATTTGCTGCTGCAACACCATTTTTTCAAAAATCACTAAAAATTAATATTATGTCCGTTTTTTCATCGTCAGTAAACATTACGTTAAATATATAATTATGAATAAAAAAATCTAATGACACTGCCAACTGTTCTTACTACGTACATACTTGGATTCCTAATTTAATTTTCTAGTTTTAAAAAACATTGAGTTTTTTGTAAACTGTATTTTGAGTTGCATTTTTACCTAGTCAGGCTCGTCATCTTACGTGAATGACCCTGTATAATATAAAATAGATATGAAAACGTGCCCTTAAAAAAAGAATATTTTAGGCACTATTATTTTCCAAATTTTCTAAAGTAAAAGTGCCAAAAAACAGGTTTAGGTTTCGGTAAAATGTCTCTCGACTTTTTTTCTGGCCAAGTTACGAGTACATTAGGGTGGGTCAAAAAAATCGACTATTTTGTTTTAACTTTCGACACTAAAAAGTTGATTCCTAGGCATTTTTAAAAAACGCTTTTTCAAGATGAGCTCTTAATTTTAATAGGAAAGACTCTCTCATCGTAGTTTTCTATTTTTTTTTTTTCAGTTTCATATGGCAAAATCCATATCTCGTTATTACTTGATTGTACAAAAAATTTGTATTTACATTTTTTGTAGGAAATTAAACACTCTACAAAAAAGTTATTTTACAATTTTTTTATATCTTATACCATTTAGAAGATATCAAAGGTCAAAGTTTAAAAAATTTAACAAAAATTTTTTTTACTTCTAAATTATATAACTCGTAGATAAATAAATATTATAAAATGCGCAACATATAATCTTGTGCGAAATTAAACGCTCTATAAAAAAGGTCTCTTGTGGTTATTTGATTATTCTAACCATTTAGAAGATATTCGCATTTTAAAAATCAAAATTTGATGCTAAATTCCCAATTTTTTTTAAGTGGTTAAAGTAATCGATTAACCACAAACGATTTTTTTCGTAGAGCGTTTAATTTCCTACAAAACAGTATGTTGCCCATTTTATAATATTTATTTATCTACGATGAGTTATAAAATTTAGAAGTGAAAAAGAAATTTTTGTTAAATTCTTCAAACTTTTACCTCTGATATCTTCTAAACGGTAAGAGCTATAAAAAAATTGTAAGTTACTTTTTTTAGAGCGTTCAATTTTCTACAAAAAATGTAAACAAAATTTTCTGTACAATCAAGTAGTGACGAAAAATGGATTTTGCCACATGGAACTGAAAAAAAAATAATGGAAAACTGCAATGAGGAAGTCTTTCCTATTAAAATAAAGAACTTATCTTAAAAAAGCATTTTTTAAAGGTGTCTAGGAACCAATTTTTCAGAAGTTAAAAAAAATATAGTCGATTTTTTTGGCCCACCCTAGAGTACATGGCTTTTCTTTACATCGATTGTAATCTACTGCACCAATTCTAGGCTTAAGAATACAATTTATTTCATTACAATTATTTGTGTGTGTCAAAAAGCGTGCATTTCCTAGAGGTACTAATGGTAAAGCTTTTAATGAGCTTTTATTAATTATCAATGCAAAAAATCTTCTAAAATTTTTATAAGAGCGATGAATTTATTTTATGATTTTATGGTAATATCATAAAAAAACACCTTAAATAACAATAATTAATAACTTATTTCACTTTTGAAAGTGACAAGTTCAAAAGCGTTCAAAACAAATTTTTCAGTAGCGTGAAAGTCTTATTGTTAGTAGTGAAAACCTTTGACAACATTGAATCCTATCCAAACGAATTTTTGCATTGTTCAAAAATTTTTGTCATTTAAAAATTTTTACAAACAAAAATTTTTAATTTGATCTACCTATATTATGCACACAAATTTTGTTTTTGGAGCCCTTCAAAACAACGGAAAAAATTTTTAGTAAAACTAAAAGTTTATGCTAAAAATTTCCGGATAAACAACAAGATTTTATTTAAAAAATAAAGTTAAAATTATAAAGGAATACATACAGTTTGCGAAAATAAAATATGAAACATAAAATTTTGACATCAAGGAACAAAAATCTGTAAAACAAATAAAAAAAATGACATTTTTGTCAATTTTGACAGTTATTATTATTGTCATCGTGATTCTGAAAACTAAAATTATATAATTGATAAAATTTGATGTCAAAAACTTATTGTTGCACCTATTTAATAAAATTTTAAATTTAAATTTAAATTTCTGATAAAACAAACAAAACAAAAAACAAAAAAAAACAAAAATAAAACAAAACACTCTTATTCATCACAAATGCGATTTTTCGGAAGAAATTTGTTATTTTTCTGCTAGTTGTTACACTTTTATTAACTTTTTTTTTTTTATTTGATGTATCTCAGTGTTAAATAATTTCAGATTTTCCTCAATAAAACGTAATAAATATTAGTTCTTTGATTTATTCAATTTTAGAAAAAAAATTACGACAATAAAAATTTAAAAAAAAGGAAATACAAAAACAAGAGACAAAGAACAGCACCAATTCAAAAAAAGACAGACAAAACTTTCAAATATGGAACTGACTCGTATCATATGAAATGCCTGATCACCTTAGTAACACCTGTTAATCTTAGGAAAACTCAGGTTGTAGTTCCTGAGCTTGTATGTACGAAACAAACTGCTGCCGATAAAAATGTTTTGTGTTGTAAATAATTTTGAGATTGTGTGGGATAAGGATGAAACAAAAATGTTTAACACATTTTTAAAACAGTTTTTAGTTAAAAGCAAATGCGCGCTTTTTGCCGTACTCGACGATTTTTTAAAATCTATTAAAACCAAAAATGTATTTTTTTTAACCTGAACATTTTTTTTAATGCAAAAACACGTCTGTTTGTTAATTAAACAATTAAAATTCGGTTTTTAATAAATTTTTATGAGTTATCTTTAGTTTTTTTTAATTTTTAAATTCTAGAATATTCTAGTAGGCTACCTACTTAAATATAATCTGTTAGCGAATACGTGTTATGAAAGCTTTTATATCTTTGTAAACATTTCTTGAGTCTTAGAAGTCAGAAGCACCATTAAATGGAAATCACTGCACACTGAGATTACGGATAAACCTGTTTTTGGACTTTATTTACTTGACATGACAAAGTAAAACATTGTACATTCATTAAACGGATTTATTTTTGCCTTTTTAGGCGATAACATTAAGAAAAAAACATGAAAAGTACAGTAACAGTGTTTGTACCGTACTTGTATGTCGTTTAACTTGAATTTTATTTATTTATTCACAAAACAAAAAATATAAGTTATCAATTATTTCGGAAATATTAATTACAATTAAAAATTTGTTACTATTTTAAATAGGTTATCGCAAATACCCTACTAAATAGAGTAATGCAACAAAAAATTACTAAATATAGTGTGTGTGACACCAAAAATTTATCATCTTGTATTTTTTTTTAATTACAGATAATTAAGTGCAATCAAAATTAATTTGGCTAACTTATCAAAAATGCGTCAGTTGCAAAAAAAAATAAAAATAAATAATTAAATTAAGCAATTAATTGAGTAACTAAAAACGATTTGTTTTTAACAAATTTTGAATTAATTGAGCAAGTATTGCGTGCATAAAATTCCATATTATGAAGATAAGAGGTTAATTATAGTGCAGTTTCGTAGATGCTAAAATAATAAATATATCTAAGTCTTAATAACAGTATTCTACTCCAGCTTTTCTCACTTTTCACGCAATTAAAAAATTTATATTGCGTGACAAAACAAACATTTATTTATTCCCTAATTTGCAAAGTTCATTGACACCACAAACAATTAATCTTCTGATGTCTTTATCATCACTATTTTACGGAAAAGCATTATTATGCTCCACTAAATTTTTAACAATCTTCAAACCATGACAGGAGAAAATTTCAAGTGGCTCAAATATGTGCCAGAGAATTTGATTTTACATATTTGGTAAGTCAAATTTTGAAAAAAATCCTTTCGGTTAACTGTATTTTTAGCAACGAAAGTAAAAAAGCCTAACCTGGATGACAATGTTTCAGATTTAGTCACCATGGAAACCCACATTTTTCGCTTTTGTTTTCGAATAATTTTTGGATAATTTCGAGTGAAATTCCACTGAATTAAAAAAAAAACAGGTCGACTTGTCAAGATTGTCAGAAATAGATTTAATCGCGATCTAAACTACTTTTATGGAATTTACCAAAGTTGAACATGCATTTGAAAATAAAAATAATTTCTTTAATTAATTCTGCAGTAAATAAAATTGAAAATAAGATAAATATTTACAAAAGATAAGATATTATATAATTACGTTATCAAAACCGGAAACAAACTTACATAATTAAGTAATCCTTAATGTTTTCGGTGTTTACCACCACACACAAATTTAATCATCGACTGTACCATACGTAGAAAATCACGGACTCATACTGAAGTTACATTGGACGGTTTTGAGTTGAACCGCATTTTGAGTCTTGTACCGTTACATATAAACAAATCATACACATTTATTCGTTTATTAAAGCGTGAATATGAGACATAGTGACACCGACTTGTGTCCTGTACAATCACGTAATAATAATGCAACAGAAAAATAGAACAATTGTCACAATTTCAAAAATAAAGGGATTTATCTCCGGTTCAAAATTGTTTTGTTGCATAATACAGATCTGGATCTGGATGGCGAGGCTGTGCCCTAGTGACCAACATTAAACTCGTCTGTCGACTTATGTGCACTTCGATTTATTTAATTTGCAAAATTATAGATTGCAGATCCCTGTTTTATGGCACCGGGTATTCCCCCAGACTCTCATTAGAAGGATTATAGGTTATTGCGATAAATCACGCATTATCGCAATTTTGACAATTTATTTATTTAAGAATAATTTTACGGTGGTTTGTTTTAAGTTTTAATACCGTCGTAAATCCTATAAGCAGTTATGTCAATAAAAGCTTTTTTGTTTTAACCCCGTGTTTAATTACAAAACAAATACCGAGTGAAAGGATAATTTTTTGAAAAATTGCACTCACCTAGTCATCTGTGTACATAAACCATCACAAAACTGAGTTACTTATCCACGAATGTCGTAAGCATACTAAACTTAAATCGCATCAAAGAACCAGTTGAAGACGAGGATAATATTAAAGAAGTAACTAACTGTCTTGTAAATACAGCCGCAAGATATACTCTGGCCAACTTTTTAATTCCATTGGCAAATTTTCCCCTTAATTATTGACTGAGGATTTTAATTGTGGTCCAAAATTCAAAAAATTTTGAAAATTTTAATTTTCTTTATTACTAGGATTTTCTGATTATGTCTTTTAATTTTACTGTTAGCTCATTCACCTCACTTTTTTCTCTAATCCACATTATAGAAAAACCGGTGCAATTTACTTTGAAATTATTTAATTGCTGATGAAAGTACTAAAAGATGATACAAGAAAAAAAGTTAAGTCTCGATAAATCTTAATAAATTTAGACCGAGTAGAACATATCTAGCGGTTTTATTTGAATAACAAATTGATGTATTTTTGAGAACATCATTGACATTTGCATGTTATTTATTTAAATTTATAATTTATTTGCTCGAAACGTGTTCAACGAAAATTACCATAAACTGAAAAAATCTATATTACGGTAATAATAGATAAAATCTTCGATTCTTTTTAATTTTCTAAATTTTTCAAAGCACAATTTTTAAGTCAGATGTTATTGTTTTCATTAAAGTCTAATTTGCAGATAGATATAATTTACAATGATTTTAAAAAAGTCTTTGATCGTTCTAATCATAACGTATTAGTGAACAAACTTTGCTTTGTGATTATAGGTTTTATAGTTTTTTGATAAGTTTGTTCCTTATTTTTCCCAACATTGTTTATTATGTTAATATTCCATATTTAATTTCATCTAGATCAATTTTGGTGTGGCCCAGCCCCAGGATTCTAATCTGGGGCTCTTGCTTTTTTTGTTGTTTTCTAATGATATGTCATTTATTTGCTTGATCTCTTTGCTGACGATTTAAAACGTAATTTGAAACTTTTTTTTGATTGGTATTCGGTGATCTTCTCATTCTAATAAGCACCAAACTTTTTTGTAAGATTATAAAATTAATAGCAGTTCTAGTTTAAGCCGTAATAACATGAACGATCATGGGATTACTTTTTATGCTGAATTTAGGTTTAATATACAGTGTGGTGCTAAAGTAAGGAACAAAATTCATAATTCTTTTATTGAATGTTTTTGAGCAAAACACTCGGACAGGTCAATTTTATTTTTTAATTTGCCACTTTATGACATAAAAATTTGACTTATGACGTCATGTATTATTGCGCAATGACGTCATCATTAGTTTTTTTAAATGACAACCCCATACTTTTTTTGGTGTTTTTTGTAGGAGGTGCAACTTCTTAAATGATGGTGTAAAAAAATTGGTATCTTAGATAACAATTTTTTTGAGAAAATAATCCATGTATGTTGGCTACCTAAATTTACAAAAACTAATTTTTTACACTCAAATCTGACACGCAATAACTGTTTACACTTTTATTTACAAAAATTGTCAAAATGACAGTAAAAATTAGGATTCTGTGCCGAGACTTTTTGAATTTTCAGAAACAACGACTTTATTGCGTGATTGAATTATTATCTGAAAATTAAAAGTCTTAGCACAGAATCCTAATTTTTACTGTCATTTTGACAATTTTTCTAAATAAAAGTGTAAACAGTAATTGCGTGTCAGATTTGAGTGTAAAAAATTAGTTTTCGTAAATTTAGGTAGCCAACATAAATGGGTTATTTTCTCAAAAAAATTGTTATCTAAGGTACCAATTTTTTTACACCAACATTTAAGAAGTTGCACCTCCTACAAAAAACACCAAAAAAAGTATGGGGTTGTCATTTAAAAAAAATAATGATGACGTCATTGCGCAATAATACATGACGTCATAAGTCAAATTTTTATGTCATAAAGTGGCAAATTAAAAAATAAAATTGACCTGTCCGAGTGTTTTGCTCAAAAACATTTAATAAAAGAATTATGAATTTTGTTCCTTACTTTAGCACCACACTGTACATATTATCAGACTTCGGCGGAAGCGACCTCTTTGCAGTGGCGTATTTTTGAATTATTATTCACACCTTATTAAGGACGTTCCGTGAAAAATCACTTTTCTTACAATATCTTTCAATTTTTAAATACACATACTTCTAACTGTTCTTCATACGCAGGTGTTTTTTTTTTAATAGTCCTTGCGGTACTAAATTTCGAAATATTAACAATTGAAAATCGTACATTTAACATGTATTCCCAATCCCGACCGTAGTTGGAATAAGCATTTAATTTGATAGGAACCGTACTTTTCTTAGGATTTTTTTTAAAAACTGAGAATAATTAATTGAAGATATAACAACAATTTTTATTCAAAAATAACATAAACAAGCGGTATTTAATTTTTATAAATAATTTTTTAAATTTGTTGAAAACCTGACAAAATAATTTAAAAACATTACATTTTGATTAATTACATTGGGATCCAAATTTTGTTATAAAGGATTACTATTGAGACCAAACTGAAGACTACTGCTAAAAAAAAAATTGATCAAAATTTGCGAAATTTGATTTTTAAAAATGGTGTGCCCCCCTGGTTATTTCCGAAACGGCTTATGTTAGATTAGTGCAAATTTTTTTCAGCATTATGAACTAAATTGATAACTAGTTTATTTTAGTTTTGTTCAAAATTTTAAATTTAAGAAAAAGATATGAGGTAATGAAATTTTAGAGAGAGAATATTTTTCGAATATTTTTTCTAACTTTTTTTATAATTAAAATTTTGGAAAAAACCAAGAAAAGACTAGTCCTTAATTTGTCTCATAATGCTGAAAAAAAAAATCGTCATCGTTCTAACATAAGCCGTTTCGGAAATAACCAGGGGAGGCATACCATTTTTAAAAATCAAATTTCGCAAATTTTTTTTTAGCAGTAGCCTTCAGTTTGGTCTCAAAAGTAATTCTTTATAACAAAATTTGGATCCCATGCTCCATTTTCAAAATACAGAGTTTTAAAAAATCGCCGGCCGCCACTGGGTGGAACTACCTTAAGCGTTTTTTGAACGCAGTACAAACTAACAGGCAAATAAATAGTCATTCACTCAATCAGTATTAGTTAATTTTTTACTATAATAAATTTCTCTATTTAAGCAATAAGTTTATTTTGGGTAGGTATATTTGAAGTTTCGACGCTAATAACTTTCAAGCGTTAGATACATGACTGTGTAGACCAGTTGAGTGAATAACATGCAGCTCGCTGGATTACACCGATTAATTACTTAGCGGTTTGTCAAATAGCTCGCTCAGGCCTAAGCCCGCATACATATACAGGGTAAGTCTGTTAAAAGTTTATCTTAACTTTTTTCAAAAACTAGTTATCACACAGACTTGGGTTTGTCATTAAAAATTTTGTTTTTTTCTCTACGCATGTGATTTTTTTCAGAATTTTTCTAATATTTCTTCTAATGAATATTATTTAATATTAATTTAAAAAAAATTTTTTAATGTTATTCTAAATGGCACGATGTTAAAATATAATTTTGTAAAAAAAATATTTTATAAAAATTGTAGATAACCGCAAAAAATTATAAAGTTTATTCGTTTTGTGAGACCTATTTTGATGCAGCGTTGCAGTTACTCGTCGTTACTCGACAAAACTTCTTTGTCTTACCCAATTTCTTAGAAAAAATAGCGTATTTACTCAATGTCTTGAGTTAAAATTTTTACTGAAAATGATAGTTAATCGGTTTTTACTCAATTTTTTTACTGTGTAGGTAAGTAAATATTGTCACTAAATCGACAAACAATAACACATTGATTTTTTATTTTTTTTTAAAATTTTTAACATATACAGGGTGGAGCACTAAGACCGCCTCGGTCCATTACGTAGTTACGCTTTGTTTAATTAAAAGGTGCTTTTACACAAAAATGTAGATCTTTAGGAAGCACATTTAAAATATTTTCTGGTATACGGAGTGTTCCATAAAAAGTTACACGTCAAAAGCATATTTTTTTAAATAGGATACTTTATATATTATTGCATAATCGCATTTTACGGATCATTCTAAACACTTTTTGTATAGCATGTCTTGTATCTATCTCTAACCGTTTTGGAAATATTTACACTTAAAATTAAAAAATGATAATTGCTATCATTGATAAAAATGCCAAAATCTCGTTAATGGTAAATTATCTTGCCGCCATTTTTTGCGAGATTTTAACAGAAGCTTTATTTTAGGTGTGCCTGCATGAAAAGGTTTGATATAACATACAGGCTGTTCAAAAAAAAATTGACAAACTTGGCACTTTAAAATTACCAAAAACTCAAAATTTTTAAATAAAAACTTTGTTATTTTTTGGCGGATTTAAGTAGGCCGTTAAATTATCTTTATTCTGATACTACATTGTTCTATACCTATCTTGTCAACTTTTCGATTAAATCAGATTTTTGTGAATTTTGGACAAACAAAAGCATTTTTCTTTAGATACCGTGGTTACAAAACAATTTACAAAAAACGCTAAAAAATAATAACATCTCATAAAACGAAACAACAAATTACTCGTTATTAATACACGGTTAAACCCTTTTGAATATGAATTTATTTTCCTAAAGACATTTTAAATACAAGTTTTTATGTCATCTTTAGTTGTCAGCAGCACTTTATAAACTTGTACTTTAGCCCCATAAAAAAGTTCATACTAGTAAGGTTGGGCGCCCTTGGTGGCTACAAACAGATAGGGCCATGTCGACCTATCTGTTTTTGAGAAAATTGAGAACTTCTTTATAGACTTTATAGAAATGCGCGGGTGCACCGTCTAGCTGAAACCACATTCGCCTTCTAACCATTATTGGCACTTGTTCCAATAACGCAAAAAATATGTTTTCCATAAAGTTTTTGGACATTTTACCGTTTAAATGTCCATCGAAAAAGTGAGAGCCTATAACATCTTTTGTAGAACTCCACCTCACATATTGAGGGACTATCTATGTTGGCTGTTAACCACGGTCTCCAATAAAAAATTGCTTTTGTTTGTCCATAAATCACATAAATCTGATTTAATCGAAAACTAGACGAGATAGGTACAGGACAATGTAGTATCAGATTAAAGGTAATTTAACGGCCTACTTAAATCCGCCAAAAAATAAAGAAGTTTTTATTTAAAAATGTTGAGTTTTTGGTAATATTAAACTTTTTTTTGGACACTCTGTATGTTATATCAGACCTTTTTATGCATGCACATCTGAAATAAGGCGTCTGTTAAAATTTTGCAAAAAATGGCGACAAGATAATTTACCATTAACAAGATTTTTATAATCCTACCAATGCTAGCAACTATCATTTTTTAATTTCAAATGTTAATATTTTCAAAACGGTTAGAGATACATACAAGACAGGCTCTACAAAAAGTGTTTAAAATAATTCGCAAAATGCGAATATGCAATAATATATATACAGTATCTCATTTAAAAAAATATGTTTTTTACGTGTAACTTTTTTGTGAACACTCTGTATAACAAAAAAAAATTAAAATGTGCTTCCTAAAGATTTACATTCTTGTACTAAAGTTGGTTTCCGTAACTACGTAATGAACCGAGGCGGTCTTAGTGCCCCACTCTGTATATTATTAATACCTATATGTAACACAAAAATTATAACTAGAAAGTAAAATCAGAGAGACGACGGACAGTTCGATTGCTATATACAAATTTCTGTAAATTCGTTAAATAAGTAGGTAGCTAATAAGTCGGTCTACTTCGGTGCCCGCGCCAATGTGTAGCAAATCCCCCGCTCGGATTTCCCGCCGTGACATTTTTGTGAGTAAGTCTGATAATAAGGCACTCGGAGGTCGGGTATCTCAGATTCCGCTGAAGATTAAATGCTCCGCTGACGCTGAATTAGCGTCAGAAAAATTACAATGAGCCATTATGGAATCTTACGCACAGAGCTGTCCTTTCCGCAGCCTGCGCAAGAACAAATGAGCCCCTTAGTGAGACGCGGATCTCGAAAATCTGCGGAAAAATTGGAGGAAGCCCTGGAATAGAGCTTGACTTGTTAACACTTCCGCCACCCGAGAATTTTATAGAAGTGCTCAGCGTGTGTTCAAAGCTGCGATACGTCGCAAGAAAGAGAGATCTTGGAAGGCTCACTGTGAGAGTGTAACTACGCTCTCGCAGGCAACGAGACTACAAAAGATCTTATCAAAAAATTCGTCTACAAATCTAGGCTCACTACGTTTGTCGTCTGGGACCTTTACAGTAACGGAGGGCGACATTCTTGGGCACTTATTGCAGACGCACTTTTCCGACTCATTACAAGTCGAGGAGGATCCTAAGTTAGAAGTAAGTCTGTGGACTGCACCTAGCAGCGTCTGGAGATTTGCTACTCAGGTGATCACGCCAGATGGGATCAAATGGGCAATGAACTCATTTGCACTATATAAGTCGGCGGGAGTAGATGGGATTGTTTTTGCTCTCTTGCAAAAGGGACGAGAGCATCTTGTTGGCCCAATGACCCGACTGTTCAGAGCCTGCCTTGCATTGAGCCACATACCAGCGGCTTGGAGAAAGATAAAGTAGTGTTTATTCCTAAGCCAGGACGTGGCCACGTACGCCGAGGCTAAGAGTTTTAGACCAATTAGTCTAACATCGTTTCTATTAAAGACCATGGAAAGACTAATCGACAAACACATACGGGAGAAGGTGCTCGGAAACAATCCTTTGCACTTCAACCAACATCCGTATATCACGGAACAGTCTACTGAAACGGCTCTGCATAAGATTGTATCTACAATTGAAGGCGGGCTGGACAGTGAACTGTATGTCTCGGGAACTTTCCTAGACATTGAAGGAACAGTCGACAATGCTTCTTTCGAGTCTATGTGTAACGCATTAGAGAAGCGAAATGCGGACCCAACCTTGGTCAAATGGGTTCGCACAATGCTGTCTAATAGATTTATCAGAGCGAGATAGGCTCATTTTCTGCTACAGTGATTGCTACTAAAGGGTGTTCCCAAGTAGATGTACTATCCCTTTTGTTATAGGACCTCACAGTAGACGATCTTATTCACAAGTTAAACAAACTTGGCAAAAATATATAGCCAAAAATATATATGCTGATGAGTGATGACATAACAATTCTGGTGAAAGGCAAGTTTCTCAATGTGGTTGGAGAGCTCACGGGTAGGGCACTCAGACTCGTTGAGAAATAGTGTAATTCCCATGGCCTATCGGTAAATCCGAAGAAAACAGGTCATATTATTTTTACCAGAAAACGGTGGGATTATTACGTGACCCCTCTGCTTTTCGGCGAACAGCTACGTGTAAATCGTAAGGTTAAATATCTGGGCGTTACTTTAGACTCCCGTTTGACCTGAAAATCACACGTAGAAGAAAAGATGCAAACAGCTTTGGCAGAACCTAGGGTCTTACACCCTGCGTTATGCTTTGGCTCTACAACTATGTTGTCAGACCAATGATCACATACGGCTCCTTTGTCTGGTGAACCATATCGAGTGTGTCATGGCCCAAAAAGCGATTGGCACGGGTCCAGCGTTTGGCCTGCCTGACAATGGGCTGGAGAAGTGTGTCGTAATTTTAGCGCGAACGTTTGAAGCACTGTCATCCTAAAAACTTACCTTAAAAAAGTCGCCCTTATTGCACTAATGCATAAGGTTGAAATTATAACAGCTAAACTTTGACCGAATGAAAATCACATATGGAAACACAAATAAGGCATAAAAACACTCAACTCCAATACTCTAAACATTCTAGTTTTAATCCAGTCAGAAATTACAAATAATTCGCGCATAATTGATAAATTAATCGAAAATAGATATTACCGTGTAAGCTTCGTGCTCTCAAAGTCAACCGAACGGCTGTAAAGCAACTACCGAAGATGGCCGAGTAGCAAAGTAGCGCACAAACGCGGCCGCAAATGAAGAAAATCGTTCACGTTCGGCGTGGTTCGCTGGAATTCGCTCATGTTGGACCTGCGTTAAAGCTTAGAAATGAATGAAATCTGTGTATAGAACGTTTTATTTTCCATTAAATTCTTTATTAAGTGTAAATTTGTTGTAATTCGTGACTTATCAATAAATGAAATGTTAAGGGTATCGAATGTCGATATTTTTAGGTCTTATTTATTTTGTTTAGTGTATTTATTCATCGCTTGAAATTTGATCTTTGTAAATTCAACCTTATTTACATGTGCAATAAGGTCGACTTTTTCAAGGTATTTTTATCGTATCGAATGACAGTGTTTCAAAATTTCGCGCATTTTTGACGTCACGGCTTCTGGAGCCCATTACAGGGGCCTTCCGAACTATGCCGACCGCAGCCATAGAGCTTATTGTGGGAATTTGGCCACTTTATTTTGTTGTGGAAGAGTCTGCTGCAATAGGTTTCCTGCGGTATAAATCGGTGGAAAACAGCAACCGGAAAGAGTCATCAGACAATATCCACTAGGATGTTGAATTTGGACCCCATTTTTGAAATGAAGAGGGGGGAGGGGGGGGGGATGGAGTGCTAATACTTTAACACTTGCAACCAAATAACATACCTACTCATCCTACTTCTCCTTGTCGATATTGTCAAAACGGTTTTTTTCTTAATTTTTTATCTTTATCTGTTTAAAAGTTATTAAAAGTAGAAGTTTTCAATGTTACACTCTGTATACAGTTTAGAACGTTTAGAGAAAACAAGAAAAGATTGCAGTAAGCTAAAGTCGTCCTAATTTATTTATTCCCTAGGTTTCCAAGTACCTACCTTTTCAAGTTTATTAGCTGTTTCCTACTCAAAGTTATTGTAAAACCCCATAAATAAACTGGACAATAAGGATATTTTATCACTGCGGTTTTTAAAGCGTTTCTCAAACTTTATGGTCTAACTTTAAATTTACTAATTCTGTTGTCAAAAAATCACTTCCAAAAAATTATTTCTTTTGGGTTTAACACTTTTAATGATGCTGCGTATATTTATAATTGTTTTAAATATATTTTGATATGGCGCTATACCATATCCAACCTTTATCAAAACAATTTTTTTAAATTTTTATTTAAAATTCAAATATCTACTTTTATTTATTTCACTATTTTAATGATAAATTATGATTAATTATTGCTCATCCATCACTGCTAACAAAATTTGTAAATATAATGTATTAATAGTAAATAATATAGTAAACAATCTAAAATTTGAAAATTAAAGATCAAAATTCAGGGTTAAAATTTTTTTTAAAGAAAAGATTAATTTTATTAATAATTAATCTGTTTTAAAACGTAATTTGATTTTTATTTTGATTAGAAAATTAATTAATTACAAAATAATAATGTATTTTTTATTGAATAGTTAAATTGGTGAGATTCACACATGTTTTTATATTTCCAATTTTGACAGTATTTAAAAACGAATGTCCACTTTTTATTATGGAAATCGTAAAAAAAGTCAAGTTTAATTCCTTTTGATATTTATTTAAAAAGTCTTAAAAAGACGATTATTTCATGTTGTTGTGCCATATTGCTAACTTTATAAATAAAGTCATAAAATTGAAATTTTTTAAATCTGTAAAAAAATAGGATAATAGCAACCTACGTGAGAGAGAGAACATTTAATTAAGCAGATATCGAAAGAAAAATTTGTTTGTGTTATTTGCTAAATTTTAATTTATGAACAAACAAAATATCAAACCATTTAGGATGTAATTGTGACTTTATTTGTAAAGATAACAATTTGGTGCAATGATATGAAATGTTCTTTTTTTCAAGAGCTTTCCAATGGTGTAAAATACACTCTATTCTAAATTGATGCCAAATCTTTTAAAATGCAAGAGAATGTTTTTTTTTGAGTGGGTAACAATGATGTGGAGAATAAATAAAAATCGTTTTTAATAATTCTCGTTTACTTACAAAATTAAAAAATATACACATTAAATAAATATACATCAATGAATTGAATTAAGCATAAAATTACCTAAGAAATAAATTAAAACACTGACATACAAAAATCACACGATCTGTGACTGAAGAAAAATTCTAAAACGAAAATTTCTTCAAATTTTTGGTATCGGCTTTGGTTCGTGCCACGTGAAAATTCACGAAAATACTGCTAATTGTTTTATCACTCAGAACACTACATACATCCACAACTTTCCACAATCATATTTGATAAAACTTTGGTCATTAAGGTTTTATTAGACATGTAGACCATTTGTAGAGGCGCAAATTGCGTCGCTGCACAACAGGGAGTTAATTCCGGCCTCGACCCTCGATTCTTATACATAACTTTCTGCAAAAACATAAAAATTAATAAAACGTGGTTTCATTTTGTTAAAATGAATACCTGTAGTATACTGTTATGAGGCGAGCCGCTTAGAGTGAGAGCCGAGGCTGTAACACACGAGCCTTTACAGAAATGAGCATCATAGCCTTCCGGTTTGATAATCCAGTCATCCCAACCTATTTCCGCGAAAGACACATAAAAACTTTCTCTGCAGCATTCATTAGTACCTGCGGCACAATTTGTGTGTCTTTTGGGACGCCGATGAATAGTCCTTCTTTGTTGGGAGTGAGTGTAGATCACCAAAAACGGTTTCAATTCACTTGAAAACGAAATTGGGGATTGGTTTTTGTCCATTCCACAGGTTTTGCATGCCACACTGATAGCATGAGTTGGGGAGTCTTGGTAGTCCAGCCAAGTTTTGACGTTGTATGTCAAGTCAACTTTCAGCCAACCCTCTAATTATAAAAAATTAGTTTCGCGAAATTTTTTATAGGTTGGGTAAATTACCTGTCAGACTTGTTTCTTGGATTGCTATGGGTTTAGTTTTTTCAAAACTTTTGTTGGTGTCCCAATGGGCTACTTCAGATATGACAAATGTTTGATTGTGGGAATCGAGATTATCAGGAACTTTGTGGAACCAAAGCTCAGCGGTGCTAACGTCACTGGAGTGGACATCAGTAGGCATTTGGAAAGGAACGCAAACTGATGGAAAGCGAATTTTTCTTAAACAACGGGCTTCATCTAAAACAAAAATTATTGTTGTAGATTGGCAGTAGTACGCATTGGCATGACATATTTGGATTTTTTTTTAAATACGATCAATTTTAAAATTTCAATTTACATAAGTTTTAATTTAACACTGCTATATCTAATATCAGTTTTGCTATCTAAATCTTAAAATATGTGGTGTTTAAAAAAAACTATCTTACACAAAATTAAGATTTGAAAGAATGTATCGTTACAATTATGTAAAAAATAATAATCAAATGTTTTATTGACAGCACATACAATTTGTAGCATACTTTTTCGGAAATTGCTTGAGATATATTGTTTTTGATATAAAGAAATTATGCCATTTAGAAACAAAATAATAAACAAAATAGACAAAACTAAACTCACAAACTCTATAAAAAAGCATATTTTGTTTTTTTTTGTATTTTAATTTGACTCCTAATTTATTAAATTGAATTCAAAAAACATTTGCATTAATATTGTAAAAACTTTTGACACAATCTTTTACCTTTTTGAGAATTTACTGGTCACTATCTGATATTTGTTGAATTTTCAGCTCATCGGATCTGATCTGCCCGCTACTATTTAGATTGGTCAATTTTGATAATATATTTTTAAGCAATTGCTGAATTTTTACATTTACATTCTATAAAAAATATTTTATTTAAAATATTGAAATATTTAGAATTTATTACTACAAATTTAATACTATAAAATATTTTAATTAACAATAATTAATAAAAAAAACAAAAGTTCTAGTTTTTCAGAAATATTATTTATCACCAAATGATCAAGTTTAAATATTTTTTAATTCAAATAATTATTCTGTAGTTATTTTTTAAATTTAGCACACTTTTGAGACCAATATGCAAAAATTTTTTGATGAGAGCATTAGATTGACAACGTCTACTGCTACTAAGTAATTCTAGGTTCAGGTTTGGGAGAATTTAGTTACCATTTTTTGACTTTTGTTCAAATTCAAGCTGACGTGACTGTTATAATATTCCATACCAAATCGACCACTTTTTAACTCAACGTTTTTTTGATTTTGCAGACTTTTGTGTATGTCCTAGTACCCCACTAAATACTTTATTATAGTCAACCAAAAAAAATTGTACATTTGTCAAAAAATAGTATTTTTTCAAATAGTCATAACATAACTCTTTTAAAAATTGAACAATTAAGATGTTCCTTTTTAAAAGCTTTGTTTTTGCATAAACTTTATAAAAAACATCACAACTAAAACTATTTGAATTTATCTTTTAAAAATTTTTTTGATTTAAAAAAAAATCAATTGTTTGAAGTTTGACATTTTTAGTTTTTTTTAATCTAAAAAAATTGTATTTATTCATCGTGCGCCAAACTTTCTTCATTATTTTTTATTTATTTAAATACTGTACATTATTTAATTTTGTTTTTATGATAACATTATTTTTGCACTTCCGGCTACTTTAGGCAAACATTTGGGAGACTTAAGTGCCACATTTAATTTCAACGGATTAAATTCCTTTTTACTTTCGCAGGGATTAAATTTCATATTTACTCCCGCAAAATTTAAATGTAAATAAAATGTAAAAATCACGAAAATGGCAAACTTTTATAAAAAAAAATAATTAGAAACTATGTTAACATTACTATCTTTTGATTTATCGTTATTATTGTACTTGGTTCTCAAAAAAATTAGAATAAATGTTTGGGAGTGCAAAAAATAATGTATATACAACAGGACTCAAGTGTTTTTTAATCTCTTATGTGATTAGTGTCCTCGCTGAGTTGAGGCACTAAACTGCATCTGCGAGATAAAAAAAACGGGTTCACTCCCTTTGTATATAATATACTATTTAAATAAATATTATAATATTATTTAATATATCATATATATTATTAATTTAATGATTAAGTTTATTTCATAAATAATAGAATTAACAAATATATGTCTAGTAGGGTAGGCCAAAAAAATCAACTATTTTTTTTTAACTTCCGACACTGAAAAATTGGTTCCTAAGCACTTTTAAAAAATGCTTTTTTAAGATAAGCTCTTAATTTTAATAAGAAAGACTCCCTCGTCGCAGTTTTTCATTTTTTTTTTTTTTTTCAGTTCCATATGGTAAAATCCATATCTCGTCACAATTGTACAGAAAAAATTTATTTACATTTTTTGTAGGAAATTAAACGCTTTAAAGAACGTTTTTACAATTTTTTTATAACTCTTACCGTTTAGAAGATACCAGAGGTGAAAGTTTGAAGAATTTAACAAAAATTTCTTTTCCACTTCTAAATTTTATAACTCGTGGATAAATATATATTATAAAGCGCGCAACATACAGTTTTGTAGGAAATTAAACGCTCTACAAAAAAATGGTTTGTGGTTAATCGATTACTTCAACCATTTAAAAAAAAATAGAAATTTAGTATCAAATTTTGGTTTTTAAAATGCGAATATCTTCTAAGTGGTTAGAATAATCAATTAACTATGAAAGATCTTTTTTATAGAGCGTTTAATTTCCTACAAGATTATATGCTGCGAATTTTATAATATTTATTTATCTCTGAGTTATAAAATTTAGAAATAGAAAAAGAATTTTTGTTAAATTCATTAAATTTTGACCTCTGATATCCTCTAAATGGCAAAAAATATAAAAAAAATGTAAAATAACTTTTTTGTAAAGCGTTTAATGTCCTACAAAAAATGTAAATACAAATTTTCTGTACAATCAGGGAATAATGAGATATGGATTTTACCATATGGAACTAAAAAAAAATGGAAAACTGCGATGAGGGAGACTTTCCTATTAAAATTAAGAGCTCATCTTAAAAAAGCATTGTTTAAAAGTGCTTAGGAATCAATTTTTCAGTGTCGAAAGTTAAAAAAAAATGGTCGCTTTATTTGGCCCACCTTAATGTATAGTATAGGTATATTAATAAACGATTTATTTTATTCTTCTTGACCGTTTAAAGAGCAAAAAGTAACATTTTTCAAATAAAATTGTAACTTGAAAAAATGTTTTTCGTTTCTTAAATATCATTTTGTAATATTAAATAGAAATTTTGTATTAAGTATAGCCAATTCAAATATGTATTACGTCGGTAGTAAGCAACCATTTTGAAATTAGTCACCTTCTAAGAATGCAAACTTAAAGGCTTTTGTCATTTGTACAATTTTGATATTCAAATTTAAAAAAAATGTCCTATTTAACTTTAAAACGAATTATGATTTATAGTAGATTAAAAATTTGATTTCTCGTAAGTCGGGTATTTTTAAGTATTTGTTACTAAATTACATTTTTTTTAAATTTGAGTAACACTTGTTAATACCAATTAAAGATTGCACCATCATTTTGAAAATCAACTTGACATTTGCTCAGCCTGATCTTGGTACTAATTTAGGTTTGGCCCACCTTTTTTGCAGATATGCTTGGCCTTTTTTGATATTACGTTTTTAAATATATTTATTTGTTTTAATCTTATTAATTAAACATTAATATTTACATTATCAAAAATTTTTTGTATTAAATTGCAACTGCACACATTTTGACATTTTTTGAATTCAAATGTTAGTTGGCAGCACAGAATCGACTGGCACACTTTGTATTTTAGAGAATTTTTAAATAAGTTGCTTTTATATAATAAATAGCTGTTAAAAAATGCCAAGTATATCTGCAAAGAGGTGGGCCAACTCATATTTTAATTTCGTACATATCTCAAAGCAGAAATGTATTTTAAGTCATAAAATATAAACTTTACTAGACAGAAAAACTATTTAGTATTTAAACTTAATTTATTAAATGATTATAACGGTTTTTAATGCTGATAATAATTACCATTTTTACATATAGCTAATTTTTTTAAAACAAAAAAGTGTACACAAAAAGCAGCTTTAATACACTTTTGCTCCAAAGGGTCAAATTTCTCATTTTATAAAAAATAAAAGGTAATATTGGCAACATTTATTTTTCGTAATTTTGATGTGACTGTGGTGGTAATCTGTGTTTTGTAGTATTTGTGATTTACAAGTAAGTTATTAATAAAATAGTTGTCAGTGCTTTTGTTAATTCTACTGACTATTGTCTTGATTAATTAATGATAAAAATTTATAAATAAGATACAATCATAGTAAATAATAGTAAACAGCGAAAAATTTAAAACTGAAAGTTCAAAATTCAGGGTTAATAAAATTTTTTCGAGAGAAGATGATTTTATTAATAAATAATAATAACAAGGTTAAATAAATTATAGCTCCAAATTGGGTTAATTTTCTGTGTTTCCTTTGATGTCTCCTATAACGAAAAAGTCTTATTTGTGCTGTCTTTGTAATAATTGGCATAAGAAAATTTTATCTTTGAGATAAAGAAGGTTATAAACGGATATTGTTTATTGGGATTCCAAGTGGAATTTCGAACTATGATACTTGTTTACAATAAATGGATCAAAGTGCAGCTGAGACATACCTTCATAGGGAAAAATGATGGCTTGAGTGGTTTTCCCGTAGAAATCATCCGAGTAGCTGCTGTGCATGCTATCATCCTGGTCAGGTATCAAATTGTCATACTCCTTGACAAGTTTGGGCAATTTCGCGATCCCAACTGTAGGCTTCTCCTTAAGCCTGAGCTTTTTCAGGATTTGATTTTTGATGTATTCAATCCGCAGCGCTGTGAACTCCTTCTCACTGACCGAATAGGCCACAGCCTCTTGTGAATCTTCATCTACACTATTTTCCGACTGGTGGTACTCAGTGCCCGGTACGAAAATTGCACTGAAAACCGACCGCAAACTCCTCCGCTCACTCTCAATTCCGACCGCAAGCGCCAGGAAAAGCACCACGAAAACGGCTCCACGGGCCATTTTTCAAATCTCGACACTCGCTTGTTTACAGATGATTTAAACTAGATTGGAGAACTGCACTCTTAAAACACATCGTTTAATTCCCCACTCTCAGCTTCTTAGCATTTCTGTAACGGATGATAGAAATGAACCTTGAACCTGAGCTTCTATCAAAACTAGAGTAGCCGTTATGTCAAATTTAGATTCAACACGTGGACAATCATCGAAATCTTACGTAATTTCCGGATTTTATACATTTTGCACGTTGTTGCATCATTCGGACAAGGTGGAACTTAAAGCTGGGATAGAAGAGGGTCTTGAGGAGAATCTTGTGGGACAGCTGTATTTTCTGAAGGTATATTGACGGTGCATTTCTATAAGGGAACTGATTTAGATTATTAATAAATATTTTTGGTTTATGGCGGACCGCTCGCTTAGAGAGATTTGACCATTAGAGCGGTCCGCCATAAACTCATCACAATAAATCATAATAGTTAGGATTATCCTAAGTAATACTATTGTTATGTTTATATACAATTTAAATACATTCCCTTACAGAAATGCAACGACTATACCCAAAATTCCGATTTTCGGTTATAATCGCTTCTGGAAAATAGTTAAAGTACATCGACTTGACTCTTGCTTGGTACAAGGCCTTGCACAACGCTTTAGTTAAAGAAACAAGGTTAGTGACAGACGATCTTCGAACTGTAGTTGGTAAACAGATATTAAATTTAAAACGAAGTGCAGAATTTTTAAAAAATAAATTTCTAACAAGAAATATAATTTTTCACTTGATTTTTTTGCTATTTACAAGATTTCATATTTTCTCATGTCATCGTAAACAATATTTATCATTTACGATTAATTAATAAAATTTTGTTTACTCAAACAAAAACAATGTCAAAATACTTTTTATTTGCTGAATTTTTAAGAAATTTTTATTTGCAAAAAATACAAATCTTTTAATTTTTATTTGTTCTTTGACACTTTGTTATTATTTAGATTTTGAGCACTACAATTTCAGATATCTCTGTTTGTTTTAAATAATGGCTTTTATCTTTGCTTTTATTTGCCGAATTTGATATTAATGCGGAACAAGAGAATTCAAAAAATTCTTTTTATCGTTTTTCTTTAAATTTTAGTTTGTCATTTTCTTTTGTTTTTAATTTTTATACTTTGCTATTTTTTAATAAAAGCGATTAATAGCGAGTAGCGACCAACATATTTAGTCGTTATGTAGTCTCTGTACTCTTCAAAATAAATTAATAATTTAAAAGTTGGCTAGCATTTGTCATTTGTGCAACAACTGTTTACGTTTAATTTAAAATTTGTGACTTAGAAATAAAAATGTGTATTATATTTTATTTATTTAATTAAATCTGACTGAAAACACTTGTATGTCACACAGAAGTTGCAGACATTATAAATATAAACAAATACTTTATTTATGTTACAATAATTGTTTACATACGCCACATAGCTTCATTTGGTTTTCTCTCTTTGCCAAGGCATCACAATATACCACTTTTTAAATAAACTAAATATAGTCGTATAAAATTATATTATTATTATAATGCACGAGCGAACAGAGGGCAAATCTTGTTATGCTTCCGTAACGTGGTACTGCGTTCCAAAATCCTGTCTTTCAGCTAGAGAACTAAACGAATTTTAAAACTGGTTAGAGACAGTTTATTATTTTATAATATTTTTGACAAGAGCGGTTCGAAATTAGAGACGTACATTAAACCATCAGTGTCCTTTGTTAAAAGTAGGACTAAAGTAGCAATCATGTGCCTCTAACGAAACTACTTTAATCCTTACAAAAGTATTTTTACAGCATTGGGTTTTAGATATCTGGAACCCAAATATAAATTTCTGATGTCTGAAAAGTCAGAACAGTTGTTACTCACCAGGCCTCTTTGTGCGATTATATTTTGTACGATAATAAGAACATTCCCAGTTTGTACGTTGTCTAAAATCACTACTTGTTCCTGTCTCACTTCGTGCGTTGTCGACCTCTTTACTATTTACTTAAGCCGGAAGATTATACCTGTTATAATTCATTATAACAGGTCAGCCACAATAAAAAATATATAAAAAAATTAATAAATAAAAGAAAATACTTATTCCGTGAATAAACTTCTAAAAATCCAGCCATAAAATTTTTTTATCTTATGTAAAACAGTCAAATTTAAATATTTTGATACTATTCGACAGTTTTTTAAAGGGTACTTATTATTAACTTTCCTCTAATTATTTTATATTACTGCCCGAAATTGTTAGCGTTATAAATCAAGTCATTAAATTAATTTAAATTGCAAATTTTAATTTTATAAAAATGTGTTTTTGACTTATTTTGCGGTTAATTTGTTGGCAACCTCAAGAAAAGCAGGTACAGAACTACAGACAAAATAACTTTTTTATTTGCAAACAAACAAATAATTCTTACACTCCCGCATATTAAGTTTTGATTTCTTTTAAGTTTTGACAAAGAGACAAGAAGCCTAAAATGTTAACAAAAAATTAACCAAAAAAATAAATAAATAAAATTAAGTTTAGTTAAGCTATGAACCTTCTATGTTATTATTTATTTATCAAAGTTATTTACAAAAATCAACACGAATACACAACAGAAAAGTTGGAAGAAAAACACTTTCTTTTAATTTAGTCAGAAATATTATTCTAAGAGATAAGCATCAGTGAAAACCCTGGCCAAAACCTATCTTTTGCAACTTTTGTACCATACCAAAATCGGGTGATGCAAAACTTTTGAATCTACGAGTATGTGTATACAAACTTGATCAAAAAATTTTCAAACTTCTCATCCCTTCATAGCATATTTATTTCTGATTTGGATATGTTGATAATGTTATCTCTTCATTTAAAAGTACCAAAGCAAAGATAATTTTCTTTTAGTAATTAACTCATTACATAAAAACATTTAACTTACTGGAGAAACAGAAACAAATCTTTGCATTTTATTTTTGGATCTTAATGTACTTAGAAAAGACAATTCGTTTTTTGCTTTTAAAATTTATTGTAGAAAACTTACGTCAACTGATACTGTAGTTTCTTCAAATTCCAAACACTGTTATTCTTACATCAAAACTGCATTTACTTTCTTTTTATTTAGACTTTTTTATTTTCCTTCAAATCTGTTAACTTTGAAAACGAATGGCTTATCATTAAACAAATAGTAGTAAATAGTCACTTTTCACTACATGACTTAAATAGATTTTTTTTAAAAAAACCATAATATAATATATTGCTTTTAATTCTAAAGGTAATCTTCTGACTTCAAATTTCTCTTTTATATCATTCACGCGGCTACATTTTACAAGTTATCTTGCAATAGCTGCAACGCGGTTTATATTGATCAGACAGGACGAAGATTGTAACAAGAGTTCATAAACTGTAAGGACTATAGAAAAGTGCAAAATAAGATATAACCAACACTTCTTTTGCTTTTGCTTTTTATATTCTTTCTTTCGGTAATTTTTTTTCTTCTACTAATAATTATAAAATTCCTCACATCTGCAATAAAGGCTGTTCTTTAAATTTTTCAGAATCTTTAAATCTACCCACCATCCTTCTCAACAACTTTTAAATCAGCAAATTAGTTTTAAATGTCCTACTCTTCTTCATAAATATAACCTTTTTTACTTAATTAAATGTTTGTTTATAATCCTGTCTCCTTACTCTATATATTAAATGTATTTATGACTTTTTTTAAAATCATTTTACATATTCTTTATATTATATATTTGTATACAGTGTGTAAAAGCCAAATAGAATAAATTCATTATTTCGGTTATTGTACATATTTATAAAAAATCTCAAAACACGTCAAAGGAGAGTGTTCCAGTCTTATGGAAACCATAAGACCAGTCAAATTTAATTTTTTTGGTACCATTCGAAAGCTCTTGAAAAGACGAGTATTTCATATTATTGCGCAAAATTGCTAGCTTTGTAAATAAGAGCAGAAAATCGATTTAAAGTCTCTGTGACTTCTGTCACGACAGTTCATAAAAGTGTCTGTTTAGTTTATGGAGGTTTAAGTAGGGAATGCCTGCGGCGAACCCTTGATAATCAGGTACCGGGAAAGAAACTTGCTACTGTTGTTATTCTCAGATTTTTTGTTGACACCGTCTACCAGTTCTAAGTTATTATGTTATTTTGTAATTACCAAAATAATTTTTTGAAGATTTATTATTAATTTGATTAAATCATAAACATTTTTCTTCCATGTTGACACTTTAAAAGAACATTATTAAATTCATAACAACTGTTAGCCTGAAATAAATATTTTTAGTAAAATATAACGCTTTTATTTCACTAGTAATATAGTTTAAAAAAAAATTGCAACAACTTTGTCTAGTATCTAATTAGCATAATCACATCAATACCTTCAGGTGGGATAGAAATTTGATTGCGGGCTTATTCTCACTCATTATTCGAGATATTTTTTTAAAACGATAGTAAATAACAATTTATAAAACCAACAGCATTTGTTATTAGGTCAAATAGGATAAACTTTTATAACAATAACTAAAAGTTTAGGGAAATATTGGTGTCGAAATTAACCGTAGGATTAAACAAAGCAGGTATAGGTAACAGATTAAGATACTTACTCGTGTCGAGATTACTTGTCCCCGGTGGAGGTACCCGATAAAATTTTCTCATAATTTCTAAAGTAAAAGGGGATGGTCAGATTTATGAAGATTAACTATTTTAACCAATCGAACAACCACCTAAACATAGTTTGTGATCCAACTGACAACGAGATAAACAACAATTTGGAACATCACTTGTGTAAAAGTACCCGATTGAGTTGGTTGTTATATAACCTACCTACGATTTAAAGTAATTTAAAAATGGAGTGGTACCTGTGTAATCAAAGAGTGCGCCCTAGAGGGTTTCGCCGTTTAGATCAGTTAGATGATTGCTTATTTAATTAGTTTAATTCTATTAAATATTATATCTAAGTTGGATTTTTTCTTACACTGATTTTGCAAAAAGCAATTTTTTTGTATAGAAAATCACTAATTATGTTATATTTAATTAATTTAATTAATACATAATTTATATAACTTGTGTATTAATTAGTTTGGTTATATTTGAAGTTAAATTTTGTTTTTAAAGTAGACGCCGCCAAACGCCAATTTTTTAGTAATTTATAGATATAATGTACATATAGAATGTATGTACATATAAAATTACTAATTTAATTAGTTTAATTCTAATAAATATTAATGTATCTAAGTTGAATTTTTTCTTACACTGATTTTGCAGAAGGCTGTTTTTTATATAGAAGATCACTAATTTGTGTTTTATTTAATTAGTTCAATTAATACATAATCTATTAACTTATGTATTAATTAGTTTAGTTTAATTATTATTCTATCTAAGTAAGTTAAATTTTGTTTTAAAAGTAGACGCCGCCAAAAGCTAATTTTTTACTAATTTAGAGACATAATTATGTACATATAAAGTTGCTTATTTAATTAGTTTAATTCTATTAAATATTATATCTAAGTTGGACTTTTTCTTAGACTGATTTTGCAGAAGGCTATCTTTTTATTTACAAAATCACTAATTTATGTTTTATTTAATTAGTTTAATTAATACATAATTTATATAACTATCTCTTGTCCTATATCAATTAATTTTTGTATTTTCTAAAATAAAATATTTTCATTTCTGATTCAAACAACCCTCTTTTCTAACAAAGCAAATAGTCATTACATCTCCCGTGGAGTAAATCCCTTTTGTAAAACCACCGGCTATTACCGTTGCTTGATTTATGGACTCTTTGAGGTAAGCTTGGGACACTCTTTACAACCTTGGGTATCCGATCTTTTTCCCTCTAACTAAAACTGTATTTACTGTCTCACAAAATTTAAAAGTTTATACTTCGTTTATTTGTTAAGCTAGCAATTTTGCGCAATAATATGAAATGCTCGTCTTTTCAAGTGCTTTCGAATGGTACCATAAAAATTAAATTTGACTGGTCTTACGGTTTCTATAAGACTGGAACACTCTCCTTTAAATTATAATTTGACATTTTTTAAAGTAAAAATGCGATCCCTATCTTCAACCCCTTTCGAATGACAGGTACAACCCCCAATTTTTTAAATAGAAAATATAGGCTTGTGATATATTGTTATATAGTAAACAAATGTCGTCAAATTACTCCACACATGTTCCAAAATGTTCGACAGCATTTTGAGCATAACCTGTACTATTGGAGGTACGTGGAAGTCACTTTAAACATTTAATACTAACTAATGTGTCACTTCATTATCATTTTTTTATTTTACATTTCACAAAATTTAAATACCCACCACTGTATACAGAATTGAAAGGGCATTGCAACGATGTGCAACTCGACCCCTCTTCCTATTTAAAATTTTTGAAGGGATGCATCTCCCGCTTAGGAGTTTGCATACAAAATTGTTAAATTCTTGCCAAAAGCGACCTGTTTTTGTGTTTTTTCGAGAAATTATTTTTCTGAGAGTTACAGTCTCAGTTTCGTTTTCGTTTGGCCATTCTGTATTTAAAATATAATATATTATTATTATATTTTAATTTTATAAAATTTTATTAATTTTATAAGTCTTTAAAAATTTACACATAATTAGCGGGCTAAAATTTATTCTTCTTTCGTCAATTTTCTAAATAACAAGCATTTATTTATTTATTAGTGGAATGTCCCATATGAATTTTTTGTTTACTTTTATTATTATGTTTATCTGTAGTTTAAAGCAAAAGAGCAATTTTATTGAATTTCACCAACGATAAAGTATCATAGTTCATTTTTTAAGTTATTATCGTTAATATTGCGCATCGTTTTTACTTTTTTTAAATAATTTAGTTTAATTTTTTAATCGTTTTTTTAAATCTTAAAAATTTTGAATGATTACTTTTATTTAATTAATTAGGTATAGAATTTAATTTTAATGAACAGACATGAGATAGAACACGGGCGTTTAATACATTTTCACAATCCTTTTCGTTTATATTTTTGCAATAAATTTTGCCAAAATTCGGAATATTTTATCAAGGAGTGTTTGTATTTGTGTAAGTAGCTTCTGGTATATTTATATTTTTTTACGTTTTAGTTAATAGTAATTTATCAAATTGGTTTAAAAATAGCTTCCTAGATATGTTTGTTTTCCTAAATTGGCACGTTATTTGAATGGTAATTAATCAGGAGTGAGACCGAATTTTGAAATGCCAAGTAAATGAAAGGAATGTCCTTTAATCTCATAAAGGGGATACAGTATCGAAACCATGCGGCAAAAGTGTGCTTGTTGAGTAGAGGAGGTTACGGGTCAGTTATTTAACTTTTGTATCTTCGTAAAATTTAAATTTATTGGCATCATGAATTCTAAAAATGAAACTAATGAAACTGAAGGCTTAGTAGCTACTTAATTACGTAACTCATTTCGAAAAACCGGGTCAAAAAGTTCAAGTATGGAATTTGAATTACTCATTAAAAATGCAGCCAATTTACCAGATAGCAATTCGAATTCTGCACGTATACAATTTTCGGGAATCTTCCTTCATTTACAATCCAATTTTATTATTTTATGGAAATTTGTTATCGAAATTTTTGGCGCCACTGATTTCAATTAGGAAGTGAAAAACAATTTTTTATTTCAAAACGTGCCCATAAAAGGTCAAAATTTTTTCTCAAGAGTTCAATAATCAAAGAGATTTAATTGGAATGCGATAAAAAAACAAGGGTTAAATGATTAGTGATAAGTCTTTTTAATTGCGATTGTCACTTGTCCAAATTTTGACATTTTTGACGGGTGGTTTTTTATATTGATGCAATTATGGGTGACGATCCCGGACCTGTACTATGGCCTCGACATGACTCATGATGTTATCATTATCTAAGAAAATTTATTACGCTAGAAAAAATTTGAACTTGTTGTCCCTTCAAAAGAAATAGCGGTAGGATACAAATCACAAAAATATTACTAATCACATTCTAAACTTCCGCGTATTCGGGTTTTTATATCTTATCTTTTTCAAATTTGTAAATTATTAAAAGAATTAACCCAATTCATGTGTATCAAATGTTATCACTTTTGTTTAATGTTTGACATCTAATTAATAATTGCAATTTTTTCAAATTCAATTATGATGAAATTCACAAAAACGATTACAATACATTTTTAACTACTTACACTACATCTATAAAATATTCCACAATATACATATACATTTTTAGATATATGTTTCTTATTTATATATAATTTCCTATTTTTATTATTCAAAAACAAGATGAAAAAAAAACTCAGTGAGAACAAAATAGTTAAACAAAAAACAATGTCTAGCGACAATTATAAGAAGTAGGTTAAATGAATTACAAAAGAAAAGAATATGAGTATAAATATAGAAAGAAGAAAAAAGTAGTAAAATAGATAGATATATTAATTTTACCATCATTTTGCATAAAAATTTATGGCTATGATGTAACAACAATAAATGAAGAATATACATTAAGTAAAACTAAAAGAATTTAAAAAAAACCTGTACTTGTTTCTTCTAATCCATAAAGGAAAGCATTCCAGTCTAATAAAAACATAAAACTAGAAATTTGATTTTTTTATACCCACCAAAAGTTCTTGAAAATACGACCATTACATTTTTGAACAACATTGCTAGCTTCGTAAATAAAGTCAAAAAATCTATTCAAAACCTGACTTTCCAGTTCATAAAAATGTCTCTTCAATTTATGTTGCGGCTGACTTGCTAAATTGCTTTTGTTATTTGCAAAAATGCAAATAATTATTACACTCCCGTAGTGTTAAGTCTTTACTGTTTTTTTGGTATATATCGGCTGCGGATCGAACACATCTGAAACGGTTCGGAAATAGTGCCATTTTTGACACCGACGTTTTGATTGCTGCCTTCAATTTGTTAATATCCAGAGCAGCGGAAGAATGGGTTGGTAAATCGGCATTCATTCATCGGAACAAAACAGTTCTTTGGTGAAACAATGCTTGCAAAACTGCTATAGCAAATAATAATAAAAATTCAACAAAATGAATAAGAACCCGCCGTCTAGGTATAGCAGACATAATCGACTTCTAATCCACTATGTTAGTGGACAGTCACGTGCATAATAATGTCACCAATATCAATTAAAAATTTATTAGTGCTAAAAATGTAAAACACCAATTGCATCTATAATTTACACCGAGTAAAATTTTTGAAAAAATGTTTATTGATATAAATATTGTGTAATATAACACAAGAAAAGTTGTGGTTGCTGCTTCGGTTCAGTACTTTATGACTCGAACCGGACTATGAGAATGGCATTCTCTACGCAGGTGACTGTACATTTTGTGAGTATATTTTTTAGTTATTGTCTGTCAAAATATTATCAAAAGTCAAAATTTTCAGCCCATTTATTAAATAGTCTAGGCGAAGTATCATTTTTATATAAAAGTTTGGTTACAAATTTTTTTTTTGTAAAATAATAGTTTGTTATTTGTACAGGATAGTAACATTTAGACATCTATATAGCGACTCTACGAGTAAACAATTTTGAACTTGATTTTTGAAAAAATAATTTTGAAAACAATCCTATTCCGCAACCGTTTTTTTGTTATAAAATTATAAATAAAGTTGATATTTTACTGAAATTTTCAAAGATTTATATCTGGGTTATTACTTATTATTAAAGATAGAACCATTTTTTATAGACAATCTTATAGTGTTACAAATATTTTTTAGTCAATAGTTCCACCACAATAACATACAATTTAGCAGCCATAATTGGCTTTGATAAATACTTTTAAAAAGCTATTTTTTTGAACAAAAGAGCACAATTAACAGACGATCCATACCAATGCAGTACGTATTTTTACCGAGCATATGTTAAAAGGCACCACCTTTTTATAATCCCATCGGTCAAAGTCGAGTAAATAAAGTGTATATAGTTGGATATGTCGGCAAAATTTTATTGATTTATTTGAGTGTTGTGTCATAAAAATGTTTTATGACACATTTGCAAATATTTATTTCATGTTTAAACAAAATTGACTCTTGTATTTGTTTACAACATTAAAGACGTCAGAAATTTATTTAATATCAAATTACTAACTCAGGATTATCAATAGACTTAACCATTTACATCCACTCTGTATTAACATTTTTATTTTTATAATTGGCCATATTTGGTTTGCTATTTCAATTTATACATTTTTTATTACTTGTGACTATAACAGCATTGTTGTCAGTGATCTGACAAGCATCGAAGTGTCGACATTTATGTTAATTTTTCCAAACTTGTCTGAAAGATTTAACAATTTTATATTTATACGAGTAGTCCGCCATATTAGATCTAACATTTAAAATTTTTTAACTGACATAAAATCATAATTATAGTGACTGTGAAAACTACCGAGTTCTCGTTTTGTTGCAATTTTGTTAAATATTTTTAATATTAATTTTATTTCAATTATTTTAATCTTAATTTCTAAGTAAATTTATTATTTCAGCTTGTTTTTAATTATGTTGTTAACAAATTTAAAAATTTACAATTTACAAATTTAAAAAACAAAAAATCTACCACCCATTTCAGTGCATGGTACTATTGAATTGGTTCCTTAAAATAAGGCCAAAATTGTAAACGTGCTTAATAAAAGCAGTAATTTGTGAGTCATTTTCCAGTTGTCCAGGGAGTACCAACATTTTCCCAAACCTTTTTAGCGCGCAATCGTCTCGTGTCGTTTTTAAAGATTAGACGGTCATCAGATGTTGATACTGACCCCGCATGCTATATCCCTGGATACCGCTCAGACTGTACCCACGCTTTGTAAAAATCCCTACCTAAAGTAGAAACGCCGAGGGAACCTTATCCTCTAGCACAGTTTGAACCTATTTTTTACGATATATTTTTATTGAAGACATATAGCCAGTCTTCGTAGAGCCGCACCTGAAAAGCTCCTCAAGTTCATCGATACGGTGAGTTGGCTTGAGGGATAACCGGCATGAGATGGTCTTTAGGAGAGGTTGTACAATAAGCACAATAGTAAGAACTTAATGCCAGAGGTCCTGGGGTCCTTTACACTCCGTATCGAACTCAGAAATTTTTTGTTTCTAACATATTGGTTTACTTTTTTAATGAATTTTATTTTTTTAATTTTTTGTTTATTAATTTAGATTGATTTTAAGTTTATATATCATAATATATTTATCTTTTTATTATGTTATATTCAACTTTTATATTTCTAGAGGGAAAAAACAAAGACTCAATTAAAAAAAAATTAAATTAAAATTTGGTGATTACAAAAACAGATAAAAGACATTGCGTAGTAATTTTAGATAAATCACTTTATATCAACAAAAATTTTAAAATTTTCTATTAGATGGTGACTTTAAATAGTTGAAGTCTGGCCTAACTTTGAAATTTAATTTTTACTTAAATCTAAGTAAATCTCCTCTCCACTCAAACAAAATTAACTTAATTAAATTTAAGACTTCCGTTCTTTCTATCAATCCTTTTACCCCTAGACTTTATGGACTGCCTAAAATTCGTAAAAATAATACTCCAATAAAATCAGTGGTTTTGTAAAACTCACCTTGCTGTAAATTAGCAACGTGGTTAAATCAAGTTATTAGAAATTCCATAAACTTTAACAATAAATTCTCAGTAAAAATTCTTTAGATCTTGCTTTGCAAATCAAATAATTTAATAACCCCTCAGGCTCTTTTCTACAGACGTCACTAACCTATTTTTTTCTGTTTCTGTGAATGAAACTCTTTCTATTTCTAGTAATCTTTTTTTTTAATTCACTTCCTCTTTTACACACCACTGATTTAATTTCTTTCGTTAAATTAGTTTTAAATAAAGATTTTTTTATTTGTAATAATAATATGTATATAAACAAAACACCGATTTAGCCATGACCCCTTCTTTAAACCCCTTTTAGCACAACTTTGAAGATAAAAATTTAAAACTTTCCGTCTTAAAGCATATTTGTTTCTGATTTAGATGTCTCATCTCTTCGTTCAAGAGCACCACAGAAAAATTAAACAATTATCTTTTAGTTATTAACTTATTACAGGGTAGAGGCTCTGCCATTAAGAAAACTCTGCTCTAGAGATGTTGTAGCAGCCAAGCTCACCTACAAGGAAAATGAACGCCTGAGGACCGTTGTTGTGTGCTCAAAGTAACTTCTCTATGACTCTCCAACTCCTCCACCATCACAAGAGATGGTAGATGTTGTTCAATTTTGCAAGTCGAAGGGTTGTTACCTCACCATGGGCTGCGACGTAAACCTGCCCCACACTACAATGCTTCCTTCGAGTCTATGTTTCAAGCATTAGAGAAGCAGAGTGAGGACGTAACTTTAGATAAATAAGTTAGCGCAATGCTGTCTAATAGATTTAATAATTCTCTGCTAGAGTGATTGGTACCTACTAAAGGATGTTCTCAAGAAGGTGTACTATTCACTTTGTTATGGGACCTCTTAGTAGCCGATCTTATCCACAAGCTAAACGCGCTTGGTGTGTATTGCCAGCGTTATGCTGATTATATAGCCATTCAAAAATGTGTATTCCACGGCTTATTGAGAAATCTTAAGAAAACAGGCCATGCTATTTTCACCAGAAAACAATGGAACCATTATGTGCCTCCTCTGCTTTTTGGCGAACAGCTACGGGTAGATCGCAAGGTTAAATATTTAGGGGCTATTTGTTTGACTGGAAGACCACACGTAAAAGACAAGATGCGAACGGCTATAAACACGTTCTGAACGTGTAGACGATCTGGTGGCAGAACCCCAGCCCATTGATCACGTATGACTTCCTTGTCTGGTGAACCATAACAGGTGCGCCCTGA
Organism: Tribolium confusum; assembly: GCA_029207805.1. NCBI lineage: Eukaryota > Metazoa > Arthropoda > Insecta > Coleoptera > Tenebrionidae > Tribolium > Tribolium confusum. The sequence continues at coordinate 9,714,494 of JALGAY010000010.1, read as the reverse complement.
GCCAAAAAGAATTTCGCAAAGGTCCAGTGTATGGCTTGTCTGGCAATTATAGGGGCGTTTTAAATCACGCCGATCCCCGTCATAAAACTCTTGTAAAAATTCAGTCACTTTACCTTGTTTTGGAAGAGGCTGCTGCAATAAGTTTTCTATGACCTCGGGGTACAAATCGATGAAAAACAGCAACCGGAAAGAGTCAACGATCAATGTTCTCAAGAATGTTAAAGTTGGACTCCATTTTAAAAATGGAGGACAATAGCATGACCTCTAGGATTGCTACAAAGCATACATACGTATCTTGTAAATATTCCACCACGTGACAACTTGTGTGAAAAAATGAGTACCCTCAAAACGAGGGAACTGGCTCTTTGTTACACTAACAGATCGGTTCACTCTAATGAGGCAGGTTCAGGGATATCTATCTATATGTGGGGTCAGTGTTAAAATTTCAATACCTTTAGGCAAGCATGTTTTCGCTTTGCTTGATTGTGTGACTGAGTGCATGCAAAAGGCCTTGTCATACAGGCGAATTTGCATTTTCACTGACAGTCAGGCTTCGCTGAACGCTTTGCAATCGTACAGACACTCATCCAGGTCTCTCACACCAGGTTACAAAAACTGGCAGAGTACAACAAAAAGATTGTACTTTGCTGGGTACCAGAACACTGTAGTCTAAACTTAGGGTAACGAGAGGGCTAAAGTTCTGAGTCGAGAAGGTTCACAAATGGACTTTGTCGGGGCGGATCTATCTTAGCGTTACCAAAAGACGACAGAAAAACACTCTTCAAAAGTGGTTAGAATTTCGCCATCTCTCAAAATGGCAGATTTAAGAAAGCATGCAGCAATATAGGTTTTTTATTAAAAGGCCAGACAAGACACGCAGTGAAGATCTGATGTGTCTCAACCGTAGAGACCTTCAGTTACTGGTAGGCATGTACACAAGACACTGCCTACTAAAAAGACACCTGCATATCATTCTGAAGAAGAAGTTCAACTTGATATTTTTTGTTTTATTAATTTTAAGGACTTAACTGGCAAGTCTGTAAAAGAAGTAGGACGTCAATTATTGTTCCAGATTACCGGTTTTTGTAACCTCATGTTGTCCGCCAAAATAAATTGTAAAATTATTCTTTTTCTGTATGGAGCATCTTTATATGCTTTATCTAAAAAGAAAGTGTCATTTGTCCAATTGCTGTTGGTTGTACTTTTTGTCATTTGGTTTCGAAACTCGACTGTTGTCGTTCAGAGAAGCTTGCTAATTACTTGAAATTTATTCAACTTAGAGTTTGTGTTAATCCCTAGCAACGAACATTTTTTTAATGTGAAAATTTGCATCTTCTTTTTTCTTCATTACATCAAAATACATTTTCTCTTTTTGCTACTAAATTTCAAGAAAAACTTTCGTTTTTATCAGAAGATTTCTTCTTCTTTCTTCTTCGGAATTGCTTATAAATACCCAAACTCAATTATTTTTTTAGATTATATGCATTCTGAAAACACAAAAACATATATAAAGCTATTAATAACAAAAATAAAATTGCACCGCAAAAACTTTTAAGTATTAAATTTTCTGAACCATCTTGGTCTCAGGCTCCACTTCCTGTGGCTGTAGGTAATCTGAATGTTTCTTCTGTTGTAGGTGTATTATTGTCAGCTTATTTAGCTTCGGTTTCTTGCACTTCAGGTCTTGTAGACTTTATCCTTTTTCCGTTTCTGACTGTAGATGCCTGTGAGATGGAATACAACACAAAGCTTTGGCTTTATGAACTGAACGGTTTTTACACATGTAAATGATTAAATTCAACGTGATTGAAACATTTTAGCAATGGTGGAAAAATTTAACACTTTGTTGTAATCCTCACAGCCCCGAAAATGAGCAACTGTATTAGCTGCTTCTCAACACAAATCTGGTGCATAGTTAGAAGCTTTACTCTCTTAACAACTTTGCACACTTTTAGACAAACATGTATTACAAATATCTGTTTGCTTATGCATTTCGTCTAATGTTTATCACGTAAACGTAATTGTTGATCGCTTAAGTTGCCACAGTATATCTTGTATTAAAAGCAAAAGAAGAATTTCTCGACAGAATAAAATAAATATGATCTTAAAGCGTGCGTTTTCATCGGCTGATATTTCGTGTATGTTGTAACCACCTGATTTATCAAGATGCGAGACAAAACGACTTGACAGTGACCACTACGTTCTTCTTTAGTATAGGATGTTACTTGAGCTGACAATGTCGCCGCAACGTATTTTCAAGGGAGCTGTTCCAATGCTGGTTCAACTGCTGCTTTTGCGGAGTCCTTTATGCACATGAAATACGTGAAAATTTAAAAAAAGTTATGAATTCGTTATAAAAACCTTGGGTAATCTCTTACGATAAAAAAAAGGTGCCAGAGAAAATTTTTACACAAATCATTAGTCTGGCAATTTAACTGGAAATGCTTCCAGTGTGCTTGAAACGGCTAATAAAGAAACTGGTCTTAAAAAATTATATTATATTTTATGTTAATGTTTATTATTTGTATGTAAATTCCTTATAGTAAACATCAATCTACTTATCATAATAAAATGGCAGAAACATTTAATATTTATAAGAATTGTAAAATTTTGTCTTTTGAGAAAAGTGACATAAATAATTTTAACAAAATTTTGATAAAATGGAAAAATTTCTTCAATTTTGAGTTTGATGGTAAATTGTTTTAGTGTTTATACGAGTATAGTAAATATTTAATCTGGCCTCTGAAAATAATAATTAGTTTGAGGCAGGTCAACAGATTAATTGTTTTCAAAACAATTATTTATTTTAAAATAACACTATCGACTTGATAACGAAAGGCATTACCGTATTTAAGACAAAATGCATTTATCATTAAGTGAAAACCCTGACCAGTACAACATACTTTTAATTAAAATTCCTCAGAATTTTTACATCAACATGTTTTTCAAGATTGCTACTAATTAACAAAAAATAAAATAATCTAATACAAAATTTGCCAAAAATTAATTTGTCTTATCATTTTGCACTGTTATTTAGTACATATTTTTGAAACAGATGAAGATCGTCAAAAGTATGTGAATAAGCATAAAATGAATATTATCATTAGAATTATTTATTTGTCATAATATGTAAAATTTGTTGCTACCCGATATGATTTAATTTAATTTAAAAAAAACATTTTCTCATTTCTGCGTGATAATAAAAATATTTGCACTTTGTTCGAACAAATATTTTTCTTGATATTGAAGATTGTTAAAAAATATTTTTGAATAACAATTGAAAAAAGGAATTTACATAAACAAAGTCACATGTGTGACCCCCCACATACAGAAATTTTGTACAAACAATTTACTCCGAAATGTTTTTCTAATAACCTTGAACCGGATTTTATCTTTTACTATAATTCTAGCAGATGGGAGATCAAAGAAGTATTTGAGATTATTTAACTTTGACACAAAAGTCAAAATAACTGATTAACTCCTGCGCAGTAGTAAATCAATAGATGTATTCCTGTTTACTGTTTTGAATTCTCCAAGATATGATTGCAATTTGTTTTAAAAATGATACAGTGAATATGAACTCTACACCACGCTTATTACTTAAAATAAATTTCATGTAAATACGCAGTTCTGTAATTAATATATTTTTCAAATTTGATTCACCACGAGCCAACTGCGCTAATCAATTTTCTAAACTCTTTAATGATAGTGGTGTGACTTCGTTTCCCAGATATGTCAAATGGACATTTTCCTTGTATCTCGCTGTACAAAGTGCAAATTTTTATTATAATTTATTACACAATTAATTGAGCAATGTGAAAACGAGGCGATAAAAAATTTGGTTCCTTCGACGGTTCCAGAAATACATATCAAATATATGGACATTTTCTTTATATCACTGTACAAAGTACAGATTTTATTATTACACAATTAATTGAGCAAATTATGATAAATTTGGTTGTGCAAAAATTCGATTTGATTCGAAAATTATTTATTCATGTTGGTAATAGGAACACGTATCAAATGTGCACTACTGTGACATAAAAATGTCACTCCATGTAATTACATATCGCTTTTCCGGAGCAATACTTTTTTTAAATAACTATATAAAATTTATATATACTCGTACTTAAATAAACTAAATTATTTTATTTAAGTCGCGTGCTGCTCCCAACGTTGTAATGATATTTTATTAGGTCACAGGTCAAGGAATGTTTCAAAAGGTGATCTAGATGTCATAATCTTTTAACATGCATATTAATCAGAACTGACAGCTCATTTGTTTAACATCCGCATGTTCCTAACATTCAGAATTAAACGTAATTTCGTATGTCACGCACGCTTATTTTTTATCAATGAAAAGCTATATTTATTAGCGCATGATCACATACTGGGATTTTTTTTCTAATAGTAGTGGCATGAGTTGTAAACTTATAAAAAAATTACTACGTATTATCAATTATACTACTAGCAAAAAGCATGGCTTTATAGGGAGTCGCGAAGTCCATTTAAATGACTTTGACAGGTAATACAATAAAAGAGGTGAAGCTTTCCAATGTGTGGTTGCCGAAAGTACAGAACACATTTTTGGATATTATAAGCGAAAACTATAATGCACCATAACACACTTATAAGTACCTAAAGCTGTTTGTTGGAGTTGCATTTCGAGTTGAACAGTTTGATTCATCTTCACTAGTGAATTTAAGGATGACTGTCCCGTTTTCAAACATAAGAAAATTCAATGCAATTTTTGACAAGAAATAACACGTAGTAGTTCTTTTTAATTTTTGGTATTTCATAAGAATTTGACATAATTATCTTGATGTTTTCATTTTAGTATTCCATTGACTAATTTATTTTTTACCTTTAAGCGTCTCTAGGCACTTAAAAAAATAAAAATTGCCTTGCAAAATTTATTATACAAAATTTGATTTTCAAATTCTGAGCCAGTGCATTTTTTCCAATCATTTTTCATTGGTATACGGTTAACTGTTTGTACTGTTCTCATTTGGTATAGAATAATGTCTAATGTTATTGTAATTTGGTACCAAAATTTTTATTTGAAAAACAATTTTTTATTTTGACTTTAACAAATTGTTCTTGTTAGTTTTCTCTAATACCACGTTTAGAATGTTATGTCCCATTTACACAGTCATAACCCACTGCAAAAATATTCATTTTACAATAAGCTTTAACTTTTTTTTTCTCTGTTTTAAATTTTTTTTATTATAAATGTTGAATACTTTTTTTCATATATGAACACTATAACAAAAACATTATTCACTTTCAAAGCCAACCGCTTGTTTGCGGTCACGAAGTAAATTAACCGGCTCACCAGCTAAGACTCACATAAAAATATCCAAGAGAGAGAGAGCATTATAACTACTAAACCTTACGATGCGATTTTAAAATGCGATTAAAAAATGATAACTAATTTTATATGATTAACTTCTTAATATATTAAAGCTTTATTTATAAAACAGTACGCAAACAATCAAAGCTTCAGAAAAATGATAAAAAAAAAGTTATAAAGCATTAAATTTTGTGTGATAAAGTCCACAAATCAATATTTGTATCTGTAATAATTTAGCTCTAAAGATATTTAAAAATGAGATGATGAGACAGAATTAAACAACCCAAGTTGTTCAACACTTTCTCATCTCTAGTGCCTTTTAAACTGTTAAAAATAAAAATATAGCGTCGCAGACCTTATTATACAAAATTTTATTTTCTAACACTTTCGCTTTTAACATTTCTTGTAGCTTTGACAGTTTACGCAGCTTTTTCTCATAAAGCCAGATCTGTGCAAATTTTAAACTTGCAATATTTTTTTTCAAGTATGTTTTAGTAACTTTTTTGTTATTTTTTTCTAGTCTTTTTTTTATCAAAACCAAGAGCCGTAAATAACATTTTATAAATATTGTAAGCCGCAGGTGACAATTCATAAAAATTAAAACTGCAAAAAACATTTTATAAAAATTGTTATTAAAATTGCCTTTTGTAAAAAAAATTGAAATTGTAGAAGTTATTTTATAAAAATTGGCTGTCACACAAAGCAGTTGACAAATATCAGAATCAACAGGAAACATTTTAAATCTCTTTTTTAACATAACCAGAAGCTGAAAGTAACATTTATTAAAAAATAAGAGTCGCACTCAAAATTGCTTTTAAATAAATAAATAAATAAGTTTATTGTCCAACAAACAATGTCTTACAGGACATATTAAAGGCATGTATCTAATAACTAGAGCTCGCACGAAATATGGGAACAAAAACGCTTTACAGTCGTCTAGCTAACTACTCGTACCCGCCACGCGATAAAACATTGAAATTTGAATTGGTCGATAGTAGTACCGAATTAGTACCGCTATCGACCAATTTAAGTTTCAATGTTTTATCGCGTGGCGGGTACGAGTAGTTAGCTAGACGACTGTAAAGGGTTTTTGTTCCACTATTCCCACCGAGGTCTACTAATAACACAAATAATTATATTTAGCAAATAACTTTACACAACAGTAATGTACAATAATTGAATTTTACAATAATGGTTACAAATGGCATGAATAGTGAACAATGCAACAACACAAAAACTCGCTCATGGTTGTGGAAAAAATATCAACTCTGTCTGCAATATCATTATAATATCTACACATATTATTTAAATCGCCTTTTTGTAAAAAACATGTTTGAAATTGTAGAGCTCATTTTATATAAATTGCTTGTTACAAAAAGCATTTTATAAAACTCGGAATCAATAGGAAAAGACTCGTAGTTTAGACTCGTTTTTTATCAAAACCGAAGTGACATTTTACAAAAACTAAGAGTCGCAGACCACAATTTATAAAAATTCTAAAACAAAAAAGACATTTTATAAAAACACCTATTGAAAATCGCCTTTTTGTAAAAAAAATCAGGACCTGTAGGACTTATTTTATTTAAAAAAAATAGCTGTCAGGCCGTCACTAAAACATTTTATAAAAATCGAAATTACCAGAAAATATTTTATAGATTTTTTTTATCAAAACCAAAAGATGTAAATAATACTTTGTAAATACCGTGAACCGCAGGTGACAATTCAAGAAAATAAAAACTGTAAAAAACATTTTATAAAAATTGTTATCAAAATTGTCTTTTGTACAAAAAGTTGAAATTGTAGAGATTATTTTATAAAAATTGGTTGTCACAAAAAGCAATTGATAAAAATTGAAATCAACAGGAGACGTTTTAAGTCTCTTTTTTATCAAAACCAGAAGCTGAAAGTAACATTTAATAAAAACTAGTAGCCGCAATTCCCTGCTTATAAAAAAACATGTTTTAAAGATTCATTTTATAAAAAATCGTCTGTTACAAAAAGTATTTTATAAAAATTCGAATTAACAGGAGACATCTCATCTTTTTTTTAACAAAAACAGAAGTTATGAAAGTAACATTTCATAAAAACAGAGCCGTAGGTGACAATATGTAAAAATGAAAATTGCAAACAGCATTTTATAAAAATTGCTATTAAAAAATACCTTTTTGTTAAAAAAATTGAAACTAAGGAGCCCATTTTATAACAAATTGCTGTTACAAAAAACACTTTGTAAAAACAGGAATCAACAAAAGACTTGTAGCTTTTTTTTTATCAGAACCAGAATTTATAAGTGACATTTTAGAAATACTGAGAGCCGCAGGCGACAATTTATAAGAATGTAAAAAAAGTATTTTGTAAAACCTGCGATTAAAAAACGCCTTTATGTAAAAAAATATGAACTGTAAAGCTCATTTTATAAAAATATAATAGCTGACACTTTATAAAAAGGGAAATAAACAGGAAACACATTTCATAGCGTTTTCTTTATCAAAACCAAAAGCCTTAAATAAAATTTTATAAATACTGTAAGCCACAGGCGACAATTCATAAAAATGAAATCTGCAAAAAGCATTTTGTAAAAATTGTTTTTAAAATTGCGTTTTGTAAAAAAAATTGAAATTGTAGGGCGCATTTTCAAAAATTCACCGGAAAAATCAACAGAAAACATTTTAAACATTTTTTCATCAAAACCAGAAGGTGAAACTAACATTTAATAAAAACTAGGAGCCTCAATTCCCAGTTTATACCTAAAACAAGAAACTAAAAAAAACATTTTCTTAAGATTGCTATCGAAAATCGCCTTTTTGTAAAAACAACATATTTGAAATTGTAGGGCTCATTTAAAAAAAAAAATGATTTTTACCAAGAGAATTTTATAAGAATCGGAATTAACAGGAGACATCTCGCATTTTTTTTAAACAAAAACAGAAGTTTGCAAATGACATTTTATAAAAACCAAGAGCCGTAGGTAACAATTTTATATTTTTATTACTTATCTAATATATTATATTAAAAAGCATTTTATGAAAATTACTATTAAAGAAACGCCTTTTCGTAAAAAAATGGAAATTGAAAGGTTCATTTTCGAAAAAAATTGCTGTTGCAAAAAATATTTTATAAAAACTGGAAGCCGCAGACGACAATTTTTATAAATATGCAAAAAAAACTATTTATAAAGCTTGCTATTAAAAATCGCCTTTTGTAAAAAAATAGAAACTGTAGGGCTCATTTTATAAAAAAAATACCTGATACTAAAAGCATTTTATAATATTCAAAATCAATAAAAGACATTTTGAAGTTTCTTTTTTTATCAAAACCAGAAATCGTGAGGTTTCTGAAACATACCTTGTAAAATTAAGTAAAAATAACAGTAATGCAAAGAAACGAAAAAAAAAAACAATTGACAATAGTGCCTTTTTACACCGGCGGATTTTGTCCTGCTTCGAAATGTAAGCTTCCTAGAATGTTAGCTTTCTTTGGTGCAAAAATGGCACGCTCCTTATGAGTTTTTGACGACGATTTGATTGAAACGCAATTGTAATCATCGTATTCTCCATGAAAAAAAAAATTGTTGTCATTGCGCCATTCTGGCAAGACCAACGGTTTAGCCTCAATTAATTATTAAAATTTTGCTATACCACTTTTGCATAACCACTTCCTAACACATTACCTTTTACCAGATCAAAAAGAAAAAAAGAAAAATTAAGTGAATCGTTAGTTAACAAATATTTTTATTCGTTCATTCTAAGGGTTCAAAATTCCACTATGCATATACGATGGGACACTCTGTACAGATCCAGTAAGACGGAAAATGTTTAGGCAAAAAATTCTTACTCAAATTATTAATTAGACAATTAAATAAAAACCGTAAAAATACCTAATCAATAAAAATCATTTTAAAAAATGCTCTAAAAAATACAATTATAAAATACAATTTCTTCAAGATTCTGATTATAGTGGTTACGCAACTAACTATACATCACACAACAATTTTAAATCAGTTATCTTGTAACTTTCCTTGTTTAAGATATAATTGATGCAAAACAGATTAATACTGTATTATAAAATATTGTTTATATAATTATATCAAATTAAAAAATATCTTGTAATGTTTTTAATATTAGTCACATAATTAATACAACAAACACGAATTGTGTGAATGACCTGTTGGTTGTATGGCAGCTTTTTGTGAAATAAAAATTTCCATAATTTGTTAGAAGGAGATAAAAGTGTTTTGAAGGAAATAAAGTAGGAGGAACAAAAGAAACGCAATATTTGTATAGTAATTATTTGTATGAAATCGTATTTTAATAACACTCAGAATACAAACTGTACAATTTATTGTTTGATAGGAATAATAATGTTAAAATGTGTAAAACATAAACAAAGTAATATAATAATACAAAAATTAGTAGAATTAAAAACCATATCACATTTCCATGTTTATTAATTAAAGAATAAGGTAATATGAACAATATTTGATTCTTGTAGACAAAACGTTTTTCCGCTAGTCATAGAAATAATTGCATAGTACTAAATATAACACCTTCAACAGTAGAACTGATCTGTAAGCACAGCACACCAACGTAACCAATAGTATATATATAGTATATGTATAGCTATCACTTTGAAAATTCTATACATTATTGTATAAAACTCGTAAGTATGTTCCTAGTCAAATATTAAAATTTTCATTTCAAAAGAAAACATATAACAGCGATCGAGAAACTAATATGCTTATATAGAGTAGATTGCGTCATAACAAGCTACTGATATATCACTTATTTAGAAATAATACGAGAATATGAACTGGACGTACTTCCGCTCAAAGTTTTAAGTAATGAAAATCTGATCAGTAATCACACAACAATTTCCTAACAACTGTTGGCACTTGGAAGCAATAAACCAGTTCAACACACTATCTAAGAAGGAAAAAACGCTCTAAAAGGCTCTATCACAATCACGTGATGTTAGATTAAATCAGACACATGGTATTTTTATACAACCCCTATAAACTCACACAAAACAAAGTGGTTTCGTCGCGATTTTTAGTTATTTTTTCTTCATTTCTATTTATTAAAATAAGCGTCTTAACTAATTCTTAGCAATGATTATAAAACAAATTAAAATAACTAAAAATGCTGTTTCAAATCATTTAAGAAATCATCTTGTAGTTACTCAATTTTAAAAAGTCTACTTTTATCCAATACCAAAAGTATTCAAAAAGTAAAACAAAATTGAAATGTGAAAAAGTGTTTCTTCTGAGAATTCTACATGAGACATATATCTAAAACATCATTTTTAAATAGATTTGTTGAAACCGTTTGTTTTGTATTTTTTTATAAGAATTCTATATATTTATTGTATGTTATAGGTGTATACCATCAAATGCTGGCTTCTTTCAGACAATCACCACTTAAAACCAAGTAACTTATGATAAACAACAGACCGCTATCTAATATATACAATCCAGTCATCTCAAATATGTTTAGTTATTTGAGAGAGTATCACAGCCACACTCCATTCGCGCCCGTCCATGTCAGTTCAGATCACAGTGTTTCTCAATCAGTTGCAAGGCACTGGCTGTCAATTGGTCTCGTAACTGGTGAGCAGGGCGGCATCGACGGGCTCCATACAGCTGGGGCAAGTTAGACTCCGCATTAGCCAATCATCGATGCAGCTCATGTGATAAGTGTGCATGCAAGGAAGGTATCTCAGGGCATCCCCGACGAGGAACTCCACCATGCAGATAACACACTCTCGCGCTTTCTTACACCCGTCATACAGGCCAGTTGGCAGGTGCTGGATCAGGCCGATACGTTTCGCAATCTTCACTTGCTCCTCTTCAGTCAGTTGCGCCACAGACCGGGTCACACTCGGCGACGGATGGTACACAGGCGAGGCTGCTTGAATGGGCAGCGGTTCCTGCAAGAAAGACCCAATCAATTTAGTAACACTATACTATAATATACGAAATGTTTATGAATGATTGTAGGGTCGTAGGAGGCTGTGAAAACAATAAAAAATGTTCTGCTTTTTAAAGACAATGACTTTAGCTGTTATTATTAGACAAATGAGTAACTCCAGGAACCATTCTTAAAAATTCCGTTGCGGAAATAGAACATTACAATGAATATTCGTGATATCGAAAATTTTCACAGCCTCCTACGACTCTATAATCATTTATAAACACTTTGTAGCAATTTGACAACATTTTGTCATAAATATTTACTGCTAAAACATGATAAAAAAATGTAAACACGCCTGAAATTTGGCGGTTAAAAAAAACGGTTTTTAAACAAAAACCAATGACATTTAAACAAAAAAATTAATTTAAACATACTATTTGTAGATTTGAACAAGAAAACAAGATTAAGTGATCGTTTTAAAATAAGTGAGAATTTCTAATATTTTTGTATTAAAAAAATTACTGGAAACATATTAATATAAATATTGAAAAACTACCACTTGGCTGCATGGCCTCAGAAGTTGAGGCCAATAGCAGAAAGAAAAAGAAATATTAAAAATCTAAAACTTGCGCTCCGCTAGGTTTATTTTAAGACGCCGCGCAAAAAGTTGAAAATACAAAAACGCTTCTAAAAAAATAAATTCCGCGAGACAATATTTCTTTCTCTAACAGTTAATCGATTACTCCAACCATTTAAAAGAAATGAGAATTTAGTCTCAAATTTTGGTTTTTAAAACGCGAATATCTTCGCGAGTAATCGATTAACCACAAGAAACCTTTTTTATAGAGCGTTTAATTTCCTATAAGACTGTGTGTTGCGCATTTTATAATATTTATTTATCTCTGAGTTATAAAATTTAGAAATAAAAAAGAAAAATTTGTTAAATTCGTCAAATTTTGACCTTTGATTCTTCTAAACGCTAATAGCTATAAAAAAATTGTAAGATACCTTTTTTAGAGCGTTTAATTTTCTACAAAAAATAAAAATAAAATTTTTTTCTACGATCAAGTACTGACGAGATATGTATTTTGCCAAATAGAACTAAAGAAAAAATAGAAAACTGCGATAAGGAAGTCCTTCCTATTAAAATTAAGAGCTCATCTTTAAAAAGTATTTTTTAAAAATGCCTAGGTACCAATTTTTCAGTGTCAGAACATAAAAAAAATATTCGATTTTTTTGGGCCACTCTAATATAGCTATTCTTTATCATGCCTATCATTCTGATGCATACAGTTTATATGAATCTTCTTGTTGGATCTTCTTGGTGTGTTTAAATGAAAAATGAAAAGTAAAACACCCACTAACACCAAACTTCTTTACTTGGATACGACACACATTTCGACAACAAAGTTATCATCCTCAGGAAGGAATTAAAACTAACAATTAAACAGTTAAAACTAACAGGTTTAATTCCTACCTGAGGATGACAACTTTGTTGTCAAAACGTGCGTCGTATCAAGTAAAGAAGTTTGGTGTTAGTAGCTGTTTTACTTTTTATTTTACAGTTTATATAGTATGGTATAATTGATGCATATTTCCGATTGCAGTTTGTCTTAGACTCAGCTCATTTTAAGTGGTAGGATAACCAGGATGCGGCTACCATCTTCTTTTCGAAGTCTGATTAACAATGCTCCTAGACAAAAAAATAAAAATTTCTACAGCATGTATATCAACAACCAGCAACATTCGAAAAGACAATTTTGGATATTTAGCATTCTTTCAACAAGAACTATCATCTGTAAAAATTTGTAAAGTTACCCTGAATATCTTATTTTAACATTAAAACTAGGACCATCATCAGAAAAAATTTCTGCATTTATTTCAATCACACACTGTATACCAAAAAAATTGCTATAATACACAGTATCTCGTTTAAAAACTTTAAAAAAAATTGTTCTACAGAGTATAATATCTCAAAAACTACAAATATTTATATGAGACAAATTGGTTATTTAGCATCCTTTTAATGAGAGCTATCACCTGTAAATATTGTAAAAGTTACTTCAAAACCGCCCTATATGTTCCACTGCACAGGTTCATTGTCACCTATTTATTTAAGAACCTAATAGGCTAATTTCAAGTTAAGATAATACCGCTAATATCTTCGTTTCCATGTAAAATTAAAAGAATTCGGAGTTGTGATTGGTTGTTGCTATGAAGAAGTATTAAAATTTGCGATACTACCGGTAGTAACTCAAGTTGAAATTAACCCATTAATTTTTATTTGCAATTGTTTAATACTGTAATAAAGATCGTTTTTATCAGTGACTTAAATCTTTAGTTTAATTATTGAAAAAGTAATAGAGTACAAACAAAACTTATGAATTTGACATTCAACAGCCACCGGTAATCAGTAGCAGTAGAAATATGCTGGTAATCAAGCTGATCTGAAAAGCATATTCCTGTCAAACTTATTTCTTTTTTATATGTTTTTACATGACAAATAAATGTCTAGTGTTAACACTTTTAAATTCATAGGATATTTTATGATAAATGTGTTTTGGGACACAAATTTATAAAATATCGTACAAAAAATATGTTTTTCGGTAATTTTTGAAAGCCCACTAGATGTCGTCTTGCTTATTGTAACTGTAAATAATAAGTGGCTATAGTTTCTATCTCCCAGTTAGGATTAGGAAGTTTACTTTATGATTATTATTATTAAATCCTCATTTTTTTGTTGCTAAGTTCCTAAAGCACCGGCTAGGTTGACCTTGAAAAGTGTATAAAAGAGAGCCCTCTAATGACTAATATAAACATGAAATTTTTTCTTCCCCAAAGAATCGTGGAACCGAACCAAATCTGTTTTAGACGCAAATTTGTAAAACCAAACGTGCTGACACTATTTGGGGCCATCCTGTATCACAGAAATGTAAATAATCCCAATGTTTGTGGTTTAATAACCTCGAAAAATCGGATACCCACCTGGTAACTGGGGGGCCCCAGCTGCTCAGACGAAGACTCACGGACGCTGTCACTGCCGCGCAATAGCGAGATGTCGTCGGTGGTCGACCGTTTCAGACAATTACCCATTGTTTTTACGCCTGTCACGCATCTAGGTCTACTTTATCACTCCTAGCACTCACGCATTTTGCCACACCAGGAGACGACCACATCAGGAAAAGCTTTAATACTAGACACAAAAATTACATTAATATTAACAATGGAGTTACCTTGCCAACCACAATTACCATTTTTTACTTTTTTTTTTTCTAATTTAACACTGTCGGTTGTCAAATATTGCCAGTGTGCTGACCTCTAGTACGAATTTAAATAACAATGATTACTCACTTTGAGGAACAAAATACTCACTAATTCCGCTATTTAGACAGTAATTAACCCCTGTTACGTTGTTATTTACTTTAATTAACTCTGTTTTTTGACTATTTACTATTTTGACTTAACAAATGTCAAAACACGATTGACGTACATCAGCTGACCGTCAGCTGTCACCTTTCATGGCTCACTTTCACACTCAAATTTTACAAAAAGTAATTTGTTATTGTTTCTAACACTTTATCAATGAAATTCTATTAAATAATAGCTTCATCAATAAAAAAAATACTAACTGTTTGTTACAAAATCTGCACAAAAGTACAACACACAACATGTAAACACATACGTCACAAACAAAAGTAATGCATTATGCGCATGCTTACAATTTGCATTTTTTTTGTTTTTCTTGAATTAATTTGAATTTTATTTATTATTAATACAATAAATCTCGAATATTTATATTAAAAGCCAAATATTTGTTTTAATTTAACATTATAATTTACATTTAACACAGGAAATGATTAAAAATCACCAAAAAGTAGTGCGTGTTTTGTGTAGTAGGAAATCAATAATAAAAGTATGAAAATTATCCTGTTATTTACCTGTTAAAAATTAAATAAAGCAAGTAGCAACAATCAAAAACTATTTGGAATTTATAAACAGAAACTACAAAAATTACCGAAAAATATTCTTCTTGTACCTTTGCAAAATTAAGGCCCTACTACCCCTACGAAATCGCCTATGCTTAATATACGTAGACAATTATTATTAATTTTGGCTAGAACAATTAACTTTAAAAAAAGTTCTTGAAATTTTTATGGTTAGTTAATCGATAACTGCAGTTTCCTGACATATTTGCGTTAACATAATAAAATTGATTTAAAAAAGTTATTGAATAAAAACGTTAAAATTTCTATTACAATTTTTTTTTGAAAACCGTACATCATAGCGGGACAAACTAAGCAGCATCTGATAGCAAATTACAGGTCTAAGACACCATTAATTACATTTTGTCATTAGGATTCTTTGATATAAAGCAATAATTAAATTAAATATAGGCAACCCACAATACGCACCTTTTTGTATGTATCTTTTGGATAAAAATTTATAATTCCAAAGAAAAAACACAGCTAGGTTTGCCAACCGTCCATTATTTCAAAGAATAGTTGTTTAATTTTATAAACTGTCCTTTAGTTTTTAACATGTACTTAAAGAACACAATTTGTCCTTTTATCTAATTTTTTTACTAAAGAGAAACGAGCAAGCGTTATTAGAAAATTGACATACCTATTTGTGATTGGTTAATTTAAAAAATAAATTAATTGTATAAACATCCTTTTAAGTACGTATAAACAAACAAAAGTTCTATCCAGACTTGAGTTATTAAACCTACGTAAATAGGATATTTAATGGTAGAGAGAAAAGAACAAATAAAGATAATTACAACTAGCAGGAAAAGAAAATCCGAAGTATATTCTAGAAGAATTTGAAAAAATACATTCTATAAAAATTTGTAAAAAAGATGACCTAATGACAAAAAAACTCGTAATATTAATATGTATGTTGTACAAGAACTAAAAACAAAGAAAAATTTTAAAAACGCAGTTTGGATAATTCTAAAAGAACTTTAGATTCTACTGATTCTAGGCCTATAGCCTATAGGAAAAAATAGAGAATCACAAAACCAACGATTGGAAGAGAAGAAGAAGCAAATACCACTAAATCAAACGATAAAGTAAGATTTAAATAGTTGAAAATGTAAATTGGGACGTCCCGGAGAAACAAAATTCTAGTCAAATTTAAAAAAACAATATTTGAAAAAAATAAGAATAATAAAAACGACTACTAATGGAATAAAAGTAAAGAATAGTAAAAAACCAAGAAAAATTATAGATTAATAAAAGAATAATCCTTCAAGCCGGATACTAAAAAAAATATTAGTAACTACAGAGCAATTATAATAATTCTTGCTTCAAACACCAAAAAATTTCTATTTTAGTTGTCTATATTAATGTATTTAATAGAATTTAGGAGCTGGAGAAAACAGTTTGTACAATTTTTTTTATAAAAATTACAATAAACCATTTATTTTTGTATTAATCGTTGCCTTTGGCTCCCGAAGTCTATACATATTTAATAGTCTTTCGGGTTAGATAAAAAAATTTGTTAGTATAAAAAAACAATTTCTCGCGAGCGTTTAATTTTATTTTTTTTTATAAACACTGCAGAGACATTTTTTTATATTAATTGTTTTTTGGCTCACAAAGTGTGTTTAAAACTATATGGTCCTTCGAGAGAGATGTAGAAAAATGTCTGAGTATAGTCGGAACATTTTGCAATAGTCCTGCTATTTATGGTACCCTTTTTTTTAGACTTTTAGTTTTGTTTTTATTACTTTACTAATTTACTATTAACGTTTCAAGGCTTATTAGCTCTTATAAACCCTAAAACATTAAAAAAGATATAATTCTCTATAAACAAATAAACAGAAATACCGAACATAAAATACAGAATTTTGGAAAACCTTACATTTTTTCTATTTTAATATAAAAATTGTATTAAAAATTGATGGTAATTCAAACAAAATTTTGAAAAAATGTCTCAGATTATAAGAGGTAATTTACAATAATTGTCGTTTCCGTCTTTCAAAAATATATATTTTAAAATTTTTAATAGAATTAGAAAACCAAATGTAACAGTTTTTATTTGTTTATAATAAGCCTTGTAAAAACATTTGTTTTTGGAATAATTACCGACTTCGAGTCCCAAATTGTTACCTGTAAAACCGGATGTAAAAAAAGTTACTATCTTATTTGAGAAGAAAATTGCACAGCATTAAAAATATACGTGTGAATAAAAATTTTTACCATTATTGTGTGTTACACAAATTTAAGTTATAAATACATATAAGTTATAACGCCCTATCTGCATTTAGCTTCGTTCTTGTTTTGAAACTCATGTGGCATCTAAAAATATTTACAGGATTACTCTTAGATCTCTTGACCAGTGACCCTCTCATCACGGAAAGATCTCAACTAAATAAAGAGGTTTTTTACTCTAATTTTGTTTCAATTATTTATTATAAATTAAAAATTTATTGCGCAATTTTATAACATTAATAATTATTATAGATCTTTTTTAAGTATACTTCGTATTACACTATAGTATACACAGCATTCATATAAAAATTTTCCAAAATATTAATCATTTTTCCATTGCAATATTTACTATCTTCTCTTTTAATAATACTAGGTGTTTATAAATGATTGTAGGATCGTAAGAGGCTGTGGAAACAATAAAAAATGTTCTGCCTTCTAATGACAATGATTTTAGCTATTATTATAATTATTATTAGACAATTGAGTAATCCCAGAAACTATTTTCTGATATTCCGTTGCGGAAATTGAACATTACGATGAATATTCGAAATATTAAAAATTTTCAGAGCCACCTACGATCCTACAATCATTTATAAACGCCTTGTACTGTACAGTGTTTCAAAACAAAATCTATTTTTTTTTAATTATTTTGCATACAAATGAATTTCTGTTATTAAAATTTATAGCGGTTGCAAGACAGCTTCCATGATATAATTCCCGAAGTGAAAGGTTTATTCTTTTACCACCAATAAATTTGTTAACTTCTGAGTTAAATGATTCTTCAAAATTATTATCTACATCATACAAAATACTAGAAGATAATTTTGCTAATCTGTTTAATGCCTGCATAAATAAAGAACTACATATATTTGGAAAATGTGAGTAAGCGGCTACACTGTGAATTTGTCTGATTTTTTACAAAAATACGGTGCCCAATTTGAATGATATCGAAAATAATGTGCTGGTCCATTTAAATATCATTTTTGAGGTTTTCCCTTTTTTAGTACAACGAAAATTTTTCGTGTTTTCTATATTTTATAGCAAAAATGTTACGTATTTTTCTTTTTAATATTAACATCAGAATTAGATTTTGCTATTTCCCTAATTTTGTTACAAAAATTTCTTTATAAACACTACTATCACCATTAAATATATTTTTTTAAACCTGAAACTATGTGTACTCACTAATTTTTTAAAACCATCTAAAATAATTGCCGCTTTCATAGATGTTGAAGTATAATTCCAATTTTTAAAATATTTGTTTGGCGGAACCGTTTTTTCTTTTTTTTATAATGGTGACAATTTTTACATTCATTGTTTTTGACGCCAATATACAAATTTTTTTCGTACGAGCTCCAATTGAGGATTTAAACGGTTTTGGTTGCAAACGTTTATATGAGCCTGTGGATATCACAACTTAGATCCAGAAATCACCAAAACATAATTTTTTGTGATAAGTGGATATATCCGGTTTTGCACGCAAGCTCCTCAATTATAGTTGCAACACCAGATAACGCATTATAATTTGATTTATACGATCGTTTTAACAAAGCACCATCCACTACAACAGTAATGTAAGATACCTCGTCGTTATACTTTAATATCAATGTTTCCAGCCTTCTTGAGAACGCTGTTTTTGATCGGCTGCCAACATTTCGTCTAGACTTCTAGAGCAATTTTTTCTTTTAGATTAAAATTTTCATTTTCTATTCGCATAGATGTTTTACGAATTTGTTGAGGAATTTCCTGGAGTGTAAAAGTATGCCGCAAGTAAACCGCTTTTTTGAAATGAATGTTTTTTGAGTGTTGTGGTGCAGAATTTCAAAATTTGATAACCGTGGCTATTTATCGACCACCTTCTTATCCCGCTAGTGATATTAACACTTTCCATTAAAATTTTAACAAACTATGTGAATATTTAAATAGTGTAAATAAGCAAGTTATAATTGGTAGAAATTTCAACATCGATTTCAATAATATCTCTAATTTTCTGAATGAAACAATGTAACTTGACAATATAAAAATTACAACTACTGAACCCACTAGAGACTAGAGTAACAAGCAGTTCGTCTAAATGTATTGACAATATCATCTGTAATCCATGTATAACTGTAGCAAATTTTAATATATATCAGATTATTTGCGTTACTTTTAATATTAAATATGAAAAAACATGAATTATCAAATAGTAGCGATATTATGTATAAACGATATATTACAAATAATAACGTTTATAAGCTGTGTGATCTTTTGTCAGAAACTGATTAGTCTGAATGTCTCTTAAGAGGGCGCCTGAGATATGCGAATTCGGTAGATGGCGAACGTGTTGTTGTGCAAACTGATATAAGGGTTCCCTGGGGGGCCAATCCTTCGACAACAACAAACATTACAAAAGAGAAAGTGAGGCAGCTTACAGATAAAGATTCAATGCTTGTCTCGGCGGTTTTTTAACGAACGTTCTTTCCGATTAACTCGGTAAATAGTGTCCAAAGTCGATACTTTTTGGGAATTTCACCACTACAGATGTACATAAAAAACCGTCAGAGTGAACGGCTCGTTCTTAAGAAAGAGTAGCAACAAATGAAGCTACATAAGTTCTGTTAATGGTCGTGGTGCTTTGATGTGATAGATAGTCTCAAAAAAGTCAGCGTATAATCTAAAACAAATTTATTTTCAAACAGTGTTATATTGTCATCTTACACTTTCACCGCACGCCAACGATATAAAACTTAAAATATTGTAGCTAAGGTTAAGATAAGTAAGTTTTATGAAGCCAATCCGATAAAATAAGTTTATATTATAAACCCTTCTTTCCATTTTTAATCAATCAATAGTTTGAATAAAATTATTTGAAAAACAAAGTTTTATTATTCATAAATTTAGGTTGCATAGAACAGTCATAAATCGTAATCTCTTATTTAAAAGAACTATCGCTTGTTAATAATTATAAGTTTTCATTGATTTACTAATAAGGAATGATTGTAAGTAATATTTTATAGTGCCTGATTTAAATACATTCTTTTTAAGAAAATGATTAATGAATGACAACAAACAATAATTGTAACGTAATTTATTTTATCTTACAAAGGATATGAAAATTTATGGCAGTTATTATTAAATAGTATTACGTGCACTAAACCACTGTTATCTACAAACTATCAAATAATTTCAAATTCCACCATTCATTTAAAAGAAATTGTGTAAAATGAATTAATCTAAATAATATCTATTTCACTAAAATTGATAATTTATAGTTATTTATTTTGAAGGGGTATTAAAGCCTACTATGAAAATCAAATTAGTTTGAACTGTGATTAAATTACAATGTTGTGTGTCTTATTTGTACTTAGATATTTTAAAGCACTCACTTTTTGTTGCCTTCTTTTGCCTTTCAACTATCATGCAACTTTTATGTGGTATTTTAGTACTCGTACTACACAACACCATTGTAACATTTAGTGAAAGAGTAAAATTGTACTTTTTTATGCAAAACTTTACTACCCCAAACAACTTTATTGATACCTGTAGTTATCACTAACTTTGTGTCTTTTTTTTTTGTTTTTGTTTGGTGCAATTCAATTTCTGTCGTAATAAAAGGTGGATCTTTACATTTTTTATTTTTCATAATATTTCCCCGTATTATTTCTGGAGCAATACACTCCTTATAAAACTGAATGAGCTTTGGTAGCATTGTGTTGTTCCACAGCGTTTCATCCCTAAAAACCTCAGTATAAAAAATGTCTACGGTATCGCTGATGTACGCAACAAAGTAACATTTTTTTCTTTTTGTGTAACATTTAATTGTCCCTGAACCTGTCACAAGCAAAAAAAAACTTAGTATACATTTCTCTTTTATAAATAAATTTCACAAATTACCTGATAGTAGTAATTATGAGTTAATTTCAGAGATATTGTCTCGTTGTTATTTTCCAGGAAAGGTGCTTTTTTTAATGCAATGGTTTCTTGTATAGAAGAAACTTCTGCTTTACAGGCACTATAAAGGCATTTCACTTTAATTATAGCGTTTTCTTCCCTTACAAGTCCATCAGGAGATGCTCCAAGAAAGCCATATTGTAAATCCACCCACAGCCCATTATTATCAACATTGAGAATAGTACCCTTTGCTGCCATTGTTTTCTTAAATAGTTCAATAGCAACATTTTCCTTGCAAATACCAAACTGCATTGCTTCGGTTAAAATATTTCTGTTTACTTTTAAACACTCTTTCACAATGTTGTGGCAAGGTGTGTATGGCCTTCTGTTTATAATCCTACCAAAAAAGGATGCTGTCAGTCTGTGTTTTTGATGATACTCATATAAAGTGTTATCGAATTGCCCAACTGTTGATGTTTGGATTTTTTGTCTTTCTTCCTCGGTAGATATCTAAAGCATAATTTGTAGTAAGTAAATTATATGTAATATAAATATTTTTTTATTTTGTTGCTTACTTGCAACCTTTGCAGTAATAGCTCGGATTCTGTGTTTACCGTTTCTTCATCGTCTGAGGGTTGTTCAGCATATTTGCCATAATCCCGATTGACTTCGGTATGAACATTATTCGCTATTTTTTGTGTATTTTTTTTCTCTTTACTACCACTATGCCGCGCATTTGCTTTTTTTGTCTTTTGTTCATATTTCTTCATAAACTCTTCTAAATATTTGCCTGGACTGTTTCCTGTTGTATTTTTCCACGCACTAGAATGCTATTTAAAAGAATGATTATATCTTAACCCAGCTAGATGAACTCTGCGTTCATATAATCCTCTTTGTACCAAATTTAATCTCTTTCCCATATTACATCTTGAAACTATATTCATTAACCTTTCTGCTCTGTTGTTAGTTTCATTTTCAATCAATAAATGTGCTTTCCTTACTAATAAGTTAAGAGCACCTATTAAATGATCATAAATTAAATGTTTTTTCAGATTAGGTACATTATTTAAAGACATATCACCAATGTTGTTACAAATACTAGCTGTACATTTGCTGTGATCTCCAAAAACATGCAATATGCCATTGCGGAGGTCTTCTTTTAAATTATCTACATTTTGGTCGTTTTTCGAATGTTCATAAAGGGAACATTTTGCTCTTTTTGTTAATTTCTTGATTTTTTCTTTTGTTAACAGTTTTCTACCTTCTTTGTTTATCTGCAAATCAGCTTTTATTTTGAATAAATGCTTACCGTAGTTTTTTATGGCGTGATTTGTACATTCCACTTTTTTTACGAAAGCCCCATATTGGACGTTTCCTCGGATTTTCGCAAATACACTGGAATCACCATCTGCAATAAATTTGCAGTATCTAACACCATGCATTTCTTCACTGCAGTTGAATCCTTCTACGACCATATCTGATTCCATAGCCGGTGCCGAGTCGTTCCAGTTTTTGTAACACACGTGTTGTTTGGGATGTTCATTATTTTGTTCTGCTTTGCTACAAACAGAGCAAAATTTATTTCTTACAGCTATGAAGAGAAGTTGGCCAGTGTGACGTCCAATGATTCCAACCATACCAGAAAGAGAATTATAATTATTTCCATATGACCGTTTATTCCAAGAGCCGTCTACATAAACTGTTATCCATGGAGTTCCATCAAGACAAAGATGATTTTGAGCAATTGCAAATTCTTTTTCTTTTTTCCCTGCTTCATTCATCGAATGGATCAATGACCATTTCCATTCTTTACCCAATTCATTTTCCATTTTATAAAACATATTGTCTGGTATTGTTGGAATATTCATGCAACTTAAAAGTTCTTCTAAATGAGAATAAGTGCTTCCTGTGGCAAGTGTTCCCCAAACAGCGCCGGTATTAATTTGTGATACAGAATATTTAGGATTTTCAGTTGAAATTTTGAATTCTTTGCAACATTGTTCACACTGTAAAAGAATTGTACTTACTAAACCCGATGCTTTTCTACTTTCCGATTTTGTGATAAGCCTTCCCCAAGTACAACTTTGACATTGATCATACTGTAATTTTAATACTCGATCTAAAAGGTATCCTAACTCTACAATTCGGTTTCCTTCAATTGGGGAAGGTTGTTTCGGCACTTTCTCTCTTTCTATTTCGTGACTAGAAATATCAACAAACTCATTATTTTTTATTACACCAATATTCTTTGACTGCTTAGCCAAAAATATGTGAGCTTCATATTTTCTAAGTCCCCAATTTGGATTTTTCGCAATGCATTTCTCTAAGTCACTCTCTTCTTCTTATTTATGATTGCCCACAAAAAACTGCTCGTCTTCTCGGTCTATTTTCGAATCGCTACTTGTTGCTACAGTGTGATGAGAGCAACATTGTGACGTCATTTGTTCTTCATATTTATTATCCGTAGTTTCTATCGGTGCAAAAATGACATTAGTTTTGCGTATAGAGCCTTCCAGTTTTTTGTAGCGTAGTCTTTGCGCACGAGATCGTTTTGATCTTTTATAACTTGAAACTCGAACCATTTTTAAACTACAACTTTTACGAACTATTAGAAATTACATACCAATTTTTTAACTATCATTACCACAACAGTGTAATTGCCTGAAATATTTTGCAAATAATTCAAACGATGTTTTCGATTGATAAATACCAATCTCAAGTAAAGATTAGAAAGTGTTTTTTTAATAAAACAGTATGACCAACTCAGTAGTATTGAAAGTTTTGAACATATAATAAATAATATTTTAAGGATAATTTTAAATAAAAAATAAAATAAATTTTTAAGAATATGTGGGAATTAGATCAATGCAATAGATGCATCATATTATTTATTAAACATTTAGCAAATATTCTCTTTTCTCTGTTGGCAAGCATTATTACGATAATAGATTTCTTTGATAATAAGTTCTACAAAGATGACAGGAGACGGTACGTGAGGTTTAAAAAATTGTAGAATGTATGTATATTAAAAATTTTCATTATATAGACAACATAATACAAACGGGTAATGCTGCCGGAACCCGGGATACGTCGCCGGCGCCGTCGGGGTCGAGGCATTCTGATGCACCTGATGCAGATCAGGTGCATCAGATGGAAGTAGATAATTATCCTGGTCCTCCAGCCACGGAAGATGGAGGAGCTAACGGCCGTGGACGTGGCCGTGGTCGTGGAGGTGGTAACGGCCGTGGACGTGAGGAGGTCGTGGAGGAGGTCGTGGAGGAGGTAGAGGCTGGGATCGCGGTCGGGGTCGGTGGTACTAGCGACCCAATGTAAACAATGGTAAATATAGTTTTATCTGTTGTTTCATTAATATGTTTTGTATACAAAAAAATTATTTTTGTCATAGAGGAGGCTCAAGACCGCCGTACCCCCCACCGCCAAAATTATAAAAAAAATATTTTTATAATTAAAAATAATAAAATTATTGTATACAATTAACATAAAGTGTGTTATTTGCGGAAATCTACATTGTCGTGTTATGTGTTTTTTTTTGCAATGGACTGCAAAGCTTTTAAAAATTAATGGAAATACGTCATGTCAATTATCCCACTAGAGTTATGTTATTGTAATATATTTAAAGGCATAGCTATATATTCATTATTATATTAATTGTAAACTTGGCATCCGCACTGTATTATTTTAACTCAAAAACTAGCCTAAGCCAGCTCTCTCATTATATTGGTTCTAGAAATATTTATTATTACAGAATCAACTTGTTATTTAACTTGCAAATCTTTACAATTTTTGAGCAATTACTGAAACTCTTTTATCTCTTTATTTTCTTTTATTCCATTAATTTATATACGGAATTATAAAATATACCTATGAAATATATGCAAATTGGGTGTATCAGAAATGATGGTAATAAAGTTATTTAAATATTTAGTACAAAATACCATATCCGTCACTGACTTACAAAATTTGAAATTTTTAGCATCTGACGCAAAAATGGTATATAGACAAGTCGTTGCTTGTGATGAGATGTACCGTGATATCAACAATTATTTTGATCAAGGGTGGTCATGAAATGGAAAACGTACATCTTATTTACTTTATATGGTTTATCATAATGCTGTGAAATTTTGACAACTCATAAAAGCATCATCAAATGTGTTCAACTTCTTCTGTACGAATGGTTGGTCTGCCAGCACCTTTCTTATGAGTTATAGACCCAGTTTCACGAAACACACGAACACAATTTGAAAGCCACGCATAAAAGTCTTTCAGTAAAACTGCCAATAAGTGTGTAAAGTGCGCTCGAAAATCGTTCAAACACAAGAGCTGACTGTACTGCACAATTCCATTTACTACCTCACGAGTTCCAAAATATGCTTCAATTTTGTAAATCTTGTGTTCCGTAGAAAATACCATGAATAAAAAACTTAGAAAACAAGAAGACTTGACCAAAACTGCTTGTCACATTTTGACAATTAATAAATGTACAAAACAAGAACACACACAATTTTTTAAATGCATGACCACCTTCGATCAAGATAATTGTTGATATCACGGTATTACTGGTTAAATTTTTGACCATCATTTCTGATACACTCTGTACTTATACGAAAAATACACTATACGTAATATATTACATACGAAACTAGAACCTTTCATACGCCATCACCACCTCGTTTGAATTAATCTAGGGCCCAGTAAAGAAACAAAAATGTTTGACACCCTCAAGTTGACAAAAATCCAACGCTTTGCCGTTGAATACAATTTGGTTTTTATCTTTTATAATTATTTATAACATTACTCCTGTTGAACGTGCACAGTAATTATTGGTTTTGTGATTTCATTAAAGCTGCAAATATAAATAACTGGATTTTCTGGAGTTATAGAAAAGGTATTTTTCTACCAAAATGGTGGAAAAGTTAGTCAATTAAAATGTATGTTAACTGTACGTCTAAATAATTGTATGTAGATAACTGGTTCATTGGTTGATAGTTGAGAAATTTAATTAAATAAACTACAATTCTTCTTTGAGAAATTGAACATTTCGTCAAAACTTGTAGCAAATGGAATGCTAACTAAATTACGCAGCACAAAATAGTTATGAGAGAAATTGGACTTCTGTCACGATTTTGACATTCGATTTTATTTTGGAACCATAATCTACTTTATACGCCCGCAAATCAGGGCGTAATCTTTATTTTTATAACACTTAAAAAATTTTAAAATTGCTACGCAACAATTACAAATAAATAACTGTACATTCGTCCAGTTGTCAAATAAACGTCTTCAATTTTGTAAACGTCATTTCTACATTAAATAACAATTATCATGAACAATCATCATTTATTTCAAAAACTGTTAGAACACTACAAAAGCACGGAGTGTGACACAACTTTTTCTTGAATTTTGGGCTCTTACC
This sequence comes from Tribolium confusum, assembly GCA_029207805.1. NCBI lineage: Eukaryota > Metazoa > Arthropoda > Insecta > Coleoptera > Tenebrionidae > Tribolium > Tribolium confusum. Next base: position 9,687,710 of record JALGAY010000010.1, on the reverse strand, counting down.
TGTTGTAACATTTCTCTAGAATACACGTTTTCATGCAGGATTTTCACCAGATTCCATTTTGAAAAATTGCAAAAAAGAAAATAACAACATAGCGTATTCCAGAGACAAGTTAGTTTTAGAAAAAACTAACTTGTCTCTGGCGTATTCTGGCAACGACAAACCCGTCAACTAGTTAATCAAAATTTTTTTGGAAGTTTAAAAAAAAATACCGCAATTTTGAACATTATTCTTTTGATTTGAAAAATAAAACGATTTAAAATAAAATAAAACGTTGTATATACCATGGGCGTAATCGTTACTAATGGCCCTCTGAAAATTAAAAGCCTTCCTACGTCGGGCTTTAAACATTCCCTCGTGCCATAATGCTCTTGATTATGCTGCTCTTAATACATATACATATATCACGTGATTCAAAACTATTGTCATCCAGAGTGCTATTGAAAAGTGAGATGCAAAAAAGTCATGTCTTAGGTTGGGTTTAAGCCTAATTCTAAAATTTTTATGATAATAGTTGAAATAGATTATGTGACGTGAGGTTATGTTCTGTTTGTGTTGACAACCTGCTAATTTTATACTTCGCTGCATTTTCGGTTAATTTTCTCAGTTAAGTTGAAAAATTAGTGGTTTAAAAGAACAAGATGGCTTTCAACGAGCAACAGAAGCGCTTCATGTAAGAAGCATACTTCAGAAATACTCAGAGAGTCGACGAGCAGTGGATTTACACGATAGACGCCGCATTTCAAAATTTTCAGGAAAAGTTTCCTAGATTGGCGTCCACTTCGACCATTTCAGTCGAAATCTGCGCCATGTTGTGGATTTGTACAGGGAAACAGGGAGTGTGGATCGCAAGGCAGGTGGAGGCAGACCACGCCTAAGAACCGAAGCAAATGTGGAGACCGTAAAGAATATTATGGACGAGGAGCCTAGCACTTCGGTTCGTCATCTGCGACAACAGGTGAACCTGTCTCACACCACTTGTTGGCGAATCTTGAAAACGGACCTCGATATGCATCCGATATGCAGACCCATCAAGAATTGCTGCCGAATGATTTGCCACAGAAACAAGCATATAGCCAGTGGTTTATGCAGAATCTTGCCAATAATGACGAACCACTGGAAAAAACGTTTTTCACCGACGAGGCTTGGTTTCATCTTTCCGGCTATGTTAACTCACAGAACATGAAGATGTGGAGCGGCGAGAATCCTCATTATTACGTTGAGGTTCCGTTGCACCCGCAGAAAATTGGAGTGTGGGCTGCAATAAGCAAACTCGTCTTATTGGACCCACATTTTTCAAAGGTAATTATTGTTACATTTTTTAAAGAAAACAATTATAAAAATAAAAATGTTGTAGGAATATTAACATCTCATAGATATGGTCTTGAAATCCTCACTCCCTTTATGGAATAGCTGCTGGATGACGAACTGCAGCAGCGATGTTTCCAGCAAGACGGTACGCGTATTCACACCACGGTATAATTTCAATTTTATTTGTGAATTCTTCGATAACAGAGTGATCAGTTTAAATACGCCAGTGATATGGCCACCGAGGTCATGTGATTTGACTCCATGTGACTTTTTCTTGTGGCCATATGTGAAAAACTCAATTTTCAATACTCCTGTTGTGGACTTGGATGACCTACGGAAAAGGATAACCCTCAAGTTAGAGGAGATAAACAATTTACCCATTCTGTTAGAGAACGCGATCGCTTCTGTGAAAACACGAGTTTTGAGTATGCGGCGAACAGAATAGAGGTCCTGTAGCACATCTTGTTTGATGTGCTGCAACGGTTTTCTTCTATGCTTTTGGTATTGTTTCTAATGTTTTGCTTTCGCTAGGCAAGTTTCATCTTACCTGCTTAATTTTATTCCTACCTTGTGTTTGCAAATAATAGAAAATTAACGGATTTTGTGTTTTATTTGATTTTTAATGGTAATTATTAGTTTCTAGGTTAGTGGGGTTAGAATGCGAAAAGTACTCTTTGGATAGTAGGCGCAAACATTCAACAGTAGGTTTTTTTAGCAGTAGGCTTAAAACCCAAATAAATAGTTCAAATTACCCAGACATACGTCCTAAAAAAAAAAGATTTTTTTGGTGAACCTAGAGGAGCGCATTCGTAATAAAAAAAAGATAAACAATCTACTTGTAATCAGATACTCATTATAAAATTAATATCTAATTTATTAAACTGTAAATATCTAAAACAAAACATTTAACATTAACGTTCAAATTGAAGATAAAAATTGAAATTGAAATTAAAAATAAAACAAATTGCAAATCAATTGTAACAATGTTATTTACTTTTATTCGATAAAAAAAAAGAAAAAAAACTTGGTCGCAATACATGGTACCTATACAAGATGTCATCGAAAATACAATAATTTCCATAAAATTTTGTAAATAGTAAAAAAACAAAATTTAAGCTAGAGAGAATTGGGCAGTTAAAAAAGTTAAAAACATGTTTTTTTTAAAAGTTATAAAAATTCATTGAGTGCCATGCAAAAGAAATGCTATTCATAACATTTGCAACACAATATAAGAATGACCGCTTATAAAGCTGTTTCATGTGATGCAACATGCAACATGTCTCTTCTCCTGATATTAATATTATGTATGTCGCTTCTATAAGCAATTTTTTTTACCAAATATTTGGGAGTGCAAGTGGTTATTAGTCTGTAATATAAACATGACGCAAGAAGAAGTCTCCGGTTGAACATATTAAGCTATGGAATTGTATTGAGTTTATATGTAATATGATTATACCTTAAAAGACCAAATATAAATCGAAAGCACGAGTTCTGAACAACTTGCAAGGTCTGTTTATCAGTACTATCAATGCATGAGTGATATATTACGTCACAGTAGTTTAATTGGTATGTATAGGACAAATAATTCTGTCAGTATAATTCTCATAGATCTATCTAAAAAATCTTTGTTTACATATAACAATTTCAAATTAGTGTAAGCCAGCCACTTACAAGCAGTCAGATGGATTTTAAATTTCAAAGCATTGTCCAAAGTCAAGCCCAAGTTTTTAACTTCTTCCACCATCGGAATTTTTACACCTTCAATTACAACTCGAAAACAGGATTCAGTGTGTTCGAATCATCTATAAAAATTTTGGAAAGAGAGAAGTCGAAACATCAGCCTCTATTATTGAGAGTCCTGCAAGGATCCATATTAGGACCCATCCTGTTTGTAGTTTTCATCAATGATATCGTTCAGTCATCAGTAATCTAACGTTTTATGCTGATGACGTCACATCTTCAGTCAGTGCGGCAAGTCATAGTGAGTTACTAACTTTACTATTGCAAGTTCGAGAATCGTTTGCGGTATTGTATCAGTGGTTTTACAAAAATGGCCTGTCTCTAAGCGTAAATAAAACGGTTTTTTTAATATTTAAAAATGGCCCAAGTGTGAAAGTTCCCGAAGACATAGTGAGTTTCAATGGACAGGAATTATCATCTATGAATCATTATAAATTTTTGAGATTGTTTGTCGACAATAAACTTACTTGGCAAACACACTGTTCAGTTCTGTGCAAAAAATTAAGCTCTCTGTGTTTTCAGATTAGATGTATAAGAACATTTATTGATATTTCCGTTTTAAAAATATTTTATTATGCCAACATCGAATCCAGATTACGATATGGCATTATTTTCTAGGAATCAGCTGCAACACACCTGCAGTCAGTCTTTATTATGCAAAAGAAAATAATTAGATGCATGATGTCATTAGACTCTTGCAAATGATTTTTAATTTGTTTAAATATTTTAAGTATTCCGTCCTTATATTTGTTTGAACTTTGTAAATATGTTAGGGCAAATTATTTTACATCTTTCTCTGAAGTTCATAATTATGATACTTGCCATAAAAATTTGTTACTTCTGCCACAACAACGACTGACTGTTAGTGCTAAAGAAATATAAATTAAGGTTTATAATAATCTACAAAAAAAAATAAATAAAAAAAAAATAAAAATAAGAAAAGTTAAAACTGACCGCTTGTTTTATAACCAATTTAAATCTAAGTTCATTAAAAAGTGTTTCTATAGTTTAAATAAATATTTTGATGTTTGTCTTAATTAGTTAGTATTACTAGGTATCTATTTTTTTTACTGTAATTTTTACTTTTTCTAAATTTACGACATTGTCTCATAGCTTTATTTGTACTAAGATGCCAATAAATTATAATTATTATTATTGGTACAATATAAGGACAACATAACTTAATGAAACAAATAGAAAGATTATCAGATTTACTCCCTACTCCCTAAATTTAAAAAAAAAATATTTTCTTCCAAAACTATACGAAATAAAAAGGCATTAGGAGATGCCTCGACTTTTATGTTATTTTTATATTATGATATAAGTTTATTTTTTTCGATAAAGAACACGAACAAGAAGCTAGGTGCAGTTAAAAAAAATAAGTAACTATATTAACGTTTGTAAGATTAACTGGAATTTTAGAATGTTTGGTTTTAGTTTTAATATTAAGTTTCTTTAATTTATCCTAGGTACATTTTAATGATCTAGTTCGTTTTAAATGCGTGATATAAGCTTTTTTTCTTTTTGTATCGCAGCTGTGGTAAAATTTCTTAGTTGTTTGTAGTAGTCCCAATGAAAATTTTTTTTCGGCTTTTTGAATCTTTTTAAGGCATTATCGCAAAGTTTTATCATTAATTTAATAGTACATATCAGTTAACCATAGAGTATAAAGACATTTTATAAGAGTTATAAGAGTTTTGTCTAAGTTTAATTGTTTTTAGAGGACAATGTTTATTAAGTAAATATAATAAGCATTTTACAAGATTTACAAGTTAAAAGATAAAATAATTAAATGAGATGTATTAACTCGCCTAATTTATCTATGCAATGCAAACCAGTTTCCGTTTGTTTTGTAACTGCACAAATAGAAGTGTTCCTAGAAAAACAAGAAAAAAATGGCGCTTCTTTGGCTTGCCGAATATTCGGTGTTCGGTGCGAACGTTAAGCCGAATATTCACTATTCGGCTAAAGGGCGAATATATTGTTGTTGCATCACTAATTATTTGGTTCAAATTGAAACTGGAAAGTATATATATATATTCGGTTTATAGCGTCTTGTGTCGCTTTCCGATTCCCAATCTCCATTTTTTCCTGTCCAACCAATCTGCTACGGCTAGATTTCTCTCACTCATGGCCTTGGTGATACCCTGTATCCAGTTTTTCCTCGGACGTCCTCTTCGATTTCTTCCTTCTGGTATCCATTCTAGCACTTGTTTTGGTTACCTATCTTCCCCCATGCGACGTACGTGTCCATACCATTTTAATTGTTTTTGTGCAATCTCGTCAATGACTGTTGTCTTTGTATTCAAAATTTCCAGAAGCAAAAACAGAGAAATTAAGAGCTAAATATCCAGAAGCCTACGCATCCTTTAAAGTGATAATAAATGAGTATAATCTAGAAGAAGCACTAATACTAAACAATTGGCCAAATGGATCGTACATTACTCGGTTTTTTCACAAAAGACCAAGTGTCCAATCCAGCGAGTAGCAGGAATAAAGAACGGGGTGAGACAAAATGTAGACATTTCCTTTATTAAGACCGAATCATCAGAAAATTGTAACAATTGTTTGCATGTAGTTCACTTTAATGTTCAAGGTTTAAAGAATAAATGTAAAGATCTAAGAAATTATGTTAGACTCAAATAAAGTTGATATTTTATGCGTTAGTGAACACTGGCTGAAAGCCAATGAAATTGCCTTATATAGACTTACTAATTATAAATTAGTTAATAGTTTTTGTCGTGATGAGTATCAACGAGGAGGTGTTTGCATTTTTGTAAAAAATTCGATCAAAATTAATTCCTTTTCTTGGCATAAATGTGTTGAGAAACAATGTGAAATTGCGATAGGGGTAATGAATATCGATTGTCGTAAATTATATATAATTGTTTGTTATAGAAGTCCATCACAGGACTGTTCTTTAGAAATATTCATTGACATTTTGCGTGAACTTTTATAAAAAAAATTTATAGTAACTGATTATTATATAGTATGTGGTGATTTTAATGTCGATTTTTTAAAAGAATCACAAGATAAAAGACTCTTGATTAATTGCTTACATGAATTAAATTTAAAACCTCATATTGACAAAGCTAGAAGAATAAGCAACTTAAGTAAAACCTGCATTGATAATGTTGTATCAAATTTAGAATTAATTGAATCCCATGTAGAACAGACTTTTTATTCTGATCATACATTTCAGCTATGTACATTTAATAGTAACTCTTTGCAAATTAATAACATAGAAAATAGTAAAAGTATAATGACTAGAAAATTTGACGATGAAAGTATTATGCTTTTTAGAACATGCCTAGAAGCGGAGAATTGGGATGACATTTATGAGATCAACCAGTTTAACAAAAAGTTTAATAGTTTCTATGACACCTTCTTGCACCATTTTAACACTTGTTTTCCCTTGCGACCAACAAAAATTAAACATGGAAAAACAGAGAAACAGTGGTATACTCCACAACTAAAAAACTTACACAAACAACTGTGTGATATGGCAAAATTGGATACTGAAATGAATAATACAGCGTACCACAAAAAATTCTTAGAGTTCAAAAAAGTATACACGGCATTAGTAAATTCAAGAAAAAGGACTTATAATGATGATAGGTTGCGGCATTCGGAGAATCTTATGAGAGATACTTGGGCTATAATTAACAGTTATCGAAAGAAAAAGTCTGATGATATAGAAATAATAAATGAACAACAAGAAAAAATAAAAGAATCTAAAGAACTCATTCATTCTTTTCAGATTCTAGTAAATTTACAAATGTTTACAAGGATTTACCAGATTCCCAATCAAATTACGTTATGAATAGTTTTTACCTCACACCGACTACACCAGAGGAAGTAATCACCATAATCAATAGAACTTGTGCGAAACAAACACCCGGTGTTGATGAAATACCAGGCGATTTGATAAAAAGTGTCCAAGACATAATATGTTTTCCTCTTTCATATTTGTTCAATCAATCGTTCTTGACTAGATCGTTTCCAGATAGATTAAAGATCTCAAAAATAGTGCCACTTTACAAAAATAAGAGATCTAAAACAGATATTAATTGCTATAGGTCTATATCGGTGCAAAATCAATTGCACAAAATTTTTGAAACGGCCTATAGTGATCGTCTTGTAGGATTTTTAGAATGCGGAAACCTATTATCACCAAACCAGCACGGTTTTCGAAAAAAAAGGTCTACATTGACTGCTATTAATGAAATGTTGGTTACAATATACGAGGGTGGTCTAAACAATAAGCAACACATTATGGGACTTTTCTATGATCTCACGCGTGCCTTTGATTCTGTTAATCATTTAGTTCTTTTGAATAAACTGAATACTATAGGAGTACGAGGAATACCTAATGACTGGATAAAAAATTATTTGCATGATAGGAGACAGATTGTTAAAATAAAAAACCATCACTCTGATCCTGCTATTGTAAACATAGGTGTACCCCAAGGATCAGTTTTGGGCCCACTACTGTTCCTTATTTATATAAATAACTTACCGGACTATATTGCTCTGCCTCATCTAGTAAAGTTATAATATATGCGGATGATAGCAATGCCATCATAAGTGACAACAGTTTTGAAAATCTAATAAACCAAGCAAATAAGGTATCCACAAGTATTAATCAGTGGGGCAATAACAACGCACTTCAACTCAATGTAGGAAAAACTCAAACTGTCAAATTTGTTCAAAAAAATGTGACCGTAGACTCTAGTCCTTTTATAAGATTACAAATCTATTGAACAAACGACTAGAATAAGGTTCTTAGGTCTTATAATAGACAATAAACTGACATGGGAATCACACCTACACTATATAAGTGACAAATTGTGTACCACATGTTTTCTTATAAGATCATTAAAGGATACCGTTTCTCTAAAAGTACTTCAATCATTATATTTTGGTTTAGTAGAGTCTATATTAAATTACGGTATAATTTTCTGGGGATCTAGCACTTATTTAAATAATGTCTTTGTTGTTCAAAAACGAATTATAAGATGTATGGTGGGTGTAGATAGAACAACACACTGTCGACCAATTTTCCGCAGACTAGGCATAAAGACACTACCATCCCTCTATATTTATCATATTTCATTATCTAATAGTAAATTACCATCATTGCTTCCTATGCCCATATACTTAGTTTTTTCTATATTTATTTCCAATCCCCAGTTTTTATATTCCTCACCTAACTTTCTTGTCATATATTCTAGGTCTTCTTTTGTTTGAGCTACCACTACTTGATCGTCCGCAAATTGCATAGTATAAAGAGTGGTATTGTTTAATTCAAGCCCATTCGGCAGCATTTCTTCTTCCAATTTTTAAGGGCGTGTTCTACATATATCTTAAATAAAGTTGGTGAAATGCAACAACCTTGTCTAAGGCCCTTTGATATCCGAAATCCGTTTGACAGTAGTCGTACTGCTTTTATTAATGTATTATTTATTTTTGTTTGTTCCAATGCTTCCCATAATTTGATAACTGGTACTTTATCGTACGCCTTACTCAGATCAATAAATAATAGTGCTTCCCTGTTTTCTGCAATTTGTTTTTCAATTATTTGTCTAATACAAAACGCATTGTTGATACATGATCGTCCTCCGCGAAACCCACTTTGTTCTTCTGGTTCTTTGCTAGAATATTCTGATTCTATTTTATCGCGTATAATCCGTCCATATAACCGGCTAAAGGTACTTGTAACCGAAAGTCTTCTATAGTTGTCACAATTTCTACGATCATCTTTTTTATGTAGTGGTGTGATGTAAGCCAACTTCCATTAGTTAGGGATTGGTTGACCGTTAATGCACATTTCAAATAGTTGGGTTATCATTCTTGTTAATTTATTTGTTCCATTTTTAATTAGTTCTCCAGGTATTCCTCCCGGTCCTGAAGATTTATGGTTTTTTATATATTTTATCGCATTACTCACTTCGTCTTCTGTTAACGTTATATATTCTCCTTTTACATTTATTTGTGTGTTCTGAATTGGTAAATCATCTATAAATTGCGATCTGTCTTCAGTAAGTAAGCTTTTATGGTATTATTTATTCTATTCTTTTAGTTGTATTGTATTTAATCGTGTTTTTTCTCTATATGGTGCTTTGATATTTTTTATTAATCTCCATATTTCTGTGCATCGTCTTCCTCCGATATATGTGTTAATTTCGGTACATTTTTGGTCCCAATATAGCTTCCTCTTATTATTCATTGATCGTCGTACCTCTCTGGAAAGTATATCACTTAAACGTCGCACCTGTATTAAGTTGTTTTGAGCAGATTGAGTCATGTCTATATTAAAGGCTCCCAAATATCATACAACATCACTATTTCGATAAATATTAGACATTTCATTTTGATATCATGTAACCAAGTTTCAGTCAGAGCAATAACATCAAAATTATAAATTTGTATCACGTTTTTGAGATTCACAAAGTGAGATAATAAAGATCCGCAATTTAAATTTGCAATTTTCATCTTCATTAAATTTACAACACTATTACCTAGTAAATAATTATAATAGAATAACAATATCAGTTAAGTAGTTTATTCAAGAAAAGGTAAAATTAATACTAATTCACAACAAAGCAACAATTAATTTCGCTTCTAACTACAAAATTATTTATATAATTATTTTAAAATATACTTCCGATTATATTTATTAATACAAAAAAAACGCAAATAAAAGTATATAATATATATTTAATTCAGTTTTTTGACATAATATTATTATTATTATTTAAGTGCGTTTGAGCTGAGGCCGAAACCTGTAAAGCCCGCGCCAACAATGAGTGAGATTCTAATGATGATTCATGCACCAACTGTCATATTTTGATTTAGAACCAAGAGTTGAGCTACTTGAAATAACCTCAATCGGCAAAGAATTCAAGTTGTCAAAAAATCAATTCGAAATAAACTACTGTCTCAGAGTGGATCGAAATTTTCTTTTGGTCAGTTTCAGACATGTCCTCTGGTGCGGCCACTTAAATTAAGAAGAAAAAGATGTTTTATTGGTAAATCGAGGTAATTCAGAGCTTGGAAAACTGTAATCAAGTCGCCTCTTAAACGTCTTTCTGAAAGCGATGGCAAATTTAAAATGGACAAGCGTTGGGTGTTGGGTGTAGTCAGGACGTACCCGACCGAATGGAAGTCTAGTGGCACGACGTTGGACACTTTCTAAAAGTGATTTGTCCTTTTGTAAAATAGGTACCCACACACTATTCGCGTACTTTAGCACAGGACGAACAAAGGTCTTGTAAGTCTTGACAAAAGAGCGGTTATCTAGACAAAAAAACGATTTACCTAAGATATACAAAATTTTATTGACTTTTTTGCGATTTTTGCTATATGTTCTGACCATGAGAGAAGAGAGAAATGAGGACACCAGAACCCCTAAATCAAGACACGACTGTGGTTCTGTTAAAGCCACATCATCAATTTTGTATCTGTTTAGGATTATTGTCACCAATATGCAGAACCGTGCATTTACCCATATTGAGTAGAAGAAGCCACAGTCGAGACCATTTTTGTACTAATTGCAAATCATGAAATAAATCAGCATAGTTAAAGCTGTTTGTTATTTAAAATCTTAATATCATCGGCATACATTGCGCATTTGGACTTAAGTTGATGTAGAATGTCAGCAGAGTAAATTACAAACAATATAGGACCAAGGACAGAGCCCTGAGGTACACCACTTAAGACTTCATTTAAATCACTATATGAATTGTCCACCTTGACTCTAAACGTGCCATCACTAAGAAAAGCATCAATCCTTTTCAGCAAGTTGCTATGCAAACCAGAATGCTTAAGTTTAGAAAGGAGACGACTTTTAAGCACTCAGTCAAAGGCTTTGGAGAAGTCTAAGTATGCAACGTCAACAGAATTACCAGCATCAACTTCCTTGGTCCAATCTTCAATACAACACAGCATGTTAGTCACTGTGAACCTAGATAGTACAAAACCATACTGACTTAATGGTATGACTCAATGAGTATTAAGAAATTCTATTATTTGTCCATAAATTATAGCTTCAATGACTTTAACAACTAAAGAGGTCAAGCTTATACACTTATAATTAGACACATCAAATTTGTTCCATTTCTTGTGAATTGGTCTCACGACTGCAGTCTTCCAATCATAAGGCAAAACACCGGTATTAAAGAAATAATTCATTAAAGCGGCGAGAGGTTTGGATAAATGACAGGTACAGTTTTTTAGAATACTGGCCGCAATATTGTCAGGTCCAGGAGACTCATTAACACCCAGCTTCAGTAATTTTTTTTTAACACACTTTTCAGAAAACTGAATAACACTAAGGCTTGCTAAAGTAGGAGGAATTTCTATTGAAGGAGGATGTGCTAAAGGCTGTCTTGTATAAATTCCCGCAAAACTATACGGGTTTTTTTGCTGCGGTGAATGTGAGCCCATAGCAGCACAGAAACGAATTGTAACTAAAAATCTCATCTTTTACACAAATAATAATAACAGTTTTGATTTACTCCTCATGCCCTCATGTGTAGTGTATGTAATGAAAATGCATCTGATAAGGACATTAGTTGTGACTTATGTAAGGAGCGGTCTTTCCCGAGCTGAAATACAATGCTGAAAACTAAGTATCGTAAGTTATGCTTTTATTGTATTTCCTGTTCCGATCTGAAATCTTGTGTAAGCAGGATTAAGATGCTTACGGGCAGAATCAAGGACCTTCAAAGTCAAATCAGTAGTTTAAAAACTATAGTAAATGATAAGATAACACTTCTTCAACCTTCGCTAATCAGAATATTGACACAAATTTAATTATAAATAAAATTGTGAAACGCCAAAAACAAGAATCCAACATCATTTTGTACAACGTAACCGAATCTATAAAAAAGTACTGAAAAAAGCGCTGTAGACACGTATAATGTAACAACTCATCTACAGTCAATTGTAGGGGACAATGTTTGTGGTTAATTTAAGGCTTGGAAGACAATGTTTTAAAAGATACAGTGTCAGAGCAGACAGTAACAACCTCCTGGAGATAATGTTTGAAACTAGTCCAGTTATTTTCGACTGACGGGCTTGTAAGACTATTTATTCCACGTAAACGAAGAAAGCTTTTTGTTTACTTAATTAAAATCAGTAATGACTTTTTTTTACATTGCGATACTTTACTACAACAAGTAAAGCCGATTTGCATTTCAACCTTCAGAACGACCTGATCGGATTTACCAATAGGATCTAGCTACTGAATATTAGATAATAAACTATTGTTTGAGGTCCTTATCAAGTCAAGCACAGAAGGTTTTTGATGATTTCTATAGAGAGTCGGTTGAGAAACTATTTAAGATAACTATTTAACAAAACATCAATTAAAGCCTGTGATGAAGTGGAGACAGAAAGAGATGGATTTAAGAGCCAAACGATATCTGATATATTAAAGTCTCCAAAAACAAATACTTTTTCATAGCTTACTGCATATTCTAATAATATATTGCAGAGAACAGTACTGTCAGCAGTTGTGGACGTTGGGAAACGATTCACGCAGCCCAAAATAAAAGTCAAGTTTTTGCTAGTAACTTTGAGAAATATCGCATCAATAATATCTCCAACGTCAACTCAGTTAAAGTTTTCACATATTTCATCAGAAACAAAATACAAACTCCCCCGCCCCTTTTGTTAACACGGTCCTTTCTGAACATAGAATAACCACTCAACTCAGCAAGAAAGTTCGAAATTCCAAGATGCATCCATGTTTCAGATAAGAGAAGAAAAGTCGGTTTTTCGGAAGCCACGTATGCCGATAAATCATCATGTTTCGCTAACAATGATGCTATATTTGTGCAAATAAGATAACTTGTAAAATATTGTTGAGATGTGTTACTAACAATGATGAATTTGAAATAAAGAAAAGAACTAAAAACCTATTTTGAGAATTACATCTTATTGTGCGAATTAACGCAGATCTAGACATTTATCCTTTACATTGTAACTTTTATCCAGTGTTTAGTGACTGTTTTATTTTTTTGTGAATTTTCTTACACCGCACCGGTTTTAATGCTAGTCCGCTGAACTAAAGGAAAAACATTATATAGCAAAGTAATGAGTCCTTCTGTATCGTCTGTGTAATCGTTTGCCAGTTCTACGTAGGTAGAAATATCATTTACACATACCGCTTTTTCCATAAATTCGACGGTCTTAGAGAAAGAAAGTGGATATTGCGCATTATCCAATAATTGCTTTGCGGGCTCAAGTAACTCAGAAGCCGAGGTTAAGCAGTACGTGAAGTTAAAAGATCTTAATTTTTTAACTTTTGAACCGACAGTTGGGTTAGACAAAATTGGTTTAGTTACGGCTTTACCCTGCTCAGATAAAAACTCGTTTGACAATTGCCTTTTCGAAGAAGTCCCGAGAGAATCCTGCGTTTCTATGTTTTTGTCATTAGTGGGATTGTTCGTGGTGAAGCCGGGACAGTAACTTATAAAATGCCCAGTCATTTTGCATTTAAAGGAAACATCATCATAACTCATAAAAATACGAAAATTGCTATTGTCGTACTTTATAACGATTAAAGAAGAAAGAGAGATCTTATCATTAGGTTACACGTAAATTTGTCTTCGATTTGTCAGAACATGTTTAAAATCGTCACCTTTAACGCTGACCTTGAGATATGACATCTGAAAAGCTGTGCAAAAACCTAAACCTTTCATCAAATTTTTAAGTATCGCATGAGACACTGTCGGACCAATATTTGAAATAATTCGGCGTGCAGGAGACATCAAATGACGCAAGGTTACGATCGATTTATTAATTTGTATACTAGGATGTTCTGTTACAATTTTGTCGACTAAAGTTTTGGATGCCAAAAAAATACAGATGCGTTTATTTGAAATTCGCGAAGCAAACGTTACATTTTTTTGGTGTGACTATCTTACCGATAGCCACCACATATTCTGCCGTCTATGGCGTTATTGCCGTTATTAGCCACTATAGCCTAGTCTCTTGTGGGCATTTGGGGCGATGTCGCCGCCATCTCAATATAAATAAATTGCAAACACCCGCCCAATGGTGAGTGTGAGCAACTGAAACCGTGACGATGCGATGAATCAAAAAGTTATCGCTCGCAAAGAACCGATAAAGTACCGATTAGAAAATTGAAAAGGTCGCAGGTGAAAACATCAAGTTTTCACCCTTACCGCTAACACTTAATACAAAGCAAATACCCGATTTTAAGTCACTAAATATGTCAGAATCATAAATATTGTGACGCGAACGACTCAATTCTAAGAAGCGGTGAATCAGAGTATCGAGTATTGTGTTGTGGACCGCTCACTTCTAGGAACTGAATAGAACTTCGAGTATTATTTACGTTTTGAATGGGTTTATTTATTCTTGTTTACGTCGGCATTGTTTGTCGCTATTGTGATTGAATTCCAATCATCTTGCCGAATTGAAATAATTCAGGAGAAACGCGAGAAAATACTCGAAAGTTCTGGAAAGAGTCGAAAGTTCTGGAAAGAGTCGAAAGTTCTGGAAAGAGTCCATACCCAGATATATATGCGAGACAGCGAGTCGGTCAGTCGGTCTGGTTTTGGGAGAGCGACATAAAGGCGAACTCCGGCGATATCCAGCGAATTTAGAAAGCGATAAATTAAAGTGTTTTGTGTTCCGTTAGTGATTTAGAATATTAGCTGTGTTAATTAGTTGTAATTAATTTGATTTGTAAATAAACTTGCCGAGAAATTATCTCCAGCTCTTTAAATCAGAAACCCACATATAATAAACGTCACACTGGTGTCAGAAGTGGGATTTAAAGAAGCTTGGTGGACAAAGAAAAGTTTATGTCTCTGGAACCTTCTGGAAGAACAACAAGAAGTCAGACAAGAACCATGGAGGAACAACTTCGTGTATTCTTCGAGAAACTAGAAAAACAACGCTTGGAAGATAAAGAAGAACAGAAGAAATTTCTAGAAGATCAAGAAAAACGACGACTGCAAGAAAAAGAAGAAGAAGAAAAACGTCGAATGGAAGAGCAAGAAAGAATTTTCGAAAAATTCGATACCTTACAAGATGCTCTTAAGAAAGATGTCGAAGAAGTAAAAAAGGAATTTGAGGAAAAAGTTTTCGAAGTAAAAGAAGAAGTAAAAGAAGAGATAAAAGAAGTTAGGGAAGAATTAGAAAAGAAAGTTTTAGAATTGGAAAGTAAAATGAAGAAACTTGGAACAGGACAAATTTTAGGAAGCGAAGTAACATCGCAACGAGTAAAACCCCCAACTTTCGATGGTCAGTCTTCGTGGTCAATGTATAGGAGGCAGTTTGAAGCAGCGGCGGAGATAAATTGCTGGAATGATGAAGAAAAAGCCACAGCTCTGGTGTTAGCACTGCGAGGACCAGCTCTCCAGCTGCTTCAGAATGTATCTGATCGTGATCAGAAAAACTATCACGCAGTGGTCAACGCCTTGGAATTGCGCTACGGAGACCAGCACATGGACAGAGTATACCAAATGATGCTTAAGTCCCGACATCAGAAAAGCAACGAAAGTTTGCAAGAATATGCCGCGGAAATAGAAAGATTGGTTAATTTAGGTTATCCTTCCGCACCTGCAGACCTTCGCCATGAGATGGAAGCCAGCGCATTTATTGATGGTTTAAGAGATGGCGATTTACGACGTTATCTACGTCTACATAGATATAAAACCTGTGCTGACGCGCTTATCCACGCGTTAGAATATGAGGCGGCAAATGAAGACTTTTCACGACGACCAGCTCAACGCGTGCGATTGATGTCCGCAGAGGAAACTCCAACAAATAATTGCTGCTGCGAAGAACTGAAGAGTATGTTGGAAAAGATGCAGCAGACACCAGCACGCACTGGAGGACGGCCTAAGTGTTATGGTTGTGGTAAGATAGGCCATATAAGAAGGGATTGCCGCCAACGGGGAAGGTCTGAGGATGTAAGGAGGGGTCAGGAAGATGTCACAGGCCCCTCAATTTCCCGGCATCAGGAAAACTAATTTCAGCTAGCACTTTGGGGCGTGTGCTAGCTGATACGCCCAAAGCCCCTAGGATCATCTCCGTCTCGCAGCTAGGAAAAGGAAATGATAGTCTGTTGCTGGATGGACGAATCAACGGTCGAGACACCAAGATGACGGTTGACACGGGAGCAACACTTTCTCTAGTGAGACGGGACATGCTGGAAACATCTCAAAATATCTACATGACAAGATGTAACTTCGTTTTGAAAACCGCTACTGGTGAAACAGCACAAGTACATGGAGAAGCTAATGTCAAACTTGAGATAGGACCATTCAATATTGTACACCGAATGGTTGTAGCTGAGATAGTTGATGAAGTGATCTTGGGTTTGGACATTATGGACAAATATGGATTTGTGCTGGATATTAAGAACAGGATGTTACAAATGGGAAACGAAGAAATCTTGTTACATTCTGCGACCGCTTCATCGGACCATGTAAACATCATCGTCTCAGAATCAGTTCGTGTCCCCGGCAATTCTGAGAAAATTGTGCTGGCAGAGTTGGAAAAAGATCCTGGGGGATACCGAACGGGAGTTGTTGAACCGGGCATGACATTTCAAATAAGAGTCCTGCTCTGAAGGCGTTGTGGGCACAATGGGACTCCCTGAAAGTCGAAAATGGGCTGCTCAAAAGGGCTTGGGAAAGCGCGGATGGAAAGACGGTAACAATGCAGCTAGTCCTACCGAAGAGTCGCGTAAAGGAAGTCTTAAGGGAAATCCATGATGGAAGATCTGGAGCTCACTTCGGCGTCAACAAAACCTTGGGGAAGGTTCGCGAACGCTTTTATTGGGTCAATAGCCGAGAAGATGTCGCTAATTGGTGCCGGAAATGTACAACATGTGCTGCGAGTAAAGGCCCGAAAACTCGTAGCCGGGGAGCCATGAAGCAATACAACGTTGGGGCTCCGTTTGAGAGGATTGCGTTTGATATTGCGGGTCCATTTCCAGTCACCGACTCGGGCAACAAATACATTATGGTTGTTGCCGACTATTTCAGTAAATGGCCTGAGGCATACGCGTTACCAAACCAAGAAGCTATTACTGTGTCTCGTGCTTTGGTGGATAATTGGATTTCTCGTTATGGGCTTCCCATGGAAATGCATTCGGACCAAGGGCGAAACTTTGAGTCAGGGGTTTTCCAAGGAATTTGTGATCTCTTGGGTATTCGGAAAACCAGGACTACACCGCTGCATCCTCAGTCCGACGGAATGGTCGAGCGCTTTAACAGCACCATGGAAGAGCACCTATCGAAAGTTGTAGAGGCCCATCAAAGAGATTGGGATCGCCATTTACCGTTGTTTTTGTTGGCTTACAGAGCGGCGATCCATGAAACTACAAATCAAACTCCAGCCAAGATTTTGTTTGGACGGGAACTCCGCTTGCCTTGTGACCTTGTGTTTGGGACACCCACTCAAGAACCCAAGGAAGTTAGAAGCTATGTAGAAGAGCTTCAAGAGACGATGTCCCATATCCACGACTTGGCTCGAGACCGAATTGAGATTGCCAGTGACAGGATGAAGACGCGGTACGATTTGAGGGCGAATTCGGTAGGGTTTCAAGAGGGAGATTTGGTCTGGCTATTTAACCCTCAACGGAAGAAAGGGCGATGTCCGAAGCTTCAGCCGAAATGGGAAGGCCCTTATACCGTACTGACCCGACTTAACGACGTGGTGTATAGAATCCAAAAGAACCCCAGGGCTAAGATGAAGGTAGTGCATTTAGACCGTTTAGCCCCCTATGCGGGTTCAAATGACGATGAATGATTGTTCGAGACGAACAATTCTTAAGAGGGGGGTAGTGTGACGCGAACGACTCAATTCTAAGAAGCGGTGAATCAGAGTATCGAGTATTGTGTTGTGGACCGCTCACTTCTAGGAACTGAATAGAACTTCGAGTATTATTTACGTTTTGAATGGGTTTATTTATTCTTGTTTACGTCGGCATTGTTTGTCGCTATTGTGATTGAATTCCAATCATCTTGCCGAATTGAAATAATTCAGGAGAAACGCGAGAAAATACTCGAAAGTTCTGGAAAGAGTCGAAAGTTCTGGAAAGAGTCCATACCCAGATATATATGCGAGACAGCGAGTCGGTCAGTCGGTCTGGTTTTGGGAGAGCGACATAAAGGCGAACTCCGGCGATATCCAGCGAATTTAGAAAGCGATAAATTAAAGTGTTTTGTGTTCCGTTAGTGATTTAGAATATTAGCTGTGTTAATTAGTTGTAATTAATTTGATTTGTAAATAAACTTGCCGAGAAATTATCTCCAGCTCTTTAAATCAGAAACCCACATATAATAAACGTCACAATATAGATAGGAAAGATCTTACCAAAAATTGGCCAGAAACGAGGAGGTCGCAATTCGGCAGCCACTCACTCGAAATCTCACTCACTCACTTATTATAGAAGATCGAAAACAAAAAAACACACACCAAATTGAATAACAACTGTGTTAAATTAGAATCCGAGATCCAGTGAGGAAGAGAATCCATCGGGGTCTGTATCGTCTATAGTAGCAGTCGTTACATTAACATTTTCGCCATGGTTGGGAGTAGTTAAATCAGTTTCGCACTGAATTTTCTTAACGACGCGTCGCCATCAACTTTAACCAAAATATTTCCATATGATGTCCATACGTTTTTCTTTCCAAAAATGGATACCGTTTTCAAGTATAATTTGTATCGAGCTGGAATTAATTCTTCTTTAATATAAATCTTGGTTTTCTTCAGTTTACTCTTATTTTTAAACACCTTATCTCTGACCGTTTGATCAGAAAATTTTACTATTATCGGAGTTCCGCCTATTAAATTTTTACCACGAAAAGAATATCGCACATCCGAAGAAGCCAACTTGCACGTCCAATTTTTCTTCACAGAGCTTTAAAATTACATGAGTGTCCTGATTAGGATCTGAAGTTGTGGAAAAGCCGTGATATCGGAGATAAATACTCTTGTTTTGTTGTTCCATAAACGAAATTTTTTGATTAAGTTTATCAACTTTTTTTTAAATGTTATAACTCGTTCATTGCACTGCTTATATCGTAACTTTTCTTCTATTTTATTCAAAAGTTTTTCAGCTAGCTCGTCCATAAATCCATCAGAACAGAGAATTTTATCACAAAGATTTGTAACCATTTTTTCCATTGGGTTTTTTCGGGAATTATGTAACGTAAAGAATGTTATTGAAAATAGAGAACTGGGCTCTCCTGCTCCAAACTTTAATTTAAATGTTTATCTTCATCAGTCTGAGACAAAAACTGTTGAGCGATACGAGTAGCGAAGCAAAGCGTAGGCACAGATCTGTTTTTACAGGAGGCAAGTAAACCAAACAATTGACGATTACTCAGGTTATACAGGTAACAGGCGACACCACAATATCACAAATTATTCGAGAGAAGTAGAACTTTGATACTACATACCTCTCTTATTTTGCATTAAAACTTAGTAAAAACTAACTTTAAATCAGAGTCAATAAACTATTGTTCGCTGCTCGCCGAATGCTCGACGATAAAATCAATAATCATCAATATACATTATATCTTCAATAAAAAAAAATTAAACAATATTTTAGTAGATTTATTCAACAAATTTTGATTAGGTATTAATAATGAATAATTAAATATTTCAAAAAAATATGGCAATTTGGTAACTAACAAAAATTAAACTTTTATATTTTAATTATTTTACAAAAAACAATACAGTAAGAAAAATAAACAACAATATTTATTAATAAAAGATTTGAAATAAACTTAAGAAATAAGACTTATTTTATATTCTTATAATTAAAGCGAAAAATTTTTGACACATTGTTTTTAGTAAAAGTTAAAGGCTTCGTTTATAATTATTTAATTTTCAAATATAGTCGAAGAATACTGACTGGCATTTTATACAATATAGTAAATGATAATAAAACACCATATTGTTATTTTATTGTAGTATACTCGTATTCAACTTGCAGTAGTTGAAAAATCCTGTTGTAGCTTTCTCTTCTCCTGTCAATTGTGGAGAGGCGAAATTATCAAATTACAATACATACGAGGGGTGATCCAAAAGTAATGATCATGAAAATAAAATACAATGATAATAGTTAAAAAAATAATTTATTTTTTTACTTAGTCTCCTAACAAGTCAACACATTTAGTCTATCTTTTTTCTAAAACCCAGAATTCTCTTAAAAAAATTTTTTTTGACTCTCCAAAAACGCCTTAACTTCGCTATCGTCCTTAAATTTTTCGTCCCGGAGATGTTCCTTGAGTTGAAGAAACAGATGAAGTCACTGGGAGCTAGATCTAGCAAATAGGGTGGATGTTCCCGCAGTTTAAATTCCGCTTCTTTAATGGCAGCCATCGCAACTGAGGCTTTGTGAGCCGATGCGTTGTCTTATGTCTTTGGAAACAACACACTAGCTCGCACTTTGCCGCGTCTTTTTTTCTTAATAGCCTTTCGCAATCTTCTTATTTGGTCAGCGTAGTAAGATCCCGTAATGATAGATAGCACCCTTCTCCACCATAATTATTCCTTCAGCGTCCCAAAAAACAGACGCCATAACCTTTCCCGCCGAACTTAACACTGAATTTTTTTTGGAGTCGACGAGAAGGCTCGCTTCCAAGTCATCGATTATTATTTGGTTTCAGGATCAAAATGGTGGATTCAGGTCTCATCCATAGTCACAAAACATGACAAAAAATTTTCCATATCTGCTTAATACTTTTTGAGATTGGCCCTCGAAATGGCGACTTGGTTTTTCTTTTACTCGGCGGTTAACATTCTCGGCACTCAACGCGCGGAGCCCTTTCTCATATGTAGTTCGTTCAGAAGGATTCTTTGAACGCTGCCATATGAGATCCCTGTGACCTCAGCTACATGCCTGTTGGTCACATTTCTATCTGCCAACACCATATCTTTGACTTTTTTGCGTTATCTTTAGTGAGAGACGTGGATACACGTCTTTTGCGATGTTCATATTCAGTGGATGTTCTGACCAGCTTAAACTTTTTTGCCCAGCTTGAAACTGTGGGATATGGAGGAGCAGAGCCCCCCAATGTTTTTTGTTACAGAGGTACTTGATGACAGCTTTAATTTCGTTTTTGTCCATTTTGATGTTATACCTTTGACGGTTCGTATTCAAATGAATGTCCTTCCCGGAAATTGTGGCCTATTTATATGATTTTTTTATGGTGTCTTAGTGGGTATATAAGCAAGCAAAAAAACATTATTTTAGATTTTTATGCAAACTGGAAATAACCGATTATCATTACTTTTGGATCACCCCTCGTACTTATTTATACAGGATAATTTTTTTATTTGTTGCCGCCCGAAACTCAAAAAATAGGCAACACATTATACTTTGAAAATTTATTTTCAAAATTAAGGCATAGAGAGTTGTATATTAATGTCAACATTGTTGACAATAACTTTTGACAATGCTTCCAGAGTCAGTTCATTTGAATCATTTGTAGCCTCATTAATTAATTAATTAAATTGTTTATCGTTTGTATAACCCCATCATGTTAACAAACGATCTATTTTTAAGATTTCGGAAGGAACAAATAAAAAATCACCCTGTATATCAAGGTGGAGAAGTGTGCATAATTATTCCTTAGGTGCCCTTTATATTAACACCGAGGGAATAATTGCACTTTGCTCCTGTGACATATATTCTATTTTTTGCACGACCTATATCAATAATCTTAAGAAATTTTCTGTAAATTTTTAATAAAATTCAATCGCAAGCATAAATCTAATATTTTTTAAAATTACACCATAGCAACATCAACAACAACAAACATTTTCGTTGACAACGAACCTAACAACGAGTCGACGTTGTTAGCAACGGGAGCAAATATTTTCTCCCGTCGTTAGGCTCGTTTTTATCCCTTGGAAGCGAAATTAGATTTCTGTTACGATTTTAACACTCGAAAACTTGATTTCTACTCCCTGTCGTGCAAAAAATATTATTTTAAAGATTCTTCTTAAATTTGTTCAGTAATTATTGTGCTTTGTATTTGGTTAATTTATAAACTATTTTTAATTGAAAATGCAAATTTAATACGACTTAATTTTCATTATTAGTGTAATTGATAATACAAAGGATATTTAATTTTTGACAATTTCGTAAGTAAAATAAACAACTTCACATTTTTTTGTAATCCTGTAATATCTGAAAAAACTAGCAACAAATAATTCTGAATAATAATTATCGTAATTGAAAAAACATATACAATGTTTTTATAAAGGTAAAAATTTGTCGATATATTTTTTTATTAAAAAGATTATTAAATTAATCTTAACTAAAACCGACATTCCAAATGAGATTAATTAAATTTAGTTATTTCATTTTAAATAATTGATAATCGATTTTTTATTATTCCGATTCTCGATTATTCTGATTAATCGATTATTTATTACTTCGATTAATACACCGGTTTTTATATACAGTGTGAACCATTAGAAAATATACCTTTTTTAGTGTTTCAGCGTTTATAAGGGCTAATAAGCCCTGAAACGTTAGTAGTAAAGTAACAAAAATAAAAGTCTAAAAAAGTGCCATAAATAGGACTATTGCAAAATGTCTCGCCTATACTCAAATTTGTATTTCTTCATCCCGCTCGAAAAACCATATAGTTTTAAACACACTTTGAGAGCCGAAGGACAACTAATATAAAAAAAAATTTCTTCAGTGTTTATAAAAAAAGTAAAATTAAACGCTCGCAAAAAAAAAATTTATACTATCAACAAAACGTTTCTCTCCATCGGGCTCGAAGGACCATAAAATATATAAACTTTGGAAGTATACAGTTTGGAAAAATAAATATTTATTGCAATTTTCATAAAAAAAAGAGTACAAACTGTCTTCTCCAGCTCCTAATTCTATAAAAACTTTAATATAGATAACTAAAATAAAGATTTTTGGGTGTTTGAAGCGAAAAGTATTGTAATTTCTCCGTAGCTACCAAGACTTTTTTCTGTATCCGGCTCGAAGAATTATCCTAATATAAATCTACAATTTTTCTTAGTATTTACTATTCTTAACCTTTTTTTCTTTAGAAGTCCTTATTCTTGTTTTTTTCTAAATATTGTTTTCTAAATTCGCCTAAATTTTTATTCCTCCAGGACCTCCTAATTGACGTTTTTCACATCTTAAATCTTCCTTTATCGCTTGTTTTAGTTGTATTTTCTTTTCCAATCGTTGGTTTTGTGATTCTTAATTTTTTTTCTATAGGTTTAGAATCTACAGTTCTTATAAAATTGTCTACGTTTTAAAAGTTTTTCTTTGTTTTTTATTCTTGTACAACATACATATTAATCTTCCGAATTTTTTTTGTCATTAGGTCATCTTTTCTACAAAAATTTGTAGAATCAACTTTTCCAAATTCTTCTAGAATCTACTTCTGTTCTTCTTTTTCTACTTGTCGTAATTTTCCTCATTGTTCTTTTCTTTCGATTATTAAATACCCTATTTACGTAGGTTTAATAACTCAAGTCTGATAGAACTTTTGTTTGTTTATACGTACTTAAAATTTATTTTGGTGACTTAAAAGAACGTCTATACAATTAATTTATTTTTGAAATCAATCTATTACAAATAGATATGTCAATTTTTTAACGGTTGCTCCTTTCTCCTTAGTAAAAAAACTAGATAAAATGACAAATTGTGTTCTTTAAGTACATGTTAAAGACTAAAAGACAGTTTATAAAACTATGGAACTGTCCTTTGAAATAAAAGACGTTTGGCAACCCTAGGTTTAACCCTTGTTGGCTCACGGTGGTTTTGATACCAGAACAGTGTGTTGCAGACTTACTGAGGCGCAACGTATTCTGTGT
The DNA here is from genome assembly GCA_029207805.1 of Tribolium confusum. Lineage (NCBI taxonomy): Eukaryota > Metazoa > Arthropoda > Insecta > Coleoptera > Tenebrionidae > Tribolium > Tribolium confusum. The sequence continues at coordinate 9,663,803 of JALGAY010000010.1, read as the reverse complement.
TGTATAACCAGAGTTAAAATTTGACCTGTATAATGAGTTGCCTAATTGAGGGATAACATACTCTTGTAATACTTTTTAAATTTAATACAGTGCTTAAAGGAGAAATTAACAAAAGCAAAACACAACGTAGAGTCCAAATAACAAAATCCTTAGGCGATCATTTAAAAATCTAAATTTTGAAAAGACCAGTATCACATCTAGCTGGGCTGCTGCATTTTTGATGTTGCCCGGAAAAGCCAGTAATATTTCTATTCTTAACTTCACCGACATACACAAATTGCACACATTTGAACATCATCATAGTGCAGCGAAGACCATATTGTGCGACACAAAAAACAAGCCATATTGTATTTTAATTCGTGGTACGGACATAGATTGGAGCAATATTAGAGTATCAACTGCTATTAATCTCCCCAGCACAATTTCTCTGATAAGTCGTTCGTACACAATGGGGTGGAGAAGTATGACGTCAAAAATCCGCGAAAATTCCAAGCATTGTCATTCTAAAAGCATACCTCAAAAAAGTTGCCCTTATTGCACTAGTACGTAAGGTTGAAATTATAATAGCTAAATTTTGACCGAATAAAAATCACATATGAAAACACAAATAAAACATAAAAACACTCAACTCTAATATTTTAGACATTCTAGTTTTAATCCAGTCACAAATTACAAATAATTCTCACATAATTAAAAAATTAATCGAAAATAGAAATTACAATACAAGCTTCGTGCTGGCAAAGTCATCCGAAGAGCTGTAAACCAACTACCGAGGTCGACTTTTTGAAGGTAATTTTATCGAATGTCAATGTTTCAAAATTTCGCGCTGTTTTGACGTCATGGCTTTTGCACCCCGTAGGACAGCCCGGAAAACAACGACGTCCCTGGCGGAGAAAATTTTAAACACAAAATTAAGAACAGACGTTTTGGAGGGAAAGTTGTCACGTCAACTAAAATTGTTAATAAGTTCGTGCAATATGACGTTGAATTGACGTCTGGTTGGGTGTTTCTTTTTGTGTTAGAACTGTTTCAAATTTAGGACAAAACAGACAACACGTTTTTTTATTATTTATTTAAAACACCTGTTAAAATAACCTGTTAAAAATTAATTAAATTAATAAACAACTGCAGAACATTTAACATTGACTTGGCTTCCTGTCACCAAATCAGTCTCTTTAGAGTAAAGCCGCTCTGAGATCTCACATTTGATGGAGAAAATCTGAATAACTGATTTATAACTGCTTGAACACCCCTATTTTACCAAATGTCATATTTCAGCGCGGCTCAACTCTACAATTCTTTCACATCATGAGAAACATAAGATCACCTCTTGCATCAGTAGTTACAACAATTTTATCAGGTTCAAAGTTACTATCAAAAACACGTGGTCGGTTATCTTCAGTAATATTCTTTTATTTTATTTGCTTTACCTTCCTCTCGATCGATGAGAAACGTCGGAAAAATGACAACCCATAAAGGATTTGTAGTGTCAATACGTAGTGAAGACAAACGTGCGTTATTAATATAATATTTAAAGAATAACGATAAAGGTCAAATTTAAATTAACAATGTGCCTTTTAATGCCCTCTTTATATATAATTTTGTTCAAAAAAATTTCAATTGCTCTGCCATAAAATAACTTCTTATTATCTTCTTTGTGGTGTACTTTTACATGAGGTGCTAAGGCTAACTTTTTTAATTGGTCTATTTAATTTGAGGCTGTATGCTGTACAATAATGTGTCTTTTTAAATCTCCTTTACGTATCGTACTGTAGTTGCATGTGTAACATTTATATGTTCGAGCATTTTCTCGTGCTGTGTGTTTTGCAACAATGTGTGCATTAAAATTACTCTTAGAGATTGATTTGTAATCACAGTGATCGCAACGAAACCACTTACATTTATCTTTTGGTGCATGTTTAAATTTTAAATGTTTTGTTAAGCCTGGCTTTAGTTTACTTATGTAAGGGCAGTGCTTACATTGATACCATTCTATCTTTTCTGGAGCTGTATGACATTGTATAATATGTCTTTTTAAATTTCGTTTATATACAGATTTAAACGTGCATGTGTTACATTCATATTTTTGCACGCGTTCTGGCTCTCCGTGTTTTGCTTGAATGTGTGCTTTAAGAGTATTCTTCACCGTTGATTTGTATTCACAGTGATCGCAGTAAAACCACTCTTTTTTTTCTTTTGACACGTGCTTTAATTTTAAATGTTGTGTTAAACCTGACTTTACTCGATTTCTATAGGGACAGTGCTCACACTGATACCATTCTATCTTCTCTGGGGCTGTATGACGTCGAATAATATGTCTTATTAAATTTCGTTTATAAATGGTTTTAAACATGCATACGTTACACTCATATTTCTGCACATTCTCTCCCTCTCTAGATTTACTAATAATAGGGCGTTTCTTCTTAGTATTGACCTTACAACATAAATGGTGTCTCAATGAAAGTAATAGTGAAAATGTTGAGAAACTGCAATATCTGCATACGTAACAGTTTGCACAAACAGATATAACTGGACGTATCTTGTCTTTTGCATGTGAATTTTGAAAATGATCCCAAAAGGAAATTCTCAAATCTGTTTTGAAGCTGCACTGTTTGCAGTGATACATTTCTAAGTCACTCCTCTTGCAAGCCATTTTAGTTGAGAGTTTTATAATGTAAAAAAATATGTTTGTTCTCAATTATGATCAGCTTTTGCCATATTGTTAATGGGTATCTAAAACAAATACCATTTATAAAAAAAATATTTTTAAAAGTGGGCTTTAAATTTCCTACCCCCCCTTTAAAATGGAACTCCTCTTGTCATCTTCAATCAGGACAACAACAAAATTTTTGTTGGATTAATTAACCTAAAAATCTACAAAATTTTAATATAAAAATAAACAAGAAGCCCTGACGTCACTACAGCGCGAAATTTTGAAACACTCATTCGATAAAAATACCTTGAAAATGTCGACCTTACTGCATATGTAAATAAGATTAAATTTACAAAGATCAAATTTCATGCCATAAAAAAAGACCTAAAAAATGCCAAAATGCCGGTAAGTCACAAATCACATCAAACTTATACCTAATGACGAAATTAAATGAAAATAAAACGTTGGATGCACTGATTTCCTCCATTTCCAAGAACTAACATGAGCGAATTCCAGCGGTCCATGCCGAATATGAGCAAAGTTCCTTCCATTTCCATGCCTAAATTTCCAATTTTATGTACTCGACTATCTTCGGTAGTTGCTTCACAGCTAATAGGGTGACTTTGACAGCATGAAGCTGGCATGGTAGTTTTCATTTTTGATTAATTGTTAATTATATAAAAATTATTGTAATTTGTGACTAAATTAAATCTAAAATGTTTAGGGTATTGGAGTAGAATGTTTTTATGCCTTATTTGTGTTTCCATATGTGATTTTTATTCGGTCAAAGTTTAGCTGTTATAATTTCAACCTTATGTATTAGTGCAATAAAGTCGACTTTTTTAAGGTATGTTTTTAGAATGATAGTGCTTCGAACTTTTGCGTGTAAATGACGACACACTTCTGAACCTTACTTAAAACTAGCATCTATGGTTCGCCGGCGAAATTCATTTCCAGCAGCGCGGACACGGTTTACATTTTCCAGCACATCCACGCATAATTTAAAACTGCATTTAATTAGAGGTTTTATACCGTCTAAAAAAATAAATTAAGTAATAAAATAATTAAAATTTTTGTTTAATATTGTAAAAGTGATGAATTTTACGCACAGATGTTGAAATTTGCCGAAAATGTCACCAAAAACAACTCAACTATCTACCAAAAAAAAAAAAAAAAAGAAAAAAAATATCTTTGTTGATCACGCTACCTATACAAAATATTAGGATAAGTGATAAAGAGAACTAGAACTGACACATAGAAATGTTATTTAATGGTAAAATTCGTCACTGATAAATCTAAAACAAAAAATTTTAATGACTTTATTACTTTTTTATGCAGGTATCGTAAAACCTCTCTTCAAATGCAGTTTTAAATTGCGAATGGATGTGTCAGTAAATGTTAGTAAACTATGCGCGCGCTGCACGTAGTCCAAAATTCGAAAAAAATTGGCTAAAAATCAAATTTTTGCTTCAACAGTTTTAAAAGGACTAGTATAAAGTGAAAAAAATAATAATAGTTATTTGTGTACCTAGACCAAAAAGTGTATTTTTTGCCGAGTCTAATTTTAATGGCTGAGACGAAACCGAAGCAGACGAGGACAAAAGTAACACTTTTTGGCAGTGGTGTACACAAAATTTTTTAGGTAACTTTTACAAAAATTGAATTTTTATTAGTATTTGTGGATTAGCTTTTTGACGCAGCGGCCGAAAGCGGCTCATTTTTCGCCGCTGTCAAAAAGGTTGATTCAGAAAAATTCAAGTTTTGGTCAAAGTCGACTAAAAAATAAATTAGAGGATTTTTGTAAGTGTTGAAAATGACCAATATATAAAAAATGTCATTCAATTTCAAAAATTTTATAAAAACGAGAAAACGGTGAATTTTAAACATGGTGTAACTTTTTAATTAGCCTGAAGATGGCCACGACAGTGTGTTGAAAATGTAGCGTTTAATAAAGTACAATTTTGAGAGAGAAAGACCATTTTATTATCTTGATTATTCAATTTTAGTTTTCCTTAAATTTTAATTTTGCTATTAAAGTTTTTTTCCGATAGTTATTTATCGCGCAATCTCAACTTTTTAAACATCCTTCCCTCCAATCTTATTTATTCCTCTATGAATTAAATCATCAAAATTTTCGACAAATTGTTTTTTTTTATTAATTTACAGCCACAAATTAAATGATGTGGAAAAAATTATTAGGTACAGTTAAAGAGAACCTTTGGCAAAGTGTACTCTATTTTTTTCATTTTTTTTTTTAATAAGAAATAAGGCAAAAAAGGAGTTGAAGTTAAAACTTCGGATACCCGGTAAATATAAATAAATATATTCATTGGGTAATATGCATAAAGAATAGCAAAAGCTTTTTTGTCCTCCCGTATTGTAAAGTAGGCTATCATAGTTGTGCATCCACCAATAGTAAGTCGGACTTTTGGAAACTGTGCGGTAAAAATGAGAAAAACACCGGGTCTCACATTGTACGGTTAGAACTACCACAGGAGATGCTTGAGGAAAAAACTAACCTTGCAGTAATAAAGTTTATGAATCAAAGTGTACGTACCTAAAATATTGCCACATATAAAGCCATATTTAATAGAAAAATAATATATTGAAAAAATCGCTGAAACGTCACAGGTCTTACATCAAACGTTGTGTGAGACCTTAGACAACGCACAGCGTAGTTCAAGTGTGGATCCCCATTACTAACAACAATACGAAATTATAGGTATAAAAGTATATTTTGGAAAAAGTTGCAGTTAATAAATTTTAAAAAAGACAACGTGTGTATTTAAGATAGATTTAAAAATAATATGCAATTTTATATAGAACAGAATGTAAAAATAAACCGCTACAGCGCCATGTCTAGTTAATAAATGTCATTATTCTATTCTATGGATCTGTGGCCATTATTGTTGAATGTTGAATCACTCAGTAATTATCAGTTTAGAATTAAAAAGTGTGAATAAAAGTACTAGAAAGACCTTTAAACATGTTTTAAAGAACATTATGCAAGCAATGACAGAGTATTTAAGCCGCATTGGGGTACGTTTTATTCGTTTTTAGAATTTATTTGTACCTAACCTAACTTTTGACATGGCGCAAAAAAAACAGAATTTGACTCTTTCGGACAAAAAAAAATTATACAAATCTTATGCGTTAGTTAATTTTACAGGCTCCAACTAATCAGGCCCTCGCTTTCAGCTCGGGCCTGAAACAAAGCTGTCGCCTGTAAAATTAAAGCTACCGCATACGAATGTAAATAGCTATTACTAGCTAGTTATCTCCTTTCAGCAAATGCTAATTGCATAAGTTTGTCATGTTTTAATCAAGCAAAAGCATTTGCTAAATTTTTATGCATTTTACTCCTTGTAACTATTAAAAATTTTAATTTACAAAAACTATAAAAGGACTTATCCGATTTTCAAAAATAAAAAACCGTTATAAAGTCTACTAAGTATTTTTCCAATGGTGTCATTTGACATCACTTGCCATTTAAAATACTGAATGTGGTAGCCACCCCTGCTATAGGGTGAAATATCATTTTTAATATTACTTCACATTTTTTCCCTTCTAAATAAAGTTGACCTGTTCAAGCAATTTTCGAAAAAACATCGTAGAAACTTGCTTGTTTTGTTTCGTTGCGCCACCATGTGAAAATATCCAATTATATAAATATTTATGTCTCAAATATGTGTCCGCATCAAAGTATTATATTCAAGGTAATCATAGAGTCCATAATTCACTTGAAAACTATGTATTTTTACGTCTTACTGTTTCAAATAAGCTCATTATGAGCTCACATAGACGCGTTAATTAAAAAAAACGTTCATAACTTGTTCAAAATTATTCTTACCGTGAGCGTGCATTTAGAGGACTCGGCATTCGCTTCATTCGTTCAAACCCCACTCGCCCACATTCAACACTTTCAATCCTCGTTATGAAAACCAACTAAATTGACATACCATAGCCCATTAAAGACAGATTCAATTCCTGTTCTTGATAGTTAAACATCCACTTTTGTCTTGTCTTGTCCTGTTCGGGCCTGGTATGGTCTAGCTCTTCTACCAATTCCAAGCCCCTAAAACAAATCTTTGTGCTGATTTTCTCGTTTCTTAGTAGTATTTACCACTATCAGAAGTATCAGATAATAAATTTAATATTAATTATAAAAGGTGTTCCAATCGAGCAACATCGAGAAGCTGTATAGAAGTATTAATTAGAAGTCTTCTTAATTTTTGATGTACACAATATTTGCACAAACTCATGTGTGGTGTGGTTTTATGTGATTTGATCGTTGTGAAAATTTGAGGTTATGTTTTTATGTTAACGTCGGATAACTGATTTTTCCGGGTAGCATCAAAAGTACAGTGGCCCAGCTAAATGCAGTAAAAATGCATGTGCATAACCATTCATTTACTCCTGCTGTGTTTTGTGTTTCAAATAAAATTGGTTCACAATAAATAAGGAGAAACAACAAACCTTTTCAGTAAATTTCAAAAAGCAATTTTACTAATAAGTATAATTAATAAAAAAAAAACTGCTGATTGTTTCATTTTAACCCATACATTACAAAATAAAAAAATGTTTTTTTACAATGAAACCGTGCAGAAATATGAATGAAATTTATAATCAGTATAGGTAAATAACAGCTATTTAACATACTCAAAAATTCTCGTAAGACAAAATAACTTTTTAGAGTTTTTTTTTTTTGATTTTTGTATATTTTTACAAGTTATACAAATTAATTTTTTGAAGCTGTTGCTAAAAAGAAATATTGATGAAATTTACACAAAACATAGGTATATAGCAGAAAAACATCGTCTATCATGAACACTTACTTGATTAAGGTAGGTTTTAAAAATTTTTGAAGTTCAACTACTGAAGGTAAATTGATGATTTGAAGTATGTAGAAAATTAATGAAAAAGTAAATAGATTTTTGTGTAAATTATAAATAATTATACTGTCTAATTTTTCTTTTTTAAATAAATTGCTATTTTCAAAACTACCGTTGTGACATCTTACTAAAGAAGAATGAGATAAAATAAACAGTGCTTTTTAATAAGCACTCAAAATGAAAAAAATATTTAATCTATTAGGTATTATCAAACAAAAAATATACTTAACAAAATTTTATTATATTTACAAATATGTTTGTTCTTAATTGTAAGTGGTGTGTTTACACTTTTAAATTTGAGCATATCATCATCATCATTTATTTTTTCGATTATATTTTACAAATTTCTTAAAATTAATTACAATGTGTTTTAATGTTTTACATGTGCGCTGCTTAAGGCCTTTTACATAACATAGGTAAATTTCGACTCTATCTTGCGTGTCTCTAAAATGGTTTAGAAGCAATGCACAGTTATAAAAAACGCTATATTGTGGAACATAAAAAATGTTAAAAAAAAATATTTTGGCTCAGAAAACTACATCAAGTTTGTCTTTTACAAATTGTATATCGTCTACTAGAGAAGTTTATAAAAATACACAAGGTGTTTTAAGTTTATCAATAAGACTTTGATACTTGTCTAAACTGATTTTGATATATTCCAGAATTTTGTTAAATTTTTTTTAACTTTTTTTTTGTTGATATACAGTTGAACTCGTTTAGTACGTCATCGGATAGAGAGTTAACCCGGTAGTACGCAACATTTAAGAGGTCCTTGCATCATTAATTAGGCTTTTAATTTCACCTGGGATTTTGCGTCAGTCCTCTTAGAACGTCAAAATTCCGCTGGTCCTGTAGTTAACGTTATATCCGAGTTTGACTCTATATTATAGTGTTTTTTACAATTATACATTGTTTGTAAACCATTTCAGAGACATGCTGTATATTAAAGTTTAACTAAAAAATTAATTAAGAATTATAAGTGTGAACAAAAAATCGCGTCCATGTTTTATTAAATAGTCATTTATTTTTTCTGCAACTTGATGGAAACGACACAGAAAGTTATTTTGGCAGAATTCTTTACATTACTAAAATAAGCAAATGTAGTAAAAGTTTTTAAAACGCTATATAAGTTTCAAAAACTACATTTCAAAATTGTAAGCAACAAGAATACGGCTTTTGCAAAACATTTTTGAAAAGCGCTTGTTATGAGCTTTCCAACGATGTATTACAAGTAGGGTAGTGCCGTTTAAAATTTTCAAGTTGGGGTGGCTGTGGCTTAAAGGATGGGTGGGGATGCGTCACTTACTATGTCATTTTGATTTCTCTAGCAAGCACCAAATCGGTTTTAAGTGATTCTCAATAACTTTTTCAATTCTAGAGATATTGCCGATTGCAACTTTTAAAATTGACACACTGTATGTAGCAGAGGTGAAAACTGATGAATTTAAAGCTGAACAATTTTCTAGTATGACCAAATTACGTAAAACCATGAGGTATTGTAAAAAATTTATTCACAACTTAAAATTCAAAAATATCAAAGTGGCTGAACCTATAACTGTTGAAGAGATTCATATGGGTTTTAAGCGATTGATCAAATGTTCAGACTCAGCATTTTAGGAGAAACTTATCAGTTTTTAAAAAACGTCTTAACATAGAAATCATCTTTAACTGATTGGCCATTCTTGTCAAATTTGCGGTAGAAACCCTGAACAAATATTCACTCCCTCATTTCCAGGTAGCACTTTTAGTAAATTAAGATTTAAGCTTAACATTTAGAGAAATGCTACAGAAAAACTACCGAAAGCCCTTCTCTGTATTTGGTGAATATTATAATTTTATTGCTTAAGACCTCAAATCAATGAAATCCTTTGTAGTAGGTTCTTGGGCGAACGGGACTCCCAAGATTCGTCTTCACTCTAGCTTCTAAAATCCCTTCGCTCTTTGGTTTTACAATTGTCGTTCTGTTAGCAAGCAAACATACTCCAACCGTTACCTCTATTCCAGTAGACAGGATCAACTCTTCTTCCCCAATTCTAAAAATGTTCTTCTTACAGTCAAATGTCAAGCTTTGTCCATATCCATAATGAACTCTTCTTCGTTTACTGCTACCATGACCCATTTGACATGGAACTGAGGAAGGGTGAATTCAACCCGAAACTAGTATTCCAAAATATAAAAATAAATAAAATCTGAGCGAAAACGTATTTTATTGTAAAAAAACAAGAAATGTTTTTAATTTTATGAACATCTAACATTATTTTTAACATATAACATGTATTAACATCTAAGCACCAAATCAGCCTCTTTCCACTTCTTCCACATCATTAAAAAGATCAGATCACCATTTGCATCAGTAGCTCCAACAATCTTTTGAGATTCCATGCTACAGTCAAACCACGAGGTTAGTTATCCTCAGTAATATTTTTTCTTTTATTTGCTTTCTCATTTTTCTCGTCTACTTTGGGTACGTACAACTTCAATTTGTGCTTCATACGCTGTTATTAAAACACGACAGTCCAAATTTAAATTTTGTTCAGGTTCCAATTTTAATTTATTTTTCTAGTCAAGGTAATAATTTTAAACTTCCAAATCTATGTTCAATTTGTATTTACATTGAAATCTACTTTCAATCACTATCACGATCCTTTTTCGCCCGAACAGTAGCTCTTTTAGGAAGCTCTATATTAGGAATAAGAATCAGTTTACTGTTTATTAACTAATCTTTCAATTCTTTTGTATATTTGAACTAAAAACCGGAACTTCATCAGTGAAATCTGGAATGGCCAGAACAGAAAATCAGTCCTTTCAATCAATGGAAAACGTCGAAAAAATGACAGCCCATAAAGGATCTGTATTGTAAATACGTAGTGCAGACACACGTGCGTTATTACTATTGACAGAAAAACAATAAAACTCAAATTTAATTAACAAAGTGCTTCTGAATATCCTTTGTAAATATAGTTTTGTTCAAAAAAATTTCAATTGTTGTGCCATAAAATACCTTCTTATTATCTTCTTTGTGGTGTACTTTTACATAAGGTGTTACGACTAAATTTTTTAATTGGTGAATTTAATTTGAGGTTGTATGCTGTCTTATAATGTGTCTTTTTAAATCTCCTTTACGCCTAAAATTTTTCTCGCATGTTTCACATACATATTTTAGCAAATTTTCTCGTGCTGTGTGTTTAGCAACAATGTGTGCCTTAACATTACTCTTATAAATTGATTTGTATTTACAAAAGTCGCAACTAAACTTCTCATCATCCTTGTGTATCACATGCTGTGCCTTTATATGCACTGTTAAATCTCCTTTTGTTTTACTTTTATATTTACAATGCTCACATTGATACCATTTTATCTTGTCCGGTGCTGTGTGACGTCGAATAATGTGTTTATTTAATTGTCCTCTATATTTAGTTTTGAAGAGGCATATGTTGCACTTAAATTTTGTCACAGTTTCTTCTCCATTATTATTCTCTTTTTCTGAGAAATGTATATATTTAAAATGATCTTTTAATCCTTCCTTTACCTTACTTTTATAAGTACAGTACTCACACTGATACCATTGTATCTTGTCTGAGGCTGTATGATGTCGAATAATATGTCTGTTCAAATTTGGTTTATACATGGTTTTAAACGTGCATGTGTTACATTCATATTTTAGCACATTTTCTTGTGGTGTATGCTTTGTTAAAATATGTTTTTTCAAGCATACTTTATATATAGACTTAAAATCACAACTATAGCAGTAAAATAACTTCTTACTTTTGTGATTCATTTTTATATGTCTTGTTAAACCTGATTTATTTATGCTTCTGTAATTACAGTGCCCACATTTAAACCATTCTATCATATCTGAGGTTGTGTGGTATCTCATAATGTGTAATTTTAAACAACTCTTCCATCGCGTCTTATATATACATGTGTTACATTCATATTTTTGCACATTTTCTAAAAAAAAATTTCTTTCATTTTCAATACACTGTTTCTTCTTAGTATTGTCCTTACAACATAAATGATGTCTCAATGAAAGTAATAGTGAAAATGTTGAGAAAGTGCAATATCTGCATACGTAGCAATTTGCACCAACAGATATAAATTTCTGTATCTTGCTTTCTGTGTGGATTTTTTTAACATGATCCCACAAAAAAATTTTCAAATCAGTTTTGAAGCTGCATTGTTTGCAGTGATAAATTTCTAAGTCATTCTTCTCACAAGCCATTTTCGTTGACAGTTTTACAATGTTAAAAAGTTGTACGATGTGAAAGTAGAATTCTTATTAAAAGTAGTTGTTCTAATTATTGTGAGCAGCTTTTGCCCTACTGGCATGTACAAATATCTGAAACAAATACCATTTATAAGAAATAAGTATTTAGAGAAGTAGGCCCTAAGTTATCTACCCCATTAAAAATGGAACTCGTCTTGTGCTCTCCAATAAGTTGGAGAATGAAATTTGTACAAAATTTTAATTTTCGGATAATTGATATAGACTCCAAAAGCCCTGACGTCACTACAGCGCGAAATTTTGAAAACATTATCATTCGATAAAAATACTTTGAAAAAGTCGACCTTACTTCATAGGTAAATAAGGTTCAATTTATAAAAATCAAATTTTATGAAATAAAAAAAGACGTAATAATGCCGACATTCAATACCCTGAACCTACTATTTATCGATAAGGCACAGATCACAACAAACTTACACCTAATAATAAACAAACCAAACGAAAATAAAACGTTTGATGTATTAATTTCCTCCATTTCCAAGAACTAACATGAGCGAATTCCAGCGGTCCATGCCAAATATGAGCGACGTCCCTTCCATTTCCATGCCTAGATTTCCAATTTTGTGTACTCGACTATCTTCGGAAATTGCTTCACAGCTAATGGGGTGACTTTAACAGCATGAAGCTGGCATGATAGTTTTTATTTTCGATTAATTTTCTAATTATGTGAGAATTACTTGCAACTTGTGACTAGATTGATAAAATTAAAATGTTTGGGGTATTGAAGTAGAGTGTTTTTTTTTTTGCCTTATTTATATTTCCATATGTGATTTTACATCGGTTAAAGTTTAATCATTATAATTTCAACCTTTTATACTCATGCAATAAGAGCGACTTCTTTAGTACATGTTTTTAGAATAACAGTACTTCAAACTTTTGCGTATAAATGACGACAAACTTTTGAAGCCTATATGCCTATATGTATTAATAACTAGCGTCTACGCTCAGTCGGCGAAATTCATTTCCGTCAGCGCGCGCACAGCTTACATTTATTAGTACATCCACTCACAATTTAAAATTATATTTAGTTAGAGGTTTTATACCGTATAAAAAATTAATCATTTTTCATTCAGTGACCATGCCTCAAAAATATATTTTTTCTACTTTGCGTTTGTAACAAAGCCTAATACGATACCGATTTGGGTGTCGTATTAGCCAATTCAGCACCCATTTGCGTGCTAAACAGTACTAGTGCAATTTATTTTTTGTGGTTGGTGACGCTTTCGCTGGTATCGGACTTCTGAGATGATGAATAAAACGTCATAAATCTCCAGGAACATTTGTGACGTTTCAGCGTTTACATGTCACCGTTATAAAGTTATAATAATTTTATTTGAACAAATTTTGTAGCACTTGATGACCAGTAATCCCCTCACCAAGATGTTTTTGTGTGTGTCGCAATTAACCTATCAAACACTCGAACAATAGGGTGGGCAAGCCGCTTGAACAATGAGGTAACTTCAACTTTCTTTTTGAAAGAAGACGCTTTAAAAGAGCTTTTAGCCACTATTTGCAACCCCCATAGCAATTGATAGTTTACAAATTATTTGCTAAATGAGTATGTAGCACTGCTTGGTCTGACATAACGATGAGAAGAATCGTATAAATTCCGCGATTTGATAATTCAAGGGTCTGTGGTACTAACAAAAATGCATGTTTTGTTAAAATTAATAAATGCAACAATTTTGTACCTATTGTTAGTTTGTAAAAAAAATATTTAAAAAAATTATAATGTATTAATTACTGTGTAAAAGCAGTTTGAACAGTAGAAAGTTGATAATTTTAAAGACGCCTAGTTCAAATTTTTATTAACCAATAATAAAAAAAAAGTTATAAAATTGTTGTAAACCTTCAACTTGAGGGCACAAGAGCGTATTTATTTTTCTAAAATGTATAGTTTTTGATTTAATTTATAATTGTTTTAGAGCTTCTTTTATTGATGTTACTGTCACCCTTTGCCAAAGAAATGAGTTTTTTTCCTCTCAAGCCTTCGGTAAATTTACATTAATTAATCCTGTTTTTGAAAATGTTTTCTATTTTATACATAATGTATAAATTAGAAATAATGTATAAATATGTATAATAATAGAGTTAGGAGTCAATTTCTTTAAATAATTTCTTATGTCACCGCCCAATATTCTGACAGGCCCCCTTTCATTGTCATTCAAATAGATTCCCAGCTAGACCAACCCTTTTTGTGCCTGACCGACAAGTATTAAAAAAGAAAATGGCGTTTATCATTAGTGCAGCATTTTAATAAATAGAATCGAAATTTAAAATAAATTTTGTAATTATATTACAAGTAAAAATATTTTATTTTTACTAATATAATTCAATTTAAAAATTACATATTAAATGATTAAAATATACGATAATTTTTTTTTAAACCAATACTGTAATTATTGATGCTAAACATAATACATAACAATTTTGTATAAAAACTATGTTATTATGTATGTATATTATGAAGTCTACAATTTTATTAATTATGCGTACGTTCTTGTCCCAATTGTTGAATAAGTTTGAATTAGGATCTCAGGTTGGAGACAGTAAATTAAATAGTTGGATGTATTGTCGACGTTTCGTCAATTTATTTTGACGTCTTCAGGGCTTAAAGCGAAAGCGGCCGTTCCCATCTTCAGATTTAAATAATTAGCCGTTTCTTAATACATGATTCAATTATAATATACACCAAATTAAGAATAATAAACAAACTTGCCATTTAAAATACTGAAACTGGTAGCCACCTCCGCTACAGAGTGAAGTATCATTTTTAATATTATCTTAAGTAATTTTTCCCCTTCTAAATAAAGTTGCCTGTTCAAGCAATTTTCGAAAAAACTTCGTTAAATACCCAGAAATTTGCTTGTTTCGTTTCATTGAATCACCATGTGTAAATATTTAAATATACCGTATTTTTTAATTATATTCCGTTGTCTGTCTCTTTTCAACACATTGCTGTACAGGGTGGACCAAATGTATGAAACCGGCCGTTTTTTTGTACAGCAACATTTCTCTTAAAAAGCTTGTTTTTTAAAAAAATCAAGAAAAAAAATCACATAAAAACAAATATGTTACTATAGTTATCTTAAAAATTTAAACAAATAAAAAATTTTTAAGCATCGCTTCAGGTAGCATCTTCCTAGCCATTTAATGCCTATATTTTGTTTTTTCGAAATTCTTCATAGTTTAGCCAAAAAACGGCCGGTTCCATACATTTAGTCCACCCTGTATATGTTGCTATGTAATATAGATTATGTGTTGAAAAGAGACAAACAACGGTATATAATTAAAAAATAGAGTATCATTATATGTAAATTTCATTTCAAATGTTCCGTATCAAAATAATATGCAAGTAGAGTAGTTACCCCAAAAGAGATGAAAGTGAAAATGTTTATACTCGTATTTATACAATAATACATGGAAAATTATCATACGTCTAGGTTTCGCAAAATAGTCCCTAAAAAAATTATATTCTCTAAAGGCCCAATTCTGTTAATACTTTCTTAATCACGAACATTTTTTCTCACTTTCTAAAAAAAATTAACTTTAAAGTTACACCAAAAATAAGCGCTGTAAATTATAATAAAATTTACTATTTTTAAAAAAAATTGTGCATTTCAAAATAAAGTACTCACCTTACAGATTTTGTACTAAAAATTTCAAAACAAAACTACTACTAATTTGTACTCCAAATCGTGGAGGGAGGAATAACAGAAGTGGGCATAAGCTTGAAATCTTGGTCGATAGCCAAACACCTTTTACGATAATGTTCACTGTACTCGGGATAACTTTTCCCCCAATACAAATTTGCAAACGGTGGTCTCGACAATAGAATAACATCGTAAAAGGTGTCTGTACCTTAACCAAGAAGCTAATATTGTCGGTATAGGGCATGCCAACTCCTCTTATTCATTCTCCACGCTCCAAATAAAAAAAAATCTTACGTAAATATTCCCCTTAAATTTAGAATGTCAGCACAGAACAATTTTTGGAACAAAATAGTTCAAATTTCAGAAAATACTAGTTTCATGTCTATTCAATAGACTCTGCAAAATGTGAAAGCTATTTGACAAAGTTGATTATTTACATTTAGAGCCAATTTTGATGAGTTTTAAACCACTGTGCGCTGCCAGGAATTAATTTCGCCGCTTAAATTGACGCTAGTGACAAAAAAGTTGAAATTTTTATATTAAAGTTGTACAATTTTGTTTTCACAAAAACAATAAAATTTTGAAATTTTATAATTTTCAAGGTGATCATTGAGTCTATATGGAATTTGAGAATTATGTAAAAAAATTTTGACACTGCCCGGTGGGATCATAAAAGGGGTGGTACCGTTTAAAACGTTCTGTAAAAATACATACCGCATTGCTATAGATCGTCTGTTGGTTGTGCTGCTTCAAGATCTCTAACGCACTTGTAAATAAGGGTCGTTCTTAAATCGGTTAATATGTGCGGTGTCTCGAACTAAACGTTTATAATCGTCTAAGTTTACTTTAGAGTCTAGACTTTAAACTAGTCAGTAGTTATAAAACAATTTAACGTGCTCTATGCATTTTACCATGCATAAACAAAACAGTTTGAGGCCACTGGTTTATCCCAGTTTGAATGTGAACCTGAAAATCCCACCCACTCAACCGAGTTAAAAATGAACCTTATAAATAAGTGCACTAGAGGTCATAGAAACAACACAACCAACTGACGACGATACAGCATCTTTAAAGAGCGGCTTACAATTTTTGCAGAAATTTACTTGAAAGCGCATTTCTTCGAACAGTATTTTTCCGCTTTCGTGAAATTATGTTCCGCACTTTTACCCAACCCGTGTTAAGCGGTACCACCCCTTTTATGATCCCACCACACAGAGTCAAAAAAATAAGGTATACTTACGTCTTACGCTTTCTATGTCTCAAATAAGCTCATTATGGGCTTACAAGCATTAGATAAAAAAAAACGTTCATAACTCTTTCGAAATTATTCTTATCGTGAGCATACGCCTTAGACAGAAATCGGCATTCGCTTCATTCGTTCAAACCCCACTTACACCATATTCAACACTTTCACCCCTCGTTATGAAAATAAACTAAATTGACATACCACAGCTTATCAATTTCTGTTCTTGATAGTTAAACGTCCACTTTGTTATCGTCTTGTCTTGTCCTTGGTTCTGGCCTGGTATGGTCTAGCTCCTCTACTAATTCAAAGGCCCTAAAACAAATCTTTGTGTTGATTTTTCTTGTTTCTTGGTAGTATTTACCACTATCAGAAGTATCAGACAATAAACTTAATATTACTTAGAAGTCTGCTTAATTTTTGATGTAAACAATTTTACACAAACAAATGTCTGGTTTTTTGTGATTTGAACAGCGTGAAAATCTGTGGTTATGTTAACGAGTTAACGTCGATTAAGAAATATAACTGACTTTTCCGGGCAGCATCAAAAGTACAGTAGCCCAGCAAACTAGATGCAGTAAAAATGCATATGCATAGCTAGACTCTTTAAAAGAGCCTTTCCCTAAATTCGGTGGTAAATGGAGAAATCATTGTAAAAGTTTATTACTTATAACTCGAAAACCCGTCCACATTTTTAAATGTGGTTTTCACAATATTAAATTATTTACATTTCTAAAGTAGTGTAAAACAACAAAATAAAAAATAGCATTATTGTTGTTAAAATTATGATTTTTTTAATTGTATCTTGACATTACATATCTGTCTAAAAATGTGTGAAAAATCAGAAATTCAAATTTTTGAATACACAATATTTTGTTTTACTATTTTTTTTTATATATCTTTTGCATGTACCTACACACTTGGTTTATAAATTTTTGTCTATACCTACAAGCCAATCTTCTCCATACCAATTTTTTTACTTATAATTTCTAAACCATTTCCATTGCTATTATAAAGCAGTTGCAAAACATCTCATTTGGTACCCCACCCATTAAAAAAAAATTACTCTTTTTTCCCCTACTGTTTAACCATCGTTAAACAGAGTATTTCCTTTTTTTTCTGTAAAACACAAATGTATGTCAATATGCAATAGGTCATTAACTGGGACCTATGGCTCAAGGAAATTGCAACAAATATTTCCGCATGTTAAAATAATTAAAATAAAAGTGGGTAAGCACAATTTTGCTTACTTCAGCGGGGGCAAGGTACTAGAACAGTTGCACGGTTTTCCAGCGACCGACAAAATGTACATTATTGTATCACTTAAATGTACAGAGTAGCAATTTAATATAATTTATAATTTGTTTTATATTCACTGTAGGTTAGGTTTATATTGTTAAGTTTTTGTTATAATAAATCAGTATTAATCGAAGAGTTGTCTTGTTCTTTACTCACCCCACCTACAAATTGTGCTATTATTTGTTAAAATATTCTGCTTTATTATTTGTGGCGCCAATAGTAAAGTTCAGCATTGCAATTTTTTTTTAACATACTACTATCTGCTTCAGATATTAAATATTTATATTTTAAATTATGCATTTTCACATTACTTTTATATTCTTCTAAAATAATATTACTCTCCATAAATATTGAAGTTCCTTTATGATTTCCAAAACATTTGTGTTCTTTTACTTCAACACCATACCGTGTACAGACACTATAATATTTATTGAGGTTTTTGGAGAGCACTAATTTGTATGAAAATTAAAATTTTGTAGCATTTATTGCAAGCCAACTACAAAATTTTAATTTTCACAAAAATTAGTGCTCCCCAAAAACCCCAATAATAAAGCTGTGAAAAAGTCAACACAACCTCAATTATAATATTTGTTTTTACTTGAAGATATAACAATTTACCTGTTCTTTGGCTGATGATATAAGCTACACATGAATTTGTATTATAAATGGAGCGATTTTGGACCAAGCTCCATCACATTTTCTCGACTAAAGTAATTTAATTAATTTGGTATAATCAAGAAAAACAATGTTCATATCTGATAATATCGAAATTTTCCGAAATTATCGAATGTAAAGAGAGATAGTTAAAATCGGGATTATTCATAAATTTTAAAAGTTTAGCACTAATAGCTCATTAACTATAAATCAAAAATTAAATTACTTTTTTACAAGTTTTTTAAAATACATATAATAAAATCATGTATTGCATTAAAAAATAAAAAATATATTTTTTTAATTAAAAAAAACCTAATAAATAAAGCGGTTTTTTTATTTTAGTGCAATAGCTGTCTTCATAATTACAAGAATTTTAATTCTGTAAAAACCGCGTTTAATAATAATAAAGCGTTTTTGAGTTGTTAGTGCTAAACTGTAACAATTAGGTAAAAACTCTTTGTTTTAGTGTATGTTAATAAATCATGTAAATGTTTATGTAAATAACTTCAATAAGCTTAAAGGAAATCATTTAATAAACGTTATTATTTATATATATATATATATATCAATAAACATTTAACCTTATTTTTGTTGAAATTTTTTATTAAATTAATTTTACAAATTTTAAAGAACACTGTATTCAATGAAATTAAGAGAAGGCATTTTGAAAAGATTACTACCTAATAGCAGAAGAAAAACTTTTACCCATACCAATAAAGCGACCTAAGCTAACTGCGGTTCGAATTTAACCAGGTAAATGAGTCATTACCAAAAAATATTTTAGGGATCGAACTGCGGTGCGCTCTGAAACCCCGGGAAGTTCTAAAATCCTAATCCTATTATCGGTGACATTAGCTTAGTAGTGTATAACAGAATTTTTCTTCTTTGTTTGTGGCATGGTGAACAACCATTGAACCATTTTATCAATAAACTGACAAATATAAATTTGGGTCTACATAAAATCCCGAATTTAAGCAGAAAGTTTAGTTTCTAGTTTAAACCTTAATCATGTTTTTTAGATTTGTTATAAGCAAATTTCCATTTTCAGGTAAAACACCAAAACACCACTATTTCTAAAATTACTTATTTGAATCCTTTCCGGCTAGTTGCTATAGTTTGATTATCACAATATCTTTAGATCTTCCGACTTAAAGTTTAGTTTTAGTTGTAAAAAAGCTCTTTTCTAAGGAAAACATAAATAATGAGGATGCCGACAAGCTTTTGACAATACTTTTCATCAACCCCTTAATTTTATTTAAACTTTTCCTTATAACTTTTGGTCTATAAAAGTTAGAATCAAAAGCTTTTAATACAGTGGTAGATAATATCTATTATTCACTACAAGAAAGCTCTTTACAAAATATTTATATTATGTACCAGGTGTTTCAAGTTTTATCCGCACCCCCAAAATACTGTTTTCTAAACACAAACAAAAAAAATTGAGGTTGATATTTACATATAGAAGAAGACTTAAACAAATTTTCAAATTGTTTACTTATACGGTTAGTTTTATCAATTATGCCTAGTTAATTATAATTTTAAGTAAATGATTTTTTGTGTATTGGTGTACATACTTTGATACAATGAATGCACCAAAATGTCTAAATACAACAATTTCTAACAATTTAAAAAAAATACAGACTTATTGTGCTACACATTTGTGATTAATTGATACCAAAAACAGACAAAAATTTTTTTTATGTTTTATTCATATTCTGGTTTTATTACTTTATAACGACGTGGCTCCCCACTGTAAATGAAACCGCAGTTAGAACAGGGATTAGGTTCGGACAGGTAGGCAAATACACTTCAACCGCAGTTCGGTCGCTACCTGAAAATCCACCGCAGTTCGGACGCACCGAACCGACCATCGACCTTCATTGCCGTGATAATTTTATAGTATCTGTTAATCATTTTAAAACCCATTCTATTATTATAACATGTCGACTCAAACATTGGTTGAATTTTCCCTTAAGTCAGCTCTTGATCCGAGGCGAGTTGAAATTTACGATTACTATTTAAGGAAAGGCCCCTTAAGAGAAGTATTGAGGATGATCAACAGCTTAAACAATAGGTGGTTTGAATAAAAAAGAAGGAAATACTAAAGTTTCAGGTTAGAGAATTTAGTTTACCGCAAATACTTTAAGTTGAAGTATATACTTTGGTACATCTGGTAGTATTTGCTTATCGTTGTAGTAGGGTATGCACATTCTGAAGCAAGTACTACTTCAAAGAAGTTTATACTTTAAAACTGCGGCATTCTTAGTAGTCCTATAACAATATTAGCAGATGCTGTTCTTGATGTTGTTGAAGCAATTATTTATAAATTATAGGTCTTATTATATTCAATCGAATTCAAAATTTTTACTTCATGTTCACTTTATTTTGAACTGATTCTTCCATATAACTTTCGGTCTCTTTAATAGACTTCCAGCTACTATAGCATTTTAATGATGTAATATCACCACCAGTATTGTCGTAGAACTGCGACGAAAGCGGTGTCCGTTATAAAAATATTAACTTTATTGCCATCTCTCCAATTCATAAATTAAGAATGAAATTTTTCATAAGTTTTAGCAGATTTTGAAGACAACAAAAACTTTGTGGCGCTTCTGGCTTGTTCTATAATCTCTGAAAGCGTAAGATTTTCTATTTCACAGACACTTTCTCCTATACTGATTCGTTTTCTGTTAACTGTAATTGAAAACCATTGCTACCTGTCACAATTTTAAATGTCAAGAGTCCATGGCAATCTGATAAATATTTAAAACTAGCTGTAGTACATCGTTTTTATTGGTCAAAATTTTTATCATAATGAACATTATTAAAGTGGAGGTAATTTGCAATTAATAAACCAATTAGAGTATGGGAGTAGAAAAATAAAATAAATATTTAATATAAACTAATGAACAAACCAGAATGTCAAATTTCAATTTTAGTCGTTTAGATATCGTCAGTAGTCCTTATAAACGGTATAACAAAACAAAGGTTTTCAAATATTATTAAAAAAATAGTCAAATTTATTAATTTAATATGTGTCGTACAAAACGAAATTGCTATACCATAACCAAAACATAGCCAATTAATAAAATGGGTTTGCATACAACATTTTTTGCTATAGTTTTTTTAAATTACAAATAATTAAAAATAGAAATTAAAAATAAAACTTCACAGAATAGTTCGAAAATTGTATATTTTCATGAAAACCAGTTTTCTTATTGAAACAATTAAGGGCTGAGTATTGTTGAGCTTTGTGCAAAATTAGTGTAATTGTCGCAATTAAAACCAATATTGTAATAACTTTGCTTTCTATAAAACCGTAAGAGTAATATTTTAAAAGTCCAGATATCAAAAATTTAAAAACAACTGTCTTTTCCTCTGACTCAAAAATGCATGTGAACAATAATTTTTTTTTTCGTGTATTGAATAAGAAAGATTTTTTTATTTGATCAAAAATCGTAATAGTCCCCAGTATAATGTCCTTAAAAAAAATTTTGATACATACAAACGTAAAACTTTGTGAGTGCCTTTCTTGCAACGAGTCTGACAAACTTATCTAATTGGAAACTTTCGGCGCTGCTGCGTTTTCGAATGCCGTCATAATAACATCTTCAGAGTGGTGGACACTCCATACGCAGCATGATTTTTGTCGGACAAGTTGACCACTATTATAGTTTTAAAATTTAAAAATTGTGGTCAACTTGTCCGACAAAAATCATCCTGCGTATGGAGTGTCTGGACTGTCCACCACTCTGAAGATGTTGCTATGGCGGCATTCGAAAACACAGCAGCGCCGAAAGTTTCCCATTAGATAAGTTTGTCAGACTTGTTGCAAGAAAGGCACTCACAAAGTTTTTACGTTTGTATGTATCAAAAATTTTTTTAAGGACATTGTACTGGGGACTAAGCAAATGAGATGTTTTTTAGATTTTATAATTTTTTTCTACGATACTTTTATATGGTTCACCCTCTTCTAGATTTCATAGTTATTTAGTAGCAAATTTCCTGCTACTACTTAAAATTCGTGTCAATGCCAAATTCAAGATACCTTTTAAAAAATCTCGTTTAAAATACGGGTGTGTCGCACTGCCCTTCTCTATCACATTCTATTGGCCTACAGCCCGCAACCTAAGTGCGGCCTCCAAAGCTGTCTCCTCAAGAAACAAGTCAAAAGACCACCTCCGTTGCGGCTGTAGAATTTTTTTTGACATCTTTCGCAAATTCAAACTAACGACAACAAAATTTTTATTTCATTAAAAAAAATTTTTTTTAGAAAGAAATGAGGGCTGTAAGACGGCTGAGATACAAGCATGGTACAGAAACTATTCACGAATTCCTGTGCTTGTTCCTCTGTCTTAGATAGATTCAAACACTTTTGGCAACCGATATTCACAAATTCAATCAGAATTTACAAATTTTTAGAAATTAAGGGTACAGTCGCAATATAGTCACTTACAAAAAAGGAACATGCAGCCTTGTCTTTCCAACATTTACTGCTAATTTCAGTTTTGTTGGAGCATTCTATTTTATATCATTCTATTTTTTTCATATCAATTGGTGAGTGCGACTTCGATTAGAATCCAACGAAATGAAACTTTTTTGAGTTCTAGTTTTTCGTGCATTATAATGACACTGGGTTGCCTTTATTTCACGATATGCGATTTTTTTGTCAGTTATTAAATTGCAGTTAGCTTCAATTGTTTCTTCAGTAATAATCAAAGGTACTGTGGGCTCACCCGGATATTTGTCTTAAAAGCTCACCAATTTATAAACACATATTATAACATACAGTGGTGACCACTAAAAATTGGGACTCAAAAACCCATTTTGACCTTGTGAATTTGCCTTTAAACTGCGGCCTTTTCTTTGTATAACACCTCTAAAAATTGTCTAGAATGATTTTTTAATCACACCGACAGTAACAGCTTTTAGAAATATTAATACATTTGCTTCATTTTTAAATAATTTTGAAAGAACGTTGCTAAAATTAATGTACCCTTTTTCAATGAGGTCCACCGCACATAAATATAAGCTTATTATACTCTTACGTGGTTAAATATTATGTTGTCTTATACGTCTAAATTTATATAAACAACGACTTAAACAATTTGAATTTTTAATATTCAAGAATAAACAACAAAAACTAAAATTTAGTTAGTAATGTATTATCACATGTTTTTTTAGAGTGAGAATAAATGGTAATAGATAGATACTAAAAAAATAGTCAATGTATTAGAAGACAAAACGTTACTTAAATCCTTAACTACTACGATAAACAACTACTCCGAAGACAAACACACATTGCAGCATTGAATTACACTGCCAAGTCGCCCAAAAAAAGTTTTTTTTTATATAGACTAGAATATTAATTTCTTTGACTGCCAAAATTTTATTTAAAGTAGCTGTTACTAGTAACTTTCCAAAAACTCGGTTTAAAGTAAATGCCCCATTTTAGAGATAGCCTACTAAAGTGTACTTAAATGCATTAACTAGTTAAAGTATCAACATTTTTATTGATTACACAGTAAAGTAGATACCTTAATGCCGGTCAGGGTCTTTAAGCTGTCACAAAAATTTGACGACTAATGTCAAACAGCAAAATTTTTTAAAAAAAATTGGAGTGATTGTCAAAAAAATGATATGTATGTTCAATACGGAAATAATGCAGGTTTAATATCTTGTTTGGCTTTACCCACGGTTGCGTCTTTGCTTTAAATTGCTAGCTGTGTCATTAAAATTAATCTTTTAAATTTATTTAAATGTATTCTGTGGTTGCACAAAAACATTGGGTACACCTCGTCTGAGAATTGTGTTAGGTGTTCTCGAGACTTTTTATTCTTGGCGTTGCCTTGGATAAAAAACAATCTTTCGTTCACCAAACAGTCATTTCGCAGCCTAGTTAAACACTTTTAAAATATATTAAAATGGACTTTATTACTCAAAAAATATTTTTGACAGGTAATATTTAACATCATTTTAATATCAACGTCGACTAAGCATCTCGAAATTTTGCTTTAAATGGTTGTTAAAGGGTCAGTGCCTGTTTTTATCCTTATGGGAAAAGTAGACACAGAAAAGTACATTTTTCTCAGGAACCACTAAACGGATTTTAACCCTTCGTTAGGCGCGCCATACTATGTGACACCGTTAGTCGCGCTAGGACTGCCAGTCCCATAACAAATATTTTAACCATTTTTATTGGTTATCTTGTGAAGTGTTTACAGTAAATTAGTTTATAGTAAACGTACTAACTTTTGCAAAAAAAATGTGTCTCAAACAATAAATTTATAAGTTAAAATTAAAAATGTCTCTAGAAATATGTAACACCTGCATAATATTTTGTTATTTTAATTTTATTCTGTTTTTTAACAACAACTATTTTTTTTTTGATTATATATATTTTATTTCATATATAAATTGTTGAGTATCATTTTTATATGATTACAAAAATTTTATAAAAATTTTTACGTGAAATTTACTAGTCCCAAACCAGGTACCCGATGAATTAATTGGGAATTAAAAAGTAGCAAAACTAAATTTTTGCACCAAACTTAGGCAAAGTGTTCATAAAAAATCAATTTGAGATGTCATAAGTCCACAAAGTTGTAGCTATAACCGTTTCTATTTAATTACAAAAATAGTAAAGCATGAGACTGCCAGTCCCATGCGCGACTAACGAAGGGTTAATAAGGTTTCGCACACTTTTTTGTGATGAAGAATACATGATATGCTATAGTAGAAAATTTAAAAAGTCTTAACCAAAAAAACTTATAGTGTTGCAAAAATTCATTTTTTTTAGTTTGACATTTTAACGAGTGGACCAAACGTTTCGGAGTCAAGTTACCTTTGGTGTCATAAACGTAGACCTTAGATTAAAATAAAAGAATAATTTGTTAACATAATTTTATAAATGTTGAACTGGCAACGCTATAAATAAATTGAAATTGTGCTGGCAACGGAGTAAATAATAAAAAATTTGTCATTAAAAAAACGTTTGTGCGTCAAATTGTGCTCTAAATTCCTCCATACAAGCTGCTGAAGAGTACTGTTACACACCATCTACAGCTTGTACACCATTACGAAAATAACTTTCTATCAAAAACGCTTTTTGAACAGAGGTAAACATTTTAACGAATAAACAAAACGTTTATGACGTTTTTATAAAATTAAGTTAACAAATAATTCTTTTATTTTAATCTAAGCCCTGCGTTTATGATACCAAAGCTAACTTAACTCCGAAACTTTTGGTCCACTCTTTATTTTTTATATGTTCCAATCCGAATTTCGGAAAGTTTTCTATCATATTTACCCTCAGTTCATTACTGTACATAATAAAAAAAATATGCCGTTATGTGAATTAGAACCAGAAAAAAGTGTACCTTTCTTCAAAAAAACGTACTTTTCAGGAAGCGCGAAAAATTAAAAATAGATGACAACTTCGTCTAGGCAAAACCAAGAAACCGCAATTTATAAAAAAATATTTAGGTCACTTCCAGTGCTCGGATTTTAATTTTGCAAAAACCAAAATGTCCAGGAAGACATTGTAGTTTTGAAAAAAAAACATAAAAAAATGTCTTCTTTTAATTGTTGAGGCACCGACCCCCTTAACCAACCATTCCACATTCTCCCTGTTAAATCTAATAAATGCTGCATTTTTTGCATAATTACTATTTAGAAATATAAATATACAAAAAATGCCAATTTCAACTATTCACTATTTACCAGATATTCTTACACTGCTAGTGTTATTTGTCAAAAAAAAAATGATTGGTTTAGGCTTCTTATCTTTACTTAGGTTGATAAAAATTTTAAAAGTCAATAGATCTAAGACATAATAGTATATTGTGCACCTTAGCTAGAAAGAGGCAGTTTCCAAGCCGAAGGAAGAAATGGCCAGCTGAGACGAAGTCGAAGCTGGCCACTTTCTGAGGCTTGGAAAACCTCTTTATTGATGAGGTGCACACATTATTTTTTATCCTACTCAAAATAAAAAACTTTTAACTGTAAAATAAGCTGACGGATATGTGACCTAACCTCAAAATATTTCGTAATAATTTGACTGTAATAACAAGAACTCGGCAGAGTTTTTATATATTTACCTGATTGTTAAACATGTTGTATGTCGAGGCACTTACTGTGTCAAAATCACATTTTTCCAACAAATACAATAGCTGACGGAAAATTTGAAATTGAAAGGTGTCAAACTCAGATAATTGACCGACACTAATTACGTTGATTACAGCCAAAATATCTCAATATTAGAGCATAGATTACAGTACGGAGTACGGATAGTGATGAATTTTTCTTTTATTTCTCTTCCACAGTTTGAGGTTATGTGTCGTGACAAACCAGGCATTTGAATTTGCAATACATTAACCTGACTTTCGTCTTTAGTATTTACAGCATTCGTAATTTTTTGTATTAGATCTCGTATTCCAACAGCAGAAACCACATTATTACGTATATTAAAAAAAAACTTGACACTTTAGTTGACGTTTAACTCAGCGCCATCTAACGGCCACAAATTGCGACATGCTTGTTTCCCTAGGGAAACATGAGCGATTTTCTGACCTGTCAAGAGGTTAAAATTAACTAACTTTGAAGTCGATTAGGATAAAAACTAATAATTATGTTAACCGCTTAATTTTTGAAATCCAAAAAAATTGCGGTGTTGTTGGTTAGATATAAATGGAAACTGGTGTATAAAAAATTTTAATAAAAAATAATTAAAATTATGCTTAGTTATCTAAATACTATCTACTGTATAATTTTACAAAAAATTTTGTCAGAAATTTTGGCACAACTTGTATACAGACCTCCTTTACCTAAATAATTTGCGACATGAGACTTCACTCTCGACAGTTCGTCTAGGAAGGTAATTTTTTTTTATTTCTTATTTTTTCCACCATGTTTTCACAATGCTATACTCTTGGCACGACTAACGAAGCTGGGTTCCTACCAGCTTCTCTCAAAGTAAAGCAACCGCCAAAATTGTGTAGTAAATACTTTAAAGTAGTATATACTTCTTTTGTTACTCTTAACTTTTGTTCTCTTAACAAACTACTGTAACTGTTGAATTTACTTCCGGAAAATATTGAAGAATTCACTGCGCTCAATAGAATTTACTACGCATTTATTTAAAGTTGAAATTGAAGTTTTTACTTCTTTTCTGTAGTATGTATTAGCATCTACATAACTCCCGTAAAACGAGATTAAAAAACATTCAATTCGATGAAAAAAATGCATCGCTAAAAACGGTAATTATAAAGCAAAATAACTTTTTTAATTAATTGATAATTTCTTAATACTGTCAAATAAATTTTTAATAGCAAAAAGCCCCTTTATATTTGAATGACCCTCGTATCTTAAATACGATCTGCAGTTTTTAACATTTAAACATTTTTACAAATTTTATCAATGTTTTTTTTTGTAAGAATCAATAAAAGATTGTAATTAAAATGAGATAAACTTAACGAAAAAAAGCAATCGAACTCCAAAAATAAAATATACAGAGTAACTCACAGAAAAATGTTCAGACAAAATATCTCAGTACCTAAATAATTATTTTCCTAAAAAAAATCAAAAAGAGTCAATTTGTGCTGTCAGAAAGAGGTGTGATAAGAGCAGCCTGTATCAATCAATAGTTTTAATGGGAGTTCCTGTATTTTTATACAGGGTGAGTCTGCTAAAACTTTATCTTATCTTTCCTCAAAAACTATTTATGACATCAACTTTAGAGTTTGCGATTAAAAACTTTGTTTTTTTTTCTCTACGCTTGTGAATTTTTCCAGAATTTTTCTAATATTCCTTCTAATAAATATTAATTAATTAATATTAATTCTTTAAAAAAATATATAAAATTTACATTATTTCTAATGTCATTCTAAATGAAAAGATGTTAAAATATTGTTTTGTAAAATAAATATTTCAAAAAAATTGTAAATAACCGCAAAAACTAATAATGTTATTCGTATTGTAAGACCTCTTTTCATGCAACCTTGCCACTTTACAATCGGCTAGATATCCACCCTCCAGCTTCTTTGTGTCGCCACTTTCTTACAAAAATGGCGTAATCAACTAGTCGCAGATATTATTAGATGGCTTAATGAACATCGTATTTATATCCCAGAAAATGTTTCTCTAAAAGCTAATTTATTAAAATTGGCTAAAGAAAGTAACCATATCAAAAAATGTACATATGTCGTAGATGATCTATCTAACCAATATGAACATGAAGTATTAAAACTACCCCCCTACCACTGCCACTTCAATTCAATTGAATTGGTGTGGGGGGTAGTCAAAAATTATTATGATAAAAACATTTCAAAGTTAGGATCAAAAAAAAAGGTTTTAAAAATGTAGAATAAAGCTTTAGAACAAATTTCTAACGAAAAATCGAGCCCCTACGTTTAACACCCGGAAAAAATTATTATTAAATGTTATGAACAAGAAAAAGTCGTTGATGAAGTGAGACCTTTAATTTTTACCGTAAATACGAAAGAGAGTGAGGATAAAGAATCTGATTTTTCGGAAGAAATATAAGGTTTTGTAAATAATGTGATGGCTTCATTGTAGGTATTTAGTGTAGAAATAAATATATCTATAGTTTAATAAAATCTGTATTTTCTAATTTCAATTTCTCATTATCCTTTTTTAATTAGTACTATTATTTTGACTATTAAAAAGTTGTCATTTAATCAAACAATTTGCTGAAATTAGTGCAATGTGACGTAAAAATCATAAACCAGAAACAAATCCTTTAATTAACTGACTAATGGGCTGATTTCAAGTTGAAGATAATACCGGTAGTATCTTCGTTTCCATGGAAAAATAAACAAATTCGAGGCTGTGATTCGCTGTTGTCATGGAAAAGTATTAAAATTTGCGATACTACCGGTCTTATCTCAACTTGAAATCAGCCCATAAAACAGAAACATTTTTACAAAAATATTAGCAAAAATGACAATTATTTTGACAGGCTGACGGATAAATTAATGAGTCTCGTTTCTCCAACAGATAACTGTCACCTGATTTTAAAAGTTATTCGTATCACACGTCTTTCTGACAATACAAACTGACTCTTTTTTTATATAAAATCAAATGTTTACTGAGATATTTCCCCAAAATAATTTTCTGTGAGTTATTCTTTATATTTTACTTTTTAGAGTTCGACTGTTTTTTTTATAAGTTATCCCACTTTAATTCCAATCTTTCATTAATATTTACAAAAAAAACATCGATAAAATTTGTAAAAACCTTTAAATGTTGTAAACTGCAGATCCTAATTTAAAGTATTTTAGAATGATGCCTGTTTTCCAAGTGTTTGATAAAATTTAAATTTTTGTAATAATATGGGTTTAGGGTTATTTTGGTTTCTACCGGTTTGACCCACCCTCTTAGTCCCAGATGTCCAACTGTAGTGTTCATAAAATTGAGGGTGGTACTTTCGGTAATATTACGGACTACCTGCCAGCCTCAGGAGTCGATTTAAAAGAATCTATTCATTCCTGATGCTGTCTTTCAATTAAATAATAAAATTGGTTAAAAATAATAAGAAGAAACAACAGACCTGTTAGTAAATTTCAAAAAGCAATTTTACTGATAATAAGTTGAAATTATCTATAATTAATAAAAAAAACTGCTGATTGTTTCATTCGGAGTTGGTCAATTCGACCACCAAATATTTTTAATCCTCTTACGGTAAAAGTTGCGGATTAAGAAGACGGGTCAATTCGACCACCAATACCTGCGGGGGGGTTTGACAATGATAAGTTTGGTATTTATGGTTTTGATAAAGATTAAGAGAGGGGTACCTACCTTAAGAGAGTGGTCAAATTTAACTTGAAAAATTTAATTACGGTCACATTTTAGTCTTTCAATTTGCTTTGACAGAAGCGGTTTGTTATTAGAAATAATGGCAAATCAACAAGCGCAAAGTATTCTCAGTGAAAAAGGGAAAAAATGTTAGTGAATGGTTCTTTTAAATTTTCAAAAGCTTATACGGGATAAAATGGAGTGATTCGTTGGAGATGTTACATTCGTTCATGTGGTGCTAAAATTTATACAACTGTTTCAAACGAAAATTTAATAATAGACCAAATTGGGGAACACCACCATATAAAATGTCCAAATATTGGAAGACAGGCTTTTAGCACATCTTTAAAAAAAAGGCAGTTGAGGATATATGTGAAAAGCCCACCAAACTTATTCACAACGAATTAGGACAAAGCCAATTTAAGGCAGATATTAACGTGAAAGACATAGAGTGTGCAAAACGCAATTTGTATATGGCCAGGCGTAAAGTTTTACCTACGTTGCCAAAAAATCGTCAAGAGGTAATGTTAATAATGATAGTAAAAAAATTGTAATTTATTTATTTACTTGTAGGAATTAGCAGCAGTGAAGTTCTTACACCCAAAAACAGATAGGGAAGAAGACTTTGTGCTGGCCGTAGATTAATCAAATAATTTAATAATTTTTTCGTGTTTCACAAATTTATATTTTTTGAATTTGCTTGATGTAGTATACACTGTATTCGACCAATTGGTACAAAATTAAGAAAAATTTAACAAAAACATTTGTTTAAAGTAAAATAATATCTAATGTGTCCAAATATAGAAAAACAAACCGAAAACAAAATTTTATTAATGTTACGCCGTTATAAAAGTTACAGAAAACATCTTAATATCGCGTATTTCCACCTCTACTTTGAATAACCGCTGCACATCTTCGTTCCATACTCAAAATTAACGAACTTATGTCTTCTTGATTTAAGTTATTCCAAATTTCATTTAGTTGAAGACCTACCTCTTGAAGATGGACAGGAGGATGTGGAAAATTTTTTAAACGTTTCCCGAGAATGTCCCAAACATGCTCAATAGGATTTAAGTCAGGGCTTCGAGCTGACCAATCCAAAACATTGATTTCTGCCTCATTCAAGTAATCTTTAACAATTCGGGCAGTGTGGGGTTTTGCGTTATCTTGCATTAACAAAAGATTTGGACCAATATAAGGGGCATATGGTACGACATGCTCTTCAAGAATGTCTGTTATGTAACGGTTCGCATTTATAAAGCCATTATTTACAACCACTAACTCCGTGCGAGCTTGTAAGGAAATACCACCCCAAACCATTACTGAGCCTCCACCAAACAATGTGGTATTCTGAATGTTACACTGTGCGTATAGTTTTTGCATTTGGATAAGGGAAATGACTTAAACCATAAATTACTTGATGAATAGGGATTATTTAGAGTAATAACTGCTTTATAATTTACGACACTATCGAGGCGACCGGTACGTACCATCTGTTAGAACTTTCTAATCCATTTTACTAAGAAAATGTGGCTGGAAATTTTGGGGGTGTTTTTCTGTACAATTTGAGATATTTGTCAGAGGTAAACAGGTAGAAGATTTAATAAGAATTTAGATAAACTTTTCGAGGAAATACTTTCAAACATAATTAGGATAGGCATAATATTAATATAACAATAGAGCATTTGTTATATTAATAGAGTATAGTTAATACAATATTAGTTATTATGTCGCTAAAGATATGAACAAAAAACGTAAATTGTTTTCACCAGATTAAAACTGTAGCAGATACTTTTGTAACAAAAAAAAATTCCCACAATAAATGGCATCGATGATAGTGACAATGATGAAGATATTTAGTAATGTTTTTTAAATAAATTTATTATGTTGCTTAAGTGTTTTGTTTTTTTATTTCATGCTCCTTTCTCTGAAATTATATTTTTTTTTTAGAAAAATGATTAATAAATACCTATTAATTTTCATTTTTTATTAAAGAATATTATTTATTTTACAATAATTAAAATGTTCAATAAATAAAAAATTTCCAAAAATAGTTCATTTTACAGGAAAAAACTCTTTTTCCAAGACTTTTTTTTTTATACCGCTCATTTGGTCTACGATACACACGAACACGTCTATCGCAATTGTAAAGGCAAAATTTTGACTCATCCGTAAAAAGAACAGACTCCCAATCCTCTCTTTGCTAATTTATGTGCTCTCTAGCAAATTCTAATCGGGCTCTGCGGTGTTCTGCAGTCAATGCAGGACCACGAGCAGGAATATGGGGTGTTAAATTATCCTCCTTAAGTCTTTTTCTAACAGTTTCGGTACTAATTTGAATTCCTTCTACGTCACGGAACTCAGTTTGTAGCTTCCTGGCGGTTACAAAGCGTTCCCTTAACGCAGATATTCTTAAAAATCTATCCTGGATAGGAGTGGTTTTCCTTTTTCTTCCTTGCCCAGGTCTTCTGAGGTGACTTCCTGTCTCTCTGTACCTTTGTATCATACGCGAAACTGACGTATGAGATACACCAAACCTTTCACCAATTCTTCTGTAGCTCCATCCTTCCTCCAACAAAACCACAGCTTGGGCACATTCTTCTCGAGTCAAATTCCTCATAATGTTTTTATTATTGTTTCAAATGATAAAAACTATCCACAGAACGGCAAATTCAAATAACAATAAAACGAAATTACAAATTAACACAATTTAAAAATAAAAATTATTTTAAAATTTCTGCTTAAAAAACTATTAAACTCAAATTTCTGACTTTAATGTCAAAACTTTTATTACAATGGGTAACTAGATTATAGTTTGATTAAACCTTCTCAACCAAAGTTGTCAAATGTACATAGTTTTAATTTTTTTATTTTATTTTCAAGTGGTGCGTTAATTTCTTGGAGCATGTATATGGATGGTACTTTTGAATTTTGTTGTAAGTTTTTCTACCAAATGTTTAGTATACATGCATATAAAAATGGACATTACGTTCCAGTAATTTTTTGTTTGTTACCAGACAAAAAAACAGAATCATATGCTCGTGCTTTAACGATTATACTAGAAAAATGTAAGAATTTAAGTGTAGAGTTCAAACCAAAACAAATTATTATTGACTTTGAAATAGCGATTCAAAATGCATGTAAGTCCGTGTGGTCAGACTTTGAAATCGCTGGATGTAGGTTTCATTTATGCCAGAATTGGTTTAAAAAAATTCAAGCTTTAGGTCTTGTCACAGAATACAGAGACAAACATTCTTCAATAGGGAACTATTTAAGATTGCATTTTGGAATTCAGTTTTTAGAACCAGCCGACGCAAAAGAATTTTTTGAATGAGAATTATATTATTTAATTCCTAATGATAACAGAGTTTTAGAATTCAGAGCTTATTTGCATAAATTTTATTTTAATGATGTGGCTATATTTCCTCCAATACTTTGGGCTGCTGGGCGCCACATTTTTAAATTTTACAAAAAATTTAATTAACTTTCAAACAGAAATTTATGTTAAAATTAGAAGTGTAAGTTTCAATAAGTCACAAAGAAAAAATGTTGAAAATAAAATAAATTATGTCAATAAAAAAATTCATGATTATGAAGTGAATACAATATCCAGGTTCACTTTTGTTAAATCAGTATGCAGCAATTATTTGCCAAATTTACTGTAATAAAATAAAAATGTTTTAATTTACCTGATACTTGATATTTTATTTTATCCTCTCCAAAAAATTCAAGACAAACAGACTTAAATTTTCTGTTTAGTACCTGTTTTACCTTTGCTAAATTTTATATAGGTACCTCTCTTATTAAGTTAATCCTTTGAATTTAATATCGTGGTCGAACTGACCGGTAGGATTTACAGACCCAGACCCCCTACAAGCGTGGTCGAATTCACCTATCCCATATTACCTGTAGAGTCAAGGCTTTTAGACCAACCTATGCGTGCGCACATATACTGTGATTGCCTGATTGGTCAAAGTGGTCAGGTAAATTTCTGTCAATGTTTGGCATGAACCTCAAAGAATGGGGGTCATACCGATCAGGGAGAACCGGTAGTTCGGCTGACTGGCAGATTGGCGAAAAATTCCGCAATTTTGGAGTACTACAAACGTAAGAAATTTACAAGTTTTGTTGGTGGCCTATAAGAAAAGTTACAAATTTTATAACAATGATTAATTAACTTAACGAAAAGGTAGTGTTATTTTAAATTTTTTATAATAAAAAATACTGTTTATGTACATTCACATTTTTTAATTGTTATTTCTTACCTTGCCAAAAATTTGGTGATATAACTAAACGTTGGTAGTACTCCAAATGGGTAAAAACATAACCTCACTCTGTGATACATGTGCTTTTGGGAGTTGTTTTTTTGAGTTTTGTGTACTACCATGCCACAAGTGTGGTGTGTTCCAATGTGTCGAAGCAAGAGTAGTAGTAAGGCGGAAATACCGTTTTTTTCTTTACCGAAAAACGAGGTTATTTGCCAACAGTGGTGTAGTGCCATTAGAACTCACATGAATTTGTTGGGAAAGACAAGTAAAGTAATGTTTTCATTGTTTATCTGTGTGTAACAACTATACAAAACGTTATTTGTAGATTTGCTCCAACCATTTCAATAATGATGGTTTTCTGGTGGGTACTCTGATAAAAAAACTAAAAAAGGGGGTCGGACCGTCTAGAGAGGTGAGAACACCATGTGTAATCACAAAGGGGCCCAAACGCAAGATATAACTCTATGTTACATTTGTAGTATTATTATTATAATAGAATGAGCCACTGAACAAATGTGTTATTTTGTAGAAAAGTAGTGTAGAACTTGTCAGTACGTCAGACGTCAATAACTACGCCAAGTCAAGTTGAAAAGGAGGCGGAAGAGATAAATATAAATATAATACATAAAGAAACATAAATATCTTGGAAGGCTGGGAGTAAAACTAAAAAGAAAGAGCATTAAATAGTTATGTTTTAGGAAACATTACAATGGTGGTAGACGACCTCGTAATAATGCACCATGTCAGTGATAAATCTCAAATAAAATATATTGTTATTTATTATATTATTTTATTATTATAAAGTAAATAAAGTCTCAATAATCTAAAAACTTAAAGCACTTAAATCACAAAACACAACGCAACCACACACAAAGACGAGAAAATAATACAAAATAGCCACACCACAACGGCACAACGAATGTTTATTTATCGAATCGGTTCATTAGTTGGTTTCTAGCGTAAAGCCCTGTCACCCATAGCTGTCATCTGTCACTGTGAAGTGTGAAGTTAGCGCTACCCGCTTAGCCGTCTTTCGATGAATTTTAAAAACCGTTTGCGAAAAAAAATTCTAATAATAGTGCGGGACATTTATTTTACTCGATTAACATGTTACCTTTTATTCTTGTTATTTTTGGATGGTTTTTAAAATTTGCTCATCTGGCAACCAACTTCATACCAAAGACCAACCTATGCGCGCGCCGCATCGTTTGTCTCGCTTGTTCTCACCTAATTTTCTATTTTCCTCTCGTTAATTGGTTTGGTGGCTTATATGGGATAGGTCAATTGACATACGCTCGTTTCATTTTAACCCATATGTTACAAAATAAAAAAAGTTTTTTTTTACAATGAAACCGTGCAGAAATATGAATCACATAACATAACATATTAACATCTTCAAAAGTCGTAGAACAAAATGGCGCTTAAAACATTTTTTTTGTTTTTTAATATTTTTACAAGTATGTACATGTTTATATGTCGCAAATGGGTTCATTAAATAGACACGTTATATAAAAAAAATGTTCATAACTCATTCGAAATTGTTATGGTAGGTAAGCGTGTCCTTTATTAGACGAAAACTCGGCATTCGCTTCATTCGTTCAAACCCCACTTACCTACACCATATTCAACACTTTCACCCCTCGTTATGAAAATAAACTAAATTGACATACCACAGCCTATCAATTTCTGTTCTTGATAGTTAAACGTCCACTTTGTTATCGTCTTGTCTTGTCCTTGGTTCTGGCCTGGTTTGGTCTAGCTCCTCTACCAATTCAAAGCCCCTAAAACAAATCTTTGTGTTGATTTTTCTTGTTTCTTAATAGTATTTACCACTATCAGAAGTATCAGACAATAAACTTAATATTACTTAGAAGTCTGCTTAATTTTTGATGTAAACAGTTTTACACAAACAAATGTTTGGTTTTTTGTGATTTGAACAGCGTGAAAATCTGTGGTTAGGTTAACGAGTTAACGTCGATTAAGAAATATAACTGACTTTTCCGGGCAGCATCAAAAGTACAGTAGCCCAGCAAACTAGATGCAATAAAAATGCATATGCATATTCTTTTAAAGGGCCTTTCCCTAAATTCGGTGGTAAATAGAAAAATTAATGTAAACGTTTATTACTTATAACTCAAAAACTCGTCCACATTTTTGAATGCAGTTTTCACAGTATTAAATTATTTACATTTCTAAAGTAGTATAAAACAACAAAATAAAAAATAGCATTATTTTCGTTAAAATTATGATTTTTTTATTTAATTTTTTTTATAAATTTTTATTTAGTTGTATCTTGCCATTACATATCTTTGTATTACAATTAATAAATTGCAAAATTCAAATATTAATTTAATAATCCATTAGTTAAACAATATTAAACAGTTCAGTATTTTTTAAAAACGAGATCAAATTTTAAAAGGAAGAGATAGATAAATTATAGTATTGTTAAACAATTTTTGTTTATAAAAGCAGCTTTATTTATTCATTTAAGAAAATTCTAATATTTTATTTTTCAACAAAATTTTTTCTTCTACAATAAATTCGGTTCGATTCTTTTAAAAGAAATTTAATTAGATCAATAATTTTTTAGGCATAAAACGATTCACGGCAGTGTTAAATTATAATACATTTTTCAATTTATTATTTTTATCTGTCAGTTATCAAATAATCTTCAAAATTAAATTTTCCAGAAAATCCAAGATTTTTTTTATTGAACATTAAAAAGGGTGCTTCAGCTGCTAAGCTATTAGCACCTGGTACATTGGTTTTGCAAAGTATACAGTAAATTAAATGCTATACATCATATTTGTTTTCTTAAAAAAAGGTAACACTTTACCTTTGTTGCTCGAGCTAAAGGTGTCTATCATGTGGTTGGGCAGGTTAATTTTGTTTCTTACGAATTCAGGGCATTCTAGTAGGATGTGTTGTATGGTAAGTGTTTCTCCAGAGTGAGGGCATCTCGGAGCAACAGTTTTTTTAGGTGGTATTCGTGGTATTCGTGTAATCTAAAATTTTGGGGTAACTCAAGTACCCCGCACGGCCACGCGAATGTTATGCGTGTATGACCAAGCTTAAAACGGTTTATAATTATTTCGTCTCTTTTTTTGTGATTATTTGACGTCCATTTTTTGATAGAAGAATTTCTCTAAGAAAACTTCTCTGAGCTTTGTTGTCGATTGATTCCAGCGTTGCTGACCTTGGTTTCTATATATATTTTTTATTAATTGTTGGATGTTTGTATGTAATGGCTTAAGGTGAACAGGTTCTAGGTTTTCGGGAATTTGCTTAGCTGTTTGGTCCGGCGCGTTCATTTTATTCTATTACGTAGTGGACTGACACCCAGACGAAGTGCACCATTGTTTTTGCCGTTTGGAGTTTGTGAATTTCTTCCTGTATATTTATTACAAGTGGGTTTGTTAGATGCAGTTTTTGGATTATCTGGATGCTGCTTAGGAAATTGCAGTGTCACAAGCAATAGACAAAAATCAAAAAATCTACATTTTTGAAAATAATTTTATTCGCTTATCCATTCTTAAATATATTTCATGTAAAGAAAACCAAGCTCTCTAAGCGACAAACCAAGCAGTGTTCTTCATAATTTATAAAAAAACGGGCATGGGTCACTTGCGCGCCGTGGTCAATAAAATCCGCAGGTACTCCTAATCCAACAGGACAGTAGCGCGCCGGATACTCTTTATTTACAGGACACTTGCGCGTCGGGTCATTAAAGCAGGTAATACCACTCAACTGCTTATTTCCATATATTTTCCATATTGAAGACAGTAATTTTCAATATTAATATCGCAAGTACAAGTGCAACATCCAACCAAATGGCTAACAAATTCAATTTTCTGGCATTTTCTCACTCCTATGATATTTTCATGACGTTTTCTGACAGCGATAGTACTGAACTAGTGCAAGTTATCGAAAATTGCACTAGTGTAACGCTTAACACTTAACATCGTCTTCATGTAGATGAATGAAGTTCTACTATAATAATGAACCAAATTTTGGACATATGCATTTGTTGATAAAATTGGCACAATATGGGAGTAAAAGGAGCCAGAAAAGGTTACGTTATATATGATTTAATTTTAAAAATTACAGGTACTTAAAGAAAGTATTTAGACGTACTAAAAGATTATTCTGCCTTTCACTGTACCTAAATGCTTCAGAAATTTGGAAACTTTCATAATTATGTCGACAAAGAGAGCAACTAACTTCTTAAAAAGAGAGGTTTTCCTCTTGAAAATAATCTAGGGCTACAATTTATTCATCGGATTAAACATTTCCGCTTAATTATCAACCGGTGCGCAAGTGTCCTGTTGCCGGTTTGGATATTAGGACACCTAGCAGGGGTTAACCTGACCGCGGCGCGGTACTGAGCAACACCCAAAAAAACATATCGCTTTTAAAAGAAAAACCGAGCAACTTCGTCAAAAATCTTGTTGTTTTTTACCAGTTTGTAACAAGTAGTTTACCTAACAAAGTGCTTTACGTAAATGAGCCAAATGGAGAATTGGAAGTATAAACATACCTGTTTTAAATATTTTTACGTTTTAAATTTTTTCTTAAATACATAAAAAAACATACATAAGATTTTTATTTTATAAAAATTTACAAACAATGTAGGATTTATAATCACTGAGATTAAGTGTAGTAAGTTGCAGCAATGTGTGATTTAAATTTTTTAATATATTTAAATTAATATATTTAATATATTTAATTTAAAATAGCTCTACCTTGTATTACGAATAATTGCGAGCTGGCATCAATAATGGATGGCTACTTCAAAAGACAAAAAATGTGAAAATGTTGCTGCATATCTTGAAGATATTTTTAAGATAGACCTTAAATAAGGTAAATTTTATTTATTATATATATTTTTTTCAATTAATTAATAAAAACAACCAAGATCTTTACAAAGCTTCTAAGTACTTTTGTTTGACAATTCAGCAAGAGAGGTTATCTTGTGCAAGACATTATGCAACGTTTGAAAGACGATGGGAACATTGGTTGGGCTTAAAATTTCAGATGCCACTTTCTTTACGACAACAAATTGAATCATCAGTCTTAAGTTGTTGAAATAAAGTCAAGGATTCTTGTCGAGGTAGACCAATGGTACCTTTTGCAAAATCGTCAACTAAAACTAAGAAAAAAAGGGTTGAAAATTTTGTTTCCAGCAAAAACCCAGAGGAAATTAAATATACGGCTAACAAATTAGGCATTTTAACTCCCACAAGTTGCAAAAGATTTAACTGTTTAACACCAAAAGAAGCCTTAGTACTCAAGCTAGATTTAAATCTTTCTGTACGAAAATATTACATTTTGGGACTAGTAGCCAATAGTCTTCATAAAAATTGTTTTTCTAATTAGTATTTACTTGAAAAACTAAAAAAACAAATTTTACCATCTAAAATGTTGGTGACTGAATTTTCAGGAGAAATTAATTAAGCAAGACCTCTTTAATATAACTTTCCAAAGTATTTTTGAGACATTAACCGTTTCAAGAAATATTAATGCATCTTTGATTTGTAAATGGAGCTTTGACGGTAGCTCAGGGCACAACGAATACAAACAAAAATTTGTAGAAAACAAAACAGACGAATTTGTTTTCTTTATTGCATTAGTTTCTTTAAAAATAGTTGCAAATGATGGCAGTGAGATGTGGGTCAACACAAGGCCTTTTTCGACCTTGCACTGTAGACCAATTCAATTTCTTTTTATGAAAAAATTTTCAGAAGTTGTCAGAACGAAGAAACCAAAATTAATACTGCAATTAGTCAACTTGAACGTCACAAATTTTTGGTAGTTCATTTGAGATAGAAATAAATTTTACATTGCATTTTACTATGATTGATGAAAGTGTCGTTAACTATCAGACACAAATTCTACCTCAAGGTGTTATGTCTGTGGGGCTACGCCTAAAGAAATAAACGAAGAAAAGGTAGGTGAAAAATTTTCTAAACCATTACCGCTTTGGTTTGTCTACTTTTCACGCTTGCATAAGGTTATTTTAATGTTTGCTGCATATTTCTTATAGATTGCCAATAAAGCATTGGCAAATAGGAGAAAACTAAAATAAAGAAATATACAACCTAAATAAAATTAAAATTCAACAAAATTTTAAACAAAAGATGGGCCTTTCAGTAGACAAACCTAAGCCGGGTTTTGGTTCTAGTAATAATGAAAACACGGCTAGGAAGTTTTTCTTACAGCCTGAATTAAGCAACGAGATTATTGAAAGTGATAAAAATTTAATTGAGAAATTTGTAGTTACTTTAAGAGTACTAAACAATGGGCAAAAAATTGATACCACAGCATTTAAACAATTGTTGGATGAAACGAAACCATTGTATCTCTCTCTTTACAACTGGTATTACATGCCGATTTCGCTGCATAAAATTTTAATTCATGGTTGCGATGTAATTGATAGTTTTGAGCAACCAATGGGTGCTTTATCAGAAGATGCATTAGAATCACGTCACAATGAAACAAGAAAAACAAGACTTGAACATACAAGATAAACGTCTAAGATTAATGCAAACATTAATTTGCTAACGTCATTACTTTTGAGTTCCGGTCCATAACTTTCAAGCAAAAGCAGAATTACCACACAAAAAACAACTATGTACATAGATTCAAGAACGATATTATTAAACAATGTCTACTAACTGGTAATGACGACTTTGATACAAATTCCGAATCAGAAAATTTCAATATGAGGTCATTAAATCACTCTATCAATAGTTTAAGTAAGGATAAGAACTTTAATACAAATAAAAACATTTTTTATTTTAATTTATTGTAAAAATCTGCAAAAATGCAAATTTTTCTCCCATAACATCGTGACACTGTACTTAAATCGGTGCAAAAGGTAATTAGTGGGGCGCTGTAAGACATGAAAATGTAAAAATTTCGGAACCCAGTTCCACTGAATGGATTTTTATAAAACCTTTTGAATTGCATTGTTGAAAGCTTAACTAAAAAAGTTTACCCATCAAAATTTGCCGATCTCGATTGCAACAATTTATAATAACAATTAACTGAAAAATGAGAAAAAAATAAAGAAAATAATTTTTGCAATAAAGATCTCAATTTTATAGGCCATAAATGATGATTTTATAGTTACTGTAATACAAATTTATACACGGTATCTCCATAAAAAAACGCAGTTTTCTAGATTTAATTATAAATAATAAAAAAATTTATCAACATTGAGCGCACCTGGGGGCTGTAGGAGTGGGGGAGCAAAGCAACTACTATTTTTCTCTTTCATTTCACATTCATATCTGTCGCTTAAAAAAATATATGAAAATCGGACTAGTTTTGTTCCATTTCCGCTTAATTTCAGCTCAAGATCCGTATTTTTAACAGGTGGTTGGAGTAGAACTTTGTTATATATGGCCCTCAAATTTTGAAACTGTGAGGTTATAAATTTCAGATTTTTTTAAGATATCCAAAATTATTATTACGGTCTTCCTAGGACGTTCTGTTACCGAGGACCATAGAGGTAGGTTTATTGTCAGCGATAGGGAGCCTCAACGGGCACTATTCGAAAACAAAATTCTTTCAAATTGTTAAAGTTAAAATACGTACGGAAATTATTTTTAAGGTTTTTTTTGTTCGATTTAATATACAGGGTGTCCCATCGTATATGCATAGTAGAATTTTGAACCTTTGGAATACACAAAAAAATTAGAACTTTTTATTAACTATCCACTTATTGGGCGCTACAATAATCTTAAAAAATATTAGCGATTTGTTAGTCCGTTTAAGAGAAAAATAGCAATTTGTGCTATAAAATTTTATTTTTATTTTTTTTAAATTTTTTTCTTTTGCCTACAAATAATGCTCATATATCAGGAAGTCATCTTGCGCAATTAAAATTAATTAAATTCTATTAGTAATTAAGATATCTTTGATTAAAGAAAGACGTCACTTTAAGAAGGATATTTACGACAAATAATTGTAATACCGCAAAATGAGGGGTAGTTATTTATGGTTCAGGCAGTAGGTAGTTTTAACAATGGGCTCTATTTACCTAAGAATCGAAGCCGTCTATCCCAAAGCTTATAAACTTTTGTCAAAGGTCTTCCTTGCGGTTAGCTTCAATTAGTATTAGGATACCAATAAATAACGCTTCAATTTAGTTGCTTTTAAATATTGGTTAATTTCGCGGCTATTGTTAAAGATTTTTAATTTTTGATTTTGCAAAATCACTCTCTGGCATATTACCTTTTACCAGATCAAAAAAAAAAAATAAAAAAAGGAAAAGAAAATTTTATTGCATAAACTGCTATTTTTCTCTTAAACGAACTAACAAATCGCTAATATTTTTTAAGATTATTGTAGCGCCTGATAAGTGAATGGTTGGTTAACAAATTTAATTTATTTTTCGTTTATTCTAAGAGTTCAAAATTTTAGATGAGACACCCTGTACAGGCGTTCAAAATAAGTTTCAAAGTAACAGTAGGTAAGTTTTGCTACTTTGTATCCCGTTGTTTTTCATTCCCTAATTAAATGGAGTAATTAATTTTTATAAAAATGTGTTTAGAATTTAGAGTAGTACCCCCATAAAATAAATCACAGATCTCTAGATCTGCTATTCTCAACCGATGGTCCGCTAGTCCACTAGTGGTCCTCTAAGAAATTTTACTATTTTGTGGACATTTACTTATCCGCGCAAAAATTAAAAAAAAATAATAACTACATTTTAATTTACCAAATTACAAATATTTCGAACTAATTTTAGCGACAGATACTTAAGCCGCTAAATTTTAGTGGTCCGCAGGCCAAAAAAGGTTGAGAAACGCTGCTCTAGATTCATTTATAGATTTTAGAAATTTTCGTCAATTTAGGCCACGTCTGGGGGCTGTAAGAATAGGGGGGCGAAGCAACTGATATTTTTCTCTTTCATTCCACGTTCATATCTATCGATTAAAAAAAAATTAAAAATTGAACAATTTTTAGTTCACCTTGCATCCGTATTGTGGACAGTTGGAAGAACCAAAAACTTTTTTATTTACAGTCCAAAAAATCTGAAACTTTGTGCATATAAATTCCCTATTTTTCTAAGATGACTAGTTTTTCTACAACATCCCGTTACAGAGGTCCATAGAGGTTTATTTTCAGCGATGAGGAGCCTAAACGGCACTATTCGAAGAAAGTTTTTTTTTCAAATTATTAAACTTAAGACACGTGCATGAATTATTTTAAGAATCTCCTTTCTTCGATTTAATATACAAGAGATCAAAT
The DNA here is from genome assembly GCA_029207805.1 of Tribolium confusum. NCBI lineage: Eukaryota > Metazoa > Arthropoda > Insecta > Coleoptera > Tenebrionidae > Tribolium > Tribolium confusum. Next base: position 9,619,784 of record JALGAY010000010.1, on the reverse strand, counting down.
AAATTATCAAAATTAAAATTTGTGATTTTTGTCACTTTTGGCTCCATTTTGGAGGCTTCGGAGTGGATTTGAAGAAACGAATTTGGCAAATATAAAATGTCCGGTTCATTTTACATATGGATATTGTCAAACTTAACAGTCTGAATTTGGTCTAAATCCAGCTCACAATCCCAATTATATGTAATCCCCTCCCCCTTCTCACTTTTTTACCTGAGGTCCCTTGAGGCCCCAAAGACAGGTTTGTAATAATTTTCCGATGTAAAATCTAACTTTAAGCAGAAATAATTCTAAATTTTATTAAATAATAAAACTATTTTATTAAAAAATAAATTAAAACTCCCAAAAATTAATAATTATTAATTTTAATAATAAAAAAATTCAGATCGGTAAAAATAAATGGGTAAACATTTTAGTACTTAGTGTTAAAAAAACATTCCAAAAAGTTTTATAAAAATCCGTTCAGTGGACCCGGGTTCCAAGGTATAAACCTTACGACACTCCACTAAATGTTTTTGTTGTGTTGCAGGTTTAAAAGACACTTTTAATTATATTATGGAGAATCTTTTTTTCACCGTGCGCCAAAAATTTTTTTTAACGGCGAAAAACATGCATGTTTTACGCACTGAAACTGATGCGTAGACACTCGTTTCTTAGACAATTGTAGCAAAAATATGTTGTAAAATATTTATTTTGTATAAAAAAAAATTTGGATTTGAAAAAATTTGTAAAAATTAGAAATGTGTCCTGCCCTCTGTTGGCGGTTGGCATTATCAATGTTTGCAGTTTCCTCTCCCCGTTTTGTGAAGTAATGTCATTTAGATTTTTTTTAGTTTGGTGCATTTTTTCCTAGAATGCGCTGATGAAAAACCGACGTCAGGCGTCGGAGAAAGCGACGCCGACGGAGACACCGACAATGAGCTCCGGAACAAGGCTTCCACAAAAATACAGGCCGATAACATTCTATTGATTTTTCCGAAACGTTCGTTGAACCAATCACAGAGTTGGGACTATTTTTAAAGGGTGAGGTTGTTGTTGGGTTTTTCTAAAGCTAGTGTATCAGCTAAATGTAACGTGTGTGTGGTTTTTGCGTATTTGGACGAGCGACAGCTCGGTACGAACTCCGATGCAGGTGGCAACTCTTTTTCGTGAGTCCTCCACATTGCTGGGAGCCACCATGGAGGCGGGCGGAGGTGGCAACGGCGGCGCCGGGCCTCCAGACTCATCTACCACACCACTTACACCCGCACCACTATCATACGACTCCTACAACAACCACCCAGTCACCTTCTCCAACAAGTACAAGCTGTAAGTGATAATTTACATATCAGCATGTAAACACCCCACTCACCCCCTAACTATTTTATACTATTTCTATATTATATACTCCATTTTTATACAACCACTTTTATTTATTTATCTTACACCCATCTAAGTACATGAATTAAAAGAACATATTCCAGTCTTTCCTAGCATTTTTACCACCTTCTTGAGTTGTTATTTATGGTCCTAAATAAGCCACCTACTGTACCATATTCCAGCAAAGTATTTCTGTATGATTCAACTAGAACAGAGCTAAAAATGCTTAATTTGATATAGTAGTGGTCTATTTTTATTGACCAACACCTTCATTTGTTTGTGTTCCAAGGCACTTAAGCATGTGTGGCATGACCTTTATGGGTTTTGCCCATGAGTGGGTAACCAGCTTGGCTTGAATGTTTCTGTGTTGCCTAGTTAGACCATGGCAAACAAAAGGTAGATCTATAGAGCTACCCTTAAAGACCTTGAGTTGTAACAAGTGAACATGAATCGAAACGAAATTCATGATGTTATAACATCGTGCATCCTGCATGATAGATTGTAACACGCCCTCAAATAAATGTAAGTGCCTTTGTATAAACCACTGAAAGTGTTTTTAAACAACGTTATTTATTGGTTGTGTTTTTATGTGTAGAAACATGAAACTTGAACCCCATGATGATGGTTATGAAACTAGTGCTGATATGTTGCTTTCAAACACTGCCAGTGTTAATCATGAAGTGAAATGTGAAAAACTCGAAGATCCTTACAGTTTTATTGACGATGATCCTATACCGATGCTTCCTGCTGCTGCACAAGGGCCTCCTCATCTTATCAATCCTTTGCCCCCGCTCAACAACCAACTTATGCCAGGACCCAAAAAAAGGGGAAGGAAAAAGAAGATCAAACCCGATCAGTAAGTCCCAAAAAAATAAAGTGAAAGTGTCCTTATTTCGTGATGCTATCCATGGCCATCACCCAGTGGCGTACCAAAAAATTATATAACACACGTTTTTCACTTCAATGAGTTTCATTACAAAACATTCAGAGCCGAAAATTTTGTCACCTTCGATTACCTAACCGAAAGTATTTTTGTCACCAGAAATGATTACATTCTGGGGCCATTTGGTGACAATTTCATTTGACCGACCAAATCTTTATTAATTAATACATTGTTAAATGTTGCAATTATCATAATTTGTTTATTTCGGTTTTTCCCCATTGTTTTTGTAGGAATGTTGTTGTTATATCAAGTGTGAATTTTGCTAGGCCGGACTATAATCAAGACATGAACGGTGGAATTCCTCGGCCTATAAAGGAGAGAAAAAAGCACGATCGATTCAATGGAATGCCTGAAGAAGAGGTGTCCAAACGAACATTGCCGGATCATCTAACCGAAAATTTAGATATAATCATTGTAAGTTTTCCCTAAAAGCATTCAAACATAGCTGATTTTTTTGCTCTAGATTGGTATAAATCCTGGCTTATTTGCGGCCTACAAAGGTCACCATTATGCGGGTCCTGGAAATCACTTTTGGAAATGTCTATACCTATCGGGACTGACGCAACAACAAGTATCAGCTGATGAAGATTATAAATTACTTCAAGTAGGCATTGGCTTTACAAATATGGTACAGCGTGCAACTAAGGGTAGTGCTGATTTAACACGTAAGGAAATTAAAGAGGGTAGTCAAATATTATTAGAAAAATTACGAAAATTTCGACCTAAAATTGCCGTGTTTAACGGCAAACTGATCTATGAAGTCTTCTCTGGAAAAAAGGATTTCAAGTTCGGACGGCAACCAGACCTCGTCGACGGTACAAACACTGTAAGTAAATTAATTTTTCTGATATTTAACTTCACCAGCAAAAATTTTGGATTGTCGTATCCACTAGGCTGTTAATCAGCTTATGAAAGTCGGAGGAACATCCAAATTGTGGTTTTTAAGAACTACTAAAAGATCGAAATTTGAATGATCTGTTTTTTCGTAAGCCTTTATTTTTTAACGAGGCCACTGGTATATTTTTCAAAGGTTGGAAGTGGACCTCCTGTATATATTGGCTGATACAAAGTATAGAGTAAAATTTTTATGATGCATTGTATAAAGATTTTTATTTTATTTCAATTGATAACAGAATTCCAGGCGTCCAAAATCGGGTATGGAAAAAAATTTATTACATCTTTAAAACCGATTATGAAGCTTGGTATATTAACATAGTGAAATGTGCTATTTTTATTGATAATACTGATATTCTGCTATGTTCTCTCAATTTGCGGTTGCAATACTTCCGTTGCACATTTTACTATTATTAACTTCCGAGATATTTAGGTTTAAACAAGGTTGTATCTTAGCCCAGTAAAAATTTACAAAATATACAGGTGTCCCACAGAAAATTCCCCAGGTGGAATATCTCAGTAAATAATTGTTTAAAATAAAAATATAAAAATAAGTCGATTTTGTACAGCTGATGGGATGTATAATAAGAGTACTTTTAAAAATCCACCATACAAAATTAAATTATAATATCGATCAAGTGCAAATCATTGAAAAGGTAATTTAATTCTCTCTACAACGGTGTCTTTGTTTTCAAAATCTGACAAGTATTACCCGAGTTATCGTAAATTGAAATTTTAAAAACACTTTTGCAAGTTGTTCAACGTTCTTACAATGTTTTATAAACGAAAACTTTTTACTATCTTTCTATAATTGTTGCTGAAAAAAATTCTGTTAGTCAAAATTTTAAAAAATGCATTACACCTAAAACAGACGAAAAAATAGTATAAGACTTTTATCAAATTGAATTAGATTTAATATTCTTCTAATATTAATATGCATCTACGAGTACAAATGCATTATAATAACCTTAAAGTTTTATTTATTATTATTACACTACTCATTTTTTCGACGACTGAACTTGAAAGTAAGCTTTTCTTAGTGTCATTTGACATTCGAAAGTTGATCCTTGCCGCGGAGCGAGCACAATCACCAAAATTGCCACTCTAGAGCGTTTCCGCTTTCTACCAATAATAATAAACTTTAATTGGATTTGATTGGATGTTAGAAATTGGTTGGGCTGGCAACGTTATAAATAAAAATTGATTGTGTTGGCAACGGTGTAAACAAAAATTTATTTAAGTATAGCAATGTATCGATAGCCAGATTGTTCGTTGTTATTAATAAAAAATTCTTATGACGTCTCTGATAGTTGTTTGAATTAAGTGTGTGATCAGTCGTCGAAAAAATAGCGTGTATATTTCGAGCAAAATGCATTTTTCCGCTTTCACATGATTGTTGCGTTCGGCTACGCCTCTCGCAGCAATTTTCATTCACGAATGGCAAAAATGTACTTTCTGCTCTTAATATACAATATACTATTGTGTAGTGAATTTTGGGTTGATTAATAAACCCTATTACACCACTTGTTTGAGTTGAATAATGAGATCTATTATACCACTAGTGGTGTAATGAATGAAAAATCCATCAATTTGTTTTTTTTTTAATTTTTACATTTGTAGATAAAATTTTGATATCATTCGAGGGCATATTACAGTAACTCGTTTGATTATAAATGAACTCAGGCTGCGCCCTCGTCTCTGCAATCTTTTCCACTCGTAGTGCTGTATTAATGCTTCTATTCCATTAATAATATAAATAACTAAATTCATAACATTTTACGTTTTTTAAAGAACAAAATTTAATTATTCGAATCACTTTTGCTTAATTCAATCTACAATAAGTCTGAAACTGCTGAACCGATTTTCAAAACCAGTACAACGTTATAAAGAGAATAATTATTTTTCCAATGATGTGCCACAACAAAATCAACCTGTTTTTAGGCTTTTCACAAAAACAATCATTCACTGAGATTTTCTACCTGAAGACTTTTCTGATAGACACCCTGTATATTTGCAAATAAAAACATTCTTGTGGAAGTCTTGATTTTTTAATAAGTTATCTCTCTTAATTATGAATCCAAGGAGATCTATTAAAATGAGGGTTCGGAACATCTCCCATTTCAGCATTGTGTAATTCAATCAAAGTAAAAAATAAACTGTTGTCAAAGTAAACTGATGCCATTTTTATCGTGTTTGAGATTTAAGATTATAAATTGATGATCGAAATAAGTTTTTTGGGACAAAAGAGACAATAAAACAATTTCGTTTGCCGCGACGTTTCGACTGTATATTCAGTCATCCTCAGGCGGAAGATCATGCCTCAAGTAACAGCAGATTGTTTCTGCCTGAGGATGACTGACTATACAGTCGAAACGTCGCGGTAAACAAAATTGTTTTATTGTCCCTTTTGTTCTAAAAAACAATTTCGACGATTAAGTTATTATCTTAAAAAGTAAATAGCTTTTAAATGGTTAAAAACAATTAGAAACAAGACCTACTATATTATACTTACAAACTATAGTACCAGTTACAGTTTTTGAAAACTATAACAAAAAACTAAATTATAACAATTAAAAATGTGTAAATTTTATTGATTAAAACATGGAAACCCTTATTTTTATTTTTTTTTTATTTAACTTGAATTTTCTTAATGGTATGAGATCATGGTTCGAGCTATCGAAGTTTCACTGTATTAGTTTGTATGGTTGTATCAAGCATTGCGATCAACGTAAAAATATTTTTCGGTTTTTCCATGTCTGGCTGAGTGGCTGTAATTCTGTTATCAATTGAGATTAGATAAAAAATGTCTCCATAATTTGGATCAATTGATTAGGGTGTGCTGAGACTGTATTTTATGTATGTTTTGTGAGTGTAATTTGTTTTCAGTATATGTGGGTGATGCCCTCGTCGAGTGCTCGTTGTGCGCAGCTTCCTCGTGCAGCGGATAAGGTGCCATTTTACGCCGCTTTGAAGAAATTTCGTGATTATTTAAATGGGGTAATAACAGAAATCGACGAATCGGAAATGGTATTTACTGAACCTCGTGTAAAATCCTGTTACGAAGCCGAACCAAAGCCCGATCCATATTCCACCGAACTCACTGACATAAGTAATGCTGTGATTAAAAAAGAAGACGGTACTATAGTACCGTGTAAAAAGAAAAGGGGTCGGCCTAAAAAAATCAAAGTTGAAGGCGAAGAGCCACCCCCGAAACCGGTGGTCCGAAAAACGCCACCGACGCAACAAACTAACTGTGATTTTCCCAAAAAGAAAAGAGGCCGGCCTAAAAAAGTCAAAGTGGAGAATATGGATGGAGGGATGCCCCCACAAGATAACAATACATCGACCAATCTGTCTCAATGTTACTCGAATCCGTCACCGATCCAATCCCCGAATAATTTTTACCAAATGGGGCCGGCTCTGACACCACCGAACAGTTCGAGTAATTTATACGCCCCTCAACCCCAGGGCTACAACCAGAGCCCGCGGCCCCCATACAGCCAATCTCCTCGTCCCCACTCTCAGCCGTTCACCCATTCTGACTTGAGCTCGGAAATCAGCGCTGCTATCAGTTCGGAACAACTGGGGTCGCCGGCGTCCCCCAGTTTAGGACCCCCTGATTTCGAACCTCCTACAAGTATGGCCGAAGAGGCGGAATGTCGTCTGAGCAGTCCGGCGCCATCTACCAACAGTGAGCAGACCCATTATCCGTACCATGGGTATATGGAGCCCCCTCACGAGACGCAATACAGCTCACCCCGGCAGCCCCAAGACATCGCTTCGAAGAGTTTGTCGGGACTGGAGTCGCTCGTTGACCAAATCCCGAGCATCACCGAAGGGGAAACGCCCCTGAGCGAGGCCCCAGACCAGTATTCCGGCCAGTTTAATAACTATAACGTGTCTCGAGCGAGTCCCGTTCCATATAATTACCCCTCTGGGGGCTATCCTTTGTATCCTACTCCTACATGGAGCGGCCATTACGAGCCCATGCCTCTAGCGTACCCTCAGTTGGGGTACGCGCAGGGGTACGGCCCGGGCCTCCACATGCCCAGTCCCAACTATCCCTACTATAGCTACCCCCAGCCTGCGCCGACGCACCCGCCTGGCTATCCCCCGTACTTGGGCGGCTTCTGATTGGTTTCCGTCACTGTGTATTCATGTTGTGTACCTGTACCATATGTTCAGCTAGTACCTAGCAAGTCTGTCCGCTTGAGTACAGTTGGTCACTTGCATTTTGACAACAACAGAGACTTGCACAGGGTAAATGGTGATATTTTTTTGTCATAAGTATTTTCTCTAAACTTTGAATGTTAGATAGGCCAAGGGTTTCGTGCATTATTCTACATTCAGATCTCAGTCGAGTGTGTGTGTGTTAACTCTGAGTGTGTGGTTCATCGTTATAGCTGTAGCCCATGTCATTCATTTAAATAAACATTTGTTATAGCTCTTCAGGTCGTATTTTCTTCTCCCTTTTCCCACATATCACTAAAGCATCCAGGCAATGAGATATGCCACAAAATACACTGTAAGTGGCTAACTCATTTCAAAAACGTTCAAAATACTACTTTTATAGTAACAGAACTGATATTTATTTAATATACTTACCTATTCGATGTGTTATTATTACCTACAAAATGTCAAACTTTTTTTATATCTAATGTTATATTTAATACTCGTAATAGTTTCACTTTTTATCAAATTCTATCTTCAATTTTTGTACTTTAAACAGTATTACTAATTAACGAAAAAATGATCAAATAAATTTTGTTTAGTTCTATCATGCATTTTTATTTTAAAACCAACCAGCAACACAATTTCGGAAACACAAACAAAAGAAAAATCTACATATAAAAAACAAATGACTGTAAAAACATTAAACATTTAACTTTTCATAACTCTTTGATTTCTCTAATTGTCGCATTTTTTGATTAAACTAATTTTATGTGTATGTTAAAAATAAAAAAAATTGAAAAATTTTAATCATCACCATTGAAATCTGGAAAAGTATGTTATTTTGAACTCGATATTTAGTAGCGTCAGCCCGAGTTTGGTTTGAATGTAGGATGAGTTTTTTGTAAATATGAGCAACGCTTGTTGCTTTAAATAGAGCTTTGAATAGTAAAGGTGCTTCGCGCGCTTTGTATTTACAAAAGCTTTCATTAAGAAGAACCAGATGCCGGCTGACGCTACTCACCGACTTTTTTTCCATAATCATGTCTTTGGGGAAATGCCCAAATGATCGTCGGTGTACTGTTAGTAGATTGACATTTTGCAAAGTATCAAAATTGGCAATCAATCCGCAAACTGACTAAAGCGATAGTAATTTTGCGAATTTAAGCTGTGGTGGGCAAAAATTGCCACTAGTTAATATTCATATTTGCTAAGTTGCGGTGGGAACTTACGAGAACATTAGAAAATATATTAATATTTGAAATTAGTGCAGCGCAGGCTGTATTTACAAATGCTCCACAAACGGTTACATGAACAAAAAAATTTTAACGAAAAAAAGTTGTAGAGAATTAAATGTTATATATAATAAAGTCTGCGAGGTGATATTTAAAATCTCTTATAATTTAAGCCCGAGATATGTTTAAAAATGAGAAAGAGTTAAATAATCTTGGTTTTCAACTTTTTCTTATCTCTAGTGCCTAAACTGTTAAGGATAAAAATATCACCTCACAGAATTTATTATACAAAATTTAATTCTCTACAACTTTTTCCTTTACATTTTTTGTAGCTTTGACCGTTTGTGCAGCATTTGTAAATAAAGCCTACGCTACGCTAATTTCAAATATTAATAAATTTTCTAATATGTTCTAGTGAGATTTCGTTATTATTTTTTTTAATACAAATATTAAGAATTTAATCTTCTATATTACAGTATTTTTTTATTTGCTTTAAAACTATGTATTTAAATTGAAAAACTTCTATTTATCAGTTTCATCGCTAAAACATTTTACCGCGTCTCTCTCTCAGCCTTTTTCTTCAACATAGACCCACATTTATGAACCGCAAGTAAGCGGTTGGTTCTCAGAGTGAATAGTCCTGATAAATTATTGATAATTCGAAATTATAAGGCATAAATACTTAATTTAAACCGTATAATTATTGAATGTTACTTGAAAGCCCTTGAATACATGATTATTTCATATCGTTGTGCTAAACTGTTAACTTTACAAATAAGGCCACAATTACATCTTGAATTTTGTGAGACGGTAAATGTAATTTCCACCAGAAAGAAAAGGATAGTTGCAGACTATGTTTGAGGGTAGTTTCTTGTTCCCGTGGAGGGATGAATAAGAGGAGTTGGCATGCCCTCCCTATACCAACAATGTTAGGTTCTTAGTCGATGAGGTACAGACACCTTTTACGATCTTATTCTATTGTAGAGACCACCGTTTGCAAATTCGTAGTGGGGGCAAAAGCTATTCCGAGTACAGTGAAAACTATCGTAAAAGGTGTTTGGCCATCGACCAAGATTTCTTGGCTTATGCCCACTCCTGTTATTCCTCCCTCCACGCTTGATCCTCTTAATAGTCTATAAATCAAGAAATGCTGGATGTAATAATTATTTGCAAAAAGCAAGCTTGGTACCTTTTTTAAGGGTGCTTTGCACGTTAACCGCAACATAAATTGGTGCGATACTTTTATATACTGGTAAAATAGAAAAAATCTTAAAAATAGCTTTCAAATGATGTCGAAAAAATTAATTGAACTGCTCTTACGATTTCTATAAGATCGGGATTTTTTTAAAACAATTTTTTTGGTAGTTTACTTAAACAAAAACTACTAGTTTTTTTATTGTAAGTAAATAATTAAGTCACTAAAATAAAAAATCTCTCGTGTTAGTTTTTGGTAGAATAAATAAGATATAAAAAATGCTGTTATAATTCACTATTTTTTTTTTAAATCAAAACATAACTAATAAGCGAAATGTTTACATTTAAATAAAATTATTGTTATTTCCATATCTACAGATTTTTCGACGAGTCTCATATCGTTATATGGTAATAAAAACAAAAGAATAGCGACCTAATTGTACTATTAAAAAATAAACATAACGCGCATTGATAATTATTTTTTTAGCTTGGCTGCAATTCCGATTTTTTCCATGTTATTTTTGTGACTCGCTAATACTGTTTTATTTATTTTGGCATTGTTTTTCTTCAATTGTTTATTTTCGTTTAGCAAATTGTGCATTTTTTTAAGTTGATTTTGTATGTCCCTGGTTCAAAATCTGCGCTTGAAATTCCCTTGTTGGGGTTTCCACGTGTATGCACTAGTTTTTCATCCTTGTTTTTCCCATTTAACAAATCTTGCTTTTTTCTCGCTCTCTTTACATGGACGTTTATTGACCGATCGGGGAAGTATATTATATAGAGTGGACCATGTATATAATGTATTATCTGGGTCTAGAATTCGCCCACTCTTTCCCTATTAATTAAATAAATCGATATCTGTTTTGGGGAGGTAAGAAAAAATGTATTTTAGTAAAAACTGATTTTTTATTTTGATAAAGTCTCACAAAACAATAAAAATGTTATTACTTTGATATATATAAAAGTTATAACAAAGTTATGAAAGTCAAATTGAAGGGAAATCAAGTTTTACAACTTTTTTTAAATAATTTTTAGCAAAACTATTACAATTACAATTTATACAAAAAGAAATAGATGAAAAAATGTGCTCAATGAGAACTGAGAGCGAAAATTAATAAGAATAATACGTCATTGTTGACAGTTTATTAAAACCATTAATGTATGATTTTCTCAAATGTAGGTCATTTGTAAGAATTATTTTATTGTAATATAAGCAATCACAATGATGTGTAGGTTCAGTCACGTCGAGAGTCACGTGCGTAAAGAATGTCACCCGATTCGATTGAAAAATCATTTATATTAGAAATGTTGTTAAACTTAAAATTCAAATACCATATGTATATTGAGTAAAAATGTTCGAAGGATTTTTGATAAAATTTATATCCCAAAAAGGTTTATGCGGTTTCGATCAGTCTGAGGACCCGGACCGGACTTATAGAGGTGACATTTTTTTACGCCCGTGACTGTACGTACGAGAATCGATAGCTGCTTCAACAATGAAATTTAAAAATTTTTAATTAAAATAGTTTCAAAACAAAAAGAGCTGTCATATAAAGTATTAAATTCTTAATATTTGTATTAAAAAAAAACCTTTCTGGAAATATTTCAAAATATGTATTACATATCTAAAATTTACGCATCACTGGCTTCACTTTCATTAGCAATTTATTTTTCCATTACACCAAAAAAATATTTTTGAAATATTGTAGTAAAAGGAAATAACTAGTAGTTGTCTAACTCTTTCTCTCATTAAGCGTTTATCAATCTTAAACTATAAGATAGAAATATCACTTCGCCGACGAACTTAATATAAGAGAATTTATTTCTCTACAACTTTTTCCTTTAACTTTTTTTTACCCTTGACCTTTTGCGCAGCGTTCTGCAATATAAGACAGCGCTATACAAATTTCAAATTTTCAATATTTTTTCAATATGTTCCAGTAACCTTTTTCTTATTTTTTATATAAATATTAAAAATTTAATCCTCGATATGACAGTGTTTTTTGTGTAATTAGTTTGCGCCTTTTAATTCAAAGCGCATCGCAAGGTTAAGCAGCTGATGCTTTCTGTCTCTCTTGGATATTTTTGTGTGTGAATCGGGGAGGGCAAGTAAATACTCCTTTCTGGTTCTTTACCTCGTGACTGGTATGTTAATGATCGATTAATAATCTTGACAATTAAAAGCACTCACTCGTTAACGTTCGTTCGCGTTTTAAAAGACTCTCATTATTAATATTATTATGTTTATTAAATAACAATTCCAAGGCACTACAAAAATCTTTAAAAAAGTTGTCCGCTTGTACTCATCAGAATGGTACAACACTAGTGTTCTAAAATAATCAGAATAAAATAAGAGGCATTTCCAGCAGCTTCTTGAGAACTTATATATGTAGAAAGCTCTGCGAATCATATTTACATTATTTTTCAAGGTTCTTATAATAGACTGTTTAGAAACGTTGAGATTCGCTCGTGATCGTTACTCTGTCTCGCTTACATAGTCAAAATCAGGCATACGACTATTATAGAAATTTCCAGTCCAGCAATCGATGACTCACCGCTTCTAGTACGCTCTAGAATGGGCTGGAGAAGTGTGTCGTAATTTTAGCGCGAACGTTTGAAGCACTGTCATTCTGAAAACATACCTTAAAAAAGTCGCCCTTATTGCACTAATACATAAGGTTGAAATTATAACAGCTAAACTTTGACCGAATAAAAATCACATATGGAAACACAAATAAGGCATAAAAACACTCAACTCCAATACTCTAGACATTCTAGTTTTAATCCAGACACAAGTTACAAACAATTCTCGCATATTTAAGAAATTAATCGAAAATAGAAATTACTGTACATACTTCGTGCCGTCAAACTTACCCGAACAGCTGTAAACCAACTACCGAAGATGGCCGAGTACATACAAATAACAAGATGCGCGGGCAAATCGGAGGGGATTTGCTCGCATTCGGCATGGTTCGCTGGAATTCGTTCATATTGGACCTGCGTTAAAGCTTAGAAATGAAGGAAATCTGTGCATCGAACATTTTATTTTCCATTAAATTCTTTATTAAGTGTAAATTTGTTGTAATTCTTAACTTATCAATAAATGAAATGTTTGGGGTATCGAATGTCGACATTTTTAGGTCTTATTTATTTTATTTAGTGTATTAATTCATCGCATAAAATTTGATCTTTATAAATTCAACCTTATTTACATGTGCAATAAGGTCGACTTTTTCAAGGTATTTTTATCGAATGACAGTGTTTCAAAATTTCGCGCATTTTTTACGTCACGGCTTCTGGAGCCCATACAGTGACTAAGGCTTTGTAGGACTCCTTCAATAAGTGAGATCACTGTCGAAAGTATTTCATGGCATTGATCCTCTCTACTTTTACAATGTCTTCTATGCATTTACCCTAAAAAGATTATGTTGCAAATAATCTTAATAAAAAAAAACTTATTTAGAATAATTCCGAATAATAGCCGACAAGTACAAAGAAAAAGGACCGAAGATCCTTGTCGAATTTTATAAATGGTGCGCTTCACTCCTAAGAATTATTATTAATTAAAGGATTATTATTAATTTCTTGTTAAAATTATTTAACAACTAAACTCAAATCAAGAATATAGAAGGAAGTAAAGAAAGATATAAAAAGAAAAGGAGAATTATATAGAAAAAGAAACGTGACCATTGCGAAAGGAAAGTGGAAAAGACAGAAAACCGAATAGTCAACAAAGAAATAAGAAACTTTTACTAAGAAGTAAAGCAAAATACGACGAAGAAAGAAAAGAGAAGACTTAAGAGAAAAGAAGATAAGTAGAATACGTCCAAGACGTCTTTAGTGCAAATGAAATAGAAAGCAGGAAATTGAAAGAAACAATGAGGAAAAAGAACAAAGGAAAACATACAAGAGATAATATTGTTACGGATTTATGCCATTGAGGTGGAGTTGAGATTAAGACCCACTTTTTATAAAAAAAATTGTCTTTAATTATATACATATATCCAAACTGGTAATTATCCAAATGGCTTCTTAGATTTTAAACAAGCCTTGACCCTTAATTATAACTCAATAAAAAAAAGTAGAGAAAAATAATAAAGACAATTGAAGACATGAATCCTAGGGCCTGAAGAGCGATTTGGTTTTATACAGTTATTGCTACCACGATTTCGGCTTATTGATTTATTTTCATCCATCGTCAGGCTCCAGTTTAAAAATTACACAAATCAAAAGGCTCATCCATATGTATAAACATACGTTAAAAACATGTCGTCTGAAATCCTGAAATCAGGATGTAATGTAAAATTAATACTATGCAGGACAAATAAATAATTTGTGACATCAAATTTTGACACTGACATAAAAAAATTATATAAAACAACCTTTAATCTCGCCTTTAGCTTTTGTTTCCCATTAAAAATAATCGCGATATCAGTGACAATGATAACTATAAGATTAAAAGTTGATAAGAAAGGGTGATTTAATGAATTAAACGAATTTGTTTGTCGGTATCAAAACTTGTTGTTCCAAATTTTTTGATGCAAATTGTATAGAGTTATATGAAGAAATTTTTATTAAACATCTAGATGGTTTTTTTCTATGCATGAGATATATGTCGATGAAATGATGAACTGATGATGAATAAAGTCCTAAATTTTTTGAAACAATGTACTAATAATTAACGAATAAAAAAGTTATGTAAATATGGTTTTAATTATATGTATATGGCCGGCCCGCAAGAAAAGTGACACAACTCGAAAAAACTAAATTTTTTAGGAGACACTTATTCTGTTGCAAGCATGACTAAACCAATCCTGTTTGTGAAATAAAACGAAAATTGAAATTTTTTGAGTTGTGTCACTTTTCTTGCGGGCCAGCGATATTATAGAATTTATAAAAATGTTTTTTAATTTCTATATTGCTGCTTATATCATTTTACGTTGATTGTTAAAAATAAAAACTCAATTTTTTATTGTCGGATCTGGTGGTACAGACAACTAGTCTTCAAAAAGTGATTTCTTTGCAAGAACGCGTGTCTCTTAATCCTTTCGAATCGGAAACGTGTTAAGTCCGTAAAAAGCGTGTTTGCTATACGGGAACCGTATATTTACGCAGGGACTGAGGCACGACTTTCAAACGAGAAACGGTTTGAAATGATTAGCTAGCCCTAGAAAAGGGTCAGTAAAGTTAGGACCTTTACAGTAAAATCTTTTAAAATAAATAATACCAAAATCTTGCACACTTTATTTCGAATTTTGCACAGCATTGATGGGAATCCTATGACAAAAATGAATTGAATTTTACACACGTTTGCACACTTATTTTCAAATTTTTCACACCTATTTTCAATAGTCAATAACTGTCAAAAATCCTTTGTTGTTTTTATACAATGGACAAACTACCTGCTCCCTTAAATCGTGGAACGTGGCTAACATCTACTGGTGAATTGCGCTCAGTTCAAGTACGTCATTTTAATCCCTACAGTGGATTGCGCTCAGAAAATTTTTACTTATAGCCGTCTCGGAAATCTACAATAAGATCCCTGACTTCTAAAGTTTGCAATAAATCAAATAAAGGCCATTATTAGATCCAATTGTAAGCTAACATTTGGACGGAGTAGTTCACTACCTGAGGCATCGGCACGGACCGTAAAACTTAGGGATTAGTAAAATTTGGATAAATATTCTATCACTGAAAATTAGCTTACCATTAGAATCAACAATGGCCATTATTTGGTTTATTGCGGGCTTTAGAAGTCAGGGATCTTAGATTTCCGTGGCAGCTATACCTGTTTTGCTTTAATCCTTAGGTGCACTGCCCTCAGGTCAGGTAGTTATATCTCAGTTTTGTTCATATATTATTTTTTCTCTTTATTTGATGTTACAACTTTTGTTCTTCTACATTCGTTATTTTTGAAGATTTTTGGCAAAATTTTATAAGTCAAATTTTTGTGTCAATTTTGAAAGCTTTGTAAACTGGTCAGTATCAGTAATAACATACAGCAAAAACCAAATTTTGTGACAAGGATCTCCATATTTTTAAAATATGGTTTTGATTAAACATAAATTTCAAAATTTTTTTGAGTTCTCTCGTTATTGCTAATCAACTTCGAACAATGCTAATGGACAAATAACATTAGAGATTAGCGACCCTTATTAGCCTCTTTATACCTGTTTTCACAACTGAGCACAATTCACCGTGTCCCAGTTTATCCTGTGGTTTACTCAAAAGCTTTACTTGGTTGTCTTCTTGGAATTTAGGGTACCTATTTAATTAATTTAAAGGAGTAGCATACAAAAATGGAAAAGTATTAAAAAATTAATTTCTAGATTAGAGATATAGAGAGTGAAAAACCACAGTCCTTCTGACACTTAGGCCTTACGGCTGGAGCCATTGAATCACCTCCCTTAAAGGCAAACCCTACGCTAGCTATTCCTCATGCCGACCCATGTATTGATGAACCTGAAGACTTTCTCAAATGCGGCACTATCAAGACTAGCCATACTAAGTCAAAACTCCCCCAGCATGGATTTTCGGATAGATGAGAGCGTTAGACAGTGACAAAACACGTGTTCCATCATCACCTTCATTGCATACTCGACATGTAGGATCGTCAATAATTCCCATTTGTGTCCAACAGCTTCCGGAGATTTTCTCTGAACAGCCATAGTCAAATTTTGGCGATGTTTTTTTAGTCAGATTTACCGAAAGGGAGTGCTCCGTGCACCATGGTATCTCACGCCCTCCAGGGGTCCTGAACTCTAAGCAAACAACAAGACTGCTCAAAAGTTCAGTCAAAGCAGTTGTCATGACTTAAGAATATCTTCGACTGTTGTCGAAGTCACGTAGGTGATCAAACCTACTTAAAGGTTCTCTCCGAAAAAGTCCCTATCAGTTTGCCTGTTTTTTATTTCCTATAGAACTGCTTCTTCACATTTGTGCATTGCAGGTCGAATTTAATTCATCTGTGCTGCGATCTGCCATACTGAGTGTGACATCAGACAGTATGGCATCTGGAGGTGACAAATATGGGTTCGTTATCCCGGTTATTTCCAATGCACCGCTAGACAAAAACTCAAATGGTGCCTTCCCTTGGTTGTTGTTATTCTTGCTTCCCAAAATAACATGGTGAGCGTTGGAATCACAACCTATGATGATTCTATGCGGAGTCTATGGGGAGATAAGCAAACGCCATTAAACAATTTCTCAACCTTTCTCGATGTCGCAGTTTACCCGTACAATTCTGAGGTCCTCGGTGCAAAACTGCGTCATTAGGTTGGCTTGTAATCCCACAGGAACAACTACACATTCCCTGACGCTATGTACCATCTCTATATATACCAGACCTTTGATTTAACGCACCAAGGTTCTTGTATTAATGCCATAGTTTCTTGCTTCCTGTCTATGTAGCGGCACAGTGTTGCAACCGTCGCTCGACAATGCTGCTGATTTGTTTGAATGACACTTATATACCTTAGTAGCCATCCTTACTATCGTCAGAAAGGGGGTAAGATTAAGAGTAGGTTGCGAATCCAGATAGGATTCACTGCTCCGACTTCTCCTTCATCCCTTCAGCCACTGGCTCTATCTGCTCCATGTCCCGGGAATTCTCTTGCTGCTGTTCCACCCCTCCATAGGAGTGTTATAAGCTGAAGAGACGCTCGACCCTTCTCATGAAGCTTCAACCTTAGTGAAGTAAACAAAAAAGTTCAACTTATAATGATGTTGTTCGAGGACCGTTTTCTATGATTTCCTGATGCCAATGCCAAACACAAGTACCCTGCGTTTTGGCTGGTCCTCAAGACCAGATCAAGGAAGAGAATCCTCCGCTTTTGCCCAGGAGTTCCGCCGCCGTAAACATTTCAGTACCACTTTGTCAACCGGTTCTCCCGGTATCCGAAGAGTGGCCTTAATTAACTTGAATAGTTTTAATTAACAGAGCGGTAGTTTGTTTTCGCAAAGTTATCCATAGGAGCTCCTACGAGCAGCGCAAAGATTGAAACTTGGGTTCTGCGTTTAAGTTCTGTGATAAAGGAACACAAAAATTACGCACTAGTGCGTAAAAGTACGTCATTGAGCAATGAGAATGACAATCAAAAAGTCACTGTTTTAAAACGCTGTAATAAAAAAGTATTTAGAGAGACGGGTTCAATTGCTTATAAAAAACGAACCGGACGACCAAGTATTCGTACAGAGAATGTAGTTGCCGATATTCGGGAACGCACACAAAATGAACCTTTAAAATCTATTCAGAGACTGCGCCAAGAAATAGCTACCTATATCTTATGGAACTTGCAGAACTATCTTGAAAAAAAAATTAAGGATGTTGCCTTACAAGATGCAGTCGTTGCAAGAAATTTTTCCACAGAATGAACGACAATTTTTTAAATTTAAGTTTTCCTCAGATCAAGCTTGGTTTCAGTCATCAGGCTACGTAAATTCGCAAAATATGCGCATGTGGAGTACTGAAAACTCTCAAATTTTTGGGAAATCACCTTTACATCCCCAGAAAATTGGCGTTGGGTTGGCGGTATCTCGTAGAAGCATTGTTGGGCCAATTTTTGTAAATGAAGAAAGATAACGAAACAACATTTAAAGTGTTTTCGTGGAACAGTTAGATGATTTTGAGCTACAGTATAGTTTCTTCCAACAGGACGGAGCAACCGCACACATAACAGCAGAAACCATTGTATATTTAAAAACGTTTTGAAGAACGTTTAATTAGTAGTCATACCAACAGAGTTTCTACCTCGATCGCCTTGCCTCACAATTGTAGATTATTTTGTGTTCTCTTATTTAAAAAACAAAATATTCAGAACATCGATAGCTAATTACAACAACTGCAAGAAAAGATAATTGAAGAATGTGCAGGAATAACTCCAGAGATGCTTGCAAATGCATACCAAAACATGAAAGACGAGTTCAGTTGTGTATACAACTTAAGGGTGGACATATTCAACAGTTCCTTTAGAAAGTCAGAAGTTCAAGCTTAGATAATGTTCTTATTTTAGTTGCTCAGTGGGTTCATTATTTAGATTATTAAAATATTTTTGTATGTGTTTAAGCACAGCTTTACTTTTTAAATAATTACCTCTTCAATAGGAATTTTTTGGTGTTTTTTTTTTTGAACGTTCCTTACATGACTTTGGCCATAGATTTGATAGGATGAATTGTAAGGTTACGAGTCTGTCAATGTCAGATTCGCACATAATCAATCAGACTTTTTTGGGAAAATAAGAATAGGAGTGTAATAAAAATAGATTTTTTATTTTGATAAAGTCTCACAAAGCAATAAATTACTCTTGATAAATCTAAAAATCGTAACAAAGTTGCTGAAATTGACGGAAATTGAGTAGTACGAAATAAAATTGAAGTAAAATTTGGTAAATGTGCTAAAAACCTATCAACCTTTGCATGATTTTATAAATAATTCCTATGCTAATTATTACAATTATAGTTTGTACAAAAACAATTAGATGTAAAAATATGCCCGATTTACCACTTACTCTTAGAATTAAAATTTCACAAAATGGAGACTTGTGAACCAAAATCAATAAGCAGTCATTACACAACTAGTTAATTAAACCGACTAGGAATAAGCCACGTGACTTAAGTAAGTAACAACTGTTAATTTAAAAAAGTTGTCAAGTGTGCTATGAGATTTTGATAAAAGAAAATGTAGCGAAGAAGGGATGTCGGAACTTGATGCATAGCTACACAGTGCGCGCGCAGTCGTGATTTGTCGTCGTAACTGACAGTACAGCAGCTGAATTAAACTAAGACATACTTCAAAATGTTTTTGTTTTTTCATAGCACACTTGACAACTTTTTTAAATGAACACCTGTTACTATAACATAAATCGACCGCTTTGATAAAATACCGATTTATACAATACTAGACTTGTACCCTAGGACTAGTTGCTTTAATTACTAATTGTATACTTTCGACCTACATAGGGTGTGTCAAAAGTCGCGAAGATCCTTTGGAGGGATGGATACATGGGAGACCCTCAAGGAACACAAAAATTTATTTAAAAAAATTCAATATTCTTTTTTTTGTTTTTGTATTTTCTTGAGTTTTTGGTATTTTCTTGAGATTTATAAATACGTAATTCATTTCAAATGCTTTATTGTTTTTTTTTTTCGTTTTTTCTTTTTTTTTTAACTAACAACTGTTCATTTAAAAAAGTTGTCAAGTGTGCTATGACATTTTGATAAAAGAAAATGTAGCGAAGAAGGGATGTCGGTACTTGATAGACTTGGTGCAGAATCTCGTGAGCCGTGATAAAAAGGTGCGCAATAGATTCACTGGGTGGTGAGGGTTCGTTTTTTCGTGCTATTGTTTTAACTAAAAATGTTGACTCACATTTTATCAGTTAGTTCTCGACTTTCGTTGTTTACTGACTGCTTCGCTGCGCCTTTTAGTTTTTTTTTTCGTTTAATCGCTCTGTTAATTATTATTTTTAAACCACTTGTTCTTTATTATGAATTAAAAATAAAAACCAATGTTTTCAGAAAAGAATTGTGCTTACTCGGCCAAAACGATTATAACCGAGCTCCTAGGTTTTCAAACTTTAGGCTCCTCCTTCGCGCATCTCGCGGCTCATAACATTCTGTACCATCTCTACACAGTTTAACAGTGCACGCGCAATCGTGATTTGTCGTAACTGACAGTATAGCAGCCGAATTAAACTAAGACATACTTCAAAATGTTTTTGTTTTTTCATAGCACACTTGACAACTTTTTTAAATGAACACTTGTTATATCAAGACAATTTAAATATTTTTTTGCAAATTCAGATACTCATAAGTCTAGAGTTAGGAAATTCGTTATCTACTCATTGGTGTAGTCCGCGCACGTTTCGCTTTGATAGAAGTAGAACTTGATTTAATACATTTGTTACTCGTTTCTCGATATTGCACCTTTATTTCATGTGGTATTGTCAAATTTATGCGAGTAAAAAGCAACTCTTTGAGATTATTACCATAACTTATAACGTTATAACTAAGCCGAGGATAAAAAGGTACCTGTGCCAGTGGCGCTTGGCGTGGAGGGGACGCGATCGAGAGTAAGCAAATTAAACACATTGCAGGCATCCATCGGGTCAATGCAGCGCTACATAATAATTGGGGGTATGACATCGCCGTGCGCCAATGCTTTGGCAAAGTCACGCGCTTTCATTCATATTCGGTACCTTTTAATCCGCCCTATGCTTATCACTAAAGAGCGGAATCAAATATTTTCTTCGGTGGGAGGCACGACGATTCATTGGCGTAATTTCGCAAGTGATTTACTACACATTGAAAAAAAGAATTTCATGACGTTTAAGTTTGTTTATGTATAATTTTTAATTATTTTGTGGATTTATAATTATTTTTATTGATTACTTAAATTGAGAAAACAATTAAATACATTTTATTAATATAACTTGTATGTTACGCCATTGATAAGTTCTAACCGGGCATACGTAGCAAAAAACGTCCGAGTGTTTAGCCAATCCCAGACAGCAACTATAATGTCTGTTATCATCGACTCTAGCGTTCACTGTTTAGACGGAGTTTTACCACGATAACTCATTGTTAAGTTATGTGCCGCTCTGCTCTAAAAAAATATTTAATTCCGTTCAGTACTTATAACATTATTACAAAAAATTACATTAACGCAACGCCACTGACCATCGCTATCAAAGCCAATCCTGAGCAGGCGCAAGCTAGTACGGTCCTCGTTGATCGAGCGTTCAAGTTTTAGATTGTATTACACCATTATAATCGACTCAAAAAAACTGTACCGCTCTATTCAGGTTTCATACATCTTTCCTATCTATACTCAAAACTTTTTAAATTTTGAAGTTAGACATTTTTTTTACTTTAAGTTTGGATTCTTTTAATGGTGGGAATCAGCCCACTAAAAGATCTTCGCGACTTTTGACACACCCGATATAAGCGTAAAAATAAATTTTTGACAGGTGACAGAATATGTTTTCATTGCCAACTGTGCAACCAATATTTAAATTAATAGCTGATAGTGCAGAATTAAGAGCTACGCTACAATTGATGACTGGTTCACACATCTCCATTAATTTGTTTCATGTCGTATTTACATGTCACAAATTACTAGCATTAAGCTAACTTAAATTACGTATGTACTGAAGAAACCTAATAACAAAACAAATTAAAAACTTGACTTGAAATAAATAAAATGTAGCTAAAATTGAATTTGTAAAAATAAGATTATTTACAGAAAACTTAAAATGACACAACAAAATTAATAAACAATAATAATCAAATTTGTAAATAAAATTATGTACGGAAACCTGTAAAATAAAAGCGATAAAATTAATAAATTATTAAAATAAAATTTGTAAAAATATTTACAGAAAACTGTAAAATGACTGAGTAAAATTAAAGTTTTAACAAGAATTCAGAACTGTTCAGAATTGGACTACACATGCGCAGTATCGTTTTATGGGTCCAAAATCTCTGTGGCGCATGCTCAGTACAGTTCTGAACTGTTGTTAAAACAAACCTTCAATAAATAGTTATAATCGAATTTGTAAAAATTATGTTATTTACAAAAGACTGTTAAATGAGAGCGACACTAAAAAATACTCTTTATAACTAAAGTATGTACATAATATATATGTATATAAAATAATATTTTTGCGTTATTTTGACGAAACATATTAATATAAACATATAAATAAATTAACAAAGTTCCATGAAATGAATGTTACGAGAGGAACTATTTACTAGATAACATGAGCCACAAAAAATTAGGTAGGCTCAGTCTAGAAAATTTCCGAGCCTACCCAAATTGTCGATTATTGCTCGCTCGTTATAACTGCTGATAAAATGAATAGAAGTTTATAAATTCTAATTTAGAATAACTATGTATCAGACGAAGATTTCGTCTGTTGTGTGACATTTTCTGGAACACTTTTTTTATTGTCTACACTACACTGTACATTAGGTGAAGAGCTCCTGTCCCTACCATCCTGATCTTCTAAAAATCTATCCATAAAATCGGTTAAACCCGGATGTAACGTGTATTTCTTTTTTTCCAATCGTGTTTTGTTCGCGAATATGTCATGCCGTTCCGATTTCTTCCACAAATAATAGAATTGTACTAATTCCCCCACTGACCTTGTACGCACCTTTAACCACACATTTAATCACAAAACACAAAATAAATTGAAAAGTTTATTAAAAAACAAACTTTACAACACGATAAAACATTTTGTCTCAGTCATCTTTTACCTTATTTTGTTGAATTAGGTGAAAGTTTTTTCCGTAACATCGCACTCCAGCTTCAAAATTTCGACATTCCTCCTCTGACCAAAGACTCATCGTTTCGGAACTCGGAGCTACGTTCATTCTCAGGCGCCTGAGAGCTTCTTCAACATTATGTCCGCACTGCTGTAATAAATACAGCGCTTGTTCGTCATCCCTTAAATGACTTCCCATAGGAATTGGAGGTTTGGAAATTTCGGCAGCTTTTTTTAAAAAATCCTCGGTTACATTTGCGTTAATCACGAGGGGATCCCAGAGCAATTTATCTTCGTTTTCATACGGTAAAGCGTCATCGTAGTGACACAAACCTTCAGGAATTTGCGCTTGATAGTCGCTGCCTACCATTATCGTCTGGAAAAGAAAAAAAAATCACAAGAGAAATAACAGAAAAAAATCTACACAACCAAAAAACTTTTTTCAAGGGCTACCAAGAAAAGAAATTTTTTGGGGATTCAAAACTAACATTTCAAATGCTACAACTACCATTCAACTAACTACGACAGTTCGCCTTTTGTTAAAAAAAAATCCAAAGCTAGTTTTGCTTGTTCTTTTTTATTTTCATGCAAAATATTCACAAAAACAAATTATATTAAAAAGTAATTTTTTTTCAATAATACGCAAAATTGTCACATTTCCAAAAAAAATGTACTTCCGCTTCTTGGGACATAATCGTTCTATAGGCCCGTTTTTTCGGCAAAATGATAAAATTTTCGATACGTATTGACAAAAACACGTAAAAAAGCCGAAAAATTTTGTTTTAAAAAAATAGGACCTACTCAAAACTTTCTTTAAGACAGATTTTTTTTTGAATAAATTAAAAAAAAACTAAAAATATATAAAACAACCTGCTTTTCCGCTAAATAATAACAATAAATAACTTGCCCAACCAGTGTTGCCAACCAGTGAACAATGATTTCCCCCATATGATAGGTCAAAATCCCCTAAATCCAAGTTAAATTTCTCCAAAACATACTTCATTTAAAAAAATACTATAATCACAAAGTAAAAAATATAATTTATATAAAAATAAGTATATTGTAAATTATATATCTGACGAATGAATAATAAATAACTTTTCAGATAATTGATAAATGTGAATTACACCGTGATTAAGAAATACTCATTAAGTCGACAACAAAAAATTAACAGTTTAACATCTTTTTTTGATAATTTAGTGGTAGTAGTAGTTAAAAATACCCTAAAAAATCCCCCTAAAGAACTTTTTCCCCTAGACATTCACCTCTTCGTCATAAAATACCCTAAATTTAGGAGAAAATCCCCCAAGTCGGCAACTAGACCCAACGGTTTTTTATTAAAAAAAAACAAACTAAAAAATCTAATGTAATTTTCACAATTTTCTCACAACACGTGAAACCTGAATCGAAAGGGAAAAAAATGAATTTTTTCAAAAAAACCAAGTCTTTCAGCAAAATGGTGTATTTTAAGATAATTTTTTCAGATAAACACCTGGATGTCTTTAATGTAAGATATAAATGAATGTAAATACCACATTTAATGAAGGAACAAAAATACGTAAAACGGTACAGAAAACGTTTTTTCTGGTAAAAATTAATACATACTCACCTTTCAAACAAATACAAAATTCTCAGGTAATTTTACAAAAACCGAAAAAAATACGTTTTTCTATTAAATTTCATACTAAAAATATTTTTTTTAGATTTTTAGATAAATTTGAGAATTAAAAGAAAAAAATATTTCGCAAAAATAACAAGTTTTTACATAATAATCAATTATTTATATAAAAAAAAAAACGCTGAAAAAATCTGTTTCAGTTAAAATTAGCACTCAAGCTTTATAAATAAATTTTTGGTGCAAATAGTTAAGAAATAATAGCCTTGGACTTTTTTATATCGTCGTAAATCATATTGAAACGAACTGGCAACTAATTACTGAACGAAAAATAAAATGCTCATGCTTAAAAAAATGTTAGTAATGAATTATAATAAGAAAATAACCTTATTAACCTTTCTCCACTCGTCCTCGTCTGGACTGTAATCATAATCTTCTTCCTCTTCTTCACTCACTCGTGAAACAGCTAAAATATTTTCTATAAAAAAATTATGAATATAAGGTGGCTTACAACGTAATAGTCTTGCAGCGTCCTGATCATTTTCAGGAATATTTTCATAAAGCGCTCGTAATTTTGAAGGTTGATCCGGAGGATCAGGTTCACTTTCTTGTTCTTCCATTGGTTCAGAAGGATCAGGATCTTCCTCAACAGGACTTTCGTTTTCTTGATTTTCGCCACGATAACCATACAATGCGAGTAATTCCTCTAAAGGCATATTACTCTCCTAAAATAATACATCAGATCTGTAGAATACTAATTAAAAACTTACTTTTTGTAGACTGGAAAGCTCCGCGTTAGGATCTTCGGATTCCCCAGCAGCTAAAGCCTCTTCTTCTTCTAAAGTTCTCTCATCATCAAAATCATTAACAAGCATATCAACTGAAGGGTCAAATAACTTGTCTTTACTTGGTGAGCCGCTGTCTTTTCCATCTTTATTTGGAGAAGCAACTTCTGCCATGATATTATTCTTCATTCATCACAACAGTTTCTTGGGGCAACGCGAAAAGAAATGAAGAAACCTAAAACAATTCACACACTGGTATGCAGCTTCCAGAAGCGGGATTAAACTACACATAACTGAATTTTTGTAAACAATCACACGGAGATTTAATTTTAATAAACAAAAACATTGACAAAAGTAAGGTTAGGTTGTGGGAAAATAACCCGCGATTTACAAAAACCAAATTATTACTTGAGCCAACTGCAACTGCCCACAAACACACAACTGAACACACAAATAAAAGCGAATTTGGGACAGTCTGGACCAACTTTTTATCTAAACATTTTTATTTTTCACAAAAACACAACACTTAACTTGAACGCCATATTTGTCACGTGACTGACACTAGCGACCAACCATTGACATAAAACAAGTAGATAGCCGATTTAAATTAAGATTTTGAGTAAAATTAGCGCAATAAAATGCACAACAACATAAAATACTAACAGCGTTAAGTTTTATTTAAAAACAAAAAAATTAAAATTCATTTTGAGATTATTTAAATGTAAAAAATATTTTTTAATAAGTAACAGCCATCACACTTTTTGTTGCTTCAATATTTACAAACACCAAAATTTCTCCAATTTTTAATTATTATTGTATCAAGAAATTTTACTTTTTTTGGTAATATTTAGGTAATACATTTTGTATTTTATCATTTAAGAGCGTTCTAATTTCAGGACATACAAGTTACAGTGTTTTAAAGGCCAAAATCTGAATCTAACCTAGCCATGGTATAAGTCCAAATGTTTAATTTTTGTACAAATAACTTGATGAAGGATGAGATTTTAAGAAAATTTGGCTTAATTTAGTTGTCATTATTACAAGTGCCATGAATTTAAACGAAATATCTAACACAGTTGCAACGTATGCTTCAGAGTGCCCCCCTGAATGCAGAAACAGTATTTTGAAAGGTAATTACAAGTTCCTGATTATTGTTTAAGTCAGAATATTTTTTTAGTGGCACTGTCAATAAATCAGTCTCCAAGCCAAGACCGTTTAAAAGTTATAGAAAAAATATCAAATGATTTTAATTTACCCAAAGAAATAATTGTCGACCTTTTGGGGCTCTATTTAGCAATAATTCGTGCATTTATGGAATCAACAGATAAGGAATTTAACGCAAAATTACTTGAATTAGGATTTTCAAATGATTTTGTTGATGAATTACCTCTAGTTAATAACAGAACCAAAGTTATTGATACTATTTTAAGCTCAAGAAGAGGTGAATTTAACAAACTTGTGTCATTAAAGTGGAGAATTGATATTAGCTTAACCAACAGGTATTTAAATTAATTTTTAGTTGTACAATATTTGCTGTTTTTTTTAGTGTTGTGGATAAAAAGATTCCCACCAGTGTTATATTGTGCCTTCAACTTAAAAATGGAAGAAAATATACTATTAATCTTAATGTTAAAACATTCCATAAATTGAGATTTAATGTGGCGTTAATTATGAAGGAAATTGCTAATTTGAAAACAAGTCAATTGAATAAATAATTATTTGAAATTTTTATTTTATTATGCCTATTAAGAATTATAATACAGATAATGTGATGTTTTTGTGTTTCATCATAAAATAGCTTTCTGTATAACAAGAGTGAAAAATTGAGATTTTTTTTGAAGAATTGTGCAATATGCAACCATCAATACACCAACATTTTACGGACTCATCTGTGTGCTTTACAACCGATTTTTAATCTTGACATATTTATGGACGCAAAAGTGCTTATTTACGGACCATTTAATTTATTTTATAAATGATATTACTAAAAAATATACTTTTACAACATATCTATAGGCAACTAGTAATACACTACTTAATTTTGAAACAAGTTAAAAAAATAAATAGCCCTGTAAAAACGCTTATAATACTTACAAACAAAAACAATTTTTGGGGGAGTCTTGAAGACCTAAAAATTTTTTTGCTGATATTTATCATTTGTGGAGCTGTATTTCTGGTTAAATTATTACTTAATAATTTTGAATCACCTGATATACTTGAAAAATTAAGTAGTAGAGGCGTCTTTATCAATCTAAAAAAATTTCTCTAATTACAAAAATTCCATAATTTTTGTTATAAAAATAAAGAGTACATTCAGCGCTGCTACACATTTTAAAACAGACCGTGTTTTTTCTAGAAAATTACTTTGGTAAGCAACCTAAGACACTCGACGCCAAGTTACACCGCTCAAGAGCTAGGGGGCGCCAAAGTTAGAAATTAAAATTCGTTTTTTTTAATAACTTTTTAACCACTTTATCGATTTTCATAAGATTTAACACAAATATATTTCTATTTAAAGTACACATTCTGGCATCAATGCTTTTTTTCTTTTGCTATTCTGAAGTACTGAAGTGATGCCCATCTTCCAAAGTTTGATTTACATCTTTTTTGTATGTCAGTTTATTGGCTTGATATATTTTTTATTTTCAAGCTTCGTCATTTTTAAAAATTTTCTGAATTACCATCGCAAAAATTAATTCTACAGTTTGTTACATTGTCGTCTAATTGGGTACTCCTGTTGGACAACTCATAAAATAATAATTATTATTAAAATTGTTGGATTTAATTTTGTCATAGTCATAAAAATCAATTTTTTGCCTAAAAACTAGAGCAGATACAAAAATTTTACAAGACACAAAAATTATCTAAAATTAATATGGTTTTACAATGAAAACTTATTTGAGCCAATCGGATAACACATAAAAAAGTTATCCATAAAAACGTTTAAGTATGTTGCTAGCTTAGCCTCGAGCTTAGCACTTTAAAATTACATCAGAATATGATTGTATTCGTAACAGTAGTACATCTGTACTGATTCCATTAAAATGAACATTGACGCCCTCTAATTACTGAATGGTGCAAGTTGGGACTGCAAAGTTGCGTTAAATCGGTTTGTTTGTCTCAATCTCAAGTTAACTTATGGAAATGTATTTCTGGAACAGCCTGTATACATACACAATGTTTTTGAAGTTACTTTAGAAATTTTAAGAGGTGATAGCTCTCGTTCAAAAGATACGAAAAATCCAAATTTGCCTTATACAAATGCTTATATGGTTTTTGAGATATGCGATGTAGAAATTTTTGCTAGAAATACATACGAAATACATCGTGTATCTCAAGAAACACTTTCGAAGTTATATTAAATTGTTTCAGTCACACTCTGTATATCAAAAAAATTGCTATAATCGATTTGTCCCAACGATTCTGACTATGCGCAATAGAGATTTCGGAACGGTAAAAGGGACTGGGCATGTGCAGTCCAATTCTGAACTGTTGTTGGAACAATATTCAGCACCTTTTAACAAGGGCTATCACCTCTTAAAATTTGAAAAGTTACTTCAAAAACATTCGATACATTCATCTTCATAGGAAATTTAAAAATAAAAATGTTATTAAATACTAAAACAACTTATTCGACTTTTCTGCTAATTATGTCATATGTATAAACCTTTGAATTATGTATGAATTCAATAAAACCAGTTTAAAAAAAAATGAATACACCAATATAAAAATAAATATTATATTCTAAAAAAAGACAGAACAATAAACAAAAATGAACATTATGAACTGAACATGACAAATAAATAGTAAACTAAAAACGAATTCTTCAATGGACGGTTCACTAGAATGCAATGAAAAGTTAAGCAAATACAAGTCTAGTGACAATTTACAAAAACAAGTTTGGAAATGTGTTGATATAATTTTAGTGTTAGTGAAGGTTGTAAGTTAAAAATATATAAATGAATAGAGCAAATTGCATTTTGGAGAAAGAATAATAATTATGAAAATAATTTTTTATTTACATGGTAATCTAAGTAACAGATAAAATTGTATATTTAAAAAATGCTACTGACTCCTAATCTACAAAATTATTTATAATACAAGTTACATGTATTGTATTATCATTTTAAATGTTTGGAAAAATTTGGCATCAAAATTTAAGTTGAAAGTCAAACCAGCAAATAATAATAGAACTTAGAAGATTTATTTGAATAAATGTTTACTATATACATATACATAGTAACATTACAACTATACTTGTGTGAAAAAAATTTGCCAAAATATGAATAACAACACTACTAAAACAATTGCTAAAAAATTACATAGAAAAGTAACTCTACAAACATTTTGTACAGATACATATCATAAAATTTCGTCAGAGAGCCCCAAAAAGTTGTTAAGTAGCAATAAGGAATTCAATATTGAGTTTAAAGCTCAATTTATAATAAATTTATTAAATACTGATTTGTAATCTGTTCAAATATCACAGGCAAGGGAATAAATATTTCCAAAGAAATCAATATAAAAGATAAAACAAAGAATTTGATAAATAAAAAAAACTCATAAAAATCATAAATTTTCAGATCTCAATAAAACTTGTTACGTTATTACCTAAATCCATAATGTTTTATCTAAATTACATCCCCTACCCTGGACATTTCACATTGATATAACTATCTATTTTAATATTATAATGATCATTGAAGAAATAAATAAAAAGTTGTTTGTTTACGAAAAAATAGAGGAGATATTTCAAACAATTACCACTTGTATTGGAATTTTTCAAATGCTGCTTGCTTAATTTAATTGACTAGAAAGGCGTCAAATTTTAAAAATTCACAAAGCAATTTGCCTAAACTTCAAAATTATAAAATAAATGAATCTTTGAAATAGCAATAAAGTGATTAAACAATTTAAAATACCTAGTCTAATGCCAACAGGATTAACGGTCAACACGCACTCGTAAAACGTCGATCATACCAGAACTAAAAAATACTTCAACAAAAAAAAAAAAGACACTCGCGACAAAAAACACAAAATTATTGGTGGCATTATTCATCGACGTTTGAAGCATGCACAAACGATAATAATAATAAAAAAAAATTGTATATAACTAGCACAATGTAGTAGTACATGTTTATATAATTTCACTTTTTTTGCTTAATAGTACTTATTAATTTACACTTTAGGAACAATTTCATTTATATAAAACAACACATTGTTTACTTTTACAAAAACACTTCAGTTCGTGGACTTTCACAAGTTGTAAAAGTTATAACCCCACATATTCGCCCAGTCCTAGCTGTTCCTTTGTCGTTTATTACTCAGTATGTTAGGTAAAACACCTCCTAACATATACTTCAACTGAGGCATGAAATCAATCACATTTCGCACTTGAACTAAAGGTACCACCTCGTTCAAATTCTGAATTTTTCCAGACTCCATCAGGACGTGAGTTTGGGAACTAAAAAATTACAAATTCAAATAAATACTACACGAACCAAGTATCATAAAACAAACACCAACACAAGCAGATAATTAAAATTAGTCCAAAGCTATCTACAACATCTACATAACCACAAACCATCTACAACACACTATAGTTAGTTTTTCACCGTGACCCCAGACCTGAATTTAGCATACAAGTGCTGTACAAAATCCACTTCTTTTATACAGCAGTTAAAACCTTACATTGAAGCATTCCAATGCTTAATTGGGACAGTTTAAAAAAAATCGAAAATTGCACCCAATCACACACACCAAACACATTATTGATGCAAAAAGTGTTTGGTGTAATTGGGTGCATTTTTCGATCTATTCAACACACCAAGAGAAAATTACAGTTCAAAATTTCAAACAAAAAAGAAACAAGACAGAATACTGTATACACTATTTTCTTTATTATTACCAAGTTTCACGCATGCGGTACTGTCTCCAACTGATTAAAGATCACGTACAGTTGGTTTATTTATTAAGTCTATGTGACTCAATAAAGTTCAGAATTGGGTTAAATGTAAAGTTTCAAAATTTAATAAAACATTTAATGTAAATAATATGAAAAATATTAACGTAGTTCTGTGTAAATCAGTGTTTTGCCTTGTTCTTTACTCAGTATCTAACACTTGACCATTTGAACATATTAATTAATGAAGCAATTTACTCGTATAGGTAAAATAACGCAAAATAATTAAGCATAGAAATTAATGTACAAAATTAATAGCGTTTACGATAGGCTGCACTAGCCACTGAGTTTATTAGGTAATATATATTAAGTATATACCTATATTAAGTAATTTTAAAATAATCGACTTTTTTTTGTTTTTCAAAACCCTCTGGTCAATAGTTACAGTAAGATAAAATAACACCCCGGTAAAAATAGCAGCGGTTAATATAAATATTTAGAGGTGACTTACTGCAATTTTTTATTTGCCGTTTAAATACATAACATGGGAGAAAATAATCAACTTTAAAATTTTATAACTCGTTTACTGATCACTTTAAAAAATGACTTTATACGGTCTTATAGGAAATTAAACTCTCTACAAAACAGTTCTTAGTATGTTAGAACAAATTTTCCTTCAAAAGTTATTTGAGGTCAAAGTTAAAATTATAGCAAATTTTAAACTTTTTTGAATTTTTTTATGAAATTGTCAAACTTATTACGAAATATGATAATATAATTTTCCAAACTACATTATTTTAATTATTAGGACTTTCCAAATACGTTTTGTGAGAAAAAAAACGCTATTTTCGTCAATTAATTCGTTCGTATATTAACCAAAAATATAAACAATACAACAATTTATATACAGTTACTTTTGATAGTTCATTTATAGCATGACTTCCTCAAAGTATAAGGTGTTTATAATGATTGTAGGGTCGTAGGAGGCTGTGGAAACAATAAAAAATGTTCTGCCTTTTAAAGACAATAATTTTAGCTATTATTATAATTATTATTAGACAAATGAGTAACTCCAGAAACTATTCTCTAATATTCCATTGCGAAAATAGAACATTACAATAAATATTCGTAATATAAAAAATTTCCACAGCCTCCTACGACCCTACAATCATTTATAAATACCTTGTAGATACGTTATTGTGGTCTAATCACAAAAGTTATAAGAAAAACCACGTTCTGCAATGTCATTTATTACATTGAATGTTTTAAAAAATTCCAAATTTTCTTTATAACTTTCATGAGTAACTACAGCGCTAAATTTTGAAACACTGTCATATGATAAAAATATCTTGAAAATGTCGACCTTATTGCACATGTAAGTAAGATTGAATTTACACTAAATAAAATAAGCACCTTTTATGGTCTTATTCTACTGCCAAGACCACAGTTTGCAAATTTATAGTGGGGGAAAAAGCTATCCCGAGTACTGTGAAACTGGCATAAAAAGTGTTTGTGCAACGACCACGATTTCAAAGCTTATGCCCACTCCTGTTATTCTTCCCTCCATGGTTAAGATATGTTTTTAAAAATATAGACAGTGCTTCAAACTTTCGAACGTACATTATAGAGTTATGGTATTTCGGACATGCACTAATGTTTGTGACTGGTTAAGCACCCACAACCTAGCTCCTACGCCAAGTTCATGCAATAAAAGACTTACGTATTGGGTTTGTACAGATCGATTCCTAGTACTTTCATGACTCTTTGACATGACTGCACTGGTATATTATTAAAAAAATTCATAGTGAGATCAGGTAATGTAACCAATAGTTCAGCATAAACGTATGGCTTCATATTAATACAGGGTAATAGTTTTCCTTCAACTAGAGCTTTTTGCATTTTATATGGAATGTGATTACTACCAGTTGGGGGTTCTGGTATTGAAATTAATTTGCAATTAACATCATCTAGACACATCTGACCATTGGTCATTGAATGCTGATCGTCAGTGAAAGTACTAGGTTGAGTCCGTGATGATTGTTGATGAGCTGGTTGTTGGTTTATTAGTAGAGATTGCCGATTACTGACGTTGTAGTTATTTTGCAAATCCCTAAAAACAAATCAAATGCTCACATCACTGGTCTTCAATGAATAGTCACTAACCGGGATGAATTTTGGTTGGCGGCATCCATCGCCATCCTTGCTTGTTGTTGTTGTTGCTGCTGTCTTATGAAAGTCGGTGACAACACACCACCGTTTGCCAAAAATTGTCGAATTGGAATCATAGGTGGTGGGTGAGAGTCTTCAGGTTCTTCTTGATGATAATTTATTTGGTTAAGATTAGGCTGTTCTCCAGTTAACATATAATTCGCTGTTGCGTTCGTCTGGGAGTTTGTATAGTGTAAATTTGATTGCCTAAAATTAAATTCAAAAATCAAAAATATATCCACAGAAAGAGCATATAAGGCATTCCTTGTCAAATTGGCCTACAAAATACATATACATCTGCAATTATTTAATAATTTCAAACATTTAATTAATCAGAGCAAAAATTTAACAGAACAAAACAATCCCCCACAATAAGCTTGGTCTTAAAAATCGTAGAAGTAAAAGTTTTTACCAAATAAAATTTAAAATAAAGCATCGCCGCACATAGTTTCAAGCATAATATATGAATTTAAAAATCAAAGAATATTATTTATTATACACGCTAATGATACTTTTAAAATTTTTCTTTTTTCATAAAGTATATTTAAAAATAGAAATTAAAAAAAAAGCAGTTCAATTTTTCGCGAAAAGAGTTTTTTTTTTTTTTTTTCAAAAAATAATATGAAATATTCTTTAAATAGGTACTAAAAAATTGAAATTTTCAAAAAAATAGCAGATGTTAAGGTATTTGGTAGGCCGATTTGGCATGAAATACCCCATAAATCAATAGTTCAATACGCCGCTTTTACTACTACTTCCCATGCTGTCTTTCTACCAGTACAGTCCAGTACAAACATTGAAAACTCACCAATCATCCTTTCCATAAGTAGGATAACTAAGACATATACATAGTTTTATTAATTTCAGGCTAAATCCATCTTAAAAATTTCGCACAGACTGTACATTTTGAGAGGTCAACTTATTCGTGATCAAGTCGGTTTTTAAAAATTTTTGCACTTATTTCCCACAGGAAAAATATTTTTGTTGACAAATTCCAATTTACTTTGCTATATCATTGCATCTGCTTCCGACAGTTGTCTTATCTAACTACACGATATCCGTGTCCAAGTGTAGCATTGTATAACAATTTTTCAAAAAAAAATATAAATAACTTATTTTTATTTTACTCTTGTAGAATTACAAAATATCGTAATACTTCAACAATTCTCAAGTAACAACACACCATACGATATTTTTTCTAACACCAAATAAATGCTTATCAACAAATTAAATAATAATAAATCACATTACATATTTCCTTCAATTATCTCAATATCCGAACTAATTGTTTTCATCTCGTTTTGAAGTAATTATTTTATCAATGATGTTGCATCTCATTTTTGCTAATTATCAGCTTTATTATGCAACAATATTGAACACGACGATTTCGTAATTTTGTCGATAAATTTAGAATTTCACAAAATTAGAAAAAATATTATTTAATCCGTGTTATTTGTTGCATTTTTTTATATTAACTATTATTGTAAGAATTCCACACTTATTATTAGTAGCCCGAAACAAGATCTCAAAGATCTCCCGCCAAAAATAAAAATAAACCGAAAAATACTTTTATCTTTTGTTTCTTATCACAATTTGAATTGAATGAAATTTGCGTCTACAACGAATATAAATTGTGTTTTTTTATCTCATGTTTGTTTAAGATTTAAACGTTTTTGGGTGTCTTTGTTTTTAAATTCGCATCAAAGTTTTTTACCTAATTTTCAGAAAAAAATAACAATGTCATTTATACTAGATTCAGCAATGTTTGGGCTAAAAACTCTATTTATTAACTTGAATGGGAGTGTTGAATTTAATCGCGGACACACTCATGGTTTATGCGTTTATCTGAAATAAACTTAAATCTCTATTACAGTTAAACCCAATTATAAGGTACGGTTTTGACTGGTTCGTTCCCACTTCAAGATATTTTTTCAAAATAATGAAGACGTTTGCTCTTGTAGTGTTCATAAAGTGGTAGAAAAATAATTTAAATTTATCATTTATCAAAAAATATGTTTTTCACATTTATCTTACGTCATTTTGGCACCCTGTTTTTGTTATTAACTTTTGATATTTAATTAAAAAAGGTTTTAAAAACAATTCCGATTTTAATTACTTAAAAATTAAAAGTTTGTAACAAAAAATAAGGTGATATGACATAAGAAACAGTGTCTAATTTACTATAACAAAAACAAAAATTTTTTGGTAAATAAAATAACAAATTAAGTAATTTTTCGTTATTTTAAAGACTTTTTTTACGCCCTTATTACCCAAAGAAACTTGCAGTGTAATAAGGAAAATCATTTATAAGAATTTTCTTACAAAGCGATAGGCAGATTTATAATTTGATATCACAATTGGTATTTAATTAATTTTAACACCAAGGAGGAACATATCTAGCAAAAATATTCCAAGTAATTTACTATATCGTTAAAAAAATTTATTAATCATTTAAATACCAAGAAGAAACATATCTAGCAAAAATTTTCCAAGAAATTAAATATATCGTTCAAAAATAATCATAATTCCTAACATACCAACAGGGAAGTATTTTATTGATTATTGGGTTGCAAATGGCGAAACTGAAAATATTAGGCTATATTATAGTATTATGAAGCTACAGAATTCTACTTTATTGTTTTTTTTTCACTCGGGACTGTCAGGCCGATGTGTGTACTGAAGAGTTAAAGTACCAAAATTCTCCATCTTTAACAGTATTTTTGTTTAAAAGCTTAAGGAACAGCTTTGTTTAAAAATAGTTATTTAATATTTAGAAAAAAGACAAAAAAATGACAAAAACAAGAAAAGCCCAGTTAAAATGTACAAATAAAAACAATTGTGATATATTGTTTTTCTTATGATGTCCAAACACCCTTACTAGTTACAAATCCAAAGAGATCAATCAAATTGAGAGTACGGAACATCCCTTAAAACGCGATTGTTTTAACAATATTGTCTACAGTTCATGACTTTTTAAAAAAATATAGTAAACACCCTATTTCCTTTAAATTATTTTCACTGTAGTAGCCTTTTATTTGATACCAACAAAAATTGAGGTCCATGCTCAGTTTTGAAAATACAGAGATTTCAAAATCTACGGCTACTGATGTCATTGCGAAAGTTACTTACTTTATTTGATCATAAAAAAAACTGTTCTACTATGATATAAATTGTAATATAAAATAATCGTA
Organism: Tribolium confusum; assembly: GCA_029207805.1. NCBI lineage: Eukaryota > Metazoa > Arthropoda > Insecta > Coleoptera > Tenebrionidae > Tribolium > Tribolium confusum. The sequence goes on along the minus strand of JALGAY010000010.1, from coordinate 9,583,026 downwards.
GAAAAAGAAAATCCATATAAAAGTTGTATAGTTTTGTTTTCTACGTTGCAGACCCTAATTTTAATTGATCTCTCTAAATTTGTAACTAAGACATGTAACTATAACATACTAAAAAATCAAAACTCCACCAAATATAGCTCTTATGAAAGTACCATCGGTGGACACAATTTGTTAGCACAAGTAAAATTTTATGTTAATTTTGTCAGTTAATTGTCATTTGATGTGTCATAAAGTTTCTATAATTCAAAATTAACAAAATAATATATCTTAATTGTCTAATTTGGCAAACAAACTGAAGCTACAAGTGTATATACAACTATTCAAAATAACATTTAACAATTTTGACTCCCAAAATATGAATGAAAATTTGTAAATTTGTTTTATTATTTATTTAACTACTGTTAAAATAAATTTACAAAAATTTTGCGGTAAAACCTGGAAAAAACTAATTTATTGAAAGGTCAAAATTTTGATTTTATATAATTCCAAAAAAAACATAATTTGTAACACAAAAGTGCTATTGTGCTATTAGTGCTTCTACCTTTTAAAGATTCAACTGTATTTTTATAAATAACCAAATTAAAAAGGTCTTAAAAATTAATATAACAGTTAAAAATAGTTATAAACATATATTTTTTACCATTATGAAAATTAATATATTTTCAGATTCAAATAAATTTACAAATTTATTATTTAAATAACAATTATTTATTAAATACTTCATTGAAGCTTGGTGTTCCAATTTGGTGTTTTTCTAGTAATACAAAAAATGTATCTATATATTTAATTTAATTTTGAATAATAGATTCCACTTTATATCTTAATAAATAATTGAATTAACTGTATAAATACAAAATAAATATAAATCATAATAACTAAAAAATGGATCTTTGGATAGAAACAATTTATTTTTTTTACTGGCATTCTGGTGTTAAACCATAAGTAACAAACGACAAAATAAAGACTTCTAAAATTGATTTCGATTTGGACAGAGTGGAATTAAAAATAGATTCCAACAAGATTCGTAATACAACAAAACTGTTTAAAAACATGTCAAAATAATTCAAAAATTCAAATAAAGCTTTATTCTTTCACTGGCCTGAACAATTAAAATCAGGCTAAGAAAATTGTATGTATGAAAACCTACAAACTGAATATAGCAGGCTATAGGCTATGAATGTATTGTTCAAAGTCTGCTACAATTCAGTTTTTTTTTAAAACAGCCCAATCTTTACTCAAAATAAAGTGGAGACTTTTGAAATGAATAGGTGTTAAAAATGACTTGATCACATGAGACGGTTAAAATCTATGAAATCACGTGTTTTACTGTTTGTTTTTCGAATTGATTGACTTACGTCTGTGTGGTAGATACGAGTGGCGGTGGTGGTCCCTGAGTAATATTTGAAAAATAATTTGGCGACCTCATATGTCTATTCCCAGTAGCCGCTGGATAGGTGCTCCTGATGGCGGATCCTGGAGTCCTGGATTGTGGTGAATGATAGGGATGTTGTGCAGCCATTCCATATGAGAATGAATGAACCGAGTGCATCTGGCTGTTGGCGGTGGGCGGTTTTGGTTGTGTGAGGCTGACAGCCCTGGGGCTGGGTGGCGGGTGGGTGATTGGGGGTGCTGCTGGTGTCCTCGTCCACTGGAAAATCTGTGACTGGTTCCTTGAATTTCCAGTAACTAATAACTGGGAATCAACACTTTTTTTCGGCCAATAGTCTTCAAATAATGTTCCCGGAGGAAAGTAATTTTTAATATCGTTTAAACTAATCACGGAACAAGAATCATGAGAGAAAAGTTCATTCCTAATTCCTTGTACTTTACAACAAAATTTCAAATAGGAGAGATCCCAGCCTTCAAGTTTGTTTGCTCGGGCCTTCAGGTTCTCGGTTTCGCCTTCAAAATAGAAAAGCGGGACGTATTTTTGGTCATTATATACAGTGAAAGGTACCACAGATTCTTTATTTATTCGGATAAAGCCACTGCGGCCGAGTGAATTTGATTCTCCGTTTATTAATTTCGTGTAACATGAACAGAGAAATTTGTAGAATTCGATCGCATCACTTAAGCGAACAATCAGATCTCGGGAGGTGAACTGTTCTTTACCAAAGTGGTAGTCAGAGTGTTTTATATTTATTTCGTTTAGAAGTCGTCCTTCGGGTTCTGTTATATAGTAACTCCTGATGCAAGTACAATTGTAAATATCTTGATGTAGGTAGTTTAAGTATTTGTTGAGGGCTTTCATTTCAACCATTCTCACGGCACAATATTTTTCTCCTCCGCGATGTATGTAAGGAATGGGGTTCTTCCCGATTATTTCCCATCCGAAATGTCCTTTGAGTGACTCCTCGTCGATGGCTTTACCGGTTTCAGCACAGTTTGTGACCTGGAGGACGTTGTTCTTCTTCTTTTCGTTCATCATAGAGTTCAAAATGAGGTTTTGTCCTAGACCTGTATGGGCCTTCTGCTGGAGCCCTACCATTCGGTTTTTACTGGCTTCTTTAATTTTGTCAGCCAGGGCCTGAATTTCAGCCTCATCGTGCCGTTCTTGCTTCACATTCATTTTGTCGAAAGTTGACACTTCGCGAAAGAAAACACGATCACAGGCAAGGAGATCCTGAACCCATCCTTGCAAAATTTATGGTTAGTAATAGTGAGGTTAAGGCGGGTTTATATTTTCCCTGGTTATGTTTTAGCGGCCATAGCGCCATCAAAATGGAACACTCGGTGTTAAACTCTCTTGCCGGACGAATTTCATGAGAAAACTACGGAATTCTAACCAGGTTCGTCACTACACTATTTACCAGATTTTTCACCGGGTTTAAAACGCTTTTAGCTTTATATTAACATTGGAAGCCAGACTTTTCAATACACACTTAACACCACTACACTCATTTTAGACACGAAACGTTCGAAAGCGGGGAACAGCTAGATGGCATCAAAAATAACGACACTAGCGACAACCAACGACCAAACTACCAACTAAAAAGCGACATCTACCCTCACTAACCGCAAACACCCAGACGCCATCTTTAACCGAATGACACTTAACCGGCCATCAACCAATTAACCGACACCTTTTCATTAAACACATATACAACTTGAAACTCCAATAAATATGTCACAATAAACCTAAAACACATATTAAGCACTAGAACCGGCTCAAATATTCTAACCCTCTTTTTGTGTTTACACTAGAATCACTTCCGGTCATATTTCAAAATACTAACCGAATGGTTTTTTGACATGTGTTTACTAAAACATGTGTTACTAACCGATTTCGGTTCTGATAAGTATGGTTGCGCTCTCGGCTGTTGCTTTGTTCATATCCGATAGATGGTGCTCGTGTCGTAACGTAATTTATGGTTGTTTTTTTTCAACATGGCTTCCGTTAGAAATGCACGAATCAGAGCGTCGCTTTTGGTATTTCATAATGACGAGTAGGCAACGTGTTGATGACGTCATCGCTGTAATCGAGACGATTTATTTTTCCTTGAAGAGAGTCATTTTTACGTCTGGATAATAACCAGACATTGTTTTTATTAAATAATTTGTTTTGTTGATAACTTTTTTAAATAAAATATTTAATTTAGAGTTTTTCTTAATTACAACTTTTGGTTTAACTGTACTTTTGTAATAAACGGCAAGGTCAGTGGCGTACCAATGTTTTGACGCTATTACTACTACTACTACTGACACATTACTGTTTACTTTATTAATGTTAATTAGAATTCATTCAAGATTAGTAAAATGTAACAATAGCGGTTTTTTAGTTATTTTTTCTATTATTTAGAAATAAATTTAATCAAATGAAATTATGCTGAAATAGGCCGTCGATAGATAATAATAATTAATTAAAATAAATATTGAGTTATAGAGTGTCGGTTAATTTTAGAAAACATTTTCAATCATTATTATTTGATGAATATTGTAATGATTTTCTCCATAGACACGAACTTTAACGAAAGATGAGGACTATTGCAGTAGAAGCAGTAGCGGCTCGTCAATTCGCAACCAAGTGAAAGTAGAGAGATTTTGGAAGTAATACAATGCTCTAATTACCCATTTTTTTTATTTAAAGATTGAAAATAATTAAATTAAAAAAAACTATTTCATAATTTATATATTAGAGTGGGCCAAAAAAATCAACTATTTTTTTTTAACTTCCGACTCTGAAAAATTGATTTCTAGGCACTTTTAAAAAATGCTTTTTTAAGATGTACTCTTAATTTTAATAGGAAAGACTCCCTCATCGCAGTTTTCCATTTTTTTTTTTCAGTTTCATATGGCAAAATTTATATCTCGTTATTACTTAATTGTACAGAAAATTTGTATTTACATTTTTTGTAGGAAATTAAACGCTCTACAAAAAAGTTGTTTTACAATTTTTTTATATCTCTTACCGTTTAGAAGATATCGGAGGTCAAAGTTTAAAGAATTTAACAAAAATTTCTTTTCTACTTCTAAATTTTATAACTCAGAGATAAATGAATAATATAATATGCGCAACATATGGCCTTGTAGAAAATTAAACGCTCTATAAAAAAGATCTTTTATAGTTAATTGATTATTCTAACCACTTAGAAGATATTCGCATTTTAAAAACCAAAATTTGATACTAAATTTCTATTTTTTTTTAAATGATTGAAGTAATCGATTAACCACAAACCATTTTTTTTGTAGAGCGTTTAATTTCCTACAAAACCGTATGTTGCGCGCTTTATAATATATATTTATCCACGAGTTATAAAATTTAGAAGTTGAAAAGAAATTTTTGTTAAATTCTTCAAACTTTGACCTCCCATATCTTCTAAAGAGATATAAAAAATTGTAAAATATCTTTTTTAGAGTGTCTAATTTTCTACAAAAAATGTAAATACAAATTTTCTGTACAAGAAAGCAATAACGAGATATGGATCTTACCATATGGAACTGAAAAAAAAAAATAGAAAACTGCGATGAGGGAGTCTTTCCTTTTAAAATGAAAAGCTCATTTTGAAAAAGCATTTTTTAAAAGTGCCTAGAAATCAATTTTTCAGAGTCGGAAGTTAAAAAAAAAATAGTTGATTTTCTTGGCCCACCCAGAGCCGGTTCTGGCTTATCAGTAGTCTGCGTGCGAGTATAACTTTTACGCCCCTAATCCCAACCCTGGTGTATACAAAAAATACAAAAAAAAATAAAATAAAATAATAAAAACATGTATTAGTATAACATAACATGGTTACAAAAAAATTAAACTTATAAACATAAAAATAGAATAAACACTATCTCAATTATTTAAAATTAAATTTCAAAAATAAAACTTTTGATACGAAAAAGAAACAATGGTATACGAAACAATGGTACTATTTTTACCATTAAACTCTTCTTGTTTTTTTCTTTGCCAAATCGTCTATCACATCGGAAAGACCTAAACTTTCACACACTTCATTTTCAATAGCCAAAAGACTTAACTCACTAAGCCGCTCTTGGTAAATATTTTTTTATTAATTTTAATTTAGAAAAACTTCTTTCACTATTGGCACACTTATGGGTAAACTTAAAAAAAATTTCAAGGCAATAAATAAATTTAGAAAGAATGATTCTAAATTGTTTTTTACAATGTAATTCAAATTTTGAAGAGGATTTAAAAAATTTGTTTGAATAATTTTATAAGTCTTTAATTCATTGAATAAATCCAAACCTTCAATGTATTTTGAAAATGTATTTTCTACATTTGTTTGTAAACTGAGGTATAAATCAAAACAAGCTTTTTTTAGTTCTTCCTCGGGTAAACTTCGAAATTCACACAAAAATTTAAACAAACTGTAGCGTTCATTTAAAGTTTTAAATATTTCTTCAATTACTGTTGCAGCGGTATCTAATATTATAAAATAAAAATCTACTTTAAAATGTCTATAGGATCTGTTCGGTTGTCGTCTGAACATTCGTAACTAAAAGGCCTCATTTTTGTTTTTTTACGTGCCATAAGAAATTTAGGAGTCATCTTAATTATGTTAGCTAAATTTTCAGCAACTTTAATATATTTGTTGAATTCTTGACAACATCGTTTGTCTTTTAGAAATCCTATTATTTCATTTAATATTTTTGTACACTCATTTAGATTAGATTCCGGTTTTTGTAACATTTTACTTGCAACATCTATCTTTGATAATATATCATCCCAAATCACAATAGAACATATAAATTTAAAATTTGTTAATTTATTTAATAATCCATTTGCTGTAAATTTTGTTTTAATATTTCGCGAACAAAGCTTAGCAAAATGTAAATTAATGAAAATTTTAGACAAACTGTTTTTCGTAAAGAAAAAAAATCAATCACTTTTCGGAGAAAAGATGTTTCCGGTATGAAGACGCAAGTTTGCATGTGTTGGCTTAAACAAAGCGCCCAAAGCGGTTCACTTGTCGCTTCATCGACACAAACGGAAGATTTATTAGGAGTGGTCAGTCCCAAAAGTTTTTGTATTATTCTTTGAATAAGAAACACACATGTTAGTTTACTAGCAAACTTGAAAAAATATATAGAACGCCTAGATATTAAACAAACTCAAAAATTAATAAAAAAAAAATGATAATAAAATGAGTATATTGGTTAATTACAATAGTTTACACTCATCATTTTTGCGCTCTTTGAATTTTACGCCTACGTGCGGGCACGTACTGCACGCTTATCAGAACCGGCCCTGGGCCCACCCTATTCTATATATTATAAAAAAATGTTTTATTAATTGAGAATAATTTTTGTTTTAGAAATAGGTTTGGTTCGGTTAAGGTTAAACAAATAAAAGCTTTTTCAGTGGCGTAAAAACATGAAGGAACAAAACAGTATAAAATTAAATAATTATTAAATTCAGTGAACGTCTCTTAAAATTAAGTATGAACATATTTCTCTAATGCCAATGCAATGCGCAAATTTGTAGCATGTTTCTTCATATAAAAAAAAATAATAAAATAAAATAATTTAGTTTGTTACTTAGTATTATAATAATTCTTCAAATTTTTAATTTTGTTGATTTTAAATTTAAACACTTTTTTAATAATATTTTATATTATTTATAAAAAAAATTTTTAGAATCACTTACAGACATTTTGTACTTGGTAATCAGAAAAATGATTGTACCAAGTTTTATTAAAATATATCTATTAGAGTGGGCCAAATAATCAGATATATTTTTTTTAATTTGACACTGAAAAATTGGTTCCTAGTCATCTTTAAAAAATGATCTCCAAAGATGTGCTCTTAATTTTGTTAGAAAGGTCAATTTTTTTTTTTTAGTTTTATATGGCAAAATTCATATCTTGTCATTACTTGATCGTACAGAAAATTTTTATTTTTATTTCTATAACAAAGGTATCTTACATTTTTTTTATAACTTTTACCGTTTAGAAGATATCCGAGATCAAAATAAGAATTTAACAAAAAAAATTTTTTTAAATTAAAATTTTATAACTCGTAGATAAATAATTATTCGAAAATGCGCAACATACAGTTTTGTAGGAAATTAAACACTCTACAAAAAAGTCTATGTGGCTTAATTGATTACTCTAACCATTTAAAAGATATTCGCATTCAAATTTCAATGCGTACTGATTTTAATAGTTTTTTAATAAATATTTTACATTTATCTACTTAATGAGGGTAATTTCTCTTATGGGAATTCCAATGTAAACGCGCGAATAAGTACGCATTAGGATTAGAATGAGAATATCTTCTAAATGGTGAGAGTAATCATGCAATTAACCACAAAAGATCATTTTTGTAAAACGGTTAATTTCTTACAAAACTATATGTTGCGCATTTTATAATATTTATTTATCTACGAGTTATACAATTTAGAAGTAAAAAATATTTTTATTGGTTAATTTTTTTAAACTTTGACCTCTAATATCTTCTAAACGGTAAGAGTTATAAAAAAAATTAAAACACTTTTTTGTAGAGCGTTTAATTTCCTACAAAAAATGTAAGTAAAAATTTTCTGTACGATCAAGTAATGACTAAATATGGATTTTGCCATATGGAACTAAAGAAAAATGGAAAACTGAGATGAAGAGGACTTTCTTATTAAAATTAAGAGCTCATCTTTGGAGAGCATTTGTTAAAACCAATTTTTCAGTGTTAGAAGTTGAAAAAATAGTCGTTTTTTTTGGTTCAGCAAGAATTTATCTATTTGTCTACAAATTCAGGCGTTTATTGGAATTGGAAATTACAGAAATAATCTTCACACTTCTTTTAATGTAAGCACCCAGACAAGTTGATCACATTAAGTAACTGATAACACTAACCGATAAAGGCAAATAAATTAATAAAAAATAGCTATTTATATATCAAGTAGGTACGCAAAATGTAGTTTTAGGGGACAAATCGTAATTAATGGGATGAGTTTCCTAAAACTATTTTGCGGACGTGGTGCATACAAGATTTTTTTGCATGATAATTAATATGCGGCATAATAGAATACGTTTTAAAGTATCATAGTTAGTTTGGCATTTGGCTGTTATGACAACATTATAAATAAAAAAACTAAAATTAAAATGAATCCAAGCGCAATCGCTGAAAAAGTAAAAAATATTGTTTTGAATTTACTTCCTGTTAAATCTCGTGAACAATATGAGAAAGAGTATACCTTGTTTCGTAAGTGGAAAACAAAAAATGAAGTAACAACAGTAATTAAAGATGCAATTTTAACTTATCTTCATGAAAAAGTAAGTACACCTGCATGTGTGTATTTCGTTTTAACTTTTCAATTTTAGCAGTAACATCATTTTTTGTTTGTAATTCATCACATCAAATTGTTGCTGTAAATGAGAAAGAAAATGGTTTTTCATTTAGCGATAATATAGTTTCCAATATGCTCAAAACTGTAAATTTTATTTTCATGTATCTAAATAAATAGTTCTTTTTGGTTATCGACTTATTAATAAAAATAATCCTATTAAGTTGCTATAACAACTTTAGCGACCCAGGCCGTTAAAGATTTATTTTTCGGCGTTTTTTATTGAGTTCGCAAAAATCTAATTTTAGAAATCGAATGCAAAAAACAATGTTTATTAATGTATATAAACATTATGTAGTTATGTAGGGTGAGGGGGGGCATCCATCATAGATTGCGTTCAGTTAGATGACGACCAGGTCTCAACCCTAATTAGAGAAACTTGTAAACCCTTTCTTGAAAAATTTGTTAAGTAGCAAATAATTCTTTCTATGAAATTCTTTATTAGTGGGAGGAATAATATCTAAGAAACAAGGTCATCATTATTACATGTTACAAATATATTCAAAATTTTGAAAAATAAAATTATTGAGATGGTTCAATTTTGATTTAAAATTTTGATTTTTAAAATTCGTACTAGAAGAATATAATATTTTAAAAAATTTACAGCTACCAATGTAGTTGTCGGTCCAATTTAGTATGGAATTGCTCCATTTATCAACAGTTTAATACCCCGTTTTTTCTATCACTTCTCATTCTTTGTTTCTACCAAATATTGAAAACTTACCTTTAAATCCCTTTTAAAAAAATACATAGACAATATTTTGAGATGTCAATATATTTGTGATCAAGTCGGTTTTTAGAATTTTTTCTGCGTATTTCCCATAAAAAAATATCTGTTGACAAAAACAAATCTATTTTGCTATGCCATTGCATCTGGTTCCGACAGTTGTCTTATCTAACTACACGATATCCGTGTCCAAGTGTAGAATTGTGTAACAATTTTTCAAAAGAATGCAAATAACAATATTTATTTCTTCCTCTAGAATTTACAAGATTTCCTAATATTTAAACAATTCTGAAATAACAACAGACAACATACGTATTTTTCTAATACCTATTAAATGCTTATCTACAAATTAAGTAATATTCTATCATTTTATTTTCTTCAATATCTCAATATCTGAAGTAACTGTTTTTTTCTCACAGGCAAAAACAGAAATTTTGAAAAAATATAAATATGTCGTAGTCATTCAATATTTTGCAAAGTTACTGACATTTGAAGAAAAAAAACATATTTTTTAATTTTAAAAATTTAAGTAGGTAATATAAAACGAATAAATTACCTACGATAAGCTTGGTCTTAAAAATCATAGAATAAAGAGTAAAGTGTTAAAAAATATTACTTTATTGTACCTACCCGCTAATGTCATTTGTTGCTTGTTTTATATAGTACATTCTCAAACACAAATTTTGAAATAAAAAAAACTTTTGGTACCTATACTTTAATTTTTTGCATTTGAAAAAAAGGAAGTAGGGACACTTGTGCCTGGGTCATATGCGCCTTTTACCTGAAGTGGGTCACTTGCGCCTAGACCTGGGATCAAGTCTCTTATTGTACGACTAAAAATATTCTGCGGTTATTGCTTTGACTCTTTAAGTACTTTATAACGGTTGGACCGCAAATCCTCAATAAAAATAGTGCCGACCAGATGTTGACAACAGGCTTAAGAAATATCTACTTTGGTAGGTAAAGAATTTTACAGCGGACTGAGGTTGAGTGTCGTAAAAATTTGGAAAAGTTAATCGCAGGATTATGTTGTAAACGCAGAATATTGTTGGTCGAACTCTACTCACCTGTGATTTAGTGGGTAGCAGGTCATTTGCGCCCGCTTATATACTTGATGTTTATGAACATAATTTTTACATAAGTTATTTATTCGTAACACAACATTATAAACGTTCTATCTAATAACATGATATAAAATCAAAATTTAAAATTTATCTATTTGCAAAGTTCGGTAAAAATGTTGTCTTTCTTTATAACGCAGTTGCTTTTCATACAAAATATTGTCAAAAGAGGGTCCAATTTTAAATTTTTATAACCATCAAAAAGATCGGACTTTTTTGATAATAGAGTTCTTTCTTTTGAAAAGTCGGCCTTACTTTTAGCGACTGCAAATGTTAAGTTGTCAATATGATTTTGTTTTGAAAACAGCGGCTTTGTTTATGGAGGCCTCGGAAAATCAACTGCTTTAGGCTGTAAATATAGTAATATTAGTTATTTAAAACATCGCTACAAATGTAAGTATATTACTGGAAAAACTTGGACCGCTCTATATCAACAATAAAAAATTTAAAACTTAAAAAAAACACTTCTCAAATTAGGCATTGAAAAGTAAAACTCACAGATGAAAGCTTTATTAGATATTTTTTTTCAAAAAAAATATCTAATTAACAAAATATATCTAATGAAACCACCCAGTTCTGTTTGACCTTTTTAGTATATGCAGCATTTTTTTTTAAAATTATTATTACAGGAAAGAGTTGACAATGAATCATATAAATGAAATAAGGTTCTGCTACATTTTTGAGCTTTTTATTTTGTTCTCTAATTGTTTCAGCATTTTCATGAACAATAATCCTTCTAATTATCAGTTTTACAGTGGGACATGAAGTGGATTATATTTATTAATACTGTTTATTTAATTACAATTGAAAATTGATTAATTAAGTCATGCCCGAGTATTGTAATTTGTTGTTTTTACTTTCACAGCTTCTTTATTAGCCAATCAACCCCGGAGTGAACTATTTAACAAGATTAAAATCATAAAAACTAATTACTAATCAAAATTAATTGTTTAAATATTTCAGCAAGTGCATAATTGTTTATATTTTAGCTAAATTAAAAACTTATAGTTTAAAATCGCAGATTTTAGAAGACAGAACGAATCGCTGTTTGACAAAAATAGAGTCGAGCAATTAGCAAACTTATAATAAAGGAAATTAATAAGAACAATCTTTTAATTAAATAAATAATTAAAGGCACGCCATGCATTGCTGCAGAAAGTCACGTAGACACCCTTGGCAACACCAACAGCTTGAAGACGGTTAGAAACGAGCCAATCACCGCTGCGGAAAATGACGCGATTATTCCTAGCAACAGCAACCGTCTAAAGATAGTCGTTAGGAAAGCGCGCTAAACACTCCTGATTGCAGCCACGTAGACAGCTCTGACGTCACTAAAAATTTGGATATAAAAGAATGGGTGTCGGGTCACTTGCATTTGGGTCATTTGCGCTTTTTACCTGAAGTGGGTCACTTGCGCCTACACCTGGAATTAGGTCTCTTACTTACCAGTGATTTAGTGGGTAGCAGGTCATTTGCGCTCGCTTATATACTTGATGTTTATGAACATAATTTTTACATAAATGCTGAACAAGATAGGTAAACATACCAAGAAAATTACTTGCATTTTATAGGGGCAAGTATATAATGTATGTTATTATTGACTTATTTACCTATTTATTTATTTAGTTAGGTTTATATATGTATATACATATAAATATTTATTATTATTTAAAGTATTTATTTTTAAAAAAATCGCTCGGACAGGTCAATTTTATTTTTAAATTGCGCATTTTAATAATAATTTGTTAATTAATTTTAATATCCTTTTTATTCAGTGTAGCCTAAAAATGAGATACCGACATCAACCTTTTACTTCATACTTTTATATTCAAATTTTTAGCGACGTCAGAGCTGTCTACGTGACTGCAATAAGGGGTGTTTAGCGCGCTTTTTTAACGACTTTTTTTAGACGGTTGCTGTTGCTAGGAATGATCGCGTCATTTTCCGCAGCGGTGATTGGTTCGTTTCCTAACCGTCTTTGGACCGTTGATGTTGCTAGGAATGATAACGCAACTTTACGCCGCGATGATTGGTTTGTTTCTAACCGTCTTCAAGCCGTTGGTGTTGCCAAGGGTGTCTACGTGACTTTCTGCAGCGATGCATGGCGTGCCTTTAATTATTTATTTAATTAAAGGATTGTTCTTATTAATTTCCTTTATTATAAGTTTGCTAATTGCTCGACTCTATTTTTGTCAAACAGCGATTCGTTCTGTCTTCTAAAATCTGCGATTTCAAACTCATAAGTTTTTAATTTAGCTAAAATATAAACAATTTTGCACTTGCTGAAATATTTAAACAATTAATTTTGATTAGCAATTTGTTTTTATAATTTTAATCTTGTTAAATAGTTCACTCCAGGGTTGATTGGCTAATAAAAAAGCTGTGAAAGTAAAAACAACAAATTACAATACTCGGGCATGAGTTAGTTAATCAATTTTCAATTGTAATTAAATAAACAGTATTAATAAATATAATCCACTTCATGTCCCACTGTAAAACTGATAATTAGTAGGATTATTGTTCAGGAAGATGCTGAAAAAATTAGAGAACAAAATAAAAAGCTCAAAGATGTAGCACAACCTTATTTCATTTATATGATTCATTGTCAACTCTTTCCTGTATAATAATAATTTAAAAAAAATGCTGCATATACTAAAAAAGTCAAACAGACCTGGGTGGTTTCATTAGATATATTTTGTTAATTAGATATTTTTTTTTCAATAAAGCTTTATAATAATAAAGCTTTCATCTGTGAGTTTTACTTTTCAATGCCTAATTTGAGAAGTGTTTTTTTTAAGTTTTAAATTTTTTATTGTTGATATAGAGCGGTCCAAGTTTTTCCAGTAATATACTTACATTTGTAGCGATGTTTTAAATAACTAATATTACTATATTTACAGTCTAAAGCAGTTGATTTTCCAAGGTCTCCATAAACAAAGCCGCTGTTTTCAAAACAAAATCATATTGACAACTTAACATTTGCAGTCGCTAAAAGTAAGGCCGACTTTTCAAAAAAAGAACTCTATTATCAAAAATGTCCGATCTTTTTGATGGTTATAAAAATTTAAAAATGGAGCCTTTTTTGACAATATTTTGTATGAAAAGCAACTGCGTTATAAAGAAAGACAACATTTTTACCGAACTTTGCAAATAGATAAATTTTAAATTTTGATTTTATATCATGTTATTAGATAGAACGTTTATAATGTTGTGTTACGAATAAATAACTTATGTAAAAATTATGTTCATAAACATCAAGTATATAAGCGGGCGCAAATGACCTGCTACCCATTAAATCACAGGTAAGTAAGAAACTTAATCCCAGGTGTAGGCGCAAGTGACCCACTTCAGGTAAAAGGCGCATATGACCCAGGCGCAAGTGGCCCGACACCGTTTTAGACACCCTATAAAAAATCATTGGATTCGAAGAATTCAAAGATGACTAAAAAAGTACAAAATTACAGATAATTTCTCGTAGATTTCATACATTCTAAAAACTTTTTTAGTAGTTTTTTTATTTATAAATACTGTCTAAACAAATTAAAAAACAAATACGCAAGACAGAAAATTATGAATTATTTTTCGGTTAACCTTAGATTTATTATTATTCGATTAATATAGTATAAGAGAAATTCAGAAAAAAAACTGCATTTAAGCTATAATCGTAATCAAAGTTAAGATTTTTGACATTCTACTAATTTTCTTATTATATTATACTATTATTATATTATTATTAACTTCTATACCAATAAACTAAATTTTAAGTGCTTAGCGACATTTGAACAAGTATTTAATAAACGACTATCTATTACATATTTAAAATTACTGATTCGGCTTAAAACTTCATAGTATTTTTGAAATAAAAATATTAAAAATTTAAGCATTTTTTATTGGTTCTAATTTTTAAATCATTAAATATATTATGAAAAACTGATTAAGTTAGGACAGCAATTTAGAAGCTTTTAAAGCTTGTTCAACAGAACTAAAATAAATATATTTAACAGAAATTAAAGATGATGCAGCATAAAAATTCTTTAAAAAAGTTGTACTAATATGTGTTACTGTTTTTTAAAACTTTTGTTCCTCTGTGGTCTTTTGATAGGAGCTTTTAAAAGCGCGGGGTCCGGGTGCGTTGTTATCATTGTTTTTATAACATGCCTTAAAATATTTCTTTAGCAACTATCATACCTACAAAACTTTATTCATCTTCTATCCTCCTGCTCCTGATTTATAAAATTTGATCAGAGTAAGTATTTATATCAAAAAATCTGTTTTAAATTAGTAAATTTTTGATTAATGCCCTTTCTTGATTGATGCCCTCAAACGCCAAAAAAAAATAAATTGAACCTTTAGTTTTTAACGAAACAAGCAAGTTTTGTGGTATTTAACGTCATTTTCTGAAAATTGCTAGAACGGGTCGATTTTACTTAGGAGGGGAAAACACCTAAAACAACAGAATTAAAAAAGTTGCATTATTGACAAAGTTGTACATATTTAAAAAAAACGTATTTTTATTTTAGAAATTAATACATTTTAATAGAATAAATTAATTACTCACAATGAACTAAATGTTAAAATTCGTAAGCGAGTAAGCGGTGACAATTAGTTGAAAATAAAATATGCCGTTCCATTAAAATGATGAAAGAGCAATGTTAACAGCTGGATTATAGCACTCCTAGGCTAATCTTACTCTATTTTTTATACGGTTATAAGTGTCGAAAATGTTTTTTTTTCCCGAACAATTTGTAACCGGAATGCATAAAAAAATTCGGAGGGCAACACCATCATTAGAAAATGTAGACAAAACTTTGTTGTCCCGAATTAATTTAAGCGTTTTGTCCACATTTAGACTAGCAAAGGTGTTCCAATCGAACAACAACGTCGAGAAACTGTATACCGGTTTCGGGGTTTTTGTCCCTCATCAGTACAGTGTATCTCGGAGCGTTGTGCTCGATTGGAACAGGTGGGAGAACTCGCTTATATCAAGCGAAGTTCGGCTAGTAGTCGTGTAGACAGACACAGTGTGCCATCTAACGAAGAGTACTGGAAGGTGCGAGAATTGGTATAATAATGTTGGCGGATAACAACGTTATCTCTTTGGCTCTCACTCGGCCACCAACATAACCAACCTCCACGATTAGGCAAAAACAACTACTTCGCGGACTAATGCCCCGACCGACATTGAATTACATCACCTAATCACCTCTTTGCTAGTTCTGGTTACACTGCTTTTCAGTGTGTTGCTGGTTGGGCGATTAGGTGATGTAATTCAATGTCGGTCGGGGCATTAGTCCGCGAAGTAGTTGTTTTTGCCTAATCGTGGAGGTTGGTTATGTTGGTGGCCGAGTGAGAGCCAAAGAGATAACGTTGTTATCCGCCAACATTATTATACCAATTCTCGCACCTTCCAGTACTCTTCGTTAGATGGCACACTGTGTCTGTCTACACGACTACTACCACATTTAGACTAGTTGAAGTGATATTCTTCAAAAAATATTTAAACTGTACACATTCTTGAAAAAAATTATCATCTACATCATTTGAAAAATGTTTTGCTTGACATTTAAAAGACTCACTCCAACTTTAAATTATTGAATTTAAGCAATTTGTTTTGCAGTTATTACAAAACTAGTTTTTGAGAAAAGATAAGACAAACTTTTAATAGACTCACCCTGCAGACATTAATAGTATTTTTTGCAATTTGTTGTGTCCTTACCGCTTCTATATTTGATTTTTACATCTAATTTGTAGTCCTGAAGAAGAACAAATATATGTAATTTTTCAAAACGACCGCAAATTCAAAAGTATAATTTTTTATTAACATACAATCTTTACATCTCTTATTAAGAAACAACAGTACATATAATTAAAAAAGGTCAGCTAACAATCTTGTTGTTGTTGCTAATAAAGTAAATGCTTTATGAGAAGGTTTTTTAAATCTTGTGTGTTTCTTCACTTGTGCGTAAAAGTGTTTCTACGGCCTAAACTATTTGAGATAAAAGCACGCTTTAAGAACTTTATTATATAAAATTGAATTCTCTACATTATGTAACTTTTTTCTATAACTTTTTATTGTAGCTTTAACTATTTCTGCAATGACCAAATCTCTATATAGTAAGCAACTAAAAATACGAAAGTACAGTGAATTCGTATCAATAACAGTGCTTGATTCATTTTTAGCTGATGTCTTCAATGCCTTTGTTGGTGGCTGCTGATATAACAATTTTTCTTCAAAAATTAATAATCTTTGAGATTTTTACAAAATTTAAATTTAATCTTTTTAATCTCTTAAAATTTGAAAGGCTAGAGGCTTAAATTAAAAGTATCTTAGGATAAGTTTAAAACACTAATATATAGGTTTTAATAAAAATGTATTTTAAATGAAATTATTTAAAGTTTAACACTTTTTGTGTTTAATTTTACTTAGCTGATAATCAGCAAATGCCATACGTACTCTACCATACGTAGAGCAAATTCTACCAGTAGAAATTGGATATAGAAGACACGTACAATTTTGTACATTATTGAGGGAGAAACGAGAAACCTTAACCACATGTCAACAATTTGAGTTTTTTCCTTTAATAACAGTTCTAAATTTTACTACCAGAGAGTATTTGTAAATTATAATAATTTTATAAAAAATTAGAGAAGATAAAATAAAGCAGAGGTAAAACTTGAAACACAAAATAAAGTTTTGTAATGTGTTTACTTATTTAAGTATACAAAAATTATAAAATAAAGGGTAGCTGGCGCTGACAATAAAATACTAACAAGATAAGTATTCCTACAATTATACATTTATAAATACTTAAAAACTAACTTACTTATTATGTTAACAAATACAGAAATATTATTTTTTGGTTACATACTAATATGACCATCTACATTAAACATTATTAATTTATATAACCCATAACAAACACAACAGTAACAAACTTGAATAGATAAGAAAAAATTCTGAAACAGATAAATTATTATTAAAAGCTGAAATGCAATAATTAAACAACACAAGTTAAATTTTAGAAAAAGCAGCCTGTACGACGCTACATGCAACTTAAAACTTTTAAGCCAAAAATTTACTGATTAAAGCCAAGGTTAATAATTTTGAAAAAACTGTAGTTTTATTCACTTCTAAGAACCTACTTTTTCGGCATCATCTTCTGCCACATCTGTTGGGTGGCGAATTCTCTCTTTTTGCTTCTTTCAAACGTACTTTTAATCGGGATATAAGACGATGTTCTTGAACTATTCAAACCCCAATAAAACAAAAGGAATTACTTCTAAAAAGTTTATTAATTTTGTAAGAGAGCACGGAAAGGAATTATAAATAAAACACAAGTAAGTCCGTTAAAATATACAGATATGCACTATTTTGTATACAATCCAAATTAAAAAAATAAGTTTGAGTAGAAAAGAGTCCATTTTTCTCAAAGTGCAAGAAATTTTTTCAACCTTAAAAAATAAGTACACTTACGAGCTTTTTATACATAAAAAAGCGTTTGTAAATTTACGTTAGCTCCTAGCAAGTTGTTTCTTATTGCTTACTTATTTTTTCAATAACTTAGTCTAAAGTTAGTGTATAGACAAAAAATCAATTTCCTCTCAAGATAGACAAAAACATAAGAATGCATGTTTTTAATTTATAGGTAATTTTGAAACCAATTACGTATGAATAATGAAAGAATAAAAATTAAAAGACCGAAATCCACATATTTAATCCAAGCAAAATTTTTATACAGGGTGTTATAGAAATGAGTGCAAATATTTTAGCCTGAAATACAGCACCACAAATAATAAAAATCTGTAAAAAAAAATTTTTCCTATCTCAACTAACAACAAAATTACAGGCCGTCAAAGTTGGGTATAAAAAAACATCTTTTTGTTATATCTGGAAAACCGCTTAACCGATTAATACCAAATTTGGTACACAAATGAAGTTGACTGTACTCTTTTTATTTCTACTAGCAAAATTTTGCTGCACATCTCAATTTCAAGTTACGGCACTTTTTTTTCACATTTTGGGTAATTAACCAATTTTCTTCTTATTAATTTCCAATTTTTGTAGCAAAAATGAATTTGCCAGTAGATTCTACATAAAACTGCAAGAATGCAATATTTTGCTAAAACGTATCGTTTTCGAGATATTTACGTTTAAATTATAAAACTGACTTTTCATCTTTAACTTTGGCGTCCTCTAGCTCCTAAACGGTGCAACTTAGTACAGAGGTAAATTGTGTTAAATCGCTTCATTTTGACCTGAAAAACCTATGATTGCCCTATGTTAAAAAAAAATGTTATACGTTTTGTAATAATTAATTTTTAGGTTATAATATTGTTATCAGATGAGATAAGACAAAAATTTTTTTACAGATTTTTATTACTTGTGGTGCTGTATCTCAGGTTAAAATACTTGCACTTATTTTCATAACACCCTGTATAACAGTGACACAGCGCTTTTTTTGAAATATTTTTTTATAAAAAATGGCTTACTAAACAAATAGCAGTAAATCATTTTTTATTACAAAAATTAAAGAGTCTTTTTATAAATTCAGAAACAAATACACTCTAAGCTTTACTATATACAGAATTCTCCTTCCACATCTCTGCTTTTAAAACTTCTTTATTTTTCTATTCTTTTTATTGGTAAAATTTTTCTTTTACCTCTCATAAAAAAACTATAACATAAAAGTTGCTTTTAATTTTAAAAGTAGTCTTTCGACCTCTCTCGTACACAACAAGGATCAAATTTCTCTTATAACATATTTCTCTTTACATCATTCGGGCGTCTACACGTTATCTTGTAATGACTGCAATGCAGCTTATATTGGTCAGACAAGACGAAAAACAATAAAAAAGTACAAAAATACAAATATAACTAACACCATCTACTTTTGCTTCTCATATTTTTTCTTTTGGCCATTCTTTTACTCGTAATGATAATTCTAAAATTCTTTATTCTGCAATAAAAATTATCTCAATTGAATTTCGACGTTAATATTTTATTTTCACTAGTTTAATTTTTATTAGTTTATTGGATGGTTGTTTATAAATCCTGCATTCTTAGTGTCTTTATTACTTTTTAAATTATTTTACAAATTAAATTTCAAATTAATGTCAAATTTTTAATACACTTTTTTAGACAACTAAAATACGTTTTTTTGTTAATTTTCTAATAGCAATCATTTGTTTACTTATATATTTTTTTTCAAATCCATCAACTATTCTGCTAAAAAAAGTTTTATTCTATTTTCAGTTGGTAGGTAGTATACATTTTTATTCTTTTATGTTTTTTGTTTATTATTGACAAACGTATAATAAGTTTTTTTCTAACATTTTCTAACTTTTTTTGTTATATTTTTTTACATTGTTATTCAGGTACTAGGGATAAAATATTAAGGCTGGAATTCTAAATCATTACGCTACTCCATCGGAATATCGTAAAGTTACGCCATCGAATATAAGAAGTACAGAAAAGTTACGACGTTGCCCTTAGCAACTCAAATTACACCGGCGTAAATCTAATTTAGAATTAAGACATAAGTTCCTGAAAACGGTCTGCCACTGTTATATAAAAATACTGCTTTGACATCAACTGCCGAATAGACTATAAAAGAAGAAAAAAATTCTTATTTTTGATTTCTCAGAAAATTTCACTCTTGTTAATTTGGCTTGCTTGTTTTCAAACCCCAAAAACACAAATTAGCTTTTATTTAACTCAAACGGTTTTTGAGATAATATCATTTTTCTTCAAAATATGGAATTAGTTTTTCTACTAAACTACTAATGTCTACTAAACACATAATTACGGTCATGCTCTAGTCATACTCACTCCTTCACTGGTTATTCACTGGTTGACACTTGGGTTGCACTTAGTATTAAAGGACTTTTACTCACCCATTGATTACTATTACTATAACAACGAGTTGTTTAGCGATAGTACCCTTAACAGGTTCTGCTAAAACAAGGCTTCCTCTGCAAAAGAGCAGAGAGTTTTTATACCCTCAGTTCGGGAACTTTCTGGTATATTGAGGTCAAACCAGTCATAAATTATATTTTTATAACCGTGAATGATTAGTAGAATATGGCAGCAGCACGAACTCTAGTCGTAAATTAGAGTTTTATGAGCGTGAATAATTAGTAGAATTCTGTAACAGCACAAACTTAAGTCATAAATTATAGTTTTATGAGCGTGAATAATTAGTAGAATTCGGTAGTGGCACGAACTTAAGTGTTTAGTCACGCTCTATTTAGTAAGTTGTGAAATCTTTAACCTTTTGACTCTCTCAAGCTTATTTTATTGCATTTTTACGATTTTTTCACAACATGATTTATGACTTTTGCATAATTTATGACTTTCACGCTTAATTTTATTTCATTTTTATGGCTTTTAAGAACACGTGTGGACCTATGAATAAGCATTGTTTCCCGAGTCAATATTTTAACAATTTTCAAATATTACTTAAAATTGTGCAATTATTGAAATTCCTCCCTATCTCGAGTAGAAAGATGGGATCTTTAAAACCTGTCCATCACATCGTCTCTAATGTAACACAAAATTGTTCTGAAAACAAAGTTATTGCATTTGGTCTTATTTAGTTAAAACCGATCTAATAATTGTTCATGTTGTTGCTAATATAAATTTATATAGTATGTTTCCGAATAGACTATAAAAGAAGAAAAAAATTCTTATTTTTGATTTCTCAGAAAATTTCACTCTTGTTGATTTGCCCTGCTTGCTTTCAATCCCCCAAAACACAAATTACTTTTTAATTAACTCAAACGGTTTTTGAGATAATATCATTTTTCTTCAAAATTTGGACTAAGCTTTTCTCGTAATTTTTAGAAGTAACTCTACTAGACGGATTCCATTGAAAAATACTACTGACAGTAGATGACAAATCTAATAAATTCGTTGAAATGCAAATTAAATCTTCGCTAATTTGAACAGTATTTAAGCTATAATGTTTACTTTACAACAAAGAATTTATTTAATTCAATGTTACGAAGTTGAGGAAGACTACTACCGAGTTGTTATCAGAAAATTCAACCAATAATACCCGGAAGTAGCCATTTGAATTCCGATGCAAAAAACTTGGTGACCAAATTTCTTAAAACGGACTTGGTTTTAAACATTAAGAAGCCAAAGAAGTTGTTCAATGAAGAAGATGCTTCTTCATTTCTTGCCGTTTTAAGAAAAAGGGCAATACAAACTGGGATAAGTAAGTTCCATTTACAAAGAATGTTTTAAGAAAACAAAATTTTACTAATTGAACAGCAATTTAAGCAAACTTTAAAAAATAATGAAGAAACCAAACGTCTAAATTTTTGTTTGGAAATGGCCTACAGAGTTTTCGATAATTTAAATTGTTATAAAAGATGTGTTATCTGTAGTATATTATATTATGATATGTTCTCTAATGATTCAGCCTTTTTAACATTGCCGGTACCGGAGTGAGACGAATACAAACTTCAGGATTTCTTGTCGCAGACAATATTTAAGAACAAGTTAATGTAAGGTGTGGGATTTGGTACTACAGCATTATTGACCTATATTTTTTTGATCAAAATTTAAACAGTAATTCATATTTGGAAATGTTGCAAAAATTTTTAGCTGATAAACTGGCTGAATTGCCGTTAAACTACCAAATAAAAATGTTTTTTAGCACGATTAGTGCCCTGCTTATTATGCTAATATTGTTCACCAGTGGCTCAACACAGAGTTCCATGGTAACTGGAAAGGGAGAGATTTCAGCAATTTATGACCACAAAAAGTTATGATCTCACAATAATGTACTTTTATCTGTGGTCTCGTTTAAAACAAATTGTATACAATGAGCCACTAGACTATGATGTAGAACAATTAAAAAATAGGATCTTTATCAATCTTATAAATAAGACACAGTTTCACTAAATTTAGAGTTTGCATTGAAATCTGTACAGAAAAAAGAGAAGCGTTATTTGAATAGAAAATTAATAGTTTAGCTTTTTCAGAATTTTATATCATTTTACCATTTGTTAAATTTATTCAATAAAACTTGAGCCCAATTTGAATATTTTGTAGCAATAAAATGATATTATCTCGAGAACCGTTTGAGTTAAATAAAAAGTAATTTGTGTTTCGGGGGTTTGAAAACAAGCAGGCCAAATCAACAAGAATGAAATTTTCTGAGAAATCAAAAATAATTTTTTTTTTCTGGAGACATACTGTATATTGTAGCCTAGGTACCTTAATCCGGCACTGGTTGGGACAGACATTACTTTTTGGGGTAGTTACTGATACTGTACTAGAATCTATGTATCTCTTTACAAAAAAAAAAACTTTAAGCTAATCCACTACCTGTAAAGCCCGACGTTTTTATTCCTATTCTTGGAAAAAAATAAAAGCTTTCCAAATTCCTAAAACTCTTTTTTTCAAGATTTTATGGCGTAGAAAATTATCAAGAACAGTGATTAAAGAACATTTTATTCGCATGAAACTGAGTCAGACACAAAGAATATGATAAAAATATTATTCACCAAACTTTCCTAGAAAAAATTTAAAAAATGTGAAAAAGAATTTCAAAACTCACAAAAACTCATTGCTGTAATTTTAATGTAAAAAAATTCGGCTTTTTTGCCAATTTTAGAAAAAATCTTTCTCTGTTATATCTGAGGTACAAAATATTGATAAAAATTGTTCTAAAAGTTTCCTTTTATTATCAAATCGTACCTTAAATACCTGTTATGTAAATTATGCTATTTTTAAACCGGAATAAAATACATTTTGCTGAAATATTTTTTTTTCATTCCTGAATTAAACCGGTTTTACTATGAAAAAATAACAAACGTGTATTACAACAAACAAAAACAAACCGTTAGATTTTTGATATGATTATTTTGGAACAGTCTTTGTATAATCAAATTTTGATTAAAATATTAGGCCTCCTGAAAAAATAGTGAATTGCTGAAACGGGATTTTCTAATGAAAATGAAAATGCAGAGGTGAAGGATTGCAATAAGTCAAGGTCATTATTGCTTTCTTCTCGTTACGCCATCTGTTGATGATTAGATGAACTAGAGATGGGCACATCGTCCAAAAAATATCGATGTTTTAGAACATCGATTATTAGGAAGTCTAGACCGATATTCGATGTATTGTCGATAAAACATCGATGTTTCAGAAACATCGATGGTGGTTCAGAAGAAGTAAGAAGTTCTTTGCTTACTGCAATAGCGTAATCGAATATGGACTACATTTCAGAAAAAAATCACAATTAAAAATAGAAATAAACATGTTAATCAAAAGAAGTAACAGAAAACAAAAATATAAAATTTTTAAAAGCCATCTAAACATATTAAACAAAAACATCACTAAACGAACTTAGAAACACAATCTTCCAGGTTTGATTCTATTGCATCTATCAGTAACAATTTGCCCAGTTTTTGAGAAGAGCCTCTCTGATGTTACAGAAGTTGCACAAACCTATAAATTAATGGTTTAACATAATGCATATTTTACTTATAATGCAAGCATGGCCGCCGAGCTGGACGAAAAACAACGACCGACGACAACCGAGTCGTACAAAGCCAGTAAAACATCGGACCAACATTGAAAATAAAAACATCGAGTCTTTTCGATATATCGCAAATTTGAAACATCGATATTTTTAGATCGATGTTACATTTAAACCTCGATGTTTGCCAAACATCGATACTTTTTGCCCACCTCTAAGATGAACTAAATTATAAATTTGACAGAACGACGTCGGTAACGTCATTTGAAAGAGTTTATTCTTGCATTTTGAGTGAATCTCAGTTGGTAATGTGCTCGTTATGTCTGTGTGAATGTATTTACGTGAAAAATCGCACCCTCGGAGGCTTAAAATAAAAAGGCAATAACCTTTTTAGTGGTAGTGGTCAGTTACTGAAAGGCTGTTGTTATGGATTCCGACGACGACACTTATGACAACGTTGATTCAGGAAACGAATCCAGCGGCGATGATGTTGATTTTGCCATGGAAGTTGAAGTTACGGGGCACAGGGAGAAGCAAACGGACGTTGACGACTACCCTTATGAGGTCCTATCAACCGAGGAGATCGTCAAACACATGGTTGATTCAATCAAAGAAGTCAACTCGGTTGTGGAGGTGATGCAGTTGAATCAACCATGCAAGTCATTTATAACCTTAATTTCAGATCTCCACAACGACGACAAGGATCCTTCTCAACCACTTCCGGTGGGATAAGGAGAAATTAATGGAGAGGTTCTATGACGGGGACCAAGACAAACTCTTCTCTGAAGCGAGAGTCATCAACCCCTTTAATAAATACAACAACAAAGTCAAGGTATAACCTAACATAACAAAACTCTTGTCTAATTCTTTGTTTGACAGCCCCTCAAGAAGACTGGTAATGGAACAGAGGAGTGTGAAATTTGTTTCATGACTCTACCTTCTTCAGTAAGTTACAAAATTTTAATTAAATCTTACTTTATTTATTTTTTTTAGCACATGACTGGACTCGAATGTGAGCATAAATTTTGTACTCACTGTTGGTGTGAGTATTTGACTACGAAAATAATGGAAGAAGGTGTAGGACAAACAATTGCTTGCGCAGCATATGGCTGTGACATCCTTGTTGATGATGCTACTGTTATGAAATTAGTAAAGGATTCTAAAGTTAAATTAAAGTACCAACATTTAATCACTAATAGCTTTGTTGAGGTGAGTTTCTTTATGTTTTATAGTTATAATCGTCATTGCACAATTCTCGGATAATTACCTTTATCAGAACATTCAAATTTTATTTGTTGTTGAATAATCAACTCGCAGAACGTGTAAGCTGAGTTGGCCTTTGAAAATAACAGTAACAGGTGGCGCCCTCTCTTGATAAACCAAAATTAATTTTGAAATTAAAAATGAAAACAAAAACGTTTAGATACAAATAATTGCACAACTAGTGAAACAACAAACAACTTAAATAATTCACAGACGTTGCCGTTTTTTTATTTAACGCAATTATAATTTTTGTCTTTCTACTTTACATAATAGTGAAAGAAATTACCATAACACATGCTTTTATTTTATAAAATTCTATTTTTGTACACTATTTTATAAAAATTCTTTTGTTTGTTTTAATGTTACAGTAAATTATGCTTTGACTGGAAAATTATAAAGTTTTACATATTTATGTAAATTTTTCCGGCAATTTCTTATAAAGGGGTGAGCCCAAAAATTTCTGGTTTGTTATGCCTTGTTTTTAAACCATTAGGTCATTACTTTTGGACTATTTTCTAGTCATTTGTCTTATAGCAACCTGTGATGTAAAAAAAAAAGAATCACACATTATAATGTCTCAAATTTTACCTCTATTCTTCTTTTCTACCGTATTTCTTATTAGGAAAAAATGCAAACTAGTGTATACTTTGACAAAGCTTTAATTGTACCTAATTATTTTTTTAATATCATTTTATTTGTGGCTGTAAATATAAAAAAATATAATTTTGTGAAAATTTTGATGATTTGGTATTTACAAGAATCAATCAAAAATTTTTAATTAAATATATTTAATCTTTAGTTTTTGAATAAAATTGAATTTTACATTACAACTTGAAGTAGCCGCGTGCCTGTCATAAATCCCAAACACAAAAGCTCGACCTAAAGTACCTGAATGGTACATACAATGGATCAACCGCAAAAGACCCAGCTTTTTTTTCATCCCAAATTGACTACTCTGTCATAAATAACCATCGGAAAAATGGGTCTAATATCAAAATTAGAGTTTAAAGAAAACTAAAATTATTTAAAATAATGTAATAACCCGAATGTAGTATACCAAAATACATTGGTAACCAAAAAAACTATTCAAATTAATTGATAACTTACTGAATAAAAGGCAAAAATATCCCTATTCAATAAAATAATTTTAAATTTGGACTGGATAAACTTCCACTGTAGATATGTGATTTTTTTCAGAATTTTTGTTTAAATATAAAGTGCCATTTGGGGGGTGAAGGTACAGGATGTTCATTTTTAATGTTAAAAATAAAAGTTTGTTTTGTTTTTAAGTACAATATTGCCAAATTATTGATTTTTTTAGAACTATAATTGTTCTAGAAGGTTGGTATTAAAAATAGAATGGAAATTTTTTGCAATAAATAGGGCTTCACTGTATGGTTTCATACGCTTCTTTGTCTTTCTACTATACAGAAATGATCAAATAATCCAATTTTTAAATGACCATAACATTGTTTAATTTAACACTGTATACTCTTCGTTTACCGAAGAATGAGAGTATGACTTAACCCATAAATAATTCCAACAAGACAACCCTAGTTAGGCAATTTATTACTAATTCCGATTTATAATTATTTGATAGATTTAAATATCTGTCTCTAGCCCCTAAAACGAGAAATATATACTTAGGTTTTCCCCCACAGTGGCATTTATATTTAAACAAAAATTTGGAAAAAAAGAAGATTAGATCACAGACAATTTTTTGGCTTTTATTTAATTTATTTAAATAATTTTAGTTGCTGTTAGTTTTAATTTTGATATTATTGCGTATTTTTTGTGATTATTTATGGTAGATGTGTAAATTTACTTCACAAAAAAAAGTCGGGTTAGGGGTTTTTTCATTTTGTGGTGCAGCTAGCTTTGGTGTTAAGGATTTACGATATTCAGCTGGATCTTTTTGGCGTGTCGAATAAATCCAAAAAATGTACCTAATCACACCAAATACTATTCACACGTCACGCGTTTTGATAACAATGTTACTATTCTCAAGTGAAACTTAAGACTGAATTTTTACAAACCACTTGGCTTTATGCAGGGTGACTTTGAAATATGTTTGGAAAATTTAACCAGCTGTAGTACATAATAAAGGAATTTAGAGATTTACGATGTAAAAGTTTTTGCTCAAAAACATGTTGTCATCTATCGTGTATCTCAAAGATAGTGTTTTTTGAAAAAAAAAATGTCTTTAGCGTATATCTCAAAAACTATAAACAGTTGTATAAAGCAAATTAGGTTTTTAGCATCGTTTTAGCAAGGGCTATCACCTGGTAACGTTTGTAGTAATTTTCTGAAAAACATCCTGTATATTTGATTTTAACATTAAAACTAGAACTTTCACCAGAAAAAATTGTTTATAGTTGGTTAAATTTTCCAAACATACTTCAAAGTCACCCTGTATACTAGCCGTTAACATAATTTATGATTTATTGTGACAGCTGACAGTTTTCACTTACACTTCTTGTATATTAGTCAATTACCCAAAAATTAAAAATAATAGAAAGAAACCAAGGTGCCCACTAACCGGAAAAACCTGGAAATGTGAGGGAATTTAAATTAATCATATATGTAAGTCAGAGAAATCGAATATTTTTAAAATAATTAGGGATTTCTTTTAACAAAATCTGAAAAAATAATTAAACTGTCATTAAGACAGTCTTACAGTTTATAATAAATACAAAACTACTCTTGAAGAAAAGAAAATGCAAGAGGTTACAGGAAATGTGGTTGTAAAATTAAAGAAAGGGTTCAAAATAGAAAAACTGCTTGTGGAAAATAAAATAAAAATTATTGCGTTAAATTGCTAGCTTGGTAGTTTAGAGCTTGAGGGCTCCAATGACTTGAGGAATTAAGGCACTTTAGTCCTGAGATATATAGACTATTTTTGCACTTCCGATAAATAAAAAAGTTGTTTGTAAATTGTCCATGTTTTAAATTTTAATCATTTTAAATGTCACTTTAATAAAAGACCTTTCAGCAGGAAAGAAAGTATTAACTTTAGTCCCGGAAGTACAAGAAATATATTTAACTCTTCTTACGATTTCTAACAAGTGTTCATTTAAAAAAGTTGTCAAATGTGCTATGAAAAAACAAAAACATTTTGAAGTATGTCTGAGTTTAATTCGGCTGTCGTACTGTCAGTTACGACGACAAATCACAACTGCGCGCGCACTGAGAAGCTGTGTATCAAGTTCCGACTTCCGCTACATTTTCTTTTATCAAAATCTCATAGCACACTTGACAACTTTTTTAAATGAACAGTTGTTATAAGATGGGAACACTTTTCTTTGATATAAAATACGGGGTGTTCCATGTTTACCTCCAGCCCTTTTTTTACCTTATTTCTTATTGAAAAAAAAGAGTATACTTTGACAAAGGTTTACTTTAATTGTACCTTATTATTTTTTTCATATTATTTTATTTGCGGCTGTAAATTAAAAAAAGGTAATTTTGCGAAAATTTTGATGATTTAATTTTTACAAGAATCTATCAAAAATTAATTAGAAAATGAATCTTTTTTTATTTATTAGGTTTTTGAATAAAATCGAATTTTACATTACAATACAACCTGAAATAGGCACGTGTTTGTCATAAATCCCAAACACAAAAAATCGATCCAAAGTGCCTGAATCGTACAATGGACCAACCACAAATAACCATCGGAAAAAGCCTTAATATCAAAATTTGAATTTAAGGAAAACTAAAATTATTTAAAATAATGTAATAACACGAACAAATGTAGCATACCAAAATACATTGATAATAAAAAAAATATTCAAATTAATTGATAACTTATTAAATAAAATCCAAAAAAACTCTTTATTCAATTTGGACAGGATGAACTTCCACTATATATTTTTTTCAGAATTTTTGTTCAAATAGAAAGTGCCATTTCGGGCGATGATGTAAAACTTGGGACATCCGGTATACAGAAATATCTAGTATATTTCTTTTGGTATTATTTTGCAAATTTTATGTAAACAAATGTGTTTCTCTTTTTTTAATTCTAAAAATTGTTACTTAATGTATAAAATATTTATCTTAAAGGCATAAACTACAAAGAATACTAGCTGAAACCGACTGAAAAACCTGGAAAAGTCAGGGATTTTGCTTTTGCCAAGTTGCTGGGTATCCTGTAATTATACAAGGTAGACCAAATGTATGGAACCAAGCGATTTTTGACTGAACTATAAACATTTTTTTAAAAAATATATAGAGGTTGAATGGCTGTAAAAATGCATTTTTTTTAGCGTAGGTATTTAGCATTTTTTATTTATTAAAATTTTGAAATTACCATGACATTTCTTTTATAAACTTTTTAAATGAAATTTTGCTGTATATATTTTGAATATTAACATTAATAGTTATTTAACCAACAAGTTGGCTAATGAAGACGATTAACAATCGAGATGTTTTAACGCATGAGCGAAGCGAGTGCGCTCAATAAAGTAGAGATTATTAATCGCGAATTAACAAACAAGTTAATTACAAAACTTTTTCGTTGATCGTAGCTTACTTAATTAAAAAAATACTTAAAAAATTGGACAAAGTGCCATCTATCGGTTACTGGACAAATAAAAACTAAGTATATTTAGTTGTTTATTTTACAAATAATTTTAGACAGTTATTTTGACATTTTAGCTTAGTTTGGGGCAAAACGGTGGTATTTCAGATTAACATTTTAAATTAATTTGATAATTTCACTTTGTTTCCTCTTCGTTGCGTCTTGTAATCACTCTTAGAACTTTTACTTTGTATTTAATTGACAATTAAGTGTTAAAAAAAACTCCTTTTTTACAACGATTTTTCAGAAAAAATGTATTTATAAAGTTTTTCCTAAACAATCAATGGAAAACGTTTTAAATAAATAAATTCATTGGCATGATGTGTTATGTCTCACCACATAAGTTAAGTCGGAGTAGAGTGGTAGTTTCACAGTGAAAGTTTCACTGATTAAGAACGTTTAGACAACGAAAAAAGATATTTTTTTATGTAAAGTTATTAATGTTTATACTAGTCAAAAAATATATACGGTAATATTTCATTTACAAGCTTTGTTTCAGAAAAAAAATCGGAGTAGGTATTCATTAAAATTTTTTTTGTTCTGTTACCTGAAAAATTTAAATTAATAAAAAATACCAATTTTGCTAATAAAGTTTCATTTTTATAGTCATTCAGTCTTCATATTTGTTTTATTAAAAATGTTTATAGTTTAGTTGAAAATGGCTTGGTTTCATACATTTCATCAATCCTGTATAGTAGGGTGATTCAAAAAAATATAAGGCAGTAAGGTGAAATAAAACTGAAAGGATCGTACACGCTTTTGTAGGAAATTGAACACGCTACAATAAAGGTCTCTTACCATCGTTTCAAATTATAGTAAATTTCAAGATTTTTATGAACTACGTATGCTCAGTACGATTCTTAACAGTTATTGAATTTTTTTTTTAGTGCAATCGCCTATTGAGATGGTGCCCCTCTCCAGACTGTAGCAATGCAATAAAGGTGCAGTACGTAGAGCCTCACCGAGTGACGTGCAAATGTAATCACACGTTTTGTTTTGCTTGTGGTGAGAACTGGCACGATCCTGTAAAATGTCACTTATTAAAAAAATGGATAAAAAAATGTGACGATGATTCTGAGACTAGCAATTGGATAGCAGCTAACACCAAAGAGTGTCCAAAGTGTAATGTAACGATTGAAAAAGATGGCGGCTGTAACCACATGGTATGCAAAAACCAAAATTGCAAAGCGGATTTCTGTTGGGTGTGTTTGGGACCATGGGAGCCTCATGGTAGTTCTTGGTATAACTGTAACCGGTACGATGAGGACGAGGCGAAAGCAGCTAGGGATGCTCAGGAAAAATCACGGGCAGCATTACAGAGATATTTATTTTATTGTAATAGATATATGAATCATATGGCATCGCTGAAGTTTGAACATAAGTTGTATGCGTCTGTTAAAGAAAAAATGGAGGAGATGCAGCATCATAATATGAGCTGGATTGAAGTACAGTTTCTTAAGCGGGCTGTTGATATTTTGTGTCAGTGCAGGCAAACACTGATGTATACTTATGTTTTTGCTTATTATTTACAAAAAAATAATCAATCTGTGATCTTTGAAGATAACCAAAAAGACCTGGAGAGTGCCACGGAAACTTTGTCGGAATATTTAGAGAGAGATATTACGTCTGAAAATCTCGCCGATATTAAGCAAAAAGTCCAAGATAAATACAGGTAACTACGACTATTACATTACACTATTTTATCGAAAAATTCTTCAAATTCTCAAAATCATTATTGCAATATCTCACGCCACAAAAAATTTACAAAAATTTTACAAAATGTCACAGTTAAAATTGTATGTGTGTCTCAACCTGAAAAAAATATACTCGATCACAGTACAGCATACCAATTTTGCCTGTGATACTTAATATACAATTTTAATTTAACTAGATTTTTTAATAGGTTAACTGCGATATTGTACAATTTTGTCATAATTTAATATCACTGGACTGGCTTTAAACAATCGTTCCTAAATTGCAAAATTGATCACAGTCAGAGTGATATTGTTTACTTCATTTTTTATTTTTTGATATTTTGTATAGTATGTGGATATGCTAAAAGTATGGAATTATTCAGAAGATGAATTTAATAAACCACATTACATTATATACACTGTGATATTTAATTTGACGATAA
Source organism: Tribolium confusum (assembly GCA_029207805.1). NCBI lineage: Eukaryota > Metazoa > Arthropoda > Insecta > Coleoptera > Tenebrionidae > Tribolium > Tribolium confusum. The sequence continues at coordinate 9,550,924 of JALGAY010000010.1, read as the reverse complement.
TTTTTATTTTTTTTTTATAGACTAAGACGTAAAAAGCACTGACAAGCACCAAACATTACGCTTAACATGGCGCGTGTTTCGACAACAAAGTTGTTTAGTTTTTATTCCCACTTGAGGATGCATTATAATGCCATTAAGTGTAGTGTTTGGTGTAACGTTTTACGTTTCTTTTGATCTTTGATATAATTTTTTTTGTTATTAGGTATTGCGACAGTAGGAGAAAAGTTCTTCTAGAGCATGTTCACGAAGGTTATGAAAAAGAATGGTGGGATTATAATGAATAGTTAGGTAATGCAATGATAACGTTCTGGAATTAGATCGACTAGTATTTATAGATAATAATAAATACCTAGTTACCTCAAAGAGGACGGAAAACACTGTCAATCCGTACTTATGATATTAGTGAAAGTTTTAGTTTGGAGAATTTCGATCTATTAACAGAACGACGTTTGATTAATAAAAAATTGCACCGTTATTATAATATTTGCATTTGTCAGATGAGGACTTAGAAATGGAGGGAAAAACGCATTCTAGATCTGTTTTATTATACTTAAAAAAATTTAAATTGAGTAAAAAGTTGTGAATTAGTATATTTTATTGTTATACTATTAAGTTTTAAAATTGAGGCCATTTATTGTTCAAAATGATTTTTTGCTAAGAAAATGAAAAAATGTTAAGTAAATAAAATCAGTAGTCTAATTTTTAATGTAATATAGAACTATTTTTGCTTGTAGATTATCTTCTATTGAGATGTGGGTTTCTCACTATTTTTGTTTTTGATTTTGGAATCTGCTGTGATTCTTGATGAACGCATTTGTAAATAAAATAGTGGCCCATTAGATGAAAGCAATTACAAATGATCTTGAACTGTTTGAGAGTTTTAACGATATAGAGCTTCTAACAAAATTATTTTTTGGCGATTTTAGGCTAAGACCGTTTGTGATTGAACACAGATCTAACTTATCAATACATACTATTTTCGTAAATGTAAATATTTCACAATGCTATTTCACTTGGGTTTCTCATTCTGGCATTTTTACTTTAATTCTGGATGTACCTACTTAATCAAGATGTAAATACCTTTAGATGGTCAAATTCCGTCGTTTTAAAATTTTGATTTCCACTTAACGCGAATTTTTTTAGCAAAATAGCCACATATTGTTACGTTTTACAATTTCACGTCATTTTGTTTTACCAAAGGAAACATTAAGATTTATTTCTTTGGGGAATTTCACGATTTTTTTAACGTATTTGTATATGTACTGTTATACAACTAAGTAATCCTCAAAAGAAATCAATCATTAGTGTTGCCATTTTGTGTACTTCTCCAGTTTTGGGTAGAACAAAGTCGTCTGTAAAAGGATTCCATCCCAAATGGAATTTAAATAAATAAAATTATGCTTACTTTAATTGAACTCCAACTCAACAGCTGGAGTTCTCTTATTGTTAAGTAAATAAAATGTAAATTTGTAAAGTTATAAAATTAATGATTAAACAAATCGTTTAAATAATTCTTGATTTTATTTTATTCACCTGAGTTCCGAAAAATTCTAAAAACATGAGAAGTTAAATCTTGTTTTTGGGTCTTGGTGTGTCAAAGAAAACGAAAAAGACCACCCACTAACACCAAACACTTTACTTAACACGACAAAGTTTCCATCCTTGGTGAGTTCAGTTTTAATTCTTAACTGAGGATGATGTGTTAAGGGAAGTATTTTTTTTTGTTTCCAAACAAGTTAAGACAAAATAAATGGTCTTGCAATATTGAAGGTTATTCTTTTAAATGGAGCTCCATTATTCTACTGCTTTATAGCCTCTCGACTACGAGTTTACGGACCTTTATTCGCGGCACATCGGGTATATTTTTGGCACCAATTTTTAACGTCTTCTCGGCTATTTACTCAGTAGAAGCGTTCACGTAACTTTACTAAAGTTTTGTTAACCCTCAAGTGCGACCCTAACATCCCGTCGTAGATTTCTTTTAGGACCCCTTTCACAATGGATTTCGGTAAGATCAGCTGCATCGTGACAGTCTTGCCATCAGCGCGTCCATCGGCCTATTTTCAACTTTTAACGTATCCGATTGGGCTCACAATATCTTCAGAACTAGAGTTTTGTCGGAAATCTCTTGCCATTGTGTCCGATTCTTTACTCTCTAAGATCGGGCCGATGTTTTCTCTGCAATTGTCTATCCTTCCTGGGGTTGCCAAATCAACCTCCTCACCTCTTCGATGCTTTCGGACTCCTCTCGTTGACTGCAATGCTTGCAATCGACCTAATACGTCTTGTACCTGGGTCAACATCGCCGCAATTCCGTTGTTTCTGGGGTCAGTGTCTAAGACGTAAAGCCCTTTTCTTCTTGGATAAGAAAGAATCGGCACCATACGCAAAGCAATCTTCAACGTCTTAATACCGATTAGCACTCCTTACTCCAAAAAAAGAGTGTCTTATAATCAGTCAGCTTATGAAATGGCTAAATAATATCTGCAAATTCCTTTACAAAACGGCGGTTGTAGGTGCAAAGACTCAAGAAACTTTGTATCTGGTGTTTCTCCGTTCTCGAAAGGTTGCAATCTTTTGAGGATCCGTCTGGATTCCTTCAGATGGTACCACATGTTGAGGGGGTTCAGCTGAAGGTTGGCGTTCCTCAGAGAAGTTGAAAATTTCTTTAACGTTCTGGTGCTCTTCGAATGTCTTCTAAACAACCATTACATCTTCGAGATACACGAGGCAAGTTCTCCAGATCAGTCCCCGAACGAACAATTCCATCAGACGTTCGAAAGTAGTTGGTGCGTTGCAGAGTCGAAAAGGTATAAGGTTTAATTGATAGAGTCCACTGCCGGTCAAAAATGTCATTTTCTCTTTATCTTCGGGATGATTCCCAACCGTAATCCACGCAGAAGCGAGTCGATCCGTTTTTCTAAGTAACTAAGACGAGTGGTGGTGATCATGGGCTAGCCGAATCTACAATAACGCCGTATTCCTTCACCTTAATCATCTGGACCACTTCTTTCTGTTTTGCAAACGGGAATTTCTTGGACGGCTGGCGAATCGGCTGAATATATATTGTCAGTGTTTATTTGTATTATACGAGGATCGTTCGGCTTGTGATCTTATCTCTCACAGCGAAGATGTCTTGTAAAACGAATGCAACTGGTCGATAATGAGGTGTCGCTATTTTTTTTCGGAAATGTTCTTTTAGTTCTAGATCACGTCTATTATGTATGTCAGGGTTCTCTTTCGAATTTTCTTCTTCGCAACGGACAACTCGGAGTACAGGCTCGAGTAGTCCAAACTGTTTCCTCTTCTTCAATGTAATTCGATTCTTACCCAGATTGGCTACGCGAATCGGAATTTATCTACTATCTTCCATAAGTGTCGATGTTACCATTTTTTGTTTTTTTTTTTTGGTTACATCCGTGGGAATTATAATAAAATTCGGTTCGATAATTCCATTCCAACATCCCCTAGGATCTTCTTGCAACTTTGTCAGCACAATTTTTCTTCAACAACAAACTGTCTTTTTTTTTAGCTGGAAGACGGAAATGATCTTAGGGGCTGTTGAGGGGTCAGCTAACATACGCCCCGCCAATGTGAGCTGTACTTAGTTTTTCTGGTATCGCGAGATGGTGGAGCCTGAAACAATTTTCTGGCTCTTTTGACGTTCTTCACACCTAGCTCGTTGGCGGCAATCTCTTCTTAAATGGCCCCTCTTACCACAATTGAAACACTTAGGCCTTTTCGCTGGGCGGTTTAGTTCTTGTCGTTTTTCTTCAAGCGTAGCCTGCATTTGCTTTAAAAGGTTACCATTTTCTGTTTGGGCTTCCTCCGCTGAAACGGTCCGCATTCGTTGGGTTGATCGTCGTGACAGGTTATAGGCTGCCTCGTACTCTAAGGCATGTAGGTACGAGAGCATCAGCTCAAGTGTCATACCTTTTCAGTATCAAGGAGTTGTGGCGGGTTTTTCACTTTTCAAAAAGACGAAATAAAAGTTTTTACGTACTTTAATTCTCAGATCGCAACGCGATCTCTTTTTGCTTAATTTTAGAACTCAAATTTCAGACGAACCAATTTTCCGTTCGAAAGCTGCTCATTTTTACACACTAGTTGTCACGTGGTGGAATGTTCACAAGATACTTGTGATTTGTAGCAATCCTGGGGGTCATACTGTCGTCCCCCATTTTAAAAATGGGGTCCAAATTCAACATCGTAGTGGATATTGTCTGATGACCCTTTCCAGTTGCTATTTTCCACCGATTTGTACCGCGAAGTCGTAGGAAACCTATTGCAGCAGACTCCTTCACAAAGGCCAAACGCTGGACCCGTGTCAAATTCTTTTTGGCTCAGGTCAGGACGCACTCGATATGGTCTACCAGACAAGGGAGCCGTACGTGATCATTGGTCTGACAACATAGTTCTAGAGCCAAAGCATAACGCGGGGTGTTATGCCAGGTTCTGCCTACTGTGAGGTCTCATAACAAAGGGGATAATATACCCCTTTGGGGACCCCATTAGCAGCAATCACTGTAGCAAAGAACAAACCTATGCTCACTCTGATAAATCTATTAGACAGCATTGTGCGAATCCATTTAACCAAGATTGGGTTCACATTTCGCTTCTCTAATGCGTTACACATAAACTCGAAAGAAGCATTGTCGAATGCTCTCTCAATGTCTAGGAAAGTTCCCGAGATATACAGTCCACTGTCTAGCCCACCTTCAATTGTAGATACAATTTTATGCAGAGCCGTTTTGGTAGACCGGCCCGTGATATAAGCATGTTGGTTGAAGTGCAACGGATTATTCCCGAGCACTTTCTCTCGTATGTGTTTGTCGATTAGTTTTTCCATCGTCTTTAACAGAAACGATGTTAGGCTAATTGGTCTAAAACTCTTAGCCTCGGGTACGTGTCACGTCCTGGCTTGGGAATAAACACTACCTTGATATTTCTCCAAGCCGCTGGTATGTGGCCCAGTGCAAGACAGCCTCTGAACAGTCGGGTCATTGGGCCAACAAGATGCTCCCATCACTTTTGCAAGAGAACATGAACAATCCTATCTACCCCCGCCCACTTATATGGTGCAAATGAGTCCATTGCCCATTTGATTCAATCTGGCGTGATCACCTGAGTGGCAAAATCTTTAGGCGCTGCTGGGTGCAGTTCTCAGACTTACTTCTAACTCATGAGATCATCTTTGACTTGTAATGAGTCGAGAAAATACGTCTGCAATAAGTGCCTAAGAGTGTCGCTCTCTGTTACCGTAAAGGTCCCGGACGGCAAACGTAATGAGCCCAAATTTGTAGACAAATTTTTTAATATAATTTTTTGTAGTCTCGTTGCCTGAGAGAGGGTAGTTAAACTCTCGCAGTGACTCTTTCAAGATCTATCTTTCTTGCGACCTTCTACCGCAACTTTGAATACCTACTTCTATACAGTTCCCAGTTGGCGAGAGTATTAACAAGTCTAGCTCTCGTACAGAGCTTCCTCGAGTTTTACCGCAGATTTTCGAGATTCACGTCTCACCAAGGGGCACATTTTTTCTTACGCAGGCTATGCAAAGGACAGCTCTCTGCGTAGGATTCCATAATGGTTCATTGTAATTTTTCTGACGCTAAGTCAACGTCAGCAGAGCATTTAATCTTTATCAAGTGTCTCATTATATAAAGCTTAGTCATGCCACCCCTGGACATCACGGGCTACGTTCATTGTTGTCACTGTGATGTCAATGACTTCCTGTCTCACCGAAGTGACGAAGGTTGGTTCTTGCCCGACATTTAGAATGTCTAGGCCTGATGCTGCAATATATCCTAAGAGTTCTTCCCCTCGGGCATTGACGTCTGAACTCCCCCACACAGTGTGGTGCGAATTCGCGTCGCAGTCCATGATGAGGCGCCAACCTTTGGACCTGCTGAATTCAACGACATCCACCATCTCACGTGATAGTGGAGGAGTTGGAGAGTCATAGGGAAGGTACGTTGAGCACACAACGATTGTCCTCAGACGTCCCTTCTCCTTGTAGGTGACCTTGGCTACTACAACATCTCTAGAGCAGAGTTCCCTTAATGGCAGAGCCTCCGCTCTGTTTGAGATGAAGAGCATGTAAATCCTTTACCCGCCCTCTCTGAAATCCAGGGTTCTTTGAGGAGACCAATATCAATACATGTATCTCTTGTTGTTTTACGTGTGGTACCTTTGAAGCCACACTTGCACGGTTCCTATGGGCGCGAGACTGAGATACGCTCACTTAGCGCAGTCGGCGCCAGCACCGACCTACCAATTCAGCATTCGGGTGTAAGCCCAAAATATTTTCACTGGGCAGAGGTTCTTCTGGCATTGATAACTACCACTCCCAAGAGTCCAACCCTTGCCAGAGCAGATCAAAGCTCCGCGGGCTCGGACTGGCTCATCCCATGGTACTAATACTTGACCGTAGCCTGACCTTAGTCGAGTCAGTGACTAGTCGAGTCATCGCCTACAAGCGACTACCTTATTTACCTCTTACACGCACAGCTCCGATCGCCAAGCCCCAGAAGTCATTGGAATCGTCCAGTGGGACTTTCAGCCAACACCTCTCCTTTGCAATACACCAAGCATCTGTTTGCCTGGTAAAGCAACCGGAGGTCTTAATGCTATTGTGCAAGTGGATCGTGGATCTAAACGATGAAGAGACGGTCACTGGCCATGCCTAGTTTTAGCTGTTTCATCTGTTCCCTCTTCCATCTTATCTTCCGTTCATAGCAACTTTTCAGTCGCTTGGCTCAGAAGATAATATGGTTGCAATTGTAGTGTCCTGAGAGGCTCAAGTGAGCGCTCCCAGAGCTCTATTACTATGCGGGTTGTCGTGAACCCGATTCGCTCCGACCCGTAGACAAGCCAAGATTGGCTGCCCAGGCCAGGGTTTTGTGTTTCCAGGCGAGCCAAATCCACTTCCGGGGTCATTACTTACCCCGAAATAAAGACGATAGCCCGTCTATATCTAAAAATGTCTCCTGTCGGTGTGATCCGGAGGGACATTTCTTCGATGTGAAGGTGATGTACCAGCTCGTATAAGCAGTTTCTGGAGCGCTCGTCGAGACAATTTACAAAGAGTGCTCCTTGCCGAAACTGGAAGCCCTGGAACCTTGGAATGTGCCCGTCTTTTTTGAGCTTTTCCATGGTCCTGCCCATTGCTTTTCCGACCCTTTCGTGGATCGCGTTAACTTCTGCACTTGTGAGAAGCCTCTGTGGACACGAAGATGCGACACCACTTCTAGCAAAATATTGCCAGAGGGTCACAGCTTCTTTGTCTTGTGTTTGACACTAGGGGGCGTCCGGTCAGGCATGTGGCCACATTTACGGAACACCCCGGAGCGTCAATTGCTGCGGTACCTGCACCTCTAGGCCCTCATGAAGGAGCCCCGCGGATAGGTTTCGAGTTTGAGGCCAAGTCCGCAGGGAGTCTAGCCCAGCGAGCCCTCCTCTATTCAGCCCCGGTTTTTCCGCTTGGGGAGCTTTTTCACAGTCTCAGGGGCTGAGATCGTAGGTTTTTTAGTTGGGTCTTCTTCTTCTTCTATACCTAATAGTCCTACGAGTAGCGGGAAAAAAATAAATGTACAGAGCCTCATACACATAGAAGGCTACATACAAGTAAACTTTTACCATAAATGTCGTCTTTAGTTTCTAAAATTACTTAAATATTTATCCTCTCTCTTTAAAATTAGTAAAATTTTACTTTCGGTTTTCTATTTGAAATTTTAAGTATTATTATTAAGTATTTAAGTAAAATGTCATCTTCGACACTCAAAATTAGAAAAAAAGGTACTTTTCTGTTCGCATTTAAAAAAATTTACTTTTGGCTCCGAATATTGTCACTATCGGTTTTTAAAATTGTATAGTAAAATACTGAGGAATTTTCATGGTATTTTAAAGAGCGGAAAATAAAAATTATGCTTTTGGGCTCTTCCTTCCGGACTAGTAATAACTAATTTTTTAGTGATATTATAAAAATATAGTATTTTATTGATAATTACAAATTTCTTTAATGCTTTATTTTTCTTGTAATTTGACACTTGATAATCCGGTGGATAATCTAAATTACTAACAAAAGTGGCCTAAAAATGAATGACCTTTCTGCAAATGCTTCAGCTAAAGCTGCTTATTTTAAGGTCATTTTAAAAATTGAGATTTCTTTTTTAGAACAGTAAATAAACAAATGGATCAAACACAATATGATTTTTCTTAAGCTTTAAAATAAAAGCTGATAAAACTTGTTCCAGACTGATGTGGAGCCTCCAGGAGAAGCCATCTTGATAAGGGTCTGCAATAACCTATAATTTGGCTAAAAATTAATCGAGACATTTTTTTCAATTTAATGAAAAGGATTGATCTAGTAGCGTTTATAAAATATTAGAAAAATGATTAAAAAATTGTTTAAAGTTTTAAGCTAACAAATATTTTTTTTTGTTAAAAACAGGGCTTCAGTAATGGATACCCAGATCTGTTATTTATTTACCAAAAAAATTTTGTTTTTAGTATTTTAAATTAGACACGTTTTTTTAGGGCATACCATTCTGATTTTTGTTATTAACTTTTAATTTTTAATAAAAAAAGCTTTTAAGTTACTTTAAAATAAGAACCAAATTCAAAGCTTTTTTTATTAAATATGTGAATAAATGAATAACAAAAAGCAAGGTGGTATGCCATAAGAAAATGTGTCTAATTTACAATACCAAAAACAGAAGTTTTTTGGTAAATAAATAACAGATCTGGGTGTCTATTACTGAAGCCGTGTTTTCAACAAAAAAATTATTTGTCAGCTTGATATTTAATTTATTTTAATTATTGTTTTAACATTTTATGAACACTACTAAATCAATCCTCTCCATTATTTTGAAAAAATATTTCGATTAATTTTTAGCCGAATCATAAGTAGCGCATACCCTTTAGGTCAAACGAATCTCTCAATTAGTAAAAATGTGGAAGCAGAAACACCGGTCACTTGGATGTAGATAGGTTTTGTACCATCCTAAAACAATGTAATATATTAGAAAATAAATTTGAGAATTTAGATCATTTTGAAACAAATAACTGACAGGAATTTATACCCAAAGTGAAGAAACTTGTAGTGAGGAAAAAATAGGTTTTTTGTCTTATAAAATGTAAGCAACCAGACATACACGTTTGTTATAATTTAATATAATAATTATGTATAACAGATTTATTTTAACAAAAAACTATTTAGTCTTAATTCATTGTTATAATATATTATATTCATTGGCAAATACCGCAAGATTCAAACTTCGTAGTTTAAAAATTTTTATCTAATGTCACTGTTTTCAGTGACTTGCGATTTATTTTAAGAGATTCAGAATAAAATTGTACAGTAAGAGCGTTTTATAACGGTCGCAATATTGCTATTATTTAGGGCACAAATGACAAAGACAGACTTCACGATTGGTCCTCGCCGATGTTATGTACTGTTATGTACTGTGAATAAAAATTAATATTCTTGTGTGATGTACTAATATTTTTTTTCAAATTCCTGTGTAATTTTTTGGTGAAAATTAAGAAAACAATGTCAATAATATACTTGCAAAAGTAAGTAAAAGTTAAACAAACATAACACAAAAACTGTTATTTTTATACATTTGATTAGTAGTAGTAAAAGGTGTCATCGAATATATAATGTGTTTAAAAATAAATATTTATTGTACAATATGTACAAAACAGATAGAACTGAACAATAAATGTTATAATTCAGTCGGATAAACTATGATTTATAATAAAAAACTTATTATCAACCACTAAAGGTGTGTTTGTGTAACATATATATTTAAATTAAACACGAAGATAAAATTTAAACATTAAGAAATTTTAAAGAAATACAATGATAAAGCAGAAGTAACAGTAAACAGTTGTTATTTATTTAAGAAATTAAAGGCCAAATTACACTGACGTAGATTTTGTATTGTATTACATTTGTTATAATTATAAAATAGGCCAGTAATTCAATTTCAATTAACAAATAATTGGCAACATAGTCTGACTTTCTTATTTGTTAACAAAATGTAACGTGTCCAAATAAAATTGTGCTACATCGAAAATGTTAATAAAAAAAACCTATTTACGCCATCGCCACGTGTTCAAATGTAGTTACAAACACAAAAAAATATCTTCTGTAATTTATTAAAATGCAAATAGTGGCAAAAAAGAGTTGGAAATTTTGAAAATTAAAAAAAATTTAAAAATCTAAAGTCACTAAACTCCAAAAATTAATAAAAAAACATTAATCGTGGTTACAACGGCTTTGAAAGCACCGAACTGCGACATACAAAGCGAGTCTCAGAAAGATGTTTTTATACAAGGTGTTATGGAAGTGAATGCAAAAAATTTAACCTGAAATACAGCACTAGAATCTCCAAAAAAATTTTATCTTATCTCAACTGATAAAACTATAACCTAAAAATTAATTATTACAAAACCTATAACAAATTTTTTTTTAACATAGGGCAACTATAGCTTTTCAGGTCAAAATAAACCGATTTAACACAATTTACCTCTATACTAAGTTGCACCGTTTAGGAGCTAGAGGACGCCAAAGTTAGAGATTAAAAGTCATTTTTATACTTTAAACGTAAATATCTCGAAAATAGTACGTTTTAGCAAAATATTGCGTCTCTGCATTTTTATTTATAATCTACTGTCTTATTTATTTTTGCTAAAAAATTGTAAATTAATAAGAAGAAAATTGGTTAATTACCCAAAATATAAAACAAAATGTCGTAACTTGAAATTGAGATGTGCAGCAAAATTTTGCTAATAGAAATAAAAAGAGTACTCTCAACTTCATTTGTGTACCAAATTTGGTATTAATCGGTTAAGCAGTTTTCTAGATATAACAAAAAAATGTTTTTTATACCCAACTTTGACGTGTAATTTTGTTATTGGGTTGGGATAGGCCAAAAATTTTTTTGCAGATTTTTATTATTTGTGGTGTTGTATTTCAGGCTAAAATTTTTGCATTCACTTCTTACTTCTATAATAGTCTGTAGAGACCAAAATGAAGCAATTTATAGCAACTTTATGCCAAGTTGCACCGTTTACGAGTGAGAGGGCACCAAAATTTGGAATTCGAAACGTTTTTTTATCAACAAACACTTTAAATGTTATTAGGATGAAGTACCAACTTTACTAACTTTGTTTTTTAAATTTTTGACACGGTTTTTTTGACTTGACTTGCTTTTATTTTAAAGCTACATTCTTTGTTAACAATTTTTGTATTTATTGTTATTATTAAATGAAAAATAATTTGATGTTATTATCGAGGTGTATTTTTAACACAAAATAAAAAATAGGTATATTTGAAAAGTTAAACATCTGTTTTACTATTTTTTAGAAATTTTGTATTTACCTAATAATGACCACCAAAAATTACTGAATAACTGCGGTATTTCTTTTTAATTACCGCAGATACAACAATTTTACGAAAGACAAAAATGTTTAGAAACTATTAGCTCTAAAATAAAAAACTACAGCCGAATTTTCGAATTGGTGCCGGTAAGCCATAAAACTTTATTGCTCGGGTAAGGACCGAGCGGTTGAAGTGACAGGTTCAGGCATAGTTCAGCGCTTCTCAAACAGTTCTCTAATACTAGCGCTACAGAAATTGATAAGGTATAATAATAGTTAAAAATCATTGTACTTAAAAATGAAGTGATTGAAGTAACCAGGGAGGAGATTGAAGGAATTATAGCTTCTCTGAAAAACAAGAAATCCCCAGGATTTGATAATCTCAGAGGCTCCCTGCTCAAGACTATTGGCCCGTATCTTTCTCCATTTCTGACTCACATCTACAACTCTTGTTTAAAATCTTCATACTTCCCTAAAGCGTGGAAAAAAGGATGCCTTAAAATTCTTTTAAAAGACCCCGGAGGGGACCTGGGTAACCCGAAAAACTACAGACCAATAACTTTGCTTTCTGAACTGGCTAAAATTTTTGAAAAAATAATAAAAGATAGATTGATGTTTGGACAGGGTGAATTTCACTCTACTAAACAGTATGGCTTTATCCCGGGCCGAAGTACGATCGATGCGTTAAATAAATACCTGCACACGGTAAAAGATTCAACATATAAATACGTCGCCACCATATTCGTTGATATCTCAGGGGCATTTGACAATGTGTGGTGGCCAGCTGTCATTAAGTCCCTTATAAGAAAGCAGGTGCCCAACTATCTTGTAGCACTAGTAAAGAGTTACTTCACCGATAGGACGGTCGAATTCCGAGAAGATGAAATAGTGGTGAGTAAGAACTGTAGTAAGGGATGCCCCCAGGGTTCTGTCCTGGGGCCCACCTTATGGAACTGTCTTTTTGATTTGTATTTGAATATCAATGACGACAACGAGACCTTTACTGAGATTGCCTACGCTGATGACCTGGCAATTGTTATAAAATCAAACCAAAGACAAGACTTGAAAATAAAGCTACAGGAAGCGACTCAGTCCCTAGAAGCCTGGGCTCACAAATTCAAGTTAGAAATCTCAGTAAACAAGACCAAGATTATGATTAATTCGTCCCCCAAAAGAGTACACAACAGGGATATAAAAATACGTATTGGAGACTCTCATCTCGAAGTGGTTGAATGCTTCAGATATCTAGGCATAAGTATAGACAGGAATCTAAAGTTCCAACAACATATTCATATTAACACTGTATGCCAGAGAGCCAGAAACATTATCATAACTCTTCGAAAGTACGCTAGAGCGAATTGGAATCTCCCCACCGAAAAGTCTATAACCACTATCTATAAGCAAGCGATAGTCCCCATAGTATCCTATGCTGCTGAGGTGTGGGCTTCTAGACTCACAATTTCAGCAATTCAACGCAAACTGTTGTCCCTATATGGGGCCGCCTCTAGGATAATAGCAAAATGTTACTCGTCTGTATCTACTGATGCCGCTGGAGTACTTGCCGGTATTCCTCCTCTGGATTTAGAAATTGCCAAAATCTCTTGCACCAGGTCAATCCGAAGAGAAGGCACAGCAAATTTTTTGGATATAAGATTGGATATGACAGAGTTTGACAGCGTGAGACATCTAAAACAATATCTTGACCTATTAATACTAGACATATGGCAATATAGATGGGAAAACTCCCAAAAAGGACGCATCACTTATGCATTTGTTCCCTGGGTTTCGACAGAACAAAATCAACGTCGCGCTGCCTGGGGATTATCCCAGTTACTCTCTGGTCATGGAAATTTTAAAATTCATCTCTTAAGAATTGGGAAAGCAGATGACGGAAATTGCCCTTTATGTGGGGTGGTAGATGACCCACCTCACCGCCTAATATCGTGTACTTGTTTTGAAGATGAACGTCTAGACCTTCTTATGAGCATTTACCCAAATCCATTTGATCTCACCTCTGTACAAGATTACCCACTGGACTTGCTCCTGCCTTTCACGAAAGATCTAGAGCCCCCCCCCCCCCTGTTTCCTAGAAGAGTTAATTTATTAGGAGAAAAAGGGAGCGTGGTCTTTTGGCATTCTTTGAGAGCAGGAAATTAACTCCGGTCATTGATTGGAAACTCAGCTGGCAAACATATTATACAACATATATGTACCACTTGTTCTTATTGTACTATGTACCATTGTTTTTTTTTATGCGCCCAATTTGGCGCTCTTGTATTGCTTAATCAATATATGTGCCCTTGTGGCACCTCCTTTTTTTTTTTTTTTTGTATTTAAAAAGCAGAACATTTTTATTGTTTCCACAGCCTCCTACGAACCTACAATCATTTATAAACACCTTGTATTATTTGTAACCATTTGCCATCAATCAACTACATCTTTGGGTACGCTGGAAAAAATAAATGCGCTTTCACTATGCAAATATTTTTCTTACTAGCCACTGTTTGTGTCTTTGTTCAACACACTTGTTGGACGTAAACATCTTGCTTTGTGGTCATAAAACTCATCTACCTATCCTGATATCTCCCAACAAAAGACACCCTCTTTAGCTTCCAAATAGTGTGGTTTGGTGTCAATTATCCGTCTTTGTTAAGAAAAATTTATGACTTAAACGATTTACAACTTATCGGCACCATTTCGAAAATTCGGCTGTAGTAATCAGTTAAATAATGTAGGAAACGTGTTTCTGGGATATTCTGTATACATACACGTATTTTATATTTTAAGGTGAATTTTGTATACTACATACTATTCAGTTCTGGATGGGTGCACCTGAGGCTCACGCTTACCAATTTATATATAAATACTCAAATATATTGTCGGTGCATTTCTGTAAGAGAACTGATCTAGATTGTAAATTAACATTTTTGGTTTATGGCGGATCGCTCGCTTAGGGAGATTTGACCATTAGAGCGGTCTGCCATAAACTCATCACAATAAATCACAATAGTTAGGATTATCCTCAGTAATACTATTGTTATGTTTATATATAATTTAAGTCAATTCTCTTACAGAAATGCACCGACCATACATACAAGGTTATTTACGAATGATGGCGAATCCATATGCAACCAAATTTACATATTAAGCAACTTTCTTGATAAAATTTCAGTTTTCAGTGAAAACATTAAATAAAAGTTACTCAAAGACTATCGATTTCTGTCAGTTTATTCATAATTTGTCAAATTCAATGACTTAATAATTCGTAACATGGTAGAGATGGAATTTATTAGCGCGTATTATTCTAGAAACAGAACTTTGGCTAATTCTTAAATTTTGTGCTAAAGCAGTTTGCTCAAATTGTGGATTTTCTGTAATCGCCTGAATTACAGCAATCTCATTATTTCCTCCTGTCGCAGTTTTGTTTTGTGGCTTTTTCAAGGGAGGCTATCCTTGACGTAATTTTGCTTCAAGTCTTCGAAAAATTTTGTCAGTTGGAACCACTCGATGGGGATATTTTTTGCAGCTGAAGCGTTTTTTCTACATTCCTTATATACTAAGTGACATAGAAATGTGAACACAATAATTGTTTACAGCAATAATTTTTGATATACAGGTGTGTTTTGATTATATTAAAAAATGATTAAAATATCAGCCATATCTATCCAGTAATTCTTTCATGGCAGCATTTTTTACAGAATAACATTGCAAGGTTAGGATAAAGATGTTGGCTATTTTACAAAAATCAGTCTTTAAGATAAGTATAGTAAACATTTCCTAAACGAAGTCACAATGCCCATAGTCCAAAGACATGCAAATTTTCACCAATTAACCGAGTTTGACCGGGGTTGAATTGTAGGGCTACGAGAAGCAGGATAGTCGTTTAAAGAAATTGCAAGAAGAACTCAAAGAAACCTAAACACCTTGTCGCGTTGTTATCAGGCATGGCTTCAAGAAAGGCAAACACGAAGAGCGAGGGGCACAGGGCGCCGTCCAAGAACCACCAAACCTCAAGAACAACGCTTTAGACTTTTGGCTCTACAAGACCGTTTCACGTTTCACCAGAGGAATTGCTAATCAATAGTTTGAAGTAAATAGACGGCCGATTAAAATACAGACAATTTATCGAAGAGTCAAAAGTTTTGGGCTTTTTTCCTTTCGACCTCATTTGGTGCTACATCTTACTTCTGAACATCGACGAAATCGGCTACAATGGTGCAGGAAACGGTTAAATTGGGATGTTGAATGGAATCGTGTAGTCTTTAGTGATGAATCAAGATTTTGTTTAGCTATGCATGATGGTCGAGCAAGAGTGAGAAGACGTCGCGATGAAGACCAAAATCCACAATTTGATGTAGAGCGTCATGTACACCGGACTGTTGGTGTCATGGTATAGGATGCTATTGCTTATGGCAGCAGGTCACCTCTAGCCTTTATTAGAGATAACATGACAAGCCGATGATACATCGACAAAATTTTAGAGCCCTATTTACTGCCATATGTTAGGACCGTGTGCAATGGCATTTTTCAGCAAGACAATGCTCGGCCCCATGTATCCAGAAGATCTTTAACCTTTTTGGCAGCTGCTCAAATTTCTACTTTACCCTGGCCGCCTCGATCGCCCGATCTATCACCAATAGAACATGTATGGAACATGATCGGAAGAAGGCTGTCTCGTATACCTCATCCCCCTCAAACATTGGCAGCACTTCGACATGAGGTACAAGTAGCCTGGAATGAAACACCCCAAGAGGACATAGACCATTTGATAAAAAGCATGCCTAGACGTGTGAATAAGTGTGTAGCACATCGTGGTCGGTCTACGGATTATTAGGTGTTATTTTTATGCATGATAAAATAAAGCTTTGAAAATCTAATCAATTATTTGCATTGGCTCTCTGAACATGTATACCAAAAATTATTGCAGTAAAACAATTATTACTGGGTGTTCACATTTCTATGTCACTTAGTATATATCAGGATCATGTCAGTCTTCTCGTTATTAGTGAACATTTTGACTAAATTTGCTCAAAGACTGTCAAATTAACATAAAATGATATACAGTAACTATGATGGCAAAAACATTCTTTAAATTAAATTTTCGTCATCATTCGTGAATAATTCTGTATGTCTTATACTTTTAGGTACATCCACGTAATAACTTTGAAACCGTTCACTCAATTTATGTCTAAGAATAAAATTTTTAAAAGATAGCAAATCTGATTAGATATTTTAAAAAAAATCGAAACCCAAACTGTTTCTTTAAATATTTCTTATTTTTTGTGTATTTTGTTCACTTTGTTCAAAGTTGGATGGTGGAATTTTTTTTGGGGTTTTTATTGGACCATAAAAGATAAAATGCACAATTTTCGGGCAACATTTCGAATATGATTTGTTCTTCCTCAGACCGTCAATTAAAATAAAAGATTTCGGAAAAACCCAATAATTTTATAAAGGTGAATTTAAATATATTTTTTGCTTTTTTTTAAGTTTATTTAAAACTAATAATTTAAAAAAAAAGTTTTATTGGACCAATTTTAGGAAAATACAGATTTACAAAAAAATTTTTTTTTGAAAAATCTGTATTTTATTTATTGGTTGAGCAAAAAAAAAATCAAAAAAATATTGAGTACTGCGAGTTTATCATAAATAATTTAGCCAAATAAGAAATGGTTTGGGTTTAAAAGTGGTCGATTTGAGATGGATTACATAAATGACATACATATGTTTATTTAAAACTATTTAAATTTATAAACAAAAATTAATTTCGAAAAAATGGAAAGACATTTTATTCCCCAATAAAAAAGAGACCGAAACGTTGACTACCTTATTAAAAACTTGTTCGAAATAAAAACGCGTTTTTTTTTTAAATTCATAATTTTTTTGAGCAAAAATAAAAATGTCCCAAAAAGGTATTTATAGTGCAATATATCATACTCAAATTTTAGTCAATTTAAATGGGGTCGGGTTTAATAGTGATCGATTTGGCATGAAGTGCTCCATGTATGCTTAGAAGTCATAGAACACTACATAAAATAAAATTAATTGGACAAGCTTGAAACTATGCCAAATCCAGAGTACCTCATTCTAGTAACAAAATATATTTTATTAACATTTATTTAAGACACAAAAGCAAATAGATTTATAAAGACCTGATTTTTAAATGATAATTTATTTCGAACATAATTATAGTATAGTCGGGTAAAAAAAAAGAATAATATTGTATAATTTTTATTTTAACTGTACAATGCACTGATGCGCTATGCTAGCTCAGCGTGTTATCCATCGAGGGATAAATGATACAGGAAAACACGTGTACCCTCTTGTTTTACATCTTGAGAAAGCGAATGATATTTGCTGATATAACATTCCCAAAATTCCTAAAAATTGATCGCTTTTGATATAATGGTACTTAATTGGCCATTGTGTTTGAAATTATAAATCTTTAAACCATCGTGTCAAATAACTTAATCGTGTTTAATATTTGGGCTGTGAGGTTAACAAAAAACCCTAAAATAATAAGAGAACTAGATACTTTTTATTTACATATTCAAGTAAGAGACTCGTCGGACGTCGGAGCTCTATTGTTCAAAGATTTGTAATTTTAGTTACAGTGGCCAAAATTTGAGGGGTAACAAGTATATAGCTTAATTCAAATTTTATTACTGGAAAACAAAATTTTTTGAAAGTATTTACAAAATTTTGAGTATTTATTTCATCTTCGGACATAATCTTTGGAATATCAGTTCTATAAAAAGTTTTAAAACTTGTGTTTTAAATTAGATACAATCAAATTTTTAAATTTGTAACAAAAAATTTAATACTACACAATAAATTATTAAAATTATTGTTGAACCTAAAGATCCACCGGAAAATTCTCAGTCCCGTATGACAGTGCTATACGTCTACTATTTTTTATTAAACAGTTTTTTAATTAGTTTAAAATAGTTTTTATAATATGAACAACATTATATTGTTATAAACGGTGCTGAGTTATAACAACCGGTTTGTTTTATAATTATTATAAGGTACTTATTAATTTAAAAAAATAATCAAACGGAGTATTATAATAGGTTTTCTCACTCTTTATCTAAAAATCCAAAAATTGCAATTATTTTAAATTTTAAAAAATATATAAAATATGTTTAAAGTTGTACAATTCAAGAACTGAAAATTGCAAAAAGTTAACGTTACGTCCTTTGTTTTTTATAAAATCCGGTTGATTCAATAGTAAAGATATTAATAGCAGATTAAAAAAAAGTAAATGGTTTTATTCTGAAAATTGAAGGCAAGTGTTGAGTGTAAAAATAGTAAATCTGATCCGTCCTTAATGGTTGATAAGGTGTATGCCTTGAAAGGTGTGAAGTTAGAAAGGATTTAGTTAGTTAAGAAATAAAAATGTAGTTTTGCAAAAAATTGTTAATAATTAGATATAGGAAGTAAATAAGATGTAAGAATAGAATTTTAAGAAATGTGAAGTATTGAGAAATGGTTATAATGAGTAAATAAATATATTATACAATGTGTAATTAATGTAGATGTATAGGAAGTTATTAAGCACTGATATGTTAGTATTTTTCTGTAGTAAATAGCCATTAGCATAAAACAAAGCGTTTAAATGTTGAATAGCAGTAATGTGTGATAAATAATTTCCATATTTATTAAGCAATTTTCTCACTGGAATGAAACAATAACAGAAAAATGCACGCATGAGAAGAAATGGCAACGGAAGTAACAAAAGTGATAAAATAAATAATTTGAAATTTTAAAGCTGTTATTACCTACCTCCACATCTATTTGTACAATTTGACAGCCACGTATGCCATCAGAAGTAAGTAGCTAATGATATTTTACAAAGAAAAGGGGCTATAAAGACCTTGTGTTGAGAGTAGTTAACCAAATAGGATAAACCATTTTAAACTCATGTACTCACCATTGTTAGACAATGACCGTTTGTAGTCACTGCGTAACGTGTTAAATTTTGTGACCAATTTTTTTAATCAATCAATGTGCTTATATTTTACAAAGAAAAGCCCACTTATGAAAAATACTACAGGCCCTAGTATGACCACGTAAGTACCAATTTCCAATTTTTTGAATTACAGTAAACTGCAATTCAAAAATATTTTCAAACTGTTCCATCAAAGTTAAATAAAGAAAAATGTTTTTTTAAAAAATGACCCCTCGTCTATTAAGTAATGTCAAGACTTGATTTAATTTAATTTACTGCATTTAACCACTTAGAACTGACATTTATGCATCAGTCTACTTCATAGCAAGTGATTAATTTCGAGAAAAAATCTTACAGCACGACAAAAAATCCCACTATGAGTCTAAACCAAAATAAATAAATTTTTCGCAACAAAAATTATTTACTTATGGTATCAATGGAAGAATACTTAAGACATACTGTCTCAGATATCAGAGTGATTTATGTAAACGTATTTATTTTTCCGAAAATTTTACGCATGTTCTTAATTTAATAAATAAACAAAAACAACACTTTCATTATTGAGACAGAACTGTGCAATACGAAAGATTATACCAAATTAAATAAATTAAAATTGAAACGTACAAGTAGATAATTTGTTTGAACATTTCATTTTCAGTAATAGCTTTTCAGCTCAACAAAAACAACGTTTTAGTAACATTGTGTTAAAATATTTTATTGCAATTTTATTCCTTTTTTAGCTTGAAAATATCTTAATAGATGTTTACTACAAATTTCAGGAAACTGATGCATCATAAGGGCCCTTCAACACAAAATTCTAAAAAAAAATTAAACTGATTTTGTTTAAATGTATTTTTTATTTTTTAGTACTACTATCTAATGAAAATTTTTTCTCTAAAATAGGTATCTAAATAAATGACAATTATAATTTTTTGACCCTGACTGTAAAATACAAAAATAAATTTAGAATCGTCGCATTTAAAAACTGAAAATATAAAAATATTGTGTTGAACAATAGCACAAAGAGAAAAGTTTTGCTAAGATACGTCCAGCAGTGAAAAATTTGGCTAAGAGAATCAAAACATGGCGTTTTCTAAGAACAGTAGATTTTGGTCTATTTAGCCAAATTTTTTATTGCTTGGCGTCCTTAAGTAAATATTTTCTCTCAGTGAAAACCCCCAATATATAGCAAAAATATTTTTATTTAATACACTTTGTAGGAACATACCGTAACAAGAAATTATTATTTTTAAATATCGTATAAAATTTTTACTACCTGTTCCGAAGTAGTTATTTGAAAAACAAATGTTACAACCACTTTCTTGGTGATACGACTGTTACAAAGAACGAGTATCACAATGGGGAAGTTGTAACACGTGTTTTCTATACTATTTTTTTTTTATTGAGCTATTTTAAATGGTATTTGTTATTAACTTTTTTATTTGACGTCTGCTGTCATCTGTCGTATAAGTTTTGTATTAAACAATTTTGTTACCAATATTGCAAAATTTCTACATTTTTTAATAAAATTAATCAAAATTAACAAAGTTACTATGGTAATTTACAGTTTGGTAACACAAAAAGTTACCAAAAATAATGCTACAAAATTGAAAATTTGTGCGCCGTTTTGTGAGAAACAGTGCTACAAAATCGCCATAGTAAACGCGAAATAGAAAAAAATAATCTATTTTTGCTGTCTTGATGATGAAATAATTTAATATTATTATTATTATTTCAAAAATTTTATTTTATTAATAATGGTCACCATTTATAAAAAAAAATGTATTTAAATATGTAACTGGTTTCATGTAATTTGCCATTATTCATGTAGTAGTCCTGATAATGCGGAAATTTTCCGAAATATGTATACAACTGAGAAAGTATCTATAGTTTATTAACATTTTTCTGACTACAACTATTTTTTTAAAAAAATAGTCGGTAATGTCGCATTCGTAATCTGAAAATAAATAAAATTTAACAAAGTAAAAAAGATTTAAAAAAAAACATTGAAGGTTTCTATTTATAATAATTCATAAAATATAGTCGAGTACAGTAGATGCTCTATTATTCGGAATCGGCTTATTTCGTAACATTGGATTATCCAAAAGAATTGTCACTTGTCCCCGGATTATCCAAAATTGAACTTAGCAGAATAGCAGAAAAATTGTGAAAAAATAAGCAAATCTCTCAATATATTACCGAATCCTAATGATCTACGAAAAAACATTAAATCTGGTAATCAAAACAATGGTGGTAACTCAATGTCTCTGTAGTTTACTAAAAACATGTCTGACGAGAAATATTAGTTTCAATAACTTTCTTGGAAAGAGCAAAATTTTTTATACAAGCTGTTCCTAAAAAAATTGTATAACAAGCTACCACATATTCTGCCGTCAAAATAAAACGTTTAATCTAAACTTATTCTTGATTCATGAGATGTAGGACTCGCCAATTAAGTCGTAAAATTAAGCGTAAAATAACTAATCATTGTCCAACTGGATAACTATGTCAACATTTCGTTACTAATTGATCACAGAAGTGCAACTGTGCTCTTGAACAGGGTTGGATTCAAATTTAAGCTTCTACGTTTTAACATTCTATTTATTGATAAGGCACAAATTACAACAAACTTACATCCAATGAAGAAATTAATCGAAAATAAAACGTATGATGCACAAATTTTCTCTATTTCTAAGTTCCAACATCAGCAAATTTCAGCAAACTATGCCGAATGTGAAGGAAGTTTCTTTCATTTCTACACCCCGATTTCTAATTTTATGTACTCGGCCTTCTTCAGCAGTTGCTTTACAGTTGATTGGGTGGCTTTGACAACACGAAGCTTGCAGGGTAGTTCTTATTTTTAATTAATTTCTTAATTATATAAAAACTATTTGTAATTTGTGACTAGATTAAAACTACAATGTTTAGGGTATGAGATTAGAGTGTTTTTATGCCTTATTTGTGTTTTTATCTGTAATTTTTTTTTATCGGTTAAAGTTTAACCATAAAGGTATGTTTTTAGAATGACAGTGTTTTTAACTTTCGCGCGTAAATGACGACACACTTGTGGAGCTTATTGTAACAAACTGTTCTAGAAGGTTTCACGGACCGTTTACTCAGCGAGTTCTTAGAAGTATGACGTTTTGCCATACACTGACTCACCTTATAGCGTGTGTTTCTGCAAAGTATTAGTCACGGCTATTGTTTGCATTGTAGAATCTATACACTTCAGTCCAGATCAATAGAAAATTTACGAAAAGGTGGCCAGAGTGTATATAAAGCGAGAAAAAAGCAGTGGCGGAGATATAAAGTGTCATTGAATTATTTATTTATTGAGTGTTGTTTGTGTAAATAGTTTGTTGTAAAATAAATTCTTTGTTAAAAATCTAACTCTTTAAATTACAAAAACCGGATTTTGAGAATTGTTACAATATATTATGTTTTTTTAAATAAAATAATAAAACGCCGTATTATTCAAACTTTTATTTATACAAAATAGCCTAATAGAAGCCCACATTACTTCGAATAACCTGTCGTCTACTGCAGTTGAGTACAGTTCCGAAATAAATAGTATTCTTTTTTTTAGTTAAATATGCTATATTACAATTAGAAAAAGAAAAATTTTCCGAAACATATAGACAATTAATAAAATATAAAAAAATAATAATTAATAAATTAATAAAATAAAACTATAACAGCCTATATACAATGTTTCTTTCAGTTAGATCATTAGAAATATATATGTGAATATATAGAACTTGCATCAAATACACATTTTAATTTAAATTTTCGTTGTATAAAATATTTTTGACTTTGAGGCATTTTTGGTTATACCGCGCCTTAGATTCGTTTTGCAAAAATATTAGAATTTTGCTTTTTACTGATATACTTTTGTTTCTAAAGAACTGTACAGGCCACAATTTGCCTAAATTGTTTCAAGCTGGTTGCGGTTCTCGTATAGAATGTAGTTTTATTAATTATTAACTATATTCTACATTAGTCGAGTAAATGGTCAAGTGCTCGGTCAAGTGAAGAAAATCCATATCTACTTATCAGTACAATACAGTCAATCAGGCGAGGCAAGTGGTGGATTATGATGTATCTGAATCTGAACATAAAATTATTTCTGTATTGCGATTAAATTGTAGTGGAGCAACAAAAATAATTTCAACTGATGTTTTTAATTATTCTGTTGTAGCCACTCACAATTGATTTAATTCTAATACTCCCTTCGACAAAAAACCGTTTTTGAGGTTTTTGAGAACTAGTATATATGTAATACACCGGAGGAATCAAGTTTTTTCCGCACCGCCATAACACTCTTTGTTGATTTAAAATTTAAAAAAAATTGTTAGTGATTTTTTTAAATAATAGAATATTTTGTTCAATTTTAAATTAAATAGTTAATTAAATCTAGAGCAAAAGTTTCCACGGCCAAAGCCAGTATCGAGTTCCAAAATTAGATCGTGTCAATGAGTTTTTGAACTGGATGTTTCAGTAACCATTGTAGGTAGCTTCGACAGGTGTGGAGTAAAAACTGGCTGGAGAAGTAACTACTCAACAACTCAACTGCGATTGAATGTTAAGTCATATTCTAAATTTTTATAAAAATATTTTATAATAAGATTATTTTTAAAATAATATTTGGTATTTTATAAAACGCCTAAATTTTTTTGTCGCATTGTAAAAATTGTCCATTTATTTATTCATTTTTATAAAAATACTAGACGCTTTATAAAACAACTAAATTTGTAATTATTATTATTACTCGTAACACATGATGTACATTTTTTTTGTACTATGAGATGTTTTGGGAGTGCGGATAAAACTTGATTCAATCGATTCCAGAACCAAATTTTCCATCAGACGAAAACCGGCTCCTATTCACGTGTTTGAAAAAACCGTTTTTCAACCAGTTTTGGACCTGTTCTAAAAAAGAACTGGAACAGTTTTAAAGATTTTAATAATTTTTGAAAAAAAAAATGATGGTACACGCTCTAACAAACTTTAATCATGTGTGATAAAAAGATGAAAATGAGATTTTTCTAGATACCTTTCTAGACCGCTAAAGAGCTTTTATTGAAATTGGGTGGTACATTAAAAAGTGCGAAAGTGACAACTTTTTGTTTTATAGGAAAACCGAGGTCTAGTGTTTTTAAATTATAAGTTGATCTATAATCTAAACAAAAATTGGCTTTGTAAGTTATCTAGTTGTGTTACGTGAACAGGCCTCTAACAGGCAGGGCCGTTGCGAAAGATATATCTGGGCCTGGCAGCCATTTTGGGCAACGTTTAGTCCAATTTAGTAACTTGAAACAGAGATAAGAAACATAAATTTTGGTTTTTTCTTATTTTTTTTATAGAAAATTAATAATCACAATAAGTATTATGTCAAAAGTTGAGTAATCTGGCAGACAGTTCGGGCTGAAATAAGGGTGTAAAACTTAAAGATCTCGTTTTTACTAATCATTCTATTTATATTTAAAAAATCATTCTTATTCCATGTACATCAATTTTATAATAATAAAAGTAATAAACAAAATTATTTAAGAAAAAAATAGACAGTATGTGAACTGCAAGGCCAGCAGTTCTTTATTTAACTAATATTTAATTATTAAAAAAATATATTTTTGTCTTAAAAAAAAAATACTCACATTTTGGAAGCGGTCGCCGCCTAGAGTATATTAATAGTTTGCAGTTTACAAGTTTTAGAGTCAGAATTTAAATAAAGCCTTTTTTAATCCAGTATCCATTTATATTAAAATATGTTATAAAATTTTACAAGTAATAGTTCGGTATTCATTACAATATTGACATAACGTGACATCAACATATATATTTTTTGTTTATAAATAATATCTTTATTATTAAATAAGCAACCTATATTTTTTATACCGAGCAATTTAAAAGTCCTGAATTCTTGGTTAGCCATAGGGAAAAAAGGTAGATATAGTGGTTATATCTGAGATTTGTGCGTCTTTTAAAATGTCAGAAATGTAAGAATTGAATTTCATTTTTTTCACATTTGGGTTGCTCCTGGAAAATTAATATTAAATTGTTCTTATTGTACTGTTGCTGACTACATCACTGACTTAAAACACAAACGTGTTAACTTATTTTATATTAATTTTTTTTAAGTTTTTTTTTTACTGTAATGATTAATAATGATTATTGATTAATTTTAAAAGAACAAACCTTATTTTAATTGATTATGTCGCAGGAATTTGGACTTAGAAATAAAACGCTGTTTACCTGGCTAACGTTTCGGCTTTATCAACAATAAACCCGAAACGTTAGCCAGGTAAACAGCGTTTTATTTCGAAGTCCAAATTCCTGCGACAAAATCAATTATTATCATCAACATGGATGCAAATACTGATAGTAAACCTTATTTTTGTCTAAGTTTGCTTTAATTCCAGAACTTTTGAATCGCTATTTTTGATTTCGGTTTTGATTAAGTAAATAATTTTTTTATTATAAATATTTCTAAAAAAGTTTTTTGAAATTGTTTTTATAAAAACTCATACATGGTTTTACTAATTGACTACGCATTTGATAGAGAAAACTAAATTTTACCAAATTATGCGTCAAATTATGCCATTATTGTTTAATGTAAAAAATGTAGGTAATATTTAGTTTTTTCGATAAAATTCATAGTTAGTTAATAGAATTTTGCAAAAGTTTTTGGAAAAATTATTTGAAAAAACCTATTTTAAAAATTTACATAATAATTTTTGATATATTTAACTCGTGAAAAAATGGATGTGTTTTCATACAGTTAAAATTAAAATTAAAAATTTGAGATTTTGCATTAAACAACACATTCACAATAATCCTGCATAAAATTAGATGTTTTGATTCTGATTCATAGAAGCAAATGATTTTGACACTTTTCGTCTGTAATTTCCATAGAAAAGCAACATTTTCAAAATTCTTGAAAATGAAAATATATCTACATAATTAAAAAAATAAATCCCACAAAAACAGGACCTTAAAAGAAAGACAGATATGCGGTTCAATTAAACATTCAAAACTCTCAGAATCGAATTTTTACATTTGGTTTAATATCTAAAGATTCAAATTCGGATTTTGTTATGATGAAGAACATTTTTTGCACAAAACACTCACAGACAAATGTGACAGTTGAGGTGATAGTAGTTTGTTACTTCACTCCAAATTATTTTAAAGCACTCATTATCATTAGAAAGCAAATTTTTAGGAAGAATCAATAGTTTTAAACAGCGCAACAGTGGCGGTGTAGTGGTTGTTTCGGGTGTAACCGAAAGTGTCACTTTGACCAAAAATTCAAATCAAAATATGTTAAATAAAGGCTCAAATAAAAAGGACTGCCCTTTGTGGCAAGTCGATTTTAAGATACGCATCCACAGAAAAACTTTTAAAATTTCATAATTATGCAAAGAATGAATTAAAATATTTTATGTAATGTTTTGGGTAAAATCTAAAACCGGTTAGTTTTTGATAATGGAGCTTAAATCTATATTTGAATAATATTAGCTCCTTTGCGTTCGAATTTAAGTCTGTTTGCAATGTTATGAAACGTTGACGTCACCAATGAGTAAGAATTCCCTGA
Source organism: Tribolium confusum (assembly GCA_029207805.1). Classification (NCBI taxonomy): domain Eukaryota; kingdom Metazoa; phylum Arthropoda; class Insecta; order Coleoptera; family Tenebrionidae; genus Tribolium; species Tribolium confusum. The sequence continues at coordinate 9,523,994 of JALGAY010000010.1, read as the reverse complement.
AAGTTTGAATTCGTGTCTAAAAATGTAAAATTTTTGAAATTTTGACTTTGGATTTTTAATCACTTTGGTGCAAAACTGGTGGAAGAGGTTCACTTTTAAAATTTAAGATTACATCACATGTTTACTTGTTTACTTTTTGATCAAGTTAGTTAACAATGAGATGGTCTGGACTAATATATATAGTTGCGTCTGTTTTTACCAATTTAGTTTAACTGCGGAGGTTGCTAGCAGCCCTGCAGGAGTGTCTAAACATCTATCTCTGAGGACTTCAGGTATTTATGTTTGTTTAAACTATTAACAAATGCTTGTCAATCAATTTTCCAATTAGAACGCGCAAATTGACTCTTAATTTAGTTCGGCAATTCCCAAAACTAACCAAAATTTTTTTGATTTTTGACCTTCTAGTGTGAGATGCGGCTTAATTTTGACTGACATAGATTAGTTATAAATAAATAATTTCAAATTTGAAATATGATATTTGCTTCGCAATACAATTGTTCTGTAGTAAATAATAAGTTTGTGTGATATTTGATAATGATAACACATAAAAATCGTTTTTGATTTTAAATGGTATTGGCTGGAATTACAAGTTTAATCCAGATATAATAAGCCAAATGACATCATAAGCGATTCTTTAAATGTATTGACAGATATTAAACTAAATTGGTGATGAGCATTTTTTAATTCATAATTCGAAGAATCTAATTAGTTTTAATTCAGTGACTGACATTTTTTTTAATTATAAGACGAGTTAAGTAAACGTTGATTAAAAGTTTATTGACTTTGATAGAGACAATTAAAACAAATTATCAAAAATCCGCCCATTTTTATTTTGGTTTTAAATTTCTCGAGTGGAATTTTACAAAACTTAAAATTATGGCAGTGAGTCACTGCTTATCACTAATTATGTGAGAAAAATAGTTTTACACGCAATCTTATTTCAATAATAAAATAAAATTCTCACCGAATTTACGCGTATCTCCCTTTCAATAAAATTAATAGGATCTCGTGTTTATAAAGTCTGTTGTTAATTAGAATTATTATCAATATTTGTGTCAACAAAGGCTAATGCTGTTTATTTTCCCATATCAGACGTTGTCTTCGGTCGAAAACTTATTGATAGAAAAATGATTCAGTTCACAGAGAAAGAACTATTAATTATCAACCCAAACAGATAAATACATTTTACCGATGATTAAGATTGTTCGGCAAACACCGTCACATTGAAATATTTATATAAACACATGTTTAATACTCTTATAACTATATCTGATTGACTTCCACATTCCCACACCAGTTTTAAGTTGAAACGAAAGGAGCTAAACCTGCAGAAGACCATCACGCGCCAGATTTAACAGTTTTTGTCAGTTTTCGATTTTTTTGGAAATGTGTGTGAAGTGCTCCTCCACCAAATTTTTGTGACAGCATAATTTCTCAATTTAAGTAAGTAAATATATCAGAACTCAAAAAAAATTTTTTTTTTTTAAATGCGGTCAAAAATATTTTTGGGTAGTACAATTATCACATTTGTTACTGATTGGATAACAACTCGTGTCAATAGTGACGTCATGAGGATTTCTTCTATTGTAAAGATAACCCCTGTATTAAAAAAAAAATCTCGAGGGGAAGTTGTAAATACTGCGTAGTTTTGTTGATAAAAGTGAACAATACATAACTGTAAACAGTACAAGACTTAACAAATATGAATAATAATAAGAATTTTATTATATAAATATTTTATTTATCATACTTGATGACCTACCCGTCACTGTTAGCATAAACTACTTTTTAGTGACGTCATTTGAGTAAAAAGAATTAAAAGTTGTTTGGACATGTTTAAATTTTGTGTTATATTTTTCTTCAATGGCGTACTTTTGTTTTCTTTCTCTTTAAATAATCAGGGTTGTGGCTAAGGTCGCGTTTAAATTTGAATGTTGTTGGAAAACTAAAAATTAATTAATCTTGATTATTCTGTTTATCAATTAAAACAATTAAAAAACCGGTAGTTTTGTGACAGTAAATTTCAATTAATCGATTAAATTTTTGTTTATGAAATGGGTCAAATGGGATTTAAGTGGCGGATCCATGGTCATCTTTATCAAACTGAAGGAGATAGTGAATGGCAACACAGGATGACACTGTGTTTAGAGAAATCTTGTCATAATTTTGTTATTATTCTTGTGCTAATTTAATAAAATCTCCAAGGGGAAATCGAATCGAAAATTTTGAAAAAGTGCCGAGGTCCAGATAAAGGTCATATCCATATAAGATAAAATGAATTTCCCACAAGGTCCTTTTTAAAGCATCGCTTACCTCCATTTCAAACCATATAGGTTTTATTATCTTTTCAAGACCGTTGCATTGACCGCGAAATCTTTACTACCCTGAAAATGATTACATAAATCATTAATATGACACCTACCCAACTTCTCAAACATGAAACATTGTTTAGTGTCGTTGCGGCATCGCACTCGCAATAATCTCAAATTGCTCTCTTAATTGGAGTAAATTATTTTGATGACACTTGCACGACAGACTCGCCGATAAACAACTTGAAAGGATTCGACACGGACGCACCAAAAACTCTTTTCCAACACTCATCACAATACAGCGTGAGTGTTAAAAGTATATCTTAACTTTTTTAAAAAACTAATTATCATACCGACTTCAGAGTTTGTCATTAAAAACTTTCTTTTTTTCTCTACGTATGTGAATTTTTTCAGAATTTTTCTAATATTTCTTCTGATAAATATTAATTCGTTGAAAAAAATATAAAATTTACATTATTTCTAATGTTATTCTAAATGACACGATGTTGAAATATTGTTTTGTAAAAAAAATATTAAAAAAAAAAATGTAGATAACCGCAAAAAATAATAAGGTTTATTCGTTTTGTAAGACCTATTTAGAAGCAGCATTGCCAGGTTACTCGATAATAGGTTGGACATCTACCCTTCAGCTTTTTCGTCCCACCAACTCTTTTGAGAAAAAATTATTTAATATAGAAAAATTTAAAAAAATAAATAAGTTTAATTTGTTTTTATTTGTTGATTTAGTGACAATATTTACTTTCACACAGTAAAAAAAAATGAGTGAAAACCGATCGACTCTCATTTTCAGTAAAAATTTTAACTCAAAACATTGAGTAAATACGTTACTTTTTCAAGAAAGTAAAGGGTAAGTTATCCACCCCATTGTCGAGAACGACAAAAAATGAGATAAACTTTTAACAGACTCACCCTGTAGGTATACCAAACTTTTTTCTCTTAGTCTTAGCCAACACCAAATATAGAATATATTTTTGTATTATAAAGAAAAACGCGTTTAAAACCTATATTTTCAGTGCTTTTGTAGATTTTTGGCAATCGACATAAAATCGCTGACGATCCTATTAAAACCCTAATTTTAAGTGTCAAAACTGCTCAAACTTGTTCTAGTCTAGTGAAAATAAACAAGTTATTTACAATTTTTTTTTTGAATTTTAGAAAGAGTCGTAAAATAATAAAATTTTACAAGAAAAATATCAAAGTTAAATATCTAAAATAAAAGATATAAAAAAAAATTGTCTTCACCATGTAAAAAAAAATTGTGACTGTTCTACTATAAACTGTTCGGAGGTACTTACAAGGGTAGATACTCCTCATCTTTGAAAATCAAATTTCGTATCAAGTTTTTTAGAATTTTTTACTAAAGTATTTTTTTATTTAATGTTAACAGAATTTTAGCCCTATGTTCCGTTTTGAAAATATAAGTTTTTGCTCATAAATCAAAAATTATCAATTATAGAAAAAAAATATTAATACAAAAATTCAAAAGAATTTTATTTTCTACTTTATTAATAATAACAATTTTTTACCAAAAATGTGAAATAAGCAACATATTTACAAAAAAAAACGTTTTAATCCACAAATATAAGTTTTAATTGATCCGTGTGGATATAAATCCAAAGGCGTTTATACTCGTATATCATTATTCATTAGTTATAAAACTAAGGATAACCCTACTACATCCTAAACAATAAAAACTACTTTAAAAATTAGTTTTATAAATATACAGAATGTTCCAGAATTATTATTAGGCACAAGTTTAACGACAATAATTATCCTAGACCAGTAGTACATAAAAGTCGATAAAATTATTGTTTTGCGACGCTTCTTTAAGTTGACCAAAGTTAACAATTTGAAATGTTTTATTAAATATATTTTTTTTAATTTTATGATACTGTAATAAAATTACTACACTAACAGAAAAATCTGCTCTGGTAACAAAAAAAACTTCAAAAAAAATTTGTCTATGGCCGACCAAGTTTTATTAATTTTTTTTAGTCAAATTATTTAAGCTGGTCGTATTTTAACAAATCCTTTTTCACAGTGTATTTTTATTTCCTTAAGAAACATATTTAAGCCGAATTTTGTTAAAGTTACTTAACTGAAACATTAATTTTTGCTAATATCTCTGAAGAATTTTTTTCAGAACTTTAAAAATGTTGTCTGAAATCCATGATTCTACCTTTTTCACAAAAAATTTAATTTAAAAACTTTTTCAATTCTTGCAAAGAAAAGAAAAATAAACCGAACACATAGGGTTTCAAAAAATAATTGAAGAGTACAGGAAATAAAATGATAAATGTCCAAAAATTCGATTTCTTATAGAATTGTAATTTCCATCGTTTTTCACCAATAGTGAATCCAATACTCACAAAAACAGTTAAAAACAATAACTGTCAAGACTCCTGAGTCTACTCAAGCGTTATATCTAATAAAAAAAATTGCCGTATTTATGAAAAACGATAGCTGTAAGAAAAGAAATTTTTGAACATTAGTCTTTTATTCTTGTACCCTTTAATTGTTAAAAAACAGCCTTGAAACAAAAAAATTATTAATATTTGTAAAGATTATCGTCATTTATCTATAATTTGTTATTTTAGTTGTCATTAAATGCCTTAAAATATTTTAAAAAATGCCAAATTTTTACCAAACTAAAAAAATGTTTATGTATTTTGAAAACTGGAAGAAAACACATTCAATTATTAAGTATAAATAATATCTATAATACCTATTAAAAGCTATTTTTATTTAAATTTTTAGACTTTAAGAAAGCTTAAAACCTAGCGTAATCTTAGTTTTTTACATTGTTATTTTAAGTTTAAAAAATCACGATTTTCAGAGATGAATTTGTCAAACATTTTTTTGTCTTTAGAATTAACCTGACAAGCCGTTCCATTAAAAAGAATAAGAAATAAAATAATCAGTTTTTTGACGTCGAAGTTGCAAAATTAAAACAACACAAATCAGTTAAATTAATATCAATTGATACAGATTTTTTTCTCTACCTAATCATGTATTATAGTGGAGTGCCGCAAGGTTTATACCTCAGAACCCGGGTCCTCTGAACGGATTTTTATAAAACTTTTTGGAATGTTTTTTTAACACTAAGTACTAAAATGTTTACCCATTTATTTTTACCGATCTGAATTTTTTAATTATTAAAATTAATAATTATTAATTTTTGGGAGTTTTAATTTATTTTTTAATAAAATAATTTTATTATTTAATAAAATTTAGAATTACTTCTGCTTAAAGTTAGATTTTACATCGGAAAATTATTACAAACCTGTCCTTGGGGTCTCAAGGAACCTCAGGTAAAAAAGTGAGAAGGTAGAGAGGATTACATACAATTGGGATTGTGAGCTGGATTTAGACCAAATTCAGACTGTTAAGTTTGACATACGGTATCCAGGTGTAAAATAAACTGGACATTTTATATTTGCCATATTTGTTTCTTCAAATCCACTCCGAAGCCCCCAAAAAGGGGCCAAAAGTAACAAAAATCACAAATTTTAATTTTGAAAATTTATTTGACCTCTTGTGTATATTAAATCGAAGAAAGGAGACTCTTAAAATAATTTTTGCACGTGTCTTAAGTTTAATAATTTTAAAAAAAACTATCTTGGAATAGTGCCGTTTAGGCTCCCCATCGCTGAAAATAAACCTCTATCACAGATTCCTCTATGGACCTCTGTAACGGGATGTAGAAAAACTGTAACGGTACTAGATACCTTAGAAAAATAGTGAATTTATATGCAAAAAGTTTCAGATTTTTTGGACTGTAAATAAAAAAGTTTTTGGTTCTTCCAACTGTCCACAATATAATAAGGATCTTGAGATGTGCAAGGTGAACTAAAAATTGTCCGATTTTCAAATTGTTTTTTATCGATAGATATAAACGTGGAATAAAAGAGAAAAATATCAGTTGCTCCGCCCCCCTATTCCTACAGCCCCCAGACGTGGCCTAAATTGACGAAAATTTCTAAAATCTATAAATAAATCTAGAGCAGCGTTTCTCAACCTTTTTTGGCCTGCGGACCACTAAAATTTAGCGGCTTAAGTATCTGTCGCTAAAATTAGTTTGAAATATTTGTAATTTGATAAATTAAAATGTAGTTATCATTATTTTATTAATTTTTTTCGCGGATAAATAAATGTCCACTAAATAGTAAAATTTCTTAGCGGACCACTCACTAGTCGACTAGCGGACCACCGGTTGAGAATAGCGGATCTAGAGATCTGTGATTTATTTTATGAGAGTAGGTACTACTCTAAATCCTAAACACATTTTTATAAAAATTAATTACTCCATTTAATAAGAGAATGAAAAACAAGGAAGTACAAAGTAGCAAAACATACCTACTTTTACTTTGAAAATTATTTTGAACGCCTGTATATTAAATCAAGCAAAAGAGACCTTAAAGATAATTTCTAAACGTATCTTAACTTTAATAATTTGAAAGAATTTTGTTTTCAAAAAGTGCCGTGGAGGCTCCCTATCGCTAACAATAAACCTTTATGGTCCTCGGTAACAGAACGTCCTAGGAAAACCGTAATAATTTTGAATACCTTAGAAAAATCCGAAATTTATATCCCCACAGTTTCAAAATTTTAGGGCCATAAATAGCAAAGTTCTTTTCCAACCACCTGGTAAAAATACGGATTTTGAACTGAAATTGAGCGGAATAGAACAAAAATTGTCCGATTTTAGAATTTTTTTTTTAATCGACAGATATAAATGTGAAATAAAAGAGACAAATAGTAGTTGCTTTGATCCCCCATTCCTACAGCCCCCAGGTGCGGCCAAAGTTGACAAAAATTTCTATTATTTATAATTAAATCTAGAAGACTGCATTTTTTTATGGAGATACCGTGTATAAATTAATATTACAGTAACTATAAAACCATCATTTATGGCATATAAAATTGAGATCTTTACTGCAAAAATTTTTTTCTTCATATTTCTCTCATTTTTCACTTAATTGTTATTATAAATTGTTGCAATCGAGATCGGCAAATTTTGATGGGCAAACTTTTTTATCTAAGCTTTCAACAATGCAATTCAATAGGTTTTATAAAAATCCATTCAGTAGAACCAGGTTCCGAGATTTTTACATTTTCATGTCTTATGGCACTCCACTATTAAAATAGTGTGATAATTAAAAAGACTTAACATCATTTTTATGTTGTTAAAAAATGTTTTTTTACTAAAAAACATTTAAAAATTAAAAACATTGAAGTCAAATTGTTATTTAAATAATTTTTAAAACAGACTGTGTTTTTCTTTAAAAAAATTACAACATAATTTAACTATAATCCTACCTACAATTAAATACTAATTTTTATATTAAAGTTTTTTATGTAATGAATTTATAACAAAGCTGAAAATTTAATCGTCAAAAGTAGCTATTATGTTGAGAATTTAGGAAACTCTCAATTTGATGTTTAAATTCAATATTCAAAATTTTGAAAAAATGAGTTATTTATATTATATACGTAAATAAAATTATATATAAGAAAATGTACGATTGTAATAAATTCTTATACTCTATTTTTCTGATAAAAATTAAAGCAAAAAAAAAGAGGCGAGAGTTAAACTGTTTCACGTTTTGGTATAAAAGATTATTATTATTAATTTCATTAACCACTAAAATACTGCCATTATTACAAGAACAAATTTTTTTGTGTTATTCGATTTTTTTGTTTTATAGCATGTTTTTGTTTATAAGCATTTTTTCCTCTTATAAAATAAAGTTTTATTTTAAAATATAAACCTGGATAACTCCCCTGGAAATGTCAAATGGGTGTAATAAAGTTTTTGACACAATTTAAAAAAAGTTATTATGCTCAGTGCGTTATAACTTATAAACTGCAAATCCTGTTTTTTTATGAGGTAAGACTACGTACTGCAGTAAATTTGAGAAATTAAATTTTTACATTAACACAAAAAACTGTTCGTCTTGCAACTTTTTTAATTACTTTTGTTTCCTGTAAGCCCAGTGACAGTTTCAGTCACTATGACATTAATTAATGTCAAAATTGAAAAAAAAAGGTTTGGTTTTCACGTTTTTATTTGTCGGTAATGTCAAATTTTGATGCCCCAAATTTATTGGCACTAATTGTTTGTATAATAAAAAATTTTAATTAAACATGTCGCATTAGGTTTTGGCCGGTCAATGTTTTCGATCAATTTTCTTATTATTTAAAACTGCTTTTTTAATACTGCTTATTTAAAAAAAATATTGTCGAATACACCAAAAATCTAGATTTTACAAATTCGTTGATCGTTTTGTTAGTTTTTTTTTTCGGAAAAAGACAACAGAAATAGATTATAGTATTTATATACTTTGAGGTAACTGGAAATCTAACCCATATCAACCGCCTCAAGAAAAAAATCTTATTTATGAGTGCGATAAGTAGCATCAGGCTCTGTTTGAAGTGTGAATTTGAAGGCTCTGCCGTTGTGAAGAAGATTGTTAAAATTTATGGCAGCTAAATAAAATTGCAACGGACTATGCAGTAAAAATCGGTTATATAACAAAACCTGCTTTTGTAAGATTTAGCAAAACAAAAAAACAATAAGAAACTAACTTTTCTTGTATTTTAGGACACAGTGTAAACTTGCTAATAATTTTAGATGACAATGATAAAACTAGACTGGTACCAACTTATCTAAAATTTTGTGTATAAATTTTTCATCGTTTTAATAAACAAGCATATAAGCCTAATAAATAAGTCTTTGCGCTCGTTGAGACACCTGTATGTTGTGTTAAAATTTAATCATATATTTAATTTAAAATATCCTTGAACTGGCAACAATCCTGCTATTATTTTAATTGGGTCAAAAATTTGCATATTTTTGTCAAACATTTTTACGTAATAAAGGCTTCTCACAGGAAAATCTAAGCAAAGTGCGGAACAACAAAAAATTCTGTTTTACATTTATTATATGAAAATTATGCTAATGTTAATTAATAATGACACAAAAAATAGAAAATAATTAACTAATTACAATTTTTTATATTTTTTGCTTTGTTTTTATTATATAATTAACAATTTTTGATGTTATTGAATTGTTCTTTATACAGGATATCCAAACGGAACATTAAAGTCAGCTATACCTGCTGAAATTATTTTCAAGTATTCAGGATATGCTTTCAAAAAATGTTATAGTATAAATTTAATTTTTTTATATTTTTCAATTCAGTTTATTTTATTGATCTTTACAGAAGCAATTGATTGTAACAGAGAAATATAAACCCCTGCTTTCAAACCCTTTTCACAAAAAAAAGGGTTGTTACACTGCCTGGAGAGCCCTCGGCGCTCGCTCATTTTAAAAATGCTTATCGAGGTCGTTACCACCAATTTTTGCCGATAATTAGTCGATTTTCTTTTGTTTTGAAACGATTTTACTAAAATAGCTACATAAGTTTAATGATAGACTAGTGGTTTACTTTGAGTAATTTTTTAAAAAAAGTATATTTTTGTTTTAGAGTTTTTCTTCGCCTTTTCGTCCGCTGCCTCCAGTAGAAGCCGCCCCCGGCCGTCTCCGCCTTTTTTCGCCCGCCGCAAAAACCTTCTAACTCCATCGACACCATAGAATGGTAGAAAGTGATCCTCCATTAAAAAACAAGCAAGATTGTGATGTAAAGGACGAGCGCGTTCTAAACGGCTGCGGATCCAAAGATCTTGAGCTTGCAAATCTAGCAACACTAAAAGACCTAAATAAAATCCCAGTGGATGTCGAAAAAGGCCCATCAGACAAAGCAGATTTCGAACGAGCTATCGAATTAACTGGATATGGAAAATTTCACTACATTTTACTAGCAGTATGCGGCTTCGTAAGCACCTCGGAGGAGATGGACGTCATCTCGATGTCCTTCATCCTCCCGTCGGCGCAATGCGACTTAAACTTGAGCACTCAAAGCAAGGGTTGGCTCAACTCCATCATCTTCATTGGGATGATGGCAGGGGCCTACCTCTGGGGCTCAGTGGCGGACTCTTTAGGTCGTAAAAAAGTGCTCATTGCGATCTCCTTCATGAACGCTCTATGTATTGTGGCTTCAAGTTTCAGCCAAAACTATGAGCTGTTCATGCTTTTCAGATTTTTAAATGGGGCGGCGTAAGTTGAAACAAAGGGGGGTAAACCGCAAAACACATTTTAACTGATTTCCACAATTTACCCGCGATTTCCTTTCCTATTTCTCCACGTTTTCTTCTCAAAACTCTTTATTTCCTTAGTGTTCTTCATGATTTTTTTCTAGTTTTTGGCATAATTTACAATTTTTGTTTTCTCTGTGCCCTCCACAGTTTCATCTAATTTCCCGATGATTGTTTTTTTTGACTCAACAATTTCCTCTAATTTTCCCACAAATTCTTCTTTTTCATTTCTTCGAAATTTTTTCATTTTGTCAGTTTTCGTTTAATTTTTTGATTGTTACTTCTATTTACCCGAAATTTTTTTTTAGTTTTTAGAATAATTTTTAAATTTTGTTTTTTTGGGTCCTTCCACGATTTCTCTAATTTCCAATGATTGTTCCTTTTTACTTCTCAAGTTTCTCTAATATACCGCAAATTACACGCTTTTTCTCACGATTTCCGCTCTGTTTTCTACACTATTTTTTGTTTTCCCACAATTAATATGCTTTAACACACGATTTTCTCTAATTTTAACGCAATTTCTTCACAATTTTTTCTATTATTTTTGAAAATTGCTAACATTTACTCAGCGTTCCTCTTAATTTTTCTATAATTGTACATTTTTTGCCTACGACTTTTAATTTCTTACGATTTGTTCTAGTTTTTGATTAATTTTATTTTTTTTTTGTTTTTTCTAAGCCTTCCACAGTTTTATTTAATTTTCTAATTGTTTTTCTCTTTGTTCTCCACGATATTTTTTAATTCGTTCATGATTGTTAGCTTTTTCCTCAGGTCTTTCTCTAATTTGTCTCAATTTCTTTAGGTAAATTTGTTTTTCTTGCAATTTTCTCTGTTTTCTCCTTCAATCCTTCTATTGCCTAAACATTTTCTTTATTTCCTTGAGATTGCCTTTTTCTACCTAAGAATTTCTTTTTTTTTTGAGGATTTCTAATAGTTTTTAGGCAAATTTTTGTAATTGTTGTTTTCTAATTAGTCCATGCTTGTTACCTTTTACCATACGTTTTCCTCGAATTTTCTCGCATTTTTCTCAGTTTTTCTACGATTTCCTCTGCTTTCTCACAATTTCTTTAAATTTTTTTTAATAAAATTTTTCAATATTTGTTTTCTCCTCTCTACAGTTTCTCCAAATTTTCTAATAATTATCTGTGTTGACTATAATTTCTCCGTGACTGCCACATTTTATCACACGATTTCTTCAAATTTCCTCAGATTACTTCTGTCTCTACGATATTATTTTTTTTTTACTCCTCTATTTTCTGTAATGTACCCATCGTTTTGTATTCTCTGCGGTTTATCCCTCAACAAATTTTTATCAAAATTTAATAAATTTTTTTTAGACTCGGGGGCAGCGGACCAGTTATCTGGTCTTACTTTGCTGAATTTCAGCCCAAATCAAAGCGGGGCTCCATGCTTTCATTCATGGCAGCTTTCTGGACTTTGGGCAACTTATTTGTAGCCGGTTTAGCCTGGCTAGTTATACCTACAGGTATTGGCTTTTATTATGAAAGCTTCACGTACAACTCATGGAGGATATTTCTTCTAATTTGTGCAATTCCATCATTAATTGTTGCAATTTTACTCTTCTTTTTACCGGAAAGTCCGAAATTTTTACTTTCCAGAGGACGAAGTGATGAAGCTATAGAAATTTTTAAACTTATTTATTGTACTAATACAGGAAGAGATAAAGAAGAATATCCCGTTAAACAACTTATACTTGATGATTTATGCGAAAAACAACTCATTGATACCAAAACACCTCTTAAGGGCAAATACAAAAATATGATAAGTGATATTATAGAAAATAGCAAGCAACTTTTTATTACACCTATTTTAAAATTCACCGTCATCTCTATCACCATTAACTTCACTTTCCACATTGGGTAAGTTTTTCTCACCTGATCTTAACTGGTTAGACCACCTTTAGGCAATAATTTTTATTTTCTTTGACACAAATTCTAGATAGTATAATATTCTTACAGCGTATATGATTTAAATACTCAAATTTAATTAGGTTCATAATTTTAAACTTTTAAATTATTTCAAATGTTTATTATGTCAATTATTTCGAAAATTTTATTTCCAAAATATTAAATTTTAAATTTTTGATATTGATTTGAAATTTTGATAAATTATGCATGAATTCACTCTATATATTTTTTGAAGTACAGTTTTATTCAATTCTAACGTCATAGTTAATAAAAAAAATATGCTAATCTGTTATTTTATTAAGCAGAGTAATTTTTTTATTGATTTAAGCAAATGAATACTTTCTTTTTCAAATAGACTAATTCTTTATGCTTATTTGGCATTTTTATACTAAGAAAACTTTTTTGTGCTGCTCTTATGCTAATATTTTCAAGTCTTTAAAGTTTTTTTTAATAATATTATAAATTCAATTCGTATAACATCTATTTAGTCTAGATCACATCGCCGTCAACCGCATTACGCCTACCTACGTCACAAACATGGTCAAAACGCTGAAATACATAAACCAAATAAAATTTTTAATTAAGATGGTAAAAAAAATAATGTTGCATAGAAAATTAAATTCTTAATATTTGTATTAAAAAAATTACAAAGAAGTTATTGAAACATACTTTAAAATAATATTAAAAGTTAAAAATTTGTGCATCGCTTTCTTTATTTAAAAACATTACACAAACCGTCAAAGCTACAGAAAAATGTAAAAAAAGTTGTAGAGAATTAAATTGTTTATAATAAAATCCGGTAGGTAATTTATTTATCTTCTAATACTTTATTAGAACTTAGTGACACTTAAAAATATAAAAGAGTTGAAACAATGTTTTCTTGATTAGCAATTTACAGGTATTTTTTTAATATAGGTACAAAAAGAATTTTACAAAAAATATAGTTAAACTAAATGTTGTTTTATTTATGTTTATCTAATTTCAATTTACATATTCTTCTGAAATTTAACTAACTTTTAATAAAACCATTCAAAATTTTAAAAAAAAGATAGAATGTTGGCTGAAGACGACTCTTATACAGAAACGAGTTGAAACATGTTCCTTTTAAAAGTGACGTAGAATATAAAAACTTAATTTTTTTGTAGAGTGTTCTTAATCATTTACCTTTATAAAGTTTAGTTTTACTAAACTATTTTTATATACCGGAAAAATAAATTGCAAATAAATTGTTAATATTGTAATATAAGAAATATTTCAATTTTTTCTTGTCTTTAAAGATCTCTAAACTCTGAAGTATTAGAGACAAACATATCGCCTCGATACAGAAAATTTCATTCTCCACAACCTTTTTCTTTAACATTTTTTATTGCTTTGACTGTTTATGCAGTTAAAACCAGCGCAGCACAAAATTCAAGCTTTCAATATTTTTTTATATATGTTTCAACAACTTTTCTGTATTTTTTTTTATATAAATATAAAAAATTTAATTCTCTGTGTAACAGTATTTTCTTATTCGATCTAAACCATTGGAATTGAAAATTTTACTTTTTATGTTTCAGCGCTTTGACCACCTTTATGACGTCACAGCTAGATCTAAATTTGTAATAGCTTCGACAAATACCGACTACTTAAAAGACAATTTAATTCAATTCAAAATGCCTTTATTTATAAAAAAAAAGATAAGTAGGCAAAGTCTAGTACGACAACGATACAACGGATTTCAATTTAAACTTTTAATGTATTTATACATACATATTTACGTTCTGTTATTTGTGAATTATTTATTTTTTTGTAAAACATTTGTTTTGAATTTTTTTTATTAGAAAATATAATTTGAAAAAAAATTGGGCAAATTTTTTAGAATATTGTCAGTTTTTGTGCGTTTTTATGCACACATATTTTTTTATGTACTAAAAAAATTAATGCAAATCTTGAGCGCTGGACTATGACAGTAGAATTCAAGAAGGCTATACTTACATACATAACTTTGATCAATTTTTGTACTATGTTTACATAATGTTAAATTCAAATTTTTATTATGTACTACCATTATGTAATTTTGTATTTTTAGTTCGTTCAAAATATTAAAATACATATTTATTATGTATCATATTATGCATAACGCAATGCTGAATTTTTATTAAGTACATAATCGTGATTCTAATATTCTATTATTTCCAAAACTGTATTTTTGAATTTTTGTTAATTGTAGAAGTTTGAATCTAATTTTTATTATGTTCAAAGATCTAATTTTAAATTTTTATTATGTCTATAATTTTACTTCTAAATTTTTATTTTACTTCTAAATTTTAATTGTGTTCATTTTACTTATTAATTAATATTTATTATGTATCTATGAAGTATTTTTAATGAGTGTTGTATCGTGATGGTGGTTTAGCCTCTTAAGCAGCTTACTTAATTCAAAACTTGTAGGTACTACGGCTTAATGATGTGGTTCCCTGAACTTTTCAACCGTTTTGATGAATATGCTGTCAACCACCCAAACCAAACTGCTTCGGTTTGTGAAGTGACTACTTTCGTAACCAAACATGGAAGTCAACAAACTGGAAGTATTTGTTCTGATGAAATTTCAAGTTCAGTCTTCTTGGAGTCACTAATAACCGTAGCTTCAGCTATCCCAAGTAACATAATAGCAGTACTGTTTATGGATCTTCTTGGTCGTAAATTTTTCTTGGGTACTTGAAAAATATTAGCAATTATTTAAGTTTATTAATTCTTTTCTCTTTCAGTATTTAGTACAGTAACTTCGGGTCTTTGTGCAGCATCGATGTATTTCGTTTACAATAAACTTCACAATTTGGTAGTTTCTGCTGTATTCAGTAGCGTGATATCGTGCGGTAATGCAGCTTTGGATTGTCTTATAACCGAAATTTTCCCTACAAATCTCAGGGCAACTGGTGTGGCTGTTAGTATGGTAGCTGCTCGTCTTGGTGGTATCATTGGTAATTTAGTTATTGCTAATTTATTGGATAGATATTGTCCCGCACCAACATTTATTGTAGCAGGATTATTGATAGGAGGAGGCCTACTTTGTCTCTTTTTGCCAAATACAACACGTGAACCCTTATCTTAACACTAAATAACACTCACAAATTAGATCTATGTTAATTATTTTGCCATTGTAGAAGATTTCTCAAGCTAGTTTATTGTTTTCTCATATTATATTAGTATTATAGATTATTAGAAATTAGATGTCATGTTCTTATTCATATTTGCAATGTAAGTAAAAGAAATCAATAAAAAATAAGTAGCAAAAATATTGCATTTTATTGCAAACCTATCTCTTTTTGGGCAATTACATGTAAAGCGTATGACCGGGATAAAATTTCTAAATTGATTTCTTGAAGTAACAAGCACGCAAAAGATTGTAAGATTTATAAGGTCAAGTCCAAAATTCAAAAGTGTTTCCCAAAATTTCACAGCTTATAGATAGAATATCAAATAAAGTAGCCAATACTTTTTTCTTATTGAATGGCGGAAAGCATCGCTAAAAATCGCAGACAAATCAACGCAGCTCAATGAGAACAAGCGTCGTTTTGATGACGAAGAAAGTTCCGACTTTAGTCTTAGTTTTTAATCTTACATTAGAGTTCAGTTAAGTCAATGTCTTATTAAGTGAAAAAACAAGTGCCAACCTCAATGACCAAATTCTGTCTGTTAATCTTGATTATGATTTATCCTTTGATTGTTTGGAAAGTAAAGTATTAAAAACTCAGTTTTGTTAAAAATAAAAAAAATGTAGTTAAACAACTATGATTAAATTGAACTTGTACTTTTGACTCGGATTTATCTTGTAAGAATTAGTTCATCAATTGTTTCAAAGAATTTATATTGCTTCTCAGAAAAAAAGGAGATTTTCTTTTGTATGTTTTGTTGTATCTTTTGCTGTCGACTTCTCTACTCCCTCCATAAAGGTGTTTCCACAACAAAGTTGTCATCCTCAGGTAGTGTTTGGTATTAGTGGGTGTTTTACGTTTCAAATATTTGAGGAAATTAACAAGCAGTTACTAGAGTCCAGTCCTGCAAACATTCCAGCAAACACTGTCGAACAGTGCTCTAAAAACAAGCACAAATTAGAGTGTAATAAAGTTTCAGTTTTTAATGAAAAAGGTATAAAAGGTGCAGAAAGAAGGGTGGCATCACTAGAAATAAAAATTAAAGAAAAGAGAGGTAAGGCAAAGTAGAGAGCGTGAGGTAAAGGAACGGAGATTTCGAGGAGCTGATCCGATCAATGATTCCTATCGCCTAGCGCGCTAAAAAGCCCGATAAGATAAATTTTAAAAGAACAGTGCCGCACTAAAAAAATTAAATTAGGATGTCAGATCAGGACAAAAATTATTGTGAGGAGATATTAAGTGGAGAATCTTCGACTGGCGTTGGTAAAAGAAAAAGGGTACCAGAAGAGGAAGAAAGTTTTGCTTTTAAAAAAAGCAAAAACCTAATTAGAAACCCTAAACAGACAAGAGCAACCGACCAGAAAATTGACAAATTAATGAGTATGATGGCAACAGTAATAGAAGAAATTAAAGAGATTAAAGTTAATCACCAAAATTATGAAAAAGAAATTATAGAAATAAAGAAAGAAAATAAATTTTTGCGTAAAGAAAATAAAACCCTAAAATAAGAATTGAGAGAAGTAAATGAAAAAATAGAACTTTTAGATAGAGATAAAAGACAGAAAAATGTGATTATACAAGAAATAATTGTTATAAACTCAAAAAATCAGAATGAATTAATACAAGCCATAGAAAATCTTGCCAGAAAAAAAAATTAAAGTAGAAATAAGGGTGGAACGAGTTATTAAAATTGGAAGTGACAGATGCGTAGTAAAAATGGAAAAACTACAAGACAAGATGAGAATAATGGAGAACAAAAGCAGACTAAAAAACAAAGAAGGTAACCCGATATACATAAATAGTGACTTAACGGCAAAAGAAAGACAAATACAAAAAGAATTAAGAGAAACAGCAAAGAGAGAAAGAAAAGAAGGTAAGAATGTTAAGCTGGGCTTCCAGAAAATGTGTATTGATGGAAAAGATTGGATTTAAGATAAAAAAGATAAAAAATTAGTGAAAAAAAAAACTCTCTAAGGGTGACTCAAAAAAAAAATAAAAAGCATTCTTCCAACAATAAACTAAATACATTACCGGCAATGAACAAGAACAAGAGTAAGATTAAATGGATGACAAAATTTAAGAAAAAACCAAAATGCAGTGAAACAACAGATGAAGTGATAACCCCGAAAAACGAGAATTCCCAATTTCTTTTCTGAAATGTAACAGGATTGGACAAAAAGGAGGCTAGTTTTTGGGACTATGTCAATAGTTTCGACATTGTTGGTTTAGTAGAAACATGGGTTGACGAAAAAGAAAGAAAGAACTTGAAAAAAGTACTGTCTGGAGACTTTAACTGGGAGATTAAAAACGCGACCGGAGAAAAAAAAGGTAAAGCCAAAGGTGGCGTCCTAGCTGGAGTAAAAAAAACACTGAAAGAAGAAAAAACAGAGGAATAAAAGAAGAGGGTGTTTTAGAAAGGAAAATAAAAGTAAATGCTGAAGCGCTGTTGTTTGGTACAAAAAAGCTATAGGAAAAGGTATGGGAAGTGTTAAATGCAGTGTGAATGGGAGAAGGCTTTCCTATGGAGTGAAGAAAAGGGTTAATTGTACCAATACATAAAAAAGGAAATAAAAACCAAACTGAAAACTACCGTGGTATATCCTTACTTAATACGACCTACAAAATATATGCGATGGTTCTAGAGGATAAAGTGAGAAAGAAAATGGACGAAAAAAGTATGTTACCAGACGGACAGGCAGGGTTCAGAAAAGGAAGAGGAGCCATGAACAATGTATACATTTTGAGACATCTGGCGAAGAAAGAAATAGACAAGACGAGAAGACGTATGTATGCATTGTTCATAAATCAAAAAAGCTTTTGACATTGTAGATAGGGAAAAATTATGGCAGTATCTTAGAGATAAAGGGGTGTGTAAGTGGTTGGTAAGCAAGATGGAAGAAATTTACGAGGAAACTATTAACCAAGTAAATGTAGGCGAAGAAGAAAGTGAAAGTTTTTGGACAAATAAAGGTGTCAGACAAGGCTATCTATGAAGTCCTGCACTATTCTTAGCATATATGGGAGATGTTGATTAAGTTTTAAGTAGATAGCAAGTAGGAGGAATACTCGTAGGCAGAGAGAAAGTATGGTCCCTGGCTTTTGCAGATAATTTAGTAATTGTAGCAAAGAGCAAGAGTGAAATAAAAGAAATAATAAAAGTTATGAAAAGAAATGTAAGAAACAAAAAACTCCAAGTAAATGTAGATAAAACAAAAATGGTGGTGTTTGGAAAGAAAGTAAGAATTGAAAAAAAAGATGAATAGAAATGGGAAGGAAAAAATATAGAACAAGTGAAAGAGTTGAAATATTTGGGATATGTATCAAATAGTAGTATGACAGACAAAAGACAAATAAAGAAAGTAGTCAAAAAAGCAAACAAAGTAATGAGAAGTGTCTGGAGTTTGAAAGAACGTAAATTTGGTAAAAATTTTAAAAGAAGAATGATAATGTTTGACAGTTTGGTGAAAGGTATTATAATGTATAGAGCAGAAGTATATAGAATGGGTATTAAGGCTAAATAAAAAAACGCCAGGGTACATAGTAAGAGAAGAAAATAACAAAAAAAAAGAATGCGACATGAATGCAGAATATTACAACAGTGCTGGCTGAAATTAAAAGAGCAAATAGTAATGTTAGGTGGATAGATCGAGATGACTACTATGAGAAAAAAGGGTATGCGTGTGCAGAAATTGAAAGAATGAGAGGAGGAGAAAGAACAATGGAAGAAAAACTAAAACAAAGAGATGCTGACATAGATAAACAGGAAAGAATTGCGAATATAAAAGAATCAAGATACAATTCAAAATATGTCCTGACTGTTATCACCGAACTGCCAAAATATCTAGATAAAATGAAAAGTAAAGATAAAAAAATGGTTGCAAGATTCAGATGTGGAAATGAAGAAAGGGAAAATGATTTTTAGAGAGAAGATTGGAAAAGAATGTGTAGATTATGTAGAGAAGAAAGGGAGATGATAGAACATTGTTTTTCAGAGTGTGTAGAGTTAAGAATGTGCGAGTATGAAAGAATAAAAGTTCTAAACAAAAATAGAAAAAAAAAAGAGTGATTGAAAGAAGTTACGTGTACTAGAAGAAGATTATTTTTTTGTGTTAATTTGAGTATTTTTTTTTTTGGTTACCTTTACGTAAAGCTGTAAAGACTGTAAAGCCAATTAGGCAATAAAAACATTAAAACTAAACAAGCAGTTACTAGTGATTAATCGAATAGAAGTAGGTATAAGGTATACCTGGACCTAGGAAATAAACAAATGAGACAAGTGCCTAACTATTTTATAAAACATTCTGTAAGAATATAGGAAAAAATAATTCTATAAGAATAAATAGAGGAGTGACGATTGAGTCCATGTCACACAAAAATTCTTTCACGACGTATAAGGTACCTACAAATTTTTTCCTCAAACAACAAAAATGTTGTTAA
Organism: Tribolium confusum; assembly: GCA_029207805.1. NCBI lineage: Eukaryota > Metazoa > Arthropoda > Insecta > Coleoptera > Tenebrionidae > Tribolium > Tribolium confusum. Next base: position 9,504,005 of record JALGAY010000010.1, on the reverse strand, counting down.
AAAAACAAACATAATCAAAAATTTAAAACATCAACTGACAATTAAAATTAAAAATTTGTCACTTTCACTTATGTAGTTAAAGTTAGCGTCAGATTTAAATTTAATTGTCAGAAATAAAAGATTTCTCACTGCTGCATATGATACAGTAAAAAAAAAATGTGAAACGACCATTTTAACGTCGCAGACCACATTTAAGTTCAAAAATGAATGGAAAAAAAGTAAAAAAGTAATGAAGATGACGGAAAAAATATCAAGCTATAAAACAAAAAAAGTAAAAGTTAAACAAGCCAAAAAACAAAAAATTAAATCAATTTAAAAAACAGTAAAAGAAGACAACATAAACCCCGTTATATAGTCCGCAGAAAAAATAAAAGAAGTTTCTCTAGGCAAACTTGATGAGGTACAAGTTGTCATGTTAGAATGTGCAAACAGAACGACAATTAAGCGAATCATTTATTACTTGACTCCTCCTCCACGAGAAGATAAACAAAAACAAAATCTGATTATATTACAAAGCAACGTACTAATCAAGAATATGAGGAGTGCACTCAGCAGCACCTGGAGATTTGCCACTCAAGTAATTACGCTTGATGGAATCCAATGGGCAATTGACTCATTTACACCATACAAGTCGGCAGATGTCGATGGAATTTTTCCTATTTTCTTGCAAGAAGAACAGAAAAATCTTGTCGGCACAATTACCAGACTATTTAGAGCCTGTTTTTGCACTGGGCTACATACCAGAAGCCTGGAGAAAAATCATGGTAGTGTTTATTCCTAGGTCAGAACATGTAACGTACGTCGAAGCTAAGAGTTTCAGACCGATTACCTTAACATCGTTTCTTTTGCAGATGATACACACAGATTCAAAAGCTTTACATCACCCGATTTTGGTATGTTATAAAAGTTGCAGCAGAGTATGGGGCCAGAGTTTTTACTGATGCTTATCTCTTAGAATGATATTGTTTTGCAGCAATAGAAATGGTTTTTTGTAATTGTTCTTTTAAAAATCTCTTTAGAGTCGTATCTTGCTGGCGCCTGTTCTGAATTTTAAGTTTTAAGGTGTTATCATGTCCCGAAACGTTATTTGTGAATTAGATCGAATGAAAATAGTGGTTTCAGTAAAAGAAGGCTACTCAGAACGCTGGGTAGCTCAAAAGATTGGCGTTTCACAAAGTGATGTCTTTCGCATTTAGAATCGCTATTTGGCGACCAATTCTGTGTGAGATTGTGCACAAAATTGTAGAAGAAGAGTTATTTTTTTGCGATAAATTAGTTTAATATTCAAGGAATGAAGTGATGCAAAACTTTTGAATTAATGTGTAGAAAGACTAATTGACAAACATGTATGGGAGAAGTTTCTCGAAAACGATTCGCTGCATTTCCTATATCGTTCTCGGTAATCAATAGACAATCTAAATTCTGGTTCCTGTCCAGGATTTTTTTTTCCACCAAAATTATTGGGACAGACCAAGACAATGAACTGTCTTCTATGATATCATTAGCACATAAGGTTTGAATTTCCTTATTTAGGATTTCCTTCCTATGGTAGAGGATACAGTATAGTCTTTTCGAAACCGGAGGTAAATACTCGATGCTTATTTGCTGTTGTATAAGTTAGTTGTTGGTCCGGGATCTGGAATACATCTTAATATTCTTCAATTATTTTTTCAAAGTCCCGACATAATTGTTTATCTTCCTTGGAGTGGTTTCTTGTTAATAATAATTCCTTTAAAAGCATTAAGTTCATAAAGGTGTGCCAATCCTATCGTCCTGTTTATTAAAGTGCTCAACAATTGCTAAGAATCACTTCAATTTTTGCAACATATTCAGAAACTGATGGTGTTATTATTTGGGTATCTTTGTATATTCATCATCATTTAAAAAACTAAGGGTCGATATACAGAAAGTGAATTAAATATTTAATTGCGATTAACTTTTAATTCGCGATTAAATCGGCTTTCTTCGTGTTTGATTGGTCAAAATCTGCATTTAATCACGAATTAAGTATTTAATCGCAATTAAAGTTAATTTCACTTTCTGTAAACCGGCTCTTAGTGTTTTTATTATATAATCAATAAAAAATAAAAAAATGCGTATTTATTCACTTAAATTAAAATATAACTTCGAACGTAACAGTGTAACAGAATATTGGTAATTCAAAAACTTTTGATTTTCCAAAATTTTAATAACGGGTTGGTCCTCCACGTGCCCCTACAAGACTTTGTACCCTTCTGGGCATACTACGTATCAAGTCATTCAGCATCGCTTGCGGCAAATTGGCCCAAATGCGAATGAGTGTCTCTTCCAATTATTCTATCGTTTCTGGGAGATGTGGATGGTTATTTAACCCAGCCCAAACATGTTCTATACAGTTCATATCTGGGGAACGCGGTGGCCAGTTCATTCTACGAATTCCATAAAAATTTATACGGTCATTATAACGATGGGCACGATGCGATCTAGCATTATCATCGATAAACACAAAATTTTCGCCAACAGCAGCCGCAAATGGCACAATTGTGGGTTTAATAATCATATCTCTATACCGTCGAGCAATCATTGTAGCATTTCTCAAAATAACCAGGTCGGTGCGTCCATCAAAACATATGCCTCCCCATACACAAATCGAGCTACCTCCAAACGCTGCTTCAGGTACCCTTTAATGTTCGTCATAACGCCTATTCCTTTCTTTCCACACTAAAACACGGCTATCAAAAGAATATAAACGAAATTTTGACTCATCCGTAAACAAACAGTGTCTCCAATTCGTTAAGCGTCCAATCTCGGTATTGTGTTGCCCACTGTCTTCGCGTTACCCGGTGCTCCCTAGTTAGTTGTGGATGTCTTGCTATTCTTCTGGCGTGTAAGCCAAACGAATGTAGTCTTTTTCTTAACGTCTGGTTAGAAATTATGGTTCCAGTGGCGTTTCGCAGCGCACTATTTAACCGTGAAGCTGGATACGTGGAATTTCTTCTAGCGGTCAGTCTTATGTAGCGGTCTTCTGCTTCGGTTGTACTTCTTCGTCGACCTCCCCTATGTATGTAGGCTGGAGACGCATGTTCTCCATAGCGATTCACAACGCTTTGCGTAACATTTAAACGAGAAGCCATGTCGCGTTGCGTCAGACCTTCATTTATTCATCGTACAATTTGGTCTAATACAACGGCGGCGAAACGTCTTCGAGGCATAATAAAAAACTTAAAATATTATAACTTAAACACTTTGAATAGATTCCACTTAACAAATTTCATACACTTGCAATTTCGAATCTTATCCTACATTATCGTATTTTTATCACCCCCAAAAAGAAACAAAATCTAGTAAAGAAAGCAAAACAATGTACCAAATAAGTCAAAAAAATTATCGTCATCAACCGATTGTAACCCAGTGTCCATATTTTCAGTTTAATAGAAAAAAATTCGCTTTTTCGCTTTGATCCCTATCAATTGTTGAGCACTGTATTAATTAAACAGATCTGTTATAATAAACTCAATGGTTTCACTGACCACTGACCTTCTCAACATATTCATGACTAATGATCGGATACAATGAGGGATTTGGAGGGCACGCGCATAGGCGCCGCACTATCGCTTTCTGCGGGTACGATCGACAAGGTTGCAGGATTCTTCTTTCGTTAATTAATTTAATTTAACAATTTAATATTTTATTTAAAAGCGAATTATTAATCAAAAGTTAGTGTAAAACACGAATTTACCCTGGTCAAAATAAAAACAATTGTAAGTGTTCGAGATCTACGCTTATGACTTGTAAGCACGTCATTACTACCTCAATCGACCAATTGAAGTTTCAAGGTTTTTTCGCTTGGCGCGTGCGACTAGTTAGCTAGACGGCTGTACAGTGTTTTTTGTTCCCTCATTGGATCCGCTCATTATTCATGACCTGTAATACTACCTCTCTGCGATACCGATTAAACGACCTTGCCGTCATTACACCCTGTGATGAGCATTTGTGGAGGGATTATGAAAAAAAAAAATGTCAAATAAAAAAAAACTCTCAAAAAACAAAATGTCAATCTTGTTTTTGCGACATCTCAATTATGTTGAAACCAAATTTTTTTTTAATTTTCATAATCAGTTTCGCGTTATGGTGCTTAAACCCATAACACCCAAATTATGTCACCAGGCTTCCAAAATTTCCCCTTTTTTCCCACCTACCGGACTCGCAAACTGATACCCGGCGAACCCACAGTACCCACACCTCCGCGCCGCGCCGCGATATCGTCTCAGCTTTCTCAATAACATCCTTCACCAGCGACAAATTTTCCCACATACTTTTTTTTCGGTTGCTCACAAATTTTAGTTTACAATTTAAATTTTTTGATAACTTATAATAATCAACAAATTCCAAATGTAATTCATTACTCGTTCAAAGAAAATTTTTAATCCTTTAACGATTTTCCTTTTCTTGCTCATTTCGGATATCTTTTACTTTTTCCAAAGTTAGTAAATAAATTTATTGGTGTAATAAAATAATACAATAATGTTTACATAGGCTACAATAATTTTAGAAAAACAGTAGGCTTCAACTAATTAAAATTACAAGTTAAAAATTCATCAGTATCATAAATACTTACATTTTTTTAGCTAGAATTTGTTTAAATTTAGTTTTAAAGTTAATTAGAGGTATGTCACAAAATTCGCTTGGAAGAACATTGTAAAAAGTGATAGCAAAAAATCTACTGCAAGTTTGCGTTCTAGTTAATCTACAGGGTGATTCTGTTAAAAGTATAGTGTAACTTTTCTCAAAAACTAGTTATCACATCAAACTATAGAGTTTGCCATTAAAAACTTTGTTTTTTTTTGATCTTTTTTATTTTTTTAAATTTTTCTACATTAAATAATATGCCATTATTTCCAAGAGAGTGGGTGGGACAAAGAAGCTGTAGTGTAGATGTCCAACCTATTGTCGAGTATAACCTAGCAATACTGCTTCAAAGTAGGTCTTACAAAACGAATAAACTTTATTATTTTTGCGGCTATCTACATTTTTTTTTCTAAATTTAAGAAAAGCCGGTCTGCAATCAGTCCTGTAATAAAGCCCTAACGAAAATATACGGTGACAAACTGACGAGTGACCCCATATTGTAATACGAAATACCATATATTAATTGAGATTGAAAAAGAGCAAAATATGCTGTTGTTAAAGTTTCTGCAGATACACTGTTAAACAATTGACGAAGTAAATAAATCAATTTACCTAATTTGGATATTAAAAAGTCTCCATGAAGATTCCACTTTAATTTGTGAGTTTTGTAGTTTAGAATTTTTTTGATATCAAAAGGTTTCAATGTATATAAGATGAACACAGTTTTTGCTTCATTACAACAGTTTATTGTTGCTGTACCACTCACAAGCCCTTGATTGTGCGCTAGATATGACTTCAATTACCTCCTCAAGACTAACACCTTTATTAAATAACAAAATATCATCCGCATATAGGATAGTTTTTCCTTCATTCAAGTGATCAGGAAAATCATTAACATAACCAAAAAAAAAAGAAAGAGCCCAAGACCAAGCTTTGGAGTATTCCGAACTTAACCGGCAAGCAATCAGAGAAGTTATCTTTAAAGAAAACTAACTGAAAAATATCAACAGGAAAGGATGTAAGCTCACAGGTATTGGAATTTACTGGGATCCTAATGACTGCACCTACTCGACTGTACAAAAGAAGTATCATAACAAATAAAACAAAAAATATACTAAAACTTTTATTAACGAATGATAAAAAATTATATAATTCTATGAATATTCAACCTTATAGTCAAGAACACAAAAGAACAGCGGTGAGAAAAAGAATAAAAAAACTTTTGCCCGTACTTTAAAAGATTTGTTTCAAATTTTAAACTAACCGCTTTTCTTTCCTGTCCTCGACTGTAGTTATAGTGCATTACACAAAAACCTTGCCAAAAAAATCTGAAAAAAATACAATACCAAGTAATTCAGATAAATAGCCATAAATACTTTGATTGCTTAATTAGTTTGCAAAATTGCAAAAATTTCCTCAAACGACTTAGTTAAGGCACTCATAAATTCTGGTCCATTAGTACGATCCTTGTAGTTCGTTGCAAGTGTTCCCAAGAATTCGTCCTTAATTGCATACCTTAAACCCCACAATAATTTATTTACAAATTGAATTATGTATAATTTACCCTAAACCGAATCCTTCTGGTACCACTGGTCCAAAACCGCCAGCAAAAATCGCTGGTGAGTTTAAGGTACTAGTAGAGAGAATATCATAACCCATGTGGGTGTATTCAGGATCATCAAAAATATTACTCTTAATACCATTTTTTTCGCTCATTGCTTTCAATGCAAACAAATGACGGTCGAAACCTTGACCCATAGCCGCCTCTTTGATCAATTTATTGTGAATAGTTGAACATTCCTGAATCATTTTTTTCAATACGGGAGCAGGTTGTTTATTGGAGGAGTTATTGGCCAAAGTAAAAGCCTATCAAAATTGATTATTATTGGAGAAAATTTTGGTGATTTTTTACCTTGGTAGAGGCTGTTAAAGGACGAATTGCTTCAGTCCTGCCGTGTCTGAAAGCAGATGTGCTGCAAGATTCGTAAGTTGATACGAAATTACCAGTTACTTTGTGATAAGCAACCTGAGAAAAAAATATTGAAAACGTATTTTTCGTGACCAAAGTGTACAAAACTATTAAATAATAATATAACAAAAAATTCCATACTTTAAATTTATTATCAGGCCGACGCGATAAAACGTAATTATCTTAATTACATATGTGAAAAATTTATGTTCCCATAAATATTAATAGTTAAATTAGAAAATATACTTATTTTGGAAAGCTGTTTTGTAATTTAAATCCATAAAAAAAAGTTCAAAAATAATATTTTACAATAAAAAATTTGTGCAAAACGCTCAAAGAAAACTAGAAAATTTATTATGTAATGTAGTATGATTCTCGAATTTTTATTGTCTAAAATTGTACGATAATTCCACACGATTTTTAGTTACTAATTATTATTTCAGATTTCTTGTTATGTACTGTGTTTTAATGCACATTTAACTGTAATTTTTTTGAATATATTCCATTCCAATTTTTCGGTAACGATTTTAATTTAAAAAAAAATACAGACAGATCGATTTGTATTGCCAAGACTTTTATGGCGGTAATATCACGTTATTAATATCACTACCTCCTTGAGCACAAGGTTTTACACCCCTAAAACTTGAATAGAGGAAAAGGGTCGAGTGGTATATTTTTTTTAAGGAACTTTTATGTCAAAAATATAGAAACTTTTTACTATAGTTACTGTAGAATGCAAGTTAATTGCCAAAAAGTGATTAATTTCATTAAGAAAAAATTATGAGATTGTCATTTGAAAATTTTGAGATTTACAAAATTTAAACCATATTTTTTTTAACACGCGTTATAAATGGTTTATATAAAATTTATGGTTTTAAATTAATTGTTAGTTAAATGATACCAATAATTCTGTATAAAATTACATTTGTATTAAGAATAGTTTTTTTTAGCAATAAATTTTTATAAGCCCTTGCAACAATTAAAAAAAGACGTATAGCTCCGAAACCGTTAGAAATCAAGGTTCAAGGTACCATTAAAAAATAAATTTCTATTATTTTTTCACGACGAATCTAAGTTAGTGTTTTTTTGGTATAACAGTAAATGCTATAAAACTAAAAATATTAATTTATTGCGTTCTGTAATGTCCTTTTTTCTTAAATTTTGGGGTGTATTTGGTAGAATCAAAATAAACTTTAAATAATTTTTTTAAGTTTTTTTATTTTTAAACGTTTCGACAGCCTTCACTGGCTTCTTCAGGTTTACAAAAGATGTTATATTTTTTATATATTGCCTACCAAAAAAGAGTTATTTTTTATTAATGCTGAAACTCTGCAAAATATAAAAAATACAGTAAACCTGAAGAAGCCAAGAGTCTGGCGAAACGTCGCTTTAAAAATAAATAAAAAAACTTCAAAAATAAATCTTAAACTTGGTGTCAAGCCTATCAAGCACTCAAAAAAGTTAAAAATATTTTACACTAATACACCTCAACATGTACAAAAATTCAAGTCAACATATTTTTTAGTTCTCCATATATGTACAGTGAGCGACAAAATTATGAACCAGCATTTAATTTGAAACACAACGCATCAGCGAAGATATATATATATATATATTAAACATTTTGGCCAACACATTTTCTTAAAAAAATTAAATTATCAGGTAACCTAACTTTCTTTCATTAATCGTCAAAAATGATGGTTTATTTAAAAAGTTTAAATCTGTTACTGACAATACACTTTCGCAACACAAGATGACGCCTTCCCTTTCAATAAGAAATGTTGTAAAATACGAGTAGTTTAATGTTTCTCATTAAAAAAATTGTATAAAATTTCCAGAAATTCAATATTCTTTCATTTCACAACAAAACTCTCTTTATAAACACATAAAAACTAAAAATTTGGGTTATTTTTCCCGAATATGTGTGCTAAAAACGCAATTAATTACAATATCGAAGTTTCCGTAACTGTCAATTGTATGTTTATCTGACTCCTAGTTGTAATAAAAAGCCACGAAAATCTTTACTTTTGTTTATTTGTTACTTTGTTATCAAACTATTATTTATTTTTTATTATTTGTTTTATAGTTCAATATAAAATACATTTTTCGTTTATATAAAAATATTTTCCAAGGTAAAAGCCGATTTAAGCACAACCCCGTAAGAGGGATTTAAAATTATATTTTTCCCCTTTTGGTTTTGAAAATAGTCATTATTTTATTAATGTCAGTAAAACTTTCAGAGTTCTCAAAAGATGTCGCTGTCATTTTTAACTTTAAAATTGTGGATATTTTATTATTGAGTAGGTAGTTACTGCATTTTTAAGTCTTTCTAACTGTTCAGTTTAATCTAAGAGATATACACGTGTTAAAAAAATTTAGACCAGAGATTACTTTAACCAAAGAAATCCCTAGGAAATCCTGTTAGAATACCTTAAAATATTCAGTTCGTAAACAGTTTTTATTATTAATATTATTATTATTATTTTGTAGCACATCGTGAATAATATATTTTAATACAGTTAGTTGTAAGATCCATATTTGTAGTATTCAATTTGCGCATGCGTAAATCAACCGTAATGTTTAAGAATTTTTTGGAAATTCTTCAGCACTCCCTTCGAAATCCCCGTAAATCATTAATTCTAATAGGAAATCTAAGTAAAAATATCAGAATTCATAGGAAATCCTGCTCCTTGTACACTACAAATCCCTATATGTCCACCCCTCAGTGTAATCTTGTTATTTTATTGCATTGTGCGCAAAGTTGCCCCTTCCACTGAATTATACACAACTTTAGGGTGTTTTTTTTTAATTCCCAAGGTCATTTTTTGCGACCCACTTGCAATTTAAACCTTATTTATGGATCCGCGATAAAGTTTGAGTTTGACATACATATTTTACACCTTTTGTATTTTGAGTAATAACGTCATCTTTTTTTTTAATGAAAAAAAATGTTATGTAACGTTCAACATTTTGGTATACTCAAAATATCTAAAAGTGATAAACATCTAACGGAGAAAACTGTCATAAATCAAGATCTATCCTTACGGTGGTTTGCTGTCCATAAACTGAACAATAGCTATTCTTTGGTTTATAGGAGAGTCTTAAAAAATCAGTCCACTTTTAGATATTTTAAGTATATTGTCATTTTCTAGGGAAAAAAATGACGTCATTACTCAAAATATAAAAGATGGCGAATTTTAAATCAAGTTGAGAATGAAATATGTTTTACATAGTTAATATTTTCTTTTAAAAAATATTAATTTGAAGAAGGCTGGAAAAAATTCTATTTTCAATAAACTATTTCCAAGAATTTTGTTTATTGTTACACCTGTTTTAAAATCAAGTATTTACTCTTAAACGTTATTTTTTAGTTTTTTTTTTAATTCAAGTAACTTTCGGGTTGGAATAACTGAACTTTTTTTTTATCAATTATAGTGTTATATTTCAAGTTTAAATTTTGCTAAATACTTAGGAATCACCTGAAATAATAAAATTGTTATGTCTATGAATAACTAAGACATAATAATTTTTTTTACGCCGCCACAAAAAAGCAAAAATACATACCTGAAAAGCCAACTGCATGATGGCATCAGGACTAACTTGACTTTTCTTGCATGTATCTTTCCCAATTCCTTCAAAAATGGTATAATTGACATCTAAATTATCACAAACTTTTTTATAGGAGCTTTTAGCATCTTCAATACATTTCTTCAAATGATCATTCAAATGAATTTCTACCGAAAACAAAAAAAATACTATATTGAAACGTGTTTTTTCCAGAAAATATATATTCACCTAAACGCTGGACCTGACAAGAATTTTCTTCAGTTAAACGAGTATCAGGATGTACCCAAGGTTTATTTTTGGCATCATTGTAAATATCTTGAGAGTAGCGTAAAACAGCAACGCCATCTCCCCATGCATGTTCGAAGTTAACAGCAGCAGCACCATCTTTTGACACAAGTAAAGAAAAAGATTTATCAAACCATCTAAAATAAAATTATTTTTTTTTGTTATAATTACTTCTTTTAAAAGAAACCTATTGCAGCCATCCCCATGTAAAAACTGTTTTGTCACAGCATAAGGATCATTTCCAACATTGTTATCATCAAGACAAACATTGAAAATAGCAGAATCTATAATTTTGAAGGTAGCATCGTTGCCATTTTCGGCCAATTCGTGTCTGATTGTGGCCCATTTATCACGTTCGAGAGTTGTCAAAACTCCAATTGGAAACTTATTAGATTCGACTTTGTCATTAAGAATGAATTTTAAATTTTCCAATATTAGTGAATACGAAACAATGTCGTTACTCTCTGTGAGTACAGGGAACGAATAAAAGTGACCTTTGAACTGGACCGTGACGTGTTTAGAGGTGGGGCAGTCAACAAGCCTGTCTTTGTCAGTCTCTGGAATACGAGTGGTTTGGAATAAATTCGGGTATTGGCTCATATCTAGAGGGAAAGCTTTATACAGATAAGCACCAATATAAGCCAACTTCGATGGGAGTTTACTCAACATGTAATAAATTCTTTCATTATCACTCTTTTTCGGATTTAGATGAAAAATTTCCGGATGAAGCATCTCAGACTTCAAAGCTCGATAGAACCGCAAAGAACTGACAATTAAATTCGTTGTTCTGATTAATTGATCATTGTATTCCGGCTTGTCGTCATTGTTTAAAACCAAGACAGGGTTGCAGTTCAGTGGAAGGGCACTTCGTGACCTTAAATACTTATCAAACCACAGCTCGCTGATGTAACTAGTGTGCTTATTTTTATTGTCGTAGTCTTTTAAAATTTTCTGTAATTGTTTCCCAACACCGTCTCGAAATTTATTAACATTATCTTGGGTTTTCTTGTATGACTCGTCGATTAATAAAGGGCGCTGGGCTGATAAATACCGTTCACAAGTCAATTTTAATTCAGGAATAGGGAGTCGTGGTAAGGCTGATTGAAAATGTGAGGTTGGAATTTGACTCTGTTGAATGAACTGATAGTCCAAGTATTCCTTATTTATTAAATTCTTGTCAAGTAGTTTTAAGATCGCTCTTGATTGATTTTGAAGAGGGGCAGTTTTCGGGAAGACCTAAGACAGGTTTAACATTTCCATTTTCCTTATGTTAGGACACTTACCATTTTTGATTGATGTAGGTTAACGTCAAACTAAACAAACAGAAAAGGGAAAGTATTTGGGACACTTTTCTACATTTAAACTAAAATTTTAAGTCGAAAAGGCTAATAAATGGCAATTTTAACTTTCATATTCGACCTACACACTACCATTGCTGATGGTTAATGAAAAACTGATAGATAACAGGATAACAGTGATTTGTAAAACATAACTGTCAATTTCAAAAATTATGCGGCGGGAATAGTACTATCACGCAGTATTACTGTACCGAAAAAAAAATAAACAATGGGCTCCAGAAGCCGTGACGTAAAAAATGCGCGAAATTTTGAAACACTGTCATTCGATAAAAATACCTTGAAAAAGTCGACCTTATTGCACATGTAAATAAGGTTGAATTTATAAAGATCAAATTTTATGCGATGAATTAATACACTAAATAAAATAAATAAGACCTAAAAATGTCGACATTCGATAGCCTAAACATTTCATTTATTGATAAGTTACGAATTACAACAAATTTACACTTAATAAAGAATTTAATGGAAAATATAATGTTCGATGAACAGATTTCCTTCATTTCTAAGCTTTAACGCAGGTCCAATATGAACGAATTCCAGCAAACCATGCCGAATGCGAGCAAATCCCCTCCGATTTGCCCGCGCATCTTGTTATTTGTATGTACTCGGCCATCTTCGGTAGTTGGTTTACAGCTGTTCGGGTAAGTTTGACGGCACGAAGTATGTACAGTAATTTCTATTTTCGATTAATTTCTTAAATATGAGAGAATTGTTTGTAACTTGTGTCTGGATTAAAACTAGAATGTCTAGAGTATTGGAGTTGAGTGTTTTTATGCCTTATTTGTGTTTCCATATGTGATTTTTATTCGGTCAAAGTTTAGCTGTTATAATTTCAACCTTATGTATTAGTGCAATAAGGGCGACTTTTTTAAGGTATGTTTTCAGAATGACAGTGCTTCAAACGTTCGCGCTAAGATTACGACACACTTCTCCAGCCCATTACTCGTATAAGTAGAATTAACCTTTTTCCTTATTAAAGTCATTTTCGTTACCGCATGCGCCGCGGCATTAAGTTCACTGAATTATAAAAAGTATAGAGAGCCCATCCAACTTAAGAAATAAAGTAAAATTAATTATAATATAAATTGAATCAACCTAAGAGTTACCTCAGCCACTATTCTTTAACAATAATAGTAAAGAAATCAAAACGCCCACCTGACGATCTGTCTCGAACTTTTCTGCCAACAAGCCATCTATAAATATTGTAAGGTCAATGGAGAAAAATGTCATATGTTCTGTCAAAGAAATGGCTCGTTCGCGCATGCGGTAGGGAATTAAGAATAAGGAAAAAGGTCAATATAATGTGTACAATAATTTCATATTGAAAAAATTTAGTATATTAAACTTAATTATTATGACAAAGATATTTTAATTGACAAATTATCGACTAAAATTGTAATGTACTAACTTTGAATAAACATAACTTTTTATTTCACGACACTAATTTTAAATTTTTTTTTATACCAGGCGAATCCTTGGTGCTTTGGCAACATTTTTATTCGTATAATCTATTGCGGCAGTTGTAAAAAACGTACTAAATCCGGAAAATCAGCAATCATAAATTCAACCTCTCGTAAAAATAAATTTTTTATTAAAATAATGCCCATTTAACATTGCTGAAATCATAGAAAAAATTATAGATACCATAAAACATGTTGTCTTATGTATGTACAATTAATTAAAATATTGAAAATTCAAGCTCTAACAAACAAGATATTACTACTAGTAGTAGTTACCAAGTACAAAGATGAATTTAATACTAAAAAGATGTGTTTTGTTTGCAATAAGACAAGAACAACTAAAAAGAAGAAATTAATTAAAATAAGCACGAAAACAAGAGAGAGTATCAAACAAAAAATCTTAAAAACTCCTGAAATTAGAAAAAAAATTGAGGTGATAAAATGACAAGATTTATCGAGATCTTGTAATGAGTGCTAAATATCATGAGACTTGTTACAATCATTATATAAGCTCTCAAAACCTTATGAAATTTCCAAGTTCTGACAGTCTTGATTCTAACATTATATTAGTTAACCAAATTTCCACACATACTAATGAATTTACAAATGCGTCTGAAGATTCAAATTTTATGTTTCAGAGATAATTTTAAATGCACAATCGCTTGCAAATGTAAAGATTGTCAAAATATTCGGCGACAGAAGATGTTGAAGAAGAATTTATTATATAATTTATTTTAAATGAAGTTTATTTATTTTATATACGCTAATTTATTTAGCGATTTATAAAAAGTAAACTAATAAACTATGCTAAATTTAGAGAAAAGTTATTACTAAATAAATTTTATAAATTGTATATTCATTTTCTATTTTTTAGCCCCAAAATTAAACATAAATTTAAGCATATTTAATAATATTTTAATTTTACGTTATTTAAATAAATAAAATATACAGCTTGTGTAAAAAGAACTGAAACCAATTAATAACTTTAAGAAAATATATATTTTGTAAAAATCGTCGATTTTTTTTTAAAAAGCACAATTTGTGGCATTCAGTTTTTTTGAAACATTCTTCCTCTTTTCTCCACAGCTAACTTAAAAATTTTTTAAGTGGCATTATACCCTTTTTTTATAACTCAGTAAAAGCTTATTTAATAACTTTTTTTAGTATAAATTATTCACATAACTTCCAGAGCTTTACATTTCGTTACATTAATTATGTAATTAAAAAAGCAATACAGTAATCCATTTTTTTTTAAATAATGTTTTGTCATTTATAATTTATTTTATTATTAATATTATATTTTTATTTATTTTGTTATTTTATTTTCCCTTGCACAATATTTTCAGAGATATTGCTATGCGACTCATGGATTATGGACTCTAGCTTACGTCACGCGCTTGCTTGACCTTGGAGACAAAATTAAGCCACTGAGCAATCCTGTAAGCTAGTTTAGTATCCTTGGGTTTACCCGACCATAGCTACGCCACTGAGTATTCAGTAAAGCAGCAGTACGACTGGTGTGTATAATTTTTTTTTGTGTATTCTTATTTATTTAGAAACCTGGTTTTATAGCTTGTGTAATTAACATTTAATGTTTTTTTATTTATATATCAAGTTAGGATTTCTAATAAGGTTAAAAAATAAGTTTAAACCATGATTTGTAATGTATGAATTTTGAAATTAGCGCGCTGTCAAAAATGAATTGTATCTGGCTACCTGAAAGGAAAATAATGTCCCTACACCTAAAAACAGCAGCAGGTGTAAGGTCATGAACCTTGTTCGAAGCATTATTCCTCTTTATAATGCAAGGAAAGGTCGCATGGTTTTTTAATAAATAATTGTGTCTAATTAAGTAAACCCAAATGCTTAAATAAGTGCTTAAATCCAGTGCCTGATAAGTGTGTATTATCCAAAAAAATGGATATAGAACATAGTATTAAATCGGAAATCTTGAGTGATAAAATTAGAAATAATTCGAATAACTTATGCCTAACAGTGGAATTGTGTGTTGTTTGTGGAGACAGGGCTTCAGGGAGACATTATGGTGCTATTAGTTGTGAAGGTTGTAAAGGTTTTTTTAAGAGATCTATACGAAAACAGCTTGGATATCAATGTAGAGGAAGCAAAAATTGTGAAGTTACCAAACACCACAGAAATAGATGTCAATATTGTAGACTTCAGAAATGTTTAGCTTGTGGAATGAGAAGTGATTGTAAGTCTTATTTACAACCCCCAAAATACAAAGCACTTAACAGCAACATATTTCTAGCTGTACAACATGAACGTAAACCTATCATAGACAAAAAAGACTACTCGAATAATATAGGAAATAATTACAATTCCAACAGTGTAAATAAAATTTTTATAAGGAAAGATTTAAGCACGGATTCCCCAGGCTTGTTACCAGCCCCCTTCAACCCATGTGACCTAGGACTGCAGTTTTTTAATAAACGGATTGGTAAGTTTTCTAAGGTCATTGTTAAAACCTCTCAGTTCACTCAACTTTCCCCCTTTGTTTGCCTAAAAATATACAGGATGTCTGAAATAAAGACAAACCTAAATGAGGTGACCTTGGATTTTAAAATTTAATTAATCATTAGTTTATAAAAAATTATTATATATTTTTTCTTAATTAAAATATATCGCCTGTTATTATAAATTTGACGCCAAAGTTGGCAATGTAAACGCACCATAAATTCTGTATTTTGTTATTAAAATCAGGTTATGTTTAATCGTCAAATTAACAATTTGATGGTCTGTTCACAATTTTAAACATCCTTGAGATGAGCTGAAGTGCAAAACATGAAATCGCAAAAATAAAAGTTTAAATCATGATTTTGAACTTTGCGGTTGGCAGAAATGAAAATGTTTTCTAGCTCATTTTAAGCAAAAAAATTGGTAATGGAACAGTTTTTAATTTTTCAGGAAAAACAAATACAGAATGTTCGGAAAATACCGCATCATATACCATATGTTTATTATAATTTTTGATCAGAGGTTGTCATGAAAAACAAAAATTCTGAAAACGTAGCGCCTAACTTATTTCACTTGATAATAAAATTATTCATAATATTCTTTGGAGAGCGCACCGTTTTTGTTTTCCAGTACTTTCCTTCCTATTGCGCTGCCTGTTTCTCGAAAGGATGTGAGGGAGTTTTTCAAATTGGTATAAAAATTTGACTCTGTTATGATTTTTTCTGGAAATTTATTCCGAAACTTGTTAAAACAAAGTCTGGATGAGTAAGCTCATTCTCCGTTCGCTAAGTGCCCATTACGAAATATGATTCTACCAAAAAAATCTTTTGTTCTGCCGTGAACTCCATAATTCGAATCAAATTTAAATTTTTTTTTTCTGACAGTGACAGCACAATGACATTTATCAAGTGAATTAATTTAGGCGCTACGTTTCTAGAATTTTTGTTTTTCATGGCAACCTCTGCTCAAAAATTATAATAAACATATGGTACCAATTTTGATACAATTTTCCATCACTAAAAATAATTTATAATATAAAAGTTTTTTTCTGTTACTCTTTTTTTAATGGAAAGCGTTTAAGTTTTATAAAATTGGCAACTATGGATAAGAAAAAATAATTGAATGGAGCTAATTGCATAACAACGTAAATAATTAGTAAGCAACAATGGCTCAAAACATTTTGTAATCAAGTGACAATAAAAAAAATAGATCAATTCACATTATATAGACGACAAGTGTCTCATTTTACAAAAAAACTCGGCTCAAGTCACTTTTAAACTTTCTGAACAGCAAGATTACCAAACAAAACCGAGTAATAATACTTTTGAACAGAAAATTGATGCAAAATGACAAACATAGTGTAGTAATAAATAAAAACTAAAATTTCTAACAAGACAAATGAAAAAAAAAATATTTAACTATGATAAAAAATGTTCAAAATTGTGTTCATTATCTTCAACATGCGTTAGCTCTTTGTCTCGTATTTTCATGAACCCGGCCAAGTATTTTAGGAGTTACTGTTGACAACAGCATTAATTTTTTGCAATAATACATTGCGATTAGGTGGTGCGTTGATATAAATAAAATCTTTTATGTGATCCCACAAATGAAAGTCTAATGGGGTCAAATCGGATGACCGGACAGGCCAAGCTATTGGTCCTCTTCTGTCACTCTATCTTTCTGTACAGTTTTCTACCACTGTCTTACTTGTAAGGCAAAATGTGGGGGAGCTCCATCTAACTGAAACCACATGTTCGTAACAGCCATAAGTGAAAGATTTTCCAATTGTTCCTCAACTTGGTTGTTTAGTAGTTAGTTTTAAGACATAATTGTGATTCACTCGTTCTGGTAGTATAATGCGACCATGTAAATGATTTTCCAATATCCCAGCCCAAAAATTTACTGAAAATTGCTGTTAACATTCTCTTCTCTGAATCAGATGAGGGTTGTTGATGGCCTAATAATAATAATCATTATTTTTGTATTAAAACTTTTCTCTGGTAAAAATGAATTCATCTGTGTATAAAACGTGCTGCAAAAAGTCCGATTTTTGTGCATTTTTTCCAAAAGTCAGTAAGGTTTGCAAACCAGCCCTTGCAAACCCTGAACTTTAGTATATCTTCAGGGATGGTAGTTATTTTTATTTATCGTTTCATAAATTGTAGTTCTACCAACCCCAACATTATTTGCAATTTCTTTTAAACTGACCTGCGGAAACTCTTCTACAAAATTCAGGACTTTTTCTTCCACAGCTACTGTTCTTGTAGTCCTGGGTCTACCAACGTCAGCCCGATTGTGATCAACAAATAAAGAGTTTTAATTTTTTTTAAATATTATCGTTGCAGTATAATTTTTTAAATTGAATGAAAATATTAAGTTTTTTCGAGTTTGTTACACCACTGGAATTTCTTGTCTAATAACAGTAATAACTGTCAAACAAACATTATTTTTTCAATACCAATTTAAAATAATTAACAAAAAATTAAGGGTAATAGTTTTAAATAGTTACCTGGTACTAAGCAAAGTCTTACTGACAAAAGTCTTATTAAAAAAATTAAAATATATATTTCCGGATCTTTAAAGTTGGCAGTGACAAAACTGTAAATGTGCTGGTAGGTTTAGAGTTTTTCAATTTCCATGGCCACCAACGACGTCAAATTTATAATAGACTTGGTTTCAAGTGATTTTTCGCTGTTGCTGTCTTTTTTGCAAAATATATATTAAAAAGGAGGTACTTTTTAACTGTTGTACAAATACAAATAGATACCCTGAGAACGAAAAATATTGAGCATTTATTGGAACGTAAGACCCCAGGATGAGCTGAACTGGCGATGGGCAAAAACCCTCAAACCAGTTTCCAGCTTACTGGTGTTGTGTTTGATTGGACGTTCAATAAAAGTAAAATTTGTTTTAGGCAATAGTGGCTCCTCTGACTTGTCTTACCACCTCTCCCCTAGCCAAGCAAGCATCGAGGATGACGTATCTATGGACAGTACAAACACTGGCGCTGGCGAGTTAAGCGATGCTTTAATAATGGCCCGCGACAAGCAATTAATTTCAAAAGCATTAGATACGATGGCTCGAGTCCAATGTCTGAATGGTACAGACTTATCTTCTTTAACAACTTCTGATGAGAAATGCTACGAATTCGACGGACCAATCCTTAGTGAACAACACATTAGTTTCAATCTACAAATCCCAGGCCCAGTGCCCCCATACTTAAACATTCACTATATATGTGAGAGTGGCTCAAGACTCCTCTTTTTATCTATACATTGGACACGAAATATACCCGCATTTCAGTACTTAACTACAGAAACACAGATATCGTTACTTAAAGGATGTTGGGCTGAGTTGTTTACTTTGGGGCTAGCACAGTGTTCACAAACTCTATCTCTTTCAACGATTCTCTCGGCACTTATCAGTCACTTACACACTTTAATAGCACAAGATAAAATGTCAGCAACGAAAGTCAAACAAGTGAGCGACCATATTGTCAAACTGCAAGATTATGCCACTACTATGAATCGGTTGAATGTTGATGAACACGAATATGCGTATTTGAAAGCCATCACTTTGTTCTCCGCAGACCAACCTGATGTCTTACTGAGGAAACATGTGGAAAAACTCCAGGAAAAATCATTTCAAGGCTTGAAAAACTACGTGCATAGCAGTTTTCCTGATGACGTTGACCGATTCCCTAAGTTATTGCTACGTCTTCCTCCTTTACGTGGTTTGGAACCTCTAGTTCTGGAAGAACTGTTTTTTGCAGGCTTGATAGGACAAGTGCAAATTGATAGTGTTATACCTTATATTTTAAGAATGGGAAACGGCATGCCAACTCCCACTAGTAACCGACATGTCAAGTCGGAACAAATTGATGATTTTATGTGTAAATAATTTGTGCAATGTTCCTAAGGGATCTTTTAGTCTTGGTGTTTTTTTTTCTCCGTGATTTATTTATGTATTAGATTTACTTATTTTTATAACAAATGCTCTCGTTATATTTATTGGTGTGGATAATAACGGAATTGTCACATGTACCTTTTAATTTTAAGACTAATAATTTTAAGAAATTACAAAAAGTATTTCCAGTATATCCAAAGTTTTACAACTGGGAACTGGAGGCGCTTTCAATTTGTGTTAAGCTACAAGTTTCAGACAACTTGACACAAAATGTCTAAAATTACGGGAACAAAAGTGTTTTTAACTTGACAATTCTGGAAGTATTTATGAATTCACAAGGTTTATATAAAATATCTAAATCTACAAAAAAAGCAATTATCCAAAGTTTTTATTTGCTACATTTAATAATTTGTACCAAAAAAACTTAAAAATTATGGTGGCTAGCAAAAATAGGACTGTCCACCACTTTTACAAAATATTTTTTGCTTGGAATAATTCTGTTTTGAACTATTATCGATACAGATCTACAGAACATAAGTGTTTTTAACTTGACAATTCTGAAAGTATTTATAAGTTTATATAAAATATCTAAACTTACAGAAAAAAAACGATTATAAAAAGTTTTTTATTTGCTAGATTTTATAATTTGTATCAAAAAACTCAAAAAATATGGTGGCTAGCAAAAATAGGAGTGTCCCCACCTTAACAAAATATGTTTTGCTTTGAACATCCTGTTTTGAACTATTATAGAAACAGACGTACAAAAATATGAGGTGCGTTTGACTTTGCCACTCTGAGTGCACCTACTCTGCCTTTGTTTGTCTCATTTGGGGCAGATAAATCCGTCGCATTATTTGAATTCTGGATTTACTAATTTAAAGACTGTTTTCAGCCCCATCTAATAACTGGGTGCAAAAAGAGCGTGTGTTGTTTTGGATACGGTGTCAAAAAGCATCAAATTCAGGTCACCGGATAGAGATAGCGATATATGGGCTCAATGAACTAGATAAGGAAAGAGGCGGTGCGCTCGGAGTGGCAAAGCCGAACGCAGCTATGGAATGTTTAGTGTATTTGATAAATTTTTGTATATGAAAATACAAAAAAGTTTAGTGTATATTGCTTATCCAAGGACCAATACAAGGATTTATTTCAGATTTTCTCATTTTGAAAGTAAATTTTGATCTAGGAACTAGGAAGACATGGATGTTGACATCCAATCATACTGGATGGGACAGATAAACGACGTTTGTTTTTCTAATATTGTTTATGTATCCTGAAAATATTTTAAAAAATATGGCTACATAGATAAAAATTTTGAAATTAAAAAAACAAAAAAATTATGGTGGCTAGCAAACATAGGTTCTCCACTTTTACAAAATATTTTTTGTTTGGAATAATTCTGTTTTGAACTATTATCAAAACAGATCTACAGAACAAAAGTGTTTTCAACTTGACAATTCTGGAAGTATTTATAACTTTACAGATAAAGTTTATATAAAATATCCAAACTTACAGAAAAAGCTATTATTCAGATTTTATTTGTTAACATTTTATAACTTGTAGCAAAAAATTATGGTGGCTAGCAAAAATAGGACTGTCCCCACTTTAACAAAATATTTTTTGCTTTGAAATTTTCTATTTTGAACTATTATTGAAAGAGACATTTAAAAAATATGGAATGTTTGGTGTATTACAAATACATAAAGTAAATACAAAAAAGTTTAATGTTTTCTGCTTATCCAAGGGGCATTGCAAGGGTTTATTTCAAAATTTCGTCACTTTAAAAGTAAGCATTGATCTAGGAAGTCATGGATGTTGACATCCAATAATACTGGTTCGGACAGATAAACGACGTTTTTTCTAATAATGTTTATCTATCCTGAAAATATTTAAAAAAAAATATGGCTACATAGTTAAAATGATTTAAAATTACAAAAACATTTTTTTTATTATAAAGCGTGTAGAACGTATTGTCATAATTAAGAAAATAAGGTCAGATGTTCCATGCTTCTGTGGTTGTTTTATGCTTTTAGGTAAAGAAAACTTAATTAAGCGTTGTCACGTTTGTGATAATTACCTAAACAGCCGAGGTTTTTCCAAATCTGATAACGCAGTACCTGTGGAGGGAGGAATAAGAGGAGTGGGCATGCCTTGTACCGGCAATGTTAGGTTTTTGGTCGAGGTACAAACACCTTTTATGGTTTTATTTTATTGTTAAGACCACCGATTGCAAATTTGTAGTGAGGGAAAAAGCTATCCCGGGTACTGTGAAACGGCCATAAAATGTGTTTGTGCAACGACCACGCTCCTGTTATTTTTTTCTCCACGACAGCATCACCATATATAAACTGTCATGCATATGCTTTTAAAGTAATACGTTTCTAATGTGGTTATTATGGAGAACATGTGAAGAAATTCGATTTTGTGTCAAATCGAATTTCTTCTCATTTTGCTAGTTACAATAGATCCCAGAGACCTTAACCGCATCACAATGCTGGCCGTAATTAAACTGCAGTCGCATTGGAAACGTATTACTTTAGACTGTGGTTTGTTTTTATAATCAGTTTGGAAATATTAAATGTTATGTTGTGATTGATTCACAAATTCAAAGATTTTTATTAAACGTTTTCACGTTTATTATAATTACCTAGACAGCCGATGACTTTACCAAACCGGATGTGTCTGATAGGCCGGCACCAAATATGTCAATAAATAAAAATGTCATGAATATATTTTTAGTGTAATACGTTTCTAATGTGGTTTTTCTGATATGTTTTCATTGTTAAGATAAATTTGCATTGTAAACAAATGTAAAAAACCATAATAATGTAAAAAAAAGTCAAGTTGGACATTTGACAGTTGAAACAGTTGTTTTTTTGTGGCCAACATAATTTTTTAAGTATTGAATGTTTTGTGATATCTACTTAATTTTGCATTTATATTTGAATGCGCTGACATTTATTTCAGTTCCCTAGTTTTGTGATTGTCCACACTTACTTTGTAATTTGTATACTTAATATTTTAATAATTTAGCCTAGTTGTATTTAGTATGAGGTATATGGTGCAATGCACTTAAGATGTGATAAAAGTAGGTTTGTGCCTTGCAATTTTCTGGACAATATGACTTAAACTTGTAATTGTATTTTTGGACGAGATAATAAAATAACTTCTTCATACTGTGACGTTTTATTTAAACAATATAAAGATAACGCTTATCTAATCAAAAATCACAAGCTTTACTACTTCCAGTCTTTCCCAACTCACCAAAAAACAATGTCCTCTTCTTATTAATTCCACAAAAAAATAAATTATATAAAAATTAAGTTAATTTAGTACAAAATGAGATATACTCTTACCTACACTGGAAGTGTTTTGACCTCCTCGGTCTTAACGATATTAAGTAAGTAATAATGAACTCATAACAAAGGTGTGAACAATCACATGATTCCCTAATAAATTATTTTTTAAAGTTTTGTATTACCTCCTCACCGGAAAAGGCGAACAAATCAGTTTTGCTTGGTAAGTTAAATCAGTTGTCCTTTCCACGAAAATTCTTAGTCACAAGTTTCAATATTTTTAATTTTATAAGATGATGACTGTATAGCCGTCTCAGAAATCTAAGATCCCTGACTTCTAAAGTCTGCAATAGACCAAATAAAGGCCATTGTTAAATCTAATTGTAAGTTGACATCTGGACGAAGTAGTTCACTACCTGAGGCATCAGCAGGGATAGTAAAACTTAGGGATAAGTAAAATTTGCATAAATATCCTATCACTGAAGATTAGCTTACTATTAGAATTAACAATGGCCATTATTTGGTTTATTGCGGGCTTTAGAAGTTAAGAATCTTAGATTTCCGAGGCTGTATACAGTTGAAACATGTAACTGGATTTTTTTCTCTAAAACGCGCGGGAGAGACAAAAAGATTTATTTATTTTGAAACAACAGGTTTTTGGAAAATGTATCACCCTACATGTGGGCCTCCACGGGCATCGGTTTCGCCGTATCCCTCTCTGTGGTGGGTGCAGCAGGGTAAGCCTCCTTAAGCCACTATAATCATTTTTCTCAGTGGAATTCACACCACTGGTGTGAGCATTGTAGGTGCAGGTGTAAAAGCCCCAAGAATTAAAACAAAAAATTTAATTTCAATTATTTTCTGTGAAGCTGTTGCTATTTACGGCTTGATTACTGCAATTGTTTTATCAAGTTCATTTCAGGTTTGTACAAAAAAAAATTTGAAGTGTTTTGACTTTTGTTTTTAGAAAGCTTCATCTAGCACTGTCATAGAAAACCATCTACTGGGGGCCTATATTATTTTTGGGGCTGGAATTACTGTAGGACTTGTAAATTTATTTTGCGGATTGTGTGTTGGAGTTGTGGGGTCAGGGGCGGCGATTGCTGATGCTGCCAACGCTGCACTGTTTGTCAAAATCTTGATTATTGAAATTTTTGGCAGTGCTATTGGTCTTTTTGGACTAATTGTGGGGGTCTATCTTGTAAGTTTTACAACTTTTTTATAAATTAAACTTACTTTCTTATTTTTTAGACATCAAAGGGTTCAATGGGTTAAGAAGATACGTGTATATTAAGTTAACATGAGAGCAAAAAAATGTAATTTAGGTAGGCTGGGATTACACGGTGATGCCCCTCGCCATTAGAATAGGCCTTCACAAACTGCAGTCCATTATATGCATGACGCATTAGTTGCAGTTTATGTTTTAAGTTTTGATTGGTTAAAGTTTTTTTTTAGCTGACGGCAGGGCGTATCTGTTTATCTCTCCACGCCATCCACGTGTATTATATTTTTGAGGCAATGTATAAAGTTTTTCATTGCCTACTTAAATTATAGATTTTTTCGCTCACCTGTAGTTATGAATTGTTAAGATTGGTGTAGTTGACCAATGAAATACATTTATGATTACATCTTGTTTTTATTGAACTGGAAGGTTGAATCATGTGAACGTACAAAACTCAAAAAAACAATATAAACTCTTAAAAATTGTAACAGTCCAAAAACACTAATAATATCACAATGAAACACCTGAATTGCTTTGTACTAAGTATTAAAAACAATTTTGGTGTTTCGTAATATGAAAAAAGAAAAAACATTATATCTAGTGTATCTACGAAATTTTTACCCAGATAAACTTTATTGTCATTGAAGTCAACTAGGGCTTAACCACAAACATTTAAAAGCGGTGGCTTTGTTCAAGTCCAGATAGTCCAATGCCCGAAACGTAAATCAGGATTAAGAGAGATACTCTTCGCCAAATACATTTACATAAACCTCAAAGTTTAAAAGAAATTACGAATTCCTAAATTCACAAATAAGGCAGATATTTCCATTAGTTCGTCATTTCTTTTAAATTGTCGGAATGTTCAGGTAAATGTGTATGGTGAAAAGCATCATCTTTTAGGGAAATATTAAATCCTTGAAAGCAATTTACGTCTCGGGCATCGGAACATCTAGCATTGATGAGACCCGCCTATTTTATTCTGTGTGGTTAAACTTTAACTGATTTCAATGACAATAATATTTATGATAGGCAAAAATTTCGAAGATATACTATATAATAAAACTGTAACATAAAATATTAACCTAATTATTAATCGACATTATTAAAACCATTAAGCCTAAAATCACAACAGTTTACTACATCACATGAAGTATTGCAAAGTTTTTTTTAATAAAATTTGTTTGGTAAGTGATAAACCATCCACAATACAATGCCTAAAACTACGTAGTATGAAAATACAAAAAGTTGCCACAATTCAAGTAATACAATTAATTAATTTGCTGCAACATGATAATTACAAGCCAAAGAAAAAAAAATTAATACTTTGCACGTAATAATGTAGAACTTTTTTCAGTCTTTTGACTTATAATAATTTCTTAAGTACTACAATATCACAAATGCTTGAAGATCCTAGAAAAGTTTTAAAAGTCTAGCTTTACTCGAAATAATCCCCGGCGGTGTATACTCCCAGGTAAACCCTTTTCCTGCGATCCCCCGCATGAGCTTCCAGAATCCGTACCCGAATCCGTAAAATTATTATCACCTTCAAGACCCCTAAAAAAATCTGCAAAGTTCTCAAACACAGCTTGCATTTAAAAACTTACAAGGCGTTGCGTACTTCATGCAAGGGCCTTCTTGGGGTTTCTACAATATTATTGTTAACACATTTTTGTAACAAAATAAACTGCTGATGAGGTAATTCTTCCTACAATCAATAAAATAACGAAAAAATTTACCCAAATCAAAAACTTACGCAATATTGCTTCCGCGGCTGTTGCATATCCTGCTTTTGTATTTTCCTCAAATTAGGTGTTCTTAACAGTTTTGAAGCCCGTGGCCGCTGCCAATGAGTTGTGCTCATCATTTTCTCAATTGTCACAGCAAACGTTTTCGACACACCTAAAAATTAAAAAATTGAAAATACGCAAAACTCTAATTAGGGCCCTACTAGTTTCCATGGCAATCAGCACCGTGCCGTGATCATTCTATACTAAATCAAATGGATCAAGTCGCACTGTTTTATTTTTGATTCACTTTCGGTTTACAACGCCCAAAAGACAGAATAACTCGCGACGTGAGAACTCTAAGGTTCTAAGTGACATTTAAGGAAATATTCTAATAAATTTTAAGAAAGTATGTAATTATTTTGTGCTTGCGTCTTAGTAAAAACAATGTTAAAAAATTCAAATGACGTAACAATGCCATTTAAAATTTTAAATATTAAGATTTTAATGAGATGGAAGCACAAAATAATTATTTTCCTAAAATTTCGAAATGTCACTTAGAAACTTACAGTTCTCACTGGCAAAGTGTCATTTTCAGAGACTTTTAGTTATTAACAGAGTTCGGTAGGTAATTAGCGATAAAAGAATTTTGAGCTAATTAATAAAAGAAGCAAAGACAGAGATTCGGTAATTTGAAAATCTGGAGAAAAACGTGTAAATCTGGCAACTTTTTTAATTTTTTACCCAGACAACACTGTAACTGACTTATTAATGTTATTATTATTATTAGGTTAAGCTCCGCAGGCAAGGTGCCTATATTAGAAAAAAAATTCCTTCAAAAGTAAGTCATGCGAATATCCTTGTATAGGACATGTTTGAGTTTTAAGATAAATAGTGAAGATTTTTTAAAAATTGTCATTGTATTTTTCTATGTCTTTTATGTGCGTTTGATGAAAAGGTGACAGATAGTGCTAACATATTCCATCCAAAAACAAATGAATTATAGGTCATTTTTCAATTATATACCGTTGTCTGTCTCTTTTCAACACATAATCTATATTACATAGCAACATATACAACAATGTCTTGAAAAGAGACACAACGGTATATAATTAAAAAAATGACCTATATATACAGGGTGTTCCTTAATGATATGCGAATATTTAATGGTGTGAATCTACATAAAAAATTAATGTTAGTTTGCTTTATAAACTATGGTCTAAAAATGTTTCCTTACAAAAACTCAGAGTATTGAAGTTTAGGAGAACAAATGGAAATTAATTTAATTGGAAATAATATTTTCAGAACCGCTTCAGATGTTTCAGTGATATTTAGTACGTAGTGAAAGTTAATAATAATGAATAAAAATTGCATTCTTTAATTATTACATTAATTTTCTCGGACAATAGACCGGTTTTTATTTTTTTACTCAAAAATAGCGCATCGAAGAAAAACAACTCAAGAGAGATCTTATGTTTTAAATTGAACGGGAAATCCAAAAATAATTTTTATTTGAAAAAAAACTATTGGCGTACCATTTTTTTGTTAAAAAATATCGAAGTCAATACCGGTACGCACGCCACTGTTAAAGCTAAAAATTCTTTTTGCATTGAAAAATATGCACCTTTATTAACCTTCACTACGTACTAAATATCACTGAAATATCTGAAGTGGTTTTAAAAATATTAATTAATTTCCATTTTTTCACCTAAACTTCAACACCCCGAGTTTCTGTAAGGAAACACTTTTGGACCATAGTTTATAAAGCAAACTAACATTAATTTTTTATGTAGATTCACTCCCTTAAATATTCGCATATCATTAAGGAACACCCTGTAAATTGTTGACATCTAAATTTGAAAATTCTTTCAAATTTCTTATAACAAATCTTAACTTTTTGTAGCTACACTGAATAATATTCTGTCTTTGATATTGAAGTGTCTAATAAAACGAAGCTCTGAATCGAAACATACCCCAAGATCCATCGCAGTATCACTACGTTTGTACAACTGGATTGGATTTGTTTGATTTTGATATTATTTTTTGAGACCATAGAATTATGCTATCTAAAGCATTTTGCAAAATAATGACATTGTCACATTTATTAATGCGTAAAAATATTTTCATATCATCCGCATAAATAAGACAAGGTACAGTCAGAAGCGTAAAGATTGTCACCCCCATAAAACTCGCCCGGTCGGAAGAGGCTGGACTGAAACCGCACTATAAATCTCTTTAAATTATAAATTTCCATAAATAGCAAAAAAAATGGTGAATGCTATTCGGGCGAGTTATAGAAGTGACAATCTTTACGCTTCTGACTGTACGTCAAGAACTTTAACAATATCATTAATGTAAACGTTAAAAAATAATGGACCAAAAAGTAATCACTGTAGAACACCCGACAACACATGAATCGTTACATAAATCCATTACATGTATACTTATCCAAATTCAAAGTGGTTTTTATGATACTGCAATTGTCATTAGGACCGTCATTATGATGCTATTCAAAGAGTGGTCAAAGTATATTGTAAATCAAATTCGTTTGCTTGAGTCGAGGTCCGGCTAGTACTAGTAAGAAGATTTATGTTTATAATTATAGTTATTGCCCAGCGCCACCTTTCTTTTGTTACTATCATTACCTTTAATACAATAGAACCCTGTCATAAAAACCACTTTGGATTTGAGTAAGTATAAGAAATTGTTTTCTGTCACAAAGATACGACTCCAGAAGTGTTATTAGCTGAGTTGAAAAACTAAATAATTCAAATTTAGAAATTAAGATAGTATGATCGAGTTTATCGAACGCCTTTGAAAAGTCGGTGTAAACAACATCAACCTGAAAACCAAGATCCAATGATTCTGACAAAAACTGACCAAGACAGATATAGAATGACCACGAAAAAAAAAAATGTTATTCATCACATACAGAGTGACATAAAAATATGGAATAAAATTCTTATGTTCTAAGTTAATGTTTTTTTAAAAAAAACGCCGAGACAAGCCGATTTTGTTTTTTTTATTGCGCACGTTTTTCACTTATTTTCAAATTTTTTGACCAACTGTTTTTTTTCCGTGACGTAATTGCCTTTTTTTTTAAATAGCAACCCCTATTTTAGTGTTGAATATTGAAACAACTTTTTTTCTGTGTATAACAATAACAAGTGTTCATTTAAAAAAGTTGTCAAGTGTGCTATGCAAAAACAAAAACATTTTGAAGTATGTCTTGGTTTAATTCGGCTGCTGTACTGTCACTTACGACGACAAATCACGACTGCGCGCGCACTGTGTAGCTGTGTATCAAGTTCCGACATCCCTTCTTCGCTACATTTTCTTTTATCAATATCTCATAGCATAGTAGCATACTTGACAACTTTTTTAAATGAACAGTTGTTATAACATTTGTAGGGTCTAAAATAAAAACTTTAAGTAGTTTAACCAATTTAAATTTTTTTCAAAATAGACGTAATTTTTAATAGAATTACTAAACTAAATGTTCAAATTGGCGTTCTCCTGTTTATTGGCAATAATACAACTAATTTTCAAACTCCGTTAGCACATTATTTTTTATTTCTTTGACTAATTAAGCAGTACTGATTTGTACTTCTTTCTCTTAAATCCTTAATTTTGTTGCAAATATTTATGATCTTAAGTAGCCCTTTAGAAAAAAGGATCAAAACATTATCTAAATAATCTCTGACACCACGGGCATAGTGTAGAGGTGCACCGTCTTGTTTAAACCATACATTAGCTGCTGGTATGTCTAGATCCTGTTTATTGCAAAAAGTTCCGCTAATGCTGGTACTAACGTGTCGCAAAGAACATCCAAATAAACTTGTCTAATCAACGAGACGTCAAAAAAATACGGTCCTAAAATGTGATTAGCTCAAAAAAGACACAATTGGCATATGGGTCGATAGAAAATTTGCACTGTATGAGAGAAACTAATACTTGTCACAACACCCACAAAAATTGAATGTTTAGTGTGGTTTTGTCAAATCACATTTTAGGATATCAATGATGTAAGGGAATCAGTACCGCTTAATTAGTTAAAAAATGATAAATAATGTGCTAACGTAGTTCGAAAATTAGTTGTATTATTACTAAGACACGGAAAGACGTCAATTTGAACATTTAGTTCAGTAATTCTGTTAAAAATTGCGTCTATTTTGAAAAATTCAATAAAACATCGAAATTGGTTAGATTACTTAAATTTTTCATTTTAGGCCCTACTAATGTTATACTGTTATACGCAGAAAAAAAAGTAGTTACAATATTCAACACCAAAAATAGGGGTTGCTATTTAAAAAAAATACCGATTATGCTACAGCAACAAACCAGTTGGCCAAAAAAATTTGAAAACAAGTGAGAAACGTAGGCAATAAAAAAAACATAATCGACCTATCACGGCGTTTTTGTAAAAAAACATTAACTTAAA
Source organism: Tribolium confusum (assembly GCA_029207805.1). Taxonomy (NCBI): domain Eukaryota; kingdom Metazoa; phylum Arthropoda; class Insecta; order Coleoptera; family Tenebrionidae; genus Tribolium; species Tribolium confusum. Next base: position 9,473,694 of record JALGAY010000010.1, on the reverse strand, counting down.
AAATATGAATTTTATTTCATACTTTTATGTCACTCTGTGTAAGTCTTTTCACATAATTATTGTTAATTGCTTTGAATAGAAGTGCTTCATAGATTTTCGAAAAATTTGTTAGAACAACAGGTCTATAATTCTCAATACAATTCTTATTGCCTTTTTCATAGATGAATGTAATTAGTGAATTTTTCTATGTAACAGAATAGATGCATCATTTTATAGAAATATTAAAAATTATTGCTAAAGGTCTAACCAAAAAATTTTCGAATGTTTTTATCATGAATTCTGGAATACAGTCAGCACCGGAGGTAACTTTAATTTATTTAAAACGTGTAAAACTTCGTTTTTAGTAAATTCATTTAGATAAAGAGTATTAAGTTCATCTAAATAATTGTTTTTACCATAGTTAGAAGACATAAGTGAAGTTTAGGATGAGGAGAAGTTATCCGCAAATGCATTTACAATTTCTTCAGAACTTTTATATTTTATTCTGAATCATTCAGAGTCATAGTAAATGGTAAATTATTATTGTTTGATCTTTTACAATTAGTTTTAATGTAACGCCAGAAAAACTTATAATTTAATTTAATCTTCCGCCTTTTTTATGAAGTTTTTGTGACTATCTCTTATGTCTGACTTTATAACGTTTATACGGGCAAAAAAGGCAGAAAATGAAATTAAATCACTTATTAAAAATGTCAATTCTTGATAGTAGCAATCTTGAATCTTATCATCATAGCAATATTGTTACTGCTAAACAAATTTCATTGGCTGTTGCCGCAGTAAATAAACATTGCTATTTTAACAATATAGCTATTTCAGAACAGAAGTGAGGGCATTATGATAAATTGTATATATTTATATTATTAAAATAAAAAAATATCTCTGCAAATGTTATTGTGGCCTGTGACTTTGAATACCTACATAAAAAAATTAAAATAATAAGGGTGCCTTTCCGCAATTAACAAAAAACATGATGCATTGTTTTTATAATTTTTTTGTGGAGGCAGTACCAGCTCTCAGCTCCAGGCTCCAGAGTGACTCCAGTGTCCAGTGTGGCTTCAGCCTGTGGGCAGGTCGGTCAGGCGGCCTTACTCCCGAATGCTGATTTGTCTTAGGTGATGTTTTGATTGCGTAAAAAGTCTTAATTAGTTTATTAGTGATTAATTAAATAATGAATTTACAGTGCGTGATTGTATGTACCTAATAATAAAGTGTCGTTTGGATTGTGCCAGGTACTTTTTCGAAATTCACATTTTGGATAGTTGCAGTGAAGAGGGTAAGTAATATTGTTAAAACAAATGCTAATTTAGTAGATTATTTATTGACAAGGTTTTTATAATATGAAATACCGATTCCTCAAGTGTCAATGAATATTTTTATTCTAATAAGAAAAGCTGGTAATGTTGACAAAACATGAAATATCTTTATGGAGCACACTCATTCGGCATTGAAATTATTCCCAAAACAAAATATTGTAAATATGCTATGGTTTGTGCTCTCTGTCAATTTATAAACAAATTAAATGAACAGGGCTAAGTAAATAAAAAAATAATTTAATATCTAATTATGATGATGACAACAAATGATGTTTCTGGGTAACCTTTTATATTGCAAATTGAATTCGGTGAATCCGACGTTTCCGTGAAAAATTGTTTTTGTTCAAAGTTGTAATAAGAAAAAAGTGTGCCGATCTTTCTTTTCCAATTTTCAAGAAAATTGACCCCACCAAATTCAGAGAAAGACTAAAAAACAAGAGACAAAGAAAAAAGGAAGTCAGTTGCCAGCTATATTAAGGCTGTTGATACGGTGCCGTTTTTCAGTTTTCAAAAAATAACTTTTTTATTATGCTTTTCTCAGAATTAAATTTTTGTAGAAATATGTATAGCATGCATACTTTTAGTGTAATGTTTATGATTTTTTTCTAAAGATTTCATTTTTCGAGAAAAACAATAAAAATTGAGACATTTAAAAAATGTTTTACATTTTGAAAAATTAAAAAACAGTACACCAAAGAGAAAATAATTTGCAGTCCGCAACACTTTTCAGTTTTTTGATCGGATAACAATTAGCCGAGTAATTTTGTAATAAAGTACCCGATTTCTGCAAACAATGCGTTGACTGTGACCTGGGAGAGGGCGATATTATACCATCGAAGTCATTTATGAGTTCCTAAAATTGAACCATAAATGTTCCAAATAAATTAAATTCTTATTGTTTGGTGTATCCTGTGTTTGTGGTTTCTTCCGCGTCGACTTTGCCGAAAACGTATAAACACCCTTAACTGTTTCTTAAAAAATAAATACACAAGCACACCAAAATGCGTCTCATTTATCCGTGAGTGACATTTTTCAAATTTACCTACATTAAATAAACAACGCGAAATTCCATCTCTGAGTAACTTCAGACCACGTTATCAATGGGCGCAATATTATTTTACCTCCTACATACAGTGTGTAAAAGCCAAATGGAATAAATTCATTATTTCAGTTACTGTACATATTTATAAAAAATCTCGAAACACGTCAAATTTAAATTATAAATTGACATTCTTCAATGTGAAAATGCGATCCCTAATTTCAACCCCCTACGAATGACAGGTACAACCCCCAATTTTTTAAATGGAAAGTATAAGCTTGTGATATATCGTTTGAAAGGTCTTTATTCTCTACTCAAAAGTGTTATTGTTCTCAAGTTTATCGCAAGAATAAAGATAGAATTAAATTTCGCTGTAATATACTCAAAATGTAAAATGTAATGGAAAATGTTGCCAAAACGTTCGCGATGAAGATTTTAAACATCTACTTTATTAAAATTTACAGTTCTTTTTAGTGTTTTACATTTTTTCCCATTTAAAAAATTGGGGGTTATACCTGTCATTCGAAGGGGGTTGAAGGTAAAGATCGCATTTTTACGTTAAATAATGTCAATTTATAATTTAAATTTGACGTGTTTCAAGATTTTCTATAAATATGTACAGTAACCGAAATAATGAATTTATTCCATTTGGCTTTTACACACTGTATAATAACACTAGTCTACAAAATTAAACTTTAGTTCTGTCCTTCGAATGAAATATATTTTTTTGCATAAGCTACTAAGGGTAGTTAATACATATTTTTTTGTTTTCAACACGTCACACTTCTCAGAAAAAACGTTTTTTTTTTACTTTTTCATGTAAAATGTCATTATTTGACTGACGATGACGACTATATTTCTAGACCAATTTTAAGTGTGAGACAGGTATTGGGCGGTAAAGACCATGAAATTCTGCATGGTCTTTAAACTGCTGCAAGTGCTTTTGCCCTAAGAAACGCGGTTTAAAAGTTATATCCAAAAAAAATGTTAACTTTCAATAGTTTTGTTGTTCGTAAAATGTCATTTTTTCTGGGGTATACTTCTTCTAAAATTATTTAAAAAATAAAGTTATTTATTTTATGAAATTATGAGTGGCGTTACCATTCCTTCATAATTTTTTTCCGGAAAACTCTGGAAGTATGAGTGACAAACATGGCGAGTGACTTCATCAAGATCTGAAAGTATTTGCAAAAAATGTCAAGGATTTTTGAATGAGAACATCCTAGGCTATTGAATAACTTAAATAATTTTATTTTTTAAATAATTCTAGAAGAAGTATACCCCAGAAAAAATGACATTTTGCGAACAACAAAACTGTTGAAAGTTAACATATTTTTTTGGCTATAACTTTCAAACCGCGTTTCTTATGGCAAAAACTCTTACAGCAATTTAAAGACCATTAAATTCTGCGCCCAATACCTATCTCACACTTATAATTGGTCCAGAAATATAGTCGTCATTGTCAGTCAAATAATGACATTTTATATGAAAAAGTGAAAAACAAAACGTTTTTTCTGAAAAGTGTGACGTACTAGCGGAAAACAAAAAAAAATATGTTTTAGCTACCCTTAGTAGCTTATGCAAAAAAAATATAATTCATTCGAAAGACATAACTAAAGCTTAATTTTGTAGACTAGTGTAATCTTTTTATTCTATTCTACCATGCTATAAGCACTAAACAAATACATAATTTTGATTCTATTGTTCGTAAAAAAATAGTGTTAACTGTGCCTACCATTATCAAAAATAAATCATAGTAACCCTAAAAATATGACAGAAAAACGTATTTTTTGCTATAGGGTGAAAATTTTTTGTATCGGCCCGCATTTGTCATTTATGCATTTAATTTATAAAAACAGTTGTATGTAACACAGGCATAAAAAGTATTAGCAGCTCTTAGCTTTTTATGCTGCCTTTGTTGCCAAGGAAGGATTCAATGTTTTAAAACCTCCGTAATTTGAAAACAGAATATGGGACTCAAATGCTGTTGTAAGAGTTTCTCCCCCCACTTATTTCCGAAACAGTTTATGGTATGAATAAATATTGTTACAATAAATGAAATATTGCAGTGTGGTAATAAATCTACAAATTACAATGTTATTACAGTTTCAGTTCAGCTGTAGGTTCATTGATATGAGGAACCGTTTTCTAATTTAAGATTTCATAAAGTCCTCAGAAAGATATATCGTGTTTACGACTTAATCCGGTATTTAACTTTCACTACTTTTATGAACATCTAACCGCAAACCATCATTTTTGTACCCCAAAAAAAGAGATAAACAAATTTCGTCAATGCTGGAGCAGGCCCAGAACGTGCTAAGCATGGTCCTGGTGTTAAAATGGCCATAAACTTATTAAAGAGTAAAAACCATAAAACGTTATAAACACGATATATCTTTCCGAGGACTATACATACAATGAAACTATTGCTCATTTAATGAATTGTTATTCATAGATCAATGATCAAATTATTAATTTTACACAAAAAAATAATACATAAACAGACCTACATAGATTTAATTGTTAAACCAAAATTGCAGGCAAAACAAATAATAAATTCAAGAAGAAATTACATAGCTTAGCTAAAATAAGAGAATTATCTGGTGAATTACTGTTAGTACCATATGTTTATTATAATTTTTGATCATAGGCTGCCATGAAAAGGAAAAATTCTAAAAACGTAGCGCCTAACTTATTTCACTTGATAACACATAACTTCACTTTTTTCATGTTTTCAAACACATTGATAAGAGTTGCAGGAGTAATATTGTTTATATCTTTCTGAATACGGTTTTTTAGTTGCTCAATATTTGTTAGATCAAAAAATCAATTTTAGAGACTGGCTCTCTAAAAATGATTTCTTCTGGAAATTTATTACTTTTGACAGTGACAGCAAAATGACATTTATCAATTGAACCAATTTAGGCGCTACGTTTTTAGAATTTTTATTTCTCATGACAACCTCTGATCAAAAATTATAATAAACATATGGTAGATACTATCAAATATAAAAGAACGATTGAAAATTTAAACGATTTACATACTCATTAATGTAAGATTTTAAATTTACGTGACACAGTCTTCCAAAACATTTCTTTGGACTTTATTTATTGTTGTTTGATGTAATTGCTCAATTACACTATTAAGTATAATTCACCTGTTAAAATTTTAAAAACTAATACATAAATGAAAATTCATCGTTAATATTTTTTACTGGGTAAAGAGCAGATCTTAATCTCAAACCATTCATGAAATAAGCGTCAGTTTTTTATCAAATGCAAAAACCTTCGCGAAAAATCGAGTTATGCAAATATATTTTTTTTCAATTTGCGTATTTAAGATTCCCGGAAAAAGGAAGCAAATGTGCTGCGCAAACATCAACAAATTATTATTATTATAATTTTTTTGACCTAAACCTAGGCTTCTTTGTCAATTTTTTTAGGTTTTCAACAAATTTTGTATCAACAAATTCAGCAATAATTCGAACCTAGTTTTAAGAATTTTAGGAAAACTGATTTTTATGTAAGTTTTTAACTCAACTCCAAATCGTTTTGGCTCGTTTTTACAATCTCTCTCACCATCCAATGACGCTCTAGCGGTTGATATACGCATGGGATGTGGCTTGCGATAGAAGACGTATTAATGAGAAAATTAGAAGAGGCTCAAGTTTAAATTATCTTATGACCTAAAGTCGTTAAAATGCCCAAATTGTTACTACAATCCAATATAACAAATTAATAGTCGCGTCAAATAAGTTTATGAACACTTTTTTTGCTATTTTAACGACTTATTACTTACTCCTGGATTTATGTACTTTGTGCTATTGTGTGTTTTTATTTTATCTCAAATTATGGTATACAAATCCAATAGATTCATGTAAAATTGTTTTCCGTTCATAAATTTTAATGAAACTCAACTTAATCTAAAGTTAAACATTATTTAAAAAAAGTGTGATATTAAAATTATAAATTTAAACTATCTAAATTGCAGGCTTTAACAGAAGCAAACATCTTTACTACAAATTATTGTTATCATTTATTCAATTAATGTATCTATAGTATTTGGCGAATCTTCTTGCTGATGCTGGAGTAATTGAATTGTATTAAAACCAGCAAAATATAAATTATATTATTTTTTAAAATTATGCTTTTTTGGCATTTTGGAAGTAGGACAGTACAACAGATATTCGTGATATCGAAAATTTCCACAGCCTCCTATGCCCTATAATCATTTATAAACACCTTGTAGATGCAATTTTTTTTTTTCATATTAAAAATAGATTGACATTAAAGGCTTCTTAACTTTATAGATATACAGTGAGAACCATTTGTATGGAATAACTTTGATAAAAATTCAGGGATTTGTTTGTCAGGAAAACGCTTGAACATGTATCCTGTTATTTTTCAACTCGCATTTTGGATATACAGGGTGTCTCAACATCGAAATACAACCCTCAACTTTGAAATTTTAAATAAAAACCCTAATTTTTTTAGCATATCTGAATTCTACGTATAATTTTGCCTATTTTTTATGTGGCAACACTATGTCAATTTTCAGTTGTTTTTGAAAAAAAGGCATGAACCATTTGAAATGAATAAATGCCATAAAAATTTAGGAATTTGTTTTTCAGAAAAACGTATTTTGTTATTTTTAAACGCGCATTTTCTGACAAAAAAAATGGATATACAGAATGTCCCAAAATTGAGATACAACCCTCAACTTTAAAATTTCAAATGAAAACTTATTTTTTTTAGCTTATCTGAATTCTACGTATAATTTTGCGTATTTTTATGTAGCACACACTATGTCGATTTTCAGTTGTTTTTGAAAAAAAAGCGTAATTTATTTGAAATAAATAAATTCGATAAAAATTCAGGTATTTATACGTAGAATTCAGATATGCCAAAAAAAAATGGGGTTCTCAAATAAAATTTCAAAGTTGAGGGTCGTATCTTAATTTTGGGACACCCCTGTATATCCATTTTTTTTTTGTCAAAAAATGCGCATTGAAAAATAACAGGACAGGATTCCAAGCGTTTTCCTGAAAAACAAATCCCTGAATTTTTATCGAATTTATTCATTTCAAAAGGTTCACGCCTTTTTTTCAGAAACAATTGAAAATCGACATAGTGTGTGTTACATAAAAATACGCAAAAGTTGAGGGTCGTATCTCGATGTTGGGACACCCTGTACATTCAACTTTTTTGTCAAAAAATGCGCATTGAAAAATAACATGATACGTGTTTAAGCGTTTTCCTGAAAAACAAATCCCTGAATGTTTATGGAAGAAATGGTTCACACTGTATTACTCGTAATTTATTATATAAAATTTTAACATAACGTCCGTGTTCGTTTAGAACTTCGCTAGTCTCTTTGTTCGTCCGAAATTTGGTATATTGGTTTTTACGCTAATTAGGATTCATTTGTGGTGCAAATAATGATGCTCTAAATTTAATTTCCTATATTAAAAGTATTAGGTTGCCCTATTTTACTTTGCTGTTCGAAATTATTAGAGAACTTTTTGAGAAGCGCTGAACTATGCCTCAACCTGTCACTTATTTACATTTTCTCCAAGTACTTTTTCTGAGAATTGTTTTGTTTTGAAAACATTTAATGAATCGGGCAGTTGTGTCTTTGATCTAACAATAGAAAGGAGCATTATCAAATATACGGTGATGTATAAAAACGATGTAAATTAAAAAATATTACAGTAACACTTCTTAAGAAAAAAATAAATAAGTGCAGGAAATTGCTGATTTGATTACAGCTAAACAAAAACTGAAATTCTTTGTGTTTGTAACACTTTCTAATAATAATAATTAATGTATTTCGAGAAATTCGAATAATTGAAAATGTTTAGACGACCGATGGCGTCACAACCTAATAAAAGACTAAGTTGTTGTTGGAACATACCTATTGTTTACAATCTTGCAAACTGGTCCACTTTATTTATTCTTCTTGAAATTTTAAGGTGAAAAATAATTAGTTTGCAAGGTTTTAAACAATAATATTGTTTATTCTTCTAGTAAATTTGTTTAGTCTTCATTTGTGACACGCATTTCTAATCCAAATTAGATATCTACAGTTAGAGGAAAATAATGAAACATACAATGCTTTAAGATTTTAGACGTTTCATATTTTTTAAAACAGAATAAGTATTTTAGTAACCCAAAAAGTCAAGTTAAATCTAAACTAACATTTCCCCTTTTTTTTTGGAAGGTAGTTGTAAACCGGAAATGTAAAAAATTAAATAGATGACAATTGAACATAAATTCTTACCAAGCTGCATTAAAATAAACTAATAATTTATATAGAATAACCCTTGAAATTGAGGAGTGTCATACCTGCATAGAATGATGGAGGAAGGCATTGTTTCCGTATTTGGTGCCACAAAGGTCCAAATTCAGGTAACTCTATATTTGTTGCCAATTCTAATAAACTTATTCCTAGACCAAAAATATCACAGGAATAAGTGTAAATACCGTCTAAGACCTCACAGGCTAAATATTTAGCATCTCCATCGGAGATCGTCGAGATTTTTTCTCCATTGTGCTAAAATAAATTTCAATAATGAATAAATGAATATAATATCTAAATGATGAAAGAATTAAAAATCCAAGTCAAACTCACAAGTTTAGTGAAACAAATTCTTACTTAAAAGTGGCAGAGCGCTTTCGAGAGAAGTTGTGTCTCATCATCAGTACCCAAAAAATAATAATGTCAAAACGAAAATTATAGAAAGTTATAGAAAATTGAAAAAAAAAACTTTTGTCAAGAATACATTAAAACATAACAAATAAAAATGTATACTAAAAATAGAATAAATCATTATATTTAGTAAAAAAATATGTTGATCGATCTGACAGGTAAAAACACCCAATAAATCCAAACAGTTTACTTTGCGCGTTTAGACAACAATGTTGTAACCCTCAGGTTGGCAATTAAACTGCTTAATTAAACAGTTAACTCACAATTAATTAATCCTCAGGTAGGGAATTAAACTGATTAATTAAGCAGTTTAATTCCCCACTTGATTATAACAACTTTGTTGTCGAAACGTGCGTCATGCAAAGTAGATTGTTTGTTTGTCAATTATTGGGTATTTTTACGTTTTATACTACCCACCAAGAAGATCCAACAAGAAATTTATCGATCTGACTTCTGACACATCAAATAAATAAATAACTACTCTCGATAGCACTGCGCCATTTTTTAAAAAAAATACTTTCATCGAATAAAATGAATTCTTTCTAGAATTTTTCAGTAACTCACTTTATTTAAATCAACTAGGAGTCCAAAATCCGCCAATTTGTAAAAGCCCTGGCTCATCATAATGTTCCCGGGTTTCACATCAAGATGTATGAAATTCTTGCAATGCAAAAAATCTAAAGCTTTCAGCATATCGTAGAGTATTTCCCACAATTGTGGCTCTGCGACTTGTTGAGCAGTTGTTGCATATTGAGCCAAACTCAAATTGCAAAACTCCATCATAATGTAAACAATTTTAACTTCCTCCCAAGCCATAAAAAATTTAACAAAATTACCATGTTCGCCAATTTTTTCATAATTTTCGACTTCGGCGTACCCGTACTGAGAATTATGAGAAGATTTTAGTTGTTTTACTGCGTAAAAATTTGCGTCTTCTTTTGATTGGACTTTATAAACGATTCCAAAAGAACCTTCTCCAATTACACGGTCTTTGATAAAGATTTGAGTAAAGTAACTCCGGTCTATATTAGGATTGTACAACGGACTTAGATTGACTGAAAAAAATAAAATGTGTGAATGTTGTGTGAGTGTACAGCGAGGGGTTGACCACTAACAAAAATTGTGTAGACTCATTTACTACATTTACTCTTCATTTAGTACATTTACCACATTTACTCCTCATTTACTAACATTGACTACATTTACTCCTCATTTACTACATTACTAACATTTACAACATTTACTTTACATTTGCCATTTGTGTTAGATTTTGTGCATATGAATTTGCTAATATCTTTAAACATTTTTATTAAAGGTTTTCCACGAAGACTTAGCTATTGGATAAAACGAGGTATAGAGTGATTCATGATCAAGAAAATAGTTTAATTTTTTAAAATTTTTCGCAACCTTATTTGGTCCTTGGACAAAAATATGCGTTTATCTCGATTTGATGTTTGGTCCAGATACTTTTCCGTTTACATCGTGATATCTCAGAAACTAAAAACGATCAAAAAATTAAAAAAAAAAAAAAAAAATTAAACCCTATTTTATATTTTTAAGGGCACTATTTAATTTTGTATAGAATTAAAAACAAACATTTGCACATTTTTTGAGGCCCTATTCCTCTATTTTTTCCTATTTTTTATTTCTCACTTTTTATCACACCATTTCGCTCATGTATAGAAATTCTACGGTGGAGATTATGTAATTCTAAATAATCTGTACAGCCGTTGCAGTTTTTATATAGGCATTTTATAAATTCAGTAATATTAATTAGTATTTATGGTGGATAATTTTTGTTTACTATGACATACAGGCTGTCCCAACGGTCTGAAAAAGCTCTATAACTTGTTTATTTTAAGAAATATTGATTTTTTCTTTATTTTAGATTATAGTTGCGTTTCTGCTGCACATTTTAAAAATATTGCGGTTTATATACAGGTGTCCCAATATTAAAAAACCACTAAAGTTATGTTTTTTTAAATGGAATCTACTTAGTTTGATTTTATTTTTGGATTCTATGCTAAATTACAAATAACTTTTACAAAGGTTGTTTTCATTTATCTGTTGTCAATTTTGATTTGTGGCGCTTTTTTTACCAGGATTTTTGAAATGCTGGGGTCTGTCTAAAAATTCGTACTTTCTAAATGCTTCCACACAAGTTAAAGTAAGTAACGCCGCTTGATTCCTGAATGTTTGCCGCATCTTTTAAGTGTTTACTCAACAACCTGCTTAGTGGCATGTGCCTACTGCAATTTTTTAAACATGACAAAATAAAAATGCCGAAAACTCATTTTTTTCAAATGGCACCCTATTTTTATTATTGTACCAATCAAAAGATCTTTTGATAAGCTTTCCATAAATATAAGGTTTGTATAGTCTAGTGTAAAATTCTGCAGATACGAGCACAACGTCTAACCAGAAGTGGACACAATGTATAAAAATGTGTAATAAAATAGATTCAAAACTTAAGATAATAGTTTACTCTTTAAGTTTTACATATCATCTCATATTTGCAAGCCTATTCACCTATTAACTTCTACACTAATAAATCGTCGACTGAAAGTAGTTAGTCTAACAATAAGACAAAAATTAGATTTACCCCCATTTAAAATGAATCATTGCTCTCACCTTAAGTGTCAGAAATTATTGTGCAAAATTCTGGTATGAAATAAGCTAAAAAGTCTGTGTTTTGTGCTAGAAATATAGTACGCAGAGTTAAACAATTTAATTTTAGTCTTCCAGTGACGAACCATTATGGCAAAATTAATATTCAATTCTGAAAGGTTTGACACTTTAAATGACACAATTCTCAGACATGATCCCTATATTTTACGAACAATTTTTTTAACATATTGTGCACTTTCAGTGTCAATTTTCACTCAAGTTTTAGGTCGAACTGCTCTGTCTCTTGTTATAAGTGATTTCGTTAACTAATTTCTCAACTTTTCTGTAGTTATGGGAAAAAATATCAGTAATTGCTTAGAACAGCCGAAATTCTTTCTTAAAAGTAACACTGACAGAGAATATGTTAAGAAAAATATATTATTTCTTTTGTATCCAACTGAAATTTCATGAATTTTGAATCGCTTGATATAATAAAAAATAGATAAATTTAAAAAAACTTATATTTTATACATTTATTCTCGTATGGCTTTTAAAGATACAAATAGAAGAAAATGCAATAATACGCAGTAATAAGATTAAGTAAACATTTTTATTTTCTATACATACAGTGAAACCTCTATAAGTCGAACCTCTGTAAGTCAAAATATTCTTTAACTCTATTCTGTAACTTAAATCATAATTAACTTAAAACATAATTCTAAAACTTCTCTAAGTGCAACTATTTTGGGGTCTTTTCATGCAAGAAATCCTCTTTAAGTCGAATTTTTTGGGCATGACCTCTAGGCTACAGCCCCTGGACCAAGGAATTATCAAGGAATTTAAAAAACATTATCGTCGCAGAATTTTCCAAATGTTTTTTGAGGCAATTAAACAAAATCGCCCTACTCCAAAAATTTCTCTTCTAGATTGTATAAACAATATTTCGGCAGCTTGAGACCTTGATGTTACAAGAAGTACAATCAAAAACTGCTTTAGGCATGCTGGTTTTGGGTTTTTTGATGGTTGGGAAGAAGAAGAATTGCTGCCATTATCCCAACTAAAAACACAGATTTCAAATGACGAGCCGACAATTGCACAAGATCAATTTCAGACGATACTGCGACATCTTGCTGATCCTAGTGAAATCACTCTGAACGATTACATGGAAATTGACAACGATATTGTAACTTTCGAATTTACAACAGACACTGAAATTCTAGAATCTGTAAGTAATCGAGCAGAATCGGAGGAAGATGAAGAAGATAATCTCAACGAAGTGGAACTTGCCAAGCCAACAAGACTCGAAGCAAGAAGCGCTTTGGAAGTGTTGAAAAATTACTTTTTATTCAGGAAGACTTACCGGATGACTTCTTCAAAAACCTTGCCGAAGTTGAAAGATATTTAACAAAACCAAATTATATTATTAAGCAAACTCTTTCAACCTATTTTACAAATAAAATTTAAAAGAAATTTACAATCTACATTATGTATTTTAAATATGTATTTAGAACAAATATGCTTGGCAGATGATGGTTCGACATATAGAGGTTCCACTGTAGTAACAAAGTGTTAATTATAAAACAAAATCGTAAAATGTTTTGTAACTAAATATTCTTTTTAGTTCTTTACTTAAAGTAGTTTAAAGTAATTTTATTTCGATCATTTTTCAGTAATTATCATTGTTAAAGTGCCGATGATGTTTATAGGTCCGTAGAAGATATATTCTTCATCTACAATTTGCACGTTGTCTGATTTAGACGAAATAAAGTTGTTTAAAAAAACTAAAAATTTAACTTTATACCTTTTATCTGGTAATTTTGTACTACCATATGTTTATTATAATTTTTGATCAGAGGCTGTCATGAGAAACAAAAATTCTAAAACCGTAGGGCGTAACTTATTTCACTTGATAATAAAATCATTTTACTGTCACTCACAAAGAGATTTGTTTTTGATTTTCCAGTACCTTTCTTCCGATTGACGCTGACGGTCTCTCGAAAGGACGTGATAGTGTTTTCCAAACTGGTATAAAAATTTGACTCTGTTATGATTTTTTCTGGAAATTTCTCCCGAAACTCGTCAAAACAAAGTCTTGATGAGTAAACCCATTCTCCATTCGCTAAGTGTCCATTACGCAAATATGATTCTATTAAAAAAAAATCTTCTGTTCTGCAGTAAACACCATAATTCAAATCAAATCTAAATTTTACTTTTGACAGTGACAGCAAAATGACATTTACGAAGTGAATTTATCTAGGCGCTACGTTTTTAGAATATTTGTTTCTCATGGCAGCCTCTGATCAAAAATTATAATAAACATATGGTATTACTTCGATGTACCAGCTATCAAAAATGCAATTAAAAAATATAAGATGCTATTTAAAAAAACAAAGTTGATGTCGGTATCTCATTTATGGGACACTCTGTATATAAAAAAATGTTTTCAAAAAAAATGGGCAATCTAAAAATAAAATTGACCTGTTGAGCGATTGTTTTAAACATAAATAGTTTTGAAGTTATTTTAGATGTTCCATACTTTTGCCGCTCACTGTATATTACATAACATTACACCTTGGTTACATATAAAAAAAAGAAATGCGGCAGCTAACCATGTGTTATTTGTAAAGCTCGCACGAAATATGGGAACAAAAACGCTTTTCAGTCGTCTAGCTAACTACTCGCATCTGTCACGCGATAAAACATTGAAACTTGAATTGGTCGATAGTAGTACTGAATTAGTACCGCTATCGACCAATTTAAGTTTCAATGTTTTATCGCGTGGCGGGTACGAGTAGTTAGCTAGACGACTGCAAAGGGTTTTTGTTCCCATATTCCCACCGAGGTCTAGTTATTTGTTACTAACACATGAAACTGTTCTAATTATCTGTTTTCATCACTTTCAGTAATTTTTCTCGATGTTTTTAAAGAAAATATCCAATTTGCAATAAGTTTTTAAACATCTCTGCTATATTCTTGCAAATTATGGGCAAGTTGTATATCATTTCCTCCACTCAACTTCCTACTTAAAGATCGTCTTGTAGTAGTCTCTATTGTCGAAGTTCCAGGTTGGAGTCTTGACTTCAAATTTTTTCACATTTATATAGTCCTGGTATTAATGATCCAGAAAAATCAATAAAACAATAAATTCAGAGCATACCAGTAGCGTAGCCATAACAGATAAAAATTAATTAACATACCATTATCATTTATATCTTTTAAACAGATGAAAAACATTTAATATTTAAATTGCAGACCTCTCAGAAGACTTTTTACGACGACCTGAAAAGCCTATCATCCATGATTATGTAATAACTTTTTAAATTTTAAAGTTGCGTTATAAAATACATAATCACCCCTAATTATTTCAACATTGGGTATGAATAATACATTATGTTTACATATTTAATATTTTTTTATTTATTGTTTAAAATTTTATTGTACGCTCAAAGGTACGCACCATTTAGCAAATATTTATCAAAAACAATTCATAGAATAGAACAGACATAATAATGGATTATTCTGGAAGTTGCTGGTGTTTATAATATTGTCGCTTATTTATTGTTTGATAATTTTTCTAAAAAAATTCTAGTCCTTGTTATACCATATGTTTATTATAATTTTTGATCAGAGGCTGTCATGAGAAACAAAAATTCTAAAAACGTAGGGCGTAACTTATTTTACTTGATAATAAAATCATTTTACTGTCACTCACAAAAGGATTTGTTTTTGATTTTCCAGTACCTTTCTTCCTATTGACGCTGCCGGTTTCTCGAAAGGACGTGATAGTGTTTTTCAAACTGGTATAAAAATTTGACTCTATTATGATTTCTTCTAGAAATTTCTCCCGAAACTCGTCAAAACAAAGTCTGGATGAGTAAACCCATTTTCCGTTCGCTAAGTGCCTATTACGAAAATAGGATTCTACTAAAAAAATCTTCTATACTGCAGTAAACCCCATAATTCAAATTAAATCTAAATTTTACTTTTGACAGTGACAGCAAAATGACATTTACGAAGTGAATTTATCTAGGCGCTACGTTTTTAGAATATTTGTTTCTCATGGCAGCCTCTGATCAAAAATTATAATAAACATATGGTATTACTTCGATGTACCAGCTATCAAAAATGCAATTAAAAAATATAAGATGCTATTTAAAAAAACAAAGTTGATGTCGGTATCTCATTTATGGGACACTCTGTATATAATAATAATAATAATACTTTATTAACGGCATCATCATTTACAGCCTTTACAATAAACAAAACAATTAAAGATTACAAGATTCATGTTATAAATTTGTTGAGATTATTCTTAAAGTTATTAAAAGATGGTGCAAAAAAATCAATTTCACTACAGACACTATTGCATATTGATAAAATTGAATTTAAAGGTGAAAATAATGCATAATTAGTGCTGCAGCAATATTTAAAAATAAAATGTTATTATTACAAAATAACAATATGTTAAAAATAACCAAAAAAATAATATTTTATTCAAAATTAAATATATTGAAAACTAAACGTAGTTAAAAGAAAGTGCTGGGTCAATTTGTAGATAATATGTAAAACTATAGATCAGTTTAATGGTGATCAAATTATTTTAATAAATAACAAAATTATAAAGGTAGGACTATAAAAAAAATCAAATTCTTTAAATAAGATGTCTAAAAAACTTTGTAACGTAACAAATAAACAAAAACTTTATACGGAATTTTAGAGAATTTTATTCCCTTTCAGATGGTGTATAACTTGTAAGTACTTAATCAGTAGGGTTAATATTACGACTGCAAAACAATGAACTGGACGTTCCGTAGTAGATTAAGGTAGAGAGGCCTCTTAAGTATGTAATAACTTTTTAAATTTTAAAGTTGCGTTATCACCCCTAATTATTTCAACATTGGGTATGAATAATACATTATGTTTACATATTTAATATTTTTTTATTTATTGTTTAAAATTTTATTGTACGCTCAAAGGTACGCACCATTTAGCAAATATTTATCAAAAACAATTCATAGAATAGAACAGACATAATAATGGATTATTCTGGAAGTTGCTGGTGTTTATAATATTGTCGCTTAATTATTGTTTGATAATTTTTCTAAAAAAATTCTAGTCCTTGTTATACCATATGTTTATTATAATTTTAGATCAGAGGCTGTCATGAGAAACAAAAATTCTAAAAACGTAGGGCCTGACTTATTTTACTTGATAATAAAATCATTTTACTGTCACTCACAAAAGGATTTGTTTTTGATTTTCTAGTACCTTTCTTCCTATTGACGCTGCCGGTTTCTCGAAAGGACGTGATAGTGTTTTTCAAACTGGTATAAAAATTTGACTCTATTATGATTTCTTCTGGAAATTTCTCCCGAAACTCGTCAAAACAAAGTCTGGATGAGTAAACCCATTTTCCGTTCGCTAAGTGCCTATTACGAAAATAGGATTCTACTAAAAAAATCTTCTATACTGCAGTAAACCCCATAATTCAAATTAAATCTAAATTTTACTTTTGACAGTGACAGCAAAATGACATTTATCAAGTGAATTAATCTAGGCGCTACGTTTTTAGAATTTTTGTTTTTCATGACAGCCTCTGATCAAAAATTATAATAAACATATGGTATTAGAGGCCGGTTTACAAAACGCGTCTCTAACTTTAATTGCCCTTAAATAAATAATTCACGATTCTATCTAACCAATCAAATGTCAGATAAACCGACTTAGTCGCGAACTAAAAGTTAATTGCAATAATCACAGTCTTCACCAAAAATGTTTATTTTCACTGCTAAAACAGTTGCTTTACGTCCTTAATTTAAAATTAAACTTACTATGTGGTTCTCTTAATTTTCGCATTTCATTTCGTATTTACCAAATTTAGAAAGCATTTATCAAATTTATCAAGCATTTACTACATTTAGCTGACATTCTCGCATTTACAAAATTTACAATTATTTACGACATTTACTCCACATTTACAACATTTGCTCTACATTTACTCACATTTTTTACCACATTTACATTTGCTCTACATTTACTATATTTACTCATATTTACTACATTTTTTAACATTTATCCCACATTTACTTTCTAGTATACAACTGTACACCACATTTACCAAGTGCTCAACCCCTCGGTGTACAATGATAAAATCTTCTGTTGGTGCCTCAACTACTTACTTGGTTTATTAAAGAAAACAGCCTTTGCGGGACCTTTTTTTTGAAATAGGCTTGTTTGAAGAGTTCTTTTATTCAACTTTGACGGCACTGGGGGGCACGCAGGGAAGCTCCTTCTTTCGGCCATCTCCTAGACATAACCTAACTTTGGTACCAGTTTTGTGGATTTTTCCACGAATTCGTGAAAAATGTGGGAATTACTGTTCTTACCCTTTTTGTTGTGTATTCGTGCCCTTTGGGAGGCACAGACCTAAATCCACGTTTACGTGTTTCCATTTTTGTAGAGAAAATAAAGCTCTTGCCCCTAACCTTCCAGACCTTTCATTCATTTATTAAGAGCACTAAAACTAAAATACAAAGATTTTAAGTATTTTAACAATAAACGTGTTTAAACAAGTTTACAATTGACTAACACGAACAGTTTTAAGCAAATTATTTAAATTGAATTTCTGAAAAAATTCTAATTGGTTCCATAAATAACGGAAAGTTCGATTTTGACCAATCAGGACCCATCCCTGATATTGTTGTTAGGCATCACCAGTGGCGCACGCACGCCCTCAACAAATATTTACCAATTTTTAAATAAACAATTAATTTTTAGCAAAGCTATTACAGTGGAACAAAGGCGTTAACGGTTTTACTAAACTTTTTATTCAAGTTTTAGAATGACAATAAAGGCTTGTTTAATATTTTAAATAAAACATGGACTACATGGAGAGACGTGGCATGACTCAGTGGCGTTACGCAGACGAAAACAAAAAAACTATTTGTAAACAAACAACTACTTATCAATTAGAAAGCAAAAACAACACAACTAAAAGAGATTTATTACAGAAAATTATGTAATTAAAGATAATCCGAGTTTTGTTGCCCTATTTTATGACAAAATATAACCCAACTTTAATAAACTTACTTTTAAACTGTATAACAATGTACCTTATACTTTGATATAATCAAAATCACAATTTTTATTAATTTCTTAAATTTATGTACAAATTTCTATTAATTTTTTAAAATTATTCAGAAATATTTTACGTACCTAAAACCTAAATCTTCCACCTCTCACTTTACTGATTCTAACTATCCTTGTTTGTTGCATCTTTGCAACAGAAATAAAGCGACTTGATGTGAAAGTCGTGAGATTATTCTCTAAAATCTAAGCAAAAAATATGTCTACGTCTAATTTAAAATCAACAATTTATCACAGTATACTAATTTAATTAATACAAAAATTTATTTTTTTGTTTTTCTATGTATGTTTTTTTGAATTTCGCGCATTCTGACTGACAAATAAAAAGCATAGTTTAAAATTAAACATGGCGACTACAACAGCGACATCACTTCCGGGTATTTCCGCAACAATGTCAATGATGGCTGTTGTGTGTTTGTAAAATATGAAATATTCTTTTAAATTATGAGGAAATTTCATTGAAAAATGTCAGAAAGCGAAAGTAAGAAACTGTCAGAACTGCGTGTTGTAGATTTACGTGCGGAATTGGAGAAAAGAAGTTTAGATAAAAATGGAGTGAAAAAAGATCTTGTTGAACGCCTTCAAAAAGTAAACAGTTAAATAGTAAATTTCTGGTTTGAATTTGAATTTTTAGGCATTGCAAAGTGAGGGTTTAGATCCTGAAACATACAACTTTGAAATTGGCGATAAGAGGCCAACTAAGAGGCTGTCAACATCATCTTCCTCATGTAATACCTCACGGTTAAGTAATGCATTAGTTTATTGTTGTTATTGCAGTTCAAGGCGATGAAAAAGCTGAGGGTGAAGCAGAAAGTGCAAATAGCTGCGACAAAGAGATTATCGAGCTTGACTCAAAAGATGAGGAGCAAGAAAAACCCAAAGAAGTGAGTTTTTCTTAAAAAAAATAATAATGGTCTTGACAACTGACATAGGGGATAAAATAAAGGCATTACTGTGGTATCAATTAACTTATTTGTAAAAGAATTGCTTATTTACAAACTTAAGAGGAGTATTTACTAATTTCTCTAGTACCTATAGGAAGTCCAATGTAAACGCGCGAATCTGTAGCTTGTTTATTTATAAAAAAAAACGGTTTTTGCTACGAGTATTGTAATAACATAAACTACATTGTGACTTTTTTAAATTTTTAATTTCCTTGATTTTAAATTTTAATAAATATTTTATATTATTTATAAACATTTTTTTAGAATCACTTCCAGTCATTTTGTAGTTAATAATTAGAAGAATAATTGTGCCAATTTTTGTTTAAATATTTTTATAAATAATCGTGCTACAGATTCGCGCGTTTACATTGGAATTCCCATAAGAGAAATTACCTCCATACTTCTTATTTTTACGGCCTTATTTATTTTCTTTGATGCTTTTACGGGTAGCAGTGATAAAAATGAAATAAGAATAGTAAAACTTGACGTGCACTTAATTAGTTGTGATCTGCTATTATTAGCTGTGTGTGATCGTTTAACATATACGTTCTCTATATTGTTTTTTGTTACTTGCGATAAAAATTTGTGAGTTTATAGCGATTTATAATTAAAAGGATTCTTACATTTTGGGCGAAGTCAGAGTTTCTCTCTTTTCTGTTTAATTGGTCTGCATGTTTACTATGTGAGCAAGCTTTTATGCGAAATAGGGTTGCTAGCGGACCTCTCAAATAACGTACAATAATCACGGCTACAGTCGTTCACAATTTATAGTGGTCTCTTGCACTGTTAACTCGATGCTAGGCAATAAATTTATGATTGAATTCGGGTAAAAAATAAATAAACAAGAAATAAAGCACATACCCAAATTGTTCTATTTGCAATAATTACATATTTTTAAAGCCAAGGAACAAGTGTTGGAAACTAAATTATCACATGCTCCTTATTACTGTTATGTACAATATTACATAGATTTTTATAAACAAAATAAAAAACCGACAAATTAATAGCAAAATTTTATTAGCTTTTAGGTACCTTACATTACAGTCTGCATAGTAAGCAATGATTCTATTATTTTCATAAAAAAAGTTAAATACACAACATGTACGATTGTACGTACAGTCACGTGCGTAAAGTCCACTCCGGATCATAAAAGACTGAGCTGAAGCCGCAAACATAAATTATGTTGGCTTATAAATATAATTAAAATGGATCTGGCTTCATAATTATCAGTTGTTGGCGTATTTACTTTATCAACAAAAATTATATTCAAAAGAAAAATTTAACAATTTATAACTATATTTCTATAACTATTTATGTGATTTAATTTTATTTAATAATTTCGACTACAAATTATTGGTATTAAATATAATCAAATACTGCATTTGCGACAAAGGCGGCCGCTTTCGTTTTTTTAAATTACATTCTCCATAAAGCGAAGCAATTCGCATAAACGAAAGCTGTACCTTCTAGGGCTGGGCGATACCTGTTTTTAGGTATCGGTACCTGCAAAGTATCGATACTTGCCAAAGTATCGAGGTATCGGAAGTATCGGGGGTATCGAGGTATCAGGAAGTATCGAGGTATCGGGAAGTATCGAGGTATCGGAAGTATCGAGGTATCGGGGGTGGCGATAAGTAAATATCGCATCAAATAGCTTATGAATTCGTGTGTTTTCATCAAAATAGCTTGTGTTTCCAACATCAAAAGCACTCTGAATAGGATATTTATTTATAGCCACCCTTTATCAAGGTATCGAAGTATCGGAGATATCGGAAGTATCGGAAGTATCGAGGTATCGGAGATATCGGAAGTATCGGAGGTATCGGCGTATCGAGCTATCGGAAGTATCGAGGTATCGGAGGTATCAAAGTATCGGAAGTATCGATACTTCGATACCTGATTGCAGTCGGTATCGGTGTACGATACCTGAGCAGGTATCGATACCTTCTGTAAGTATCGATACTTTTCCCAGCCTTAGTACTTTCCTCACTCTGACCGTAAATAACTATTAATTAAACTTGTGGGATTAACTGGATTCTAAATTCTTTCATCATTTAAACATTATTTTATTAAGATGAAGACTTGATTTTACACTAGCAATTAAAACTTTATTAATCATAGAGAAAATCATGAAATATAAACAGCCGGGGTAATGGGGAAGTAGAAATTATTTAAAAATGGCCCTAAACATTTAAATTTTAAGGTTTTTATAATACAAGTAAAAATAATTACAGGTAAAAAATAATATTTAGAACTTAAAATATAAATAACATTTATATGTAAAAAATATTGTACAATTTCCATACCATTGTTTGTCTTTTTAGCCCTGAAGAAGCTTTAACTAATAAAGCGAAACGTCGGCCTGACAAACGTGAGTTTCTTTTGTTCTGATCCTGTCAAATCCAAATTCATAAATAACATTTATTTACTATATTTTAAATAACTCTTTAGAAAAAAGGTAATCAAGGTATAGAGGTCCTA
Organism: Tribolium confusum; assembly: GCA_029207805.1. Classification (NCBI taxonomy): domain Eukaryota; kingdom Metazoa; phylum Arthropoda; class Insecta; order Coleoptera; family Tenebrionidae; genus Tribolium; species Tribolium confusum. The sequence goes on along the minus strand of JALGAY010000010.1, from coordinate 9,451,456 downwards.
TAGAACAGTGGGCAGACTTATTAAGCCCTCCCAATAAACAGATCATAAAAATAATTGCAGTTACCGCAAACATCAAATAAACCATAAAACACCCCATAAAACTTCATTTATAAGGGTAAACATTTTCACATTTAACAACGACCTTGGCAGGGTTTGCTTACATCTTTTAATGGTTTGGAGAAATGGGAACCCTCATAATCAAGTTTTATGAGTGGTTTTATGGTTTATTTGATGTTTCCGATTAACAGCTATTATTGTTATGATCTGTTTATTGGTAGGGCTTAATAAGTCTGCTCACTTTTCTATAGGACCACTATATATGTACATGAGGCAATATTAATTTGTGAACTTTATTATACAACATTAAGGGCCGGTTTACAGAAGGTGACATTAACTTTAATTGCGATTAAATTGTTAATTCGAGATTAAATGCCCATTTTGACCAATCAAACACGAGGATAGCCGATTTAACCGCGAATTAAAACTTAATCGCAGTTAAACATTCAATTCACCTTCTGTAAACCGGCCCTTAATTTTCTACAATTTTTAATCCTCTTCGATACAAATTTAAAAAAATATATGACAATTTATGTCCGAGTTTATAGATTTCATAACTAACCTTTTATATTTTTTTAATCAAAGTAGCGTTTGTTTAAACAATATACCTAACATGGTTACTTGGAGAAACCACTATGCGGAACAATCTATTTCTTCAAAAACAAAAACATTTTTGCTGTCACTGATTAGATAGGCAAACAGATTATTTCTCAGAAAGAATTTGATCCACAAAGTGCTCAAAGGCACTTTCCAAAGCCAAGTTTTAACGCTTTTGCTTTTCTAAAAGATCACGAATTAAAACTAAATAAGCTTTGAGGGAAAAAATAACCACTAACACCTGCGTAACAGCATTTTCACCACAAAACCATGTCATTGTAAGACAAAAAATACGAAAAAATGCATCAAAATTTTTATCAGCAAATAAAAAAACATGTCTTGCACAAAAAACAAACTTTTAAACAAGTTTTCTGCATAAAAATAATAAATGTCTAAGACCTCGTGCAATCCTATGACTTTCATATGAAAAACTAATTTAGCCAAGTAGCAAACCAGCAAATATTAAGCTTAATATTATGTTACCGGGTTAAAGAGGACGCTGTTTACTGTCGATTTATAAAACCTGTAAAAATAAGTAGAGCAAATTCGTCGTCAAAATTATTCAAAAAACTTTCAAGGTAGAAATATATAGGACCTTATATCAACTTTTAAAGAAACTAAAACTAAACTTCTGCTTTGGTGACGACAAAAGTAAAAAAGGTTTAAAGTCAGAAAATTGTAATTTTTTTCTGGTGTTGAATAGTGTTGAAACATGGTGAAAAGCAAGGATTACTCGAAAATCATTAGCCGTAAGTCACAATTTTTTTTTTCGATAGGTAGAGTATACTATTCTAAACCAATTTTGGCGTACCTGTCATTAAATGCAAGATTTCTGCTTATTACTAGTGTAATAAAAATTGTATTGTTACCAAACGTATGTAATTTATGGTCGTTAGACTCATCGATGTCATCTGAGAAAACTGTTCAGGGCAGGCAGATTTGTTACCACTTTTACCTGGATTTAAAGCCATCGGAGGGTCTAATGACTATAGAATACTTGCATTTGGTAACAATTCAATCTTTATTGCACTAGTAATAAACAGAAGACTTGCTTTTAAAGTGAGATACGCCAAATTTGTTTTGGAATAGTATACGTCGTGCATAGTAAAAGAATCTTTAAATTGAAAAATTATCGATTAAAATTGTAATGTACTGCTACTTTTAAATAAGCATAACGTTTTATTACAAGATAAGGATTTCAAATTTTTTATACCAGACGAATTCTTGATGTTTTGGCAACATTTTCATCTGACAACCTAATCTGGCATTTTAGAAATAAAGGCTCTACAGCGATTTGAACGTGTGTTGTTACATTATGCGAATCTGACTTTTTGACTAGTTTTTTGCTTGAGCCGCTTCCGTCTCACGCCTCACGTCCTGTTCAATTATAGGTGGGAGCTACTATACTACATCTCAAAGTCAATCCTTTTGTCCGCGAATTAGTAGTTGTTTTTTTCCTACTCGCCAAATTTGGTTTTGTTGATGGCTGGTGCATAATTAGCTATATTTCGTTTGCTATAAGCGAGTTCTTTAACTTGTTCCAATCGAACACAACGCTCTGGGATAAACTGTGCTAAAAAGGAACAAACACTACGAAACCATACAATTAGAACATTTTTTTTTACTTGCTTTGAAACTATTTTAATTGAAATTTTTTATTTACTGCGTCTTTCCTCAGCCTCTCTCTCTCTCTTTATTATAGGTCTACCTTTATAAACCGCAAGTGGTTGACTCTGAGAGTGAATAGTCTTATTATTATAGTTTGTGATTACGATGTTATTTTTCTGACAGGTTGAGGTTAAGTTTTAGTTTGTTTTACTTCGATCTTACTTCGTTTTTATTATAATAAAACAATCAAAATACACAAATAAGGTCACAAATTAATAGTATATTGTGCACCTTAGCTAGAAAGAGGCAGTTTCCAAGCCGAAGGAAGAGATGGCCAGCTGAGACGAAGTCGAAGCTGGCCACTTTCTGAGGCTTGGAAAACCTCTTTATTGATGAGGTGCACACATTATTTTTTATCCTACTCAAAATAAAAAACTTTTAACGGTAAAATAAGCTGACGGAAATGTGACCTAACCTCAAAATATCTCATAATAATTTGACTGTAATAACAAGAATTCGGCAGAGTTTTTATATTTTTACCTGATTGTTAAACATGTTGTATGTCGAGGCTCCTACTGTGTAATAATCACATTTTTCCAAGAAATACAATAGCTGACCGAAAATTTGAAATTGAAAGGTGTCAAACTCAGATAATTGACTGACACTAATTACGATGATTACAGCCAAAATATCTCAATATTAGAGTATATATTACAGTTCGGATGGTGATGAATTACTATTATTTTTTCTCTTCTTTAAATATTTTGAGGTTATGTGTCGTGACAAACCAGGCTTTTGAATTTCAATACTTTAACCTGATTTTCGTCTTTTGTATTTACAGCACTCGTAATTTTTTGTATTAGAAACCACATTATTACGTAGATTTTAAAAAAACTTGACACTTTAGTTGACGTTTAACTCAGCGCCATCTAACGGCCACAAATTGCGACATGCTTGTTTTCCTAGCGAAACAAAAGCGATTTTCTGATCTGTCAAAAGATTAAAATTAACTAACTTTGAAGTCGAGTAGGGTAAAAAAAAATTTTATTAGGCGAACACATGAAATCAGTAAAAGACATTTTTCCGATAGTTCACATTCGTTTCGCCTGGTGTCGTTTAGTCAATCTATTTATTTTACAAATTTGGAATTACAGGTTCCTGTGATTGAGGACTTGACCCAAAACGAAGACTCTAACAGAATTGAGCCTGAACCAATTACAATAAATTTAACTATGGATGATGATAAGAATAAGAATGCCGAAGTACAGGTTTGTGTTAAATTTCGGAATGTTTGTGTATTTACATGGTTTTTTAGGTTGTGGAAGAAGGATCAGTCGAAGGATCAGGCAGTCCAAAGAAAAAAAATGGTAAGTGTTGTTTTGTTCTGTAAAAATAACGCGATTCTTGGCTATGATATGAAATAACATGAAAACTAAAGTTGCAAATAACAGTGAAGTGCTTTAGAAGAATTAATATTGGATGAAGAAACGAAGTGGAGTGATACAGTGATACGGATGTGTGTGTCAGGATTTGTCTTTAGTTTTCTTGTTATTGTAGTCACAGCCTAGAATAATTGTGCATGTGAAGTGAAGTGTTAAAGACTTGTCCTAATTAGAGTTCGGGAGTAAATATTCTTGGCTAAAGTTTTATATATCACAACGATTTCATTTCTTCCTGTAGATGAGACAACACCAAATGAGAATGTCCAGGTTGAGGAATCCAAGGAATCAACAGCTACACCACAACAGGCATTCAAGAAAACTCAAGATACTGGAGATACAACAAGCCATAGGTTGGTTCTATTTAATACAAGCCCCAACTTTTCATTTGAGGAAAGACCTCACTGTTTCGGGGGCACTAAAGATATTTTTTTGATCATACGATCATGGATTGATTGATTCAGACAGATTTATTTTTGCTCAGTCAAGGAGTATTTTTTTTTTTTTTTTGGATAAATAGTGTACGATCGAAAAATTTTATAGCTCTGATGCTGACAAGATTTTTTGGTCGTCCGCTGTTTTTTACTGTTGTTTTATAGTAATGGGACTGAGGAATCTCCCCAAAAGAGAGTTCAGACAAATCCTAGGATCCTATGGATAACAAATGTACCCAAAAACACACGTGCAAATGAACTAAAACAACTACTGTCGCCTTGTGGAAAAGTCGTTTGTGCAAAAGTTGTGGTAAATGCAAGATATCCAGGATCGTGTTGTTTTGGTTATGTTACAATGGGATCAGCGGAAGATGCAACTAATGTTATTACAAAATTAAATAACACGGAATTTAATGGACAAATTATTAAGATAGATAAAGTATGATTATTTTATTTGTGTTGATGAGTATTACATAATGAATTTTTTATACAGTTTGAGAATATTAAAGCGGATAATTTAAATCCTGCAAGAAAAAATAAAACTAATGAAGACAATAAGAAATCACAAATTAGTGAAAAGAATAAAGAAGATAAAACTAAGAAAATTCCAGGAGATAATGAACAAAGTGACCGAAAAAATGATAAGGAAAAAACGGAAAGTCGAGCCAGCCCTGAAAGAAGGGTAATTATTGTTTGTATTTACGTAGTTTTTGTAGACGAGGATATAAATTACTTCGTACACAAAAAGCAGGTTTTTACTGAAAAAAGTGTGGATTACTTTAGTATGTGGTAAACGATATTCGCTTTTTAAAGAAATTTTTATTAGTTATTTTTTTATTTTAAGACAAAATAAAGTAGGCCGAACATAATCAAGTTGACACTGTTTTTCATAGCCAACTGAGGTCACACTTTATATTTTGCCAAAACAACAATTTTTTTAAAAAGCAAGTTTTTTATATAAAAAAATTTAAAATGCGAGTAACACTTATTTAGAAGTCATCAAGTAGTGTAAATTAATTCAATTTTTAAGGTTATTTTTATAATATTTGATTGCAATAAGATATAATTGAAAACTGAGACAAAATCAAAAAAAAATTTCGACAGAATTATTTTTACAAAAAATCAATGCAAAAATTTAAATGAGAGTTTTTGAACTAAGATCTTTTTAGTTATTTAATAAATTTATCGCTTATATTACTGTAATAACAGTGGCAAACAGGGTGTTTTTGAAGTAACTTTACAAGTTTTAACAGGTGATAGCTCTTGTTAAAAGGATGCTAAATAATAACCCAAATTGTTTTATACAAATGTTTATAGTTTTAGAGTTAATCACTGTAGAACTTTTTTAAAAAAGTTGTTTTTGAACAAGATAAGATGTATTACATTTCAACAAGGGCTCTTGTTAAAATTATAAATAATATGTTATAATGGTCTTATAATATTACTATATGTAATACTACTATGACAAAAAATTGTTATAAAAACATTTTGGTGGAAAATTATACATTTTGTACAGTCTTCTTCAGGTCTAATCTCATATTCGAGCGCTCATTGTCCGATTTTTTCCATGATCCGGCAACGAGGCAAGGACAACTAGGAATTTATCTCTAAGAAGGTGTTGTTTCATTAATCGAAGAATTTGGTTCGTTGTGTGTCCAATCAAAGCAAATCTTGAATGCTCGGCTATGACATTCGAATTAAACAAGACTGTACCTTATACGACGCATATTTTTTATTTTTTTAAACATTGTCACTTTTCAGTTTTAGAAAAATTGTTGTTTTTGACCAATCTTCTTCTTAATTTTTAATTTTTTATCTGTATTTTTATACTTTTATTATTAATTTTTCTAAACATTATTTTGACTTATATTTTTATTGTTTTAGAAGTCGATAACTTCCGATCGCTCTAGTCGTGGTCGTAGGCGAACACCATCTCGCGAGAGACAAAGAGAAAGACCAGTTCACCGATCTTCATCGCGAGGATTTAGACCAAGTGTTTTAACCTTTGACAAAATTAAAGTAATTTTTATATTTTATTATATCTTATATAGCTTGACCCAAAAAGTACCCAGAGATTCTTACAGCTAAAATAAAACGATACTTCTCTAGCAATTGCACTAACTTTGTGGTAAAGGGCGTCATAATATTTTTTTTTTATTTAGTAATCTTATAACAATATTTTTGTGTTGGAATTTTAGCTTGATTGTTCTTATAAGCTATTGAGGTACTACCAATCACATTTTTTAACGTTACTCTTATTTGATTTTTAGTGATTTCTTATTGAATAAAAAATATTTTAAGATTTTGGCGCCTTCTAGCCTCCAAATGTTATGCTAGATCGTTCAATTTTAGCCTTAAGAATTTTTAAGTTTTTTATGGGTGTGTTTCTCCTATTAGGAAGAGAGGGAGAGACAGCGAATGCGTGATCGTGAACGTGCTCTTCGTGAGGATAGTCGCCGTCGTCACGAGGAGGCTCAAAGGTTGCGAGAAATGCGTGAAATCTCCCGCCGACAGAAAAATGAAGCGGACCGTTTAGAACGTGAACGTGAAAAACTTCGAATTGAGCGTGACAGAATCGAACGTGAAAAGAGCGAATTGCTTAAACTTGAACGTGAAAGACAACGAATCGAACGAGAAAAACTTGAAATGGAAAAAATGGAATTGCAAAGATCACGCATGCGTCTTGAGGAGGATAGAAGAGCAGTGAAACGTCCTACTCCTTATGGGAGAGATGGAAATTTTGATGATAGAAAACGGCCAACCAATGAGCGCCATTTTGAGGAAGAGCCGAGATTTGAACCGCCACTACCGAAGTTAGTGTTGTTTGAGTTTGCGCATGACGTCAATTGCGAATTGTGTTTATATGATTTTCGCTAGTATGTTACTCGGTTTCGCTCCTATGTGGTCTGCCACTTTTTGAATGTTTTGAAATATTCGAAACCATTTTAATTGGCAACTGACGTCACATTTTAACTTATTAATTATTAATAATTTGTAATTACAGTCAAATTCCGCCAAAAAAATTTCTATCCTCCAAAGATTTTAAAAGGATGCCATTTGATAAGCATGAACCATTTTCTGAAAAACGCGGTCGTGATTATAACTCCGACCGTTCTCCTATGAATCGTTCAAACCCAATTAATAGGTCGTACGATAACGTCAGAGGCCGGGATTCTCGAGAAGCGCCATCTAGAGATATTCAACCTAATATACAAATGAGGTAAAGTCCCCACAATTCCAACAATTGTCTACTTTTATTTATACAGGTCCAAAGAACCGCGTTATAATGAGAGAGATAGAAGTCCCGATTTCAGACAAATGCCAGATAGTCGTGACAGACACGGGCCAAATCAGAGCAAATCCGACCGCGAACATCACTATTCCGAACAAAATGGTACGAAATTATTATTATTATTTTGTTCAATGTTTTTTAATTTGTTTGTAATAGCTGACAGATGGAACCATACAAGTACCCCTCAGACGAAATTTGGCTCAGGTAATCAGAAACCTTGGTCGAGTAATAAAGGCGGTTGGCGTCAGGATCCACCCTCAGTTGACAGATGGAATCCTGGCTCAGCGAGATCTTCAATGAACCAACAATTTTCTGGAAATTCCAATATGCAACCGGTTTGTCCACCCCCACCAGGAATTAATAACTATTCCGAAAGATTTGATTATAACAAATCGGGTGGAATTAGAAAATATTAATTTATGTCAGCTTAATTAATTTCCAGAATTCGTGGTATAAGAAATTCAATTTTCAGTTATGTATGTTTTTTCCTTTTTTTAAATGTTTAATCTACAATTATTTATCTTTTCTGTACACTTATGTTATTATTGTCGTTTGACCAATTTATTATACTTAAAGAAATTTTATGGAATTATGTTTTTTTTTATTTAAACACCTCGCCTGGAATTTTTTTTTATTAAATTAATTTTCTCAATGTATATTGCAGTTTCACCAGTTTATTAAAAAGTTTAATAAGTAACAAGTTTATTTATTTTACATTAAAATTACAACAAAAACAGTACAAAAACTAATCGGAGTCGTGTTCTACAATAGATAGTAAAGTACTTGTTTTTGACGAAGGAGCGAGGAGTAACGACTTCTTGTTCACTTTAAATGGCACCAAAATCTTCATACCGTCGAGTTCTCCAATTGCTTCGATTTTCCAACCTTCAATAAATTGAAACGAGAAGATAAAGTACTTGCTATTTTTTGTTACGACACTCAAATACGCATCACTTACGCCAAAATCTACAAAAAGTAAGTATTAAAAAACTTTTAAGGCGTATCTGTTATTTGTGGTGATCAAAGATGGCGTCACTTACCTTCAGCATAATACACAGTTAAAGACGAAACTGGATAATCTAACTGGAAGCTTTGATAGAAATAATAATTATCAAACTCAGCGTGATATTTTAGTATGTGTAACACTGAGCGTTCATTTGCTAAAATTATTAAACTGTCCCTCTCTAAAACAACTCCTTGAGCAAAAAGACAACCAAAAGTGGGCACATCTCGTAAAATTTCAAACTAAAATTGTAATTAATACAAAATAAAACGTAATTAGGACAAACCTGTTCTTTCTCTTGATTAAAGCGAAAAATCTTAGTATTTGTTCCGTTGTGTTGATTGGAAACATCATTTCCCGTAATTAAAACAAATCCTTGCGCTGTGGGAAACAGGGCAATTGTTTTTAAACCCACAGTTGGTATTTTTTGGATTTCTTCAATTTTTGTCTGAAACAATTTTGATTATTTAATATTTGGCCAAAAATTTTCAGTTGCAAATAGAATTTACAACTTTATAAAAAAATCTATAAAAAGTTAGTTGTATTTTTTTATGTGTAACCGTCCGTGAAATTTGATTTCGCAGCTGTTGGATCAGTAACGTCCGTAGAAATCACGGTTGTACCTATGTACAAAAAATATGTCACCTACGAAATCCTTTAACATCTTATCCTGGAAATTATGCGGTCTCGTCGACTATTTGTTCTTCAAATGTCAAAAAATTAGGTACTCAATTTTTGATATTGAGAAGCTGGTACTGAAATCAATGTTTCATAACATTGAATTGTCGCATTGAAACAAATTGTTGCATTGTTAAAAAATTTGAAATTTCTGTTATTTAACAGTATTTGGTGTTCTTAAGGCAGATGGTAGGCATTTGCAGCCTGCGAATGCATTGTTGCTACACGAGCGTAGCGAGAGCAGCAAGAAGCACTTAAGGGGTGTAAATGCTTTTCTGCCAGAGTGACATACAATAGTTTTTCTTTACCGTAAAATTATTTTTGCGCGATCGGTTGTTTTTATCAGTTTACTGGGCCTGTTTCCACGACGGTAGGTTGCTGTTACTGGTTGCTACGTGTAACAAAACGGTAAGTAATTCACTTACCGTTCAGTGAACGGTAAGCAATTAAATCTAAAAAAAAACAATTTTGCGATTTATTTATTAAAATTAAATGTACAATTATTATAATTAATAGTAGTAATACCACTCGCATTTGAGTTTCTAGTGTTAATAGACAAACTTTCCGACGTAGAAGTCCCAGGTTGTTGTAATAGTCCACCAACATCGCTTTGTAAAATTTTATGAGCAAATTCAATTTTGTTTTGGAGGGAATCTTCCACGTAACTCTCGGCCACCTTGATGAACGCCACCCACCATGTCTTTTTAGTCCCAACACATCAACTCTGTTATTCGCCAAAAGTGTAGCTGATGTGCGTCGAAACGAATGTCCAGTAAAACCTTCAGGGGCTTGCAACTTTAAATACTTTGCAATTTTTGACGGCCAGCCTCCAATTGTGCCTTTTCCTGTGACTTGCCTAGTGCATTTGCCATTTCGATAGTTCAGAAATAGATGATCTGACGTTGGGTTGCTTGGTCGAATTCTTATGTATTTTCGAAGTATTTCCAAATAATGAACTGCTCATTTTCTTTATTAATAACTGTGAACGTTCGCTGAATATTCGTTTTTGTATTTGGAATATTTACTATAAACATTTCTTCATGTTCTTCTATGTCACTCATTTTAATATTGTACAATTCCTCTCGTCTACAAGCGCCCGATACTCCCAATATCATTGCTACCTGCAAATATATTGTTTCCTTAGAACTCAGATGTACCACCTCATCATCTACAACATATATCTTTTGAATTAAAAATTGTTCGTCTGGTACTTCATTCAAGAATTTTTCCATGTCTTCTTTGGTAAAAATTTTAGCCTTCTTAGGCCGATATTTATTTTTTCTCTTAAGATAAGCAATTAATGTAGCAAACTTAGAAATATCGATAGCATCATGGAGAAAAATTGTACTCTTCATCATAGAATACTCCGCCCATAAACTGCCTGCGGCTTTCAAGTGTCCACTTCTCACCACAAAATACGCTAACAAGCTCTTTTCATTTACAGAAATCTTCTTTGCTTCACGCCATTGCTTAAACAACTTGTATCTCTGTTCATATCGGGCTTTAGAATTTTCTGGAATTATTGCCGAACATCCTTCTTGCCAAGCGTCTTCTAAATCATCCGGTAGACCATCACTATCGCTCATATTTGCTTCGAAAACGGAACCACAAAACAGAACTATGTAGGAATGATTGCATCAAAAAGACAATTTTACTTGTTTGGAACAAAACCATAGCAACCATGGAACAGCCACCCAAAGTTTTCAGTTTCAATCTTCTCGATTATCACAAATATATTGATATAAATTATTATTATTATTCTAGAAACTCCAATCGCACAAAAAACGTTATAAGCATGTCGAACGTTAAGGATTACCGTTTTCAGACAATAATTGGAGTCGTCGCTTCGCTCCTCCTCCAAACAATTGTCTTCGAACGGTAAGCATTCCACGGTAAGCATTCCTTACCGTTCTCCATACATAATATACTATTGTTTTAAAATTTGACCAGTAAGGTAGAGAATTATTTGAGAACTAAATGATAGTAATCTTAATTTATTTTTTTACGAGATGAAAGTGTTTGAAATGAGTTGTACCTACTGTAAGTATTGCGGTAGTGTGACTTTATTGCCATTTATCGACGAAATTTCCATAGATATATTTTAAATTGATTCTAACCTTATTCAAACAAAAGAAGCAAGGCTTTTGTAAAACATAAGGATTGTCTCTTTTAAGAATACATTGAGTTTTATTGGCTTTTTTATATTGTAACAGTGTGATGTGAGCACTTCCTGACATAAGAGGTCCATAAAACTGTCATTTGTGACAGAAGAGGGCAACAAAACAGTTTTGTCATAAGGGTCTAACAAAGACGTGTTTTTTTCTGTTTAGGTGGGCGAAAAAAACTGACAAATTACGTTAAAATTTTTCAATCTGGACTTTGTAGGTACTTTACTTCTTTTGAAGCCTCTCAAATAATGAGGAAAGTGATAAAATTTTTACTCAGACCAAAAGCTTTTACTGAAATTGTTAGTAGAATTCTACCTATGTAAAGATGATAAGATTACAACAAAAGATTACAGAAATAAAACAAATATTGAATATAAATCTGACTAGAGTACCGTAAAAAAGCTAAAAAATACTGCCTACAAAAAATTGCTATAATCGGTTCCACATCATGACCAATTTGTTAATAAAATTAACAAAATAAACAATAATTATTTAAATTTGTGTGGTAACCTAAATTTTACAGCACGAAATTAATTTGACACCGGAGTGTTTTAAGTATTTGAGAAGGATCACTGAATATAACGGGTAGGCGGGTAGCGCACTAGACGTGGGTTCAAATTAAAAGAGGTAGTTATATACACGCATGAGTAAAACAAAGATAGAAATAGTTTTAAATTGGTTTTAAATGCATTTCTAGAATTTTGGATATATTATGTTGCCTACATTGGTAATTAGTTTTGCATAGTTTGGGTTCAAATTAAAAGAGAGGTCCGAGAGAGAGATAGAGAGTTGGCGCTACCCTTATTATATGTATTAAGTGACCCTATATTTGAGTGCTGTAAAATAAGTAACACAAGATTTGTATTATACTTTTTTTATTAAAAAATCATGAATTATGGGTAACCTTTTTCATTAAACATCAAAAATGACAATTTGTTACCGTCGATACTAATTTTAAGTAAATACGGCAAAAATTTGTAATTGACAAAAATCTTTTGCAACACGAGATGGCGCGTTCCAAATGAAGTTAAAAATCTTGTAAAGTAATTTAATGTTCCTCATTTAACGATTAAAAGTTGGATAAATAGACGTTTCAATAAATATCTTTTCTTTTACTACAGGAATTTGTTTATAAATATATCAGAAAAAATTAGTCAATTTTATTGATCATGTGTAGAAAAAATGCAAATGACTGCAAATTCTAAGTTTTCATAGCTGTCAATTGTACCATTAAATTGAGTCTTTTCTGTCATGTGGCAAAAAAATAGACACGAAGGGTAACTTATTTATAATCCCAACACCTACATTTTGAGGATTTAGTTGCTATTGTGCCGTCTTCACAAATTTTCCTATTCATTAAAAAGGTCACTGTTCGTGGCTGTTTTCAATCATCAATAGATTTATCATAAAGTAAAGTTTTGAATTTTATTTTTAAAAAAGTAATTATTACTCAGTAATTATTAAATATTTTTTATTTCTGATTTCCCAGAATCTTTTCTTAATATATAATTAATATTCAAGTTTAAAAATAAATTGAAAATAGAATAATTTAAAATTGAAAAAATTAAACAAATTGTTTTTCCAAATTAATCGTAATATTTAAAAAATGATTTGATATACATATTTGTAGCGCTTATTAAGAATATTATAATGTGCTATTTTTCGTATTTATATCTGTATTTCAAAATTATAAATTTTTCACTATACATATACGATGAGACAATTAGGCTTTTTGAAATCATTTTTTTTATAACTCACTTACTAGACTATGCAATAAAGACCTACACTTTATGTACAGACTGTTCCATAATTATTTTGCGCAAATTTAACTACATTTACTCTGAATCAGTAGAAGATAAAAAGTCATTCCAGCACTACTTCTGTCAAAAGTTACTAACCAAATTGACGATTTAATTTGTTTTTTTTTTAATATCTCGAAAAAAATTTTAGTTATCACAATGAAATTTGGACAGCATATTTACATTATTAAGGCAGATTTTTGACCCAAATTTCATCTTTCATCAAATTTGCTTATTTGGAACATTAATTTTTGCTAATACTTCTAAAGAATTTTTTTCATAACTTTAACATATTAACCGAAAAATATGATTTTATTATTTTTTTATTAGACAATTTAATTTATTTCTTTATTTTTTTTGGTTTTTCCAAAGTTTTCATAAAAGGCACTATTTTTGAGAAAAAATGAAAAAACTGAAAGAATGTACAAAAATGGCTTCATACAATAATAATAGTTAAAAATTTTAATAGAAATCTGTTACTTTCCATTTTCATAAAATGGCTTGAAATATTTTTTTTTTTAAACTGTTATAATTGAATTGGTAAATTTTCATAAAACTAAAGAAAAATGATTTTGTTTAAATATTTTGAAAACTGGAAAAAACACGTTTAGTTATTAACAAGATTCGACCACAGCGAGCTATCGAACAAACGGTCAGGTAATTAATCGATGTAATCCAGCGAACTGCATGTTGTTCATTCAACTTTCAACTGGTCTATAACGTTCTGCATAATGCGCTCGGAAATCAGTAGCGTAGATTTCAAAAGTCCAGACAAAATATATTCATTACTCGAATGTAAAAATCTATTATATAGTTAAAAATAAACAAGTCTGATTGAGTGAGTGACTTTCTGTGTCTGTGAGTTGTAACGCGTTTGAATAAAGCGAAATTCGCCACTGCAAAGAGCTCGTTTCCGCCGAACCCTGGTTATTAACTAAAAACAGTTCTTAAGTTTATAGTCTACTTTTAAATGTTATTTTTTTAAACACTGTTCTTTTAGTTTTACTCACAAACGATGCGTTCAATCAAAATTTTGTAAGAGACAAAAAGTTTCAAGCCAAATTCTTTATCTAAAAATAATATAGTTATTTTTTTTTAATAACGGACGGTAAAGTTGACAGTAATTCTTGTAGGGCCTTCTTAGAAATTATTGGTTTTGTTAAGCAATTTAATTAAAATTGGCTCAGATTATACAGTGAGAACCATTTGTATGGAATAACTTCTATAAAAAAGCAGGATGGCAGGGATTTGTTTTTCAGGAAAACGCTTGAACACGTGTTCTGTTATTTTTTAACGCGCATTTTTTGAAAAAAAAATTGGATGTACAGGCTGTCCTAACATCGAGGTACGACTCTCAACTTTGAAATTTTAAATGGAAACTTTATTTTTTTTTTAGCATACCTGAATTCTACGTATAATTTTGCGTATTTTAATGTAGCGCACACTATGTCGATTTTCAGTTGTTTTTGAAAAAAAGGCGTGAACCATTTGAAATGAATAAATTCGATAAAAATTCAGGGATTTGTTTTTCAGGAAAACGCCTGGAGTCGTATTCTATTATTTTTAAAAACACATTTTTTGAAGAAAAAAAATTGATATACAGGTGTCCCAAAATGAAGATACGACTCTCAACTTTGAAATTTCAATTGAGAATTCCGATTTTTTTAGCATATCTGAATTCTACGTATAAATCTCTCAATTTTTATCGAATCTATTTATTTCAAATAGATCACGCTTTTTTTCAAAAATAATTGAAAATCGACATAATGTGTGCTACATAAAAAATACGCAAAACTATACGTAGAATTCAGATAAGCTAAAAAAAAATAAGTTTTTATTTGAAATTTTAAAGTTGAGGGTCGTATCTTGATTTTGAGACACCCTGTATATCTATTTTTTTTTGTCAAAAAATGCACGTTGAAAAATAACAGAATACGACTCTAAGAGTTTTCCTGAAAAACAAATCTCTGAATTTTTATCAAAGTTATTCCATACAAATGGTTCACACTGTACAGGGTGATTTTTTTAACTGTTCTCGCCCGAAACTCTCAAAATAGGCAACACGTTATACAATCGAAAAGTAATTAATTTACTAAATAGTGTGAGAACAAATGATCCAAATAAATTGACTCTGGAAGTACTGTTAAAGGTATTATCATCAATGTTGACAATAATTCACAACTCTTTAAGCCTTAATTTTGAAAATAAATATTTCAAAGTATAATGTGTTGCCTATTTTTGGAGTTTCTGGCGGGAACAGATAAAAAATCACTCTGTATATCTTAGCAAGACATTTATAGCACTAACACGCAAAGTTGTACAAATGAGTAAAATATGCAAATATGCTAAAAAAGTGTAAAGAACTTGTTTTTTCAAGTCATTGTAGGCACTCATTTTTTATAAAACTAGTGCTCCGTGATTGTTTTATAAAGCTGAATCGAGGGAGTGACACATAGGAGTTTTTGGTATAGGGGAGCATGATTTCTCATGTTTTTACGTGGATATCCTAGGATTTATTACCTACCATATTTGGGGATTTCCTGGGATTTACATAGGATTTACACGGATTTTCAAGGGATTTTTAAAGGGATTCCTGGGAATTCCTATACATTTTGCTTGATTTGAACATGCGTAAGCAATTTGCACATGCTCAATAATGCTCATAATTATTGAATATTAAATCATACAGCGCGTAATGAGAAGAGAAAGAATTACAAATCAGTACCGCTTAATTAGTCAAAAAATAAGGAATAATATGCTAATGGATTTCGAAAATTAGTTGTATTGGGTGTATTATTGCCAAGAAGCGGAAAGACGTCAATTTGAACATTTAGTTCAGTGATTTAGTTAAAAATTGCGTCTATTTTAAAAAATTCAATGAAACATTTAAATTGGTTAAATTACTTAAAGTTTTCATTTTAAATCCGATAAATGTTACTGTTATACTCAGAAAAAAAGTAGTTTCAATTTTCAACACCAAAAATAGAGGTTGCTAATTAAAAAAAAATCGATTACGTCACAGCAAACAACCAGTTGGCCAAAAAAATTTGGAAAGAAGTGAAAAAAGTGCGCAATAAAAAAATTAAATCGAATAATCTTGGCGTTTTTCTAAAAAAAAAAATATCTTTTATGTCATCCTGTATAATACAATAATATATGTAGTTTTATCTACAATAATTGCAGGACTGTTATTTGAAATCAAGGACTGTTTTTTAAAATAAAGGACGGTTGACCAGCTCTAGTCGTAAACGAGTCACAAATTTTGAACCAAACTCGAATCTGGTGCTTGTAAAAATCATTTATCCAAATTTAAAAAATTTTACTGAATGTGCACTTTGTGTTTTAAAATCTAAAAATGCGGTTAGATCTTATGTGTAAATTTGAGTGGCGCCAAATTAAAAACTGTGCCTCAGTAAGCTTCCTCTCTTTATATTACAATAAATTTGTAATTGAATTGGTTACATGTGGTTAAATTTGAAATAATTACCTGATCTTGGTTAAATCTCAACACCAGACTATTCACTTTATGCGAATCTAACACAGGGTCGTAGTAAACTCCTACAACAATATATGTTTTGCCTTCAATTGTGAAAAATTTAACTCCAGTTATGTATCCAGTGAAAAAGCCCCGATGCATGAAAAAGCCGCCTGTATTATTTCCTCGGGGAGTTACAGTCCATGACAGTGATGAGACCTCTTCTATTATTTTATTTTTGCTTGATCTAAAAGAGAAACCGATTATGAACCGTTTATATACAGAGTGTTGTAAAAATACCTGCAGTATGAATCAGTGCTGATACTGTGTGTAATAAAATGCACGATTATGCTTTCATCGTAGTGACTATAAATTCGCTGAGTTGCTTTATTTAGAAACATATTTACAGAGTGTTCAGAAGAAACTTGCATTGTTTGCTGTAGTGGGCATTTACATGTTGGGGGTAAACCACAGGAGTAGCCATCTTCTTCACTTTCTAGATGTATCAGTATATCGTCTTTGGTTTCAACAACTTCAGCGCCTACTATATTAGTTGATTGTATTTCTAAATCCAAGGTTTTTTCCAAATATAAAAATTCACTTGGCATTCCTAAAAACACTAAATGAAACAAAAAATAAATATTGCAATCAGAAACAGACTTGTGGTTGTATTGAAATATTTTCTAATTATGTTAGTAATAATTCCGGTAATATTATGTATTTGGTCTGTTTCCGAACTCAGAGAGTTTTTATTTATTGTATCTAACATATAATTTACAGAAATGTTGTTTATGTAATTTGTTTGGATATTGCCGTCCATTACAGTTGGTTTAAAAATGTGCTAAAATTCCAGTGTAATACAGGCTTTTGTTGCCAACCCCGTAAACAAAAATTACCACAGTTTTTTTGAAATTTGTGTCCTCGTCATGTAAAACGGCTTGTTCGTATAATTTTGACACTTCAAATCCATTAATAAGCTCAACTTTCATATCTCCAATTATTTTAAAATCGTTACTAAACTTCTTGGGACTCTTAATTACTTGAATTTTATCATCATAAACAACATTTTCTAATTTCACATCATTAATTTGAGGTGTTGAAATATTTCCTAAAAAAATATTAACATTTTATATTTCTAAAGAATCAAATTTTACCATTAAATTTGACATTTTGCAAGAAATAGTTTCCTGTCAGAATTTGTTTAGGTCCTGATTTCAAAAATCTCTCTTTTAAAACGACATCAAGCGGCATATTGTTAATAAATTTAACATTGAAATTGTTGGCAACACTGACTGATTCAAATATGGCGTTTGGTATTTTCTTGAGATTTCCCGAGCTGACCAAATTACTCGCTTCGACTCCTGATACGAATCTTGTCTGAAATTTATAATAATAACAATAAGTAAAACACAAGATTAAATAATGCAAAAATGGAGAAGCACAAGGGGTGAATTTTGGTGGCTCTGGGCTAACACAGTTTAGACGCTTTTTTTAAGAGGGACCCAAAAATCGAGTCGCACACCGACGCAACGGTGCCCATTGTGTGCAATTTCTCTAAAGAAGACTAGAAGAAGTAGGAGACCTGTGCCTTATATGAGGCTCAGTACCTTGTCGCAAAAGCCTTGAGCTTAATAAATTCAAGTAAAAGTGAGGGTTTGTTGTAGCAAGTTATTGGCCATTTTGTAACATGATTTTTACTTTTTTAAATAAATAAAATAAAAACAAAAATTGGAAGAAAAAGAAAAAGATACACGATTGAAATATGTTTAAAATTACATATGTTTAAAAAAATTACATAAATATGTTTAAAAAAAAATAATAATAAATTTTAGAAGAACAAGCAATATTTTAAGAACTAGAAAAACAACATTCAAAAGAAAAAAGATTTTTTTCATCACGAAATACACTACAATAATTGAAAAGGAAATGGGCAATACAAGCTTTAAAAATGCTCCAAAAACGATTAGAAGAAAAAGAAGGAAGAATAAGAAAAACTATGATTAGAAAAAAAAGCGATTTTATAAAAACAAAAAAAACAGAAAGACTTTAAAATAAATGATTGAAAAAGAAAACAAAGAAAACTAATGTTAAAACAATGTTTATGAAAAAAAAGAAACAAAAATATTTATGTTCTAAAAGGATATTCTTACACAACTTGAAAAACAATGTTTAGAAGAAAAAGAAGAAGAGAAACTACGATCGGTAAAAAAAAACAAAAGATGCTTTAAAAAAAATTGAAACAACAACTAGATGACTAAGAAATACACAGAAAAACTTGAAAAATGACTACTAGAAGAAAAAAAAACGGCGACATAAAGAATAAAGCAAAATCTTTGACAAGTTTAATGTTTTCAACGAAAACGTACTAAAAATAAAAATTATAAAAATTTTGGGAAAAATAGGTACCAAGAAACAATGTCAAAGAAAAAAATAATAGAGAATTGGCAACAACAGCACAAATTGTTGTATTTGAGTCATCAATGTTTTGTCTATATTGTCACATGTTTTGGTCTATAAGGAATCCCTTAAATTTATGGGCTTTGGGATGCAATCTGCATCCTATATCGATCTCTAGACACAAGATGTGTTTATAGAAATAATAAAAAAATAAAAAAAATGGTTTAGATAAAGTAGAATAGTGACAACAAAACAATGAAAAAAATATGGAAATTGTACCTATTACTTAAAGAAGATAGATACGTGTTTGAAAATTGAAATAACAAAATAGATCAGAATGAAGTAGAAAACACAAGAAAACGAAAAGAAACAATTTGATAACAACGTAAATAAAAACATAGATATGGTGCTGACATTTACTTCCAAGACTAGAATAGAGATGGTCTTGTGATAGTCCCATTTTGACTTGTTATAATAAGGACAATTTTAGGGACCGCATTAAAATTCTGGGCTTTAGGATTGTGGAATGTGAAGGCAGCACACCTGCATTTTGAACGAGGCGTCGGAGAGAAAGAGAATAAAAGAAATAGAAACAGTACAAGCAAAGTACGATAGGTATTAACTGTTAAAAATGGGGCCATGATAAGCAAAATTTTAGTGGAAATGATAATCAAATACGTCATTCCGACACTGCACGACTTTGTGTTAAAAATTATTATTTCAGTTGAGTTTATTTCTTACATAATGGGCTCAACACACGTGACCAATTTGCTTATAAAAACTAATCTGAAAAATGAAAACTGAAAACTAAATGATTACTTTGATCAATATATGCTTTTATCAGCAGCCTCATTTAAAAAAAAGTGATACACAAACGTTTTATTACAATTTTTTATCTTTATTTAGTCACGTGGCTAGAGGTTATTTCTGGAGGTGCCAATTTTTTTTTGTTAATTATTTTTGTAAATACCACAAAAACTACTAAATCAATCTTCAAACTTTTTATATTTTTATGTTTAATGTTTATAAAAAAAATCCAGTGAACTACTATAGTTCTATTTGAAAAATAGGCAAACCGGAAAAACTAAATTGCTTTAATTTAAACAGTATTTTCTGAATAAAGGCTTTCATTGCATAGGTTTTATTTTTTAACTGTTACATGTTGCACAGTGCCCAACTTATTTATTTAAAAAATTTTTTTTACCTTTTAGATAAAAAAATTAAAATTACAAGAAAATTTTGGTTTTACAAAAGTCGTAAAAAGGTGTATTAAACCCTGGAATGAATATATTATCTTTATTCAACGGTTAAACTCAAAAATTAATGTAGTTTCTAAAAATGTAGAACTATACATGGTAAACCGGAAGTGTTATAAAATTTAACATTACTCAGTTGATGGTGATTTTTTAGCATGATAATTTTTCCAAATTTGTTTTTTTTTAATATTAAAAAAATATTGAGTCGAATTTTATTTGCACTTGATTTACCAAGAACTAGGAAAAGAATTAGAAAAATGATTACATCTCAATATTTGTAGTGCAAAAAAGAATGAATTAAAAATAAAAATAATAAAGAGACAAACCTCAATTTTCTTAGCTTGCAGTCCTCCAAAAAACACTTTTTTTCCTTCAATTGGGACATCAAGAAGCGAATTTTTTGATATAATTTTTTTATCAATTTCGGAAATATTTAAGCCGTTTACTTCCGAAACATTTAAATTTTGTAAACATACAACATCTTCAGCTTCTAATTTTAAGAATCTTTTGCTTCCAGTTATAACCTGTTCCAGATTTGGTTTGTTTAAAAACGCGTCTTGAATAATTTCAGAAATATTAACATTGTTAATATTTAAAGCATCCATGTTGTTGGCAGATATATGATTAACAAAATTCACCTGAATAAAATGTGTTCATTAAAAAAATTGTCACAAGATTGACTCACATTGCCCCGAATTGTATGACTTTCACTGTAATTGGTTACAACATTTTCAAAAATTCGACTAATCAAACTTTCTTTATCCCAGAAAGTCGCGTTTCCAGTGACTATAACGTTATCCCAGAGTTGTGAAGGAGGATTTCGTAAATTTCTCAAACTTTCACTAACGTCGCAACCAATATTTGCAACCAAATTTTGGATTTTGACGTTTTTTTTGAATTTCAAACCATTGGGAGCGAAAATTACTTGTGATTTATTACTCGACACGTCAATTAAATTCTTAACGAGAAAATCATTTATTTGATCAGTGACTAAGTTATCTAAAATTAAAATTTTGACAAAATTTTCAAAATCAAATTTATGTAAGTACCTGAAATTAGTTTATTAAACGTAAAGTGTTCTTTTATTGTTTGTTTCCACGACTTGTAAAAGACTGTGCGAGTTAGTTTTTGAAAATTAAAATCATTAATGACGATAACATGCAAATCACGAATTTTGACATTCCCCAAAAATTTGACATTTCCAAAAATTGTGCCATTGTCGTATTTCGAGAGCTGCAAAAAATCTCAAATAAAAAATAACAACGTAAAGATACTTACACTTTTTAACATTAACTCCTCAACATCAAAACTGTTGATTTTTGACAAATTTCGACAATTTCTGATTGTGACATTATTATTAACAATGACATTTACTTTAACAGTGTTATTTATTTTTTGAAGTTTTGAAATTACTTTTTCTATATCTTGATTGTTTAACTTTGAAGTTACCAATAAATTTTGAACTGAAATACAGTTTCCGTTAAAATAAAATTTTGAAAATTTATAAATTGTTACCTGTAATATTATCAAAGTTTAGTTTGGTGACATTTTGTGACTGATTAATAAAGACAGTGTTTTTTATTAGATCAGTTAAATTGACGTTATTTATTTCTCCAAGTGTCAAATTTCCTGCTCTCAGGTCTCCTCTAACAACAATATTTTTGATTTTTTCTGGGTTATCGGAACTATCATCAACAACATCATCGTTCAGTTGATTAAGCTCAAGTTCTTCCACTTTCAAAACATTTTTATACGTTTTACGACCTCTAATATTGAAAGTACCATTAATTCTAACTGATTCTTTTTGAATCCGTTGTAAATCAGGTGAGTGTTCTTCCTCCGGATTGAGCAACACATTTCCTTTGATTGTTACATTCTCGAAATAAAACTTCGTTGGTTTTTTCTGTTGGGTCGAATTTAACATATAGTCGTTCACTTCGACGTTATTGACAAAAACTGTTGTCACGTGA
This sequence comes from Tribolium confusum, assembly GCA_029207805.1. Lineage (NCBI taxonomy): Eukaryota > Metazoa > Arthropoda > Insecta > Coleoptera > Tenebrionidae > Tribolium > Tribolium confusum. Next base: position 9,429,283 of record JALGAY010000010.1, on the reverse strand, counting down.
GAAGTAGAAACGCCATTTTGAGCCTGGAAATGATTTGGGATCTCTTGTTGAGTTGATTTTCTCCAAAACCGATCAAAATCTGGGTTGAATTCACTTTCGGAAATATTAATTTTTGCAGATTTTCCCAAATTAAAATGCTTCAAAAACAAGTTGCCTTTAATTTTGACATTTCCTGTGTAAATTTGCAAAAAATCGGACACATTTGTACCGACGATATGTGTGTCATTGAGGAGCAACAACTCATTTTTGATTTCTCCATCAAGTTCTAAATTGTTTCGAACATTTAAATCTTTAATACTCACAGGACCTATAAATATTTAGTCAAAATTTTGTAAAAAAAATTTGGTACTTTACCTGTGATTGTGTCCCCATCGAGTTTTGCAAAATTTTTGGGCTCGACGCCATTTATTTTATTAGTTTTTATATCATGGGCGTAAATGTGCGAAATTGTGATTGTTGAATTTATCGTTTGGTTGGTTGAATATGTTAAAAATTCAGATTTTTTAGAAATTGTGTCAAAATTCATTTCAGTCGCTTCCAAATTTGCAAAAGTCAAGTTTCCGTGAATTGTGTTAGTGACTCCAAGACGAAAAACTGAGTTTTTGAATTGTTCAAAATTAATTTCGTTGATGTTTTCGACAAACAAGTTATTGATTGTCAAATTTGGAGCAAAATTGTACTGACTTTGTAAATTTGTAACAACTGTTTTAGCATCCATCTAAAACAATAAACTGCTATAAAACTAGGATACAATTTAAAATGTTAAATGTGGTGTTTATATTTTAACAGACTGTGCTCCAGAAACCTTACGTCATTGTTCTCAGAAATATGATTTACAGGGCGTTCTCTACATTTCAAGCGTTAACGGAAATACATGTACAGATACTAAAAACTAAATGGGACAGTTCAACTTAGCGAAAAAAACTATAATTACGGGAAATCAACGGAAATTATTAAAGGCAATAGAAATGTATTACTGAGTTGTTTAATTTATCGTGCGAGTTATTTTTGAGTTAATTGTGTAAATTAATTCGTTATTAAATAAAGTATGGTTTATAGTATGGTTAAAGTTGTATGGTTAAAGTATGGTTAGGACAAGTTAGGACAAAATTTAAACAAAAATTAATCCTCTATATGACAAGTTATTTATTTGCGTCAATTTTTTTTTAATTAAATTTTTTACTTTTTATCTTTTACCACTTAAAGCAGCTGACTGTCTCTATCTCTCAAAAAAATTTTTTAACGGTAAGCTTGCTTTATAATGTCGCAAGCAAGCGGTTGGTTATGAGAGTGAATAGTCCAGTCAGTATAATTATAGTTCGCGATTGTTAGAAACTAGAAACGCGACGGTGCAAGTTTGACTTACCCCATTGATACTAGCTGTTTGAATATTTCTGACACTCATTTGAGGGAAATTTTTAGTTCCTTTAATTTTTTCAGGTTGGCTCCTGAAATAAAAATTTTTGAGTGGAATATTATTTAACAGATTTGTTTCGAGTTCTCTTGTTTCCAAATTATTTACAATGACAGAACCAGATAAGTTTTGATTTCCTGTAGATAAAAGCAGATCTGAAATTGGGTAAATTAAATATTGTCAAAAATGAGAAAAAAATTACTATTAAACAAAGATTGATTGGTTTCTAAATTTTGAACTTGTATAAGTTCTGCTTTTACAAATCCTGATACATTTTGAGGTTTAGAATACGATAACCATTTCTCAGGCTGCCATATTTCATTTTTCAAGTTCTCAAATTTGATTTCTTTAGCTACAATTTTTTTGGTTTTTAGTGGAATTTTTAATGTTGCTGGCTCGTCAATTATCTGAAAATATTCTTGTAAAAAATTTGTCAATTTTTTGTTTTTAACAAGTACCAAAGATTTGGATTTACGATTTTTGACACTATCATACTTTTTCAGCAATTTTTTAAATTTTTGACTCGGTAACTGCAAAAAAATATTTTTTTATCTAAATTTGAAATTAATGCAAATTTACCCCACTATTGGACTCTCTTAAAAAATCTTGATTTTGATTTTGCGTTGTTGTCAGTTTGTTTCTCAAAAAATATACAGCTTTTTCTAAATTTAAAAAACAATTTGTTAATGAATTCTCATTATCTTCTACAATACTCTCTTCTAAAAATTGAATTTATTCCAATAGGTTTTACCCAATTTTGATATTTACCAAAAATATTTCTTTTTAGAAAAATTGAAATATTTTGTATTTCTGTGGAATTATCTACAGCTGGTCCTAAAGTAATTAACGTATTTTTATCACGTAACAAATTATAATCCCAAGTTTTTGTATAGTTTGTATCAAACTTCGATTCATAGATTAAATTAAAGTTGTTATTTTGTAAACTGAAAATTAGGAAACTTTCCTGAAATAAAAATCTAATAAAAAAACAAAAATTATTTAAAAAATACATTATTTTTTGTGAAAAGAAACGGCGATTTGTCGACATAGAAAACAAATTTTTTGTGCGTTGCAATTTCGTTTATTGTAAATTGTTCCAAATGTAATAAATCAAACCCTAAAAAAAATTTTTGTATTGTAAAACCAAAAATTCAAACTTACCGGTCCACAAATACAACTCCACACTATTTTTCGCGCCAAAAATTACTACATAACGCTTTCCTTGATTTAAATAACTTGCAGTATCTTTTGGGGCTTTTGCATCAATTTTTTGAATATTTTTGACTTTGTTGTCGTCAAATTCGTACAAATTTGGGTTTTTTTCATTTAGTATTAAAATAATTTCATTTTTTTCATCTGGAAAGGTGTAAATTTTTGTGGCACTTGACGTTAGAAAATTTTCAATTTCGTCAAAATGTGTTTCGACAAATTTGTACACTCTAAAAATAAAATTTTGGAGAAAATATTTTTTTGGGAGTAATTCTTACACAACGGATGTTAGATCGTGTGTCTTGTAGCTAGATACAACTAAATACAAATTATCTTGATTTTCGAAAAATTCTGCATCTGTTAAATTGAGTTTGATAAGATTTTGAATTTTGAAAAATTTTTGAGTTTGTTTGTGAAGACCGTAAATGTGTAATACGTTTTTCGGTGTTGTAGCGAATGCTATAAAGCCTAAAGATTTGAATTGTTTTATCTAAAAATATTGTTTAAAGCTTGTATTTTGAAAAAATAATTAACTGTTACTTACCTTAACAAAAACTATATCACTTTTTGGTAAGACATGGATCACAGTTGAATTAATTTGTGAAATTTTGACCAAGTTTTGATCTAATAGAGCATAAGGCGTATTGAAAAAAGTGAAAATTTCTCCATGGGTATAATTTCCGATCAGTTTTATATTTGTGTTATTAAATTTCACAGTGTAAAGGTTTTCTTGTTCTCTGGCATGTCTAATTAATTTCTCACCCACAATTTTCGCTCGATCGTCCAAATACTTCATTAAATCGCCGTTTTCTAAGCAGTTAATTCCAGTTAATAAATACTTAAATCGATCAATTAATTTTATAATTACTAGAATTTAATAGTCTTACAATAAATAATGTTAGAGAAATTTTCATTGTTCAATAAATCGGACATACACGGGTAGAACACGACTAAATTTTTCAAGAAAAGAACTTTCAGATAAGATTAGGATATCTTCGAAAAGCACAAAAAGTTCAGATTTTGAAAATTACAGGTTTCTGTAAGTGTGAGAATGGAAATCAATTTAGGAAACAATTGTGGAATTTCTCTTATCATTTTAGAAAATTGTTCAAAAGCAAATACCCACATAACGTGTAATCATTGCTTTAAGCAATCATGGTTTAAGTCAATGTTCCCATAAGTGTCAAAATTGACAGCTATTATACAAGAGGAAGTGGAACGAAATTTTCTTTTCCTTTATAAAAGGCTTGAGAAATTTTAAATAATTTTATGTAATTAACGATTCTGAAACGTCTCATAATTATGTAAATTACTTACAATTTCAATAATAATAAATCGGTGTGTGTACCTACACCCTACAGGGCGGCTTCTATACTATGCCTACAGGGTGGATTCAGTTTTATCCGCAGCCTCAAAACATCTCTTAAAACACAAAAAAGTCTATAAAATATAAAACAGGTATACTGCACAAAATTAATATCTAACCTAACTTGGAAAAAAATGTTACTTTAATTTATTTGACCTATAAAACTTAAAATTAAAACAAAAAAAATTACAAAAAAATTCAATGTTTGTTTCTCACGTTAACCAACCAAAAATCTAATACAATCGATCAAATTTTTAAAGTAAAAAGTTGTTTAAAATATATTTTTCTAGTGTTATTTATTTAAAACTTTAGTCTAATTTATAACTTTATTAGATAAGATAAATTTTTGGCACAATAAGAAACCCAATACCCTACTAATTAAAGAAAACTTAAGGTCTCATCTGTCGGTTTTGGAATTTTTTTGCATTTACATCACTCTTTAAGTCACAACAATGGTCGCATGGCAAGTCTATAACCAATACTATAAATTGGAGAAGCCACTACTCTGATTGATCTCTATGAAAAAAAAAATTCGATTTTGTTCTAATTCTTGAAAAAATAAGTGCTTTAATATCAAAATGCCTACTTAGAAATAAACAACACATTTTTTTGAAAACTTAATTAGCCATTTTAATGCATTATGTCAAAATACATATGGACACAAAAAATCATTGACGTCAAATTATAATTAATGAAACCAAAAGAGAAAATCTAACCGTTCGAATAAACAATTTCTCAATTGAATAAAAACATTATCAATTTAAAAAAATGTGATTGTTTAATTTGTTTCATCAGAAAGGGATGTTTCGGGGTGCGGATAAAACTTGATTTACACGGTTTAGGAAGTATTGAGAAAATAGAAATTTAATCAAATTACTTAGAATTTATTGTCAGATAATGAATCAGCATAGAAGAGAAATCAAAATATTATATCAGGAGATTCAAAGTATGAAGCAAAAATTAAATTTGAAATATAGACCAAAAAAAAGAAAATTTGTAAAAAAAATTGTTTTACTCGTATCTCAAATGATAACAAAATTACAACTTTCCAAAACTGGATATTGAAAAATATTTTTTGGTTGTTAGAAACCGTCTAACCCTAACCAATTATTATGAAAGAGATCGAAATACGCTCTTTCTATTGATAAGAGCAAAATACTTCTACATATTCTTATTTTCTTGTTGCAGTACTTCCGACCTACATATACCGGGTGTAAATGGAATTAGGCTCACTTCTCTTTTTAATGGTATTTTTTTAAATAGAAAAACGAAACTTAGGAAACTTATTATGCTAGAAAATCCCTATTAATTAAGTAAAAAATAAACTATTTATCATTTTCGGTTTTACAGGAAATGACCGTAATTTTGGATTTTTAAACCAAACACTATGCATATTTTTATATTTTTGAAATATACCTTAATTGTAATTGTCTGATAAACTACTTTTTATATTTTTTGTAAAAGAAAAAACTTTATTTGTAATTTTGTTTTTGTTATTTAGAAGGCTGTGATAGTTAAAAAATATTTCTAAATATTGTAAAAAACCCCTAAAAAATAAAACCAGTGCCATAAATGATCTAATTTTGAAAATACAAGATTTTAAACTGAAATAAATTAGTTTTTCTTGTCTTACTCAATTTTTCCAAGTGGAACAATAGTGGCTCACTCAAAATTTCAAATTAACATTTTTTTTGTTAATCTAAAAATACCAAAATTTTGAAAATCTATTTAGTAGTTTATGTAATATCTACAAAAATATTTTGAAAAAATCCCTAAAAGTTAAGTGAAATTTAAGCAAGTTGTAAAACAAAACAAAAAATAACAAGTTATGTTTAATAACCGTCTATTTTATTTTTTTTTTGTTAAAATGCGAGCTTGTTTAAAATTTTTCTTTAATATAAAATTTTTTCAGATTTTTAAAAAATTACTTTTGTAAAAATTACAATACTACTAAATAGATTTTCAAAATTTTGGTATCTTAAAATGAGGCCGTTTTGCTTCCTTTTTTTCCAGTAGTTGTATTTTGTTAGGATAACTCGTTTAGAGTAAAATATCTCTGGCCCCGTTCATAGAGTGTTGTATTTTTATTTTCAGACTTTTCTGCAATGATCTCTATACTAATCTCTATAATAAATACGTAAAAAGAGGGTGAAGTAAAGAATAAGTGGGTAAAACATTATTTATTATTATAGAAACACACTAAATTGGAAATTCAGCATATTATTTATTGATTGATTGTCCATATTATCCGTGGTTGAGAAATCATGGAAATTCATTTGTACTTTGTAATGTTATGGTCAGTATTTACAAATAAAACCGAGGACAGGTCTTTATTTCAACAGTTACAAATCGTAAATGACATGTAATTATACAACAATGTACAAAAAAACACCTTTAAATAAATATCTTTTACAAGTTTTTATTTTATAAAATGCTTGCAATGTTTCTGACCATTCACGAAATTTATGAATTTATGTTGTGTGACAAATATGTAGACATTTCTGGTTTAGACACGTTTTATTACTATTACAAATTTCTACGAATGTGAACGAGCTCATTTGGCTTATTTTAATTTAAAATTTTTCTATGTGCAGTCGCATTTGCCCAAAAATAAACTTTATACATTAGGGTGGGCCAAAAAAATCGACTATTTTTTTTTAACTTCCGACACTCAAAAATTGGTTCCTAGGCACTTTTAAAAAATGCTTTTTCAAGATGAGCTCTTAATTTTAATAGAAAAGACTCCCTCATCGCAGTTTTTTTTTCAGTTTCATGTGGTAAAATTCATATATTCTTATTGCTTAATTGTACAGAAAATTTGTATTTACATTTTTTGTAGGAAATTAAACAATACAAAAAAGTTATCTTACAACTTTTTTATATCTACTACTATTTAGAATATATTGGAGGTCAAAGTTTAAAGAATTTAACAAAAATTTCTTTTCTACTTCTAAATTTTAAAACTCGTGGATAAATAAATATTATAAAATGCACAACATATGGCCATGTAGAAAATTAAACGGTCTATAAAAAAGGTCTCTTGTGGTTAATTGATTATTCTAACCATTTAGAAGATATTTGCATTTTAAAAACCAAAATTTGAAGTAATCGATTAACCACAAACGACTTTTTTTGTAGAGCGTTTAATTTTTTACAAAACTATATGTTGCGCACTTTATAATATTTATTTATGTACGAGTTATAAAATTTACAAGTGAAAAAGAATTTTTTGCTAAATTCTTCAAACTTTGATCTTTGATATCTTCTAAACGGTAAGAGTTATAAAAAAAATGTAAAATACCTTTTTTAGAGCGTTCAATTTTCTACAAAAAATGTAAATAATTTTTTTCTGTACCATTAAGTAGTGACGAGATATAGATTTTGCCATATGGAACTGAAAAAAAAAATGGAAAACTGCGATGAGGGAGTCTTCTCTATTAAAATTAAGAGCTCATCTTAAAAAAGCATTTTTTAAAAGTGTCTAGGAACCAATTTTTCAGTGTCGGAAGTTAAAAAAAAAATAGTTCATTTTTTTGGCTTACTTTATTATAAATGTTATGATGAGGTACATTAAATAATAATATTAAGACACAAGTATGAAAGTGTCGTAATGAATACGAGTGTCATAATAGCCATTAAATGCGTATAGCATACACTATTTTTACTAATATACAAATAGATGTTTCTAACAATGTAAAAAAATCTTGGAATAATACTGGATTCGGAATTGCGATTTAGAGAACATGTCAACTTGATTGTAAAAAAATCTTACATTGCTTTAAACCTGTTATATTCTAATTACAATATCTTGAATTTTAAACTTCGAAAAAAACTTTGCGAATCCTTGGTGCTTTCCAATCTCAACTACGGTCTCATTATTTTTTATTCATGTTTAGAATATAGATCAAAATATCAATTACAAAAAATACAAAATTCATGTTCTCGTTTTATTTATAAATTAAGAAAATTTGACCACGTATCGCAAAAAATAAAACAACTTTGTTGGCTGCCTATCAACTAACTATATAATTATTGTTTGGCAGTGTTTACCTATAAAATGTTTGCTACTTCTTCGCCACCCTATCTCCGTCAAATATTTCATTCAAGGTGGAGTTGCCATCAAGTGTAATGTTTGCAATGATACTAACCTCTCATTGCCCAAGTTCAAAACGGCAATATTTCAAAGATCTCTATCCTACAATATGACAAAATTGTACAATTCCTGTCATTTATTCAAAGAAAAACTTTCAGTGAACAATTTTCGCAGAAAAATAAAGACATATTTTTCTAATTCTTAATTTTTTTATCAGGATTGTTTTGCCTTTTTGTTATTATTTTTGTAATTTGTATTTATTTTTATTTATAGTTTTGATTTAGTGCAATTTTCAATGTTATATTTTATTTTATTTAATCATTTTTTTAAATATTTTTAATGTTCTTCCTACTGTTTTTTTTATTTTATTTATTTTGTTATTTTTGTTAAGGGGGTTGAGTTTGCATAGCAATTGCTAGACTTCGTCTCTTGAGTTGTATTTACAATTCGAATAAAGACGATTTATCATTATTATTATTATTATTTTTTCTAAGACCAGTCGTAATAAAAAAAGATAGAAATTTATTTACAAAATTTATTAAACTTAAACTCACGAAATGAAACAAAACCAAACTGTAAAAAAGTTAATTTTAACACAAAGTAAACAAATTAGTCTTTTTGATGAATTGTCATATTACGAATAGTGCAGTTATTAAACTGCAACTGGCGACATTCTTGGCAGTCTTATAACAATATTGGCAGATGCTGTTGTTGATGTTGATGGAGCAATTATTACTCGCAGTAAATTATTGGTCTGATTATATTCAATCGAATTCAAAATTTATACTTCATGTTTACTTTATTTTGGACTGATTCTTTTATATAACTTTCCGCCACTGTAATGGACCTCCACCTACTGTGGTGTTTTAGTGATGTAATATCACCACCAGCATCAACCAATATTGTCGCAGAACTGAGACGGAAGCAGTGGTGGGTATATAAATGCTAACTTTATTGTCGTCTCTCTAATTTCTTAATTGAGAATAAAACTTTTCATAAGTTTTAGCAGATTTTGCCAGCAACAAAGACTTTGTAGTGCTTCTACAATCTTTGAAAGGGTAAGATTTTATATTTTACAGTCACTTTCTTGTATACTGACTCGTTTTCTGTTAATTGATATTGAAAACCACTGCGACCTGTAGGTGAGTTTAGAGCATGACTGTAAAAGTATCTTTTGGCATCTTCTTCAAACCCAAATCAACGACAACAAAATTTTTGTTTCATTTTTAGAAAGAAAATTTTTTAGAAAGAAATGAGAGCTGTAAGACGGCTAAGATACAAGAACTTTTCACAAATTCCTGTGCTTGTTCCTCTCTCTTATATAGATTCAAACACTTTTGGCAACAGATATTCACATATTATGCATCAGAATTTACAAATTTTTAGACATTTAAAAGTACAGTCGCAACATGGCTACTTACAAAAATGGAACATGCAACTCTTGTCTTTCCAACATTTATTACTCATTTTAGTTTTGTTGGAGCATTCTATTTCGGGAAGATTTAGACTGTTGATTGACGCTTTGTTTGTAAATAGATAAAATGTCAAATTCTATTTTTGACATTTTTACATTAAGTTTTCATATTTATACTTTTTAGCATTTTTTTATATCAATTGATGAGTGCGACTTCGGTTAGAATCCAACGAAATAAAACTTTTTTGAGTTCTAGTTTTTCGTGCAAAATAATGACACTGGGTTGCCTTTATTTCACGATATGCGATTTTTTTATGTCAGTTATTAAATTGCTGTCAGCTTCAATTGTTTCTTCAGTAATGGCCAGAGGTACCTTGAGCTCACCGAGATATTTGTCTTAAAAGCCCACCAATTTATAATCACATATTACAACATACAGTGGTAACCACTAAAAATTAGGACACAAAAACGTCATTTTGACTTTGTGAATTTGCATTTAAACTGTTTTTTTTTGTAGAACACCTCTAAAAATTGTCTAGAATGACCTTTTAGTCACACTGACAGTAACAGTTTTTATAAATATTAATACATTTACTGCATTTTTTAATAATTTTGGGAGAACGTTGCCAAATTCAATGTACTCTTTTTCAATGGGGTCCACTGCACGTAAATATAAGCTTATTATACTCTTACGTAGTTAAATATGTTGTTTTATACTTCTAGATTTATACCATATGTTTATTATAATTTTTGATCAGAGGCTGTCATGAGAAACAAAAATTCTAAACCCGTAGGGCGTAACTTATTTCACTTGATAATAAAATCATTTTACTGTCACTCACAAAGGGATTTGTTTTTGATTTTCCAGCACCTTTCTTACGATTGACGCTGCCGGTTTCTCGAAAGGACGTAATAGTGTTTTTCAAACTGGTATAAAAATTTTACTCTGTTATGATTTTTTCTGGAACTTTCTCCCGAAACTCGTCAAAATAAAGTCTGGATGAGTAAACCCATTCTCCGTTCGCTAAGTGCCAATTACGAAAATATGATTCCACTAAAAAAATCTTCTGTTCTGCAGTAAACCTCATAATTCAAATTAAATCTAAATTTTACTTTTGACAGTGACAGCAAACTGACATTTACGAAGTGAATTAATCTAGGCGCCACGTTTTTAAAATTTTTGTTTCTCATGACAGCCTCTGATTAATAATTATAATAAACATATGGTATAAACAACAACTTAAATTTAAATTGTCAATATTCACGAATAAACAACAAAAACTAAGACATAAATTTAGTTTATTACATGTTTTTTTTTAGAGAGTGAGTAGTAGAATGAAGTCGTTGCATCATGTCAAATAAATAATAATAGGTACTAAAGAAACAGTCAATGTATTGGAAGACAAAATGCTACACCATCCTTAACTGAAGAGTGTAAGTCCAAAAGGGTCTAAGTGCCAAAATCTGAAATTTTTAGTTATACATGTAGAAAAGGTCTAAGTGCCATGCCTGATAGTAATTCAAACGGTATAAGTGCCGGCGATTTATTTAGGTGTTCATCTACTATAGGATAGATTCTTATCTTCCCTGTGATAGGGACTTCGCCCAAATAGAGAAACGCAAACGAGTTTGTAAGCTATTTTACCATCAGATATAGAGCGGATGATTAAAGAAGCTCATTATTAAAATCCATTTAAGGTTGTCAACTTGGTTGAAAATGATTTCAAGGATCTGCATAAGTTCGCAGATGCTTTCATAAATACAGCAAATCTACAGATTTCTCAAGCTTTATAGATCCGAATTTCTAATGAGAACCTAGGCCGTGTAAATATGAAGAAATTTTTCAGCGAGTTCGAAGATTGGAAAATCTGTGATGTATTAAAAAGAGGGAGAAGTATCGAGACTCTTCGCTCTTACCAGATACCTCCCCTGCAATGTAAGAATCGCATTACTGCAGCCACACTCAAAGATCTTAAAGCTATGCAAGAGTATATTCCACTCACACATTATCGTTTTTATTCAGACCTGATTGATAAAACCTCTAAGCTCATGCAGGAATAATAATCCACCATAAAAATTAATTTTCTAAGTTTTTAGTTACCTAGTTTGAAATACATTATGGATTTAACTTGTTTTTTTTGCAATAAAATATCCAAAAACTAATGAAATATTGTGTTGTTTGTGTTATTCAGTCTCTTCTCAAAAATATATATTAAGGTATATAGACTCTTTGAAAACTTTTTAAGATTTCCTGTTTTCAAATATTTTTTTTTGCAGTTCGATTTAAGCTTTTGTCTGCATTTTTTTCCTAAAGTAACATGTTCTATGTAAAAAATATATAGTTAAAGCTGAAATACTGTTTGCTACTTTCCAAGGTAGTTTTCTTTGATTTTCTCGGTTTCATGTTTTTGGCACTTAGACCCTTTAGAACTTACACTCTTCAACTACTATGAGAAACAACTACTCCGAGAACAAACACACTTAGCGGCATTGAGTTACACTGCCAAGTCGCTCAAAAAAAGTTTTCTTTATATCGACTAGAATATTAATTTTTTTGACTGCCAAAATTTTATTTAAGGTAGATGTTACTAGTAATTTTAAAAAAAGTCGTTTTTTTTGTGACTGACAGTAAATGACACATTTTAGTGATAGCTTTCTGAAGCGACTAATGTTAAACAGCAAAAATTCTTTTAAAAAATTGGAGTGGTTGCCAAAAAAATAATATGTATATATGTTTAATACGGCAATAATGCAGATTTAATATCTTGTCTGGCTTTAAAGCCACGGCTGCGTCTTTGCTTTAAATTGCTAGCTGCGTCATTAAGATTAATTTTTTAAATTTTTTTAAATGTGCTATTAATTATTTTTTATGGTTGCACAAAAAACATTCGGTACACCTCGTCTGAGAATTATATTAGGTGTTCTCGAGACTTTTTATTCTTGGCGTTGTCTTGGATAAAAAACAATCTTTTGTTCACCAAACAATTATTTCACAGCCTTGTTAAACACTTCTAAAATATATTAAAGTTGACTTTATTACTCAAAAAATATTTAAAACATTTTAATATCAGCGCCGACTAAGCATCTCGAAATTTTGTTAGCAATTCTCGTACTGCAATCAAAAATTGAGAAAGTGTAGCAAAATTTCGTTGTTGCCAATAAAAAAAAGTTAATTTTTTATGTTTATGTACCAAATTTTATCAAATTGACAGATCGGTTGTGGACAAAATGTCCACACTGGGAGTAAGTATTTATTGACATTGGAGGAGCTTTTAACGAAACAACCTATTAAAGCATAGAGTTGCTCATAACCTAGTGGGTCGAACACATGTTAGAATAGAGAGCGATTTAAGTGAATATGAATGACTACACCATTAGAAGTATCATGAGCAGGGGTTGTCCACAGGGTGGAGTTATATTCTCGCTATTTTAGGGTGTAGCGGTAGATAGCCTCTTGCATCGCTTATATGATGCTTGTTTTCACACGATTGGTTAGGCGGTTTGGACGATTTGCAGGTCCTGTTTACTGGAAGATATAAACGGATAACTTTCTGTTGTATTTTCACATAAACACTATCGGTAAATTAAAGTGCTCTTTACGAATAAATGAAGGCAAATTTGGTAACTTATAGTTACTCAAACTTAAAAGAACGTGGCTCAAAATGTTCAGCTTTGTCAGGTAATCGGGAATCATACTTGATAGTAAGCTGAATTGGAGCCAACATTTATTAGAGATAAAAATTAACAAGACAGGTGCGGTGGATCTATCTTGAGACTTAACTCCGAGAGTCCTACTCTGGTTGTATGTACACTATCAGGCCGTTGTTCGATGGTTTAGAAACAGACAAAAAAAAAGCAATGACAGGAGTTATTGGATTTGGTGTGACTGGTGCTAAGTTTTACCGACGGGGCCGCAATAGAGGTGGCTTTTTGACTTATTTCCTAAGGAGGCGTCTTTGGAGCTGCACTAAGCAGGTTGTGGAACAATGGAATGTTATGAGAAGAGCAGTGCAACACTCGTATTTTAAACGAGATTGCCTAGAAGATTATTAAATTTGACATTAACTCAAATATTAATTAGTAGCAGAAAGTCCGTAACTACGAGAACTAGAAGAGTTCTCGAAGACACGTAAACAGGTTTAGGAGAAACTGATTTATGTTTTACTGAGAAAGTCATTTTACTTAGAATTTAGACGATAAATTTGATGAGTCCCTAATAATTAACCGTCCAAATAAAATCCAAATTCAAATAAACATTTTATTCTTTGGTAGTATCAGTACAATAAATATAGTCAAAAGTTGTGTAGTATAAATATGTACAAAAATGTAATAAATATTTCCCAGCCAAAAATTAATGATGGTGGTGGTGTTGTCTATAACTAGGCCCCCGGTTTTCCCCCAAACCATTACCTTTGCCGATATAAAAATCGTAAGAGTGTGATTTCTGTATTTCGATATCACTTGACGAGTAATCAGGATTTTTAAACTTGTAATAATTTTTTAATTTTTGCAATTGTTTTTTTCTGTCATTTATATAATGCACTAGTGAATCATCTTGTACTCCAGGTCCGTCATAATTATGATTTGGAACTTTGGTTGTAGTTTCACCTTTGCCATATGAAACTGTCGGATCAGGTGCTTTTAATTTTTTTCCACTTGTTGTTTCCTCAAATTTGACATAATTGCTACTCCCATCGGCACTGTACGGGTCTGAAAACGACCCATGGAAATCCACATCTTCCGTTCTATGATGGGCCCCATAATCATATTGTATAGGAGCCTCATGCTGCGTCGCGGGAACTCCATACGAGTTCAAAGCTCCTGGTGTACCATAACTCGCCGATGACGAATCATACGTCAACGGATGACTGTTAAAATCTGGAGGGACTTCGTATGACTGATGATGGTACACTTCTGGAACTCCATAACTTGGCGAAGAATGACTATATGACGTCGTTTGTGACTCATACCCGCCATAATGTGACGGTGGTGGTCCATACGACGGTGCGGGAGGCGGCCCATATGACGGTTCTGGAGGTCCATACGAAGGTGCAGGCGGACCATATGTCTGAGCTGGGGGACCATACGATGGCGCTGGAGGGCCATAAGAAGGCGCAGGAGGTGAATAATGTACAGGAGTACCATAAGATGTCGATGGAGGAGCGTGGCTATAACTAGGAGCAGGAGGGCCGTAACTTGTTGGAGGAGGGCCGTAACTTGTTGGAGGTGGGCCGTAGCTTGGTGCAGGGGCGTGATAACTAAAAGAGGGCGGACTGTATGAGGGTTGTGGAGGACCGTATACTGGTTTAGGAGGCCCGTAAACCGGTTTAGGTGGGCCGTAAACAGGTTTAGGTGGACCATAAACCGGTTTAGGTTTACTGGGAGGGCCGTAAACCGGCCGAGGAGGCGGGCCGTATATAGGTTTAGGTTTGCGGCGAGGTGGAGGGCTGTAGGAGTGTTTGATAGGACGGTATACAGGTGGTTCGCGTTTGGTTCGTTTCAGAGTGGTTGAGTTTGATGGGGATGTGAGAGAGGTTGATGCTAGGGAAAGTGACAAAAGCTGAAAAAAATTTTGTTTTAAAATAATTGAATAGAAGCGAAGTCTACGATAGTACAAGTCCGGATCTAGCTTATGACCTTTGCTGTGATGTCAGAAACGCGGACAAAGCGATGAAAGATAATTGGTAAAATTTTTAAGTTAAATAAATAGTTTTTTAAAAAACTTTGAGATCTTCCAATTAACAACGGCAATTTACATAAAATAATTTTCGCATTTAAGAGGAAATGTCATATAGAAAAATAATTTAATTTTTTCGCTCGGAATATAACTAGTTTTTTAGTTAAAATTTAGTTTCGCTATTTCTTATCTCAATGAAAAATTTTTTTATGATGGCAATAATACCTATAAATATACAGTGTGTCAATTTTAAAAGTTGCAATCGGCAATATCTCTAGAATTAAAAAAGTTATTGAGTATCACTTAAAACAGTTTTGGTAGTTGCTAGGGGGTATTAAAATGACATGGTAAGTGACGCACCCCCACTCACCCTTTAAGCCACAACCATCCCAACTTGAAAATTTTAAGCGGCACTACCCTACTTGTAATACATCGTTGGAAAGCTCATAACAAGCGCTTTTCAAAAATGTTATGCAAAAGCCTATTTGACAAAGTCATTTTCCAAATACTCGAAAAGAAAGACTTTAAATTTTCATTTTTGTTATGTGATGTCCTAAAGGAAAAATTGACGTTATTTACAAAATACACAACCAAAAGGATGATTTAAACCTTAAAGACTACGTTTTATGGTTTTGTGTGTTTTTTTTTGTGTTTTAAATCTTATCAAAATGGCAATCATTATGGTTTTTACACTCCTATGTTTATTGGGATTAGATTATATGGTAATGTATCTGTTTTTGTAGATTCATAGATTTCATTTATTAATTGTACCTGTTAACGATATTGTAAATTATCAAAAATTTACAATGTTTTAGGTATAGTACCGCAGAGCGTGTTGAATTGATATTTATTTACGGTTCTGAAAATCGTTGTGCTCTTCGAACACCGGCAGTGTTCAATAATAAATATCCAGAAAAACATGTCAGTCATGCGTACGTTCAGAAGTTAGTCGTCAAATTTGAGGAAACAGGATCTGTTAAGAATAAAAAAAAGAAGTCAAACAATAGTACTCAGTGAGGAAACCCAAATTGAAATACTTAGACAATATGCTATAAATCCAAAAATGTCAATTCGTCACGCAGCTAGGGAAACTAAATTATCACACGAATCAGTACGAAAGGAATTGAAACTTCATAAATTTCATCTTTATAAGATGCAAATTCTCCAAGAACTTGGCGATGTCGACCCGGATCGGCGCATTGAATTTTGTGAAATGGTTACTGAAAAATGCATTTCCGAACCATTATTCGTGAAAAACATTTATTTTTCAGATGTATGTTCGTTTTATTTAAATGGAAATGTAAATAAACAAAACCGCAGGTATTGGAGTGATGTAAACCCTCACATATTTAGAGAGGGACATATGCAGTATCCACAAAAACTAAATGTTTGAGCTGAGATACTAGGAGATGCAATTATTGGACCTCTGTTTATTGATGGCAATTTGAACGGCGAACAATACGCTAATATGCTGCAGACAACCATTGATCCTCTTATAGTTCAGGAGCTTGAAAATTAATTAGACGAATTGAGAAATCCCGGATTAAATAAACATCTACTGCATTTTCAACAAGATGGAGCACCGCCACACTATGTACTTCTAGTTAGGCAATGGTTGGATAATTACTACACAGATCAATGGATTGGGAGAAGAGGACCTATTAAATGGCCCCCTAGGTCACCAGATCTTACACCACTGGATGTTTTTTTATAGGGTCATTTAAAGTCTGTGGTTTATAAAAGAAAAGTAGACTCACTTGAACAATTGAGACAAAGAATCACTTAAAAGTGTCGAGTTATTCGCAGAGAAACTTTTCAAAAAGTTTGTGAAGAATTCCAAAACAGGCTCTATTTTTGTTTTACAAACAACGGAAATCATTTTCAACATCTATTATAACATTTAATAAAAATTAATCACTTAGGAAATGTTTTATTTTAGTTTCAATTAAAGTTTATTTACAACAGCGAATAACAAAAATGAAAATGACAAAAGTCTTTCTTGTCGACTATTTGGAAAACGACTTTTTCAAATAGGCTTTTGCATAACATTTTTGAAAAGCGCTTGTTATATAAGCTTTCCAACGATGTATTACAAGTAGGGTAGTACTATTTAAAATTTTCAAGTTAAGGTAGCTGTGGCTTAAAGGGTGAGTGGGGGTGCGTCAATTACCATGTCATTTTGATTTCCCCTAGCAACCACCGAAACGGTTTTAAGTGATTCTCAATAACTTTTTCAATTCTAGAGATATTGTCGATTGCAACTTTTAATGATATGAATAAAATATGAGTTTCACAAGTACCTTGATATTCTTTTCGGAATTTTTTTCGAGTGCATTTTAAAAATATCCTTATTAATTAACTAGACGTTTTTGAAATGCACGAGAATCAATTTTCCGAAAATAAATCAATGTATATGTGATTTTCAGTAAAAAAATCGCATGACAAATAATTCTGTTCGAGTGGAACTGTCTTAATTTTGTTTACGATTGCCTTAGGGAGAATTAACCTAATAAACTATGTATTTAATGTTTCTTAAAAGTTTAAACAGCAAAAGGTGTTCCAATTAAACACAACTCTACAGAAAGCTTTAAATAAGTTTTGGAGTGTAAGCTTCTCATCAGCACAGCATATTCTGGAGCATTGTTTCGACTGGAACAAATGGAAAAACCTGCTTATTGCAAATAAAGTAGGGTTAGTGATCATGCACCGACCACCAACAAAACCTACCTCAACGATTAGGTGGAAACAACAAATTTACGGACAAAATCCCTGACTGACAATGCCATAATATTATCTAATTGTTTCACCAGCTACACGCTGAAACGCAGCATAGTCATTTGTCTCTTGTTTGCACTTTAACGTGGCAACTTTATGAAATCGTTAATTTTTACGGTAGGATGTAAAATGTTACTTCTGGACCAGGACAATTGGCGTCTTAAAAATCAAGACAGATTCCCAAACATTTTGCTGTTCTTCCAAAAGTAAATAATCGAAAAAGACCTAAAACCTCTAACAAAGCACAAATTTTTATACTTTTAAAGATACCCAAATATCTGTAGACCACCAAAAATTTGGTATACAAAAAAACTGTTGAATTTTTTCAAAATAATCCAACATTACTTTAAGAACGTCCTAAAAAACTAACAAAATATCTTGTTTTTAAACACCCCAAAATGGTTTTTTATTTTTAGGCCAAGGCATTTGGCGCGTGCAAAAAAAAGAAAAACAACACCAAATCAAAGAGGCACATTTGGCGCTTGACAAAACAAAGCAGAATCCTAAAAATTTATACAGGGTGTTATGGAAATGAGTGCAAATATTTTAACCTGAAATACAGGATCACAAATAATAAAAATCTGTAAAAAAATTCTGTCCTATCTCAACTAACAACAAAATTACACACCGTCAAAGTTGGGTACAAAAAAACATCTTTTTGTTATATCTGGAAAACCGCTTAACCGATTAATACCAAATTTAGTACACAAATGAAGTTGACTGTACTCTTTTTATTTCTACTAGCAAAATTTTGCTGCACATCTCAATTTCAAGTTACGGCACTTTTTTTTCACATTTTGGGTAATTAACCAATTTTTTTCCTATTAATTTCCAATTTTTGTAGCAAAAATGAATATGCTAGTAGATTCTACATAAAACTGCAAGAATGCAATATTTTGTTAAAACGTATCGTTTTCGAGATATTCACGTTTAAAGTATAAAACTGACTTTTCATCTTTAACTTTGGCGTCCTCTAGCTCCTAAACGGTGCAACTTAGTATAGAGGTAAATTGTATTAAATCGCTTTATTTTGACCTGAAAAACCTATGATAGCTCTATGTTAAAAAAAATGTTATACGTTTTGTAATAATTAATTTTTAGGTTATAATTTTGTTATCAGTTGAGATAAGACAAAAATTTTTTACAGATTTTTATTATTTGTTGTGCTGTATTTCAGGTTAAAATATTTGCACTCATTTCCATAACACCCTGTATATTTTCTTAAAAGTGAACAACCGAAAAAGACAAAATCCTTCAAAAATCATAATTTTTTATGCGCTCAAAAAATAATCAAAAATCAATTGACCACCAGAAAATAGACACATGGAAAGACTGTTAAAAATTATTCAAAATTAAACATAATTACATTAAAAGCACTCAGAAAACCTTACAACATTTCTTGTTTTAGACACCCGAAAATGGCTTTTTATGTCTAGACCAAGCCAATTGGCACATGCAAAAATCATTGAAAAAGAATCAAAAATTTTATTCAAATTTATCAGGTTTTCGAACCCTTTTTATGTATTTTTTTCTGGACCAGGACGTTAGAGCACTTTAAAAAAATTAGATATGTATGTATTTGGGTACTTTTGGAGTGCATAAAAATTAATGCTTTTTGAAAAATTTTAAACCTTTTTTGGTTGTTTTCTTTTGGGAAAACAGCTAAATTTTTGAGAATTTGTCTTGTTTTTTAAGACGCCAAATGTCCTGGTTCAGAAGTAACATTTTACATCCTACTTTGTACGACCGTACTTCGATTTTTACAAGCAATTCCGCCCACCTGTTCCAATCGAATACAACGCTTTGGAATACGCCGTGCTGCTGAGGGGAAATCAAGCCAAAACTGGTCTACAGCTTTCTGGAGTTCAAGTGAACCACATTTTGCTATACAAAGCGCAGAAGAAAAATTAAATAAATTGTTTATTAGATTAATATGAAAAAATTAAATAAATATTTATTGTTTTATTCATGAAATAATTCTTGATATTAATCATTAAGTTAAAGTTTTATAAAAAATATTAAATGTCTTAGATATAGTTATTTCAAATTATTTTATTATAAAGACAAAATTAAATTACAAAATAATAGAAACACAATTTTTTTAATTAAAAAAAATACACAGAAAAGTTGGTCTACCATTGGACTTACAGCATCAAATGTAGAATGAATAGGTTTTTGTAGAAATGAATAGATCTCAAATTTTTTTATAAAATATGAATTTAATTTTTTTTGTAATTTTTTAAAATGTTAAATAAAAAACGAAAAATTAAAAAAAAAAAAACACTTTATTTGGTCAATTTTTGAAAAAGAATTTTAAAAAAATACAGTTTTTTTTAAATTCATAATTATTTTCTGGTTGAACAAAAAAATTTAAAAAAAATACAGCAAAATCAAAAGGGGTTGAGTTCAAAAGTGGTTTATTTGGCATGAAATACCTTGTAAGTAGATATTTGCTTCGAATTTTTATTGTTCAGATTTTTTAAAGATTTTTTTACTTCAGAATCGTAAATTATTTAGACTCTCTCTAGACAAGAGAAATTTGACAATTTTTTATAGAAATCTTAAGATATCTATCAGATCTAATTTAGTTTAGATAAAAACACCGCTTTGCGGACTTTATTATAGAAAACTTAATTTTCTACAACTTTTTTCTTTAACTTTTTTGTAGCCTTGACAGTTTACGCAGTGTTGCACAAACTTTCAATATTTTTTTAAAATATACCGCTGTAGTTTTTTGTTATTTTTATAATACAAATTTAATTCTCTGTATGACAGTTTTTTAAAATTCGTTTTGATACTACTTTAATTAAAAGTTTTACTTTTTAGGTATGTTTTATCGCTTTTTGTTCATGTTTATGACGTCACAATTTCTACGCTTGAACTATCGTAGACTTTGGTTGAGATAGACCAAAAATATTGACAAAAAACAGACAGCTTCAATGATTAAAATGCATTCTCAGACATGACCACTCTTTTCTCAATGGCCTACTTTAGTTATTTTGTTTTTAATCGCCCGATATATTGAACTTTTATTACCAGCAATTAAATAATAATGTGGGTAGAGTTATATTATGTTATGAGAAAAACAGTAATGAGTAGAAACTTCGGAAGAGTTGATTAATCACCTGCGGATACATCGAATATCTTTAAAGGGAAATCCAAATAGAATAAAAATGTTCAAAATTTAGAACAAGCTTTAAGATAAAAAAACAAGAGTGAAAGCAAAAGTGAAAAGAAATTGATAATCTCACTTTTCGTGTTCAATTAGTGATGGAAAACGGTACTTGATTACTCGAATTTACGTAAATTACGTCAACTTATGTATATAATTACATAAAATATTTTTTATCGAAATTAATTGATTGATGTTGCAAATATTTATATCACAGTATTTACAATTTATGTAAAATTCTATGAAATAGAAACTAAAGAAAGTCTGAAAAAATAAAACCTGGTTTAGATAAACAAGCTGTGAAAGCTTCTGGGACTGATATAATGGGAATACGACAATGATATTTTAAAGTTAAAATCTCGAGTTTCATTATAAAAAACAATTTTATTTAGTTTGGCATTATTACCTACTTTAAGTTGACAAAAACGTTTTTTGAATTTTAAAATATAAAATTTATAAACAGAATGCGTACATAACTGTAAATTTTTAACTGAATGCTTGACATAGACCAAGTTTTAAATAACAATTTTTGGTAGTTAGATCTTCAGAGTGACAAAAACGGATTGTTTTTATTTTTAAATAGAACCTCTTTAAAACTTCAAAACGGCAAAATCTTGACTTCTTTCAAACCTCCCAAAATTTAACCTAAAATTATCATTTTCCAAAACTTTAATGAAAAATTTGTGTAAAAACAATAGCTATAAGTAGAACTAAATATTTGAGAATTTTCTTTAATAAAAAATTACTGAAATACACACTACATTAACAAGGATCTATGTTTCAACAGGACTAAAGGGGAAAATTAAACTTGCAGAGCGTCCGCTGTACCCAAAGATTATTTCTTAAATACCTTTTTTTTAAATTTAATTACAAGATTTTCTTAAGCTAAAATTATACCATTTTTATATTTCAGTATTCGGTTTATATTTTCTTATATTTTTATTTAAAAAAAATAAAAACAATAGAGAAACCTAAATCTATTTTTTTACAACTAAATATTTTTTTTTTGTTTAGTGTTAATTGTATTGGTAAAGCGGATACATGTTTTAGCATAGGTGATTCATAGGGATAAGTTTTTATTTTTTTACGACCACAATTATAGTGATATCAAAAATCAAATAATCGTAAAAGATGGTCTAGTACCATATCTTTGTTACGTGTAAATTTAATAAAATTTCTTTAATTATTAACGTTGAAAAAATGAATGGCCATATACGATAAAACTAAATTTTGATTTATTTATAATCGAAATTTGGGTTGGTTAATACTCTTAATTATTTACAGAAATTAATGAGATGGAAACATAACTAGGACAAAATAATTTAAAAATTGCGTTCTGAATTAAAAATGGGCTATAAATTAGATTTTTTTTCAATCAGTTAAATTAAACATATCGGTCTTTTAAGATTTTTTCCGATACGATTTATTATAACAATTATTAATATAATAAATATTTCTTATTATTATAAAAATGTTCTTTTGAATTTCTTGTACATCGAAAAAATTGTTTAATGATGCCTGAAAATCTGATAGAAGCTGTCTAAACAATTGTTCATGAATACAATGGGCCATGAAAATAAAATGCATCGGAACGTGTCCGTTCATTGAGATTGAGATCTGGTAAAACGCTATAATTTGTGAATAAATTTAAAAAAAAATCATGCTGTTATGTATTTGTTTGTTTTATAAATGAGTGTTTCACTGTCATGATCACCGGTTATGAATCTTGAACTAGTTTTGTTAGGTGGTAGAATAAATGAATATTTCTTACAAAAATAATAAAAGAGGTATCCATGATTTGAGTATTGTTTGGTTGCACGTGAAACCACAACAACAAACCAAATAACCAATAACCACACTACACTACTTCCAGCGGAGTGAACAGTGAATGGGCAACCATGGTGGTAATGTGCTCTTTAAAGTATATAAGTAGTAAGAGTAAAATTAGAGTTTTGTCCCACATAACGCATCAGTTGATAGTATGATGTACTCAAACTGTCTTTTTCCTTCTGACCACCCATCGCTGGAGAAAGTCTTGAGCATCAGCTTATAACACTTTCAAAATTTTAGCAAGAAAAATCAATTTTGCCGGCGTTTTTCAAATTTGTGGCAATTTGTTTTAGATGCGTTTCGTAAGAGATAAGGCCGGCATGAGGGCTGCAATCATTTCACTTTCTATAATAAATTTGAATTTATTTTTGAAAGTTGCATCAAAAGTAAAAGCATGGAATAATTAAACAATTGCTAATGTTTATTTGGTGACAATGATAGCGCATCTAGGTTTCGCGGTTCCACTGCTAAATTACGAACACTTGCATTTTATTTTGTATTTAAAAAACTGCAACATTACACACAATGGCCTCTTACTAATAATTCATTTTGATTGTCTAATAGTTACGGTAATTGTCAGATAGGCTCTTAATTAGTTCTGCATTATTATTGTTTTAATGTTTTTAGCGTGAATCGTAATGCAATTGCTGCTTATCAAAATTATATACTCTCCATATTGTGCAAATTCAACCAACTATTACAGAAAAAAAATTTCAAGAGGGAGGCTTTTTTGGAACAACTGTATATACCCAATCACGTTTCATTGAACATTGCATACAACAATACACCAATTAGATGTGCAATAGCTAATTGATTAAAAAATAATTTAATTAAAAATTTGTCACGCTTATATTGTTTTCTAAATAAAGAATTTTAGTGAAATTTTGATGACAATTTCTAATATTAAATAAAAAAGAATCTACTGTCTATATTTTCTTTAATAAATAGTAAAGCCATAAAAAGTGTATTATAATTATTAAAAGCGACATGCAATTGTTTTTACACGACACGCTACATTTTAAAAAAGTGAAAACAAGTAAATCTCTAAATTGTTCATATTTTATGAATTAAACTAAGATTTTATTATTTTTTAATATGAGTACTTGTAATATAAAATATATATATATATAATTTGGTTTTTTTTTTGGTAAATAAAAAACCTAATATTTGATTGTACAGCCTTGTACTCGTTTGGTGTTAGAATACTGTTTTACTATTAAATAATTTTTTCTTAAAAAAAAAAACACTAACTTGTTACATCAGAACGTTTTGATGTGACTAATTAGTAATAAAAATTTTAACATTTTGATAAAGTTTTTTTTAAATGTAAATCGCTGAATTAAACTAGTTTTAAGCATAAATTAATTATAATCTAACAGGATTTGTGTTTTATGCAGTTTTAAATTCCAAAAAATTTTAGAAGTCAATATCTTTATAAATATTTATTTATTTTATGGACAGCTGAATTATTTAATTTCTCAATTTGTCACATCGAACATTTACTATTTTTAATTAAAATTTTTGAAAATTTAGATTGTTGACTTTAATTGCGTATGTATAAAACGTTGTTGAACATAATCGACACTAATAGCCCTCGGGAAATAAAAATCCTTCCTTCTTCGGGCTCTAAACATGTTCTTATGACATAATCTTTTTTTACATGCTTTTAATACATAAATAACTATTATTCACTAAATAATAATAAGATATTTCAACTAAAATTTGCACTCTCTAAAATCTCCGATTTCGTTCAAATTTCAAAAAATTTTAGCTTAAAGAAGAACCAAATTTTATCATAGTTTTAAAGTTATTACTACATCCCTCCAGCGCCCAAAGCCATCTCTTCAAAAAATTTAATTAGCAACTGGGATCGAGTAACACATGGTTTTAAAGCTGCTTTTAATAGACAATGACAATGCAACCACGTATTTTTTATGTATTTTGAGCAATTTTTTTGAGATTTTTGCCTAGATTACTATGAGAGGAAACAATAAAAGAACAATTAAATTTAACAAATTTATTGCTCAACATGTCCACCTGTAGAATAATGTGTCACTTGATCCCACTTGCTATTTAAATTTTTTGGAGAGGTGGCTCTAGGTGCTAGAAGTATGTGGTAATAACTTTAAAACTATGATAAAATTTGGTTCTCTTTTAAGCTAAAATTGACTTGGACGAAATCGGAGATTTTAGGAAGTGCAAATTTTAGTTGAAACATCTTGTATATTAAAATTTATTCTATTTTTTAGAATAATAAGACAAAAATTGCAGTAAAAAGAAAATAGATATTGTTAAAGAACTCAATCCATTAAGTGTCTTCCTCGCAAATAAAATCGACCTGTTTGAAAGAGTTTTCTTGAATTAAAAAACAGAGAAGAAAATCTAAGTGGCGTCTTTTCAGAGGGCCATTTTGTATAAGTGTCATTGAAGTAATTTTTAATTGATGATAGCTCTCCCTGAAAAGATGCTAAATAACCAAAATTGTTTTATATCAGTGAAGCAGACATTTTAAAACCGTTCATAATTTTTTAGCTGTCACCTAACTTTAAACTTATATGTTAAACATCAAATTTTTTGCCGCGCCTTGTCTTTGAATTGCCAATCACGGCATTAAGTCACATACTTTATTGCCTAATTAAACAAATAACTATTACTAATACAAAAAATGTATTTAAAAATACACAAACACCGGACCTTTACAGACTTTTCTGTCTACTTTACGGACGATTCTTGATTTAACATTGAGTTTCGCAAAAGTTTTTGACAAAAACATTTTAGTTTATTTTGTGGATGATTTCGGAAAATAGTTATTTGTTGTGAAGACCAAACAGTAAGTAATTTTTTGACATAGTTTGAAAATTAAACTTTTATTAGTATTTGTATGTGAACATTTTGAACGTCAAATAGTATATTAAAGAATGCGTTTCGAAAAGTCAACTTTGTGGCACGAATTCAAGTTTATAAAACGAGCGCGAGTTATAAAGAATGAGTGCCCACAATGACTTTAGAAACGAGTCTTTTTATGCTATTTTTTATTGCGCGTTTTACGTGCTTTTTCAATACAAAAGTTAATTTTTCAATTTTTATTTTGGTGCTAATACGAGATAGTTGGTAATAAACGTCATGAAAGTGTCAAATGTTTTTTAAATTGTTTTCAAATTTGTTCAAAATTCTGTGTAAGTAACTCACAAATGGTTCTTTTTTACCTACTGTATCGGTTATTGGTTGAATACTCCAATTGGCATAAACACAATAAGGAAAATCTCCAAAAACATTGCAACATTTCTTAAATTACTAAATTGCTGAATTTATACAATTTCTCTCATCGTTATTTCATACCAAGCAGTGCTATATACTTATCTGCCAATAATTTGTAAATTATCAAACGCTATGGAGGTTTTAAATCATCAAAATAGTGGCTGAATGCTGTTTTAAAGTGTCTAACCTCAAAAAGAAAGTTAAAGTTACCTGATTGTTTAAGCGGCTTGTCCACCCCAGTGTTCGAGTGTTTTATAGGTTAATTGCGACACACACAAAAACATCTTGGTGAAAAATACTGGTCATCAAGTGCAACAAAATGGGATCGAACAAAATTGTTATAACCTCAACACTGACATATAAACTCTGAGACGTCACAAATATTTTTGGAGACTTATGTCGTTTTATTCATCTTCTCTGAAGTCCGACACCAGCAAAAGTGTTACTAACCCTAAAAAAAATTGTACTAGTACTTTTTAGCACGCAAATGGGTGCTGAAATGGTTACGATTCCCAAATCGGTATCTATCGTTGCACTTTTATTGGATTTAATTACTGAAATATCTAAAAATGGTACCATTTTATCTGTTTTTTTTTAATAAAATTAATACTTTGAAAACAATTATCTATTTTTTTGTATTTGTTGATGTCAAAACTGGCAAAAAGCAACAGAGCGTTAGAACCAAAATTCTTTATAATTTATCAATAAAGTTCAAGACGTTTATTTGCAAGAAGTAGAGTTAGGTATTAGTTTCGTTTGGTGTAAGCTCACTTTTCAAAGTGTTCCTATTTTACAAACCTTAATTTGACCTGTTAGTTCAAAACAATTTGAATCAGAAAGTTATATAGAAAAATATATTTGACTTACCAAAGTTTGTATGAAACAAAATCTTTTTTAATTTTCTGAAATTTTTTTTCAACGGTAAAGAGGTACAACAATGGACAACTCATTGTCTTCTTTCTTAGGTCATCTTTTGATGAGCCGTTTTGAAAAGAATTTAGAAAGTGAGCTCAAAAATTTTTGTAGGACTTGACTAAGGTATGTAGATGATATTTTTGCTATTTTTAACACCAAAAAATGCAAGACTAATGATTTTCTAAAATTTTAAATTTAATATGACATTTTATAAAAACTGGGAGCCGTAAGCGACAATTTATAAAAACTCGCAATGGGCAATTTACAAAGATTGTATAAATTTATTATGCCAAATTTATCTACGAAATACCTTTACATCTGCGATTTTTTTGAAACTTTTTATATTTTTAGTACCCATTGAAAAAATTATAAGCGATAATAATACAAACGTTTTCAATTTTGAATTATATTAGGCACTTCAAAAGTATGGAGCAATATTTTGACCAGCAATACAGCACCCCAAATAGTAAAAATCTGCAAAAAAATTGTCTTATCTCAACTGATAACAAAATTATAACCTGAAAATTAATTATTATATAAAATCAGTGGTGTTGTCGAGCCGGAACGCTCTGGAACGACGTTCCGGTACTTCTTTTTTGAACAGGAACGCGTTCCGGAACTAAAGATGATTTCTGATAACAAGAATTGGCTGACGTATTAAAAAAATTTTTAAAAAAAATTTCTGATTTTTTTTTTCTAATTTTTGACGAATTTTTATATGTATTATTATAAATAAGGGTTTGAACCGAACCCGAACCGGAACAAAAACCGGAACGAACCGGCTTGTTTTTCCGAACCGTAAACCAGAGTCCGGAACGTTTTTTTTTCTGCTGAACCGCGTTCCGGTAAAAAAAAATAGCACCACTGTATAAAATATAATAAAAAAATAAGGACATAAAACAACTACAGGTTTTTTAGACTAAAATAAAGCGATTTAACACAACTTAAAGTCCGTTTCACCGTTTTATTCCCATTTTTAATAAAATTATTAGAGCATGTCTCAATCTACGACGTACAGCTTCGTGTGAAATTGACATTTGACAGAACACAAACGAAACGTTTAAATAATAAAAACATTGTCATTTTGGAAATTACATTGCAGAAACCTTTGTAGCTGCAACAGAACTGAACACAAGGAATTTTACTCTTATACCCAAAATTTTTATTTCTTAGGTATTGAATTACGCTGAGGTCATTGAGTGGGCGGCAATCTGGTTTGCCTTCAAGTTTCTAATATTAAAACCTAAAAGCTTTGTCTTTGTCGTCTCGTTAAGCTGAAAAAAGATGAAAAGTGTGACATTATTAATACAATACGTTTTGTGTTCATTGCACTTTAGGCCATGATGTAAAAAGAGATAGCAATAAGAACGTAAATCTTTACTTGCGTTGAAGGTTTTATTACAAATAGGGATAAGACGGTGAAACGGACTTTATCTCTATAGTCTAAACCAAATTACGCTGTTTTAGAGTAAACGTAAATATCTCAAAAATAGTACGTTTTAGCGAAATTTTGCATTCTTATGTTATTTATTCAACATCTATTAGAATATTCATTTTTTGCTTCAGCATCTTCTTTCGGGGTCCAAAATTTTTTATAACAATAAGGAATTTGCCCCTTACCAAGTTTAAGACTTCTATTAAATCATTTCTTTTAAAGAAGAGTATTTACTTACATGTAGAATTCCTTGAAGATACCTTAATAGATTTAGTCTAATGTTTTCTTTAATTTCTTTTTTTCTTCTTTTTATAGGACGTGTGTAAACATTGTACAAAGATGTATAATCACAAATAAATATTATTACATATTATTATTTTGTAAAACAAAAATTGGAGTTATAAATGCAGAAAATTGAGATAATTATTAAAAATATGCGAGGGAATTGGGAAAATTTTTCAGAATTTTGTTATCATCAGAAAAAAGAGAACATTCAATTTTATGTACATACCAAATATCTATTATAAAAATTAATTGAGCAGTTTTTGAGATATTCTAAAGAAGTGTTTTTTTATATCCAACTTTGAAGACCTGCAATTTTGTTGTTACTCGAGATAAAACAATTTTTTTTGCAGATTTTCATTATATGGTTGCTGAATTTTTGTCTTTTTTTGTGAAATGTATTTTTACAACTATTTTGGTTGTAATACATTTTTTTTAAATTTCTATCTATAATATAATTTTTTTGGAGCAAAGATGGTAAAAATAAGCATTTTAAAACTTTTGGGGCTAGGGTTCCGTTGCTATTAAAATTTAAATCCTTTTTAAATGTTTATTCAAGGTAAATAATTAACAATCCTATAAAACAGAAATAAACAAGAACAAATTAATGACTCCGGGTTGCTAATAACAAAACAATTCCAGGCAGTTAATAACTCTGGGCACAACAAATTAATTAACTTCAAGTTTTGGTTAACGGTTTCCGGTGAGTGTCTCGGTGTTTGGAAAATTGCGCCAAGCACCTGGGGGACGGAAGCGGTTTCAGATACCTAGGAAATGCGCCAGGTATCTGAGGGACGGAAGCGGTTTCAGGTATCTAGGAAATACGCCAGGTACCTGGGGGACGGGAACGGTTTCAGGTACCTAGGAAATGCGCCAAGTACCTGGAGAACGGTCAAATTATTTTCTTAGCTTGAAGTCAATGTTAAAAATTTTAATTTATAATCACTTTGAAATTATTTATTCAAGTTTCAAAAGCAAAACACTGTTATAAAGGAAATTTAATTACCTTTCCAATGATATGTCACTTGACTTCAGTTTATGTTTAAAATTCTAAAAGGGGTAGTCACCCTCTATAAAGGTGTGAAGTGTTGACATTATTCTAGGTTTTTTTCTTCTAGAGAAAATCGGCTCCTTCATGCAATTTTTCGAAAAAACAATGTTAAAAGCGGAAAAACCTGCTTTGTTTTAGTTCAGTTTCCATTTTTCGCCGTTAGAGGGCATCATCTGTAACAATTTACTAACTCAAAACAGCCTATTTGATATAAATACGAATTTTGGATATTCTGAAAATACAGGACCCAGAAGAGGGAAATGGAAGATGGATAAATATTTGGTTATCGTGATATTGTTGATTAACCAATTTTTGGACAGCCCGGTCGGGACCGCCCGACTGGGCACCTAATATAACCCAAACATAATTTTTATTTTTTTTGTCTGAAGTATAAGTATGGAGAATACTTTCATAAATCTAGTGCTGAGACAGTGAATGGCGGTTTTTTGCATAGAAAGGTAGAAAAATAAATGTGATATTTCTCAATTCGCGATGCCAATGGCGGAAGATTTTTAAATTATATACATCACTACATCAGATCTTATTAACCTCAAACCATTATAAAAATAACATTGAGTTGGTAATAAGACTGGAGGGAGGGAGCATAGACAAAGAGAGTATGGTGACAACATATATTGAGAGAGAAAGAGCTATTTACCGTGTTAGTTAAAAGTTTACTAATCACAAAACCACCACCTGTTGAATTAGGTTTATAAAAATTAAATTTACTAGAATTTGACATTTGGCAAAATTTTTGGTTATTTTGTCACTTTCCTGTAATGCTTTTATGTTGAAAATTTTGGTTTTCAATTAAAATAAGAATGTTAAAATCCTACAAACAGTTAGAGATTTGTTCGATCAACAACTGAAGCTAACTGTAACATGCTGTTACAATTTATTTATATATTAATTAATATAAGTTAATATATTAACTAATTTAATTATTAGTATAAGTTAATAATATAAATTAATTAATATTATATATTAATTAATAAAAGAATAAATTGCAGCGCCAAATGCCTGTCAAATTTAAATTAATTTTATTGTACGTCATTTTAAAAGTTGTGCCATGTTGCCAGATGTATTTTAGGTGTAAATTGCAATGTTGGTGGTTTCTTGAAAAGTAAATAAATTTTATTTGCATTTAAACCAATGTTAAAATCGCTAAAATTTGCATATTTTTAAACAATTTTGTTTATAAGAAGTGTTTTAGACAAGTTTAGATAAATATGAGTCTAGATAAGTTAAATATTAATTTGCAAAGTATGAGTGTTGTATGCATAAAGACCTGGCGCTCATATATTTACTAAATTAAAATAAAAAAATATTTTCTTGTTTTATTATTCTTTTATTTTCAAAAATAACTCAAAGGTTTTGCCTACCAGCAAGTGATCATTTTCTCTCTCACACTATAATCTGTATATTATACTATCTCTCTCCTATGTTGTCACCGCAGCTCGCATCGGCGACGTATGCGCGAAGCTTCATCTATTAGTATGTATTATTAGATATATGGAAAATACAGATCGGAAAAAATGTCGTCTTTTTTCAAATGATTGTAACTTAAAGTGTAAAGCCGTTATTATACAGGGTGTTATTGAAGTAATGTTACAGGCTTTAACAGTTGATAGCATAACCCTTGCTAATAGGATACTAAAAAACCAAATTTGCTATAAATCTTTATAAGTTTTAAGATATTATACAGTTTAGACAATTTTTTTTTTTTTCAAGAAACATTATCTCTTAAATACACGATGTATGACAACACTGTTTGTGACTATACAAATTGAGAGATATACTACGTAAATATTTTTGCTCAAAAACAGTGTTGTCATACATCGTGTGTTTCAAAAAAAATGTTTTAAGAACTATTGTCTACAGCGTATATCTCAAAAACTATAAACATTTGTACGTATATAAGACAATTACTATTACCTTTTAAGTGAAGTAACAGTCTGTTATACTGTTATTTATAAATAATAGTTATAAAATATAAAACAGATTAAAAAGTACTTAACAAACTAGTTTTTTAATATACTATTTCGAAATTCTTTGTTTAATATACTATTTTACTGCTAAACTCATTTTCGATTTATAATAGAATAGAGTACAATTGCTAAAATACTCAAAAACAATTGAGCCGATGATTTTCTGACTAGTCGACTTGTTTGAAGTCTAATAGGAAGCCAATTGGTTAGTCGGCAAAAGTCCTAGTCGTTACAGCTCTAATAAAAAATCGTAACAAGTAACAAGTAGAAGCTTTTATTCACGAATGATGACAAAAGGTTTATGCAACCAATCTTACACTTTTGCATAAGGCTTTAATAAAATTTGATTTTAAAAATGTTTTTTTTATCATAGTTAAATACTGTATATTATTATATGTTAATTTGACAAATTTAGAATTTAGTCAAGATGTTCACTAATAACGAGAAGACTGAAATGATCCTAAATAAATGGAAAGTATATGGAAAATGTAGAAAAAAACGCTTCAGCTGCAGTAAGATTTTATGCATAAATATATTTTCCCATCGGGTGGTTCCAACTGACAAAATTTTTTGAAGATTTGCAAAATTGCAAAATTTAGGATAATATTTAGAATAATAGCCAAAGTTCTGTTTCTAGAATAATACACACTAATAAATTCTATTCCTGTCATGTTTCACTGGTACAAAAACTAAAAATAACCGATTATTAAGTAATCATTCAATTTGACAAGTTATAAAAAAAACTGTCAGAAATCTATAATCTTTGGGTAACTTTGATTCAATATTTTTACTGAAATAAAAATTTTATTAAGAAAGCTGCTTAATATGTAAATTTGGTTGCATATCGATTCGTCATCATGTGAATAACCATATATAAGAATAATGTAGAACAATTTAGAAATAAAGAAAAATTTGCCATCTTTAAAAATTAAAAAATGTAAAACTAAAATTAAACAAGGTAAAAATAAAAAGAATATTTTTTAAAAATGATAATGGGAGAAATTACTTTTTTAATTTTAGATTTAGTAACAACAAATATTTTTGCTAAAAAAATTTGAGTGTTTATATTAATTTAGAACTGCAAGTTAAATAAATTGTGTTGAACTGAAGCTAATTTTTTATCTTTGAAAAGTATGAATTTTTGAAAACTTAGATAAGGACTAATAAATTGATTAGAAAGACAGAGATAGATTTGCGAAGAACGTTCAGAATATTTTAAAAATAAGAAAAATTGAGTATGTTTATGTTGTAAATTATTGTGTATAAACAAAAATAAATGCATTTTTGTTTATTAAAAAATAAGGTATTTTTAAATTTATATTAGCATTGTTATAAAAATTAACTACTATTAATTGTTAACTGTTTATGAACGCAGCCCATCTTGTCAACGCTGACGCATGCGCATGTCACTTTATCAACAATTTTTGTTTGTGTGTGTCAATTAGGGTTAGAACAAATTCTGTACAATAATGGTTTTTTATGAATTATGATAATG
Source organism: Tribolium confusum (assembly GCA_029207805.1). Lineage (NCBI taxonomy): Eukaryota > Metazoa > Arthropoda > Insecta > Coleoptera > Tenebrionidae > Tribolium > Tribolium confusum. The sequence continues at coordinate 9,395,909 of JALGAY010000010.1, read as the reverse complement.
GAAAGAAGAATAAAACTGAAAACATTAAACAGTCATATAACTTGTAAGATATGTAGAGGCTATCTAATTGACGCCACAACTGTAACAGAATGTCTTCATACTTGTAAGTAAAACAGTCAAGTTTTTCCCAAAATAAAGGAAAAACCAGCCCAACCTTTACTTTAAACTGTTTTAGTTTGCAAAAGCTGTCTCGTAAAGCATTTAGAAGAAAACAATACTTGTCCAACATGCAATATAGTAATCCACCAATCTCACCCCCTACAATACATAAGTTTTGATAGAACTATGCAAGATATCGTGTACAAACTGGTTCCAGAATTACAGAAAAGTAAGTTTAGGTGATCTACAAGGAGAGGAGTGTGCCACAAATGTGATTTTAGATGAAATAACTCGTGAACGTGAATTCTATCACCAAAGAGGTTTACCCTGTCCTAAAGACATTCCTCCAAATCCTGGCGAATTGGAAGAGGAGAAACCATCAGCTGACGTGCATGCGGAATCTGATTATCACAGACAAGACGAACAAGTCAATGTCTGTTTAGAGTGTATTAGTTCAAATTTAAAAACTTTAAAAAGGAGATTTATACGCTGTTCGGCGCAAGCAACAATACTTCATCTTAAGAAATTCGTCGCTAAAAAAGTCCTTAATGGCATGGAAAAATATAGAGACGTGAGTTGTTTTTTCCGATTACCTAATCCAAAAAACAAATTTATTTTTTCAGATTGATATACTTTGCAATGATGAATTATTAGGAAAGGATCACACTTTAAAATTTGTTTACGTAACTAGGTGGAGATTTCAAAATCCTCCACTAACTCTACAATATAGACCTAGAATTGACATTTAATTTCTATTACCAATACAATTTTGTATTGTATACAAGTTAAATTATTTTGTTGCAATAGGATCATTCTATATCAAATCATCAAAGGGCTGGAGCCGCACCATTTTTTATTTTAATGAAAATCGGTAAGAATTGTTAATTGAGTGTCACTTCCGGTTATAATCACTAGTTTATTAACAAAATAATTTTTTTCGTTGATATAACTTAGTTAAAAAAAACTACATTTTAAAACTTTAGGAGGGCTCACACTCAGATTGATAAATATCAAAAATTTTTAGTCACGGCCAACGTTAGTTCTGACGTATAATAAACTCAGATTCGTTGTGAGTGAATTCTTCCATTTTTAGCTTAATTTTGTAACCTATTGACTAAATACTTTCATAAAGTTTCTGTTTTTTTATAATCAATTGTCAAACTGTCGTGAGGTTGGTACTGTCAGTCAGTGTCATCGCATTTGTGCGGATAAATATTTGTGAATGATTGAAGCACTGAAAATAATATTTGGATTTAAAACTAAATTTACTTCACCACCGAACAGTACTGAACCGTTATTGCTAAACTGTAAAAAAAATTATTAGTGCGCTTAACCCAAACTCTGACATGGAGAAAATATCATAAAGTCGGTCCGTTAATACAGGTACAGTATGTTTTTTTAAGAAATCTTGTCATTGACAATTGATTATGAAAAAAAAACAAGCTTTATATACTACGTTTTTTATTTTAATACCGTTGTCTGTTTCTGTTCAATACATAATCTATATGACATAGCAACATATACAAAAATGTGTTGAAAAGAGACAGACAACGACATTAATATTTATATATGTATCAAGGGAATCAACCGCCATGGTAATCCCGCGGCTGTAGTGATGCCAGAGCGATCGCAGGGAGCGAGGGCGTCTTCAGCTAAGGGATTAACGAAAGTTTATTTCTAAGATGCATACAAAGCTTTCTTCCCAAACGGCAGAAGTAATAATTCTAAAAGAAAATAATTTGCCGTTACGGTAAGATCTAGGTAGTGTTGACTGGCAGTTGCCAACGACACAGTTTGTTTATACACAATGTTAATAAATAAAAAAAATCAAATTTCCTAGGGAATAAAGTACCTCATTTTTGATCAAAACGAGGGAATAAACCATCACTTTATCCCGCTTGGGAAGAAAATAAAAAACGTAGTATATAAGGTTTGTTCCAACAACAGTTCAGAATTGGACTGCACATGTGCAGTACCGTTTTAGCGGTTTGAAATTTCTGTTGCGCATGCTCGGTTCAGTTCTGAACTGGTACTGGACTGTTGTTAGAACAAACTTATAGATATGTTACGTATTCTGATAATTGATAAAGCGTAGAGAAAGAACAATGACATAAAGCATGCGTGAACACGACAGATAAATTGTAATTGGCCACGTGGGCTTGCTACAGAAAGATAGCACAGACATGGATAAACTTAGTCTTAACTCCAAGCAAGCGAGTCACCACCATTGTCGCTATGTAGTATTGGGGCTTTGTCGCATTTGAGCTACTTTTTGTGCCATTTTGTAGTTCTACCAACATTTACTTATCACTAAATTTTAAGCAAGACAGTTATTAAATTTATATTTTAAGAAAATATGAATTTATAAAAAATGTAGCATGCTATTTTAAAAAATGCGTGTGACGTCACAGCTCTGAAGGAGATGGCGTCACAAATGAGTTCAATATTTTAAAATCAGCGCAATTTAAAGTAAAAGTTGACCTGTAAAAAATATCATTCATTTTGAAAATAATGAATTTATTCTATAAGTACTTTTAACACTGTATACTGGGTGTCTCAGGACTAGCGGATCAGCTGTGAACTACAAGTTCTTTTCATCCACTTGATGTGGAATATGCAATTTTTAAATAAAAAAAAACCTTATAGTTTTTAAAATACATGAATTTTACATTAGCCAATCACATAAAACTAATTAACTAAAAAAATTTTGTAATTTTATGTTGCTAACAACAAAATAATATTAAAATAGCCAATATTTATTATTTGGTCGACTGTAATAACTAAATTGTCAATGTAACAATTGTTAATTTTCTTTAGAAAAAAGTTCAGTTCAGCTGGTTATACAGAAATGTTGTTAATTTATGGTGAATGTGGCAAAAATGCAAAAGCTGCTGCAAGGGTGTATCTTCAGCGTTTCCCGAATCGGCAGCATCCATCAATTTCGTCTTCCCGATTATACAGTAGACCAAATAAATATTGGAAGTTTTATAAGGGTTTATTTTATTGCCTAGTAACATGAATATTACCTTTACTAATAATTAATATTTATTATGTGATTGGTTAATATAAAATTGCTGTAATTTAAAAACGATAGAGTTTAGAAAAATATTTTATCGGAATTTTGCTTGTCTATACTAATAATGTCCTAACTCCATTTGTAACAAATTTTACAGAAGAGACGTTTATCTGCTGTACGTAATTGAAAAACGAACAAATGCATTTGTTACTATAGATACTAGGTAGTTTTTAAGGAGTTAAAACAAGAAATAAATTTATTATAGCATTGAAAACATGTAAAAGTGAAGTTAGACCGTAATGGTATAAAAATCTTAATTTCGAAAAAAGTGGTGTTTGAACATTATTATTCTAGGCAGGCGATTTGGTATTAAGTTGAAGAGAGAAACTTGTAGTTAATGGCTGATCCGCCAGTTCTGGGACACTCTGACACCCAGTATACGGTGAGAGCCAGAATAAACATAATTAAAGTTGGCGCGTCTTGTTTGATCGGGTTCAGGTAAAACTATACAAAAATGACAGACCAGAACTTGCTGTAATTCAGTTCATTTTCGTTTGCATGGTATAATATTTTGTAAAATAAAAACGGAAATTGTTAGTACGATATAAATAAGAAAATGATGTCCTTACCTGAGTTTAATTGGCTGTGTACTGTGGGGATAAAAATAACACAAAAGTTGAATAGATTTTAAAAGTAAGGACCGAGTTTAAATTTTCCACAGCTGAATTTCAAAAATCGAAATAGCTACTCTTTTGGTTGGTAAAATTATTTCTTTTCATCAAAAAGTTATTTATGAATCATTGTTCTAATTTTTTTTAATTAAACTTTTGTGTTTTGTGGTTGTAACCTTAAGTGGCTCAAAAAAATCGTGTTTTATTTAAAAAAATGGTGCGGCTTTTAGATGACTTTTTTGAAAATTTTATATGGAATGACCCAATATTAAATAAGTAGGTTGTGATTTTTTACTTTTCAGCAACGCCAAGAATAGTTTTATAAAATAGTACAAATTTTTATAAATTCAATTAGATAATTTCTAACATGAGAGCGAAAATTTTTTTTTAGGTAGACGCAGAAAGGCCTATCTAAAAATTAGAATTTTTCTCGCTCGAATTGTCGCATTTTTTGAGCATTTATTTTGTCAAATTTGAATTTCGAGCGTTTGGTACTAGTTTCCAGGAGATTTTGTATTTTATTACTGTGATTTATAACCGTCGTAAAGCCTTTATTAGATAAGGTTTTATGCCAATAGAGTAGGTACTTAAAGTATCAGACGCTTTTAGATATTGTAAAATAACATTTCAAATCAATTATTCTAGAAATAATTTGTGGTAAAGTGTAAAAAAATGTACATTCTTAATTTTTTCACTTTATCTTTTATTTGTACTTCCTAGCCTGAATTGTTACGGGGCCTGAATTATGTTTAATTAATTTTGTAAATAAAATAGGGTCATGGATTATTATTTTTATACACAATGTTATTTTGCACGTTTTTAAGCTTTAACTAATTTTTATTCTTGTAGCGGTAAATAACATGAGAGTAAAAAAAAATGCAATTTGGGTATGAGTTATCATCTTCTATAGTCTATAAAATTGACTCTTGAGACTCGAGGGTTGAATAGAATTTTAGAAGGTGTTCTGACGCCCCCTAAAACTCATTGAGGCCCGTAGAGGGAGGAATAACAGGAGTGGACATAAGCTTAAAATCTTGGTCAATGCACAAACACCTTTTATGATGGTTTCACAGTACCCGGGATAGCTTTTTCCCCGAATATAAATTTGCAAACGATGGTCTTGACAATAGAATAAGACCATACAAGGTGTTTGTACCTCGACCAAGAACCTAACATTGTCGGTATAGGGCATGGCAACTCCTTTTATTCTTCCCTCCACGTTGAGGCCTGTTTATTAGCGCGTAAGAAAGCAGATAAAATTCTATAAATACACCCTTTTGCCAAAGAGTATCCAATACCAAATAATCTATAAAACCACTCATAAACTTGATTTATGAGGGTGCACATTTAACAACGACCTTGGCAGGGTTTGCTTACATTTTTTGATGGTTCCGAGAAATGGGAACCCTCATAAATCAAGTTTTATGAGTGGTTTTATGGTTTATTTGGGGCTTGCGGTAACTGCAATAATTATTATGCTTCTGTTTATTGGGAGGGCTTAAAAAGTCAGCTCACTTATCTTTCGTTAAACTATACTTTCAGATAAACCCGCTGGCTCTAGAAGTCAATTTTATTGACTATACCTGATCTGCGTGTTTTTTGCTAGCTTGTTAGATCACTTATTTTAATTGCACTCAAATTTATGTTAAATTGTTTTAAATGTATAGTGCTGTATTTTGTGCAAAATGTGTAGTCTTGTACTTTCGGTAAATTTTAAGTATTATCAAAAATTGACCAGCTGTATTTACGAAATCAAAAATCCCTAAATTTTTATACATTTTTAATATTAGGTAAGTGCGGAATCTTTCTTGCAATGTGAGAAACCCATTGATGAGTCAACAAGCCGATTGTTTATTTTTTCAATTGACTCTTTAATGATTTCCTGTTATGACCAGACTAAAAAATTAGTCTTTTTATAACAATTTTTCCTTACTTAATTTCATAAAAAATTTGTATGTAAAAAATTAAATATTTTTCAAAGAAATTCGATTTTTATTGATTGCTTTATTCACTGAATTCAACAATAAAATATACTCAAAAAATAACAAAAATTTAGCTTTGGTCCATCATTTTCGCAGTTTTCTAATATTTGGGTGCAGGAATGACATCAGTAATGGAATTTTTCGTAACCAGTTGAAGCAAACTGCCAGTCTCAGGTCGGTTTTTCCCAGAAATCCACTGCAGGAAAAGCCTGGAAAACCCCATTAATCCCCCACAATCACAAAAAGATTACATACTCGGCTATAAACTCGAGAGGAGTCCAAGTCGTAAAATCGGCATTAGGCATCCATTTCCGGTTCATAGGGGTGTCCAAAGTGATCGGCAAAATTGCCACAACCAGAGAATTGTCGGGGAGGCCACTTTTGGGGGCCGCCAGAGATCTAGTTAAATGGTGGACGGCACCTTTGGCCATGCCGTAACCAATCATCCCTGGAGTGCCCTCCAAGGCTGCTTTGGCCCCCGTCAGGGTCACCACACCCCCGGTTTTCAAGTGGTGGGCGGCGATAGATGCTGAAATCAGGGAGCTCCACACGCTCTGGCGCCACATTAGGTCGGAGTTTTTGATCAAATCTGACAAGAAGTAATTTTATTAAAATCTAGTGAGCCATGGTTGAGTGACATGTCAAAATTTGGGGTTAGTTTTACTTTACCTTTGGCGGCGTTGCCCCCAGCCCACCCCCCGGCGACGCAAATAACAGCGTCTAGTTTATTACCGTTTAGAGCATTTTTAATCGATTCGAGTACTGTAGATTCCTGTAAAATTTTCTATTGTTTATTTAGCAAAAGGGTTGGAAACAAACCTGTTGCATAAGATCTGAGTCTTTTTCCAAAACAATGTTTAAATCAGCTTCAGAATTCTCGTTGAGGTCAATGGAGCCGACCCACTTAAAGTTATCAGAAAATGATTATCACTTTTATTTATAATTGTTGATACTTACAAAGTTGTTGGCTTTTAGGGTTGAAATACATTTTGAACCGAGGGCTCCTCGACCTCCGTAAACAATAACACGGCCGGCTTGTGACATTTTTGGAGTATTTTATTGATTGTCTGACTGGAATTTTACTGAAATTTTGAAGAAATAAGCGATAAAATGTTTCACAACCACCGACTTACCGCAAACTTCGAAGATTGATCTAAATTCAATGTTGCCTGTTGCCTTCCTTTCGATTCTCAAGGTTGGATTTGTATTCTCTATTTCTCAACAATCAGTGGTTCTCAATATTTTTGCCAACCGCAAAAACAAAAAAATCCATACCGCAATATCATTTTTTATTATTAAAATTTTAAAAAAATAATAAATTAAAGCAAAACACGTTTTTGTTTTATTAGCAATAATTGTCAAAAATATAAAAAAGTACTTATTTTTATATAAGTTCTATAACACAGGAGTTCCAAAAAAATGTACCGAAGTTCCCATAGACACAATACACATAGAGTGTGACTCTGAAGTGTTTCATCATTTATGAAATAGGGGACACTAATTGAAATAAATAAATAATGGCCTCTATAACTGTTTTATAGTGGTATATTTCACGTCGACGCAATCAATGTCCAGCGTCCAGCGGTTTTTAAGGATGCACTATAAAATAGAAAATGACTTTTTTTGTAGAGTATGTATTGGTGATTTTAAAATGGGGTGGAGAAGTGTGACGTTAAAAATCCGCGAAAATTTGAAGCACTGTCATTCTAAAAACGTACCTTAGAAAAGTCGCTCTTATTGCATATTACATAAGGTTAAAATTATAATAGCTAAACTTTGACCGAATAAAAATCACATATAGAAACACAAATAAGACATAAATTCACTCTACTCCAATACTCTAGACACTCTAGTCACAGTATTGAAATGAATCAGTATGGACAGTTGATAAAAATTAAAAACTTGTCAATAATGTAGCATCCCTTCAAGATAAATGTGTATACTCGACCCAAGCTCCATTGGCCACTCTGACTTAAATCGTAAATCTTTACATAATAGATCTCCTGCTGCGGTGCCAATTGCAATTATCATGTACTTTAGTTGGCCTGGGGGTTTTTACGATTGTGTCCCACGTAGATCCTAGAGGTCTATTATGTAAAGATTTACGATTTAAGTTAGAGTAGCCATAAAAGCATAGGTCGAGAGTAAGATGGAGTCACTGATTTTTAGATTTACTATAGGTAACTAATAATACACAATTTAAATCTAAGGGGCTATAACTGTAAATAATATAATAAATAATCGAAAGATAAAGGACCAACAACGATTAAAATAATTGTTATATTATTTTATTTACAGTTATAACCCTTTAGATCTAAATTTTGTATTATTAGTTGCCTAAAAATTTAAAAATCAGTGGCTCCATCTTACACATTTAACGTGTAGAGATGCTAGCTTTTTGACAAGTTTTTATCAGCTGTCTATACTGATTCATTTCTACACTGTGCTCTAGTTTTAATCCAGTCACAAGATACAAATAATTCTCGCATAATTAGGAAATTAATCGAAAATAGAAATTACCATACCAGCTTCGTACTGTCAAAGTCACCCGAAGAGCTGTAAACCAATTACCGAAAATAGCCAAGTACTTAAAATTAGCAATCTGCGCATGCAAATGAGAGGAACTTCGTTCATATTCGGCATGTTTCGCTGGAATTAGATATGCGTTGAACCTTAGAAATGAAAGAAATCTGTGCATCGAACAGATTTCTTTCATTAAGTTTAAGTTTATTATGATTCGGGACCTATCAATAAATGAAATGTTTAGAGTATCGAATATCGGCATTTTTAGGTCTTATTTATTATATTTAGTGTATTTATTTATTGCTTTAAATTTGATTTTTGTTAATTCAACCTTATTTACATGTGCAATAAGGTCGACTTTTCCAAGGTATGTTTATCCAATGACAGTGTGTCAAAATTTCGCGCTGTTTAACGTCAGGGCTTCTGCTCCCCATCAATGTCAGAGTACCTTGAAGATGCACTATAAAATATAAAATGACATTTTTTCTAGAGTATATTTCGGTGATTATATAATAATAAAAATTTAGATATTCGTTAATGTTTTTATGTAGGAAATGCTGTGCATATTTGCGTAGTCAAACTTCTAGCAAGCATGACAAAAAATTTGTGAAATGTGCTAAAAAAAATGGAAAAGATATAGTTTTGTATCATAGGTGATACCTTTATTAGTTATTTTTTTTTATAAATAACTTTAAATATTTCAATTATTTGCATATATTTTTCAAATAGTTTTATATCAGCACCTACTATTTTATATCTGTATATGTTTTTAAAATCTTTTAATAAAACATTATCGTTGTATTGTGTGTTTAATTAAATAAAAAAAAAAACTCTAGAGTGCTTTGAAACTAAAAAACAATTGTTTTGTATGTCTGTGATTAATTTTTTACACACTTGTCAAAATGAAAGATCTCATAACCTCACTTTTTGACAATTAAAACAAAAATACATTTTAAATAAAATAAAAAATGTTTGAAAAACAAAAACACCACGAAGGCAACCACTGAAAAACACTTTGTGTGTGACCAAGCTCGCTTTGGCGGAAAGAGAAGATATTCTTAGGCTATGGTTAAGATAATTTGTGAAGGGTAAAATGGCATAGCAGGCAACCAACAATACATGGATAATTTAAATATTAAAAATTTTTGTTGTTGTATGGGGTCATGTACGACATACGTAAAAATGTCATGGCTTGCTACGAGTTTTTTTTTAAACAAACACCCATTACGTTTGAAGTGAAATTTTTTTATTTGCTCCCGCCCGAGTTTTCAAAAATAGGCAACACGTTATGCAAGCGATAAGTAACTTTGGGAAAACGACAAATGATCCAAATGAACTGACTCTGGAAGCACTGTTAATGATATTGTCAACAATGTTGACATTAATTCACAACACTCTATGTTTTAATTTTGAAAATTAAATTTTAAAAAATTAGCAAAGTATAATGTGTTGCCTATTTTTGGAGTTTCGAGCGGGAGCAAAGAAATCACCCTATATGTAAACATAACAAAAAAATGTGTTTCTACTGTATATTTTATATAAAATGGTCACGGTACACTCATATGTTTTTTAATTATTTTTTTTTAAATTCTCAAATATGGCTTTTAGCCATAATTTTCTTTTAATACTTTTAACACTTGTTTACTGAGTTCTAAATCCTGAAAATGGTTAAAAAAGTCTTTATCTCCATTATTTCTGTTAAAGCAGCTCACGTTACAACAAAAATACAATCATATATAAATATTATATATAAATACATAATATAAATAAATCAATTTAAAAAAAGCCATATACCTCTCTTGGTAATAACTGTCAAAATAAAGGCGGCAAATTTATTATTTTATAAATTTTAATAATTTCTTTACACAAAACTGTTTAGTCAAATTTAGTTTTAATGATGTATATAAATAATCTCTTATATAAGTTTTATGCTTATGCTACCCTAAGAAATAATTTGAGTATGATTCGGGAAATAAGTGAAAAAATTTCTAAAATGTTCTTCTCCATAAGAAACAATATAACAGTTGTTCGGAGGCTGGTGGGGGCTTCTAACTTTTTTTTTTGAAAGTACAATTATAACAAACAATAATTTTTGCTGTCATCAGCAGAAAGTGAGTTTTAAGCGGCAGAAAATAAACTTTTCTGCTTGATGCATATTAATTGATTAAAAAAAAAACTACAAAAAATGTAAAAGTATATTATGTTAAATAATATCAAAAGAAAAATTGTTTTGTAATAGACTTCAAATCATTAAATTTGTTTAGTTTTTCAAATCGGATGACAAATACAGGAGTTATAGCTTGGGGCGTTTTTTTAGGTGACAGCCTGTATATGAATGTGAGACTGTTAAGAATGTGAATAACAATTTTAAATAAAAATAGGAAAGCGTTTTTGCATTTATTTATAATTGGAGAAATCTGCAGTTACCTTGAAAGCAATTAACTATTTACCAATAACGTAATAACGTGAATAAAAAATAATCTACGGTTGAATTCGTTTTTATCTGGCCTTTGTATAAAAAGTAAGGTTGGCAGCACTAAGTTTGAAATCAAGGTTGATGTACTCTTGTTTTTGTAATAAAGTGTGTTTTTGTGAGGATTAATTAGGAAAAGAAAATGTAAAAAAATTCAAATACCATTAAATAGTTTTATTCAGTTGTAAAGAATACATAATCAAAATTATGATCCTGAGATGTTTTACAAATGTATAGATAAAATATTTATATAAGTTGAATTGTTAAATATCACAAAAGTAAAAATATTAAGGTCACTTCCTAAATCTTCGCTAATTTGTATTTTTGTATAGGAAGTAAAAATATAGTATATAACGACAATAAATAACACATACAAGAACAACATCAGACATTCGCATTTATTATTATCTAAATAACATGGTAACCAAAAAACATATAAACTCTAGAAAAAAAAATGACTAAAATGACTTTATAGGTACACAGATAAGGCACAATCACAATGAATTACTCTAATTTCTAGTTGACTGACGATCGCAAATTACCCTCCCAGGCATCCCTTTCGTTTTGTTTATGCAGCCGTCTCATTTCTACAACATTCTTTTTAACTAAACCCCGATAAAAACCACAAACTCACCTCTGGCTGTTTTCAAATCCTCTTTCTCTTTCGCGATCTGCTCTTTTGTAATTTTACTCTTAGTACCTAAATGTGAAGTAATTAATCTCCTTGCAGTCTGTAAGTTTGTTGGCGGACGTTTCATGGCTGGCTTTAAATCCGATTTATTTGCCACATCCATAGATATAGCACTAGCAGCAGTCATTGGACGCACTTTTATCAGCGGATTTCCAATATTCATGGCTTTTTGAGCTAAAAAACACCAAATTATCGGTTTTCCCTCCAAATACTACATAGGAGATTGTTCACAAATTCAATCCCAAAACTATGCCAATATATTGCTTGGTCAAAAATAAGAAAAAAAAAATATGAACATAAAACCCGATTTTCTTTCACAGTTTGTAATAAAATTTGTTTTTTAAATCGTTTACAGATCTAAATTTTAATTAGAAAACGGACTTGATCTGTACTTATTAAGACACGTCGTTGGAAGAAGTACACCAAAAGCGGCATACAGCGATAATTTCCGAGTGATCCAAGTGCGATCTTTGTAAGCCCGTGTACAATACGTTGTAAACTATTTGAGCTAGAAAAATAAAATTAGGTGAGAGTATTTATAAAACAAAAGATATGTTTTTAGATATTTTCAGACTTAAAGTCAATATTCTGATTAAGTTTTGGGATCTAATTCGCGATCAGCGTTCTTTTAGATTTTGGGAAAAAGTTGATCATGGAACTAGAAAATTTGAATGAGCCATTTTTGACATGGTATGTTCACAATGAAATTAAATCAGGATACCTTGACTGAGTGAGCCTAAAACTAGTAATGCATGAGTATCATCAACCCATTTGATATACATTGCGTCGCTGTTTATATCACTGAAGGCTTGGACTAAATCGTGAGTTTCGAGTGTAGCAGGAAAGTTGTAGAGTTCGACGACGTGTTCGAGCTCTTCCGGTGGTTTATTAGTGTACGCGGTGTAATCTTCACCAGCTTTCACTATTGTTATATCATCACCGACTTTGTCGACGATCTGAAAAAGAAGAAATTTTCAGAATTTACCAACTCTTCACAAAATATATTTTATTACTTCCGTTAGTAGTTCTTCCTGAATTTGTCCTTCATCATCAAAAAGATCCTCCCAGTTATTAACACTGTCATTTTTATCAATTCTTAGTGTGTCATTAGAATCATCCACATATTTCATAATAGGCCGAGTTTTTCTATTTATGTATTCCTTAGTCATTCTCATAATCTCTTTCTCTTGCTCATGTTTATTATCAGATACTTTCTTCTTGTTTATTTGATTTTTCAGTACGTCTTTGTTGCTTTTTGGTGTTTCATTTGTTCCGTTTTTTTCTGGTTTTGTCATTTCGTTTTCGGACTTTATTGCACTACTATTATTTAAATTCTCTATTTTTTTATTCATTTCTAATTGTTTTCTAGTATTTGCACACTGAAACAAAAAATAACACGTTACGGTAAATAAATCATTATTAATTCTTTGTTACAACAAACAAACAGATGAATATTTAAGACAATTATCTAGATGTTTTTATAATAGTTGTAGCAATCAAGATATATTTTGTTGTTGTTGTTGTTGTTGTATTGTTGGTAGTTTTTTGTGTCACCAACCGTTCAATATAAGAACTAAGTAAAAATGATAAAAAATTAAATTATTAACAATTTAAAATTGAAGTACAGTGAAAATCCGTTATAACGCCGTTTTAGAATCATTTTAGTTCACATGTTTAAATTTTTAAGGTCAAAGATAAATAAATTTAAAAATGTTATTTACAAAACAGATCTAAAACGGGTCCTATTTTGTGCGGAAAGTGTATTAACAGCTATAAAACAAGATAAAAAAGTTTTAAACAAGTTCATTTTCAAGTCTAATGACCTCTGACCGTTCATAACGATTCTGTTTTATATAACGACAGAATTTTGAAGTCCTTTGTTAAAAAAATTATTTATAACAACCAAAAATGTTGATCCTTTCACGATTATTACAATCGGTTTACACTGTAATTAGGAAAGTTTTAGTACTTTTTCAGTGACTCCAACAATTTTTCTTATTTTTAAATGTGTTAAATAACAAAATTCTGTAATTTCGAACACTGAAAAATTGAGAAAAGTAGATGCTTTTAGCAGCTCTTTATTTTCAGTGTCACCAACCGTTTAAATAAAAAAATTAGCCATTATAACAAAAAAAATGTTTTTCGGAGCTAAGCAGCAATCAAAAATAATTTTTTGTTAGTATTTTTGAAGTCATCTATTAAATTGTTATTATTTTTGTTTTCTAATAGTTTTAAAATTTTCGTTAAGAAATAGTTTTTGGTAATTTCAAAAAGTTAAATATTAATTTTTGTTATAATGTCGGTAGCTGTTCATTTCAGTATTTATTACAAAAGCAAATTTTCGAATATTTTTCTTAACAGAAGAACAGAGAATGACGCTTCTTTAAACGAATCTTTAGTGTTTATCTTAAAAACTCTAAACGCAACCTTTTTCATTTATAATCATGCAATCGTAAATTTCATATAAAATGACAACAAGAAATTCTTTAAATAAACTAAGTTTTTTCAGTTAAATTTAACATTTCAACTGATACAAGTGCGTCATTTTCATTTTAACTTAATATAACGACTTTTCATTAAACAACGCCTTCTAGAGTGCTTTGAACTCGTAATGCAGTTGTTTTGAATATTTTTCATATCTTTGATTAGATCATATTCGTCCAGCTAACAAATAAACGTCATCAATTTTGTATACTTACATTACTGCATTAAATAACAATTCTCTTGAAAAATCATCATTTATTTCAAAAACTGTTAATCACGTTCATTTTTAACATAATTTTTTATCGCTATATTAATGTTTTATTTAACTTTTTTATATTTTTAATAACTATTCTATTAATGCTGTTTCTTTACCTATACGATTTTAATGGCTGAGATGAAGCAGAAGCCTGCAAGAGGTTAGAAAGGCCACGTATAAAAAAATTATTGCCAGATACTATCTAAATAAAAACAACAGGTTTTAAAGATATTTTAAACCAAGGGTGGATGGGCTCATCAAGAAATTGGAAAAATTTTCTTGCATTTCGGTTTAATGCAAAATACAAACATTTTTACTAAAAGCGTTCAATCCAAATGCAGCACCAGAATACTACAGACCGGTTTCGAGGTTGTTGTACCATTTTCAATGCAGTGTAAAAAAATAAAAAGATAAATCCCGGAAAATTGGCCACTGTGACTAAAATCATAAGTCTTCGATCTCCGGCTATTCAAAATTTAGAAAGAAACAAATTTTCTATCTGTTTACCTAAATGAGAAGCATCTGGTCGTTTTAGGGTCGCTTGTAATCTGACCAGCTATGTTTATAATTATGAAAACTGATTCCCTCGCCAGAAAACTGTTTGAAGATATATGATTTTTAGTCACAGTTGGTCAAATCATCTGTACTCGGTTAAGCCTCGGTTACGCTTTGATATTTAGGCTTTAATTCGCTGTATTATTTTAATAGATATTAACTATTATTCTCTGATAAATATTATTTTAAATAACAACTTTTACTTATTATTTATGAAACTAAAAAATACACGTGTGCACTTATTAACACATAACACTTCATTTAAAACGTTGCTCTTACATGTAAATAAATTTTTTTGTAAAATTTTAGTAGCTAATATTCAATTTTCATTTGTTTCATATTCTCTTTACGTCAGATACAACACTAAGATACAGTGAACTGAAAAAAGGGACAACAACTCCGAAACCGGTTCGTTTTCATTTTAGTAAAAATATTTGTATTTTTCATTAAATCAAAAAGCAGTATTTAAGAAAAAACAGCTCAAACCGGCCACAAGAAGACAATTTCCCGATTTCTCAATGGTCCCTTCATTCACCTCTGCTCGGCAGTTGGCACCTTCTTCAAAATCAGTAGCACTCCTAAAAGAATCGTTTAGCCTTCACTCATATACCGCATGTAAAAAAAACTTTAAGAAAGTTGTAGAATTGCAATAAAATTGTTTATGATGTATTTGATAACTTCATATACCTATCTCTCAAAATTAATGTAAATCAATTTTAGAAACATTCCTTTTAAACATGAGAGCACATTGTTTTTATTATTTATCTGAAAAATGTTGAAATTGCTTTCCATCTTGTCAGGAAATGATTAATTTTAGCAAATTTCTGTTAACTTTTCGTCTGTTAAACGAGTGTACGATTAACAGAAATTAAAACTATTGATCATCAGGTAGTGTATTAGTTGACAGCCTATTATTACTTATCACCAGACTTAGGCATAGAAATGTCACGCCAACTCACTGCACTCGCTTGCAGTCAGTTGGAGCCATAAGCGTCGACTCTAGGCTTGCCTTGTGTAACCGTATTATATATTATTAATATATATATAACACGAAAATTATAAGTGGAATGTAAAAGCAGAGAGACGACAGACAGTTCGATTGCTATATTATATACAAATTACTGTAAATTCGTTAGGTAGGTAGGTAGCTAATAAGTCGGACTACTTCGATGCGCGCGCCAATGTGTAGCAAACGCATCGCTTGGATTTCCCGCCGTGACATTTCTATGCCTAAGTCTGCTTATCACTTATCGGTAACAGAGTTAACCGGCTACTATTAGTCATCACTATATGTATACTCTTGACCACTGAAAATGAGACGGTTGAGCTGACTATGCTTGTGTCATTTCGATAATCACAATGAAATTAAATTACTAAGACCTAATTGTATAAAAGTGGTTTAACGTTAAATAGAGGGTTTAAAGAGACTTTGCATTAAATTTGTGTTGTACTAGAATAAAAAATTCAGAATTATGTTCTTGACATACTGATATGGTAGTTTTATATCTTATAAACTTCTGGTCAGAAATGTAAAGATAAAGAAAGTTAATCGCGGATTTAAATTTAATCCTCTTTTATACAATTGGCCCTCAGTGTTTTAAATAAAGTAAATATTGTTATTATTGTTTAATTCTTAAAATTAGAAAAAGATGCATATACAACCTTGTTATTTCAAGAAAACGACAAGTGTGTTCGGTTTCATTGTCTCATTTCCAGTGATCTATAGGGTACATCGAAAAACAAATGTCTCATTTACGACATACTTGTCCAAAATTAATTTTTACAAGTAGTAGTAAGTTAACATTTTGACAGCGGAAAGTGAACACTTTTTATACCGAAAAATGCAATTTTTGTTAAGATCGACTAAAAAATATTTTGAATAATTGTGAACATCTGATAACAACAGATTTTTGTCGCAATAATTGTAGTGCTACCACCTGTTTGTAAAACACTTTCTTCTAATACTTCAAATCAATTTAAATGGTTTACGTTAAGAAAAAGAAAATTTTACGCTATTATTCTATATGTACAGTCTTGATCACTGAAAATGAGTCGATTGAGCTGACTATACTTGTCTCATTTCAATAATCGCAATAGAATTATGTTACTCAGTGTTTTAAATAAAGTAAATATTGTTGTTTTTGTTAAACTCTTGAAATTACAATAAAAAAAATGCGGGTACAACCTTGTTATTCCAAGAGAACAAGTGTATTCGGTTTTATTGTCTCACTTCCAATGATCTATAGAGTACATCGACTAATAATTGTCTCACGTACAACATGCTTGTCCAAAATTAATTTTTACAAGTAATAGTAGGTTACCTGTTTGACAGCGGCCGAAAAGTGAGCACTTTTTAGACTAAAAAATTCAATTTTTTTTAAGGTCGACTAAAAAAAATATTTTTAAAAATTGCGAACATCTGATAACAGATTTTTGTCGCAACGTTGGTAGCTATAATTGTAGTGCTACCACCTGTTTGTAAAACACTTTCTTCTAATATTTTAAATCAATTTAAATGAGTTTACGTTAATGAAAAGGAAATTTTATGCTAGAATTCTATATGTACACTCTTGATCACTGAAAATGAGTCGGTTGAGCTGACTATACTTGTGTCATTTCAATAGTCGCAATGAAATTAAATTACTCAGTGTTTAAATAGAGTAAATATTGTTGTTTTTATTAAACTCTTGAAATTACAAAAAAATACAGATACAACCTTGTTATTCCAAAAGAACGACAAATGAAAAATTCAATTTTCTTTAAGGTCGACTAAAAAATATTTTTAATAATTGTGAAAATTTGATAACAACAGATTTTTGTCGCAACGTTGGTAGCTATTAGTGCTACCACCTGTTTACAAAACACTTTCTTCTAATATTTCAAATCAATTTAAATGAGTTTACGTTAATAAAAAGGAAATTTTATGCTGTAATTCTGACGAATTAAAGCAGAGAAATTTTATAATCTTATTACTGGATTTTTTTCTGTCATTTTGTAATCGGCGTGAACAACATCCAATAAACTTTCTAACTTCAGATTACTTAAATTAAGTGCATCCAATATTAAAAATAGCTTTTTCTTTTATTGATTTGAAGATTCAAGAATTTTAAGTTCAATGACATATTTCCGATATTGCTTTCTACTCCTTGTAATTGAAAATTTCAGTTTTCAAGTATTACCAACCGATGTAAAAAATCGAAACAAAACGTCTTAATTTAATTCATTTCACGGTTTCTTTTCACTACATTGTTGCACTTACAAAAACTATCGACTTTCAATTGTTATTTTCCCGCAAAAGTGTGAAAGTATTTCAATTGCTTTGTTACAATATTTCAGTGTAATTTAACTTCCGTTTAAAAAACCAGAAAACGAGCGGACCCTAATTGTCTTTCCGCTGTAATTGCCCATGAAATTTTTTTTGCCGAAATAAATTACGCAACATGCGTGATACACGAGTTGTGTAATATTATTATTGTCAAACCAGATATGATATAAACGTTGGTTAATAATTAGAAGCTATTATGTAGATTAGTGTCGAGTGAAAGTTATTATAATTTAAGAATACCGCGATATCGTGTTCAATCGGACATCCTGAGAATTTTTTAATTATTTAGGACTTTCAAAATTTTATTTAGTCGCACGCTATTTACAATAGAATGCAATTTGGGCGCGGAAATCCTCTCAACACTAATTAATTTTAATTTGAAGTTTAAAGAAACTTACACAAACAGTTGAATTGTGTTGTTCTTGGCACTCGTAAAGATAGTCACAATTCTCTACTGAAATTATGAAGAAATGTCCTAATCCTATCACTGATAAATCTAAAATGTTGCCATTTTCTGAATCATCACACACATTATCACACTGTATTTTGTATAAATTATTTTCAGATTCGTGAAACTCATTAATATCGAAATCATTGCCTTCGAAATTCACTAAAACGGACTGAAATTCGTGAAATTAGATAGGAAAAAAGGCTCTGACTGAAACTTACTGAAGGTTTGTCGTTTGTGACTTGAAGGTCATTGAAATCATAAACTGGATGGGTTTGATAATTATTCAAAACAGGATTTATGCACTGAAACTGGTTTAAATTCCAATAAACGTCACTTGCAACTGGTAGATTATAAATTTGGATAAAACAATCAAACCTGCTGGTATGTTTTTTAAAGTATAGAAATTTTTTGAAACTGCAGTTATGATGTTGATACTGAAATTTTGACAAGCTTCGAATATTGCACAAAAAGGTGTTTGCGAAAAAATTCACAAAATCACTCAGATTTAAAACACACAAGTCACTCGTCACTTTTTTTGTTGATAGTCTTGAGACTCTTTGTGCTGGGGGTACATAGAGTTGTCTTTCAGGTCGTTTGCGTTTGGTTAATGATTCTGGCATGGCTTCGTCTTTTGGGGCAGATTTTTTTCTGAAATTTTTGTTTTACTTGAGTTTTAACTGGATAGAGTACTTACAAGTGGTCTTTATGACATACTGCAAGGGATCTGAACTTGCCTGAAGCTGAACTGATATTGAAGACAGCTAAATCGAATATTCTCGCTTGGTAGCGAAGTGCTTTTAGATAGATTGGCCCCAACGTTGGGAAGACGAGAACACTGAAAGTAAATGAAAGTAAAATTCAATGTTTTACATAACTGGTGAGATCACTGGACTTTCTCTTTCTCTGCATTACATTCCTTTTCCGCATGCTAGAACAATGCTTGATTTATACTCACCAAATTCGGTTTTTGTTCTCCAATATTGTTTGGAAGTCTTCAATTACACAACAGACGAAATCACGATCACAGAAGATTTTGTTGAATTTTATTGATAAGTAATTTAGTACTTCATCCACATCGGGTCGATTCATAATAGCTAAAGGTCATATTGTTTGTACTTTTGTTTAGGTTTTTTTTAAATAAAAAATCCAGGATAAAACGTAATAAACGTGCAGTGTCATGTGAATTTTGTTGAAATGAAATTGAAAGTTATAACGGACATGCGTGACATGCGCATTGTACCTACCCTACAGAACCGGCTTATACAAAAATAAGGCCCATAAATACCTATTTAGACAGATCTTGGACACCTTCCAATAGTTCCAATCAAAATATATTCCAGGTTCAGAAAAAAATACTGTTTACAGCAATTTTCAGGAATTTCAGGAATTGGGAATACAATTTAGTAGAACTGCTGAAAAATACTAAAAAAACAGCTTTTAATTAGTTTCCTAGTTAACTTTAACTAGTTAACTGTAATCGTTACTAATATTTTTAGAAACTGGAACTAAAATAATCGATATTTTGTTTATGTGAACCAGAAAATGTGAATAATTGACTATTTTTCTTATTTGAAATCCGTCAATCATACATTTTTTTTTGACAGTACATATGACATTTCTCTCCATAGACGACTGAAATACAGTGGTGATAAAGGACAGCTCGAGGAACAGTGGCGACACCTGATGGTTACATTTTTGATTGGTACGTGGTCCAGCAGCAAAATCGGCTGGCGGATGCGCGATTGGTGAAAAATATTACTGCGATTGATTATAACGCTACATTGACCAATCAACGGCGTCAGCTTTTGTCGACTTATAACGCGCGAGATTTAAAGTAACGCACCAGGTTCAAATTTTGCTGCCACATGCCGAAATGACCGGAATTTACGGCTTAGTTGTCACTGTCCCTTACAGCCACTGTAGACTGAAGCAAAGCCAGTTAATGAAATAAAGTACCGACAAAACAAATGAATTCGGCATGAATCACAATGAATTGAGCTCAATAAGAATATTTTTCCCGTCAGAGGTCGCGCCTGATTAAATTGGCGTAGGATCACTGAATATACGGGTAGCACCAATGGAATTCACTAAATTAAAAGAGATAGCTATATACACGCATGAGTAAAACAAAGATAGAAATAGTATTAAATTGGTTTTAAATGCATTTCTAGGGATTTTGGATATATCATGTTGCCTACATTGGTAATTAGTTTTGCATAGTTTGGGCACAGATTAGGAAGAATGAAGAGTGAAGTATTACTATTGGTTCAAAAATGTTTTGTGGTGTGTTTGGGGCTTGCGTTTAATATGAACACGTTCCCAAAATTTCAAATGAAGCGGTGCTTTCTGTGTTGAATCAATCAATTTAAATTTCGCGCCATTTCTTACACTCCGATTTAAAGGGACTAAGCCCTCAAGGTCACTGAATCTTTTTGCGAAAGATCAAAGGAGCCGACAGAAGCTTCGCATCTGGTATTACTCCTTAATCTGTGGTTTGGGTTCAAATTAAAAGAGAGGTCCGAGAGAGAGATAGAGAGTTGGCGCTACCCTTATTATATTAAGTCACCCTAAATTGGTGCTGATGATTTATCCATTAACAACAGCGATCCTAGCGTCGAAAAAATCGATATTGAGCTCAATTGGCGATCGTCATTTGTTCGTGTCGCTACTTTACTACATCAACTGGCTTTGAACTGAGGTACAGAGAATATAACAAGACAGAGGCAACACACAGAGCTAACGCACGTGTTTAGCCCACGGATGGCGCATTGTGATCGGTAATGATAACCGAAGCGACACAACCGACACACGGAGCAATCATAATCAAACGCACGTGTTTAGCCCACGGACGGCGCATGGTGATTGGTGACCGTGCCAACCAATGAAAAATGATACACTCGTGTGCCGCCTCTGTCTTATTATAGCCTCTGTAGACTGAGGTAGACTAAGCGCCACCACGCGGTAGGAATGCGAACTATCAAAAAACAGTCGTTTACTGAATTCATGCGATTGCTTACTGAAAAAATATTTAATTTGTGACTTTCTTTGAGGATATTGATTGTTTTATTATAATAAAAACAAAGTAAGATGATTGTTGAACAGTAGTTTGCCTGCATTTGACCACCTTCAACCGTTGAATAATAAAACGAACTGAAACTTAATCTCAACCTATTAGAATATTAATATCGGAATTAAGTTTTGCATACGTTTTTTTTAAAAAGTTTGTTTGAAAAATAATGAATAAAAGTTACATTTTAAATTTTAAATACTTATTATTTTTTCTTACCTGTGCTGTGATAAGAATCTTGAAGTTTGATCAATTTTTAAATAATTCTTCTTTGTCAACACTATCCGTGTTGTTTATGTTAGTTTATGATTCTCTTTATGATTGATTTAATAAAATATTAGTTGTTAGTATAAAATCAAGTCTTTGTCTAAATATAAATTTATTTATTGTAATATTTGCCTTTGTATTTAATCTTTTTGCTACTCTAGAATATTATCAAAAATATCATCAAGAAGAAGCTTCAAAATTATGGGCTGCAGAAGCCGTGACGTAAAAAATGCGCGAAATTTTGAAACACTGTCATTCGATAAAAATACCTTGAAAAAGTCGACCTTATTGCACATGTAAATAAGGTTGAATTTATAAAGATCAAATTTTATGCGATGAATAAATACACTAAATAAAATAAATAAGACCTAAAAATGTCGACATTCGATACCCCAAACATTTCATTTATTGATAAGTTAAGAATTACAACAAATTTACACTTAATAAAGAATTTAATGGAAAATAAAATGTTCGATGCACAGATTTCCTTCATTTCTAAGCTTTAACGCAGGTCCAATATGAACGAATTCCAGCGAACCATGCCGAATGCGAGCAAATCCCCTCCGATTTGCCCGCGCAACTTGTTATTTGTATGTACTCGGCCATCTTCGGTAGTTGGTTTACAGCTGTTCGAGTGAGTTTGACAGCACGAAGCATGTACAGTAATTTCTATTTTCGATTAATTTCTCAAATATGCGAGAATTGTTTGTAACTTGTGTCTGGATTAAAACTAGAATGTCTAGAGTATTGGAGTTGAGTGTTTTTATGCCTTATTTTTGTTTTCATATGTGATTTTTATTCGGTCAAAGTTTAGCTGTTACAATTTCAACCTTATGCACTAGTGCAATAAAGTCGACTTTTTTAAGGTATGTTTTCAGAATGACAGTGCTTCAAACGTTCGCGCTAAAATTACGACACACTTCTCCAGCCCATTATGACAGCTTTTGTTATGCAAAATTGTAAATTAGAATAAAGCACAGACACCTTTACTGTATTGTCTTAAAGAAATTCTAGATAAAACTTCTAGAGTTTGTTGATAAATTATTTTTAATCACAATAATCGCTTTCCATACAAGTGAAAAACTGATAAAATTGACTATAAATTGCCGTAAAAGTACAAATTTTTATCACAAGTAAGTAAGTAACAGAAAAACAATGTTTAGAACCAAAAACGTAACACTCATTTACTATATTTCCAGTAACTGTTATAAAAACGTTTTTAAAACATGAGCAAAGTTTTATTCTTTAACTTGTTTTACTTTATTTTTTGCACACAGAATTTAGTATTTAATATTATTCTTACTTCGTTTTTATCATTACTAAACGTGAAAACATAAAAGAGAATAAATAATCGTGTAAAAAAGCAGGAAATTTGAGAATGAATGACTCTTTTCTAAAACAACTGTTTGATGTGACAGTGGCGCAGTGGCGGTCTCATCGACCATCTCAATCGCAAATAGTGGCTGAGGTTACTCTTACGTTGTTGGTTGTTTTAATTTATGTTACAAATAAGCAATATTATTTTATTTTTAAGTCGGATGCGCTATCTTTACTGTTTATATTTATGTTTATATTACTGTTTGCCAATTTCCGCTGCGCATGTCGTATCCAAAATTTCTTAATAAGGAAAAAGGGTACCTAACTGTAATTGTTACTAATATTTTTACGAACTATAACTAAAATAATCAATATTTTGTTTACGTGGACTAGAACTAGAATAAATTCTTCTTAAATGTGGATAATTGAAACTGTAATCCTAACTAATATCAGTTTAAGAAACTGAACCCAAAAATTTAGTTAATTTTTTTTCTATTAGTTAATTGCTCAAAGAGGACTTAATTTTATAGTTATCTCTTATTTTTATTCAATTAAGATGGAAAATTACATTCTGACCTATTTCATCAGAACAAACTCCAACATAATGTTTAATAAATTATTAGCTAAAACTAAACTTTGAATTGTTTTTGAATCATAACAATAACCAGAACTAAAAAAAAAGGTTAATGTCAAAACTGTAATTATAACTAAAACTGAAATTCCATTTTAGTTTGTATCCCTGCTTTCTGCTTTGCTTTAAAACGGTGGAACACTCTTTAACTATCTTAAAGTTAAATAAAAAAATAATCGCATTTTCAATGTCCTTTCTTATTTGGGCAACACGTTGGATAGGAAAGTCAAGTACATAAAAACCGAACTTTATGTTAAGTAGTAACTAGAATTTTTTCTACAATACTAAAATGCTAATTTTATTACCGGGATATGTTTCTTAGAGAGACCCACTAATTAATAAACGTATATGACACAATCACTTGATAAAAAAGCCCTTTATTACAAAAAGGCAATTTTTTATAGCGATCTTTATAAAATGTCTATTGCAAGTTTCGTTTTTATAAATTGTCGCCTATGGCTTCTAGTTTTTATAAAATATGATATACGCTTTTTGGTTTTGATAACGAAAAAACTATATAATGTTGGTTACTTCTGATTTTTATGAAATGCTTTTTGCGGCAGCCAATTTTTATAAAAAGTAATCTACAATTCTTAAAACATTTTTTTTAAGACGATTTTTAATTCTAATCTTTATAAAATGCTACTTTTGGTTTTCTTTTTTATAAATTGTCGCCTATGACCTACACTTTTTATAAAAAAGTATGAATTTTCCGTTTGATAAAAAAAGCTATAAATAAAATGCCTTTTACTGAATCGGATTTTTACAAAATGCTTTTTGTAACAGTAAATTTTTGTAGGATGTGGTCTACAATTTCTAGTATATAAAATGCCTTTTGCCGTTTCCATTCTTATAAATTATTGTCTATGGTTCCTAGTTTTTAAAAATGCTTGTCTATCCTACTATAGTTTTGATAAAAATAATATAAGTAAAAAAATCTTTTGTTGATTCTAATTTTTATAAAATGCTGTTTGTGATAGCCAACTTTTTATAAAATGTGGTTCATATATTTTTTAAAAGATGAATTTTGATTGCAATATTTATAAAATGCTGTTTCCATTGTTATAACTTGTCGCTTAAGGCTTTCAATTTTTGTAAAATTTTAACTATAGCTTTTGGTTTATAAAAAGCTATAATTACAATGTCTCTTGTTGATACCAATTATTATATTAAATTTCTTTTTTTGTGACAGTCAATTTTATAAAATAAGCTTTACAATCTCTAATATGTTTTTTTCCAAAAAAAAAAAAAATTATAGCAATTTTAATAAAAAGCCCATTAGAGGTTTTATATTTATAAATTGTCGCCTATGACTCTCAGTTGTTTTTATATAAAAAAGGTTTTAATTAAAAAAAAACTACAAAATGCCTTCTGTTGATTTCAATTTTTATAAACGTGATCTACAACTTCTATTATATTAAAATGCCTCTTGTAGTTTTTATTTTTATAAATGGTTGCGTATTAGGGCTTCCAGTTTTTTAAAACTTTATCTATGGCTTATTGTTTTGATAAAAATAGCTTTAAATAAAATATCTTCTGTTAATTCCGACTTTTATAAAATGATAGCTAACTTTTTATAAAATGAAAAACATATTAAAGCAAAGCGTGGGCAAAAATCTAAAAAAAGTTACTTCGACTATAAAAAGTAGGGCTGGGCGATACCTGTTTTTAGGTATCGGGTATCAATACCTGCAAAGTATCGATACTTGCCAAAGTATCGTAAGTATCGAGGTATCGGAGGTATCGGGAAGTATGGGGGTATCGGAGGTATCGCGGTATCGGAGGTATCAGAGGTATCGAGGTATCAGGAAGTATCGTGGTATCGGAGGTATCGAGGTATCGGAAGTATCGGGTAGCTATAAATAAATATCGCATTAAATAGCTTGTAAATTTATTTGTTTTCATCAAAATAGCTTGTGTTTACAACATCCAAAGCAGTCTGGATAGGATATTCATTTATAGCCACCTTTTATCAAAGTATCGGAGGTATCGAGGTATCGGGAAGTATCGAGGTATCAAAGGTATCGCGGTATCGAGGTATAAAAGGTATCGAGGTATCGGAAGGATCGAGGTATCGGGAAGTATCGAGGTATCGGAGGTATCGCGGTATCGAGGTATCGGAGCTATCGAGGTATCGGAAGTATCGATACTTCGATACCTGATTGCAGTCGGCATCGGTGTACGATACCTGAGCAGGTATCGATACCTTCTGCAAGTATCGATACTTTTCCCAGGTCTAATAAAAAGATTATTCTTAATAAATAAAATTATTTTTGATGCAAAGGAGCTTTAGTACCAAAAGACTTACTTACTGAGAAACTTCTGGTGGGTCTATGCGTGAGTTTGGTCTTGAAATTGTTAACTCACATACAAAATTATTCGAAATTGTCAAAATTGTGACAAATACAAAATATTTAAACAATTGACTTTATGACATGACAACAAAAAATTGTAAAATGTCAAAAGTAGTGTTGCCAACTTTAAACTTATTAAACGGCCGATACAAACAAAATTATTTACTCTAAAATAGTATAAACAATTGTTAGATTTAATTAAAGATAATTAAATACAAAATTGGTGATTGTTTTTTGTGATAAATAAACAAATCTCAAGGATAAAGCAATATATATGGCATTTTTTTGAGTATTTTTTCCAGACAAAATTATTGTTATTATATTATGCAAATTTCTAGTTTTCTTTTTGATATAAACTTGCAAATCCTGTTTTATGTATTAGATA
Source organism: Tribolium confusum (assembly GCA_029207805.1). Classification (NCBI taxonomy): domain Eukaryota; kingdom Metazoa; phylum Arthropoda; class Insecta; order Coleoptera; family Tenebrionidae; genus Tribolium; species Tribolium confusum. The sequence continues at coordinate 9,369,362 of JALGAY010000010.1, read as the reverse complement.
AAAGACTGGTTTATAAACCTTCAAAATTATTAAAAATTACACCAATTATATATTTGTAGTTAAATTAACACTTGCTGTATTAAAATAAGAAAGCAATAAAAGATTGCATAAACTCATAAATAACTTTTATTTTGTTCACTTTTACTTATTTAAAAATAACTTAAACATTTGGAAATTTTAAATTATTTAAATTATAACAGCATTTAGTGTACTATAATTATTGTAATTTAATACTCGAATTACGTTGGTCACCCCTGACTGAATTACGAGGTTGTAGGCAACCAGTTATACATAGTAGAGAAACCCTTTATCCAGTGCGGTGTTGCCACTTCTCTGCTAAAAGTAGAGGGAGCGAAACTAGGGAAAAGCTTCTAATAATAATAAATATGTACGAGTTTTTCTCTGTTGAAATTTTAATGAGGGTCAATTGTCTAAGTAGTCCCAAGACAATGAAAAAATCTTCCCACTGAAAAAACGTATGAGAATGTTAAAAAAAATAATAAACTGGGCACATCCCTGAATACATTAACCGGCCTGTACGCTCTCACCAAATACAAAATGACTTTTTTCTCTTTTTTTTATTTAACCCTTCCGAGCCGAGGTGAATAGTAACAAAAAATCGCCTGCGCTGGACAAGGCACAGGTATAATCTTGGAGCGGAGAAAGGACAGGGATAGAAGTTTTTTCTTTACAATTTACATACGGAGGGAGCTTAACCGGTCATTTTATGATCTCGTATGAGATCCATTCTTTGGTCTATTGACCCTTGCTTTTATTTTAGGGTTGAGCGTTTGCTATTCATTTTTTAATTCACTCTACCGATCAAATGAAATTGCTTTTTATCGATATTTCGTTTTTACATCGCAAGCCTGATTATTTAATTACACTTAATTAGAAATTATTTTTCTTGCTTTTAAAAAAATGCAAAAAATTTGCTGTAATTTATATAATCAGAGTGTAAATTTGGTTTTTGTTTTTTTAAATGTTAACCGTTTCAATTAAATCCGTGTCTATTATTACGACCCTTCCCTAGACAAGCTGGCGTGTTATATAAGGGGTGGGTAAAAAATGGCTAACCGTTCCTAGAGTTTATCACAACAAAGAATATTTTCACTATTAAATTATAAACAATTTTTTTATTTTAATTCGCAAATTTATATGAATAAAAACTACGTTATTTTTTATTATTCTCATTTATATGCATATGTGTATGTTTATTAATATGGTAATGAAACAGAAAAACATTTCTCAATGCTAAACAAATTTTTGATTTTGTTTTTCTACAAGAAGTAATTCTTGGAATATTTTTCGGGGGAAATGATAATTTGTCATAAAATCTACCTTGACGTTAGAAAATTAATTTATTTTTTTCCAAAATTGTGTAAAAATTCAAATTTAACGCTTATAAAACAATTTCGGTCTATAAAATCCGGATTTTTTTTCCACAAATAAATTAATAAATCTAGTTCTAAAAAAAACGTAACCTTGTAAGAGCAAAAAACTGCTAAAAAATGCACACCTTTCTAATGTCGTGGGTGTTTTCCTCTAAAAGTATTTCTAACAAAAGAAAAAAATGAATTTTAAGAGAAATAAAGCTGTCACGTGGTTAGTACACATTCACCGAACTTCTAGAAGATAAAAGGGGAACAACAAAGTTATACCAGTTTTACTCCCTATGGAGTTTTAAGCTTTGATGTAAATTTATTTAATTGGTTTAATAATAATATGAATAAAGCACAAAAAGCAGGGAAGCGAGTTTTATAATTGGGGCAGAAAATGGAGGGCTAAAATGGACTCGTTAGAAGGTTTTTTATTTTTTATTAACTCACAAAAATATGTTACACTGGATAAAAAAAAGAGATAAAAGAATTAGCTTAAAAAAATTAAATAAATAGCTTAGAAATAAATATCATTATTATCTACAGTAAAATCCACTTAAAATGACGCTTAGTTTGGCCTAGTGCTTAAAATAATAATAATTTATAATACAGTAAATTTCCGACAACTCGAACCTAATCTGCAACTAAATTTGACTATTTTTTACACTTACTTTTACTGAAAATGCGTTATAGTTAGCAGCTCTAAAAATATGAGAGAAATTATTATTTTCCACCCTAGGACAGAAAATTATATTACGGTCCGCATTTGTCAGTTACATAAAAACAGACAAATTTTTATTTAAAATTAAAATTTCGTTTTATGTGTTTGATTTGATATAATTGAAATTAGACGAAAAACAATTGTTTTGACCGCTAAAAGTAAAAATAATTAACAAAAATACAATAAGTTGTTTAATTTTAGTATTAAACAGATATAAAAATCTAATAATAAAGATTTAAAATTATGCATTTATCTATTCATAACACATAAATTAAATGTCTTTACTTAAAGAGAATATTACTTTTTCGGTATGTCTCACAAGCATAAAAGGCATTAGCTACTCTGGCATCAAACACAGCTTGGGAATAATAGATATGCGATATAATTTAAATATAAAAAAAATATTTTATATTTAGAAAACAAATATTGACTGATTTATAATTGACTTTTTTGTTCTAATTTTTAAAAACTGTATTTTAGCCTTTTGTTACTATAAACTATTCAAAAATTTTTTTTACTGAAAGCACAATGTTGTAATCTAACAAATTAAAGTGGCGGCTACATATGAGTGAATTTACGTTGTTTAAAACATTATAATAAAAACGTAGATTTACAACTAACCAAGTTATAATTAGAAACATCTTTTAGTATTATAACTGTTTTTTATATAAGTACTTTATTTTAAATATGAATGACTAAGCGCTTTAAATTTATGCCACAATAATAGTAATTTCAAAATTTGGAATAATGACGTAAATTCATTAGTTTGTAGCTGCAGATAAATAAAAAAAAATTGTCGAAAAAAGTGTTCTTATCGAGTATACCGTGTGAGACGCATTTTGTTAAAAATTTAGAGTAATTAAGGTTTAGAAAGTAAAATTTTGTTCAAATTATAGTATGGCTTGATTTCCGTAACTTTTAGATGCCATTACAAGTAGATGCAACTGCATTTTGAGAAGTTTATAAAGTAATTTAAATTTGAAAAATAAAATTCTTTATTTTTAAGATTTGATTGATGCTCGCATTAAGCTTGAGTAAATTTTTATTATTAGATGTATGTATTTATTACTAAAAATTAATTAATTAATTATTGGACACTTTATAATTTCAGTCAAAAAATTGATATATGTATGTATATAATTTTAATATTAGAGTCGCTTTTTTGAAAATAATTTTTAAATTATGTTTTTGTATTTTTAATTTTCTTGTTTTTGTTTGGTAGATTTATGATATGATGAGAAAAAATGTATTTTGAGTATTTTATGTAAAACGAATATTGTAATATGTAATAATACCATAAATTTGTTTTAAATTTTTTTTAAATTGATTTAAACAATTTTTAAAATTTTCAATTATGTATATACAAAAATTTTTTGTAGATAGTAATAACAATTAATATAATGTTAATTTTTTAGCAAGTGTAATTTAGTTTTTAGAAGCATGTTTTAAATAACAAAGTTAACAATACTTATTTAGTTAATATCTTAAAAAAGTATCTAAAATTTTAATTATAATCTAAATTAATTTTTAAAGCCTAAAGCTTACTAGAAAAAAACACCAAAAGCCTCCGTTGTTATAAACGCACATTTTTTTAAAAATTTTAACAAATTTAAATTTGTTAGTTTTTTAATTTGTTAATATAGTGCAAATTACAATGATCAAAGTTGTACAAAATAACTTTAATTTTAAGATTTTTTTTGAAAATAAATTTAAATCAGTGTTGTAAGCTTTCCTATCGACAGTAATTAATCAAAATTTGTTTTTTAATGATTAAAGTTTTGCGGACAAATAACTTTGTTACGTAACAGGTTTTTTAAGAAGTTAATAATTAATAACCTAGGGTTGTTTAACTCTCTTATTTTTAAGTGTTTTAATGCCTAAACAGTTAGAGATAAAATTATCGACTTGCGAATTTTATTATACAAAAATTAAAATTTCTACAAGTTTTCCCATTAACCTTTTTTAGCTTTGACCGTTTACGCAGGGTTTTAAAATAGAGCTAGAGCTGTACATTTTTTATACTTTCAATACATATGTTTCTGACATTATAGTTTATGACTAAAATATATTAATTAATAACGTATTTCAAAGACTTTTTTTCAGTACGGTTAAATAAAAAACCAGATCTAACCTTGCAAAATCATTAGGTTTTTTATAAATGTAGGCATAAATAAAATTATCCTAGAAGCTCTATTATATCAAAAGCAACAAAATCACTTTTGACCAGTGCAATATAATATTAATTTTGTTAATACCAAAAAACTTAATTTCATTTTTTTTTGATAACAAAATTATAAACTTTAAATAAATAAAGTTATAAAGATGAAAAGTATTTTTTATTATGTATATGAGATAAAAACATTGAATTACACTCGTCAAAAATTAAATAATCTCAATTTTAGAGTTTTTTAAAAAAAATTAAAACGTAATATACACAGCAATTGTATTAAATATTTTTTATTAAAGCAGAAATACAAAAATTAGTTAATTGTATGTATATTCGTTAATTAAAATTATTCAAAACCGAGCTGAAATTTGTAGTAATGATTAATCAACAATTCTTTTTCTCTTTGTTTTATCTTGTATATAAAGCAAATACATTATAGACTAAAATTATTGTTACACCAATGGCTAATCCAGTTAACTTAAACTCAGTTTCAGAAATTTTATTAAAGCGTTAAAATTCATATTGCCAACTTCGAAATTACTTTTGATTAATATTTTCTTTTTAAAGACAGAATTAAACTAGGCAAAAATTGGTCTACTCTCAACTTTGATGTTTTTAAAAAATTAGATATTCAGAGTTATGTAATAAAATGAGAGTTGTTTAAATTTAAAACATAAATATTTGAGGCACATAATAAATAACTAATGTGTATTGTTGTCTCGTTAACTATTTTCTATCAAAATTTGTAGACAATTCTGACGAAAACACTTTTTTGTGTTAATATTACTGACTTCCTGTATGCCGGCTAAAAAATACTGAATGATGAAATGGTTTTGCTGGCATCTAGCTCTCCAATGTATTTACAGTTACACTTTACAAATAATTTTTGTTAAAATTAAAAATTTTCTAATAATTTATTTGTTAATTTAAATTGTTTGCATCACTAACAAAAAACTGTTGATGTAATTGGCGGTCAAAAACTTGTTTTTTTTTAATTTTGTAAATTATGAGGACGAGAACTACATTTTATTTTTATTATTATTTTTATAATTTAAACGAATATTTTTAATATTGTGAGCTTAATGATTACTAATTAGGTAATTACTAATTTGGTATTCTAAATGTCCGAATTACACTAGTCAATAAAATTAAAACAGAATACCAAATGTTAGCTAAATTTGTATTTTTAATGTAATGTCAAAGACAGAATTACGCAAATTGAAAAATTGATTTTTTTAGTCATACTCGTACCAGAACAGAAAAATTAAAATTTTAATATTATTTTTTTGCCAATTTAAAATTAATTGAAACAATGTTAATACCAACTCAAAAAACTATTGTAAAACTTGTTTTTCGATTTTGAAAGTTAAAGGACGAAAACTGCATTTTATTATTATTATCTAAGCGAATATTTTTTAATTAATCTATTAATTTCTAAAAGACTGAATTAGACTGGTCAAAAAAACCGATATAACTTTTTAATCGAAACAGGAGCACTAAAAAGTTGCTAAATATTTATTTGCTAATTTAAATTATTTAAATCAGTGTCGCCAACTGTAAAATTGCTATTTTGTTTTAAATTTTAAGGACGAGGAATCTGTTTAGTTTTTGTTATGCAACACAAATACTTTATTAACAATAATAATTTGTGTGTTTTATTTGTTTTTTTTTAAGACTGAATAACACTAGAATTTTTTTGAAAAGTTGCGTAAACAGTGGAATTAGAGAAAACTATTCTTGTAGTGAATGTCGGTAATCTTTTTGTGGGTAGTCCTTTCGGGGTGTAATTCGTCCTGATCCTGCACCCAGAGCCGTCTCCTTATACCCCGGCGAGTGTAGTGGGGACGAGGGCCGCGCTCTCACACTATCGGAGAGGGAGAAAAATAAACTAAAATCGCCAGGTTTGCTGCAGTTGTGGTTCGGACGGTTCGGAAGTTGCAATCTGCAACAACTCTACCTCATAGTGACCGAAAACCGTATTTTAAAAAAATTATATTTGATGGTGTGTGAAATGGACTCGACAAGCAACACCAACGAGGACGGCAGGACGAGCGTCGAGCCTGCCGGTGCCGCTTCCGGGACGGTAGTTTCCGGCAACGTAAACTGTGTTAACGCCAGACAATCGCCAAAAGTGTGCGTCCCGACGCCGACGCCAAATTTAACACTGGCACACAGGAACTCCACCTCGCCCTCATTACCCCGGAAGATCATGAGCAGAAACCACAACAACACAAGTAATAATAATTAACCGTAATTGTCGGTAATTATTAGATTTACAAAAAAATTTGGCGCCAAAAAATTTTTTCGTTTTCTGGAGCGTTTACAGTTTTCAGTCTACTTTTTTTTCTGCATTCCATTTCTATAAAAAATCGTTTGATCATATAGCGTAACGTTTCTCATCAAATATGATGAGAAGTGTACATCAGCGATTTTAAATCGGTAATATTCGGCTTGTGTTTTTTTTCTGAGAGTTTCATATTATTAGAGAAGACATTTCTTGTACGGTATCTGAATTTTTTCCAACAAGGAATTCCTACTTCAATTTCGGAGCGGTCTGAAATCGATAATTTAGTTTTTTTTCTCTTCTGAAGGTTGAAAAATTTTAGGGTAAAAACTAGTCCACAACGAGTTTGCTGCTGCTACACAAAAAAACTTATTGATAAAAAATCCAAAAGACAGTTTTTCATGCGAGACGGCTCTGACTGATTTCATAGCGACCGAGCCTTGTGGTGTACACGTTATGTCATAAGTTTTGAACCATTACAAAACATTTTTATACAGTTTATTCTTTATTACATTTTTTTAAAATATTTTACCAGATCACGCAGCCTATGGAAATTTGACATTTTTTTATATTAAATTTTTCACGCAAACTATTTTATTTAATCATTTTTACCAACACAAAAAACAAATCAAAACCGACTCTATTCACTGAACTTGTTAATCGATATTTAAAAAAACTATTACAGTAAGAAATTTAAAAAAACACGATTTTTCTTAAACCAAATCAGATAACATGTAATTGAAATTAAGATAATTTGAGTAATTAATTAGGTTTGAAATTTGTGGTTTTAAATTTATTTAAAAAATTAGAGTAATTTAGGAATGCATAATGTAGGATAACATAGGATAACAGAAACATAACAGTTTTGATAGAAATTAAGTCAGTTTTTAAAAATAATTGTCATTTTTTATTACATCAAGGAATTAGTTTTATGTGCTCAGTTTTTGAGTTTACAAATTTTAACTTTAACAATTTCAGTTTTAACCTAAAATTTGATTGCCATTTTTAAATTAATTTTTACAGAAAATCAGTAACTAAAAAATCTATTACGATTAGGTTTAACACAAATACATCTGTTAACATTTTTTTTAAAATGTTACGTTGCAAAAGTAGAAGTAAAAAATTAAAGGTTAATGGGCTAATTTCAAGTTGAAATACTACTGGTAGTATCGCAAATTTTAATACTTTTTTATGGCAACAACCAATCACAGCCCTGATTTTTTTAAATTTACACAGAGAAACGAAGATATTGCCGGTATTATTTTAACTTGAAATTAGCCCATTCGTTTTTTTAATAAAGTCTGTACATAAGATGGGTTTTATTTTTGTTATTTCGAATTTTTTATAATTCCAGAAGATTATATGTTTCAAAAAAAATAAAAAACAATACTTTTTAAATCGCAGGGCTCTACCTTCGTTTTAACATGTGCCGCACAGTGTTCCAAGTTTTCTATCTACATAAATAAGACGGAGTTTTTGGTATTGAACAATTTTTTGTTCCGACTAAGATAATTGTTTAAAAAAAATTGAAACTGTGTAGACTTTATTCTTATAATTTTAGTTATTTCGCAGAATGTTTACAGATTATTAGCTATTATAATTTTGAAGTTGCAACTAGATGTATATTTCCTTATTTTGTTTTTTATTCCGCATACTTATATTATAATTAAATGTAAAAATGCAACCTTTATTATACTAAATCCAATAAATTAAAAAAACATCGGGCGTCAAAGAGCGCGCAATTCCTTAAAGCTAAAAGAGTATGTAAAAATGTTTATTAATATTTTAGAATAGTTTTAGAATTTAACATGTCAGATATTTTGTTTTTAACTGTCCACCACAGTGTACATTTACATATTCGAGCAATTGGAATATGTGTGGTAATCCAAAATTACGGCTACAATTTAAACCTAAAATACAGCACTACAAATATTAAAAAAAAAAAATGTAGGCCTTCAGAGTTGAGTATAAAAAAACATTGTTTTGATATATCTCAAAAACCGCTACACGATTATTATGAAATTTGCTACCCAAACAAAGCTAAATGTGCTTTTTTTTCAATAATAATAACAAAATTTTGTTACATTATTTTAATTTCCGGTTACAGTACTTCCGTTGCATATTTTTGGTAATTATCCAATTTTTCTTTATTAATTTTTAATTGTTATAGTAAAAATAAATATGCGAATGCATTCTAAATAAAAATGCAGAAGCTAAATCATACCGTTTTTGAGATATACGCCTGAAGTGTAAAAATGACTTTTAATCTTTTACTTTAACGCCCTCGAGCTCCTAAACGGTACAACTTGGTATAGAGGCAAGTTGTGTCGCTTTATTTTGACTTAAAAAATTTGTTCGTTTCATAGTTTTTAATTTTTTTGTCAAATATTTTATAATAATTAATTTGTAAGTTATAATTTTGTTTGTCAGTTGAGATAAAACAAAGTCTTTGACAGCTTTTTATTATTTGTGGTAGGTACTTTATTTCAGATTAAAATTATGCCACGTAATTTTTAATTTGTTACAATTTTTTTTATTTTTTTTAATTCTATTACAAGTTTAATGATAAAATTTTTTTTTAGTCTGAATATTAGTGTATTTTTCTATTATCTTTACTGTCTTTTTTCTTTCTCTTTCTTTGCTATATCACTGACAACTTTTAAATTTATAACATAAACAAAAATTTATGTTAAAATAACAGTTTTATTAAAATACGATCGGAAGTATTACTCGTAAAAAATTCAACAAATATACAAATTATTGATGGCAAACGTAGAACTGACAAGTTTCATTGATAAACAGTTTTGCTTGCAATTTAATCAGATTATAAGAATGCACAATAATTTATTAATAAGGAAATATACTTTTTTGAAAATAGATTTTTTATCTTGTTGCAAATTTAAAATTATGATAGCCAAAAATTTGTAAAAATTTTGAGAGATAACAAACTATTATAAGGATAAAGTCTACAAAATTTTAAATTTTTTGAACAATTACTTTGACCCGAAAAAAAATAGAAATTTTATTTATTTCAAACCATATTTTTAAGATATGCAAAGTTAAAAAAGGGCTATCCTAACACAAACACTGAAATTTGACAGTCCTAACAAAAAATACCTGTGTTTACACTCACAGAAGATTACTAAATGTTTTGTAAATTTTCAGAAAAGTTGGTAATTTTACGCGGAAATTTTTAGGTTTTTTAACAGCAAAATGGAGTTAATTAACACATAAAAAAGATTTGTAAGTTCTTAAAATAGAAGTCAAAAGTTAGGTTTATATTTCGGTATAGAAGTTTTTATCTAATACGATCAAAAAAGATATCAAAGAAGACATAAAAAGATTAATGATTATTATTATTGTAATCAAAATATTTGAATGTTCATGTGACTTGTTCTTTGTCTTATGTAGGACTTTTTGAATAAAGGATATTATTATTATCTTCTAGAAGGCTGCGACTTTCTAGTGTTTCTTTACATTGACAAAAAGCGTTTTACAGATTTCTAGAGGTTTTTTTTTGATTATATGGCAGATCTGTATACATACAGTAGCAATAACAGTTTTGTAATTTGTTAATTAACGAATACCTGTTACAGAAATTTAGTTTTACAAACTTATACAATTTTTTTAAAACATTATGTATCTAACACTGTCTATTATAATAAAATTTATTTTTACACTGTTCCGAATCATTTAGAAACGCCAAAGTAAAATTTAAAAAATTAAAAAAAGAAGTACACATATAGAAAGTGTAGCATTTTTTAAACAACTAAATATCGGCTATTAGGGGTAATTTGTTACTATTATTTTTTAATACAGTATTGGATCTTATATATATTTTCTACAGAATATCTGTGCACAAAAACATTAGTTAATAATTTTAACAAAATCTCTCTTAACACTCTAACTCTAATAAAATAAATTTTACAATAAACCGTAAGATTTCTTAACAAATATAATTATTTAAACGATATTAAAAAAAATATGTTTATGTAAAAATTGAGATTTTGTAATTATTAACAGATATTTTTTGATTAACATATAATCTGCAAGTGTTAAAATAATTTCTGTTAAAATTTAAGATTGTACCGTTACGTAAAAACGTGTAGTAAAAACGTTTTTTTAATGTACAAATCTTCTAGCAAGACTTTAGAAATACTGTTGATGTTTTTGTATCTATAATTCTACATGGATCTTTTAGAAAAAAACAAAATTTTATCTATAAGTGTGCCACTTCTATTTTACTTATATTTTTGAAAATTTACAGATTTCAATTTTTTGTTAAATTCTAAAATCTTTTAAAGATGCTAGCAATTTCTTTTGTAAATATCTGTTAATGTACTGAAAATTTTAGCACATGTTTCAGTACACTCGTAATACCCCAAACATTAACATAGTTTCGATTAAACTTGTTAATATTTCAGTGCACAAAGATTTTGTTAAAAAACTGTAAACTTACAATTGTTGTTATTAAATTGGGAAAATTATAGCCACTTTTTTAAAACATGTGATATGTATGAGTCTGTTGGCAATTCTGCAGTTAATAAATCTGTTCCATATAACCTGTCTAATGTCAGAAATTTTTTTAATGACCCACAAATGATTATTTTATGATTGATGCTTGAATAGGTCGGATTTCAAAATAAAACGCAGTAAATAATTTTTTTCTTGGGCAATCTTTATTAATTTATAAAGTATACAAGTACGATTTGACGTCAAGCGATTTTGTCCTCTAGATTTTTTCAAGGTCCAAAACCTATGCTAACACACCATAAATTATCCTAAACTGAAAACAAAAATCCAGGGCGCTTTTGTTGAAATTAAACTAACTACCTTGACAAAAGTCAAAAATTTTATTAGAAAATCAGGTTTTGTCAGCACAGCCGCGACAGCTATTTTGCCGAAATTATATTTAATAATTGATTTTAACATATCTACTCTATAAATTAATAACAATTCCTTAAGTAAAAAATAATTTACTGTGTTTTATTTTAAAATTAAATCTGGCGTTTCCGATAGGAAACCCGTTGTTTACAATATAACGAACGTTAGAAATTAATTGAAATTAAATTTATTAACTAGTTAATTAATACTGTAATAGGTCATACAACAAACACTATTTAAACAGAGCTTTAAATTTTATACCAGCCTGCATATAATGAATTATTGTAGTTGACATTAATTAAAAATTAACATTTTTTATATTAACATATTTAGCGTAAGTTTTTTTGATAAAATTTTAGACTTTACTCTTACTTATTAAAAATGTGCTATACATAGGTACAGGTCTCTCAGTGTTCAGAAAATTTTCCCACCTTATACTTGTAGTTTTTACAAATCTTAACAGATTTTTTTTTTGTTAAATCTAAAATTTCTAACAACTTCGCAAATTTTTTGGGTAATTGTGTGCATATTTCGCACATTTTTTTATATAAAAGTACCTAAAAATTAGGAAATATCAAAGTTTTAACAGGTAGGCATAAGAAAAATCTAGACATACCTAATCTTTTTACTAACTTAAAAAGGAATTACTGTAATATTTTTTTTATTTGTGTGTATTTCTGAGGACAAAAATGTAAACAATTTTAACCAAAACTCTGCGAATTTTTGCGGAATTTTATTGATTCTGTGTTGATACTTCTGTAAGTGAGAGTGTTTGTCTTGTGGAGATCATATAACCAGCCAAATTAAAATTTTTTGATACTATTTAAAAATGCTTGAAAAAACAATCATTTTTTATTATTGCGCCAAATTGCTAATTTTGTAAATAGTCACAAAATTGCTTTATAGTCTAATTTACATCTTTCTTTCAAATTAATAAAAGTGTCTCTCGTTTAAGGTGCAGTTATCATTTACAAAACACTTAAATAAGCAGGTAACGAAACAGAAACTTGTTTCAATTATTTTCGAAAATGCAAATGATTGGTTTATCTTCCGTACAGTTAAGTCTTTACTTTTTGGCGCAATAATATTAAATAATTGTCTTTTTAAGAACACTCCAATGGACTGGACTTACAATTTTCATGATTGTAATAATCTTCCTTGTAATAAAAAAAATAAGTTATAGAAGATTAGTTTTTCTAAAAGATCTGTACAAAGCGGTACAAATTGTATGTTTATAGAGTATCTCAGAAACTTAAGGTTTAGAGATAATTCTTACAGTCCTCGTAGAGTTTACCGTTTCTTGATTTATGAACTACCAAACACGGTTCGCAACCATCCTTTTTTTTCTAATAGAAATTACATTTACCGTCTCACAAAATTTAAGATTTAATTGTTACTTTATTTGTAAAGATAACAACTCTGGGCAATAATATAAAATAATCGTTTTTAAGAGCTTTCGAATGGTATTAAAAAAATTACTTTGACTGGACTTTTTTGACGATTTTTATGACTGGAACAATCGTTTTAATCTTTTCAATAAAAGAAATAAAAGTTATAGAGGATTAGTTTTTCTAGAAGACTAGAACAAGATGGTGCAATTTGGATGTTTGTATACAGTATCTCAGAAACTAAGAGGTTTAGATAAGAACAAGTGGTTTATTTTTTGAGAAAATATATTTTTTTTAAATTTATATCTTGGCTGTTACTTATTACATACATATACCGATTTTAAAAAAAAAACATTTTAAGACAGTTTTTCCATACGATACTTGTAGAATCAGAAAACAACTGAAGTTTAAAAAATAGCAAAGTTATTAATATATGCAACTTTATGTCATTGTGATCAAACCACTAAATGGAAAAAATGATAACGCCAATAGATTCTACCTAAAAACAGTCTGTGTTTCAAATCTGTAGGTATCTTCAATAATAATAACCAGGATATGAGTTTATCAAAATTTTTTGCATAACTCGGAAAGAAAAGACGATATCAAAATTTGGTTTTTATGTGAACATCCAAATTGCAACACCCTGTACACATACAAAAATAAAAAATTTATATAAAATATATAACATGCAGTACAGCTGCAAATTTTAACAGAAAATATTTTAACATTTAACGATAATCTGTTATTTCTCATTTCTCTCTTATCTTAAAATCTAATGGGCTAATTTCAAGTTGAAATACTACGGGTAGTATCGCAAATTTTAATACTTTTCCATAGCAACAATCAATCACAACCCTGATTCTTTCAATTTTCTATGGAAACGAAGATATTACCGGCATTATCTCAACATGAAATTAGCTCATAAAAGATTTAAAAAAAAAAACGAGTGTCTTATTTTTTAAGAAAACATTTTTTTTATAAATTTATATCTCAGTTGTTATTACAGATATTGGATTGAAACAAAAACATTGTAAGACACTTTTTACGTAGAATATTTTTGGTATGAGAAAACAATTGATTGACGAGATGACGTTAACAAAATTTGGTTTTTATATAAACATCCAGTTTGCAACACTCTGTAGACATACAGAAATTAACAATTTTTATAGAAAACATATAAGTAATATGTAGTACAGCTGCAAATTTTAGCAGAGAACATTTTACACTTAACGATAATCTATTAATTAATAATTAAGAATTTATATTTATTATCCTAAAATTTTTAGAATGTTAAAAATTATGTTTCAAAAAAATGTTTGTGTTTTTTTATTTTTACAGAAAAACTGTTTATTTTAAATGTTAACAATTTTTATGGAAAATGATTATTTTTAAAGAACACATGTTATTGAAACAATTATAGAAAAACAAAAACTTTAAATTTAACAAAAAATATCTTTTTAAAAAAATATTTTTTTAAAAATTACTGTGAGTAATTAGAGTTTTGTTTGTATAATTGAATCATTGTTGTGTGACTACATTTTTTAGCACTAAAATTTATTAAAATATGTGTAAGTGTATAATATACAGAATAGTATATAATTGGCGTACCAAATTGGCGGGATCAGTGATAGGTCAACACCAACTACATATTTCTTTTTCATTCTTCCGGCGACCACTGACCCAGACAATTTGATGGTACCATGCCCAACAAATTTTAACATTTCTTATAAGCCTTGATAAAGAATCAATAAATGATTCAAAACGTCGGTCTTATAAAATAGTTTATCTGCCTTGTCCACTTTCCCGTAATAACAATTTTTGAATATAAAAAAGAATGGACGTAATACACCAAAATAATAGTATATAATTTTTAGATGTTGTAAATTTAGCATATTTTACAGAAATTAAACAATATATTGTTAGTTTTATATATTTATATTAACTAAACACAGTTTTTGCATTAACATTTATTATTATCCGAAATTCTGTTAATTACAGAGAAAGTACTAATTTTAACAGAAAATTTTTAACATGTACAGAAAATGTGTTAAGCAACGAATAACTGTTACTAATTATTATTCCAGAAATTAAATTTTTAGATGAAAATTGTTGGTTCTTTTATTATTAAAGTTCAGTTCAAATAATTGAGTAGAGTTATGTGGCTACAATGCTAAGCAAGAACTGACGAAACATACAAATTGTAATAAAACAAAGGAATAATTGGTTTTTGTTTTGTTTTGATAGAAAACGAAAATGCTGTTAAAAATAAATGTTAAAAAATATCTATTGTGCTTGTATCTTTTTTGTTGGTAATATTTGAAAGAACATAAATTGCGGATAATAAGAGCAGAAATAAAGTAAAATAAATTTGATTTGTGCGGTTATAAGTGGGAATAGCGCGCAAAAATACTGTTGCGAGTGTACATCACAGTCGCCATGCCAGAACAAGACAGTTTTTGTTTCAGTTAACTCGATCTTACCTGTAGTTTTTTTGCCAAATACCGATAGTTGTGTAGCTTAAACAATTACAATGACAGTTTACAGTCGAGCCGAGCGGAGATAAAATAAATATTTGCATGACACGAATGACAAGTAACCTTTCAACGAAATTTTATCGTATTTCGATGGTAGATGAGAATATGGCACCATGAATTACGAAAAGTACCGTTAGGGTTTATGGGGCGTGTTTGCCATTGAATTTAGCAAATGCCCCTCTGAGCTTCACCCTGATTGGTTGATATACTAAGGGTGGGTCGGCTTAGGGTGCACCCATTTTTTCACCATGGTGAAAAAATTTACCCTTCGGGGTTGGGTAATGATGGGAAATTTTTTTATGCATTGTTTTTACCTGATCTAAGGCCATGAGAAAATGATTGGGATCTTATTGCGGTTGTAATTAAAAAAATGTTTGTTGCTTTAATAATCTAACATAAAAACTTGTTATTTTTTTGTTGTTTTTCTACCAGTCCATATTTTAGATTTGTTATGTAAAACATAAAAAACTAATTACTTTTAAAGGTTAACATGTATACAATTTAGAAAAAAAAATGAGAAAATTATCTCATAGCACCATTAGGAATGCATCGTTTTTTCTAATGACCATCTTTATAAGTAGATATAAATTTGCTTTTTATACGTCTGATGTAAAATCAAGTAGTTCTAGTTTTTTAAGACGACAAAAAACCCATTTCTAATGTTTATTCATATTATGTCAATGCATTTTGCGCAACCATTTTTGAAAAATACATATTTTTTGCTATCAACAACATATTTTTGCAATTAGAAATCAAATTTTACTCGAAATTTAATTCTAGCTTTGTCATCTTGAATCACGTGATGTTATAACTTGAAATAAATAAAAAACTTTGTCTCATTTTTATTTCAACTAAAAGAAACCTTAAAATAAAAGTCTAGCACGCTATAAATATTACCTTCAATTTTCTTGATAATAGATATTGTGTGCAATGCATTTTATGTTACGAGGTCAATGACCTAACTAAAACCTATATCTAAAAGCTTCATTTCCGGTTCCACCTAAAGCAATAGTGACTTGTTACAAGTCAGAAATGTAACAAATTACAAATTACTTTCACTACAATTTAAAATAATTTTAAATTTAGCGCGCTTTTTAAGTCAGATTTACACTGCTCAAAATTAATTAACCTAATTGTTTTGCAATATATCAGACAGACTTACACCGGCAAAAAAATAATTAACCTAATTGTTTGCAGGATTTTGTAGTATGTTAGGCAGACTCATACCGGTAAAAATTAATTAACTTAATTGTGTACAGGATTTCGCAATATGTTAGGGATTTTTACCTGGAGTTTTTATACCCAATGCTTCACTTACATGCATATAATTATGGATTTTTTTGGCGGGGTAAAAAGTGGCCGCCAGTGTGAGAAAGGGTACGGACTTACATACGGAAGGTCCGAAAAAAAACAAAAGGACCGTAAAAGATGTACCTGGCGGTTTTTATAGCGCGGGTGCTCCTTTGTAGGATATTCAAATAGCGTATGTTGACATACCGTGTTCTTGAATATTAAATAGTCTGACATGCGTGATTTTTTATCGAGTTCACACGATAAATGAAGTGGGCCTATCTCACCGAGAATAAGCCAAATCTTCCACCCTAAGAAAAAAAATTCTCAAGCCTTTTCATAGACAATTCAATGGAGATAAAAAAATCAAATGACTTTTTTTAAAAAAGGTTGGGAAAGTATTGACCGGATTTTTTCCGGCATTGAAAACCTAGCCGTTTCTTATGAAAACGTCTTGCGTCTTTTATTATAAAACATGGCATTGCGCAAACTCATACAAAAAAATCACCCAAACAGACTTGCAGACACGGCGAATGCAACGACAATTGAAGAATCGATAAAAGTGCAGGTCAGGGATGAGTTTTAAAAGTACACGGAACACCCTACTGAAACACGATAATACACCCTCATTTTTCACAAAAAAAATAATAAAAAAAGTTATTTACGTTATTATTTTTACAGAAAAAATATTTGTTATAAACTTTTTTTTTAACAAAATTAATTTTAACAAATTTAACACGTATTGGTTAATATTTGCGTTTTTTATAAAAAAAAACTTGGTCTGGTAAAAACATAATTTTAAACCAAATTTTTTTTTCAGACAAATATCAAAGTTAATTTTATAAAAACTGCAAATTAACAAAATATACGTTTTTACAAAAAAAATAATATCTACACTTACTAATGTCAGAAATTTTCTAAATGTTATTATGTTTTTTTGCTTTAGTTTTTTTATAATCTTTTTTTTAGTCATTTTTGCGATACTTTTAATTTAGCTTCTTGTATAAAACATTAGGTTTTTTCTATTAGTGTTATTGTTATTTAAAAGATGTGTCAGTTTTAATTTTTAGATATACGACTTATACTGGATTTTTTAATAGGTATACAGAAAAACTGATGTTTATTAAAGAAAGGCTGTAGACAAATTGGGTCGAATTCTTTTCTCTACATTAGTGCTAATAACATTCTTTAAAATTGTTAAATAACGTTATTAAATTTCACCTATTCTTTACTCTTGATTAAGAATTTAGAGACTTCAATTAACGATCACATTTAGTGGATATTTTAAAGAACGCCAATCGTTGTTTAAAATGTCTATTAACTTGGCAGTTATAAAAATATCTGTTTTCTTTGAAAATGACGGTGTACGGTGTACTAGTTATTGGAAAACATTGAATTAATTGAAAATAATTTTGATAAAATCGGAGAAATAGAATACCGAGAAATTCAAGAATATATGTATCGAGAACGGTTTGTTCCTTCTGATGAATTATCAGATAATCATTTTGAAAAGCGATATTGCTTAAGCAAATAAACATAGCGATCCGTTGCTAACATTTTAACACCCCAACTTGAATCTGTATATCATAGGAGGATTGATTAACCCCCAAAATTCAAGTTTCAGTTGTTCTTAGATTTTTTGCCAAACAATTTTTAATTAAGATAAAAATATATTTTAAAATTATATATTTAAAAATTGTAATATCTTCTTTGATTCATTGCCAAAGGTTCACTTGATTGTCCTTCGCCACCTCCAGTTTTTTAATTTCTTTTTTGTACTTTCCTACCACAGATTTTGTTTGTTGCTTCATTCTGTAGTACGCGTTTCTAATTGTTTTACTATCTTAATAATAACCGCTCGTCGCTTTTAAGTTTTCTGCTATTTCTGCCCACAGTTCCTATTTTTTTTATTTACACGACGTTCTGACTTCTTTCATTCCAAAATATGCTTGTGTATGGCAACAAAATCTACAACACTCACTTTTTCGCTCTCAGTGTGAAGTTTTTTTTGTCTTTCTCTTTTACTATTACCTGCCCTAAAAACACTTACTCACCTACACAGAACTACACATTAATCAATTAATAACACTTACATTGTTTATTAATTTTCATTGTTCTGCACGTTCAAAGCACTTATAAAATGTTTAAAATTTAAAGTTGGCGAGGGCATGTATGGATTACTGTAATTATTAATTACAAAAAAGCCTGATTTAAAACAAACAATTTGCCTAGAGACGTCGATTAACAGATTGATGTGCAAACGAGGATTAGAATAGGCCATTCATTAAAATATTTGTTAAAATATTAATTTAGGCTTATCAATTACTTTACTAATAAACATCTAAATAACATTTTAGTTTAGGAAAAAGAATTCGGCCCATAGTGTTTAATAGTTTATTAACGATAGCGTCAAAAAAAATACAATGACGGTAAATTTACATTAACTCATTTAGCACAAAAATTTTGAATTATTGCAAAACTATTACATTATGTTAAAAAGTTATTTCAAATTCGCAAAATAAAATATTAATTTTTGGAACAAATAAATACATTTACAAAAAAATATTAAAAATTAACAGGAAAAACTTCTGTAGGTTTGCAAAAATAGAAGTCTAATATTAAAACACTTGCTGATTTTTTTTGGTTGTTAGAGGATCTAAATATACAACTATACATGCACAGACAGTAACAGTTTTTACAGAAATTGAACAAAATGGTTCATCTTTGATGGTTTTCATAGGTTTCACGTACTTCCAATCATTGCACAAAAAAACGAATAATACATTTTTGTGCTACTTTTTTGAAACATTTAATAGTGTAAACAATTTTGCAATACCATTTTTTGTTTTTTAGATATTTTTTAATTTTTGTTTTGTTTCTTTTTTAATTCAAAATTTATATTAAATAGAAACCATAGTTGATTGTAATTTCATAATTTTTTTTTTTTACAAATACAGTATAATCGTTTTCAAAAATTTTTTGAAAAATTATTAAATTTAAGCAAATTTTTGAAAGAACATATAGGATTAAACAATATTAGTAAGGCAATTAAGAATAAAGATAAAAACAATACTACAAATAAAATTTTAACAAAAGTAATTAAATTACGTATTTTTTGTTACTTGAATACCTACATTATGTAATTTTAATAATAGGTTTTATATCGTTATTTATGAGATTTTTTAAAGTTATTTGACATTATTTTATATTTATTGAAAATGTAATTATTGTGGTTTTAATTAAATGTTTTAACAAGCAACGACTAAATAAAACAAAACATTAAAAGAACTTTTAAGATGGTTTTGGAATTACAAGTTTTTAGTTATTTATGATGTAATTTAAATTTTCTAAAAAAATATATACAGTGTGAACCATTTATATGGAATAAATGCGATAAAATTCAGGGATTTGTTTTTCAGGAAAACGCTTAAAGTCGTATCCTGTTATTTTATAACGCGCATTTTTTGACAAAAAGTTGGATATATAGGGTGTCTCAAAATCAAGATACGACCCTCAACTTTGAAATTTTAATTAAGAACTCTATTTTTTTAACATATTTGAATTCTACTTATAAATTCCTGAATTTCTATCGAATTTATTTATTTCAAATACATAGATTACGTCTTTTTTTAAAAAAACAACTGAAAATTGACATAGTGTGTGCTACATAAAAAATACGCAAAATTGTACTTAGAATTCAAATATGCTAAAAAAAAATTGAGTTTTTATTTGAAATTTTAAATATGAGGGTCCGTATTTCGAGTTTCGGACACCCTGTATATTCATTTTTTTAAATGCGCTTTAAAAAATAACAGAATACGACTCTAAACGTTGTCCTGAAAAACATATTCCTGATTTTTTATCGAAGTTATTCTATACAAATGGTTCACACTGTATATACACTCCGCACAAAAATTATTGCATCAGTCTTATTCTATAAAACACTGCAGAGTAAAGTAGATTCTATAGTATATTTTTCACAGTAACATTAATAAAGATCAAATACAAAAAATAGTTCCCAAGTTCTATTTGCCAATAAAAAAATAACGTATAAATTCCCTAAAGTGTAAAAATCAATATTTACAATTAAATTTTTAAAACAAAGCAGAATATATCTAATAACGAATATTACCACCCCTCGCTCTTATAACAGCTTGCAGTCTACGTGGCATACTTTGAATAAGACCCACAATGTAATTCTGGTCAATAAAATTCCATTCTTCAACTAGTGCCTGTTGCAAGTCGTTCAGGTTTTGTGGAAGCACTCTACGTTGCCGTAACTGCCTCTCTAGTTGGTCCCACACGTTTTCGATAGGATTGAGGTCGGGGCTTCTCGCTGGCCAGTCCATAGTAGAAATCCCGACCTCCTGGAGATAATTTTGACATATGCCTGCACGATGCGGGCGAGCATTGTCGTGCATAAACACAAAATTTTCTCCGATAAATGGGTCGTAAGGCATAACATGAGGTTCTAAAATTTCGGTGATATATCTCGCAGCTGTAAGACTTCTGTTAAACAGAGGCACTAACTCCGTAGGGCCCTCCAAAGAGATGCCTCCCCATATCATAACAGAACCACCTACAAACTAAACTGTATGCCGAAACGTACACTGTTCATAGCGTTCACCAGGTCTCCGATACACAGATACACAACGATCTGAAGAGAATAAGCAAAACTGCAACTCATCAGAAAAAAGTACACGCCTCCAGTCTTCAATTTGCCATTCAAGGTGTTCTTGGGCAAACTGTAATCGGGCAACCCGATGTTCTCTGCTGAGCAAAGGTCCTGAAGCGGGTACATGGGGACGCAAATTATCTTCGCGAAGACGATTTCTTATTCGTAGCTTTCCTTTTGCAAACGCTTCTGAGCTGAGATCAGCTGAACCTAGCATTACCTACTTCTTAGATCGCAAAAAATATTTAAAAAACGTTGAAGATGTGAATTCGTTTGGCACAAAAACGTAAATGTTCAAATTTAGAAGCATCTTTTTTTTCTCAAAAAAGAAGACATTTTCATACAAATAATGAAAAAATAAAAATCAAAGTCAAACTGATAAGTTTAATTTTACTGATAACTCTAAAATCTTTTATATTTGCAATAAAGGTTATTTTTTAAATTTTTTAGAAGTTTTAGAAATTCTTAAATTCACTCACGAACTTTGACGTTAATATTTGATTTCCTCTAGTTTAATCTTCATTAGTTACTTGAATGTTTGTTTATAATTTTGTCTGCTTACTTTTTTTATTATTTATACTTTTTTAAATTATATTTTAAATGAAATGTTAAATTGATGTCAATTTTTTTTTCAAAATTTTTTTAGGTAGCTATACTTTATCTTTTTTTATTAGTATTCTAAATAGCAACTATTTGTTTATTTTTTTGTGCTAAAAATAACGATTTACTTTATTTTTAGTATACGTTTATAATCTCTTATTTCATTACTGACAAAAGTTTGGTAGGGTTCTTTTTTCTAACATTTTTTAAGTTTTGTATAATTTTTTTTTACATTATTATTTAGGTATCAATGATGAGATAATTCTTGAAAGCGCTCTGCTACTGTGTTATAAGAAATTTGTTTTATTAAATTTGTGGGTTTGACTTTGATTTTTATTCTTTTATTATTTGTAAATAATTATGTTCGTTGATTTTTTTTATCTAATAAACAGACTTATTTATGAATCATAAAAGATTTATGCAACCAATCTTACATTTTTAGATGAAGCTCTGATAAAATTTAATTTAAAAAATGTTTTTGCGATCATAGTTACTGTATATCATTTTATGTTTTTGAGCAAATTTAGTCAAAATGTTCACTGATAACAAAAAGACTGACATGATTCTGGTATATGGGAAATGCAGAAAAAACGCTTCAGCTGGAGTATCCTCATATCCTCATGGAGTGGTTCTAACTGACAAAATTTTTCGAAGACTTAAAGCAAAATTGTGTGAAGGCTGGCCTTCCTTGAAAAAGTCACAAAACAAAACTGCGAGAGGAGAAAATAATGAAATTGCTGTAATACAGGTGATTACAGAAAATCTACATATTGAGCAAAATGCTGTGGCACAAAATTTAGACATTAGCTGAAGTTTTGTTTCTAGAATAATACTTAATAGTATAATAATACAAGAACTAAAAATAACGAATTATCAAATAGTCATTTAATTTGACAAGTTATGAAAAAACTGACAAAAATCTTTGGGTAACTGATTCAAAATTTTACTGAAATGAAAATTTTATCAAGAAAGTTGCTTAATATGTAAATTTGGTTGCATATGGATCGTCATCATTCGTGAATAATCTTGTATTAATCTCATGTACCTACGAATGTTGCTAATATATCAGAACACCGTTTTGCAAAATTAAAATAAGAAAATATTAGTTTCAAATTCAAATATCTGTGATTTTGCTATTTTAAAGGAGTTGCTGTATTTATTAAATAATTACTGTAATTATTTCAATACCACAAGCTAAAGGGTAACTTATTTACAACTCAAATAGCCTATATCTTGAGTATTCACTTGCCATTGTGCCGTTATCATAAATGTTCATACCCATAAAAAGGTCACTGCTTGTAGTGAACTTCAATTATCAATAGATTGGTCATAAATAAATGTTGTGATTTCTGTTTTTAAAAAACTAATTACTACTCAGTAATTATTAAGTATTTTTTATATCTGATTTTACAAAATCTTTTTTTGGTATCTAATTAATATTCAAGTGCAAAAATAATTAAAAATAAAATAAATTAAAATCGAAAAACGACACAATTATTTTCTCTAAAAAAAACGGGATTAGATATATTTGTAGCGCTTATTAAGAAGATTATAATGTGCTATTTTTCGTTTTTATCTCTTTATTCAAAATCATAATTTTTTTACTACATATGTATGATGAGACAGCCTGTAAAGTATAGTTGCCAATTAGCAACTTTAACAGAAAATGGGTTAACACAATAAAGAAAAAAGATAGAAAAGAAAATCAACAAAAAACTGTTAATAATTACAGAAATTATTTTTTTCAAATAATTGGGATAATTATCAATTTTCACAAAAAAATGTACATATGTTGTAGGCTAGTTACAAATTCAGTCATTGTATAAAACGCCTAATCTTGGTATAAACGGCGAATGTAAATGAATTAATAAATAGAGTTGTTACAATATGACTAAAACTTCTAGGCATATTATAAAACGCCGAATAAATGTTATTAGTCTTATTATAAAATGTTCTCCTATTTAAAATGTTCTCCTATTTAAAATGTGACTAGTTTTTGATAAACATTGAGTGATATGCACAAAGAGTAAAAAAAGATTTTACCAGCTAGTTATCTCCTTCTAGCTCATGCTAATTGCATAAGTTTGTTTTGTTTTAATCAAGCAAAAGCATTTGCTAAATTTTTATTTATATACTCATTATAATTATTTATTAAATTTTAATTACAGCACAACTCTAATGCGCAAAGTGCTTTGCGTTCAACCCTTACAATACATTTTAATCATTGGGCTAACCCTACCAATAGTTTTTTTTTCTCGTAATTTGATTTACTACAAAAAAAATTTTACATTTTTTTTATTTAGAATTTACTAGCTTATTCATTTTTGCAATAAAAATTGTGGATTAGAGAAAGACTGGATAATACTAATAATGTAAGACGGAAGTACCTACTGAAACCGGAAATTAAGAGTATTTAGCAAAATTTCGCTATTGTCAATAAAAAGAGCACATTTAACTTTGTTTATTTACTAAAATTTATAATTTTGGTAGACAAACAAAATTTAAAATTCATAATTTTTGTGTTACTATTTAAACTGTTTGAAGGGGTGGCTCTAGGCGCTGAAGAGATGCAGCAATAACTTTGAAAGTAAGATACAATTTTGTTCTTCTTTAAGCTGAAATTGACCTGTTACAGCTTTTTTTCAAAATTTAGACGAAATCGAAGATTTGAGAGGGTGCAAATTTTAACTGAAACACTTTGTATTTCTAAATATAAAAATAGTTGATAAAAAAATCAAAATATATAGTAAAGCGACAAATTAAAAAACATTTCAACAGCAAACCAAGCGACTGCCTTCATTTGTTGTTTAAGGGGGTCGGTGCCTCACAAATTAAAAAAATATTTTTTTAAAAAAATTTTTCTCAAAACTACAACTTTTCCTGCACATTTTGGTTTTTGCAAAATTAAAATTCGAGCACTGGAAGTAACCTAAATATTTTTTTATAAATTGCGATTTCTTGGTGTTGCATAGACGATGTTGTCATATATTCGCGCTTCCTGAAAAGTACGTTTTTTTGAAGAAAGGTACACTTTTCTCTGGTTCTAATTAACATATTCGCACAAATTTTTTTCATCATGTACAGTAATAAACTGAGGGTAAATATGATAGATAATTTTTCAAAATTCGGATTGGAACATATAATAAATAAAATGTCAACCTAAAAAAAAGTGAATCTTTGAAACATCATAAGTTTTTTTAGTTAAAACTTTTTAAATTTTCTATTATAGCATATCATGTATCCTTTATCAAAAAAGTGTGCAAAACCTCATTAAAATCCGTTCAGTGGTTCCTGAGAAAAGTGTACCTTTCTTCAAAAAAACATACTTTTTAGGAAGCGCGAAAAATAAAAAAAATCGTGCATATAAAAACCAAGAAACCGCCATTTATAAAAAAAATATTTAGATCACTTCCAGTGCTTGGATTTTAATTTTGCAAAAACCAAAATGTGCAGGAAGGGTTGTAGTTTTGAGAAAAAAAATATTTTTTTTTAATTTGTGAGGCACTGACTTCCTTAATTGCTTATTGGTACTTACCTTTATGAGTATTCAAAATTTTATTAAATTTTTTATTTTATTTAAAGTTAACTTTTATTAATGCGAAAAAATATACTAGCAAAATAAGGGATAGTTTTTATAGTACATTAATAATCTTCATAAAATTTTGGCAGTATATTATGGACCATCAGGACCATAAATGTTTAAGAATGCTACGTATTTTTCACCCTTAGTAGAACATATCTTCCTTTAAGAACAAACTCGGGCTGACGCCATTGATTGCCATTTTAAATATATAACTCTTATTACGACTAATTTTATTAAACATTTAACAATGCTCGATACAATTAGTACCATAGAATCAATAAAATTGTCTTTAAATTATACAGTTTAGTTATTGATTAAGGTCATAAGACCGATATGAAGCAAATAGCAGATGGGGTTAAATGTAGTAAAATAAGGCGTTAGCCGAGTTTGTTATTAGTGTATCGGTCATGGAGAGTTCCATATTTATGTTAATTCTATAAACAACTTTAATACTTAAAAACAAAAAAGGTAAATTTACGAATGATCTTATGAATTCTATTCCTCAAATTTTTGAGACGGTGTTGTCGCGTTGACGAAATTCTTCGAGAGCTTATAAAGCGAGAACAGATACAACTTTATACAAGTTTAACAATATAACATTTATAGGGTTTAAAATAAAAACTTTAAGTGATTTAACCAATTTAAATGTTATATTAAATTTTCCAAAATAAACGCAATTTTCAACAGAATTACTGAACTAAATGTTGAAACTGACTTTCTTCCAATTTTTTGAGATAATACAACTAATTTTAGAACTTCGTAAGCACATTATTTCTTGTTTTTTAACTAATTAAGCGGTACTGATTTGTAATTCTTTTTTTTAAATTCTTTAAATTTCTTGATTTTGTTGCAAATACTTTTGATTTTAAGTAGTCCTCTTAGAAAAGCGGGCAAAACATTATTTAAATAATCTCTGACACCACAAGCGTAATGTGGAGGTGCATCGTCTTGTTGAAAGTTGCTGGTAACGTCAAAAAAATACATAAAAAAAAAATTAGTGCGGATTTTCTATCGACTCATATGGTCAATTATGTTTTTTTGAGCTTATTTTATTTGACTTTTTTAGTGTAGTAATAATGGAGTTACAAGTTTTACTTGTTGAGGTAAAATTATATTAAGACTTTGTTTTCCAGCTTTCAGTTTTACCCATTTTTTAAAATTTTTATAAATTATATAATTTTTCAGTAAATTATTGTCTTTGAAGGTTTAGAGAGGGTGCAGTTTCTTATCAGCGGCATAATGAAACCTAAAATTCGATGCAGTGCAATATGCATCGGTGGAAGTCAACTTTTAGTATAAAAATTAAAATTAGAGAGACAATGTGTATCTTTTCATTTCGTATTTATCTCATATTTATTTTACAATCATTTTTTTGTTAATTTTACTTATTTTACTCATTTTCATTATGTTCACACCATTTCATTTTAATTCACTAATTTCCAGTTATTTCGTAAGCTTTTGTACACTTATTTCTCAAAAACGGGCATTCGTCTCGGCTTGTTTTTTATTACTACTTATTTTGGAGTTTTTAATATGTATCAGGATTATTTGTTCTTATTGATAAGATCACTTGCCCTATTCATTAAATTTATTTACTGTTTATTATTTATGTACTACTATGTAATGATTTACGGCACTATAACTCGCAACAGACGATTTTTCATTTTCTACAGAAAATTCCTTCACCCATATATGTGGTATTTGCAAAAAGCGAGTTATTAATTATGCAAATCGGGACACCTGTATAGTAAATTACAGTCTAGCATCCTGTGTAAATAAAACAATTTTCTTTTTTTCGATTCTTTTTATATTGTTATTTAAAAATTACGTTTCATGTTTGCTGAATTTGATAACAAAAAGTGTCATTACGTGAAACAAGTTTTTTAGTTATGTTTTTTATAATTTGTGCAGTACATGTATTTAAATAATTTTTTTCTTAATTATTTTGTTATTATCGTCATTACTACGTTTTTATTGACATTTTTTTTCTATTTAACAGAAATAGAAAAATATTTAATGAACATTTCTCATTATGCAATAATAACCAACTTGTTTATTAGTTTATTTTGAATTTGTATAAAATTAAAATAACTAAAAATTATATTTCCAGATTGACACTCTAATATATTTGTAAAAAAAATAAATTAGTCGACAAATTAAAAATCAAGTCGTCTTACTAATAAACAATTTATTATTGTGATTATGTTAATATATAAATTATTAACATGTTCATTCGCGCCTGAAGATAATTAATCAATAATCATAATAAAACAAAAATGCGTCTGTATCCGTCTACACTGATTTTCATAAATAATTATTACAAACACTGAATTTGTGTTAACTTTACGTTAATTAATTTATATTGGTAAATTGGCAGCAAATTTGGAAATGTATTATAGTCCAAGCGGCGCTCGCTTCCAAAGTGTAGGTACACGGAATAAAAACGAAAATATGTTTTTTCAAATAATTAAATAGAGAACCGCTAGTTTTGCAGCCCACATCTTAACAAGTTTTTTTAAATGTAGGGAATGACTAATAGTAAAAAGATATTGTAAGTTTGGACCCTTATTTTTAACCTATCTGTCTGCCAGACAACTCTTCAAATTATGTCATTCGACGGCGATCGCTTAAACAATCTACGATAAAATTGTGATGTATGAACGAATAATGATGATTTTTTTTATATATAGGTAATGATTAAGGGAAAGTCACCCGTATTGTTCTGATAAAAATGCATTATACAGTTTATAAATAATATTTTCTGAACTATTTTAATTTTTTATGATCTTTTTTAAATAAGCTGAATTTAAAAAAAACATACAAAGTTGTTGCTAGTATTTATTAAACAAATAAAACAATAATTAGTTCTATATACTGTTGTTTTAACAGTTTTCAAAATTTTGAAATAAATTTTTGAATGGAAGAATTTGTATTATAAATATATTCATATTTTTTAAAGTAAATCTTTTTTTAGGAAAACGCCAGGCTAGGTCGATTTGATTTTTTTACTGCTCACTTTTTTCACTTATTTTTAAATTATTAAGCCAACCGGTTTTTTTGCTGTGACGTAATAACATTTATAGGGTCTAAAATGAACACTTTAAGTAATATAACCAATTTAAATGTTCTGTTCCGTTTCCTGGCAATAATACAACTAATTTTAATTAGGCGGCACTGATTTGTGATTACTTCTCTTAATTTCTCTAAATCTCTTAGTTTTGTTGCAAATATTTTTGATTTTCAGTAGCTCCATAAAAAAAAATCAAATGAATTTAGTTCAAAAAAACATAATTGTTCATATGGGTCGACAGAAAATCCACACTGTATCAGAGAAATCCACCAAAATTGAATGTTTGGTGTGGTTTGGTCAGATCACATTTTAGGACCGTATTTTTTTGACGTCTCATTGACTAGACAAGTTTATTTAGATATGTATCTTTTACGACACGTTAGTACCAGCATTAGCAGAACTTTTTCTCAATAAAGAGAATCCAGACATACTAGCAGCTAATATATAGTTGTAACAAGACGGTGCACCTCCACATTACGCTCGTGGTGTCTGAGATTAGAAAATGTTTTGCCCACATTTTTGAGAAGACTACTTAAAGAGAGGCTATTTAAGAGAAAGAATTGCAAGTCAGTACCGCTTAATTAGTCAAAAAATGATAAATAATGTGCTAACGGAGTTTGAAAATTGGTTGTATTATTGCCAAAAAACAGAAGGACGCCAATTTAAACATTTGATTTAGTAATTTCGTTGAAAATTACGTTTACTTTGGAAAATTTAATAAAACATCTAACTTGGTTAAATTCCTTAAAGTTATTCGTTTAGATCCTATAAATGTTATACGGTTATACTCAGAAAATAATAGCTTCAATTTTTAATACCAAAAATAGAGATTGCTATTTAAAAAAATAATTGATTACGTCACAGCAAAAAACAGGTTGGCCAAAACAATTTGGAAGTAAATGAAAATCGTGCCAAATAAAAAACTGAAATTGGCTTGTTTTGGCGTTTTTCTAAAAAAATAGATACGTATATTAGAAAATACAAATTTTATTCTATACTTTTATGTCATCCTGTGTATATTTTACATTGTTAAAAAAATACTACCAACAATATTTTGTTTTTTAATAGTGTTGCTTTGCCTATTATTAAGAATAAACTACTTTTGTTTAACAAATCAGTTAAAGTTTACCTCCCTGCGGATGTCCGAATAAAGAAGAAAACTAGTCGGTCTGAATCATTTGTTTTATTTTAAAGTCTCTGTTTTTGGATTAGACATTTTATCAGCTTTTTAGTTAATTTACAAGAGAGTAACCAATTTACTATTATAAAATTGTTATATTATTTTAACAAATAAAGATGTCTGTAATAAAATGTCTAAAATGTCTGTACAACAAGCTACCACATATTCTTGACGTCAAAATAAAACGTTTAGACCAAACTTATTTTGGTACAAAACTACAAAAGTGTACCATTTCAGCGATATGAAACACCAAAGATCTCAAAAATTTTTATTATTTGTTATAAAAACCAAACGGCTCAAGCAATTTAGATGAAACCTGACGTACATACATACAGTGTGTATGTATGTATGTACTAACCGAAATTTATTATTTCGGTTAGTGAACATATTTATAAAAAATTTCGAAACACTTCAAATTATAAATTGACATTATTTAACGTAAAAATGCAATCTCTATCTTCAACCCCCTTCGAATTACAGGTATAACCCCCAATTTTTTAAATGGGAAGTATAGGCTTGTGATATATCGTTTGGAAGGTCTCTTCATTCTCTACTCAAAAATGTTATCGTTTTCAAGTTTATCGCAAGCATGAAGATGAAATTAAATTTCGCTATAATGTACTCAAAATGTAAAATGTAACCAAAACGTTTGCGGTGAACATTTTAAACTTCTACTTCATTGAAATTCACAGTTCTCTTTAGTGTTTTACATTTTATTACATTTTCTATTACATTTTAATTAAATTAAATTTCACTATAATATGTATAGGTACTCAAAATGTAAAATATGTAAAATGTAATGATAGCTCGATTTATCTCAATTATTCTTTTTTTAAAATAAGTGTTTTAGATATATCTTATGAAAAAATAGCGTTTTTAATAAATATCTTTCAATTTATAAATTAAAATTTTATTTTTGAAACTGTATATGATTTTTTTTATTTTTTGTTTTTACAAAAATTACAAAATATTTATTTTACAATTTTTAAGAACAAGCTCATTATCGATAATTAATTTGTTTTAAGATTTTTTTCGAATATCTGTACTTTTGCGAAAAATAAGACCAGTTCAATAATTTCTTTTCAAATCTTTGTTTTTATAAGTACCTATTCTTTAAAAAAATGTGGAAACACATTTAAGCGTTAATAATAAGTATTTTTTAAATTTTTATTATTTTATTATTTTTTTTATTATTTTATAATTTTTACGTATTTTAAGACTAGGTACGTATTTAAGACTACATACAGAGTGACATAAACGTATGGAATAAAATTTATATTTTTTAAGTTAATGATTTTTTGGAAAAACGCCGAGACAGGTCGAGTTTGTTTTTTTATTAAACACGTTTTTCATTTGTTTTAAAAATTTTTTGGCCAACTGGTTTTTTGCTGTGGCATAATCGGTATTTTTTTTAAATAGCAACCTTTATTTTTGGTGTTGAATATTGAAACTACTTTTTTTTCTGCATATGACAGAACTTTGTAAGGCCTAAAACGAAAACTTTAAGTAATTTAATCAATTTAAATATTTTATTAAATTTTTCAAAATAGACGCAATTTTTAACAGAATTACTAAACTAATGAGCTGATTTCAAGTTGAGATAATACCGGTAGTAGAGCAAATTTTAATACTTTTTTATGACAACAGCAAATTACAGCCCCAAATTTGTTTATTTTTCTATGGAAACGAAGATACTACCGGTATTATCTCAACTTGAAATCAGCCCATAAATGTTTAAATTGACGTCTTTCCGTGTCTTAGTAATAATACAACTAATTTTCAAACTCTGTTAGCACATATTTTATCATTTTTGACTAATTTAGCGGTACTGACTTGTAATTCTTTCTCTTACATTATTGATGTTCTAAAATCCTAAAATGTGATTTGACAAAACCACAATAAACATTCAATTTTTGTAGATGTTTTAACAAGTATTGGTTTCTCTCATCTAGTGTGAATTTTCTATCGACCCATATAGCAGTTGTGTCTTTTTTGAGCTAATCACATTTTAGGGCCGTATTTTTTTGATGTCTCATTGAGTAGACAAGTTTATTTGGATGTTTTTTCCGAGAAATTAGTACTAGCATTAGCGGAACTTTTCCCAATAGACATACCAGCAGCTAATGTATAGTTTAAACAAGACGGTGCACCTCCACACTACGCTCGTAGTGTCAGAGATTATTTAGATGATGTTTTGACCGTTTTTCTAAAGGGCTACTTAAAATCAAAAGTATTTGCAGCAAAATCAAGGATTTAAAAGAAAGAATTACAAATCAGTATTGCTTAATTAGTCAAAAAAAAAATTCAATAAAACATTTATAATTATTTAAAGTTTTTATTTTAAACCCTACAAATGTTATATTGTTGTATGCAGAAAAAAAAGTAGTTTTATTATTCAACACCAAAAATAAGAGTTACTATTTAAAAAAAATATCGATTACGTCACAGCAAAAACCAGTTGGCCAAAAAAATTTGAAAATAAGCGTAAAACGTGCGCAATTAAAAACAAAATCGACTTGTCTCGGCGTTTTTCTAAATAAGCATTAATTTAGAAAATATGAATTTTATTCTTTTATGTCACTCTGTATATGAAATTACAACTTTCAAAAAATATATATAAGATACGACAAATTTATTACCCAAAATTAATTTATTCTTAAAATACGTAGAATAAGTAGCAATTTTTGGCAGAAAAATATAAAGTAATCAAATTATTATAATTATTCAGTATTCTAATAAATGAGATATTAATTCGAAAATAAAAAATATTTATTATTAACGTTTTTAATCTTTTTCTAATATTTATTTGCAAAATATGTTTAAAAACAACAATTTTGTAATTGACATTTAATGTAAAAAAGCTTTTTTTAATTTAAAAAATTGAAATAGCATGGAATGAAAAAAAAATCGTAAAATAAATAAAAGTTTTTGTAAAGAAAAACTAAAAAAAGTGATTGACACACAGTTTCAAAAATAGAATTTTATTCTAAAAATTGTAGACTATTTATTGGAACTATCGATATTACTTTTTTTTACATTTTTTTTATAAATTACATTAAAAAACATAAATTATGAAAAAATACTTATTGAAATAATTTGTTTCTACAAAATTACATGCTTGCAAAAAAAATTTAGAAAATTTATATTTCATAAATAGTTTAAGATTAAGGTATAAATATGTATATGAGAAATTCTTTCAATGAGTACTAAAAGAATAGAAAATTATAAAAAAATTGCAGATGTTAACATAGTAAGCCGATTTGTCGTGGAATGCCAATATTGTATAAATAAATATTTTACGATACAAACATTTAAATATTTTAAAATTACATTCGGGGCTAACTTCACATGAATTAATGTTTTTTAGTTTTGAAAAAATAATTATGACATTTTGCACTTTTTGCGCTTTGAAACTAGTTTGAATTTATTTAAATGAAATATTTTCTGATCATTGCAAAATTCCAATAAAGAATTATTGACCAATCTTCATAGTTTGAGTGCAATCAATCACACATTCCTCGTATGTCGGTATTATTCCCGCAAATGCTCTCCATTTAATGTTTTTTGTAATTGATTGTTTCTTTTTCAGTATTTCCAACTTCTTACCCGACGAATTTAGCCGAGCTGCAACTATACAGGGTGATGCAAAATGCCTCTCTGTTGGTCTACTACGACACCCTCCTCGAAATGGGGGGTGATGACGTGCAACAATTATGTGATGCTGGTGAAGAGGAATTTTTAGAAATAATGTCTCTTGTCGGGATGGCCTCGAAGCCTTTACATGTCAGAAGATTGCAGAAATCTTTACAAGAATGGGTGACAAACCCCACCAAGTTCAAATTACCCTTAGTGCCAGGAGAAGACTTTGAAATTGAGTTATCAAGTCCTAGAGTAACGAGTAATCATGGGTTTTATTCGGTAGATAGCGATAGCAGGACTATTTATTCGCCCTCTCCTGGTGATGTTTGTGCCTTACCTCCTATTGCTAGCCCTGGATTAACTCTAAATAAAAGGCAAACGAGTTTTGATCAAATTTTGCAAATTTGTAAAATTGCTTTTAGGCCTTATTCACCTCTAGATCCTTCGTGTCCACCATCTTCTAGTTCGAGTCCTGGAAGTAGCATGTCGCAAACAACCCCGACTTTAATTGACTCACAAATTGCCAAATTAGCAGCAGCTGCAGAAAGACTGAGCAAACATTTGCCACAATTTGAACCCAAATCGCACAACACGAAGAAAAAGGTTTGCAAAGAATTAGAGGTAAGAAAAATTGTATTAAAAAAATTGTTATTAACATACGGAAATCTTTTTTTGTTGGCAGTAATTTTTATTATTTTTACAGAAACTTTACAACACAAAAACACTAAAAATTTAACACACACAGAACGTCTTTTAAGACTTACAGAAATTTTTACAGAAAATCTGCTAATTTTTGTTTACAACTCTAACACTTGGGTGTTGCATTATCATCATAAGATTATTTATTTTATTTATTTAGCAAAAACATATAAAAATAAAACTATTAAAGCTTAGAATATTTTATACAAGATTTATAAACATTTAGAAGTATTTAATTTTCAATTTTTACAAACAAATTTGCAAAACAATTGAATTTATTTTTAAAAAAATATTTGACAATTCTAAAAACTCAAATTTTTGGAGTAGTAATCTTGGAAATTTTTGACAACATTTTGAAAAGCGTCTTTAAAAATCTTACCTAAAAAGTTGTAGTATCGGTACTTTAAAAAATTTTGGTATAGCTAAATTTAAAAAAATTGAAATTTTGCCGTTTTTATAATTATTTTTAAAAATCTGTTTTTTGAATTTTGGTGCTTATACCTAATTGAAATTTTGCTTTTGACATTACTGGTATATTTGCAATAGATTTGTTTTGTAAAGTTGTTTCTATCGATGAAATTTGTTTAAAAAAGTTGTTAATGTATAAAAGCTTTTAGATTTTTGGTCTATATTTTAGAAAAGAGCTTTTACAATTTTGTTTAAAAAATGGTATAATATTTGTGTATCTACAGCGTGGCGCATCACAATGAAAATACGCAGATCTGTGTATTTAACGTTGTTTTTTCAGAAACATTTAGACATGTTGACATTGTTTTGGAGATAGATATGACGGCTAACCAACTCCAAAATTTTAAATAGTAATAGAGCTAACTAAATTTTCTTGAAAAAAAAATAAAATTTTAAAAATGTTAGAATGTTGAAGTATTTTTTATTATTTTTAAGATTTTTTAATTAGAAAAAGCATTAGATGCGTGTATTTATAATCGTGATATACTTTTTTAAACAAAATTAATTGTCTTTTAACTTTAATATTACATGACATTATATTATTAAACAAATTTGTGAACTGATACTCTAGGACGTTCAATTTTTTTTAAAATTTGTGGTAAAATAAAAAGTAAAAAAGTAATAGCATTGAAAATAGTTATTTATGTATTTAAGACGTAATCAAGAAGATAGTGGCTTAATGCCTAACGTACAATGGAATACTTTTAATTTTCGAGAGCCATTAGTGACGATTATGCCTGTGGTACATATATCGTTTGCATAGTTTTGGATTTTTAAATTGAAAGAAGATTTCAGATTTCGGTTAATTTAACGAGAACTGGGAAAAAATTAATATATCGTCGTTCTAAGCATTCTATAATGTTGTCATTGCTTGTTTGACAATTTCTAAAATAAAAATTAAAAAATTAAAAATTAAATGAAAATGAAAATTATTTGTCATTGTTGCTTAGTAACTTTAACGTGCTATAAAGATAAAAATTATACTCTGATTTGGTTGCGTAAAAAGACTAATGGTTTTAAAATAAATTAATTCATTGCTCTTTAAAATTATGTATCATTTGATAGCTTTTTTCTTTTATTTTAACTCTACTTTAGACTTAAAATTTATAAAATGATTACATCTGTAAAATATGTCTTTCTTACAACAAAACAAAAGTTGACGGGTCCGAAATTCTTTTTGCTTCTTGCATTAAAACAAAGAAAACCTGGAAGAAAAGTTTTCAGTTCAAATTTTGACCTGTAGTTTTTTTGGAAAATAACAGGATTGATTTGGGCTATTTTAAGCTATTTTTGTGAAAATATCTTTCTGAAATTTTAACTACACATTTGGAAATCCGATTTTAGAATTTGAATTAAAATCGTATTCCGTTTTTAGAGATTTTTGGAAAAAATGGTGTTTTGTTTTGATGAAAATGTTTAAATAAAAAAATAAGATATATTGTTTTGATCCAAGATATATAATTTATAACATTTTCATAATTTAAAAATTTCTATTTTTTTGGCTATTTTTTTGTTTTTTCAAAAAATGCATTTTTGAAAATTTGTTTTATAATAGTGAATAAAACGTAGCAAAAGCTTTTACTAGCTAATTATCTGTTTTTAATACATATTAATTGCATAGGTTTGTCTTGTTCCAATCAAGAAAAAGCAATTTCTTAATTTTTATGCATTTCACTCAAGTTGTTATTTCAAGAGTTGAAACCATATATTCACAAGAGAAAATTATTATTGTCATGATTAGCATAATTCGAAAATCTTTGTTTAGTCAATAATACGTTGATTAGGAAAGCAATTTTGGGCGTTTTGAGCAGTTTTTTGAAAAAAATTTATTTATTCTATGTGTTAAAATCTTCTTAATACTTTCAATTGCCTTATCAATTTTTAATGACAATTTTTGAACTTATAGACGAACGCTTAATCTATTATAGACAAAAAATTTTTTTAAAGATTTTGCAAGAATTACAAAATCAAAACTAGAAAATGTCAAAAAATAAGAAAAATTGGAACTTACAGAAAAGTTTTGCTTTTTATAAAGTTTTGTCTATATATAGGAAACATAATTTTTATCCATACATAAAAGTGACACTTTTCTCAAAAAGTCTGTGACTATCAATAGGTGATACGAATAAAGAATAGCAAAAGCTTTTACTACCTAGTTATCTCCTTTCAGCAAATACTAAATGCATAGGTTTGTTTTTTTTTTAATCAAGTAAAAGCATTTGCTAAATTTTTATGCATTTCACTCATTTTTAACAGCGGGAACTGTTAAAAATTATAGAAACGTTTGTTTTCTGTTAAAATTTATATTTAAATAACAATAATAAATACAAAATCCACATATTTGTTACTGTGAACGCAAAATGGGTTAACAGTTATCCAAAGTTTCTTAACAACGCTAACTGTTAATTTTTACTGAAACATTTATTTTTGAACAGAGTAGCCATAAATGATTGTCCTTTGGAGTAGACGTTGAAAATTTGTTGAAAGCATAATATGCCGTTCTATTAAAATAATGAAAGAGTAAAGTTAATCTAGAATTTTAATTACTACAAAGGTGAAACAGTCGAGTGGTAAAGGTTGCGTACTCTCAACTTTGAACACATTTTTGATCCTGGTTAAAATCTATTTCAGGTGTCACTTTATTTAATTATAACGCAGAAAAGTCACTAAAAGGTTTATTAATTTTTACATAAGCGTTTTAATATGTTTACTATTAAGTTTTAAACACAACAGTTATAAATTTTGAATTATTTTTTAGCAGTTTTTGATTCTACTTCTTCCAGTTACGAATACGATTTCCTCTTATCACTTTCAGTTTACCTGAAACGACCAAAAGTCTTAAAAATTGTGTCTTGTCAGTTTTATTAATAATGTTGAAATTTAGAAATTGGGCGCGAAATCCTTGTCAATTGAATAAAGCCAACCGGCACAGGCTCTCTGGTTCTTCAATAATTAACACGTTATGTTGTAGGCTGTTAAACAATTTTAAACGATTGAATAAACATAAATCCGGCAATAAAGTCTTGAAAAAGACAGTTTTAAAGCACAATTAACAAATTAAATGAACAACAAAAAATTTGGTTGCAGGTTGACACTGTTGACAGAAATAATAGGGGGTGGCTTATATATTAATACCAAACTGTTTGTCATTTAGCACAGAAAATTAGAGCGTTTGGAGAAAATAAACGTACAGAAGAGTGAATAAAAAATATGTACTGCAATAATTTTTACAGAAGTATTGGTTAATATCTAGCCATATTTGTCATTTATAGAAACGTTTATTATCTGTTAAATATTAAAACGTTGAAAATTTATACGAAAAAAGTGTTATTTTTACGGGTTTTTGCAAAAAATTACTGTACATATAGAGAACTTCTTTGTACATAAACTGTTACAAAAGATAAATTTTATACAGATATAAAAAACAAACTTTTTTAGAAAGTCTGTGTATAGAGAACTATTGCACATAATTATTTGCTAATTTTAAAAGAGCATGTTTTAGTAACAACAAATAATTGTTAATTTATTTTTAGAGAAACGTTTATTTTTTGTTAAGTATTATCAGATTTTCTGTAAGAATTTAGTATTTTTTGCGCTAGTGTGATATATTTCTAATTAAAATTTATGTGCAGCCGAATCGGGAGTAGCACAAGGTTTATGATAAAAACCCATACTGGTTTTTGTGATTTAGCGATTAAGTCTGGTAATTAAGAAAAAAATTGTTTATTTTTAGTTGGTAATGTCAATGCCCGAAAACGACCCGCGTCGGATGGACGAAATTCGTCGTTACGCGGCTATATACGGCCGTTTTGACTGCAAAAGAAAGCCGGAAAAGCCTCTAACATTGCATGAAGTCTCTGTAAATGAAGCCGCGGCGCAAATTTGCCGTTTTGTTCCTGCTTTACTAACCCGAAGAGACGAACTTTTCCCTCTAGCGCGGCAGGTTGTCAAAGATTCCGGCTGTTACTACTCAAAAACGCAGTAATTTTTTTCTTTTTTCTCAAAATTTGAGATTCTACTGAGCTGTTTTAGACTGTCGACGATGTATATGAACAAAAGTTTAAGTCAAGATAAGGATATTTTGGACGCGAGATGCAGTCCGAGAATAAGTGATTTGGATGGGGTTTTAGCGAAAAAAGCGAAAATTGAAACAAATTCGGATGGGGATGAGCAACGGCAGGTCAGCCAACAAAACAGACTAAAACCCACAACACACGTTATTGTTAATTTAGAAGATTAATTTAACAAAAACATTTTTAGGAATTCGATGCACTAACGTGCATGCTTGCGACTTTTTTATTGCTTTATTGCTTTGCGGTGCTTTTTTCAGCTTTAATTTTTAGATTATTTGTTTGCAGCGAATTTAAGTGCATGGCTTGTATGAATTTTAATTAAATTAAAAAAAATTAAATAGGTGAGTCTGCTGATAAAGCAGCTTTTAAAATAATTATTTTATACAAAAACTTTTTTATACAAAGACTGTTCCAGATTAATGCAACAACAAAAACATTTTGTTGTAAATAAAAAATATTACAGATTTTGTTAACACTTATATTTTGAAATCTAAGATATTCTAGGGGTAAATAGGGTAACTGAAATTAGCATAAGATCTAATATCGTGATTCAAAAATTAAGGCCAATATTTGAACCTTACAAACACTACCAAAAATTATTTAAAGTGCAAAAAAAATATTTACCACATTAAAGATCAGTAGAATTTGAGTTTTTAAAGTTAAATATTTTATCTCTCTTATTTTAATTACTGTTGCCTTTTTGAAAGCAAATTGTAATATAGTATTATTGTCTTTTTTGCTTACAAAATTTATTTTATTTTCTTAACCATGTCTATAATTATGTTTATATAATCATATTTATTTATAATTATGTACTATTTCTTAATTTTCTCTCAAAAAACTTGAAGCTAAACTTAGGTTTGAATCTGTACTTGAACTTGAACTCGAACGTGGTTCTACATTCAAATCTCCCAACTTTGTAAAAAATTCTGTTTTTTTTTTGTCTTGGGTGTCAAAAATAAACGTCGTCTTCATACCAAGGTGCAGCGCGATTTGGACACATTGTAAATTTATCTCGATCAAAGTTTGTTAAGGCAGTCTCAATCCAATTAGTTCTCCTCTGCGGAGGGAGGAGAGAGAACGGTACCACTGACAATATCCCATCTAACGCTTTATATCACAATATCTGCATTAATCCAG
Source organism: Tribolium confusum (assembly GCA_029207805.1). Lineage (NCBI taxonomy): Eukaryota > Metazoa > Arthropoda > Insecta > Coleoptera > Tenebrionidae > Tribolium > Tribolium confusum. The sequence goes on along the minus strand of JALGAY010000010.1, from coordinate 9,329,588 downwards.
ACGTTGAGGTTACCAATATACAAAACATATTTCTTAGAGGTTCTCTAAACGACGCTGTGATTTTAATTCTGCCTCTTTTTTTTTAAATAAGCGGTAACCCAAAATACAAGAATACTATTATTTTACAATGAAATTATTAAGACATACTCTTAAAAAAACTTTTTTTTTACTCGCAACCGGCGCGACGTATATCTGTTAAATTCGTACGGCGATAAAGCGCCACACGTGGCAAATGTTTTCATTCTATGAAAGATATAAATATTGATCATCACATTTTTTATTTCAAATGTATCTAATATAAGTGAAATATTTACAAAAATCGGTTTTCAGTCGCTATCAAATGGTTTTGAGAGATGTTCTGACCTTTATTTTAATTAATAAAGAAGAGTAACTATAAAACATATTAAAAAACCCTGACTTCTCTAAAAATTGTATTTTTAATTTGTACTTAAATTTTTACTAAACTATCTAATAGCAGTCACACTAAATATTTTTGGTACTATTTGAAATTTTTTGAAAAGACAATCGTTTTATAACATTGCGCCTAATTGCTCGCATTGTAATTAAAGTCAGAAAATCTTTTAAAAGTCGACTTTCTAGTTTATAAAAGTGTCTTTAAATTTATGTTGCGATTAACTTGCTGTTACTCTTAGATAAGCAGTTACCGACAGAGAAATTCTCTTTTTTTAACAAAAATTTAAATAATTATTACATACCTATACAGTTAAGTTTTTGCTGTTTTTTGATTTACAAACTAATAAGAAACATAGTTTGTAGGCATCCTTTTCTTTCAAATGGAAATTACGTTTACTGTCTCACAAAATTTAAGTTATAAGTATGAGTTTGTTTACAAAGTTAGTAATTTGGCGCAATAATATAAAATTGATTGTTTTTTAAAAGTCTATCCTATCCGATTTCTATTGTTCTCAAAAATTTATTTTGTAAAAATTGTAGATTTTATGTAGCAGATTTTAGCACAACTTTTAATGCATGTTTTTTATTTTAAAAATTGATACATATTTATATCAGTTTCAAATTCAAAAATATTTATATAAAATTGTGCTAAACGGCACCGCTTTCAAGTACCTAATTTGATTCAAATTTGTTCTCGAATGTAGCCATAAAATTATAGATTTTAAACGTTTCAATATGCTCACGTACATATCAATTGTCACTCTTTCTATTATTTTGACATTATCATTAAAAATTTGAAAAATCCTAAATTTTGAAGATTTGTAATTTTGCAAAAACCAAAAATTTTTTCGCCAGCTTAATCAGTGTTGTATTTAAGGACCAAATTTTAATTTTTATTTTTGAATTACCTTATTTAATGATTAATTTAAAAATATGGAGCATAATTTTTACCTCTAATATGATACTACAAGGAGATAAAAACTTGCAATTTTGTCTTAGCTCAATTGATAAAAAAAATACAAACATTCAAAGTACGGTATGGAAATAGTAACATATGCAAGAAGTAATTAAAACACTAATTTTTTTCACGATTAGGGCAATTATTAAATATTAAAAGCATGCATTAGCATGCTCTACAATGAAATAAAGTTACTTTAATTGTGAGTTGTATAAAAAAAATTTTCTACGTTCGCAATTTCAGAAGTCATGACAACAATTTAAATGGAAATAAAATACACACTTACAATGAGGCATTACGGTATTTTTTTTTGTTTGTACTTTTTTCACGCTTATGAGTTAAAAAAATATTGTTTCTTTGTTAAAAATGCAAATGTACAAAATTGAGTAATAGCTTAAAATGACAAAGTACTGCAATCAGAAAATGAGAGGACTCGGGTGAATCAAAAGCAGCACCTTTCACTCCTTTCAGTCTGTTGACACACTAAATTTTATAATAATTAGTTTCCGAAATACAATAAAAAATATTTTTTTACCTGAATCTAGATGTCCATAATTTTGTTATCAGTTGAGATTAGACAAAAAATAGAGATTTTTATCGTTTTTAGTGCTTTTTATTAGAGGTTACAATTTTGTCCCACACTTTTAAATTATGATACATAATATTTTTGAAAAAATATAAACAATATTAGTGCTTTTTAGCTGTCAATTTTTTTTATTTTTGTGTCAAGCAGCAAAAATGATGTTAAACAACGTTTTAAAATTTGAATTTAATGCTTGATTTCTATAGAAAATTTAAAAACAGATGTTTAAAAATAGATACATTTAGAAATTTTAACAGAAGCTTTAACAATTCTGTTATTCCGTAATTTTTGGCAAGTCTTATTAAAAAAATATGGAAACAGGCATATAAAGATTATTGTTACTTTGTTAGTTTTACACATTTTTGGACAAAATAAATTATCAAATAATTAAATTCAAAACAAAAACTTATTTTGCAATTAGTATGTTTTATAAATTTAAAATTCTAACAAAACTTTTAACAGTGTTATCAAAATTTTTTTAATCTGCACTGTTTGACGACTTTTATTTTAAAAAAACTTTAAAACATAGAGACACAATTATATTACTAAATTAATCTAAATAAATTTTTGATTTAACAGAAAACAATCTTTTTAAAAAAAAAATTGTAATGCATACGAGAACTGTAATAATTTTTACAAATATTGACAAATAAAAAAATAAGTTGTACAGAACTTTAAGAAAAATTTAGTTTACATAAAAATATAAACATAACAATAGGTGAGATTTTAAACAATTTTAACAGATTTTGTTTTATAAACGTACAGAAACTTTGACATTTTAACAGCTTTTGTTAAACCATCGGCTATTTTTACAAAAAATAAATAGAAAGAATTCAAAGTTTTTACAGAAAATCAGTTCTTTTTTAGAAAATATCGTGATTTATACTACAATCCTTGAATCTCAATAGAAAACTTTACACTTAATGTTAATCTAAAATGTTTATTAAATTTTTATAGAAATTTGTAAAAACTAAGGGACATTTTAAAAATTGTTTAACTTTAAAAAAAATTAAACAACAAGGTAATGGTAATTTAAATTTTAGGATAAAATGTATACATAATAGCTTATTAATTTTTTTACAGACAAAATTTAAATAAATTTTACAAAAATTCTGTTAAATTTAAAGTTTCAGGAAGTTTTATTTTTGCAGAAAATTTACAGATTGCAAAACAACTAATTTTTAAAGTAAGAAACTTTGCACAAACTATGGAATCAATTTATCCAGTTTTAATTTGATTAAAAAAATATTAGTTTTTCAAAGAACGTGTAAAGACTTTGATAATAATTTTAACAGATGATGTTCTACAAAAATGTAGGAACTTGAATAATTTGAAGAGTTTCTGTTAATACTCAAAATAATGTTTAATGATTTTAAAAACTTAGTTGTAAAAAAAATTAAAAAACAAAAAAATCTATTTATGAAAAAATCTATATCTATTTAAAAGATGAATAAATAAGCAATTTTGTTGTTTTCTTTAAAATTTCTCTCATTACTCAACTGTAAAAAACCTAATTGTTTTGAAACATTTATTGAACTATTTCTTTCGTGACAGCTTGAAAGCTTTCTTTGAGTGTTTATTTTAAACGGAATTAATTATAAAAACAAATTACTTTTTTATGTTTTGCAATATATTACTATTTTTAGTGCAATTGCTAATTCTATAAAAAGCATTTTTTTAATTCTTGTCAAATTAAAAACGTTGCATTAAAATGGAACTTCTAAGCTAGAATAAATAAAAAATTGTTGATACATACATCCATGTTTTAAATTATAAGATATTTATGTAAAATGTACGCTTGAAGACAATATTTGTAATTAGTCTCACCTTTTCTAGTCATTGAATAAAATATTTTGTATCGATACAAAGTGGAGCAATAAAAATTTGGAGTTTATTTATATTTTTGCTTCTCTTTGTATCATTTTTCTGCAATAAATATTTATTAATATCAAAAAAGTGTCGGGTCTATTGCTTATTAACAATTGTCTTTAAGGGTAATAACGCTTCTGCTTTCAGCTTTTAACTGGGTAAGTTTGCTTCTCACAGCAGACAGTTTCAACGCTATAGAATTAATTACGTTGCTTATTCATTTTTTTAGCATGCAGGTCTCTTCTAAAATGAGGTAAGGCATTTTTGCTTGGCTTGTAGTAGATCATACATTTTTAATAATTTGGGATAAATTTATCGTTTGTATGATACATTTTATTCTAGGAAACAAGTTCTGATGAAACAATTGTTATGCGAACTTCACTGCATTCTTTATTTCACAACCATTCAAAAAGCCATAACAGGTCCGTATTTAGGTCAGGAGTGGAATGAGGGGGTTCTGGAACCAGTATAGGGTGCCTTATCGTTTACGCATAGTGCAAAAATTATGCTTTTAAATAAAGATATAGAGTCGAAATGTAGCACATCTTTTTAAAGTCCTCAGAAAGATATTTCGTGTTTACGACTTAATCCGGTATTTTTACTAATTTCTATGAATGTCTAATAGCCAAAAGCTATAAAAAGTTGTAAACACGAAATATCTTTCTGAGGACTTTAATAAGTGCCACAAATACTTATATCAAATCAGGTTTTGCAATTTTTGACTTATTTTTAAATGTAAATATTAATTTCATACAAAGAAAAGATTTTGTAAAATCAGAAATATAAAATATTTCTTAATTAGGTACCGAGTAATATTTTTTTTTATAAACAGAATTTCCAATATTTTTTTAATTATACATATACGATAAGACACTACTATTTTGTGCTCTCATCAATTTTTGGCGCCAAATTTAAAAATTACGTTCCAGAAGCTTCTATCTGCCACTACTTGTGTAAATAAATTAATTGATTAAAGGTGTTTTAGGGACATTTCCATACGAAGATCGTCTTTAGCTTTAGATTTCGATGATGGCGATTCGCATTTTTCTTACAGTAATTCTAATTCACCTTCACAGGTACATGTTTTTTCTAGGGTAACAATGGTAGGTTTTTTTAATTCACTAATTTACTCTGTTTACGAATATTAATTGAATTATTTGATTATAGCATAGCGGGCATGATCAGGACTCGTATCCGGGAACAAACTCGCATCAGGTTTTTGTTTTTTGTTTTTCTTATTTTTGTTTTACTTGAAGTTTTTAGAAAAAAATTGATGATACGGATGTTGATGAAGATTCAAGAAAGTTGTCTCCCAAAGTTCAAGTAATTGCAGCAAGCGGTGATAATATAATAGCAGTTGCTAATCCTGCATTAGCGATGTCACCAGCGATAATAGCACCTTTAGTTGATACAAGAGAAAGAAATCTCGAGAAGGAATGACTGATTATACTCCACCTCTGTGATTTCTTATTAGGAGTGTTAAATGACTGAAACAATGACTTGTTAAGTTAATGCTATGATATATATTTATTTACTACTTTTTTATGTCATTTTTTTTGTAATAAATATTCTGTTTATGTGTGACGTTAGAGTATATGATTTTTGCTTTCTTTATGTTAAAAGAAATGAGATATTTTTTTAAATTTTACGCAACAGCATGTAATGTTTATTTTAATATACTGGAATCTCAGTTGCTTATATTTTCTTTACCTCAACCCCATGCCTAATTTAGAACACACTGTATAATGCACTTTTAACAAATTAGCTTCTTGTCAAACTGGAAAAAATTTCGACAATTCCAGATGCATTATTGCTAGTTGTCAAGAGCGCTAATTGCCAGTTGTATTTAATGTCCAGTTTAAGCACAAGAGTACGTCCTGTGAAAAAAAATTATAAAATTTTAAGAATTAATGTTTGTTTATATTTGGAAAAGTTTTATAGTTTTGATTTACAAACTAGTTTATAAGGGATTTAATAAGGGTAGTTGCAAAGATAAGTGAAACCTATTGTTACTGAAGCAACCAGCTAGTCTGTCGATGAAACCACGAAGGAAACAAACAAACAGAACCGTATTCAAGCTTCTCGGGAGCTACGCGTCGGACCTTTACAATCTACTTAAAATTCAGGAGCTGGAGTTTCTTTATCGGTAAAGAACCGAAAAGTTAATTTCTCTATTGCCTCATAAAATTCTTCCAAATATAGACAGATATTACACCTCTAAGACAGAGTACTAAAATCAACAGTAATAAATTTTCCAAATAAAAATTTGGGACAGCCTGTATAGTTTTTTTTACACACTATATTTTTTGTTTATTTATAAAGAAAAAGTGAAAGTGTAACAAGTTGTCTTATCTAAAAAAAAATTTGTTTGTTATCGTTTATAACAACTCTCTGAAAATGTTATGGTAGATCGTTATAACAGGTTTTTACTGTAATAAATTTTAGCAAAATAACAATTTTGGAACTCTTTATAACTATTTCTTACAGGTAGTTGTACAGTTACAAACTAAACTGTTAATTATATTGTTACAAGAATAGACAAGGGCATTAGGCGAAAATAGACAAAGACTTCAGACAAAGGCATTTAAATAAAAAAAATATCTTTTAGGATAGTCTATAAAACAAAAAAATGTATACAGAAGCACTTTTAAATAATCCATTTTGATGGAATTGAAAGCAAAAATTTTACACATGAAATATAAATTTTGAGTCTTATTTTTTTGAAAATAATATTAGAAAAAACATTAAAAGACAATTTTCATAATAAAAGTGTAATTGTGTGAGTTAAACATACATACTGAAAATAAGGCGCAAAATTTTAATCTTACATACAGCGCTAACAAATGGAAAAAATCTGCAAAAGAAATGTTTTATTTCGAGTATAACAAAATTACGAGTTTTTAAAGTTGGGTATAAAAAACTATTTTTGGAAAATTTTGAAAACCCAACTATTATAAAATTTGGTATATAAACAAAGTTAATTTTTTTTTATTGATGCTATCGAAATTTTGCTACAATTAATTTCTGGTTGTAGTGCTTTTGTTGTACATTTTTGGTAATTATTTAATTTTTTTCTTATTAACCTTCAGTTTTTATAGCAAAAATAAATATGCTAATAGATTCTGAAAAAAAGTAGAAATGCAAAATTTCGCTAAAATATACGGTTTTCCAGATATTTATGTTTCAAGTATAAAAATTTAAGTATAAAAATTTTGACGCCCTCTAGCTCCTAAACGATGTAACTTGATATAAAAGTAAGTAGCTTTATTTGGACCTGAAAAACTTTTTGAAAGTCAGGCAGAAAGAAAAAGTATATTTTTGTGCAATTTTTTTTCTTTTTTAGAGAAATTAAATGGTGTATCATTTGTTTTTGTTTTTAAATGATTTTTTTGTGATTTCTTTTATAACTTTTATATTATTAATGAATTGAAAAAGCAAAAATTGAGCGTGCGTTTTAGAGATTTTAGACTGCTAAAACTCTACTGCGCATGTGCAGTCCAATTTTAAAGTGTTCTTAAAACAAACCAAATTTTTCTATTTTTTCGAAATAATAAAAATGCATAAACAGCCAACGAACCGTATCAAGAGGTTCAATTCTGACATACCTAATTAAATTACTTGTAATAATCAATAATAAATCGATATATTTTTTTTATAATTAGATGCTCTACTAATAGGCTATTACAACTGTAGGTACCAGTTATTTTAGATGATATGCAAATGAACCAAAACAAGAAAAAAAATATTTTAAATTTTTATTATAAAGTGACGCATAATATTTCTTACATCTTCTAATATTCCAAAATTAAAAAAAAAGTGTAAATACGGATAACTAATCATATCAAGGAAGCTTAATTCTGACGTAATTGATCGATGGTAGCGACCAATATAGCCGCGCTGTGACTTCGTTATATATTTATTTAAATAGAACGATATGATTTTTTTTATAATTAATTGTCCGACTAATTAAAATCTTTTTTTGCGAAAAAAAATTTGGAAACTAAAGCGTTTCAAACTATAGATCTTTAATTTCTTGGTTAAAACACGAAGTTTGCTATCAGTTTTAGGAGGTAAGTTTTACTTTATTAAATGAGGTGCCAACAAATGAAATTAATAAATAGTACTTTTAATGTCTTATTTTTTTATTGGCGAATTACGAATTTAGTAAGTTATTTAACAAAAGCTTAAAATATTTTTTTTGTTTAGTTCATCCGCATGCAAAGTAAGTAATAGAGTTGTTAAACCGTATTAGTAAGCCATTTGATACTAAAAAAACTATTTCAATAAAAAAATATATGATGACGTATAACGCCGCCATATTGATTGTTACGAGTAATCCTATTACGTCAGACTTGCGCTGTCTTGATTTATAATAATTACATTTTTTTCTTAATGGGCTCCAGAAGCCGTGACGTCAAAAATGCGCGAAATTTTGAAACACTGTCATTCCATAAAAATACCTTGAAAAAGTCGATCTTATTGCACATGTAAATAAGGTTGAATTTACAAAGATCAAATTTCAAGCGATGAATAAATACACTAAATAAAATAAATAAGACCTAAAAATATCGACATTCGGTACCCTAAACATTTCATTTATTGATAAGTAACGAATTACAACAAATTTACACTTAATAAAGAATTTAATGGAAAATAAAACGTTTGATGCACAGATTTCATTTATTTCTAAGGTGTAACGTATGTCCGACATGAGCGAATTCCAGCGAACCATGCCGAACGTGAACGATTTTCTTCATTTGTCCGCGCGTTTGCGCGCTACTTCGCTACTCGGCCATCTTCGGTAGTTGCTTTACAGCTGTTCGGGTGACTTTGAGAGCACGAACCTTACACGGTAATTTCTACTTTCGATTATGCGCGAATTATTTGTAACTTCTGACTGGATTAAAACTAGAATGTTTAGAGTATTGGAGTTGAGTGTTTTTATGCCTTATTTGTGTTTCCATATGTGATTTTCATTCGGTCAAAGTTTAGCTGTTATAATTTCAACCTTATGCACTAGTGCAATAAGGGCAACTTTTTTAAGGTATATTTTTAGAGACAGTGACAGTGCTTCAAACGTTCGCGCTAAAATTACGACACACTTCTCCAGCCTATTTGAAAAATAAGAGAATATCTAATTTTATGTGTTACCTTATAATCAAAATTTACATTTTATTTAATATTATATTTATACAGGGTGAGTCATCGTGTATGGCCCACCCTTCTATTAACGTTAATAATTGAAAAAATTTTATGAAAATTACACATAACAAAGAGATGGTTGTAATCTTTTAAGGCTACTAGATTCTTGTTATCACTTTAATTATTGTCGTAAAAAAATAAAACCATTTTTTTAACAGATCAAATTTAAATGTTTTTATTTTGGCATAAACCAAAAAAAAATTAGTTGTGAAATTAAAAACAGCAAAAAAACAATTATCTTTTAAAAAAGTGCACAATCTTATTTTTAGATAAAAATTTTCTACAGTACTAAATAATTTTAAAGGAAGCATAAGAAGGTGCTTTTAATAATAAGGGCGTCAATTTAAACATTTAATGTAAATAAAGAAGTTATTTTGTTATTTATTAGTTTTATTTCGTTGTCCCGAAATTTACAACACAAACAAAAAAAATTTAAAAATGTAAAAGAAATATTGTTTTCTAATGTTTTTAATTTTACAGCTAATTTTTTTTATTTTTTTTTGCTTTATGCCAGTATAAAAACATTACATACTTGATCTATTAAAAAAAGGTTTAATTTTTTTGTGACTACAATTAATGTAATAGCTGTGGTAATAGCAAAGACCTAGCAGCCCTAAGAGATGGTCTGGCACTATTTCTTTATTATGTGTAAATTTTATTAAAAAAATTTAATTATTAACATTAGAAAAGGGGTTAGCCATATACGATGACTCACTTTGTTCAAATTTTTTTTCTCTTGTTTTGTTCATCCGCATGCAAAATATATGCTGACATCATAACGCCGCCATATTAGCCGCAGCGAGTGATCCAATTACGTCAAAATTGAGATTATAAATTATACATAATTAATCATATTATAATTATAGCTATTAATGGTCAGTAAAATTGTTTATTGTTTGAAATTAAATATTCAGTCTGTCAGTACTTAATGAAATTTTTGGCAGTTTTAATTGAAAAGTACCAGTAATATATATTTTTATATAGGCAGTATTTTCTAAATTTTGTGTCAGACAAGCATACTATTTTGTCAGTATATAAATTTCAAAATCTTGTAAAATGTCTAAGCATGGTATTTGGATGTACGTTTGGGAGAAAAAGCGTTTATCAGCGTTAGCCCGAGGTAACTTAGAAGAGTACTTTGTACTTTGCTGGATACCAGGACACTGTGGTCTAACGGGTAACGAGAGGGCTAACTTTCTCGCTCGAGAGGGTTTACAAATGGACTTGATCGGAGCAGAACCGGCTTTTGGCGTTACCAAAAAACGACAGAAAGACAGACACACTTCATAAGTGGATAAAATCTCGCCATCTCTCTGAATGGCAGTTTCAAGATGGCATGCGGCAATCCAGGCTTTTTGTTAATGGACCGGACAAGGCACGCAGTGAAAACCTGATGCGTCTCAATGGTAGAGACCTTCAGTTAGTGGTAGGGATGTACACAGGACATTGCCTACTAAAAAGACACCTGTACGTCATCGGACTCAGCGAAGACGAGATTTGCAGAGGTTGTGCTGAAGAGGAGGAAACTCCTCTTCATATTCTCTGTTACTGCCCAGCATCTGCAGGCATCAGAGATTTATACCTGGGCTCTCGCTCGATATCTGAAGCCCAGTGCTATCGAGAAGGCTCTTGCAGACAAGGTACTGAGCTTCATCAGAGGCACAGGGCTACTGCAGTAGTACTATTCCGAGAGGTAGCACACAATGGGCGTAGGCCTCGGTGTGCTGTTCGCGCTTCAGGCCCCTCTTGTATTAAAAAAAAAAAAACCTCGAAGAAGAGCTTTTACACGTTTTTCTTAGAGTTAAAAAGTAAAGACGTTCTGCATCTGAAAAGAAACAAAATAAGAATGTTTGAAAAATATTTAGATCTTACTACGATGAGACGAACAAATTTATATTAACTAGGTATTATGTAAAATACAGAGTTTTGCAAATTAAAAATAACATAATAATGTATATAATGTATGGTACATAAAATTATTCTCGCTACTGACTTAATAATACCTTCTTACCGTTTATTTAGGTTTAAATAAAATACTAACCAAAATATTTAAAAATACTAACTATTTATCATTTTTACTAAACATTAATTTATTATAATGGCCATTTATTTTTAATACATACAACTTACCATTATAATACTGATTGTTTAAATTATTTACAGCCATTTTAATGTAAATACTGACATTTTATTTAAAATACTGTTTAAATATTAATGTAAAATGCTGACACTATTAATTTAAGTCATATTGAACATTGCAAATTTTGTAAAAATACAAAATTTTAAACTTATTTTGTAAAAACCAAGTAAAAAACTTTTAGAAGTTGTGATTTCATACAGAATTATCAAAAACAATTATTATAGATTCAAATAGCGTAGACAGGATAACAATTAATGATGCAACTCCGATTTAGAAGCATTTTTTTGCAAATCAGATACTTGACATATATTTTAATTAATTTCTAAAACGAATTTACATTACTTTATTTTGTGGTAAACAATTTTCTTACTCATTACTCTGTCGAATATTAATCTTTCGCTAATTGCCTAATAAATAAGATAGACAATGAGGTATAATAAACACTTCTACGTTTTCTTAAAGGAACTGGTTTCGCAAATGTTTTTATGAGTTTTAGGGAATTACCTACCTGTAGATGTGTGAGTGATTGCGGATGTTGGTCATTCAGTAAATACACAAAAATTTGTTACATACCTAGTAAATTATTAACATCAACAAAACGGTTTTTCTTCCTAAATAAAATAAATGTTATAGGAAAAATTATCTTAAGATTTTTTTACATTCAATTTATTATTGTTATTATTTTTTAATTTGTACTTGATCCATAAAAATGAATTTGGATAATGTCACTTTCCGAGAAATGGGCTTTTTCTAAAAAATAACAAAACGTCCTTCTTGAATTGGCCGTGATTACTGAAACGTCACCGGTGATTATACTGAAATAACCATCTCTCATCAACTCCTGGTCAGTATTAAACAGTAACTGTGTGTCAATGCGTTAATAAATCACGTACCCAACTTTATTTAAAATGTTTTATTTATTTTTGCTAAGTTTTGTGTTTTTGGCCAATTTTGGAACACCAACAACCGCACAAGGTAATAAAAAAATTTCAATTCAAAAATTATTTTCGAAATTTTAGTGGCGGAGGGTGTCCCATGCGAAACCCCCGACGAAGAATACGGCGTTTGCATTAACATCTACAACTGCACCCAATTAATAAATTTACTAGTATCCCAACAAAATAATCCTCAAGTTCGCAATTTTCTAAAATCTTCGACGTGCGGTTTTCAAAATACTGTCCCATTAGTATGCTGCCCTCAACCGAAATCTACAAACCCCCCTTTAATCACGTCACCAAAGCCGCCCCCAACTGCTTCGTCTCAACGTCCAGTTGAAACCCCAACTGCTTCGTCTCAACGTCCAGTTGAAACCCCAACGGAAAAATTAAACGCGATTACAACACTGCCAAAAAGGCCCCATTGCGGATTCAGCAACGTCTCGAAAACTCGTGTCGTAAACGGCATACCCGCTGATCCAGGTATTACACAATTCTCTAAATTTAATTGTTTTTTGCTATTTATTTAAACAATCTAAGTTCAAGGCTAAGATGTTCATGCGGATTTTATAATTAATGTTTTAACAGGTGAATTTCCGTGGTTGGTTGCGCTGGGTTACAAAAATTCGAAAAACCCAAGTGTGCCGAGATGGCTTTGTGGAGGCACTTTAATCACAGAGAAACATATTTTAACAGCCGCGCATTGCGTACACAATCAACCGACATTGTAAGATTTTTTAATTTATTTATTGTTGTTTTGAAAATTTTTTTTGAAGATATACAGCCAGAATTGGGGATTTGGATCTATATGCGGATGATGATGGAGCCCACCCTGAGACAATCCCACTAGCAAAAGCTAAAATCCACGAAAATTATAGTCCAGTTAACTTTACAAATGATATAGCGATTTTAACGCTTGAAAGAAGCCCTAGAAAAAGTATGACATTTTTCAAAAATTTTCCAAAAATCCAAAAAATGTTTTTTTAGCAACTGCTTCTCCTGTTTGTCTTCCAATTGATAATCCTCTCCGTAGCATGAGTTACATCGGTACTTATCCCACTGTTGCCGGATGGGGGTCTCTTTATTTCAGTAAGTTATTTTGTTTTTGAAAAATGTCAATTTTTATATTTAAATTTAAAAATTTTAAACAGTATTTTTTCTTTAGTGAAAATTTTAATATTTTTGAACGAAGATTTAAAGTACTTTTTTACACTTTATATTTACAGTTTTAAATTTATATATTAATTTATACTTAAAAAAATAAAAAAAATTAAAACGTTCTTTATCTGCCGCGCTTTGTTATTCTGTTATTTTCTCTGCTTATCTGCGACTGACTGGAGTCTTAACATTCATAAAATGGATTTGAAAATGACTGTATTAAATTAGCTTAATAGTTATTAAATTTGAAATTGATTAATTTTAGGGGGGCCTTCCAGCCCCACGCTGCAGGAGACGATGCTGCCCGTCCTGGATAATAAATTATGCAGCCGCGCTTTCGGTACGCGTTCTGTTATAGATAATAGAGTTTTGTGTGCGGGGTACCTTCAGGGGGGTAAGGATGCTTGTCAGGGTGATTCTGGAGGCCCCTTGATGCACCGAAATGCCATTGGTGATGACATATGGATATACCAAATTGGAATAGTGTCTTATGGGCTTCGTTGTGCTGAAGCCGGATATCCTGGTGTTTATACAAGAGTTCCAGCGTTTCTCGACTGGATTGAAAATAATCTCAATTGACTGAATAAAATTTTGACAAAATGTGATAAATTTTTTATGATGAAAATATTTAAGGATGTCAGTGTCGGAGCCTTGTCCTATTTTTTTGAAGAATTTCTTTCTTATTACATTCACTTTGTATTTTTACAGAGTATGTATTGTAAGTGCTTCAAATAGAAATAAATGTTTTCTGAAAAAAAATCTCTTGTCATTTCAAACTCAAGAATTTTTTGTGCAAATAATGCCATTTTAAGAACAAACAATGACTCATTACAACCAATGTAGTTTCCAATTGCCTATTTGAAGGTCAAATAAGATCATTCTGAGAAATCAGGTTTGAATTCTTTGTTAGAAAAAAAATCGAATTTGGTAACCTTTTTTGCATAATAGACACAATAAAAAACGTTTAGGTGTTAAATTTCAAATATTTGTGGTAAAACCAAATTATTTATTGACCGGATTTCAAGCAAGGTTACGCTAATTTTATGTAACAAATGATTAATTTACTATTAAATTACATCAATTATCATGAATAGGGCTCGAAATACTAATATTTTTCTAAAATTTATTATTTCCGATTTCAATTAATGTATTTTTTTCTTGGACAGTTGGTATAGGTACCTGAGCCTATGTTGTTAAAAACCGACATAAAATGTAATTAAATAACAATAAAACTTCAAGTTTCCGCTAATTTTTTTACAAATCTAACAAAAAGCGAGTTTGTTATAAATGGAAACTACGCGTATACAGCTGGTCCGAAATTTTTATTTTATTTGAATACATTTTTCATTTTTAAATGATTCTCTGTGTTTAAAACTAAAGCAAAGTGAAATCTTATTTCAATTAATGTACAAACATCAATGTTACAGTTTTTTTTTTTGAATAGTGCTATTTAATTTTCTTTGTGGCTATCTCAAGTTCAAACTCTCATACATCGTTAAAACCCACATAAAAATCCCCTTTAAAAAGAGAGCGTTAGCTGCTTAATCAAAAATTGAAAAACCAATTACACAAAAAAATGCTAGCATATAGAGAATTAAGTTCTTAATATTTGTTTAAAAAAAACTAACAAAAAAGTTGCTAAAAAATAATTGAAAAAAGTGAAAAAATAAAATTGCGCAGCGCTGGATATATTTGAAAACGCTGTGCGAACAGTTGAAGCTACATAAAAGTAGAAACAAATTGTAATAAATTAAATTTTGATAATAGTTCGAAAAGTCATATTTATGTCTCTAATAAATTAGATTCAAGACACGTTTAAAGATAAAAATGACTTACTTTTCGGGTTATTCAACACTTTCTTATTTCTAGTACCTAAACTGTGAAAGATAAAAAATCGCTTTGCAAGCTTTATTATACAAAATTTAATCTTCCAACATTTTTTGTAGCTTTAATCATTGAAACAGCGTTTTCAAATAAAATTTGCGCAAATTTCAAAGTTTCAGTAACTTTTTTACTACATTTTTTGTTATTTTTTTAATACAAAATTTTAATAATTTAATTCTCATATGACAGTATTTCTTTTATTTGTTTTGAAACTATAATCACTCGGACTCTCTCTTCGCCATAATAGACCAATCAATAGAAAAATGAATGAAATTCTGGAACAAAAATAGGTAATACTAGAAAACCGAGTTTGCCATCACATTGTCAATAGTCTGTAGTTATATTCTGCTATATTTCTCACTCGCAAATATTATTTATAAATTTGTTAATACCATTTAAAACTAAAAAATTGTCTTCTTTGAAGTTTTTACAATTCTACAATTTTAATTCTTTTAAATGCAAATAAAACTGATTTTAGATTGACCCAATTCGTACTTCTTTACGGAATAAGTATCTTATTTTACTTTATGGACTATTTTGTTTATTTTAACAACGATTTTAGGAAAAACATTTTTATACTAGTAAAAAGAAAAAACGTTTTGTTTACAAAACCTATATTTTGTGTTTTTTAAAATTGGTAATCACCTACATATAAATTTGTTAAAAAAAAAGAAAAGTAAAATAATACAATTATTTTTGGTGGGAAAAATAATAGCGGATTTTCACACTCACAGCCATCTATGCTTTCCATCTGAAAAAATGTCACAAAAAACTTATTTTGAACGGAGAGATATTATACAATTATAATAAAAATCAATTTCGAACCCACAACTTTAAATAAAATTCTAATATTACCGTGGCAGAACGCGTTGAACGAGAAATAATATTTTACTTCATTTGTACTAAACATTTTTATTGTTTAATGTTTTAATTTGTTTTGACAAAAAATTCGTAAGTTTTTTCAATATTTTTAACATCTGGTATTACTTATTTTTTTATATTGTCATTGTTAGGCACTGTAGATGGAACTAGAGATTCCAAAAGCGCTCTGCCACAGTAATATTAGAATTTTAATTAAACTTGTGGATTCGACATTGATTTTTATTATAATTATATAAAAAAACACCACGCTTCGAGAAATGATGCTAAAAATCTATCAAGAGAGTAATATTAAATATGCTAAAATTTTTGTAATCGAAATTTTGAATTTTTTGATCTCCAAAAATAGGCAACACATTGTACTTTGCTAGTTTTTTAAACCTTAATTTTCAAAATTAAGAAATAGAGGGTGGTAAATTAATGTCAACATTGTTGACACTACCTTTGACAGTGCTTCCAGAGTCAGTTCACTTGGATCATTTGTAGTTTTCCCAAAGTTGCTTATCGTTTGTATAACGTGTTGTCGTCTATTTTTGAAATCTTGGACGAGACCAAATAAAAAAATCACCCTGTATTTACTTACAAACAGAGTTGGGCGTTAGTCGAATAAAAATTTAGCCGATTGAAAAAACGACTAAAAAATTAGTCGGAATTTTTAATCGTAGAAAGTGAGTTAAGCGTTAGTCGAATAAAAATTTAGCCGATTGAAAAAACGACTAAAAAATTAGTCGGAATTTTTAATCGTAGAAACGACTAAATTGAAAACGACTAAAATTTTATCCGACTAAAAATACAACTAAAAAAATCGGTTAAATATTTAGTCGTAAGTGATGACTAAAATTTCAATCGCACCAAAAATTACTCGGATAAAAATTTAGTCGAATAAATTTTTAATCGGATAATAAAGTTGGGCGTTAGTCGAATAAAAATTTATCCGATTGAAAAAACGACTAAGAAATTAGTCGGAATTTTTAATCGTAGAAACGACTAAATTGAAAACGACTAAAATTTTATCCGACTAAAAATACAACTAAAAAAATCGGTTAAATATTTAGTCGTAAGTGATGACTAAAATTTCAATCGCACCAAAAATTACTCGGATAAAAATTTAGTCGAATAAATTTTTAATCGGATAATAAAGTTGGGCGTTAGTCGAATAAAAATTTATCCGATTGAAAAAACGACTAAGAAATTAGTCGGAATTTTTAATAGTGGAAACGACTAAATTGAAAACGACTAAAATTTTATCCGACTAAAAATACAAATAAAATAATCGGTTAAATATTTAGTCGTTAATGATGACTAAGATTTTAATCGGATAAAAAATTAGTCGGATAAAAATTTATTCGAATAAATTTTTAATCGGATAACAATTATTTATTATTTACTATTATTTATTCATTTACTTTTCAATGTAGTAGAATAGTTTATTGGTAAGTGATAGTGTTCGATAATTTTTAAAAGCATTGCCAATTATTTTAATTTTATAATAATAATAATTTTTTAATTTTAATTATTTTTTATAATGTGTTTTTATTTTTTCTATCAGACTAAATTGGTATAGATAGGTATTAATAATAACAATTTGCGCAGTGTAATAATAGTCCGCAGAGTTAGAAGTGCAAAAGTTTATCTGATTTAAAGAACGACTAATAAATTAACCGAAATTCAGCTGCTAAATGACTAAATTTAAAATGTTTTGTTTAACCAGTCAGAAACTGATTTCATCGACTATTTAAAATTGTTATAAGGAAGAAAAATCGTTAAACAGGCATAATCTAAAGTAAAGCAAAAGCTTTTTTACCAACATTCAAGTTTGGTTCAGGAAATAATCTTAATAAATACAACTTAATAAATAAATTATGAAAATCTGGTTGTATACATAACCTATAATAAAACAATCGTTTTAGAGTTTTGTTTATTGATAATAAAATAATTATAAAAAATACTTAAAATTAAAAAAATAATTATAAAATTAAAATAATTGGCAATGCTTTTAAAAATTATCGAACACTATCACTTACCAATAAACTATTCTACTACATTGAAAAGTAAATGAATAAATAATAGTAAATAATAAATAATTGTTATCCGATTAAAAATTTATTCGAATAAATTTTTATCCGACTAATTTTTTATCCGATTAAAATCTTAGTCATCATTAACGACTAAATATTTAACCGATTATTTTATTTGTATTTTTAGTCGGATAAAATTTTAGTCGTTTTCAATTTAGTCGTTTCCACGATTAAAAATTCCGACTAATTTCTTAGTCGTTTTTTCAATCGGATAAATTTTTATTCGACTAACGCCCAACTTTATTATCCGATTAAAAATTTATTCGACTAAATTTTTATTCGAGTAATTTTTGGTGCGATTGAAATTTTAGTCATTATTTACGACTAAATATTTAACTGATTTTTTTAGTTGTATTTTTAGTCGGATAAAATTTTAGTCGTTTTCAATTTAGTCGTTTCTACGATTAAAAATTCCGACTAATTTCTTAGTCGTTTTTTCAATCGGATAAATTTTTAAACGACTAACGCCCAACTTTATTATCCGATTAAAAATTTATTTGACTAAATTTTTATCCGAGTAATTTTTGGTGCGACTGAAATTTTAGTCATCACTTACGACTAAATATTTAACCGATTTTTTTAGTTGTATTTTTAGTCGGATAAAATTTTAGTCGTTTTCAATTTAGTCGTTTCTACGATTAAAAATTCCGACAAATTTTTTAGTCGTTTTTTCAATCGGCTAAATTTTTATTCGACTAACGCCCAACTCTGCTTACAAATAAGATTATATAAACATAGTTAACACTAAGTATATGGACTCAGATCTACTTATTTTAACTATAAAATCAATAAATGAGTGCTTTTCAATATAAATTATCATTATTTAAATAAAAATTGTTACGGGGAAGTGGACAAGGCAGATAAACTATTTTATAAGGCCGACGTCTCGAATCAATAATCGTATATAATAATCAATAAATGATTCGAAACGTCGGCCTTATAAAATAGTTTATCTGCCTTGTCCACACTTCCCCGTAACAATATTTTTTTAAATATAAAAATAATGGACGTAGTACACCAAAATAATAAATTATTAGTGTGAGACGAATGTATCTGAATCACCAACACAGTAGGAATATATACACATGTTCTAGCCACTTGAAGAAAAAAGCCATTTCATGAAATGCCTGGACAGTTTATGAAACACTGACAGGTAACGAAGATTTTGTGATAGCCAATTATTAAAAAATGAGAATTATAAGAAGTGTTTAATATGACTACTCACTGGATGTAATTCACAGGCATTTCATTAAATGTAAAAAACTTAATACATCTTATCAAAAGTCTAAAATTATGGGTCTTAAAACAAATTTGGTTTTATTTACACAGTCCGTCAGCGTTTACTAAACTCACCAGTCATTTCATGAAATGACTGTTCTTATTAAGTGACAACGTATGTTGAAAACAGTCTTCCTCATGTTTCTTGTTCACGATTTTGCCAGTGGGACATGTTTTAGTGGTGAAATTACGTTGATTTTACTCTTTCAAGCACAGGGTTTTTACCCCTAATGTTTAGATAAGTAAAAGAGTTAAGTGATTGATACATCACTTTAAAAGTATTTGTATACGCTTTCTGCTGATCTGAAAATCTTTTAAGATCTTCTAAAAATGATTATTTTTATCGGTGGTTGGTACTTTTGAAGCAAATTATTTTTTTTCAAAAAATAGCTTAATTTTTATCTCAAGGAAGCCTACTTCGGTCTAGGATGTGTACTCTCATAAACCTACCCTTAACATTTTTGAATAAGAACACCTTATTTGATACATTATAATAGAAATTAAAATTTCTCAGATGCTGAAATTTAACGATATACTATCCGCGACAAAATAAACTGAACACCAAATTCTGACCTTGACAGAAAAAAATGTGTAAAGCAACCTTTATGATGATTTGGTTTTCCTAACCTCACATTTCCCAACGTACGTTATTACTAGGGCTCGGTGGGAATATGGGAACAAAAACGCTATGCAGTCGTCTAGCTAACTACTCGCATCCGCCACGCGATAAAACATTGATACTTGAATTGGTCGATAGCGGAATTAGTTCGATACTACTAACGACCAATTCAAGTATCAATGTTTTATCCTGTATTATCGCGTGGCGGATGCGAGTAGTTAGCTAAACGACTGCATAGCGTTTTTGTTCCCAAATTTCCGCCGAGCCCTAGTTATTACTGAAGAACTGTCAAAAAAAAAATGTAATGGTCAGTTTACACAATTCTTCTTGTCAATGTCAAAATTTGGTGTTCAGTTTATTTTGTCGCGGATAGTACAATTTTGCACCAAGTATAGTAGCTAGAGGGCGCCAAAGTTAGAAATTAATACTTGTTGTTATACTTTAAACAGATATATCTCAAAAACGGTACGTTTTATTAAAATTTTGTGTTAGTACGTTTCTATTTAGAATCCATTGACATTTTTAAAATTGAGAGATAATAACGTAAGAAATAAGATGATTACCAAAATGTGTAACGGAAGTATTGCTATCGGAAATTAAAAAGATGTAAAAGCATTTTGCTACTATCAATAAAAAAATACATTTAGCTTTGTTTGTATACCAATTTCATAATAATATGTTAAGCGGTTTGCAAGATATAACAAAGAAATATTTTTTATACTTAATTTTAAAGTCCTGTAAGTTTGTTTATTACTTGAAAGTTGAAATAAGATTTTGCTGTAAATTTTCATCATATGTGGTGCTGTATTTAAAGTCAAAATTTTGCTCCATACTTTTTAATCACCTGATATATCTCTGTAATCGCAAAAGAATTAAATATTAGCTGTATTACTAATTGCATGTCTACTGACATATGTATAAATTTTTTGCTTTTTTAAAAAGATATAAATTAGTATTAGTTTAAAAAAATAGACCTAAAAAACGAAACATTTTAAGAACAATTTTATTTTTAAAAATACATAAAAATTTTGGAATTTAAAAAAATCTTAAAAATTTAACGAATCTGTCTGTCTAAGTAAAAGAAATAAATCTAGTTAAAATAATTTTATGTATACCTAGTATATTTTATGTGTAAGTGTACCAAAAAATGTTTTTTTAGTTATTTTTTAATAAAAATTAATTATTCTCACCTCTAGATAAATTAACCGTCCGCACATGGACATAAAGTAGGGAGGATACTGATAGACCAATTTGTTTAGTCTGTGCATGGGATGCTATATGTGCGGCCATCCTGACGTTTTGTCAAAGAGATAAAATAACAAGATAAAGATTTTTTTATACTGTCTGAGTTTTAATAGTTGTATTGTAACGTCACTGACTTAGCCACATGATGCGCTATTTTCAGTACCAATACCAAATAGATTTGCGTCTTAAAAAGTTTGATCGACCATTGCAAAGTTACAGCAACTACACCCTTTTTTATACAATTTTAACTATAGCGGCAACTAATAATTATTGATTTTTAAATTATTATAGCAGGTATCAAAGTTTTAAAAACACGTTAAAAAAAGGTGTATGTTTTACACAAAAATTGGCTGATTTAATAGGCTGATTTCAAGTTGAGATAATACCTGTAGTATCGCAAATTTAAATACTTTTCTATGACAACAGCAAATCACAGCCTTAAATTTGTTTGTTTTTCCATGGAAACGAAGATACTACCGGTATTATCTCAACTTGAAATCAGCTCATAACACAGTTAATATTTTAAAACACACTCTTCTAGCTTGCGGTTTGTGGTTGTAATAAAAGATTGTATTATGTACAATTGGTTACATTTTATTATTTATTATTATTTTGTTGGTTCTTTAATACGACCATCATTAGTTTTTAAACTATAGTTTTTTTTAAATGTCGTAAATAATCGCATATATAGCCTGATTCAGATACAATAATGAGCCTATATAATAAACAAATTTTATTTACGTCTTGATCTACTTTTAATTACGATTTGCATTTGCAATTAAGTTATCTTATGTTACTTTGACAGTGTTTTGACATTAGTTAAAAATGGTGTCGTATACGAACAACGAAAAAAACCTATATGATTTTAATATACAGGGAATAAATCTGTTTCTCCATTTTTATTGCTTTGTTTTTTTATACATTTTGTATTGAAGTTTAGGTAAATCAAAATGAGTTTTTTTATTTTCTCTCTCTGACACAAATGACCGTTTTCTGCGCTAATGTCAGGATGACATAAGCAGATGATAACTTGAATTTAATTAAAAACCTTAATTTAAATTAGATCAAAGACGTAAATAAAATTTGTTTTTTGGGTTGCATCGCCAAATCATTAAGCTCATTATTTTATCTGAATCTGGGCGTAGTTTCTGGTAGTACCTTCACTTGCATTTTTAATTACGCGTGTTAATAAGTTTTTTCTGTAATTGTCTGTAAAATAAAATGATAAAATGATATTGTTGCATAAAAAACATTGTATACGGCGTTTGCAAGAATTTTTAACATTGTTGCCATTGTTTTGTCCAGTATAAGTACTATGGCGAGGTATATTGTAAAAAAAAATACGGTAGGCAGAACAAATTTATGTGATGTTAGCCAAATACACAATCTTTCCATTTTTTTTTACTTTTATTTTTCTATGATTTGCTTTGTTATTTTTATAAGTTGAATTTTCCGCATAACCAACGTCAAAATGGCGGCGATACATATTTCTTGCACGCGCACATTTTTAATCAGCGTTCTCTCTACTTTTCTTTCTGCGTCCGCTTCTATCTGTCAACTGTCATTTGTCAAATCGTGAAATGTCTGATGAAAATTAAAGCCGCTTTCGAAGTTTGTTAGTTAAAGTCCAGTGATTTCGCCAATAATGGCCCTAAACTTATCAAAAACAATATTTTAATCAATTTTATTAACGTTAAGTTAAAATTATTAGTTTAGTTTATAATGTTCTAGTTAAGCGAAAAGTTAGGTTAAGGAAATGGCAATTCAAAATAATCTTGATTTAGAGTTTGATTTAAACTCAGACGATGAATTCAATCATTTTAAGTCATCCAAACGACACATTTCCCACGAAGAATTATTACGTAATCGAGAAATTATCGCAAATTTTCCTAACCGCTACTATCAAACACAAGAAGGTAAAATATGTTTCAAGTTCCCAAATACTTTAAATAATCTCATTGTAGATATAATTCTAAAACGCAGAATTGGCTCAGGAGTCGCTTTTGTCAGCCTAGTTGCTGAAAATTTACTAAGCCATCCTTTTCAAGTTTTAAGACGACAATGCCAAGTTCATCATACTTCACAAAGATATCATTTGTTGCCCTTCACTTTGATACCAACAGTCTACAGATTACATCAACATCAGGGACTTACTACACTTTGGAAAGGCCTGGGTTCAGTGCTATTAGTTCGGGGAATTTCTTTAGGGGTTGAAGACTTAATTTCTAAAGTAACACCCTGGCCCAAGTAATAACACTCTATTATATTTTCACGAATTACCCAAATGTATTTTTAGGGAAATTCGGTGGCACAGCAGCCTGAAACAGTTTTTTCAGCACACATTACTTAAATGGTAACCAAATCTGCCTTCAATATGTCACATTTTATTTAAACAATTTTTTCAGTGTTAGTTTAGCAATTGTGACCCCTTTTTACTCCGCATCTTTTGTGGAAACAGTCCAGAGTGAAATAGCAAGTGAAAAACCTGGAATTTTGGATGTTTTTAAAGAAGGTTTTATGCGTTTGTTGAACTGGAATGGGGGAGTCAAAGGCCGAATGTTACCAATTTGGGTTTTGATAGTTCCCACTGTAACTTTAGGTCTCTCAAAGTATTTATTTAGTATGATGGTAAAAGGGGCTTCTGTGCGTCTCCTACACTCCCGTTTTAAAAACAAACATGAAGCCAATGGAGCCCTCCCTAAAGACATTTCTCACTCTGTTGTTTTACAAGATCTTGATACAACAGCTTCACTAATTGCAAACATTGCAAGTGATGTTGCTTTTTTCCCTTGTGAAACAATCATTCATCGTTTGTATCTTCAGGTAATTGAGGGTTATAGTTGGTAGCATTATTTGAATTTATTTTCTAGGGTACACGGACAATAGTAGATAATTTGGACACTGGCAGGTCAGTGTTGCCAATTTTAACAAATTTCGCTGGTGCCATGGATTGTTACGAAAGTTGCGTAGCAAGTGAAGGCACTTTAGGACTTTATAAGGGTTTTGGTGCTCTTATAATGCAATACGCGATTCATATTGCTTTAATACAATTTTCGAGATTTTTGTTGACGGAACTGGGGGCTTTACTCCATAAACCAAAGAAGCAACCTGCTTTACCGACGGATATTTCTCCGGCTGCGTTATCTAATTTATCCGCCTCACATCGTTCTTATTTACTTCCGTAACTAGTCAATTTTTTGTTTAATTGGTGTTCTTGATGATGACAAATAGGTTTGATGTTTATTGACATTATTAGGTCATATGTATACCCGGATCACTTTTGTAATAATAAATTTCAAAATTCAACTCAAAATTTTGGCTTTGTGAATTATGTTATATGACAACGTCAACGTAACATTGTCATATAACGTGACCTACATTTTAAAAACCCGAATTTTCTGTTAAAAACATAATTTTGGGTATAAAAAAAGTCAAAATTTTGGGTTGAATTTTGATATTTATTATTACAAAAGTAATCCAGGTTTATAAAAATAAGTATCTACTTTTTCGTTTTTAAAATTTGCTTTGCACAAGAGTTTGTGCTCAGATGAATGAATATAGACTAATAATGAGTCAATACTTTAAATATGAGTTTATTTACAGCGAAACGAGCACTAACTCTTATGCAAAGCGAAATTTATAAACAAAAATTTGAGTAAAAAGTAGATATTTATTTTTATGCATATAACCCATTATTTTAACATCTTTTTTTATTAACCTATCTGGAAGGACACGTGTTTAAGTACTTTTGTTAAGGAAGTCATGTTATATTGTTATTATTTACGATTTACGTTTACAATAAACTAAATAAACAGTTTGAACATTCGGTTTTACTTGACACCTTACACAATGCAAAATATTTTTTATTTGAATTATTTATTAAATATAAGAATGAAAGAGTGATTTGTATAAAGAGCACTGTACAGTTAATTTTTTATTATGAATATATTATTTAATAACTTTAAGAGCATAAAAAAACAATTACTTTTTTAGTATTTGATTTTTTTAAATCTTTTTTACGTGCATATGTATATTACATACAGCTTCTAAAAATCAATAGAATTTACGTTTTTATAGAACTGTTTTAATTGTTATTATTTTAAAACTACAAGTTTGTAAAAATATTTCTTACCGATTAGTTTGGTTTACCTCATAAATAATTTCAGAAAAAAGTTAGTAATTTTTGGTTAATGGTACTACTACAGAGCTTATATAGTTTTTTTTATTCTCAAAATGTGGGAGTTTCATTGGTTTTTTATAGGCTTTTATTACGTATTCCTAAGAATTGTATTGTAAAATGAGATTTTTGGAGTAGATAAACAGAACTTAATATGCTTATGTGTATATATAGTTCAGAAAAAAATATTTGTTAAATAATGGCGCCAGAATTTAACCAAAAATGCTTACTGCGTTCTATTTTACTGACTGGTTACTTGTTTTTAGCTGTTTTTGTATTTTAAATGACTGTGAAACAGCAACAAGTGTTTATTGTTATTCTGTTTACTGTATTTACTGCTTTTTATTGAGTTATGAAAACACAATGAAGCCAAAATTATTGAGTTTAGACAACAACCCAATCGCGGACGCCACTAATATCGTTGGGAGAGGTACCTGTCAAGTATCAAAATTTATTTTCTTATTTTAATAAGTAATTTTACAACTGGTAATTACATAAGTTTTTACATCAATCAAGGAACTGAATTCGTATATTTCTGAGAGTACTTGTAACTCGCCATTATTTCTTATATATTATAGAGATTTTTTAAATTTTATACACTGTAGTCTGTTGTTATTTTTACAGGATTTAGCAAAACACACAAAATTATTAAAAAAATATAAAATGGTCATTCGAGAAAAAGTTAAGTACAGCTTCGAAATAAAGACGCATACTGTATATCAGGTGATTCAAAAGTAAAAGTATGGAAAATTTTAGCCTAAAATACAGCACCACAACTGACGAAAATACGCAAAAAAATGTGTTATGTTAAGTGATAAAAAATTATGGACAAGAAACTATTAATTTATTAATTAACTATTAATTAATATCATAATTATATATTTATAGTGAAATGATGGGGAAATGGATTTTTCATCCCAAAATATTGCGATTTATTGCAACCTTTCTTTATACCAAGCTGCACTGTTTAGGAGCTAGAGGGCGCCAAAGTTGGGAATTGAAATTAATTTTCTTATTCATATTATATTTTAAACATAAATATCTAGACAACGATACGTTTTAACAGAATTTTGCGTGGGTATTTTTTGATTTAGAAATTATTGACAAAAATTTACTTCACTTTACTGAAAATTTTAATTTTGGCGTTTTTATTTTGCAAGTCAATTATCGAAAAATTACCAGATTAAGAAATAGTTATTGAATCAACAAGTTGGTTAATGAGGGCGATTAATACTGTAGAAGTTTTAAGGCATGAGCGAAGCGAGTGCGCTTAATAAAGTAGAGAGATCGTACTTTAGTTAATTTAAAAAAACTTAAAAAATTATGCAAAGTGCCATCTATCGGTCACTGGATAAATAAAAGTATTTTTTGTCGAAATAATAAAAAGTAAGTATATTTAGTTGCCTATCTTTCAACTAATTTTAGATAATATTTTGACTTTTTCGCTTAGTTTGAGACAAAACGGTGGTATTTCACATTAAAATTTTAAATTAATTTAATAATATTTTCATGTTTTACTTTTGTTGCATATTATAATCACTCTTAGAACTTGTACTTTTTTATTTATTTGACAATTGTATGCATGCGCGGAATGTTGAGAGACGGGAAAGACCTCTTTTTCACAACGATTTTTCAGAAAAAAAGTTATACATTAATCAATTTTTTTCTAAACGATTAACGAAAAAAGACGATTTGCAATTGCCATAATTGGCGTTATAAATCAGACTGCCACTGCGGTAGAGATGTACGCGTTTTGTTTTGTTTTTAATCAATTTAACAATGAATTAGTAAAATAAACAATTTTTAAATTTTTACGTATTTTTCAATATTGAAATAAAGGACGTTACCAAAGGAGTATCTAGGATTGTTTTGTAGGGGGGCTTACCGAGAGGGGATCGAGTTTGAATTTTTACTATCTCACTATTATTGTCTTTAGAACTTTTTTTTGAGTAGGCTTTTGGGATTATTTTACATCTGTCTTTTCAATGCTATGCAATTTGGGGGCTGAAGGCGATAATTATTGCAAAAACTAATGTTCTTACAATATTTATTATAAACAAATAAAAACTGTTATCTTTGGTTCTCAATTTCTATTAAAAATCTTAAAATATACATTTTTAAGGGGCGGAAACGAGAATTATTGTAAATTGTCTCTTCTATACTCAGACTTTTATCAATATCTTGCTCGAAGGACCATCAATTTTTTGTTGAAATTTTTATATTTAAAATAAAAGAAAGTGTGAAAAAAATAGAAAATAATAAGTGCTCGAAAGCCTATAAAATGTTTAATACAATTTGCAACTTTGTAATATTTCTAAAAAAAATAAGTACAAACTGTCGCATTCAGCTCCGAAATTCTATTAAAACCTAAAATATAGATTTTTGGGAGTGGGAAGCAAAAATTATTGTAAATTGCTGCGTATGTATTCAGACTTTTCTCAGTATCCGGCTCGAAGGATCATTTTTTTATTATTTTAGAATTATTCTTTGTTTTTTTTTCGTTTACAACATACTAGTTTTTTTGTCATTAGCTCACTTTTTTTGTAGAATTTTATTCTTTTTTCCTCACTAGTATTTCTCTTTGTTCTTTTTTTTTCTCATTAAATATTCTATTTACTTAGATCTTATAACTCAAGTCTGAAAGGAATTTTTGCTTGTTTACACGTACATATTTAAAATTTTATTTCGGTGACTTAAAAAGACGTCTAGACAATTAATTAATTTTCGAAATCAACTAATCACAATTAAGTATCTCAATTTTCCAAGACGTATTTGTTAATCTTTGGTTAAAAAACTAGATAGAAAGAAAAATTGTGTTCTTTAAGTACATTTTAAAGACTAAACGACGGTTTATAAAATTAAAGGACTATCCTTTGAAATAAAGGACGGTTGGCAACTCTAGCTACAGCAGATTTTTTAAATTTTTTTCAGATCTTTCAAATTGTTTATACAGGAGTGTATCATTGGTTGCCCTTATATACACATGTATTATTGGTTGCAGATCTTTTCAATATCAATATTCAAATTCAAAATGACGGTTAAATTCAAAATATGTTAACTTGTTTCCGAGCGTGTTTCATTTTTGTAAGTTTTCGAAAATTGTACATTATTAAACAATTAGTAGTTGCCAATAGAAGAGTTCCGGGCAGAAATTTAAACAGATTCATTTACCATCCGTGTTTTTCTGTAATAGGAACGATGGCAGAGGATTCGTAAGTTTGAGGTTATGTTGATGGATTTTCATTTATTAAATAATTTTCAGCTCCAAGTTAAAGAAAATGAAGACATTATATGACCGGTTCCAGGATGTTAAGAAGCGGGCCGCTCTTGTAAAAGCTGAAGCAACTGCAATTTTGGAAGAATTGGAGAACGCTGGAGCTGAATTATTTCCTAATTTACAGGCATTTAAGTAAAGCTCAATTTTGCTTAATAATTAAATATTTGTTTAAATTGTGTAAAA
The DNA here is from genome assembly GCA_029207805.1 of Tribolium confusum. Lineage (NCBI taxonomy): Eukaryota > Metazoa > Arthropoda > Insecta > Coleoptera > Tenebrionidae > Tribolium > Tribolium confusum. Next base: position 9,300,709 of record JALGAY010000010.1, on the reverse strand, counting down.
TTTTAGTATCCAGGCTGTTACATCCGACGAGTCTGATAATAAGGAGAATAGTGGCAGTCCTCTACAAAGGGAGACTGGGGATGAAACCTCACCTGCAAAACGACCAAAATATGATTTTGACAAAGAGGAGGATTATGTCGTTGTGTACACAGACGGGGCTTGCGAGAATAACGGCCGGGCTGGAGCAAAAGCAGGGATTGGGGTTTGGTTTGGTGAGAACCATGCACTCAATGTGTCCAAACCTGTGAAAGGCAAAGCAACAAATAATGTTGCAGAGATTCAAGCATGCATTTCTGCCGTGCAGTTAGCTAGGGAACAAGGTTAGCCTTATGTGTAAAAATTCAAATCTGATTATTTTATTTCAGGTATCAAAAAACTTAAAATCTGTACTGACTCCCAATTTACGATCAATGCCATGACGAAATGGATTCATAATTGGAAAAAGAATAATTGGACTTCGTCAAAAGGTGATCTCGTCAAAAATAAAGATGATTTTGAAGTATTGGACCAATTATGTGCAGGACTAGATGTGAAATGGGTACGAAATTTAGTTGGGATTTTTTTTTGTCTAATTTTTTTTATTCTAGCGTCATGTTGCTGGACATAAGGGAATTAAAGGCAATGAATGTGCTGACAGGTTGGCTAGAGAAGGGGCCAAGTTATATGTTCGTTAATTTTTATGTATTTTATGATATTAGAGTTTAATGTTTTGTTTGTTCTCATAATTTTAGTTTGTTCCTATAGTCTTAATTTATTTATTAGAATTGAGTTTTAGTTTGTTCTAATAGAACTTTTTATACAAAAATAGTTTTGTTTTTATTTGATTAGGTAAGTTGCGTGTTTATGCGACCCTTTGGTGGTAAAATAACCATTATTTTTCAAAATAAACAATCTTTCTAAATATAATTTAAAGTACAAGTAATACTTGTTGGGTTTCAAGATTTAAACATTGTTTTTTGTTAATTTATTGAAGAATTTTGATTGTTTTGAAACTAACTTATTTTACACGTTACAAATACAGTTGCATCACATTATAACGAACTTCAGGAGGCAAGTAAAAGTGTCTCATTAAAGAGGAAAATTGTTATAAAAATGATACACAGAATTGTACAGTTTACAGTTAGTACAGTTACTCAAAACAGCTCACAGAACAATTTGTAAATGGCAGTTTGAGCATTAATTTACTACCAAACAGTCATGAAGAGCACACAACCTACAGTCGCTTCCTAAACTCGGTTCTACGCAGTTTTCATTTTTATTTTTATTGGGGATCTAAGGCGTCTCAGAAATACATTCCCATAAAACAGTGTAAGATTCGTGAGAGCAGAACAAAGCAATTTCATTCGGCTTACGACTTACCTAAAACATACAGAGTGACATAAAAATATAGAATAAAATCTATGTTTTCCAAGTAATTTTTTTTAGGAAAACGCTAATACAGGTCGATTTTATTTTTTTACTGCGCACGTTTTTCACTCATTTTCAAAATTTTTTGTCAACCGGCTTTTTGCTATGATGTAATCGGTTTTTTTTTAATAACAACGCTTATTTCTGGTGTTGAAAATCGAAAGTATTTTTCTTTCTGAGTATAACATTTATAGAATCTAAAATGAAAACTTTAAGTAATTTAAATCTACAATACACACTAATTTAAAAATACACGCATTTTTAAAGAGAATTACTGAACTGAATGTTTAAATTGACGCTCTTTCTGTTTCCTGGCAATAATACAACCAATTTTTGAACTCTGTTAGCACATTATTTATCATTTTTTGACTAACTAAGCAGCACTGATTTGTGATTATTTCTCTTAGTTCTTTTAAATTTCTTGGTTTTGTTGCAAATACTATTGATTTGAGGTAGCCCCATAAAAAAGTCAAGTGTATTTAGCTTAAAAAAGACATAATTGCCCATATGGGTAGATAGAAAATTCGCATTGGATGAGAGAAACTCATATCCAACATTCACAAAAATTGTTTTTTGCAAACTCTCAAACACTCATTAACAAATTTTACCCTCTTGTATTTAATCTGTTTTTGTGGACGTTTTTCTGTTCGGATGAAACTATCACCTTTTTTTTAAAAAACAGTTTCAATCCCTTACCTCTTAGATTAATTTTTTTGAATTTGAAAATTTGCATATTCTAGGTTCTTCATTACATGAAAATGCGTTTGGAAAGGAAAATAAAGCATTTTGAACACCTTCTGTAACTTGTTTTTTTTTTTTTTTGTTCTAAAAGCTCCCTTTCTTTGTTTGCACATACTAAATAAGTAATAAATATGGTAAAATGTTTTGAAAATAAATGATCTTTCACATCTCACAAGACGTTGCTTTGCAGACCTATATTTATTGAATTTTTAATTTTTTATTTTAGTTTATACTATTATCTCCTTATAGTATATTAAGTATGGAGAACGGTAAGGAATGCTTACCGTTCGAAGACAATTGTTTGGAGGAGGAGCGAAGCGACGACTCCAATTATTGTCTGAGAACGGTAATCCTTAACGTTCGACATGCTTATAACGTTTTTTGCGCGATTGGAGTTTCTAGAATAATAATAATAATAATTTATATGAATACATTTGTGATAATCGGGAAGATTGAAACTGAAAACTTTGGGTGGCTGTTCCATGGTTGCTATGGTTTTATTCCAAATAAGTAAAATTGTCTTTTTGATACAATCATTCCTACATAGTTCTGTTTTGTGGTTCCGTTTTCGAAGCAAATATGAGCGATAGTGATGATCTACCGGATGATTTAGAAGACACTTGGCAAGAAGGATGTTCGGCAATAATTCCAGAAAAATCTAAAGCCCGATATGAACAGACATACAAGTTGTTTAAGGAATGGCGTGAAGCAAAGAAGATTTCTGTAAATGAAAAGAGCTTGTTAGCGTATTTTGTGGTGCGAAGTGGACACTTGAAGGCCGCAGGCAGTTTATGGGCGGAGTATTCTATGCTGAAGAGTACAATTTTTCTCCATGATGCTATTGATATTTCCAAGTTTGCTACATTAATTGCTTATCTTAAGCGAAAAAATATTGGATATCGGCCTAAGAAGGCTAAAATTTTTACCAAAGAAGACATGGAAAAATTCTTGAATAAAGAAAATGAAGCAGTTCATTATTTGGAAATACTTCGAAAATACATAAGAATTCGACCAAGCAACCCAACGTCAGATCATTTCTTTCTGAACTATCGAAATGGCAAATGCACTAGGCAAGTCACAGGAAAAGGCACAATTGGAGGCTGGCCGTCAAAAATTGCAAAGTATTTAAAGTTGCAAGCCCCTGAAGGTTTTACTGGACACTCGTTTCGACGCACATCGGCTACACTTTTGGCGAATAACGGAGTTGATGTGTTGGGACTAAAAAGACATGGTGGGTGGCGTTCATCAACGGTGGCCGAGAGTTACGTGGAAGATTCCCTCCAAAACAAAATCGAATTTGCTCATAAAATTTTACACAGCGATGTTGGTGGACTATTACAACAACCTGGGACTTCTACGTCGGAAAGTTTGTCTATTAACACTAGAAACTCAAATGCGAGTGGTATTACTACTATTAATTATAATAATTGTACATTTAATTTTAATAAATAAATCGCAAAATTGTTTTTTTAGATTTAATTGCTTACCGTTCACTGAACGGTAAGTGAATTACTTACCGTTTTGTTACACGTAGCAACCAGTAACAGCAACCTACCGTCGTGGAAACAGGCACAGTAAACTGATAAAAACAACCGATCGCGCAAAAAATATTTTACTTTCTTTTTTAACATCTTGTAAATGTATTTGCTAGTTTTTTCTTATAAAAAAGAGGGGTTCACTACGATAATTGTTAAACAATTATAGATAATAGTTTCCTGGGTAAAAATAGTTATATATTGTATTGCTAGATAGCGCTTTACCGATAATTAAATTAAAACTCAAATTTATATTCATAAGGTAAAATGTGTTTCTTTTAAGTCATAAATTTATACTGATAATGTTCTATTTTTTTGTATAGTAGGTATCTAACAAAGTTTAAAAAAATATGTATTTTGTCTTGTGTAACGATGGGTATTTACATATTTTTTTAAAATATTTGGTCTTCTTTTTAAAATTAGCTACAATTTTAATTTTAACTAGATTTTGTATATTGTACGCATTTATTACGGTCTTCTACAGTATGTTCCAAAGTAAAGGGTCAACAGAAACTGTGTGGGAAACTTTTCTAGGGACTACCTTTTCCGTAAAATTAAAAAAGTTTTTATTTCTTGTATTATATGTTATAATTTACTGTTTTTTAAAACTTTAATGGGTTATTTTTTATTAAACTATCTTAGTAGGTGGTCTAAACTCAATATCCGTAATTCTAAATTTTTATTTTTTCTATTACATACTTAAAATATCTAAATATCTTATGAATCTCAACTTTGTTACAACAACTGCGTTATTACTGTGGTAATATTGACTCTAAAAATTTTTGTGTTGTATCATAAGAAAAGATCATCTCATTACTCATCAGGGAATGAATAAAGCGTTTAAAATCAATAACAATTTACGACGTTAGTTTTTTAATAAGTTTGATAACGTTTTGTTGTTGTCTAATTTTACAAAATTTCCACACTATTCTGGAATCTGGACTATCATATAACTAAAACACTTGTTGACTTTTAATCTAGGAAAAATAACTCACCTGTCGTAAATTGTTCTAAAGTATCTGAAACTGACCTCTGAATTTTTTAATATATAAATTTATCTAAGGCAAACATGAAAAGGACTTAGAAGCCATCAATCATTTTTAAATAATTCCTTTGTAGTGCTTTACGTCAGCATTTATTTTTTTAAATCTCAAAAAACGTTTTTATACTTTTATAAAATAATTCCCGAATATTTTTTTAATCTTGTTTAGAAATGATTTAATATAACAAAAGTATTAAATAATAAATTTGTAAAATGAGATAATAAAAAAGTGTGACAATAATATACAGGTATCTTTAAAAGACTTTCTTTTGAAATTTTTTGCAAACACCTGAAAACTGATATATCAGTGACGGCATGTGGATTTTGGAATCTCTGTATTTTTAAAACAAAGCTTGGAACTTATGTTCTGTTTTAAGAAGTGACTATTGATACGAAATAAAAGACCACTGCAGTAAAAAAACTTAGAAAATTTGCGAAATTTAATTTTAAAAAATAGCACTTGTTTATCTGTCAGTCAACGTAGACAACGGTTTTTATATACGTGTTTTAATTATTTTTAAGTTGCAGAAGTAAAGAATATGTCAGAAAAGACTAGACTAGTAAGGCGTTTTGAACACACTTGAACAAAATTTCGGTGCGATAGGCATTTACCAAGAAAACCTTTTATCTTATCGTTTTATTCTTGATGTAAGTCTACCACATTGCCAAAAAATCGCGTCCAAAAAATTATTTCTTCTGGGTGTAACACTTTTAATGTCACTGATTATGATTATATTTGTAAAGAAATTAACAATTTTATTTTAATTTAAAAATTAATAAATTTAATTTAAAACCAACAGTTTTATTTTAGATTAACGAATCTTTGGTTGTTCTATACCTATACGTATCCTTAAAAGATTTAAATATAATATTCATGATAATACTTTTCAACACAAAGGATATTTCAACGCAAAGCTTTAAACTTTGTGGTCATTTAAATCTAAATTGTTTTATTGATCGATTAAATATATTATTTAGTTGAAAATTATTATCTTTGAAACTGATAAAAGAAGAGTTACTTTACTACAAATTATATGATTTTTTACTTTTTTCTATGAAGTTTTTAAGTAGCCATTGTATATCTTAAAATGTTTGCTGTTTGAAATCTAATAAGTACAGTCAAGTCTCTTTAAATTCGAGTATCCTGAAAATAAAATTATCACAATGATGACGTATATCTTCCTACTTCTAATAAAATTTATTTAAGTAAAAAATACTTCTTCGAAATTATTATTACTGTCCAATGAGTAAATTTCATCAGAGAGCTACGAAATAATAATTTGTGCAATTACTTTGTTTTATGATTTTTTTCAAAAAGGATATAACCACTTGTATTAATCCACGTGCATTGTGACTCATTCCAAATTTCCATTTTTTATTTGGCAGTACTGACTAAAATTGCAATTAATTTTGTGATGCACTTTTAATGCAGGTTCTAGTCACGTGAACATATCTTTCAGATAACCCATCAAAATTGTTTGTTTTATGAAGTGCTTCATGGTAAATATACTTAATTTATTTATAATAATTACAAGTATTTACAATAAAACAAACAACGCACTTAATCTTGTTAAGTATCTTTGTCATTTTAAAGATAGTGTAATAAGAGGTAATTAACATTTGGTCACTATACAGGGTGTAACACTGAAAACTTTTACTTCTAATAACTTTTAAACAGGTGAAGGTAAAAAAATAAGAAAAAAACCGTTCCGACAATATTAATGGCGAAGTGGGATGGGTATGTTATTTAATTTGTAAGTGTTAAAGTATTAGCACCTCAACCCTAACCCCTACAAACATTAATAGAACTATACCATTTGTAATACATCAAATGAAAGGTAAAAACCGGTAGAGTTTGGAAAAAAAACCGCATCAAAATATCTTTATTATTAACTCCTATATTAAAAAAACAAGTGATAGACAGATATTTTTTTACCACACAATAATTAACCCCTTAACAAACAAAAGATACTTTGAGTTGCTAAATGATATCATAGATTTTATCATTGTAAATGCAAGTGAAACAAATCCCACGTTAAACCTCGATGAAGTATTCTTTCAGCAAGATGGCGCACCACCTCATTACTCATTACATTTTTAACAGTTAATTTAAGTTAATAAATACAACAGAAAACATCCGTTTATTAATTATTTTACTTTGTACCTATGTTAATAATAAAAATATTATGTTGATTTTTTTGTGTTGTATTCTCTTGGTCCTTACCTTTTATTTGATGTACCACAAATAATATAATTTTATTAAAGTTTGTAAGGGTTGAGGTTAGGGTGCTAATACTCTAACACTTATAGACCAAATAACATACCCATCCTAACTTTTCCCTTGATACTGTCGAAACGGTTTTTTCTTTATTTTTTTTTATCTTTATCTGTTTAAAAGTTATAAGAAGTAGTTTTCAGTGTTACACCCTGTAAATATTTGGTTAAAAGTAAATACTTCCGTATATTATTTGCAGTACTGACACAGTTTGTGGATACTTGTTTAACAAGCTTGCCAATGTTATAATTACTCTAAAAATAAATCTGAAAGTTGAGTTAAAAATACAAAAGTTTTTTATATAAAAATTGACGATAAATTACATTTTAATAGATGTATTTATGCAAGTCGCTCCCATCTCTATTTAAAAAATTGTAATTGTATAATTACTAATTAGAAATATTATAATAATGCAAGTCACTTTAAAAGAATAATATTTAGGTTTTTTTTGCTAGCTATACTTACTAGTAAAAAAAATGTTAATAATTTACCTATAGCTTTATCTGAAGTGTTTTATCTAAATTATTAGTCGGTTTAATCTGAGTAAATTCTGAGGAAAAATCTACAAATGCAATAAATACAAAGTTCCTTCACCTTTTATTAAATTATGTCATTAATTTATGATTAGAATGAATTAAAAATTAAAATAAATCTCTATTCTCACAAGTAAAATAAATTGACATTACTCTTCATTATTGCATATGGTCACAATTTGTTTTAAAATGTTTTAAATTTTATTTCTTGTAATAAAAATAAACGAAAACAATAAAATCATGCGATTTTCACATGCCCTCTTATTTAGTTGTTTTCAAGATCGGCAGATATAAAACAAGTACAATTATTATTTCATTATCAATTTAACTTGTCAAATAGTAATTAAAAGAATTATAAAAATAAAATTTAAACTCATAATTAAAAAATATACAGAGTGCGTCTTTTAGAAATACATATAACATGTAAATCGTGCAACAAAAACATTAAAACCTATAAAACTTTGCATGCCAAATCGACCACTTTTAACTCTGGTCTTATTTGATTTGCCTGAAATTTTGGTGTGATACATATAGTACCTCTCTAAAGCATTCTATATTTTTTTAAAATTTATTGCTTAATCGGAAAAAAAACATGAATTTTTCCTAGAAGTTTTTTTTTAAAATAGTCGTAATTTTTTCAATAATTGACTAAATACAATGTTTTTTTTAACCTTTCTTCGTCTGTTGGGTCTTAGACTTGTTTCTAATATTCTTTTTGATAATCTGTTTTCTTTCATTCTTGTTACGTGGCCTATTCATCTAATTCTTTGTAGTTTAACTACTCTTATTATATCTATGTTTTTGTATAATGTTTTTAGTTCTTTTTTTGTTTTTATAATTCAAGTTTTTTTTACATTTTTTTCTTTATATATTTTTTTAAAATCTCTTTTTTTTATAAGTATCTGCAGCATAAACTGTTCTTGCTTTCTTAGTGCCCTCTTCGGGCAAACGTATGTTGTCGTATTATGGTTTTGTAGATATACACTTTTGTTGCTTTTTCTACTGCTTTTAAACTTAGTATAGAGTGTAATGCATAGACGCTTTTGTTTTCAGCTGCTATTTTTACTTTTATCTCTTTTGTATTTGTTGTTTTTTTTCTATTACATTTTCTAGTGATCTCTTAATTTCTCTGAATTTGTATCTCTCCCTTTCTTTTACTTTTACTTCTAGATATCTGCCTTCTTTAAATATTTTATCTTTCTATATCATAAATTTAGTTTTTTTCTTCATTAATTATTAGTTCAATTTTTTTCGCGTTTATAATCAGCCTTCTTGTTACTCTTGATAGCTCTTTTTTGGTTCTTGCTATAAGTGTTACGTCATCTGCAACTGCATGGCATTGATGTTGATAGAAAAAGGCCGTCTTAAAGTCGATAAAAAACAAGTTTATTTTTAATTTTTTTGGTGATTTCTCTCTTGCATCTGTTGTAATAAAATATTAGGTAATACGGATATTCCTTTGCTAAAACCACACTGGTATTTTCAGTACTGCTATTATTCAGTACTGTTGCTATTATCTTATATACAGTGCTATTCACGAGAGAATTATTTCTGAAAAAAATTGAGCTGTAACCCATAAGACAACTTCCAAAGGTCTCTAGCTTTCTGATTGTAAAGATATTTATTTTAAAACCAAGAGTACTTTGAATATTTGTTATGTCACACATTATGTCAATTTGTATATTAAACAATTTTGAATTTGAAAAGTATTTAACCTTATAATGTCTTATTACACAAATGAAGATTAAGTAGATATGATTCTCATCTATAAAGAATGCCAGAAAATGTACCGGCTGCTGGTGCTCTGTATTTTCAGCGGTACCCAAACCGTTTACATCCGGTTCCTAGAATCTTAAAAAAATTGGAAACCAAGGTACGTCAACACTAGCTCCCAATACATAGGATCCGTCAAAGAACTGCTACTGGTCTAAATAATGAAATTACAGTGCTTCAAGCAGTTGGTGGAAACTTTCGCATAAGTCAAACCGTATTAGCTAGACAAATTGGTATTAGCCAGTCATCGGTTTGTTAAATCCTTCGTCAAAATAAATTTCGTGAAAATTATTTTGATAATTTGCTGTGTTAGTTTTTCTTTTATTACACATATACGAGATTAACTCTACTCTTGTCACTTTTGTTGCTATCATGTCACTGTGATCTAACGTCCAACTTACTTTGATCACTAATTTAAATGAAATTAAAAATGGTATCCAGTAATCTATACCAATAGTATTTTTGGTTGCGGCTCAAATTTTTTTAGAAGTAACTCTTTCGTGAATAGCACTGTATAGTGTTTAGTAACGCTATTCCTCTATGATTTTTACATTTTGTCTTGTCTCCTTTGTTATGCATTGGATATAATACCTACTGCAGTTCTCTATTCTTGCAGCATTTGTTCTTTTATCTATACATTTTTAATTATATATTATCTTTGTTATCGTTTCTTTTCAGTACTTTATCATTTCTTCTTGTATGTATGTTTTCTCTTGAGCTCTTGTTGTTTTAGTATAATATTTTTAACTTCATTATATGTGAAAAGTTTTTCTCCTCTTTCTTCTCCTCTTTGTTCACCTCCTCTTCAACTGGTTTTCTTTTGGTCGACGATTTGTTTCAAATTTCGTCAAAATATTTAGTCTATCTTTCTGTTACTTTTTCTTCGCTTCTCACTAATTGACCATGTTTATCTCAACAAAATATGGTTTTAAAATGAAATCTTTGTTTAATTCTTTTGCATTTTTGCCAAATTTTTTTAATTTTGTCTCTTTTATATCGTCTATTTTTTAACGTTGTACTCTCGCTTTTTCTTTCTGCAATTTTTTTGTATTCTGATCTTTGTTTTTATATTCTTTCTGGCTGTTCTGCGTATTTTCTTCTAACATTCTTTTTTTTGCTGTGTTTTTTGTTTCTAAAGTCAGCAATGTTTATCCTATCTCTGGTTTGCTTCATAAGTAAACAAAATTTCAAAACTTTAGCTTAAATAGTTAATAATAATAATAGTGTTTTATTGAGAATTTTCAATAGCCATTGATCAAGGTTTTTCAGCTTTTCAATTTTTGTTAATTTTTACAATAGCTTGATGGTGTTTTGTTTGAAGGTATGAAAGTTATTAATACCTCTGGACAAGACACTACTTTAAGCAGACTTATTTCTTCTCTACATCTTCTAGCAGATTTTCCACGAGAAAGTACTTCTACGACTTTCTAAAGGTTTCTACTCTAAGACCATTTTCTGGACCTTCTCAAAAAAACTGTTTATGAGATAACACTTCTGGAGCTTTTTAAAGGGTTTTTTTCTTGAGATCTTTTTTGGGCATTTTCTAAAGGACAATATTTTTTTTCTAAAACTTTTTTCTCCTCTTTTAATCAGAAGTTCATTCTCATAAGATCTTTTTTCAAGGACATTTTTTCGAAAAGCCTAGAACACGTACGTAGTTAAAAAATGACGACGGTGTAAGGAACTAAGATCTGTTAGGTACAGACTTATTGATATAAAATTGCTCTCGGCTTCTGATTATTCTGAAGATTAGTACCGATTGTTATCGCGATTTTTTGTTAATGTCAAAACTTAAAATAGACAATAAACTTGATGATTAATTTGTTCTTGCTTTGTAATTAAATACTCTTTAATCTACCTCTTATGTTATATACTCAGATTTTTTTTAAATGACTGTAAAGAAACAAATTTTTTAGGTTGTCACCTTAATTTAGAGCTAACAAATAATTCAAAATTAATAGCTGTCGATTTATTTTTCAATTTTTTACAATTTCTATCTTTAAAATTGATTATATGCGTATTTTGATACATTAAATAAATGTGTTAGTCTTACTATTATAAAATATTCAGTAATAGTCTCTTACTTAGGTTTTAGCTAGTTACATTCAGTCATTTTGCCTATAAGGTTAAATAATTATAAGGTTATAATTATTTATTAAATTGTTATTTACAATTTGCAAATTTAGAAACAATTTGCTATACTTGTAAATGTAAATTCTTTACACTACCCCCTTCTTAAAGATTCGACGTCTCGACGAATACTGTAAGGTTTCTACCATGGTTGAGGGCTAAACGATCACCATCACGTTTTGCTGTCTTTTCTTTATTTTAAATACTACATCTTATTAGTTAAATCAAAAGAATAAAGAAAGTTTTTATTGTTTTTAATTTGTCAGATTATTATTACATTTTTTTGGATTTTCCTCTTTATTTAGAGGAAAAACCACCTACAACCTTTTTTTTAAATTCAAAAGTACTTATTTTGATTGCACGTCTGAATAATCTTAAAACAAGTTACAGACGTCTCTTTTTGTGGTAAAACTTTTAAAGTATGCCTCAATCTACAACGTATAGCCGCTTCCTGTGACATTTGACAAAAAATAAACAAAAAATATTGTCATTTTTGCGACTAAGTTTCGGAAAAGTTGCTGGAACGGAACTCAGTAAAGAATTATATCTAAAATTTTAATTTCTCAGAGATTGAAGTGGCATATCTGAGGTCACTTATCGCCCGCTGGAATAAAAGATTTTAAAAAAACTTACTGTTTAATTTAGTTTTGTTTCTAAATTAAACTTAAATTACAAAAATATGCTTATCTACTCAATAAATTATTAAAGTTTAAATGAAAAAACATAGAGTATAATTAAATTAATTAATTAATTAATTGATTGATTAAACATAGAGATAATCCGCCAGATAAAAAACTATTTGTTTTGGGTTACAAAGGTCGAAGAGAAACTAGAAGTAATTGGGGTTGAATAATAACAAATTTTACTTTACAGAAATTATTCTCTGTCTTCAAAATCTTCGTTATTTCTTTTTCTTCTTGTGCTTTTTTTCAGTACTGATATGAACCTTATTGTTAGCTATTTACAATTATTGTATAATTGGTATCGAGCCGTTCATAGCTTAGTCCAACAGGTTTAATTTTTTCTAAATATGCCTTTAAAAATTGGATCCAACCACTGCCACCGACTAATACTGAGTAAACCAATACTACAAAAATCTTGAGATACAAACAAAAAACCAATTGTTTCTAAATATACCTTTAAATTTTTATTCATTTTTTATAAAACTAAAATTCGGAGATGTTTAAAAATTTGGCATTTTTAGAAGCCTTTTGTTACACGAAATGTCAACATTATGTCTATACTCGAGTCGCCGAATAGATGCAGTAATAAAACTTAGTGGTGGAAGACTAGCAGAGCAGAACATTCTGCGGTGAAGGCAGATTTATACTGTTTTAAGTCAATTTTGGCGTACCTGATCTTAAAACCAAGTAGTCTGTTTATTACTTACGCAATAAAAATTGTATTGATACTAAATGCAAATAATTTATAGTCATACTCATTAGACCCTTCGGTAGCGTCTGAAAAAACCGCTTGGAGCAGATTAAATCTACGTAAAAGTGGTGACAAATCTACTTGCCCTGGGCGGTTTTCTCAAGAACATCGAGAGATCTAACGACCATAAATTACTTGCGTTTGGTCACAATACAATTTTTAATGCACTAGTAATAAACAGAAAACTTGCCTTAAAATCAGGGACGCCAAAATTGCTTTGGAACAGTATACACTGTATCATTATTTGAAGTGTGGATGTGGCGCTTAAAATTTAAAATTGTTGGTTTTAGACGTTTCGTAGCAACCTAATTACAATATTGTTTTAAATTACTTTCTATAAGACTATGAAAACATCGATTTAGACGCAAGCGTAAAAATTCTTACTTTCCAAAAAAATGCTCTAGTGTGTTAAGGACTATTACTTTAAGCGCTCTATTTAAAATTAATCAATGAAGAGCTCTTATTGTTTAAGCAGAGTGGTTTAAGTAGGCGTTTTTATTACTGTATCTATTGAACGACGAGTATATCACTGTTTTTGAGAATTTAAGTTTAAATTTTTACCTTGAAAATAATTAAAAAAGGTGGAAATTTTACATCAATTAACAAAAATATTACTTATATCGCATATACAGCGTGACTTTGAAGTATGTTTGGGAAAAGCTGTAGTACAAAATAAAAGAAGTCGAAATAACCCAACTTGACTTATACAAAGGTTTATAGTTTTTGCGATATACCTTGTAGAACTTTTTTTTTAAATTGTTTCAACCGAAATACAATATTACAAAATTTTTTTTAATATACAGTGTGTGATTGCAATATATGTAACATTTTTTTCTGGTGGTAGTTCTAGTTTTAATGTTTAAATCAGATATACAAATGTTTTTCAAAAAATTTTACAAACATTACCAGGTGATAGCCCTTGTTGAAACAATGCTAAAAAACCTAGTTTACTTTATACAATTGTTTATAGTTTTTTAAATATACACTGTAGACATTTTTTTTTTTCAAAAAATACTATTTTTGTGATACACGATGTATGACGACACTGTTTTTGAGCAAAAACTTTAAATCTCTAAATACATATATATACTCGAAAACAGTGTTGTCAATGTTGTCATACATCATGAATCTTAAAAATAACGTTATTTGAAATAAAAGTTTTACAGGGTATACTTCAAAAACTATAAACATAAAAGGCAAGTTGGGTTATTTCGACTTTTTTTATTATGTACTATAGCTGGTTAAATTTTCAAAACATACCACAAAGTCGCCTTGTATAGTAGTTTTTTTATTTTTGCTTTTGTTCGTAAACTTGGCTTAAAATCAGAAAAATGGTTTATAGCTAAAGCCAATGCTTTTCCAAAACTTATTAGAAAAGTTTAAAAATTTTCCAGTGTCTGTTTGTAACTCCCTGTATAATTTAAAAACAAACTTACAAGAAACGCTTTATTAAACATCTTAAAGTATAAGGAATACGCTAACAAAGAAAAAAGATCTTCTCAATTAATAAATTTTTAAATTTTTAATTTTTAAATTAAATTTTAAAAAGTTTAAACTTTGTTAAAATATTAAAGTGTTCCATTTTAATAGTTGACCAATGTACAATATGTTTTGTGTTTGTTGCATTTTAGATCATGATATAGAAAGAGATATCAATAAGAACGTAATTCTTTACTAGCGTTCTAAGGTTTTATTATAAAAAGGAATAAGTCTGTGACACAGCTGTATACAGGGTGTAACATTGAACACTTCTACCTCTAATACTTTAATAAAAAAATAAGGAAAAAATCGTTTTGACAGTATCAAGGGGGAAGTAGGATGGGTATGTTATTTTTTCTGTAAGTATTAAAATATTAGCACCCCAACGTCAACCCCTAAAATCTTAAATAGGACTATACTATTTGCGATACATCGAATGAAAGTTAAGGACCGAGAGAATGCGACACAAGAAATTCAACAAAATATTTTCATTATTAACAGAGGTACCAAGTAAAGTAATTGATAAATGGATGTTTTGGTATAATACTTATCGACTTAAATTAACTGTAAAATCTGGTGATCTGGCCAGCCATTTGATACTACTTGTCTGACCTATCCATTTGTTTGAATACCTATTGTTTAAATACTCCCTCAAAGGTCTAAAATAATAAGGTGGTGCGCCATCCTGCTGAATGAATACTTCATCGGAATTTAACGTGGGTTTTGTTTCACTTACATTTACGATGAGAGGATTTATGTTAACATCTAGCAACTCCAAGTACCTTTTCCACGTTAAGGGGTTAATTATTGTGCGAAAAAAAAATCTGGCCATTACTTGTTTTCTTTATATCGGGGTTAATAATAAAGATATTTTGATGCGGTTTTTTTTTGTCACACTCTACTAGTTTTTAGGTTTCAAATAGTATAATTCTATTTAAGTTATTAGGGGGTGGGATTAGGGTGCTAATACTTTAAAACTTACAGACCAAATAACAAATAACATACCGATCCTACTTCCCCCTTGATACTGTCGAAACGGTTTTTTTCTTATTTTATATCTTCATCTGTTTAAAAGTTATTAGAGGTAGATGTTTTCAATGTTACACCCTGTATATGTTTATAAGACTAATTGTAGTATTTTTCCAGTTAAAATACGAGTACCTACTCTCGGTGTGCAGCCTACCATAATTATTATTATATGAAATGACTTTACTGTCTCTTTTTTGATTTTACAAAAATGAATTTTGAAAACAAAAAATTAAAAATATGTTTATATGTCAATGTTCACCTTGTTCAAACAAATTTTTTTTGTGTTTTACCGTACAGAAAAATTATGCTGGCGCCACCACTGCTTATTAAACTTCGCTGTGTTGAAACTCAAATTACTATTATAAAAAAAAAATAAAATAACAAGATTACAATTTAACAGAAAAGAAATAAAGAAAGTAATAATAATAATAATAAACTTTTTTGCGCGATTGGTTGTTTTTATCAGTTTACTGTGCCTGTTTCCACGACAGTAGGTTGCTGTTACTGGTTGCTACGTGTAACAAAACGGTAAGTAATTCACTTACCGTTCAGTGAACGGTAAGCAATTAAATCTAAAAAAAAACAATTTTGCGATTTATTTATTAAAATTAAATGTACAATTATTATAATTAATAGTAGTAATACCACTTGCATTTGAGTTTCTAGTGTTAATAGACAAACTTTCCGACGTAGAAGTCCCACGTTGTTGTAATAGTCCACCAACATTGCTGTGTAAAATTTTATGAGCAAATTCAATTTTGTTTTGGAGGGAATCTTCCACGTAACTCTCGGCCACCGTTGATGAACGCCACCCACCATGTCTTTTTAGTCCCAACACATCAACTCCGTTATTCGCCAAAAGTGTAGCCGATGTGCGTCGAAACGAGTGTCCAGTAAAACCTTCAGGGGCTTGCAACTTTAAATATTTTGCAATTTTTGACGGCCAGCCTCCAATTGTGCCTTTTCCTGTGACTTGCCTAGTGTATTTGCTATTTCGATAGTTCAGAAATAAATGATCTGACGTTGGGTTGCTTGGTCGAATTCTTATGTATTTTCGATGTATTTCCAAATAATGAACTGCTTCGTTTTCTTTATTAATAACTGTGAACGTTCGCTGAATATTCGTTTTTGTATTTGGAATATTTACTATAAACATTTCTTCATGTTCTTCTATGTCACTCATTTTAATATTGTACAATTCCTCTCGTCTACAAGCGCCCGATACTCCCAATATCATTGCTACCTGCAAATATATTGTTTCCTTAGAACTCAGATGTACCACCTCATCATCTACAACATACCTTTTGAATTAAAAATTGTTCGTCTGGTGTTTCATTCAAGATTTTTTCCATGTCTTCTTTGGTAAAAATTTTAGCCCTCTTAGGCCGATATCCAATATTTTTTCTCTTAAGGTAAGCAATTAATGTAGCAAACTTAGAAATATCGATAGCATCGTGGAGAAAAATTGTACTCTTCAACATAGAATACTCCGCCCATAAACTGCCTGAGGCCTTCAAGTGTCCACTTCTCACCACAAAATACGCTAACAAGCTCTTTTCATTTACAGAAATCTTCTTTGCTTCACGCCATTCCTTAAACAACTTGTATGTCTGTTCATATCGGGCTTTAGATTTTTCTGGAATTATTGCCGAACATCCTTCTTGCCAAGCGTCTTCTAAATCATCCGGTAGATCATCACTATCGTTCATATTTGCTTCGAAAACGGAACCACAAAACAGAACTATGTAGGAATGATTGTATCAAAAAGACAATTTTACTTGTTTGGAACAAAACCATAGCAACCTTGGAGCAGCCACCCAAAGTTTTCAGTTTCAATCTTCCCGATTATCACAAATGTATTGATATAAATTATTATTATTATTATTCTAGAAACTCCAATCGCGCAAAAAACGTTATAAGCATGTCGAACGTTAAGGATTACCGTTCTCAGACAATAATTGGAGTCGTCGCTTCGCTCCTCCTCCAAACAATTGTCTTCGAACGGTAAGCATTCCTTACCGTTCTCCATTCTTAATATACTATATTACGCTTAGATTTACGAAAAAATTACACTCGTCGTAAATAAAATAAATTTATCAAAATTATAAAAAGATTCTAAATTAATAACGATTTTACAACAAATTTAAATTTATTAAAAAAAATGACAATAAATAAAAAGATATTTGTATGATTTGTCACAAAATGCTGAAAGAAAAATTTGATGTGATAAAATGAACTACTTATTACTTGATTATTATTTTAAAAATGTCGGTGTAATTCAATTACTGATGCAAAAATGATTTTGTAATGAACTGTTTGTGTTTGATAATAGTAAAAGTTTATCGAATGTCTGTGAATAACCATTTATAGTAGTAACTGATGCACCTGCTACATGATTACATTACAAATTAGGAAACATCAACAAAGAAAGTCGTTACTCATCATGATTTGATAAGTTGATAAGTTCATTGCTATTATTTAATTGATTTTATTAAATTAATGCATTTTAATTTGAAAACAATAAGTGGTTAACGCAATTACCACAAAATGATTTACGAGATTATCGATGAATGGGATGTTATAGTAAGTGAGTAATATAAAAAAAAGGCGTCAACAGTGCATATTTGTTTAAATTTCATTGATGTGATGATTTTGCAACATTGTAAGTGTTTCAGGTACCAACTTAACAATGAGAAAATTTGGCAATTCAAACAAGAAACACGTGAAGCAAATTCCTGTCTGCATACCATTCAGACAACCGGTATACAATATGCGAACATCTTTCAACCTTCTTATTGACAGCTTTCCACACGTATTTTTTAAAATTTACAAGTCCGGTTTATACAATAAATTTCGTAATTAATATGTATAGTTTATGTTTTCTGAAAGTCGAAGGTTGAAATATTGAATAAATAATAATAACATTGAGTTGTAAATTTAGGAAAAACATTTGAAGCGCCAACTGGGATAAAGTGGGGGAAGTACTGAGTAATTCTGACCAATCAAGGAGAGTGCACATCATTGCAATTCTTTGGCACGGTTCAATGTATTGGCGAGGACTTTGCCCCCCAATGCAGTTCCCGATGCAGTTACAAATTAGGCAAATAAATAAATTTTTAAAAAATTCCGTCGTTTGCCCGACTTGTAAATATCGATAATAGTTGCTTGATACAGTCACGTCATCAAATTCGCAATAGAAACTGTATCAGTGAACTCATACGAGGCTAAGATCACGTAGCCACTTGCGCCCCTTCTTTCTCGACCAGACATTCCTCAAATGAAATCGTCTATTTTTACAATTATTCATAGAAACGTAATGGATTGGCTGTCGGTGGCATAAAGGCTTTTCCTATACAAACACTTCAGTTCAACTCAGCCGTTCAATGGGGGGCTTATCTTCTCTTCTTCCTGACCACTTACCGACCACCTATTTTTAGCTCGCGCTCGCATTACCTATTGCATCAATAAAACAAAAAAATCATAACCTTTTACAACATATCAAACGTTGGGAATAAGAAATCTTGCTTATATAACACTTATCGCACATTTTTCATTTCGCATATCCAGACGAAAATCAAAAAAACCGCAGACACGACTTTGGAACTGGACCCAGGCTCCAAAAATTTATCACATGGTGGTTTGTGATCTCTCATGACCTGGTATTGTTTCTAATCCGTATTAGAATCCTATTATGCGAAATAAGTAAATGGAAAAATAATTGATTTGTACTTGTGGCATTTTTTAAAACAATATTGTAATAATTAAGATAAAAACTGCTATTAGAAATATCATAAAAATAAAATACAATAACTGTAATTTTTTTATTTGACACGTTTTCTCACATATCACTAATTTATTAAATTAAATTAAGTTTTTATCACTTTACAACGTAAATTAATTTAGTTGTTCAACATATTTGTAGAATTTATAAATTAGGATAATTTGGTGACGATTAATTAGCACAGATCGAAGTTTGTGATTTTTTTTAGATCAATATTTGACTTAATAACACATATCCTAGTTATGTATGTAGGTATGTGAGTAATAAATATTTGATGTAGGTCGCAACTTTTGAATGTAAATAGAAAGACATCACGTGTGCATAAAAAAATTCAATCTAGGTAAGTCTTACCGAATTTTGACAGCTACAAAACTGATTAGTTTCAATTTCGACAATTATACCGTGGGATTAAAAAATGTACAGGGTGGTTCATTTTCGATGGTTTTGACAGGTTTCTCATATATCTGATCATCACACAAAAAACGAATAATACATTCTTATGCCACTTTTTTGAGACAAATTTAATGCTTTAATCGGTTTTGTTTTATCACCTTTTGTTTATGAGATACAGGGCGCTTTTATTTTTTGGCGATTTCTTTAAAATTCCGTAACTTTTTTATTTTTTAATCAATTTAAAAAATTCAAATTGATGCTATTACTGATTTTTATGTAGAATCGAACGGTGTAGTCATTTTTTCTATCTTTTAGTTTTTGAGATATAGACCAAAGATGCTTTTTTTTAAATAGAAGCTATAGTTGGCTGTGATCCTAAAAAAATCGCTATTTTTTCTGTTTTTAAATATATATAAATTGTCTATTTTTTCTTCTAATTAGAACAATAATATTTAAGAGAATAAGGTGATTAAAATAAATAGAAACACAGGGTCACCTATAAAAACAAATTTATTTCTTCTGTTAAAATTTTTGTTTTTGTTGCGGTTGTTGTAAAAATGGAAGTTTATTAAAATTTTGCAAAATATGATATTACAAAATGTTTTATTACGTGTAACGAAAATGTAGAAGAAACTTCAAATTTATTTCTCCGAAAGGCGCTAGCGGGATAAAAGCACATTTATAAGATTTTAAAAAAATCTAATTGAGCAAAGCTCTTTCAAAGCATCGACACCTAAACCTATTTTAAAAGAAACAATCAAGAAAACGTTATTACTGTATTAGGTTTTGCTAATGCAGATCCTAAATTTCCTACAAGAAAAGTCGAAGAGAATTTGGGAGTTTCACAAAATAAAGCTATTAGAATTTTGAAAAAATATAAATATTGATCTTATAAACCAAAAATTGTGCAACATTTAACACTCAATGACTATCATTTAAGGGTTTAATTTTGTGAGTTGTATTTAAATCTATTGCGACTAAATCTAGATTTTTAAAAGAAAATTATTTGGACTGACGAAGCACGGATGATCCAGGATTTTAGGCAAATGAAAATCCACACTACTACCTGGAACGTAAACAAGAAGGAAGATTTGGATTCAACGTGTGGTGTGGAATAATGAGCAATAAAATAGTGGGACCGATCTTTTTGGATAAAAATTTAACCACTCGGCAGTACGAGTAAATTCTTGGTGTTACATCGAATGGATTTCTAGACGATATACCATTAAATGTTTGACCAAATGTATGGTATGTACCAACAAAACGATGCTCCCGTTCATAATGTATATGCAATTAGAAATGTATTAACGGAATATTTTGACGAGCAATAATGGATCGGAACTAGAGGCTCAATACGATAGCCTTTACGTTCATCCAACCTTACGCCCTTAAATTTCTTTGTTTGAGATTTTTTTATAAATTATATTGATAAAGACAAGAATTACAAACATCTATTTAAGTAATACTATAAAAGCTTTAAGAAAAAGAGCACAGCTTTGTGTTCAAGAAAAGGGAAGACAATTTGAACATCTAATAAACTAAAACTTTGTATTTACTTTTAATAAATTGTTGCTTTTGTTCTTTGTTATTATTATATTTTTTATTAGATAATGAGATTATTTCTAAAAACAATTTTGCTTACAATATTTACTGTATGTTGCTGTATGTAAAAGTGAGCTAAAAAAATGAAATAGAAACAAAAGCATTTGTGTTTTTATACGTTCTGTGTGTTTCTACTTATTTTAATCAATTTATTCTCTTAAATATTGTTCTAATTGGAAAAAAAAACAAATTATTTATTTTTAAAAGCAGAAAAAAATAACGATTTTTTAGGTTCACAGCCAACTATAATTTCTATTTTAAAAAAAGTAACTTTGGTCCATATTTCAAAAATTTAAAGATATAAAAATTGACTACACCGTTCGATTCTACATGAAAATCTGTAATTGCATTAATTTTTCTTTTTAAAATTGATTAAAAAATAAAATAGTTACGGCATTTTAAAGAAATCGTCTTATAATCTTATAAACAAAAGGTGATAAGACAAAAGTGATTAGACCATTAAATTTGTCTTAAAAAAGTAGCATGAAAATGTATTATTTGTTTCTTTGTGTGACAATCGGATATATGAGAAACCTGCCAAGAGGTTTTAAGAAATTTTTTTTGCAAAAACTTAAAATGTTTCTCACCTTTATTGTACTACTCATTGATAGATGTTATATTCATAATTTTCTAATGATGCAAGACAATGTAGATTGAATCATTTATTACTTATTTATTTTTTTCTCTTAATTCATTGTTTTTGGAACACCCGCTATATCGTACATTTGACTGGTAAGTAATTTAACACAACTTATATCTCTATACTAAGTTATATCGTTTAAAAGTTAGAGAGCGCTAAGTTAAAAATTAAAAAAAATAAGCTAATACAATAACACAAGAATATAGATAAATAAATAATCTACAAATTCTAATTTGTAAGGTTGGCATTACTTCAGTATTTTATAAAATAATTAAAAGAAAATATTGACATTTTTATATAATTTTAATAGCAACATTTTTGTGTCAAATGTTATTAAAATCGGTAAAGTGTTTAAAACAAAAATGTTATTAATACCTAAAAAACAAATTTTAATATTTAATTTTGGCGCCCTCTAGTTCCGAAACGGAGCAACTTTGTATAGAAATAAGAAAATTGTGTTAAATCGCATTTATTGGTCTACAGAATTTCTGGTTGTTTTGTGTCCATATTTTTTTGTTACATGTTGTATAGTTATAAAATCCCCTCTTTTCTCCAGCATTATTTAGTACTTTTTAAATGACAATCTTGTGACAGCTCAAATAAAAGCTACTATAGTAAACAATCAATAGGAGTTTTGCTGATTGTTATTAGTATTGTATACAGTAGTAAAACGTCAAATTCAATTTTTTTTTATTGTTGGATGTGCTATCACTTGCTTATCAAAATTTTTTAAATTTTCGATCTTTAAACTTTGAGGTTTAGAATTTGATCTGGTTCTGAACGTACATACAAGCAACACTAAAAAGAGTAATTATTAAAACCTATATAGACTTTAAAACAAGGACAAGAGTTCACAAAATTTTGTAAGGCAAATAGTTATTTATGGCCTATTAAGCAATATAAACGTTTAAATTAACATTTTATTACCTATTTTATTTAAAATACATATTGCTTCAAGTTTTACGATTTTTTTTTATTTTAAATTCTGACTACACCAGTGCATTGCTTGTTAAAAATTTTTTTATAAGAGAGATATTACCAAAAGTAGAACGTCTTAAAAAAATGTTAATACTGGTATATACTAAATGTCACCCCAATACAGGGAACCCTGTAATTTGAACTACCAAGATGTAGACGTACCAAACTTTTCATTCATTATAAAAAATTTTTTTTATTAAAGTTGTATGTAAAAATGCTATTTGGCTTGAACTACAATTATGACGTAAATAACAATAATAGTTTAAATAAAAAATTTTTTTGCCAATTTACAATCATTTCCCAAATAAATAGAGACATGGAATTTAGCACGACTTAGCTGTTCCAATTTTTGTATTGTAAGTAGAGCCAAAAAACAATAGAAAAGCTACAAAAACTACAATTTGCAAACGCAACTTTCAACGGTTTTCCCGTGATGAACAAACATATCGTTGATCAAATTCACAAAAACAAAAAAATTTCTGGCAATTCAGATGTGATATCTCTAGTTTATAAAGGTATTATATAAATAATATAAATATGGGAAACATGAATCAAAACGAACTACTATATTCACCACCCGTGATCAGCTGGTTTTGTCACTTCTCTAAATAGATTTATAGAAATTAGACATCTCATCAGAGCTTCAATAGTGCATTATACACCAAGGTAAAGAAAACTTTTTTAATAGCCTGGTGGGTTTATTAGCCGAGATGGGTAGCATCGAGAACAATAATAAATAAAAAAGTGTTTATGTAAGATATTGAACAACTTGAGAGGCCACAGATGTGGTTGAGGGCAGTTGCTGTGACGATTTATTTTATTATTCGTACTAAAATATCTTAAAATTTTATTCAACGGATTTGGTGACAAATAATCACTGCATTTTACCATTTTCTTAAATTAAAAATATTTTATTATTAAAACTCTAACACATTTTTTTAAAAAAGATCTGACATGAATCTGACAGAGACCAGACATTAAATACATTGCGCATGCGCACAATTTCTATTTTGACAAACAGGTTGTGGAGCATTGTTTAAGCGCATTCGTCTCGAGATTACAAATATTAAATAAACTGCTTATTATAGGTATTACTAACATTAATCTAATGTGGGACATTTTTATCACCTTCGACAATTTTATCTATCTTCGATAAAAATTGTGAATATATTACTATCAGACAGAATTCACCGTTATATATTAGTATCCACTCAACTCTACCATTTTATCTCCCTTGGTTAATAATCATTATTGACTACTAGGAGAGAAAAACAAACTTTCGACAAACTAAATAGTAATGTTTTCTGAGAATAGTAATGAAAAAAAAAAATGTTTTTTTATTTTTTGTACTAAAATAAAAAATAAATGTAGATGATTATTTTAGTTTTAAATTATGAGAAATTTACAAAAATTTGTCAAAATACATATGTCGTTTTTCTATTATTCTCTGGTGGAATTGTCAAAAACTATGAAAAAAGCTATACTTTTGAATACATACAAAAAAAAAAACAAATGAATTAATAAAAATCTTCATTATAAAACAGTCATTACAAACATGTCACGTGACATGTAGCAAAACTTTCAAAATTCTTTATGGCTAATGTTTTTGACATTTAAATCTAAATCCGTACTAAAATTTAAAATAAATCTAATGGGCTGATTTCAAGTTGAGATAATACCGGTAGTATCTTCGTTTCCATGATAAAATAAACAAATTCGGAGCTGTGATTCGCTGTTATCATAGAAAAGTATTAAAATTTGCGATACTACCGATATTATCCCAACTTGAAATCAGCCCAAAGAGATAAAGAGATAAAAGACAAAGAGATACGAGTTACTATGTGTATAGTCTGGGTCTTAAGTAAAAAAATTAGTCTTGATTTTGTAGTATGTTGTAAATTATAAATTTGAAAAAACAATTTTTGGAGAAGTTTTGATTTTTTAGTATGTAGTACACGGTATACCTATTTCAGTTATAAATCTAAAAAAATAAATTAAAATCAAAATCAGGATTTGTATATTTGTAACATCTCCCACAAACTCATTTGTTGAAGGTTAAAAATGGTTTTATGC
The DNA here is from genome assembly GCA_029207805.1 of Tribolium confusum. Classification (NCBI taxonomy): domain Eukaryota; kingdom Metazoa; phylum Arthropoda; class Insecta; order Coleoptera; family Tenebrionidae; genus Tribolium; species Tribolium confusum. The sequence goes on along the minus strand of JALGAY010000010.1, from coordinate 9,275,864 downwards.
AAATATTTCTCTTTTAGGTAATTTATTACATAAAATTACATACATTTCAAAAATAGGGTTTTTATTTTGGTACCTATGTATATCCAAAACGGTTTAGAGTAATTACGTTTTTTATCATGTATTGTTTTTTGATTATTTTTTTAGAAAAAGTTACAATCACTTGAAATTTGATTTTCTAAAATTAAATAATTTTTAAATTTAATTTTATCAAAAAAATATATATCTGTTAAACTTTAGCGTCTTTTAAGCTATAAATAAAGCAATTTGTTATAAAAATAAACCTATTCGGAAGTTGTTTTGTTGATAACTTGCTAATTTTGACCTAAAAATTAGCTGGTTGTTGTATTTTTTTATGTAGGTACATTGCGTTGTGTGCTTAATATCAAATTGTAATATCCATAGTTCCAATGCCCACATAATTTGATAATTTTATCTCTCACTTGTTACAAAAGCATATAATTGAAGGTATTAATTTGTATACCAAATTTTGAGTAAAAAAATTAATAAATCGGGCATGTTGTTTGATTGTCTCTCTTAGTTCATAAATAACACTCATCATTATTTTGCACTTTCTATAAACAACTTTATCAAAATATTTGCCATCATCACGTTATGACTTAAAAATATATTCAAACAAAAACAAAAAAAAAATGTTTTAATTTTTTATGTAAATTATTTGTTAAAAAAAATACTGAATGAACATAAAAATAAATTGTGTTATCATTTAGTTGTATAAATCATAAATTTATGTAATAACAAGTACCTGTTACGTTAAAGTTATGTGACAATGTACCCATTTTAAATATAATAACAAAAACAAATGCACTCTGATAATATATCGTCCAGTGGGGTAAAATTCCAAATGATTTTGCAAAAACAGAAAAATATTTATTGTATTATTTATTTATTACCGATTTTTATTTACGATTAAATAAAACTCCGCATTTACAACTATTAAAAAAAAATAAAAAAATATGCCGTGACTAAATTTTTGTAACACTTGTAATTACTAATAAAACAAATCATCATTTAAATGAATCAAATAGTAGTGGATCAATCTAAGAGCATCATGACAATTTATGGCGTAACATGCCCTATGATAATTTAACAATCTATTCCGAGAAGCGAGAAGGTGCCATACGTGACACGAGGGGAATCTGCAATTTTATAAATTAGACATATTGTAGAATTTATTTGAACACACGTGTAGGGGAATAATTTGACATTTGAGTTACTGGTTTTTTTCTACAGTTGGTTGTACTATTGCTGTACTACTATTTTTTTAAATTAGCGAGTAAATAAAACAGTTGCCATTTAATGCATTTTTTATGAATAAAACTACAGTTAACAAAGTGCGAGTTCATTAATTCTTTGCATATGCATCTACGAACAGGAAATCACGTCGACTAAAAGTTCACAGAAAATACAAACACCTGAAATAAAAAAAGTACAATTTTTCTGGCTATACCACATCCTAGAATTACTAAAAATAGATTTTCAGTCACGAGAGAACGTTAAGACGTGATTACTTGGCCGATCAGGTGTTTTCTTTAAAATTGAACACTTGATTTAAAAATGGCCCAAAATTTCTATTATTAACGTCATATCAGATAAAAATAAACGTAGTAAGATGACTCTTAAACTTTGAGCCTCTCCTATTGGACTTCACGGAAATATTTGTTTTTTACCTTTTGTTATTCTAATAATAATTAAGGGTAATTGAATAAAATTGCAAATTGAGATTTATTTAGAGAACATAAACGCAAGTTGTGAATCACTCGAGAGTACAGACAACGGAAATGGCCTTGCAGTTATGTAATTGAATCTCTCTAACAGGAGACAAGTCAAAGTTTGCAACTGAGGGGTCAACGAATTTATCATTCTTATCAGAAATGATTGTAAATTCGCATTTGTGGGATTTCTCAAAAAGAACCTTTCCAGTCAGGTAGACTGGGGTAATCCCACAAAAAAAAACGGTTTCCAATTGATTTTTTTTGTGCAGAAAGCCCATTTACGTCATTTAAATAAATTGTGCAATCATTTACGTAGTCAAAACGACCGGACAACGGTTAAAACTGCGTTCATTGAAGTAATGATTTGCGGTCCTACGTTGCGGTTATCATTTATTTTGTAATTAAAGTTATCGATATCATTTTGCGTTACTACACTGCAGTATATTACGTGACAAAAAATCCTTCACCTGCGAAGTGTTACGGTCAAATTTTACATAAACAATGATCGATTTGAGGCTTTATTATGACTCCTTCACACTACAAAGATAAAATTGATAATATGATAATCAATTTGTGATAAGTAAATGGTGTACTCAGTAACACTTGCTTAACTTGGAAGCACGTTGAGTGGGGGAAACCAAACTATAAAATCACCAACCCTAAAGTGATCCGTTCATTCTGAACCATATCTTGTGTCTGAATAAACCAAAGAAATGTGCGTGGGAAAAGTTAGTGCGAATTTAAAAGCCCCATACGGGCCAAAACACGTGCCAAAACAAGTCAAATTAATAAATGACGCCGGAAAAGTGCCCTACCAAGAGGACATCCTCGCCCTTTCAACGTATTACACAAAAGTTGTTTTTTTCACGTTGGATAAGTGGTACAAAACGTTTCAAGATTCGATTTGTTACAAGTACGAGTGCCAAAAATCCAAAACAATAGTGTATTAATTCAATTGTTTCAGAATTTTGTTTCATACAACTCAGCCTGCCCACGTGATTTTTGCTTTGGCTGTAATAGTGGTATCTTTGATGCTCATCCCTTCGGAGCGCAAAGCCTCCCTCGAATCGCCCTTGTGGTCCTTCATCTACATGGGGTCATTCAGTGCGCACTTTGGTGCCCAAATTTGGATGACGTTCATCTCTGGACTCTCTCTTTACTTCGCTCTCCCGAGACACACTTTCGGCAATATACAAAAAGTGTTATTTCCAAAATATTTCCTTTTGAATTCTATTTTGAGTTTAATAACACTTTACGTTTTTCTCCGTGCTCACAACTACCATTTGAAATCAACAGAGATTGCCGTTCAGGTAAAAAAAAAAATTATATTGCGCTCGGGACGAAATAACGCTTTTTTTTAACAGGTGGGAGCTATGACCTTGTGTTTTCTGATTGAGTTACTGATCCGTTTGTATCTCACACCGCCACTGCTCAGTTTGATGACCTTGAAGAACAGAATTGAAGCTCAGGCTGGTGTTGGGATGGAAATTGGGAAATTAGTTCCGGGAAATCTACTCAAGTGTCCTCACTATATCACAATTCACAAAGCTTTCAGGAGGGTGCACATGACGATAGCTATCGGAAATGTTATCACAATGGGGTGTACAATGCTCCACCTTTACTACTTATCACAAAAGTTATGTGTATTATAAATTATAATTATTTATTGTAATTTATGCGAATATTATAGCTTAAGTATTAGTGATAAAACTATTTATTATTTTTGTATTTTTCCTTTTATACATAAATAAATTAAAAATGTTTTTATTTGGTCTTTTATTTCTGGTAGAGGGCGCTTCATTTAGCAATGATACGCCACTGGTTACTAAGCGTAAAAAATCGTTTTTAGACATAAAATGACGTAGTAGAAAGTACAATTCTAAGGTTAATTATTCATTATTAACGAACTTTGTTGATTAAACTGTTAAAGATCCGTGTAATTTGAATTAGCGAGAGATTTCTAGGTAAACAGTGGCGTCACGTTATTGTTACATAAGGTAAATTAAGACTGACAACTGCATTTCTACGTGCGTTATAAATTCAAAATTTTTCCTTTTATCATTTATCTTTAAAACAGATGTTATCCACTTAATTCGATATCATATTAGTCTCTCCACCGTCTCTTGATTTATCAGAATAATCTTTCCGATTACAATTTTGATGTTTATTTAAATTTGTTTTTTATTTTGAGTGGTGAAAGCTCTGATAAAATCCTACATTAGATATAAATTAAATCACAAGGACCTTGTTAATTATGTCAGATTTTTGCACAACGAGCTCAAGGTTTTTTTAAACGCTCTGTTATTGACTTATATTTCTTCTAAAACCTCAAAATAAAAAAATATTACTTCCGAGGATTGATTTATTACGTTTTTTTTTATTATTTATATAATATACATCACAAAATTTAAACTAAGTTTCCGCATGTCTGTGACAAGACAGATGTTTCGTGAAATGTCATACTGAATTTATGGTCTAGTTTTATGATTTTTTCAACTTAACATAAAAAAATTTACAAAATGATATTTTTCAAATCGAATTTATGTACACAGGTTTTCACGGTGTATTTGTAATTATTTATTTAACATTTATTGGCGTTTAAAAAATTGTGCGCTGTTATCACAGACATGCAAACATGCTGTAAGAAATAATTGTTTTTTATTTTTGATTAATTTCACAAGAGGAAACTTTCTTTGTGGTAAGTCATCGGCCTTTGATGACGTGACTATTGTAATGTCTGAAAACAGAGGCTTTTTGGGATCAGATAATGAGGCTACTAGTCATTTCTTAACACCTAGACGTTAAATCCTATACAAACTTAATTTATGACGTTTAAAATGATTGAACTACAATAAAAACTATGTTATTTATTACGCAAAAGTAATATAAAATGGTTGTTAATCAACTAGGTTGAATGTTTTTCCATGTAAAATTTACGAGAACTTTAATTACATATACTCCTTATCAGAAAGTTGATTAGGTTTTGAAAAATATTGCTATTTTTTTATTCAGTTGCGTCAACTTATGCAATTTTCGGAATAAATCAAAAGTTAAGTGTCTTAATTTTTATTTTGCTTATATTGACACTTAAATATACTGTAATGATGTCAAATATTTATTCATTTCTCGTGTCTGTGGTTTTGGCGTTTATTGATACAAAACCAATATTGATCGAATTAATGTCGTTAGATTTTTACCAGAATTATCTAGAAAATACGGCAGATTCGGACAAAACTGGTGCAATAATATTTACTTAAAAATTTGTAATGCAATTTTGACAAATGTTTGAAATTTTTGCTATTGCATAGAGAACACAGTAAACGTAGAACGCAAACTCGCGAACAGTTTTGTGGCCCAGACGCCATCTATTAGCTTGTGGAAGGTGCACAAAAACCACTGCCAATTAGATGCCCTTAATTTTTATTAATTTTTAAATTTAAGTAAATTATTTTCTAAATATAAACACTTAAAACTAAATTTAAACTATTACTAAAGTTAAATATCGTATTTATTTTATTTATAACTTCACTTTCGATTAATTTTTATGTTCACAGGTAAATAAAAACACTTTTAATATCAAAATTTTGTTTCTAATATTTTGGGAATTTATGTTATTATGTACTGAGAACAATTTTTAAAATGTTAGAAATTTTATATTATTAATAAATTCAAAATTGGAATATAAATTTTGTTTCAACAATAATTGTATTATCTTGCATTTATTAAACTGTAACACTAATCACTTTTAAAATATTTGCTTGTAATTTGAAATACACAATTTGCACAATATAATTTTTTTATTATTTTTTCATTTTTACGTTTATGTATTTTTTATTTTTTAAGTCAAACGGTGATAATTTTGCAATATATACAGTATGTCTCCGGATCGACTTTAAAAGAGAAAAAAATTTCTTATTTTTGATTTCTCATATAATTTCTCTCTTGTTTATTGGCTCTTCTAGTTTTTAAATTCCCAAAAAACAAATTATTTTTTATTTAACTCGAACGATTCTCGAGATAAAATTATTTTATTGCTAGAAAATTTTTAAATTAAAGTCAAGTTTTATTTAATAAATTTAACAAATGGTAAAATGAATTAAAATTCTCAAAAAGCTAAACTATTAAAAGTTTGCTTAAATTGCGGTTTAAATGGTAAAATTTTGTTTTCCTTTATGATTCTTCTTAAATGAGATTTACTTATTCCAGTTTGTATTGCCCTCTTTCTTAGAGAACAACCTTGGAGCTTCTCTTGCGGAATAAAGGCAAAGAACTGAAGCAGCATCGTCTTCATTGAACAACTTTTTTGACTTCTTAATGTTTGAAACTGAATCCGTTTTAAGGAATTTAGTCACCAAGTTTTTTTACTCAGTAGTACTCTTTCCCAGTTCCGTAACATTGAATTAGATAAATTCTTTGTTGTAAGTAAAGTCAAAATTATAGCATAAATACTGTTCAAATTAGCAAAGATTTAATTTACAGTTTTACTAACTTATTAGATTGTCATCTGCTGTCTGCTGTCAAAGATATTTTTCAATGAAATTTGCCTACTAGATTTACTTCTAAAAATTACGAGAAAAACTATATTAAAATTTTGAAAAAAAAAGATATTATCTCGAGAATCGTTTAAGCTAAATTAAAAATAACTTGTGTTTTGGGGGTTTGAAAACAAGCAGGGCAAATCGATAAAAGTAAAATTTTCTGAGAAATTAAAAATAAAATTTTTTTTCTTTTTAAATCGATCCGAGGACATACTATATACAAAAAAATTCTGAACTTTTGTGTCCATAAACTGTCATGTCTGTACAGACCCTATCTTCTTGGAAACCAGACGTTGAGGCTATGAATAGCACTTGTTATCGGCTCCGTGATAGACAAGTTGGTTGGGGTGGCCTTTGGGAGTTGGAAGTTATGAAAATTATGTTCTACAGTGGACAAGAATGTTCGCAAATATGTGGGAAGTAATGGCAGTCAATATAATATTCGGTACCCTGATGTAGTGGTTTGGAACATTCTAAAATATTCTATAGAGTGATAACTAAACAGTATAACATTTTTTGATAAATTGGGGCTTCTCCAATCTTCTAAATTATATTTAGGTTATCTTAAACATTCTAGAGTATTATTAAAATATTTTCCTGTCTTACACATTATCGAATTTACGTTATTCTGAACATTCTAAAATATTTATATGTATGTACCTAACGAACTATCGATTCTAGAGCAATTTAGACAATTTTAATTTATTTTACATAATAATTTCAAACATTCTAGAACATTCGATGCAACAACAACAAAACAGTTTCACATTTTCTGATATATAGTATTTACACAGAGGCGACACACGGATCAAACGCACGAATTTTGCCCACGGACGGCGCATTGTGGTTGGTGACCGAGGCGACACAACCGACACACGGAGCAATCATAATGAAACGCATGTATTTAGCCCACGGACGGCGCATGGTGATTGGTGACCGTGTCAACCAATGAAAAGTGAAACACTCGTGTGTCGCCTCTGTGTTTAGCTATAGCCTCTGTAGTATTTACGTTATTCGAAATATTCTAGATAATCGAATTTACGTTATCTAGAACCTGATCATTATAGAATATTCTCATGTAACAAACTATCAATTCTAGAACAATTTAGACTATTTTGATTTATTTTACATAATTGTTTCAAACATTCTAGAAAAAAGATCACGCGAAGCGGGTCAACACAATCTAGTATAGCTACTTAATTATTTCTATAAATTATTCTATGTGCTTGTCTCGCATTTTTTTAAATTTTTATACATTATTTTATCGTATATAATTTTATTTATTTTAATTTTTTTGGTAAAAACTAGGTCTATCTTAAATGATTAAGAACTTGTAATTTGCCATGAATCATCATTAATGATCTTTTAATAGTTCTGTTTGTGTCTATTCATTACTTGTCAAAAGTTTTAATAAATTATGACTACATTTGCATTATAAAAAAAAAACTTTCGAAAAAGTATGTTAAATAACGATAGAAAATCTATTGCCTATATAAATAAAAATCAAATGTTATTCCTAGATAAGCGCATAACTTGAGAACAGCTGGACCGATTTGACTAATTTTTTTTCTTTTTTTTTTATAATAGTCTGAATAAAGTTTTCATGAAGAGAAAAATTGGAAAAGTTGCCGGAAAAATTGAAAAATTCGGAAAAATCTAAACGTGCTTTTTTTATGAGATTTTTGATAAACTGAAGACTATATCTTACGATTTGATTTTTTTTTGTTTTTCGCAAAAAAAATTCCCAAAAAAATTTAGAAAATTAGAAAAAAAATGCCGAAAAAAAGCTAACAAAAATTAAAAGCATTGTATTTTAAAAACAAAAGATGGTATGCAAAATTGTTTACACCATTAAATTTGTCTCAAAAAAGTAGTACTTGTTTACATTACATTCTAGACAAATAGCAAAAATGAGAAAAGAGAATATGAAAACTACTGTAAAAAAATAAAAAAATTCTAGGCCAAAAAAATTAAAAAATTAAACTTCGATTCAAAAAAAAATGTTTAGACTAAAAAAACTAAGGTAGATTTTATAAAAACAAAAAACTATTCCACAAAAAATTAAAAAAAATATATTCAAAAAAAACTATGAGAGAAAAAAGAAAAACAAAAAAGTTTTAAAAATGTTAAAAAAATTACTATTACAAGAAAAAAAATTTAGAAAAATCTAAAAAAAGCAACTAAAAAAAATAAAAAACTAAGAAAAAATAAAAATTGTTGATTGTAAGAAAAAAAAAGTATATTAAAAAAAAAGTTAAATGTGTAGATAGAGTTTGAAAAAATAAAAGAAAATTCTTAAACATCATTTTCCTATTTATGTCCTAAGATTTACAATGGCCTTGATAATGAATTTAAAAATGATAATTTTAAAACTTTTCAAAGGAAATTAAAAATAACTTTGTTAGAATAGTAATTAGAATTAGTATTATTAGAATATAATAATGGACTAAAATGAAAAACAGTTCGCAGAACTGATTTTTAGTCCTTTTGTAGCCTATTTTTTATTTGCTTTTGTAATTTATTTATTTATTTTGTATCTATTTCTTTTGTATGATTTATGGCTGCAATAAACAATATTATTATTATTATTTATTATAAACAACATAAACAACTGTTGTTTTGTTCTACAATTTCATTTATTGTAAATATTTTAAATGAAATAGTTATAAAAAACATGTTCTAAATGGCTGACTTTTTTTCTCGCATAAAAAATTTAGTTTTTAAGTACTGAAAAAAAAAGCAAGTACCTATAAGCCCCGAAACCTTAGCAAGAAAATTGTATAACCGGTCAATAAAAGCTCAACATATCAAAACCTATTTTATTTACAAAACAACGTTCAAAAAAATATTTAAAAAAAACTACAATTATAAAAACCAAGTAAAATAATACTTAATTAAAGAAAAGAATCTAGAAAAACTTAAAAAACATTAAAAGCAATAAATAGAGGGATTTGAAAAACGACGACTGTAAGAAAAAAAAACAAAAAAAAAATAATGTCGATATTAAAATTAAAGAAAATCTTTGAAAAATGTGATAGTTTACAGCAATAGCGGCTAGTAGATTTTTAAATTTCTGAATTTTGAAAATGGAGCTTAAGACCGAAATTCTCTTATAAGAAATCACTTAAAATAAGAAGTTACTTAAAAGATCAAATAAAAGACTGCTGCACTAAAAATAGCTTTGAACAAAATTTGCAAAATTCGCTTTTCAAAAATATGTATAACACCCTGGTTTATCCGAAAAGGTTTATATTAGAACCGTGCCAACTTTTTTTCAACACTGAAAGACAAAAACATGATACCATTTTTTTCATTTTGTTTTTTTTCTTCTAAAATTTGGAGGTAATAAAACTTTAGAACTCAAATGATTTAGAAAATTTTAATTTCAGATGGTCATAACTTTGACAAAAGAAAAATTTAAAAAAGTTGAAAAAACGGGTAATGCACTTGTCTCTAAATGAAAGAAAAATTGACATTGTTCTACTATAAGACATTTTGAATATTACCTTTACCAAGGTGTTTTGCATCATTCTGTTACAGAACAAGTCCAGGGCCGTGCCTGGGTATATGGCCGCCTGCGTGCCAGTCTGTATGGCCGCCCCCAGGATAACATTAAAAAAAACTACTTTAATTTTTAATGTTTATTATTATACACAGGGCATCAAACCGGAAAAAAAATCAGTTTTTGGTTAGCCGAAATCGAGAACAACAAAAGAGTTCTAAAATATCAGTTAAAATAAACAATAAAACAGAAACAAAATAAAAAAATTGGAAACAACAGGACAAATTAATCAAGCCACTGTCATAATGCCTCTTGTTCAAATTTGCTAACTTTAGTTTGTTTCAGTCGGTGGTGACCTACAGTATTCTGGTATGGAATCATTTTTAAGGTCGCCATATAATATTTTCTCTGCAAAAAAAAAAACTTTACATGTGACTTTTAGACTTCAATATCGCATCGCCTGTCCAGAATGCTTCATTGAAGATAAAATTTTAACATTTCCGGTTTTGTCTGTTTTGTACTGTTTAGATTATTTCCCCAACTTTTAAATAATCAGGAGCACGACATCCGAGGCAAGAAAATATAAATTATTCCCGCATTACTCAGATTAAATAGAGTTCACACTAATTCAAGATAATTCTGCATAAATTTGAAATGCCTACATTGACCATTTGTAAAGAAAAAGTAAAAAGCTTTTTTATATTTAACCGTTTATTCTCTTATAAAAACTCTTTATTGTAATTTTTCTCTGCTTACCTAATATAATGTTCTATGTTTTTTTAATTTTTATTTTAAGGGGGGAGATACCTGTAAATACTGAAATTTTGCTTGATTTTCATTAATTTTTTTTTTTAAATGAAGGAGCTATTACATATTTTTGAAAATTAGCATGTGATTTATTTATACTTTAAAATAATAAAAAAAAATTTTTTAATTTTAATCGTAAAAATGGCGGATGTACATTAACTTTTTTCGGGAAGGTCGCAGCGAGACATCTCAATCTGCTGCCATTGTAGCATCGGTTCTATTGATCCGAATATAAAAAACCAAAATTTTTTTCAATTACGAGTAATGTTATAATTTCTATATGAACCTAAAAATTTGTAAAAAAAAATATTTTTCGTAAAATAAAACACTCGAAGAAAAAACAAATAATTTTTTATCGAATTTTTCGACTGTTTTTGCTTCACAAAGGTTGTTTTTTAAACAAATTTTTAAAAACATGTAAGTTCATATAGTAAATAATGCTATTAGAAAGATGTGTACAAAATTTTAGAAAGATCGATCAATAAATTTTTGAGTTATCGTGGCAGCAATTTCTAAAAATATGATTTTGAGAAAAACGCGTTTAAAGTTTAAATACTGTGTAAGATTGAATGATTATAGTGACTTACTAATCAGCGATTCCAGCGCCCTATACTGGTTCTTCTGTAGCTTCGTAAAACTCATTTTGTTCAGCAATTTATATTTAATTAATTTATATTATTTATATAATTTATATTAAGATATTATAATTACTATACCTGCATCAGCGCTTGAACGCAAACAATAGAGGCATCACGGTTAATACGTTATAATATAATAAATACTTGAAATTACATTCCAAAAATTTTGTGACATATTCTTAAAGGATCATACTAACATTTTATGAAAAAAAAAAAAAAAACAAATCTTTAAAATTTTACAGGTATCTCCCCCCTTAAATTTAGAATTTGTTCGTGTTTAAATAATAATATATCATAATTATTTATTTATAAAAATTTAAAGAATATTTATTTCTTATTAAAATTTTTTTTATTGAAATTTAAAAATTAATTTTTGCAAATTTTAACTATTTTAATTGTGATTTAAAAAAAATAGTTTAAAATGTAAAATATGTACAGGGTGTCTTTACTAAAATTTGTACTCTTTAAAACCTCCGATTTTGTTCAAGTTTTAAAAAAATGCTAAAACAGGTTAATTTTAGATTAAAAGAGACCCAAATTTTATCATAGTTTTAACGTTATCATCCTAACCCTTCAGCGCCCAGAGCCACCCCTCAAGTCAAGTCAAATAACATTTATTTATCCATTTATACTACAGTTTTTCTTAATCTAGTTACAATTATTAATTTATTTACACTGCTGAGGCTTAGGACCACCCCTTCAAAAAATTTAAATAGCAAGGTGACACATCATTTTAAAGCTGCTTTTATTGTCTATGCGGTTGCATAGGCATTAAATAAAGTATATGGTTACATACCTTTTAAAAATTTTGAACGATTTTTTTTGTCCAGGTTACTGTAAGAGAAAACAAAAGTGGTTATAAAAAACAATTCAATTTAACGAATGTATTGCTCATAATGTCCACTCCCAACTTCCATACAATGGTGAATTCTATATAATAGTCCTGTAAACACAGTTAACATTATTTGAGAGGGTTGTAAAAGTTGTTAAATGTTAAGAGTGATACGAAAACGTAATAAATAATTAAATATAAAATTTCTTTGTTACAAAGCTTTTATTTAAAAAATGTACAAATAAAATATTTTTTGTTTTAAGTAATAATACTTTGCTGCATATAAAAATATTGCAAAATAACTCCAATTTTATTTCACAAATATTAAGACATACGATTTGGAACACGTATTTTATACATTGTAAGCTATTTTTTAAAAAAAATTCAAAAAGTTTAAAATATTGTTTCTCTTATATTAACAAATATCAATCAATTCCTCAATCAAATAGTCAAACCCCCAATATTTGATAATCAAACAACAAAATAACTTTTTATTTTCTTGGTTTGGAAGAGGATTTTTTGATTTGCGGGGCTTGTGGGCTGCGGGGCTCGGGGCAGCCCATAAATATATTCCTAAATCTGCTCCTGCTTTCTGAGGGTCCAAAGTTAATAATTGTTTGTTATCTATCTGCTTGATCGTTGAATGAGAATACTAATTAATTAGTTTCCTCATTTAAGAGCTTGATCCACTCTACTCTAAAAGGTGTACTACATATTTCGAAAGGATTTGAGAATCTGTGATGCGTTCTGAAAAATTTGTAATATAGAGTACAGACTGTTTATAAAAAACTCGCAGCTAGCCGTAAAAAGAAGGAGTATGTCGTTTTTTAGACATTCATTAATAATAGTCGTTCGATTAATACGAGTACATAAAGTTACTTTTGTTTCCGCTACAAGTTAGCCAATTTTTATTTTAAAACAACAAAGACGCCACTTTCCGACTTGAAAAATGTGCGTTTTCAAAACTTAAAAAAGATTACTCGTAGAAGCTTGCATTCTGTTTGCTTTGTTTTCTGCTCTCTAATTCTACTGAAAATACTTCTAGTGTGTTTGAACAGCTAATAAAAAAAAACTCGTTTAAAAGACTTATATTCTATAATATACACAGGCTTATATATTATATATAGGGTGATTCGAAAATATGAAGCCGTGGCGGTCAGTAGATTTCTAAATCTCTGTATTTTAGAAACGGAAAATGGGATCTAAATTTTGTTTTAAGAAGTTTCTATCTATTGGGACCAAACCGAAAGCTGCTGCAGTAAAAAAAGTTTAAACGAAATTTGCGAAATTGGATTTTCAAAAATGGTGTGTCCCTTCTATGTATTTCCGAAACGGCTTATTTCCGAATGGTGTCACTTTTTTTAGCATTATGAGACAAATTCATAACCAGTTCTTTTTTGGTTTCCTAAATTTTAGTAATAGAAAAAGTTTGTTGTGATTTGTGACTTATTGATAAATAAAATTTTAGAGTATCGAATGTCGGCATTTTTAGGTTTTATTTGTTCTATTTAGTGTATTTTGTTCCTCGCTAGAAATTTGATCTTTGTAAATTTAACCTTATTTATAGCTGCTGTGTTCAATAAAATAGCAGTGTTGGGTTTGAAGTCTGTGATACCAAATTCAAATCAAAATTTGTAATAATGTTTTAAAACTAAATACAGTTTTTGCTTATATAGTCTTCACTATCTTAAAAGCTAAAAAAACAGCAAAAAAAACAAGTAACTTTATTCAAAATTAGCATTACATAAAAAAATTCTTAAATTTTAGTATTTTGTGAAAAATCTTTTATTTTTTATAACAGCAGCACATTTTTGCAGCATTGAGTTGACCAGCTTTCCATATCTATGATTGGAGATGTTTTCCCAAGATTTTTTTAAAATAGCTCACAATTCATCTGCATTTGTAGGACAAGCAGTAGCTAACTTTTTGGCCAGACGACTTGTATGTTTTGGACCATTATGTTGTATAAAAACCCATTTAAAGAGCATTTCTTCTTCTGCATAAGGTAGCATTGTAAAATTTAGTATTTTGACACCTGATCCATAATACCATTCATTCAAAAAATAGATCCTACACCATAGTAGGAGAAACAAATCCAAATCAAAACTCTAAAACCCACTGTGTTTAACGGTTTTTACCGTATATTTTGGATCAAAGCGCTTACCGTCTGGACGCCTAACGTAAATTCGACGCTCTCTAAACCCAAAAATTACAATTTTGTTTTTATCTGGCCACAGAATATTACGCCACTTTGAAGCCGGTCAATCTTTATGATTATTGGCAAACTTCGATCTATTTTTTATGTGCGTTTTTTGGAGAAGAAGTACTTTTCTTGGACTTCTTGCATTCAGTTTTGCTTTTTGGAGTCTCTGGCGGATGATTCTGTTGCTGATTATTAGGTTCAATTCTGAATTAATTTTTCTTGGAGTGATAAAGAGATCTTTTTTAACACACTGAATAACTCTGCTATGATCAAAAATTGAAGTTTTTTTTGCTTCTTATTACATTTTCTATTTTATGTTTAAAAGCATTAGAAATTATTTTTTTCTACTTTGCGTCGTTAACAGAGCCCGATTTGGATGTGTACCAATTCCGCCAAATTCCGTACCAATTCCGTACCAAAATTGTGTGCGGTAACAACTAGAGCTGGGCGATACCTGTTTTTAGGTATCGGGTATCGATACCTGCAAAGTATCAATACTTGCCAAAGTATCGTAAGTATCGAGGTATCGGAGGTATCGGGGGTATCGAGGTATCGGAAAGTATCGAGGTATCGGAGGTATCGTGGTATCGAGGTATCGGAAGTATCGGGTGGCGATAAATAAATATCGCATCAAATAGCTTGTGAATTTGTTTGTTTCCATCAAAATAGCTTGTGTTTCCAACATCCAAAGCACTCTGAATAGGATATTTATTTATAGCCACTCTTTATCAAGGTATCGCAGGTATCGAAGTATCGGAGATATCGGATCGAGGTATCGGAAGTATCGAGGTATCGGAGGTATCGAGGTATCGAGGTATCGGAGGTATTAAGGTATCGGAAGTATCGTGGTATCAAGGTATCGGAAGTATCGGGTGGCGATAAATAAATATCGTATCAAATAGCTTGTGAATTTGTTTGTTTCCATCAAAATAGCTTGTGTTTCCAACATCCAAAGCACTCTGAATAGGATATTTATTTATAGCCACTCTTTATCAAGGTATCGCAGGTATCGAAGTATCGGAGATATCGGAAGTATCGGAGATATCGGGGTATCGAGGTATCGGAAGTATCGAGGTATCGAAGGTATCGAGGTATCGGAGACATCGAGGTATCGGAGGTATCGAGGTATCGGAGGTATCAAAGTATCGGAGGTATCGAGGTATCGGAAGTATTGATACTTCGATACCTGATCGCCATCGGTATCGGTGTACGATACCTGAGCAGGTATCGGTACCTTCTGTAAGTATCGATACTTTTCCCAGCCCTGGTAACAACTAGTGCAATTTACTGTTTTCGGATTGGTAATACGCTGTCGCTGGAATGAAACGTCATTTGACTCGTTTCAGCGTTTATGTCAGCGTAGAGATTATAATAATTTTATTCAAATAAATTTTGTTGCACTTGATGACCAGTATTCCTCACAAAAGTGTTTTTGTATGTGTGTTGCAAGTTATTTATAAAATATTCGAAAGTGGGGCGGAACAAGCGGCGGTGGACATGCGACAAACTTCAGCTTTTGAAGTTAGAACAGCTTTAAAATGAAACTTGAAATTAAAATAAAGTTTGGAGCCTTTATTTTGACGATTTACAACATTCATAGCATTTGATAATTTACAAGTTATTTGCTAGATGAGTGAATAGCACTGCTTGGTCTAAAATAACGATGAAAAGAATCGCTGAGAATCGCAATTAGTGTGGTAATTTAGGAATAATTTTACAAAGTTTTTGGAGATATTTCTTATTGTGTTTATGCCAATTAGAGTATTCAATCAATAACCGATAAGGTAGGTAAAAAAAACATTTGTGAGTTACACAGAATTTTAGACAAATTTGAAAACATTTCAAAGTTCAATGACTTCATTGACACTTTAATGACATTTATTACCAACTATCTCGTATTAACGCAAAAGTCCCCAAAGATTAAATAATTAACTTTTTACATAAAAATCACGTAAAACGCGCAAAGTAGAAAAAATAGCATAAAGAACTTGTTTTTTAAAGTCATTGTGGCACTCATTCTATATAAAAACTTGCGCTCGCGCTTGTTTTATAAACTTGAATTCGTGCCACAAAAGTGACTTTTCAAAACGCGTTCTTTAATATATTATTGCAAAACAGCCCAAAATATTTTTAATAAATTTGTGAGTTTTCCCTTCAGTTCTTAATTTTTTAACCAAACTTTGTGTTTCTTTAGTATAATGTTTCGTAAGTTACATTTTGTTCACAATTTATAAACAGTTTATATAAATAAATATTTCAATTTGACATGAACCAACTAGATTATGAAAGTTTAAACTCGCTGCTATTATTTTGTTCAAGCTATTTTTTGGAAAATTTAAAAGTTATTCACTTCTTTCTAGAACATAGGATGGCAAGGCTGGTATTTACTTTATTATTTAATTAAGTTAGATAGCTTTTTAAAGAAAAAAAAAGTAAAAAAATCGATTCTATTTCTTAGAGAATGCATCTAAGTTAAAACGCTGCTATTATTTTGACCATAACTGTACAGATGCAATAGAATTTAGTGAATTTACCTTTTTAAGATATATTTTTATGGAATGACAGTATTTCAAAATTTCGGGCTGTAGTGACGCCAGGGCTTCTGGAGCCACGGTATTTGCATCTCACTACTTAACAGAGCCGAGTATAAAACTGTATGCATCAGAATGAGATGCATAATGAAGAATAGTTAAATTTGCAGTCTGACGTTGATTGGTTAAAAGGTTGGTGCGGCTACCGTAGTATTCAAGATACCAAATTATTGTTAAAGGTAGCGACATCTATCATTGAGCGGCAAAATTAGATAACGAAAGTAGAAGAGTTCTGTCATAAATAGAAGAAGTGTGGCTTCCAAAACACAGCTGCTGCTGTTTTTGAAAATCAACGTGTTAGAGGCCATCTACATTACCTTTTATTATTTTGATTGCATATAAGTGCATTCAACATGGAGATTTTGATTACAAGAAAATAGAAATTTCTAAATAAGTTATTATTAAACATGTGTATTGTGTTTGGTATTAACTAGAATTTGTAATAAATAAAAATGTCTTCCAAAAGGTAAGTTTTTGAAATTATGTAACCACACATGTTTTTGAGGCTTTATAAAGCTGAAGTTAACCTATTTTTTCTTATTTTTAAAGTTATTAGAAAACCCACATAAAGTGTCTTTTATTTAACTTCTTCTGAAACAGTCTATCTCATTTCATAGAAATGAATGAATCATTGTTTTCCTGTTTTAGTGAATTAAAAAAATTGTCTGAGGAGAGTTTAACTCGTCAGCCTGAGGAGGTTTTTGATATAATATGTAAACTAGGAGAGGGATCTTATGGGAGTGTATATAAAGCACTCCACAAGGAATCTGGTCAAGTATTAGCAATTAAACAAGTACCTGTAGATACTGATCTTCAAGAAATCATCAAAGAAATCTCAATAATGCAACAATGTGACAGTCCTTATGTTGTAAAATATTATGGAAGTTATTTTAAAAATACTGATTTGTGGATTGTTATGGAATACTGTGGAGCAGGATCTGTCTCAGACATCATGAGGCTACGAAAGAAAACCCTCACAGAGGACGAAATTGCAACAATTTTATCAGACACACTCAAAGGCCTAGAATATTTACATTTACGCAGGAAAATCCACAGAGACATCAAAGCTGGAAATATTTTATTAAACTCAGAGGGGCACGCGAAATTAGCCGATTTTGGCGTTGCAGGACAACTCACAGACACCATGGCTAAAAGAAACACTGTGATTGGTAAGTTGTGTCAAATTTTGACACTACGTGACCAAAATAACAACTTCTTTTTTAGGGACACCTTTTTGGATGGCCCCAGAAGTTATACAAGAAATTGGTTATGACTGTGTTGCCGATATTTGGAGTTTAGGAATTACAGCTCTTGAAATGGCTGAGGGGAAGCCTCCGTATGGCGATATTCATCCAATGAGAGCAATATTTATGATCCCTACCAAACCTCCTCCTTCATTTAGGGAACCTGATAAATGGTCACCCGAATTTATAGATTTTGTTAGTGTTTGTCTTGTTAAAAATCCTGAAGAACGCGCTAGTGCCACAGATTTACTCAATCATGAATTTATAGGTTTGTAGAAGTACCGGTGAATTTTGTGGCGTATTTATTAAAAATTGTAGGTAATGCTAAACTCCCTAGTATTTTAAGTCAAATGATTCAAGAAGCACACGAAATTAGAGAAAACCAAAGTTATAGGAATGTATCATCAGCAGCAAATATTGCAGGAGTCAGGCAGAATATCACAGAAGAATCAGTAAGTTTTGAAAGACACCTTTTGTCTTGTCCAAGGGTGTATCCAGGGGCTATTTTTGTTTAATTAGAAATTAAAAAAGAAGAGCAATTTAGGGTACACTCTTGGAAAAGTCTGGGTATAATTCAATGGAACAATTTATAATAGTTTTCGCTTTTCAACTTCGACAAATACTCTTTGTAAAATTTTTATTAGAATTTTGGAACCGACAGTGCCAGTTTTTTCTAATTTTTTATATACAGAGTGAAATAAAATATGAATTTTATTCATATTTTGTAAGTAATTTTTTTTAGGAAAACGCCAACACAGGTTGATTTTATTTTTGTATTGTGCACGTTTTTCACTTATTTCTAAAAAAAATTGTCAAGCGATTTTTTGCTGTGACATAATCGATTTTTTTTAATAGCAACCTCTATTTTTGGTGTTGAAAATCGAAATTACTTTTTTTCTGAGTATAACACTATAACATTTGTAGGGTCTAAAATGAACAATTTAAACAATAATTTAACCAGTTTTAATGTTTTATTGAATTTTTGAAAATAGACGCATTTTTTAACAGAATTACTGGACTGAATGTTCAAATTGACGTCTAATTTTATTTCTGGCAATAATACAACCAATTTTCGAACTCATTCAGCGCATTGTTTACCATTATTTGACTAATTAGGCGGCAGTGATTTGTGATTATTTCTCTTTATTTCTCTAAATCTCTTGTTGTAAATACTTTTGATTTTAAGTAGCCACATAAAGAAAGTCAAATGGATTTAGCCCAAAAAAGACATAATTGCCCGTTTGGGTCGATAGAAATTCTGCACTGGATGAGAAACATCCGCGCTCAACATCCAGAAATGATGAATGTTTGGTGTGGTTTTG
Source organism: Tribolium confusum (assembly GCA_029207805.1). Classification (NCBI taxonomy): domain Eukaryota; kingdom Metazoa; phylum Arthropoda; class Insecta; order Coleoptera; family Tenebrionidae; genus Tribolium; species Tribolium confusum. Next base: position 9,256,454 of record JALGAY010000010.1, on the reverse strand, counting down.
TCAGATCATATTTTAAGACCGTATTTTTTGACGTCTCAAGTCTCATTGACTGGACAAGTTCATTTGGATATCTTTTGCGACAAGTTAGTACCAGTATTAGCAGAACTTTTTCCCAATAAGGACAATCCAGACATACCCAGCTAATGCATGATTTTAACAAAACGTTGCACCTCCACATTACGCTCGTAGTGTCAGAGATTATTTAGGTGATGTTTTGAGGGGACTACTTAAAATCAAAAGTATTTACAACAAAATCAAGGATTTAAGAGAAAGAATTACAAATCAGTAATTAGTCCGCTTAATTAACCGCTTAATTAGTCAAAAAATAAGAAATAATGTGCTAACGGAATTCGAAAATTAGTTGTATTATTACCAAGAAACGGAAAGACGTCAATTTGAACATTTAGTTCTGTAATTCTGTTGAAAATTGCGTTTATTTTGGAGTATTTAATAAATTTTCTTTTTTTTTCATTAATTTTTTTCATTTTAAACCCTAAAAATGTTACACTGTTACACTCAGAAAAAAAAGTTGTTTCAATTTTTAACACCAAAAATTGGGGTTGCCATTTTAAAAAAAATTGGTTACGTCACAGCAAAATACAGGTTAGAAGAAATTAAATATAAGTTAAAAACGCGCGCAATAAAAAAATAAAATTGACATCTTGGCGTTTTTCTAAAAAACATTAACTTAGAAAATATGAATTTTATTTCATACTTTTATGATGTCACTTTTTTTGTAATAATTGGCGCCTTTGGCTCCCAATTGTCCCAAAATTTTATGTTTTTTTGGGTCGTTATGTAAAGAAAAATCTAGTAGAGTATAGAAGGGGTAATTTGAAATAGTTTTCGCTTGTGGTCCATAAATGTATATTTTACGATTTTTTTAAGAATTCTGGAGCCGAAGATGACCACCTTTTTTATAAACAATACAAAAACATTATTTTAATCACTAATATGTGTCGCCTTTTGCTTCCGAATCGTATTAATAATTTTATGGTTCTTTGAGGTGGATGTAGAGAAAAGTGTGAAGGACAATTTACAAAAATTCTATCCCAAAAATGTATATTTTAAGATTTTTTGTTTAGTTTTTACTTTTTTTATAAACATTGCAGAAACATTTATTTTTGTAATTATCGGATATAATAAAGTCCTAAAAAAAGGTTACTCCTTATAGGAACATTGTGCCCCTCCCTTGAAAACAATCCAAAGGTTTGTTGATCTTATCACTCTGTGATATTTTTAGGACGATGAAGTAGTAGCTTTAGGAAATCAAACAATTCTTCCTTGTACAGATGACGGTACTTTAGTGCCGGGCAAAGGTGGTACTTTACTGCCTGTATCACAAAGTGGTACGTTAGTAGAGCTTGGTACAATGGTAATCAACAATGATGTTGATGAACAAACCATGAAAAGTAAGTTGGTTGCTCTGTAAGGGCAATGTGTTAAATCAAAATTAATTATTTTAGGGCATGATACGGGGTCGAGTCAGGGTGGCAAGAAGTACCGTCCGTTGTTTTTGGAGCATTTTGACAAAAAGGAAGCTGAAGTAAAGGTAAAAACCCTTAATAAGTTGATAATTATGTTTTGTTGTATTGGTTAGGGTAATGGTGTTGTGACTCCTACGACTCTGGATGGTCCAGAAATCGTTCCGGATGAACAACGTTTTCAAAGTCATTTTCATGTACAGTTAAACCAAGTGCCGTCGCCTCAACAGGCACAACCCCAGGAACAAAAAGCACAATTTCATAGGCCTTTTTCAGATGGTGACTTTGAATTTGTAGGTTTGAATATGTTGAAGATTTCGTGTTAAATGTGTGTTTCTAGTTAAAAAATTTGAGTTTCGAGCAGTTGCAACAAAAAATGGCCAAATTAGATTTAGATATGGAGAGAGAAATAGACGATCTTCGTAGAAGGTATCAGATTAAAAGACAACCAATTTTGGATGCAATGGACACGAAACGTAAGCGACAACAGAACTTTTGAGTCAGGTTTATTGTTGCAATGAAATATGGTGCTCAAAAAGTTAGGTTTTATTATATACTTGCCATTTAGTTTATCTTTGTTATGCTTTTTGAGCCGAGTATTCTTAGGTCAAGGATAAGGAAACAAAAAGTGTTCCTACTTACTGTACTTAATCATTTGCAAACAGTTCATCTCAAAAAAATTGGGGTACCTACACTTGACTTCTTTTAATATATTCCCTATTTTTGTGCAGTGATTTTTTTGCCATACAGATTGCACCAATTTTAACTATTATTTAATCTTATTTTAATCAAATTCACGACATGTTTGAGCTTTTTATCAGTGTTATTTTTGTACAGTCATTTTAACGTTGTGTAACTCTAGGTTATAACTTGTACGATAAGTACGCTTGCTGTGCCTTTAGTAGATACCTAGGATTAAGTACGAGTGTAATCATATTTTTTGATCAAATAAAATTCGTAACTAACCATTTTTTAAATTAAATCTATTGTAGAAAACAAAAAATTGTAGAAGAATACCGATGGGCGGAGCTAAACTCAATCATGGAAACAGTTCTACTCATAATTTATTTTTTATTGTTACGCCACTGCCTATATTCACATCTACAGGCTCCGCCCATCAATGTTCTTCTCAGATTTTCTGTCAAAAAAACAATCATAGGGTCCTCAATAATACCAAATAATATTTACAATTATAATCTAATACATTTAATTTCACAATAAAATATTAGGCCAAACTACATGACATTTTTTTTAGTAGAGAACCATTTGTCAAATTTAAAAAACAAGTGAAGGTCGAAATTTAAAGGCATAATAATCGACAAGTGACGTGATACTTTTTTTGTGTTACAAAATAATAAAACGTAAACATTAATAACAAAATTTAGTTTTTATTAAAAAAAAGACAAATTTTATGAAATAGTGTTAAATGTCATTTTTATCGTTCTTGAAATTTAAGATTATAACTCGTTTGTGGAAATTGATTTTTTGGGACTAAAGGGACAATAAAACAATTTTGTTTACCGCAACGTTTCGACCGTATATTCAGTCATCCTCAGGCGGAAACAATCTGCTGTCGTGCTTGAGGCATGGTCACTAGTGAAAAAAAATCAAATAGTGCTAAATATGATATTCTGTTGAGTAAAGTTTATTTCTAAAGCTGATAAAAAAATTCCTAATTTATACAAAATCTTTTTTTATTGTAGATTTTTTTTTGTTACGTGTAACATCAATGCTTGTTTTTCCATCTCATAACATAACGTCACAAGCTCTGTTCAAAGTCTTCTCAAATAAAATTTATTTTTGTTATAAAATCTAAGAGATTGAGAGGTTTTTGTGTGATTGTTGTTATTCTCCCATCTCTAACTTGAAGGCTTTTCTCCAGTGGCGTAACTAGAAATCAGCGGGCCAGTTTTGGCCCTCCTTATACAGAGCCTTTAAGATTTTGATTTTTTAAGATCCAAAAAAATATTGAACAACAGCGAAGTTTAATGACAGGCAAAATGACAGGACATAAACAATCTCACAACATATGAGATGGGACAGAATATGTCGATATGACGTCACGTCAACGCTTTTCACACTTTGGTCTCTAATACATATTTCCAAAACGGCAAATCGCACGTTCTCTAATATACCTATATATTCCCCTTTTAATATACTCCATTATTTTTTTAATAAGTATTGAAAAAAGGGGGTGAAATTTCAACTGGACACCCGGTATATTTATAATTTTGCCAACACCACAATTTCTAATTTTAAAATTATGCCACTGCCTATTGTTACACCTTTAACATGACATAAACAAGCTCCGCCCACAAGTATCTTTCTCAGCTTCTACAAAAAAAAGAATTATAGAACGTTCAAAACATTGGGCTGATTTAGTGTCATTTCTCTAATAACAGAAAGGTATAAAATTCTTACTTATATAAATTATTTTTCTTATTCAAAACAGAGAAATTATATACAGATTTCAAAGAAAAAGTATGCTTGAAAACTTTTTTCTGTAAAATTACGCCACTGGATATTTTTCCCATCTCTAACTGATGGTAAGTAAACCCCACCTACTTATTCCTTTCCCGAAGTTAATGAGATATCAATGTGGTAAAAAATACGACAGCAGTGTGGTTTAAATTAAAAAAAAAACAGAAACGTAATTATGCAAAACTTAATTTTGAAATATATTTTTTTTGGTTACGTGCTACGAACCGCTTACTCTCCCACCTCTAAGTGACGTATGCAAGCTCCACCCACAGGTATTCTTCTCAGACTTCCTGTTGAATAAAGGGCTTTTAATCAAAAACCAAGTAATATTTCCAATATATATTTACAATTATAATCTAATACAATTAATTTCACAATAAAACATTAGGCCAAGCAAGTGACATTTTTTTAAAAAGACCAATTCTCAAATAGCAAAAATAAAAGCTAATGTGACATGAAATTCAAACTGAAAATTTTTTAGGCAATAAAAACCCCGAAAAGTTGTAATACTGCTATTTTTTAAGATTCGTCCTCATTTGCTTGAATTTTTCAGGAAATCAGTCCTATTTAGTTGTTTGGCCTAAAAATACATGATCAATCTCAGAGTACAGAAGGCTTATTTAAGCAAGTTTTTCAAAAAAAAAAAAAATGTTAGTAGCCACAAACTTTGATAATTGTATTGCATTGAGTATTGCTTTCAAAACTACGTAAAAATTTTTGCAGCTAATAACATTGTACAATATTAAGTGCCAATTTTTTTTCTAGCACCCTGTAAGCTGAAATTTCAAAATGGTGGGTTTAATCACAGCTCTTTTTGTTACTGTACCAAAAATATGAATGATAAAAATTTTGATGATACAATAAGCACTTAGTCTAAACTACAGTAAATGTGAAAGGCACTGTTATATAAATGTTAGTGTAAAATAATGTTTTAGAAATTGTAAAACTAAGACTACTTGTAACAATTGTCAAATATAATATATACATATACAATTACCAATTAAAGGCACAAAATGGAGGGATTAGTTTAGTGTGAGCATCATGTATTATTTTTGAATGCAACAAGTCTGGTCCTGGAAGGAGCAGGGGTGCATAAATACAGTTAACAAGTAAAATTAACTAGGAATACATTTAAGTATTCCTATTAATTAAAAATATGGGGTGTTATTTTAAATTTGGCGTAGTTATCGACGACCAACGAGGCCAAATTTAAAAAACACGTTTTAATCTGAAAACATTCAATTTGAAACACGACATTATCACAACGTTAGATTTGGAACAGAGGTTAAAATTCATACATGACATAAATTAAATTGTTAAATAATTAACTCTAAAACACAACAATAAATAAATATGTAATTGAATTTTGATTTTCAGTACTTTCTATTTGAATTGATATTTTCTCAAAAATACTTTGACAAAATATCAGATTACTGCACCATTACTACTTTCTAACTTAAAAATACGAACTATAAAATACATATTGTATGAAAAACATACCCAACATTGATTTGAGAATTACAAATGCAATAAATGTAAAATAATGTACTTTAAAAATATATTTTGATTATTATTGCCATTTAAAGCGTATTCAAATGGTATATATTATATATATTGCAAAAAAATTAGTTATAAACCATATTATAGGTGACAGTCTTTCAACCATTCCAACTGTCTAACTCTGTCTTAAAAAAACATCGGTAAATTTCTATAAATATAAAACATTTTCAGAACTTTTCCACTGACAGATGCTGAGCTGAAATAGGGCTACTTAAGTAGGCACTTTATTACAACCAAATGAGCACATTATCAGGCTTTGTTGTCGGTGTGTTTATTAATGATTGTACGTCATCGTCTAAAATGACAGTTGGGAATTCTTCCCCCAAATCAGTCGGAAATTCTTCCCCCAATTGAAGCGAAGGCACTAAATCTTCTGTACAGTCAAAGAAGTCCTCAGGCGTATGAGGCATCGAATATGTCGTACCCAAACCTGAAAAAGTCAACAACCCTTAAAAGGGGAAATCGCGTGACACGAAAAATATTGATCCAAGAAACAAAACTCAAGAAATATTTCTGTCTGATATTCAATTAAGAGCCAAGTTACAATTTATTTTGGACAACTTCTCTGTTGGCAACAAAATAATTGTTGATAAATAAATCTCTTTTAGGCGGAAAAGGTAATAACGATTTGTTTTATAGTATATTAAAGACTGAATTTAAAACATTTTTTTTAAATCGATAAATCACACCAAACATTTTTTTTTTTTGAATAAGTCTTAAGTTTTACTTGAGAATGATAACATCGTTATCGAAACGCACGTCGTGTGCAAAAAAAGTGTTTGGTATGATTGGGTGCATTTTTCGATTTATTGGACACGCTAAGAAGATCCAGGAAGAAGTTTTTTTAGGCAGTTTTTATAATTTGACATTTTTATCTATTTTTTTATGTAAAAAAATAAATAAATAAAATTTAGCGTATTCTAATAGGTCTATTAAAGCATTAGAGCTCGATACCAAGACTTTGAACCCCGAGATGACACTTATACCGGGTGAGTATGCTAAAAGTGTTTCTTAACTTTTCTCAAAAACTAGTTATCACATCAACTTCAAAGTTTGGCATTAAAAACATTGTTATTTGCACTACACAGGTGAATTTTTTCAGATTTTTTCTAATATTCCTTATAATTAATATTAATTAATTTGTTCAAAAAAATTTAAATATTTCCAATTTTGTATTTGTTAATGTCTGTGACTTATCGGTCCTCCTATTATAACAGTTAGGAGCCACCACTGAAGCGATACATTTCAAACTTAAATAAGCCATATTTTTTCTGAGAGGGTAGGTGAGATTTTGGTGGGACCAAGACACTAGGGGTAGATATTGTCGAGTTACGGCAGGTTCAGCTTGGCAATGCTGCACCAAAACGAATCAAATAAATGTTATTATTTTTTGGAGTTATCTACATTTTTTTTAAATATTTTTTGCACAAAATAATACTTTAGCATCTTTTCTTTTAGAATAATGTTACAAATTGGAAATATTTAGATTTTTCGAAGATTAATTAGAAGGAATATTAGAAAAATTCACCTCTGTGTAGTGCAAAAAACAAAGTTTTTAATGCTAAACTTTGAAATTGATGTGATAACTAGTTTTTGAGAAAAGTTAAGAAACACTTTTAGAAGACTCACCCGGTATACGTATTTTTGAGAAAATAAATATTGCTAAATCTTACATTTTGGACCGTTTTTCAAACTATCTTTTATTTATCTTTCGTTACACTTTTTACACTTTAAGGAATTAATAAAATAACCGTAAGAAAGTGTTGCCTTTCGTACTTGATTTGATTTTAATAGACTTAAATGCTATCGGATTTACGCAACACGCTTATTGTGAGTCTCAAAGATGCAAATTATAAAAAATAGATTATATTTCTATTCAGATATTTTGGTTATTACTTCAAAAATAAAGATTAATTTGGTTCCATAACAGCCATTAAAATAATATTTTTCTGTGTTTTTACCACAGAAAACAATTGTTTTTTTTTGGTGACACAGTAATTACCTAATCTTAAGTTTTATTTGTTTTGAAATGAAATAATCCAAAAAAAATGTAAATAAGAAAACAAATGAAGTAGTCGCGGTTGTAATTCAATCCTCATAACAAGTTGTATAATTTTTTGTTTTCATAATGTAACAATAAAGGTAGAACAAGTGCGTAATTAGGAAAAGGAAAATTTTATTATTTGAGATAATAATAAAGATTAGGAGAAATTTACACGTGTATTTCCCCCTGGGAAAAGTTTAACTCTCTGAGGTTGGCATGACTCATATGGAATTTCAACCCCATTAATTTAAATTTTTAAACATTGATTTCTACTCGAAAGTATAAATTAAAACCGTAAAAGCAAGTTTTTATTTTGGAAACACTCCCATGTTTGGCCAATTTTCAAATGAAATGAAAAAATGAATTTCCCCTAAATTTTTAAATCTCAAAATTTGAAACATTTCTAGTGCTACATTAAGAATATTATTTTGGAGTATCGAGTTATTTTTTACGGTCATTTGACATGAATAATTGCAAATAATTAAAACATAAAAACTTTTTTGAGAAACCCTTACAACCCAGTTATAGTGACACGCTCCAAAAATTAATTTTCCCTAATTTTTTGCCGAAATTTGAATGAAAGCGAAACTGGAGCAAATCTTGTGCTACAAATAAAAAAAATAAAAGAGTAAAACTTCTTGATAACTCGTACTACTTTTGGTAGCAACTCGTGGTTCGAGTTATCGAAGTTCCACTGTAGTAAAGTAATACGTTTCGAAAGTGGTTTTTACGATAGGATTTCATTGTGTTAAAGTTAATAATACCGACAAAGAGAAGGCAATAAAACTATAAATCGAACTTCTTCTCGGTCTTTCTCTAAACTGAATCCGATCCTGAACTCAACCACTTGAATTTTAGTTACAATAGGTCCCAGAGACCTTCTTAATCGCATCACAATACTCGTCAAAATTATAACTGCAATGCCACAGAAACTACAAAAATCACTTTGCTCTTTTGACACAATGATAAATTTACTTTAAAAAATTGAGAAAGACTCAGTTATAAATAAAAACGTATAAACAATCTTTATTTTGCAATCTATTCCACCGTAGAGTGACCAACCTAAAAATGCAGTTCTCCCATATTTGTTTTTTTTTAATATCAAGTGACAATTTTGACATGAACTTTGTAAAAAAAAAAAACAAACTGAGGTGTAAACAAGTCAGTTTTATTGTGATACCAAGTTTAAATTGTAGTAAAATGCAATGTAATTTTGTAAATAAAAACTCTAAAGTTATTGTTTATTTTGGAGTGTACTGTCATTAACAATATTCAAAAATGAATTTCCCCTAAATTTGTTTAAATACCGGGTCCCGAGTATTACCCCACTTCCAAAATGGCACTTGCTATTCGAACAATTTTTTTTAAAAAACGTCCATATTTGAAGTCATTTTATTGAATAGGTAACTTTTGGATGTTATTGGATAATATAAGGATAATTTGCATAATTTTTTGATCACCAATGCATTTTACTATGAACGTGTGTTATTACATTTTTTTAAATAATTTTAGCTTTCTTTAGATTTTAATAATAAAGCTTTTTTCCTGGTGGGTTTATGATAGAATGGTAAATTTTGTCAAGAAAAGAAAATTGAGTCGTTTGCGGTCTGTCAGGTAGCTTAGAGGGTAGCGTTTGTGTTAGGGAATGATGACACCCCCTAGCCTTTCAATTTATAATATAAAATCCGATTTTATTCAAAAACTAATGATTTAAAATAATTAGATACAATTGAAGAGAGACACTTGTCAAAGTCCACTCTATTTTTTTTCGATAAAAAATAAGTCTAAAAAAAGGGGGACAATAGGTAAAATACAACATTGGTGGCGACCAATAAACGATTAATATTTTACCTTTTTTTAAATACTTAATGGCTCAAGTTTTACCATTATCCACCTTTTTACTTTTTCTTTACGAAAAAAAATTAATAAATAAAAGAGTGTACTTGGCAAAGGTTGAATTCAATTGTACCTAATTAATTTTTTTAATATCATTTTATTTGTGGCTGTAAATTAAAAAAAAACAAGCAAAAATTAATTAAAAATCAATACGTAATTTTTTTTTTAATAATTAGTTTTAGAATAAAATAGGGTTCTACATTACAAACGGAGATTGGCGCGGGGGGTCATAAATTCTTAACACAAAAGCTACCTTCTAAGGTACTTAAATCGCACAACAGACAGACCGCAAACGATACAACTTTATTTTATTTACAAAATTTACAATTCTGTCAAAAACCCATCAGAAAAAAAGGATTTAATATCAAAATTAGAATTTTAAGAAAACAAAAAAACACGTCCAAACAGTTTGGTGAGCATAAATTTATTACTTATTATTAAGGTCCGGACTTTAGGCATTTTTAAGCGATTAAACTTGAAATAGGCACTAATGGGCTAATTTCAAGTTGAGATACTACCGGTAGCATCACAAATTTTAATACTTTTCCGTCGCAATAACCAATCACAATCCCGATTTTTTTAAATTTTCTATGGAAACGTAGATACTACCGGTATTATCTCAACTTGAAATTAGCCAATTAATGTCCATTTTAAGAAATTCTAAATACGACTGAAATTACTCTAATTAATGTAAGGAACTTAGGTATACAAGAAATAGTCCATTTTGTCTATAATCCGGACGCTACTTTACTATTCATTACTAAATAAAATCCAAAAACTGTCTAATTAATAAAATTATTTTTCTGTTCGTTGACGTATGAAGGTTATTAATGCACTCCAACTCATTCAAAGGAGTTGGTTAAACACCCCTATTAACGACCTGTTAATACTAACCATACAAACCAAATTTTGACATTTATAAACTGTCATAATCATAAAAATAAATATAAAAACGGTATGTTTGAAGATTCATTGGCTCTTTCTCGTATCTCTGGTGGAATGAGATTTAAAATTTCTTCTATATTTTTAACAATAACACCACTGTCAAATAATAATGACAGCACTATGAAACTGATTAATATTAATGACAACTGAAAAATTTGTTTGGGTGTTTTGTAGCTAGGTAACAGAAAACAATCTAGATGTGTTAGTAGAGAAAGGCAAGTTGAAAAATTTTAAAATAAAGTTTTTCAATTTTATTGTGATAGAAGCAACAGAAAAACATTGTAATCAACGCTTTTGTTAATGTGGGATTAATAATCTCAACTTTTATTAACGCGTTCGCTTCCCTTACGCGTTAAAATGTCTCGATTATTAATCGCCTTCATTAACAAACTTCTTGGTTAAATAACTATTAAATTTGGAGACGATGGACTTCTACAATAATTAATTATACAGATATCCGAAAATTGGGGAACCAAATTGTTCTTACGTTACCAACTAAGGCCCAAAGGACACGAGATAAATGTTTTAACAATTTGATATTTGTAATAATAGGCTAAAATGTCAAGTTTATAGTTATGTTGTCAGATGATTTTTAAAACTGTCCTAGATTAAATGTTGTAATGGCATCACTCAAGAGATTTAATTAAACAAAACAAAGTGCAAAGACTTTATAGTAAAAATTTCTTTTAGAAGTGAAATAAAAGTAACTAAAAATGTGTGTTTGGGAACTTACAAAAGAGCTGGAATTTTTATTAAATTTTCTGGGACGCCTGTATGTGAAGTTATCAGTTTTTTTTTTCAAATAGAATGTGCCATTTTGTAAAAAAATATTTTGTTAAATAGTATAATTTACAAAATGTAGAATATCTACTTAGGTTACCCTTCAGAAAAGAAAATTCCTTAGAATGATAAAAAGTTAAATAAAAATTTAGATGAAAGTAAAACGGTAAAGTTTTTGTTTCTTTATCAATAATAAATTAGCATTAAATGCGATATAATTATAAATGTGTGTTTGCGTAAGTTTCTGGTTTTCGTCTTACCTAAACCGCTGTCTGCCGATTCTTGTCTCGAGTGGTCGTTCAGAAATGGATCTAGTGCTAAGTCGTTCGAACTACCTCTCATCATAAGTTCCTGTTGCATTCGAATTTCTTGTTGTCGTAATTTAAGTCTGTCACGTTCGAACTGCAACAGTTGTAGTCGAAACTGTTGCTGTTTAGCCGGAGACGATTGAGACAAAGAACCACTTTGCCACGACTGTCCAGTAACGGAGTTAGTACCAGGAGATCTCTGTTGTAAATGTGTAGCTGCAAATAAAAGAAACCGCTCGAAAAATCCTGTATGTAACTCGCGCTACTTAACTTACGAATTCGAGGGTCAAACCACGAAGTAGTACGTGTTTGATGATTTATGAAATATATTTCTCCCTCAGGAGTTTGTGCCTGCTCCCAACCTTCAGGCAAAGGGCCTAAATCTACGTCTGTATTCACTTTGGCAGCTAAAAAATTCGCCCATATTTAATCACCGGACTTTGCAGGACCAGGCTTACATTACTAGTGCACTTCACAATTTCGATATAACTAACTCAACTGTTTTAATTCTGAAGTGCACCTTTTTATCATCAAATTGTACCAAAGTTTGACAAAAATAATAATACTTACGAGTCGTTGAATTTGACGCTTGTGCCTGTGAGACCTGATGCGAACTCAAAAGTTGTTCCGCACTTTGGTGTTGTTGGGCTGCGGCCTGGGCAGCTAACGATTTTCGGGGGTCCTCCCATGTCGTCGTCCGCGTTATATGGCTAAAATCAAAAAATCTAACTCAAAACCGCGATGACGAAATTTGCGGGGATTGGGGTTGTTAGCCTCAACTTTGTGGTCACAATATCTTTAATGCGTCATTAATCGTTTCAAAAAACCCAATATTACCATACTTTATGGGACCTCCATATCTCCCAAACAAAACAACAAAAATATATTCAATAACAATAAATTCAAATACCGTGTGTTCATTAAAGAACGACTTTTGCGCTGCTACAGTTCAGGTGAACTTGTTGATTTACATATAATTTTTCAAAAGTTTGGTTACAAAGGTTTTTTTTACATAAAATGTAAAGCATAAAGCACACACTTCCTTGAGGATGGAAGATATAGTTATATTGGCTCTTCTTGCACCATTTTATCTAGTTTTTTTGAATAACAATTCCGTTTTGTAACACTTCAAATAAAAGGTAATATAGTAAAGAATCCATTGAAGTAATCAGAACTAAATTGGTTCAAGATTCCTTAAAAAAAAAGTTTTAGAATAGCGTAATGAACTTACAGATCTCAAAACTTATTTAGTCAGAGTTCACAAAATTGTGTTAATCAAATAGAAATAAAATACTCTTTATAACTAATTTTGTTTAATATACAATTTTTAACGTATTTTTAACCGATAGAGGCTCCTTTTTTTGAAGTAATCAGAGTTTAATCTCTTATCAATTTTGATTGACGTTTATGCAAACGCATAGTGTGATATGTACGAGTAGCATTCTATATAAAAAACGTTTCAAAAAATGCAAACATTAGTTTTGAATGTTTGATAAATTCATTCATATACTTGTCAAAGTAAATTCTCATAAAATACAGGGTGTTTCACGAGTGATAGTGAGCCTGCAAAACTGAAAATGCAACCAGCAATACAATTTCAAAAGTAACGTAGTTATTGTTTTTTGTTTACAAATACATTAAATAAAAAATCATTTAATCTTTTGGTTAACTGAAGACAAACTAATGCCACTTGCTTGTGAAATCATTCTTTGACTTACATGTGAACAGGACCAGTATCTGTTCTTGCTTTTGGTTTTTTCAAAGGTGGTCAATTTTTCCTTAAGGTAGTTTCAAGTCGTTCGAATATGGTGTCAGCAAGAGTTCTTTTCTACCCGGAAAACGTTGTCTGTACAAACTCATCGCGGCAGAGACATTTTTTCCCATATATCATCATCATGTCGGTTTTTTCATCGTTTGAATACATTTTATTAAGTTGAATACAATAATTAAGTTTCCACTGTATGATGATTTAAAAATCTTTAATTACCTGTGTGTTTCACCTTTTTTAAAACTGCCCCAGCAGTTTATCATCGCAAACTTATTTAACAAATTCTGTTGAAGCTACGTTTTTTATTAAGAAACACTTATTACCTAACACTAATTCTGTCTACTTTCTGCAAATTCTAAAATAACATTTCACCAAAAAGCTTTTTCTTGAGAAGAATGAACCAAGAACACTTGGTGTTAAAATTTAAACCAGAAAATAACTTCGACAGAATTTTATTAGAGTGGTTGAACGGGAAAAAGAATAAAGAACGAATGAGCAATTCTTGGCGAAAAAAATAAAATAAAAAATAACATTTCATGTTTAACAAGTCATAATTTTATTAAGAAGAGCTATTATTTAAAAAAACGGCGTCCATTTTCTACCATTTTTGAAATAATATTTCATGAAAAAATGCTTTTGTTTAGAAGACTTCCTTGCTTGATGTTAAAATTTAAACAAGAAAATAGTAAGCTCTACTGCAAACTATCTCACAAAGCTTAAGTTTCTTGCGTGCAATGTGCAGATGACCCACCTTGTTAAAACTGCGTTTTGACGACATTCGGAAGTTAAAAACTTATAAGTAATTTTATTATGAAAAATCTAAAAAAAAATAAAAAAACACATTCTCCATTTCTGAAATAACATTTCACCAAAAAAGCCTATTGTTTAGAAGAGCATACCATAAAACAAATGACCAAAAATACTTAATGTTAAAATTTAAACCAGAAAATAACTTTGACAGAACATTATTAGAGCAGTTGAGCGGGAAAAAAGATGAATGAATGAGTAATACTTGGCGAAAAAAAACATGGCTTAGGCAATCAACAATTTATCAATTGCACATCCCCTTACAAAAACAAATAACATTTCAGTTTGTAATAACAAGTCATAATTTTGTTAACAAGAGCTTATTATCTTAAAAAAGAACGTCCACTTTATGCCATTTCCGAAATAACATTTCACCAAAAAGACCTTTTATTTGGTGTTAAAAGCTAAACAAGAAAATAGTAATTTCAACAAAATTTTGTTGACGTTTATTAGAATGGTTGAGCGGAAAAAAGGATGAAAGGGGCGACCAATAATTAATGTTTATGTGGAAAAGTGGTTTGTGCAACCAACTATTTAATTTGTCAATTGCCCTTGTAATTGTTATTACACCTGTTCAATAGAACTAAATTTAACAGAAAATTGCTGATACAACTTCCAATACTTCCATCACGGAAGAACAACAACAATTTTATTAAATGGTCATTTCTGACGATAATGAATTCTTGAAAAAGTGAAACAATAATTGAAACAACAGAGACCCCGCTTTAACCGTTGAGTTAAATAAACATAAAATTTTGATTGATTCGTTTTCTCTTCGCGTTGGGTCCAGAAGTCGAAGTCAATCCATTAACTCCAATCAAATACCTTCCAGATTTTTCTGAACCATCAGAATCTTGGGGGAAAAGTGGCAGCAAACAAAAAAAAGTCCAAAATTTAATATAAAAATTCCATCACTAATTCTGATAAAACTTGCAAAAACTGTAACTTGTCAAAAACCTTGTTTCAATCATCCCCCTTGCAGCTTGTCATCGCAAAGTTAGTTAATAAATTGTGTTAACACTGCATTTTGATGACATTCGGAAGCTAAAAACTTAGTACAAGTAAGTTTATTACGAAAAGTTTATTACATCTATCTCAAAAACTAATAACATTTCACCAAAAAAGGCTTTTGTTCATGAAAGTGCACCATAAAACAAATAAGCAAAAACAATTGATGTTAAAATTTACACAAAAAGTAATAACTTCTATAGAATTTTGTCTCCGTTTATTGAAATGGTTGAGCAAGAAAAAAGATAGAGGACGAGAAATCCTTGTTTATGTAAAAAAAAAATTTTATACCGGGTGTCCCAAGTATTACTCCCTAAACGATATTTCTATTTGAACAAGAATTTTGAAAATATCACACATAATTACCTATTGTAGAAATTCATCATTTTCGAATTTGAAATCATTTATTGAATAGGAAGTTTTTTGTATTTTATTCAATAAGTAATCAATTAATTTGAATAATTTTTTAACCACCAATGTATTTTGGTATGCTACACATGACCCTGTCATTACATTATTTTAAATATTTTTAGTTTTTTTAAAAATTATAATTCTAATATTAAACCTTTTTTTCTCATGGTTATTTATAACAAAGTCTTAAATTTGGTGAAGAAAAGAAAGTTTGTCTATTCTGTCTGTTCTGTGATTTAGATACCCTTTTGTGTTAGGGTTTTACGACTGACAGACGCCAATCCTAGTTTATAATGAAAAACCGGTTTTTTTTTTCAAAAACTAATTATTTAAAACAAAATAGAATTGTAAAAAATCTGAAAAAATTCTTGTAAAAATTGAAATATCATAATTTTCGCGAAATCACTTTTTTTTATTTACAACGGCAAATAAAAAGATATGATAAAAATAATTAGGTACTATTGAAGTAGACCCTCGTCAAAGTATAATCTATTTTTTAATTTTTTACCCCCGATAAAAAGTAAGGTAAAAAAGGGGGTGGAGGTAAAACTTGGGACACTCGATACAACCAACCGTTTGTCAATTATTGCCCTTGTAATTTTTATGACAACTGTTACAACAGAACTAAATTCAAAAGAAACTTGTTGGAACTACAATTTTTATTTTTATGAGGGAAGAGAAGAAAACAGTTTTTTTTAGTGGTCATTTCTTATGACGATAAGAGCAATTCTGTGTTGAATGCGTTGATATTTGAAATTTGAATGCGTTGAAACCGCTTGTAAAAAATTATCCTTTTTAATATGAGAATATGTCGTTTCAAAATTAATTAACATTTCACGTCAATAAATAAATGAACAAATGTATTAAGGAGATTTAGAAAAATGTTTGGCAATTCCATAGCACTCTAGAAGTCGATTTTTAATTTTAAAAACAACATCTACATTGTCTATTCCGAAATAACATTTCACCAGAACAGCCTTTCGTTCCGAAGAGCGTGCCATGATAAAAAAAAATCGCCAATAACTAGTGTCCAACCAAAACAAAAAAAAATTAACCGAAATTTTATTAGTCATATTAAAATTTCTATTGTATGCTGAAATCTACATAATTAGTGTATTTTTTTAAACATATACAGACAGTTAATACGTGTTAACCGAAATAATAAAAAAAAACAATTGAACATAAACAAAAATAATGAACATGTTAAAGAATTCTGTGATGCAAACTTTGAAATTATTAAAAAAATGTGCTTTGGTATGAAAATGCGACATTTTGAAATCGATTGACGTTTCATGTTGATAAGTGGATGGATAAATTTATCAAAAACATTTAAAAAAATATTTGGCGGTTCCACAGCACTCTAGCGGTCGATCTTTCATAAAGTCTGTGTTATACCGTTTCTGTGACTTAATTTTTTTACACCAAGGCGAAGAGATTTTTTTTTTTTAACTGAATGAAAATAGTTAATTAAAAGTCAAATATTTTAATGGTTTATGAGACTTTTTATTTTTTCGTAGCTAGTCCTAGAGTACAATTTTTATTTACCTAAATGATAACAATCTTTATTTATAAAGTAACTGGAAGATACGCCTACAATTTGTTGTTGAGCAAGTTGAGATAAACTCGAGTGTACCACACAAAAAATAGAAAAAAATTCTGTATGTGATACACGTTCTTACCGTTAAATTTCAATTTCCATAAATGGACTGCTCTAATTTTAAAAAATTTTTGAATTTTAACTACTTTAGAATGGCTTTTAAATGTAAAAGAAAGTTGTGATTATATCTTAATTATTATTATATTAATAAGTTAATTATATCTTAATTGATTCAATAAAACGTAATAATTTTCAATTTATTTTGATCACAATAAAAAGTGGATAATCTATTGTTAAAACAATGATATGATCCGTATTTTTTTAACTGATAAACTCAAAAATAAACACTTTATCTATTTTCAAGGAAAGATTAAACAATTTGTAAATATGAAATCTTAACAAAGGTAGTAAATCTCAAATAAAAAACAAATATTCGACGTCATAAACGAAAAACGTTTTATCCCTTTAATCTTGAGAAAACTTAGTGATATCAAAATTACGCAAGAAATTTTTTTTACAAAGTCTGATTTACGCAGTATTTTTGGCTGTCACTAACAAGCGATTGAAAGGTAGGCGCGGCGCTAAAATTAATTATTATGAACACAAAACCTTGTCAAATGCCTATTTTTGGCGATCGAAAAAATAAGAGCAATTTTAAATACTACTAATAAAAAAAAACTGATACTGCTTTATAAAAAAATAGTGCTCATTATAAGGTTGGCAACTCCAACAAACAATTCTTGTTAGACAGTTGCCAATTCGACGATTTCAAAAATAACTCAAAATCGCAAAATTGGAATATATTTAATCAAACACGATAAATTAATGGTAAACTGATGAGATTCCAAACATCGAAATAAGAACAACCTAATCAAAGTAGACTCTACCATCTACTTGTTATCGATATTTTTTTAAACACAAAGTTATCGAAATTGTCTCTTTTTCGGATTGTGAAAGGACATATTCACCGGAAATTCACTTAAATAGATTCAACATCAACTGATAAAACTTTAGCAACTAGTAAAATAAATAGTAGGCTGAAAAATTCATAGTAGGTTGTCAACTAGGAGAGCTGGTCAATATTCATTTTAGTTAATTGATTATTATTATTATCAATAATTCGTATTAGTAGATTATTTTGATTAATGGACTTTGTAGTTTTCGATTTTAATTTATTTATCTGTTTGATTGCGTTTATCGATTATTTTAACAATTCTTATAAATTACAAAAAAGTGTAAACAAGTGAAGTAGATGTTGAAATTGATCTTCATTGATTCCAACATATTTTTTACAACAAATTTGAAATTTAATTGAGAATTCGAACATTGATTATTATTATTATTGAGAGATTAATAAAATTAGTTAAAATAAATTACATCATACATATATTCAATAATAGTTAACCAAATCAATTATTGATTAATTCTGACAGTCTTATCGAAAATCTAATCGGCGTTTAACCGATTTTTTAACTGATTATGGATTATATAGATTGCCATTTGTTTCAGTTTCAAAAAATATCAAAATAATAAGATAATCTTTTAGACAATTTATATTAAGTAATTTGTGGTTTGGTCTAATTTCAAAAATTCGAATAAATCTACTTCTAACAAGAGAGGAGCATATGGTATAAGCGGAAGTCCACTAAAATATATAGAACACAAAAAATAAAACATTTAAATAACTATTAAAGAAACACAAAAAAGTAAAAATTTTACACAATTAGTATATGGAGCATTCCATGTCAAATTGACCTACCAAATACGTTACCATCCGCGCTTTTTTAATTTTCATTTCTTTCATTTTCTTTCTTTCTTTTTTTTTATTGGAAGAAGTTTTCATATAACTTATTAGACTTAATCTCGAAAATTACCTTTTATTTCAAATGCTCATTAACAGTTTAAGCATAAAATATGTAGAAGAAATAAAAGTTTTTGTAAAAAAAAATAATAGATAAAAAATCAATACACTCACTTTAAAATCAAGATTTAATTAAAAAATTAAACAATATTTATTATTAATGCTACTAAACTTTTTTACTTTTTTTAAAAGTATGTTTAAAAATAAAGATTATGAAACAATATTTAAAATACATAGTAGTTTAAACACATTTAAAAAAATAGTGTCATACATCGTATATAAAAGCAAGTTTGGGTATTTAGCATTGTTTTAATAACAATTATCACCAAACCAAACTTTTGCAAATATTTCAATCAATATAAGAAACAAATTACCAAGTAGTTTGCTATAACAACTTCTAAAAAAATATATAAAAATATAAACATTTATACAGGATGTCTCTAAAAAGTCTGTACAGCATTCTAATCTTACCTTAGTACAAAAAGTGTAGCATTTTGGCGTTATGTAGCGCCAAAGATTTAAAAAAATTCTATTATTTGTTAAGAAAGGCTTAAGTAATTTAAATAAAACGTGGTGTGTATGTAAGCTTTATCAAAGGACTTTACTTGCCATTATAAATTTGATTGTAGGTGCTACCGTTGTGTTTAAACAATAGTCATAGAAAAATAGCCATATTTTTTAACCAGTAAGTGTAACCAGTATTTTTAAAATTTTTAGGCAGCTTTATTTTAAAAATTTTTGTTTGACAAAATTTTAATATTTGTATTTGTTTAGACAGGAAAAAAATATTTTTGTTTTAATGCATTGCACTTGCACACAAATCGGCCACCCCAAAGTTTTATTTTGTTTTATAGTCTATTTATTAAAAAAAAAACACTGGTGTAAATAAATTTCACCTTGTTTCTATGGCAACGTAATGCTTTTAACACGGGAAATAAAATTAAGACGGTCATTATTTGCACCACAATGGTTTTTTGTAAAATAAACAAATATTAAACATGTTGTATGTTATATATATTAAACATGTATATAACTTAAAAATACGATTTAAAGTAAGCCCTTTATTTTTTAGAACAAATCCTGTGGTACAGACCGTTTAGAGACATCCTATATATGGCAACTTTAGTTATTTAACATTATTTCAAGGAGAACTATCACCTAAAGAAATTTTTAAAGTAATTTTAAAAGCACCCTCTACCAGTGGCGCTTAAGTTATAACTTTGTAAAAAAATGGTTCTGTTTATGTTTATTCAAATCTTTAATTTTTTATTAAGACCTAAAGATAATATCTGTCATGTGGCCCTCATAAAACATTTGGGCTCGTTTTACAGAATTTTCCACCACGGTGAATTGATTAACAGGGCGATGTCCATACTCTTTAACCTTTAACTAATCAAAACTTGAAACGTCATAAACTGCAACTAGCTCTTCTTTATCATGCGTCGGGCATATAATCGATTGCAGTTTGTGACGCCAAGGCCTTATGATCCGTCTTTTTGAAGAACGTCATTTGCAAGAATTAGAGCCTTCTTTGAGTACTGAGTAATGACTTTTGAAAATACTACTTTGTCTAATTTGCGTTATAGAGCTTATTGTTCGGTAATGGCTACTGAAGTACCCATAACGAGTGCTTTAATAGGTTCCATAAGGAGGTAGATTAGAAGAATTGTGGAAACCACCTTTTAATTTTCCTCTCGATTAAAGAAAGCACAATCACATCATCTGTTATAATAGCATCAACTAATGTCAGAATTGGCAATTTATAGGTTGGTATCCAAGATTTTTCCTATCAAGTGTTAAAATTTGATGTTTTATTAATGAAACTCTTAAACACATTGATAAGATATAAAAATAAAAAACAAAATAATGAAATTTAATTTTTAAGGTATTGTTCTCCAAATTTGTACGATAATAAAATGTCATTGTCAAGTTTGAAGCAAAGTTGCAACATCATGATTTTTCAAGCGGAAAATCAATATCAATTGATAAGCTTTTAAAAAAAAATTGGACACCAACCAGACTATCCCGTTCTCATCTGTTTTCATTTCGAAAATACCCCAAAATTCGAAAAAACTCTTGTTTTCACATAAATAAATTAAGAATAAAGAGATGAATTTTCAAACGATTATACAACATGCAAAATAAATAAGTACCTAATCAAATTAGGTTGTGGCATTTGCTTAACTTGTTTCATAAAAAAAATCTAAAATTTTCTCTTTTTTGATTTCTGACTGAATATACGAGTAGAATACATCAATTGATAAGTTTTTAAACAATAAATTAAATAGGGTAGCTAACAGATTTGTTATTTTTTTTACTTTAAAAACATGCCAAAATTTGACAAAATTCGAATTAAAATAATTTTTTTAAAGTTTTTAAACATTTAGTGAAATACGAGAAGAGTGAATACCAAAATTAAAAGACGTTGTGCCATCTGCTTCTCATTTCGTTTATTTTGTAAAAAAAACTCGATCAATGTTTGTGAGATTTTTTCACTTTAAAAAACCATGTCAAAATTTGCCAAAATTCGAATATACATAATTCAAATAAATTAATAAAAAATTGAAAATGTTTATAATAAAATACCAGGAAAAATACCAAAATTAAAGCATCTGCTTGTCATTTGTTTTATTTTATAGAAAAAACTCGATAAATTTTTTGATAATTTTTTCTTACTTTTTTAGACCATTTTATTACCTATATTATCATGTTATCGACCAATTGAAAATTACTATGTTTTAATTATTGGCGGACTTCCAAATACGCTTTCTCAAACAATAGGTATTTCATGAAATTAATTTTTCTACTAACCAAAAACTTCAAAAAATTTCAAGAGATACCAATAATTAAAATATTATTAATTTTAATAATGCAATAAGAAAGTAAACGTCCGACAAAAACGTTCGTATGACATTTTGTGATAAGTCTAACAGTTTCGTTAGAAAAGTAAAAGTTTTGAAAAAATCGACGAACGACTTTTAAATTAAGGGCTCAGATTTTAACTAATTCTTCTTATCTCACCTTACTGCAACTACTAAATAGGGGGTTTTAAACAATAAAAAATAGTCAATTTTTAAATTGGTTCGGTGGTTTTGGCAGGTTTCTCAAATATCCAAAGAACAAATAATAGATTCTCGTGTTCCCTTTACGATAACAATTTGATGGTGTCAGTTTTGCACCAAGATCTTTTGTTTTCGAGCTACAACCCCTTTTGATCTTTATTCGACTTTTTGAAATTTTATTTTTTAACCAATTCAAAAATAAAAATTGATACGACTACAGATTTTTGAGTAGAATGATTTATTAAACATTTTTATACTTTTCAATTTCTTAGATATGAAACAAAGTTATTCTTTAAATGAAAACTATTGGTTAGTTGGTTATAGCTGACTCCAATTTTTTTTTATAAAAATATATAAAGTTTTTTAAAAAAATAATTAAATTTTAGGCAAATTATGAGTTTAAGGAAAGCAAAAAATAAGTTTTTTTAACCATTCAGTATGAAACAACACACATTAATAAGACAACCAACAAAAAATTTTAAATAAATTCTAATCTTATTTTAACAAAGCAATTAAACTAATTTTACCTTGTTTTTTTTCAAAATTGTTTGTCCTTTTTGGCTTATCTCAAGTGATAACAAAATTACCGGCCTTCAAAATTAAGTATAAAAATATATTTTTTTAAGTATGTATATTTCCGAAAATGTTTAACCGATTTTTACGAATTTTAGTAAATATATTCCTTTTATTAATAATAGCAAAATTTTGCTATATACATCCTCTCTAATTTCCGGTTGCAGTAGGTACTTCCCACGCACATTTTTGGTGGCCAATTTTCTACCTTATAAAATCCCAATTTTTATTCCAAAAATGAATAATAGACTAACCCACATAAAATTTCGCTAAACGTACCGTTTTTGCTTCTAAACAGAGCTAGGGGTAAATTGTATTAAATCGCTTTATATTGGCCTCAAAAATCTCTACCTGTTCTATATCCTTACATTTTTGTCAAACGTTTTATAATAATTGATTTTCAACTTAACTTTCTTATTAATTAAAATAAACCAAAACAATTTCCCTCAATTTTCATAATTTTTGTGGCAGATGTCTCAGGTTTAAAACATTGCTATACTCAAAATACATATCTAAAAGTGGGCTAACTTTTTGAGACCCTTCTATAAACCAAAAAATAGCCATTGTTCAATTTATGGAGGGGCAAACCACCGTAAGGATGGATATTGATTTATGACAGTTCCCTCCGCCAGTATTTTTCAATATTTGCGTGCGAAACATCTGGCGGAGGAAACAGTCATAACTCAAGTTTCATCCTTACGGTGGTTTGTCCCTCCATAAATTGGATAATGGCTATTCTTCAGTTTATAGAAGGGTCTTAAAAGTCAGCCCACTTCTAGATATTTTGAGTATACATACCTTTAAATCACCTGATACAGATTTGCAAAGAAAAGGAGGATTTCTTGAAGTTACATTAAAAAATGTAACTTTGGTTTATATGCCAAAAACTAAAATGAAAGATAATTATTTCCCATATGAGCACTTTGTTTGCGGCACGTGCTGCATTAATGCAAATGGAGGAAATTTTATCCAACGAAATAGTTATGTGCAACATTCTGTAACAAATAAAAGCTATAATTTCAATAAAAAATAAATTTTGAATAAATCACCATAATTTAGTCGAGAATTTACTTTACTTATAAATGGGTTGCCAGGGCTGCTTGGAAGATTTTGATATCAAGAAGTTAACCCAAAGTTATTAGGTTATCATTATCGTCAAAAGGCTCAAGCAAATTTTTACTGTTTGTTTGTGAAAAATAAAAAAACCTCGAAAAAACCGTTTTCCCGATCGTCAGGGATGACTGACGATATAGGTTCTCAAAAGTGACGAGTATAATTCGTTCTTAATTTAATTCGTAAGCATGAAAAACCAATAAAAACGATCGAAAATAAATGTTTTGTTCATAAACGTTGTTGTCATACATTTTGTCTCGTACAAAACCAAATTTTTGAAAAAAAAAAAAAATTTATAGCGTGTATCTCAAAAACCAGCTACATTTGAAAAGGCAAGTATAGATCTTTGTCATTGTTTTAATAAGATGTATCAGCAGACAAAATTTTTGCACATATTTCCATCACATTACAGGATGATTTTTTGAAAACAGTCCCTTTAAAATAATTTGAATGAGAACATTTTATTTCTGATACATTATTATTCGAAGCAAAATTCGTCAGGTCAGGTTAAGGGTGGGTTCTTGGAGGTAAAATAGGTGAGTAATTGCACACCCACATCCTAGGCCAAAGTAGACATAAAAATCAAACCGTTTTTTGAAAAAATAATTCGCTTAAAAATACCAACCGCCGATAAAAGTAATTATTTTTTGAAGAAATGTTTAAAGACCTTTAAAACGAGGTATCACTTGACCCACTTTCCCTATTTAAATTCCAGGGGTACTCTGCCCTATGCTCAAAGAGGCGGTGGAATCAGCGTGATTTTACCACGAAAACATATCCCCCTGGCAATAAAAATCGACATATGCAGTTTTTAAAGATTGAAATCGTTACCGAAAAAATTGAACTGGACTGTTTTCAAAAAATCACTCTGTATAAAAAATGATATAATACATTGTATCCCGTACAAAACAACTTTTTTAAAAAATGTTCTACACTGTATGTTTATCTCAAAAACTATAAACATTTATATGAGGCCATTTTGGTAATTATCTGTCGATAATTTCAAAAACACTCTGTATAATAAGTATTTTTTTTAAATCAAGTTTATTCAAAATACACTTTGTTTACCTTGCAAAAAAAGTGCAAACTGATGTCCGCCAAACCAAAGATTTTCATTATTTCATGTTATTTAAAACACTCTCTTATTCGCTACCAAACCTTGATGTTTTTTAGAGGATTTCTATAAAATTTTATTGTTTTGTCACTATTCAGATAATTCGTATTTGTTATCGTTTTAATTGTTTTTATTAAATTTTTATATTTTAATTTGCTTACCGAATCTGCCTTCCTGCATGGTTTACTGTGTCGTGCAATTAAGACGTTGCAAAAATTACACTCAAAAAATTGTAAAAAAATGGAGGAAAATACATAACGAGTTGATTTAAAAATTTCAAGAATATTTGACTAATTCTTTCTGCCAATTTTGTAACTGTATTTAAAATAGGTAGTGTCCTTAAGTTGAGTTTCTCTCGCTCTCACGTCATTTTGATTTAACAATGAATGAAATGTAATTTGATTCGTTCTTGTTTAAGAAGTTAAGGCGTCGATTAGTGGTCAGAATGCAAAAATAATTGAAAAATGTATATGTATTTCTGGAAATCAATGAACAGAGTATTTAAGTGGCTCATAAAACGGATTGAGAAAGTTTTCTTGAAACGTATTTTCTCCAAATCATTTGCCAAATATTCTTGGAAGACGGAATGAATGGCACTGAGTCATTGAAAAAGTAGAAATCTACCTGTTTTCAATGATACAACATCGATATATCGACCTTTAAAGGCCAAGCAAGCCAACAGGAAGTGACACGTGGTGGTAAATCTGTTGGGAGTAAAAACTAAAATATAAATAGTATTTCGATGAGAGTTATTAGATTGGCCGAAATATTCGGAGACTGAAATAATTTATCATTTGGGGACGTTTTAGCAGTAAATAAATTAGTTATTCTTAGCTGGTGTTTTAGTGAATTTCTATTTATCATATTATGTAAATTACGAGTAGGCATAGTATCACGTCGTCAAGATGGCGCCCCGTTTTAAAATTTTGGCGGTCGGATTAGAAATCGCAATGGAATGAACAACCGGCGCCTACCTAAACCTAATCATACTTTTATCACCGCTTTTATACCTCTAATTAAAATCGCCAAAATTCAGCTCCAATAAATCATCAAAACCTATGACGAAATAACTGTAAATTGTTATTCTTGTTAAGGAACAAACTATTTATTATTTATTCTTGAATGCGATGACCTTAAAAATGTTACAAAGGAAAGATATGTGTATATATCGCGTTTACTTTCTAATAATTGATTGGGATAAAGACCCGTATTTGCAATCGAGACAATGGAGAATACCAAGGAGTGGAATGAAATACCCATTTGGGTGGATTTTAATAACACACACATACCTACGTAACCATCTTTTTTTACTTTCGAAATATGAACGAGAGAAAATTTTCATTTGACAAATCAATGCGTCAGCTACCATTTAAGACCACCAATCAATTTTAATTTAGAGAAAACACAATATTATTAATCGAGATCTACGTTCCAACTGAAGTTTGAACTTTACACTTAAAACCTCACGATTACCATATCCGAAAAAATATACACAGATGGATCTTTAATTAATAACAAATTATATCTAACAGGATATTCAACCGAATTTCACTCAAGTATCATCAACTGATAAGTTTCAACAACTCAGAAATCACATGGAAACTGAATGGAACAATCACCAGACTGGCGCAATCCATAGTCAAAATTTGACTAAACTCTCATATTAAAATGATACCCTAATGATTAGCCTTTAAACAGAAAACACAAAAATTAAATAATGAAAGTAAGCTTTGGTAATTAATCTTCACTCATTTTATTTTCAACAGGTCAAATTCAGAATATCTTCAGCAGAAACTTATTTATGTATATTAAAAACTGATAAGCTTTAATTAATGCAACACAGGACTCAGGATAATATTAGGTTCGATTAAAAATCTGATATATTAATTCAAATATATTAATGATAACGTGATAACCTTTCAAACAATGAAACACAAGAAAAGTGAATAATAAGAATAGGCATTAAAAACTGTCAAAATCCGACAAAAGAAGAGTGTTCCCTTTTTATAAAAATCGTAAAAGATCAGTTAAATTTAAAATTTTTAATATCATTCGAAAGTTCTTGAAAAGACGATTATTTTTATCATTTCGACAAAATGCTAAGTTTACAAATAAAGTCAGAATTACATTTTGAATTTCGTGAGACGATAAATGTAATTTCCCTTAGAAAGAAAAGGATGGTGCCTGAAAGTAGTTGCTTGCTATATACCTTTGGTAGTAGATCATGAATCAAGAAACGGTAAAAACTTAAATTAAATAACTTAAATGGTTTTTAAACGAATAAAAAAAAATTAGGAGTTGTTATACTTGTAAAATAACAGATAACTTCTATAAGAACCAATAAAACATTTCAATTATTACCACTTTTATCACTATATTTGCTAATGTGTGTTTTTAGATTTTGCACACTAAAAAAAACTTTTTTTTACAACACTGTCATATTAAAGTGCCGTATGTATGTATAAGCTGAAATTTACTTAAATATTATCGAATGATAAGGTTTTAAACAATTGAAAAAATACAGGGCAAGCTTTAGCAATAGATTTATCATTTGTTTTAATTAAAAAAAAATTAGATTAGTAGTAGTGAATAATGATAAGCTTTCTATAGATTTATAATACACCAAAAAATAATAAAAAATCAGAGCAAGTTTTTGTGGCAACAAGTCATAATTCGTTTAATTTTTTAAGTGTTAAAAAATCAAACAAATTCTCGTTTATAAAACATGAAATGATAAGCTTTCAAACCATTAATAAAACACAAAAAACTATATAATCTAGTCGGTTTTTTAAACAAAATTAACTAATTAATTAAATTTAATTGAAAATAAGAGATTAAAAAAAGTAAAATACCATTGTTTTAAAAATTTCAAAAATTTTATTTAATAATTATCACCGGAAATTACCAAGATAACTGATTTAAATAATTGGCTTAATTATTAAGTCCCATAATTATCTAAATTAATTTTTTATTCAAAAATTAGAGTAGATACGAAAATTTTACAAGAAAAAATAATTATTTCGAATTAATGTGGATTTAAAACAAAAAATCATTTGAGCCATTTGGATAACACAAAGTTATACATAACAATTTGTGAGTTTCATAATATTTTAGTATTTTAAAATTACTATTAAAAAAAGAGTAACATCAAATTATCTATGTACTTCTAACAGTAGTAGAATGTACTAAAACTTAATAAAATCGGTAAAGTACGTGAAAAAATATTCATAAAAAAATTTTTTTCTAGCACCCAACCGGAACAATTTGGTAAAAATGTAAACTGAGATAAATCGCTTTATTTTGACCTAAAGAATTTCTAAGTGTCCTGTCTTCCCATAATTTATGATTGATAAAATTAAATTACCATTTGTTATAAATTTCAAAAACAGTAACAAATGGTAGCACATTTTAATGTTTATTTGCTTTAAACCCTTCAAAAAATATTTTATTTATTTTAACTAAACTGTAAAATGCAAAAATGAAAACAATTATTAGAAAAAAAGATAATCAGAAAAGCTCCATTTATTGAGTATGTGGGACATGTATTTCTGTCAAATTATCAAAAAGCTCAAGTAATCGAAGTTTAAAAGTTCAAATTAAGGAAACAAAATTACATATCGTCCTACTCCCAGCAAAATTTGTAAGTGCTATCAAAAATTTCAGCTAAAAATTGTCTATATTTGAATGAATTTTATTGTTTTGACTTACAAACTAGTTTATGAGGGATTTAACAAAGGTGGTTGTAAAGATAAGAGAACCCTATTGTTACTGAAGCTACCAGCTCGTCCGTTAACAAACAGAACCTTATTAAAATTCAAGGGCTGGCGTTTCTTTATCGGTGAGGAACCAAAAAGTTAATTCCTTTATTGCGCCATAAAATTCATCCAAATATAGACAATCTATACCAAAGTTTTTTACGTATTTCATAAATTTCACTCAAATGTATTATAGCTTTCAAACAATTAATAAAACACAGAAAAACTGTCAGATTAGATTTCAGATCAGAACTGTCACTTTTTAATTTTCAAATATGAAAAAATTTATTTGCTCTGCTTGAACTTTTAGCAAGATTAAACGGAAGTTCACAGCCAAAAACAATTTAATTCTAAACAACCTGAAATAAATGATAGTTGTTGTCAGAAGAATATAGAAAAGAAAATCGATACACTAAGTTTCAATTTTTTTTATTTTATAATCCAAAAATTAAAAAATGTGTATTTTTAACGCTTCTAATCGTTCTCTATAATCCTTTTTCGTAAAATGTATTTAAAAACAAAAATTTTGAAAAAGAAAATTATTAAAATATTTTCATTTTTGGCGAAGACATTCCAAGTAAAAAAACACGCATTTTTTAAATTTCAAAAATTAAATAACATAGAACGAATCAATTACCCACGATGAGCTTGATCTTAAGCATCGTAAAGTAAATACTAGTTTAAAAAAAAAAACACGACAAAAATCTATTGATAAAATCTAAAATCTAGTTTCAAAAATAAAATTTTAGTAAAAAATAAACAAATATTTATCATTATTATTTTTTTAATTTTCTATTTTATTATTGATATACCTAGCTCAATTTTTCGCGAAGTTACAAAAATTGAGTAGAACTTGTTTCATATACGAAAATTGTTGAAAAACCATTTATTTTTCATTTACAAATTCTCTTTTTTTGGATATATTAAACGCATATTCATTTAAATAAACAAGATTAATTAATTAAGCTTTAAAATAATTTAAAAAAATGAATAAAACACAGGGTGGTAAAAAAAAACTGTCACTTTTGATTTCAAAAATATGTTGAAATTTAATAAAGTTCTGACATCAATATTTTTACTTAAACCCGGATCACTTTTGTAATAATAAATTTCAACCCAAAATTTTGACTTTGTGAATTATGTTTTATACCGAAAATTCGGGTTTTTAAAATGTAGGTCATGTTATATGACAATGTTACGTTGATGTTGTCATAGAACATAATTCACAAAGCCAAACTTTTGGGTTGAATTTTGAAATTATTATTACAAAAGTGATCCGGGTTTACATTATTAAACAGGTCTCAAAATTAACTAATAAATAACTAGAAAACAGTAAGTTGTCATATGCTACGTTTTAGAAAAGTGTCAAAAATCGAACAAATTTATTGTTTATTGACGTACAATGAAATCCATTAAAATTTGAACGCTATGAACAGCAGATAAATAAAAAATGTTTTTCGTGTTACAAATATTTTTTTCAAATACTCTTGTCGCTATATTTTTTGAACTTTTCAATTTTATTAATTTTAAAAAAACTTTTAGGTACAAACAAATTGTATTTAATTTTGGTGTCATTTACAATTCACACTTGTAATTTTCCCTAAAATCAAAAACAGTGAAGCACCCATAGGTTTCTGTCAAAAATAAAACGGGAATGTCTGATTCTTTGTTTTGATACGAAAAATTCACAAAAACCATTGTAAATTAATCACATTGTATATGTTTTTATTTTACGAAAATCTCTTTACGTAACTTTGTTACAATTTGGTAATGACAATTCATTCTTCCAAGTAAGGTGATGCAACGGCATGAATTAAAAAATTTACGGTTATTATATAAAAAGTGTCGATAAGTTGCACGAGACAAGTATGATTGTATTATTTTAATTGGGCAATTGTAAAAATGAAAGTTACTTATTTTTGAAATGGTTTAGTAAAAGTCCTTATTTAGTTAATTATCGAATTCCCCGTCACATGTTGTGTCGACGCCAATGGTTTTCCGGGATAAAAATACCACCAGAAACTAAAAATAACACAATATAGCCACACTTATTTCAAGTAAAAACAGACCATTTAATTTATTCAGAGAAATGTTGTACAAAACGTAAGAAAATTTTAAATTCCAATTTAAATACAACGTTAGAATTCAATCAACAAGTTTTGAGAAATTTAACCGACATTAACTCCCCGTTATTTTATTCAACTATACATAAATAAAATACAGTACATTCAACGACATATTTTAATGTCAAGGACCTTTATTGAATTTGATAACAGGGCGAAGAAAAAAATAGGATTAAAAAGTAGGCGCTGGAGGTTAATTTTATTTATAATAGCGGTAAATTTAAACGGGTTAAGGTTAAGAAAAAAGATTCAATTAATGGCGCCATATTGCTTTCAAAAATTTTTATATTTTTTTTGCCAAAGTCAATGAACAATCATTATTAATAAGCACTACACTATTTATCGTTACTATCCTATCTACTACGGAAGTCGACCATCGCCATCGTTGTGAAAGGATTCGTGCATATGGTACATACTATGTATATACTAAATTTCGTAACTATATGATATTGTCGAGCCATAACAGAGGTATTCTGTTACTTTTATTTCATTCATATGCCTGGTATAAATAAATCTTTACAATTCACTTTTTTAATTATACATTTATCATGACCAACTAGGGAACAAAATTTTGTCGAATTTTAATTAATAAAAAACTTTTTAATTAGATTCCGCCTTACAGCGTAACCATGTAACAGAATTAAAATAAATAGAGCATATTACATGTAATAATTAGTGATAATAATAAGTAAATAGTTCTTTAAGATAAATAGGGCTAATTTTTTAATTAGCTACTGCTTTGTTCCAGTTTTAAACCGCCTAGTTTTAATAAGGCAATATCTTGTAATTACGCTGTTTCAAATCGAAATTTGAAAAATTTGGTGGCTGAGTTGGCGATGGTAAACATAACCTAACATAAATCAATGTTATTATTTTTAGCAAATTCATGTATTACGTCGAACAAAGCTACAACATACGTCACAATTGCCAAAACTTGATCTGAAATGATAGAGTTATATTTTTAAGCGAAAGGCCATGAATAAAAGTATGACACCTACAATCAATTAATTTGTAATTTCTTTGTAGAAAAATGAAACACTTTGATAAGTTTAATTAAGTTTGTATATTGGTACACATGTGTGGAAGCAATAAAACAAATAAATAAACTGCTAGAAGTGTAAATAAGTTCATTATTTTGCTTGTGCATTCGGCAAAAGGTTCGACGTCCGACTTAGGCGCCTAGAATTTTAAAATCTAAAAATATACGTCTCGGCGACTAATTACATGTATGTGGAATAGAAGCCCTAACTGCCAAAATGTACAACATTCGACTCAATTTCACATTATTAATTAATAAATATTAAATGTTATTTTTAATTTTTATTCCCAATAAAGTCACTTTCGACCTTAATACAAACAAAACAACTGACTCATGAACAGGACCGGACTCTTGCCAATATTCTGTTTGTTGTGGCGATTTCTCACGACAAAAATCATTTTAAAGTAGTTTTTTCACTCTTAAAATAAAAATTAAACAAAGCTAAACGAAAAAAAAATCACGTGAGAGGCGAGAGCACAATATATCGTAACCTAGGTAAGCAAAACGAATGCTCTGATATAGCTACAAATTAGAGAAAATAATTAATTAAAGATAAAATTTAAGTACATAATAAGGTAAAAATGTGTCTAAAATTTCGTTCAGTCAACAGTGATTTGAGTGCCTACCTAAATAGAAGTTTCCTTGTTCACACGTTAATTAGAGGAAGCTTTAACAAAAACGGCGGTAAAATTTATTGTTCTAGTAATTTTTTCGCCTACCTTTAACGAATACATATTAAATATAGTAGCCCCAAAAGATGAAAGATAGTCATTTCTGCAAAAACTGACAATTTTTCGTTAAAGTTAACACTTTTGGTTCAGAAACAAAATGTGTTGATCATTTTTATGTATTATTATTATTATTTTTATATTATATTACGACTATTTAACAATAAAATAACAATAATGTTTTTATTATTATTTTATTTACCGTTTTAAGATGTGTTTTATTTGAACGTCCATTTTATTTTTTTACGAAATGAAATTTTTTAAATAAATTATATTGTAAAAATTGCGACAATGTGGCAAAATTTGTGTCAACAGCATTTCCATAGATAATCTTCAAATTTATTCTATCTTTAATTTATTAAAACAAAAGAAGCCATGCTTTTTTCGAATACAAAGATTGCCTCTATTTAAAATACATTGGGTTTGATTGGCTTTATTACTTTATAATAGTGTAACGTGAGCATATTTTGAGATAAAACACCAGCAAAGCTGTCATTTGTGACAGAAGAGGACAACAAAACAGTTTTGACATAAGGGGCCAACAACGACCCATTTTCTGTACCCACAAACCCTCATTACTGATACATTTTCTGTTTAGGCAGGCGATAAACATATTAACAGCCCTTGGCTTCAATACAAACGTGGGCTGCTAATACTAGGGCTGGGAAAAGAATCGATACTTACAGAAGGTATCGATACCTGCTCAGGTATCGTACACCGATACCGACTGCAATCAGGTATCGAAGTATTGATACTTCCGATAGCTCGATACCTCCGATACTTCGATACCTCCGATACCTCGATACTTCCGATATCTCCGATACTTCGATACCTGCGATACCTTGATAAAGGGTGGCTATAAATGAATATCTTACTCAGAGTGCTTTGGATGTTA
This sequence comes from Tribolium confusum, assembly GCA_029207805.1. NCBI lineage: Eukaryota > Metazoa > Arthropoda > Insecta > Coleoptera > Tenebrionidae > Tribolium > Tribolium confusum. The sequence goes on along the minus strand of JALGAY010000010.1, from coordinate 9,223,102 downwards.
GAAACACAAGCTATTTTGATAAAAACAAACGAATTCACAAGCTTTTTGATGCGATATTTATTTATCGCCACCTGATACTTCCGATACCTCGACACTTCCGATACCTCGACACTTCCGATACCTCGATACTTCCGATACCTCGATACCTCTGATACCTCCGATACCTCGATACTTCCGATATCTCCGATACTTCGATACCTGCGATACCTTGATAAAGGGTGGCTATAAATGAATATCTTACTCAGAGTGCTTTGGATGTTAGAAACACAAGCTATTTTGATAAAAACAAACGAATTCACAAGCTTTTTAATGCGATATTTATTTATCGCCACCCGATACTTCCGATACCTCGATACCGCGATATCTCCGATACCTTGATACCTCCCGATACCTCGATACCCCCGATACCTTGATACCTCCGATACCTCGATACTTACGATACTTTGGCAAGTATCGATACTTTGCAGGTATCGATACCCGATACCTAAAAACAGGTATCGCCCAGCCCTAGCTAATATCTACTTTCTGCCCTTAATATGTAATATATTATATAGGTATAGTACGTTTAACAGAAAATAAAAATTTTACTTAAGCACTGAGTAATAATAATTGTTAATAAAGGAGCCGTAATTAAGCTCTTACCACCCTCTGATGGGTTTAAACCCAAAGTAATAATAAATGGGCACAGACTTAACCCAAAATATTTATATGTTCTTTGTAAAACAGTGTCATAATTGAAAACTAGTTGACCGAAGTACTGATAGTTTAAGTACACTTGTCTTGTTAAATCATGTATAACTAAAATCACATTCTAATGTTCTTGTAAAAGAAGTATACATACTGTCGACCCAAGCTCGAATGGCCACTCTGACTTAAATCGTAAATCTTTACATAATAGATCTCCTGCTGCGGAGCCAATTAGGTAGATCCCAGATCCCACAATCGTAAAAACCCCCAGGCCAACTAGAGTACATGATAATTGCAATTGGCACCGCAACAGGAGATCTTTTATGTAAAGATTTACGACTTAAGTCAGAGTGGCCATCCGAGCCTAGGTCGACAGTACTATGGTAAATCAATTTATAATAGCATATTTTCTAGTAACTTAGATTATTCACGAGAATGTAGTTTAAGAAACGAGGCGAAAGCGAGTGAAGCAATTTCTACACGTAAATAACATCCCATAATTTTTGAAATAAAAACAATATAAAATTTCAAAAATAAAACAAATCTTTTAGCCAAAAACAATTTAGTCTTAAAAAAAGTTGAGTAAATAGCCGTCTTTGTCAGAACAATTTGAAAAAAGTATATCAATACAATCAGTTTCAAAAATAAGATTTTAATTCAAAAATTACAAAATATTTATTTTATTTACGCTTAATCTTAAAAATCGTAAAATAAACAGTAGTTTTTGTAAAATAAATCATCGAAAAAGTTTCAAAAATAAAATTTTATTTTATTAAAATTAAAAAATATTTGTTCCAAATTTTAATATCTCCTGCCATCTAGAAGCTGTACTTCTTTGAAAATTTGAAAAACACTTTTTTCTCTCTCGACTTTTTATTTTTATTATTATTTGGGTACCGGTTAAAGAGAGAAAAGTGTTTCTTTTAAAAATTTGAATTTTTTATAAACGTTGTTGATATCATTTTACTATTTTTTTATAAAGTACATTCTAAAACACCAAGTTTAGGGAAAAAATTGAACTCTACCATTTTTTGTAGCTTTGACGGTTTGCGCTAATCTAAAACAAAGCTTGCACTGCACAAATATTTTTTTTTAAATATATTCCAATAACTTATTTGTAATATTTTTAAATACAAATATTAAAATTTTAATCCTCTATTCTATACGAAAATATTTTTTTATTCGTTTTAGTACCAATTAATCCAAACTGCTTTTTAACAAAGTTTTCTGGTTATGAGCAACAAACCCAAATTTTTCTGTTAGTTAATAAGCTCTTGATGTGTTATAGACTTAAATGCTTTCATTATTCACGGTAATTTAATAAAACTGCCATTATTAAGAAAGGAAAAAATAGAATGTTGCATTTTTCATAGCTAAAGACGTTAGAGACATTTTTGCCTTCATAGTTTTGGCGCCAAATAAAAAAAAACAGTATATCGAGTATTACATATTTTAATTTGAGCTTCTGCACATGTTTTAAATACTTAGAATTGACGTAAAATATTTATTTTACAATTGTTAAGACTAAAATGTTTTGGGTAAATAATTTGTTCTATCTTATTTGAATTTTGGAAATTAAAAATCCATAAACCTGAATATTTTTAAAATAAAAAAATCCGTAGAAATAATTATTATTTATTTTAAAAATTAAAGAATATTTCTATAAGCGCTGATGACATTTTTTTACATTTTTTAAATAAAATATATTCAAAAACACGAATTTAAAAAAAAAATTCGCCAAGTTACAGGCATTTGAAGAAAAGAGGTAATTTCGTCAAAAATTCTTATTTCACGAATGGTTTAAGATTAAGGTCCAAAAATTTAAAAATAAAAACTCCTTTCAGTGTGAATTCAAAATGATAGATTACAAAAATTCAAAAAATCGCAGATGTCTATGTATTTGGTGTAAACTGTGTTGCCAACTCAAATTTGAATTTTTACAGCTTTCCAAAATATTCTTTTTGAGAAATACTATAAAAAACTTTGCAACTGTCAAATTTTTCAGAAAAAAAAATATCGTCAAAACTATTAGAAATAAAAGTATCTACTATTAAATAGTAAAGTCATATCATTTTTTCAGATTTTAGTAATGTAAAAAATGTATGTTGCCATTTAAGACAACGAAACCAGTAGTTATTTTCGGTATAACCGGATGTGCCACAAAGTTGAAAATACAAGTATGTACCAATTATAAATGATAATTTATAATCAAAAATTCGATTCAGAGTATATTATGGTTTTCAATATACTATTTTTAAAATGGCCAAAACATAAAAGGCACTATGTATTTTGTGAATCGTGTTCCCTTTTTTTATCCCAAATTTGATCCCATTGTGCGTTTGCGTTATTTATGTTTATGAAACGTAATCAAATCATGTTACTTATACACCTAAAAAAAATTTAAATATCGCATATTATGAAACCCGATCCGTTGTTTAAGATTATGAACACTTCCGTTGGGTAATATCTTACACTTATTCTTATCATCGTTTTCCTTCGAGATGCGAGTTTTTCCCAAGTGTTAGTGAAAGAAGGTGGGGCTTGACATCTGAAGTTCGAATTCCAGGAAACCAAGATACGAGGTTAATACGAACTAGATCTGCCATGGTCTCGACTATATTTAGAATTTTATTGGGAATTTTACTTTATAACACATAATGTTTACAGAAAACTAAGTACGATCATATTGTTACTTGCGATCTGTATAGTACAGAATAAAGGTTTTTTTGAATTTGATTCAAGTTGTAAAAATTTAATTATGTTCGGTTTTACGAACCGCAGATGATCGATCTAAAATTGGAAACTTTGTTTAAACAGCTATGTTAAAACAACATTTCGTTTCGTGCACGCCCTGTATTGAAAAAATCCATAAAAAATAGATTTTCTATTATATGGAAATAAAGTATGGGATAAAACCTTGACATAATTTTATTTTCATTCGAAATTTTAAAAAATAAACAATGGAGTTGTGAGTTTGTTGAATCACAAGCGTAAAAATTGTCATTCAACTTGAAACAAGACGAAAAAAATTTCAAGCAAGTTCTTTACCATGCTGTAATAATAGATTCGTATCTTTGTTACGCTTACGTTTGCGTCTTACGTTACGTGGTAACAACCGTTACATCATAATACGAATGACCTTAGTATTTTTCTCGTATGAGTTTAGCAAAACATATTCCAGTTATTGGTAATTCCAGTCTTGGGGGCTTTCGGAGTAAATAGTTGGCTAGTTTAAAGAAGAGCAAAGATGGCGTAGCAGACGAGATGACCTTCGCTTTCCTTTAGCTAGCATATATCAAAAAGATATTCGTGTTGTCAGCTTATACCTGACTTTGACCACTTTGCGTTAAAATATTTCATTTAAATCGATTTTTTACATTTGAAACATAGACGTAACGCAAAGTGAAAAGCGACTAGATTTGAATATTTTTCCTCTTTTGGAGTTGGTTTTGTAAAACAGCATTCCACGTTTATGTTAAGGATTTGCATATAAATCTGTGGAATTGTTATTTTATTAAATTATTCCTCAGTTGATTAAAGAATAAGATGAATTATGACCGATGCTGGCACCCTACTTTAATGACCCCCATGAAATAAATTTTTACATAACATGTCTATTGTTAAAACTGATAGATAATTGAAAGATATGGAAAGAACAAAACGAAACGTTTATCGCCGCCAATTCAACTTAGATATCAACCTATCTGTGGCGCCATAGAAATGTAAAAATAAAGCTTTCCACCCTACATTTCACAACGATTAAATATACTGCTCCATAAATAGACAACTTTCTAATAATGTTACAACAAGCCATTTATGTGGAATAATTGGATTATATTCAATAAATACTGTTTTCTGTAATTTTTAAGCCACGCCCTATTTTTCCAAAATGCAATCACTAGGGGGACAATCATGTATGAACATCCCTCCGTCACGTGATATTATTATTATGTCACATGTTGTTGTTATGATCCTCAGTATTAAACTTTGCTTCTATTGATTATGTTTTTATCACGGTTGCAGAAAATATAGGTGAATTTTTGACACTTGAATTACGAAAGTTTTTTTATTTGTGAGTCCTAGTAGGCCGTACTTCCGGTTGATAAGCTTTTTATCAAAATAAATCTATTGTCTAAATAATTTAGACGAAGGAGAGTGAATGATCTCATAAAGAAAATGTTTACCGTAAAATTTTTATTTTAATATGTTGGTAATATAATAAAGATAAGTGTATAGATGCAGACTTGGTGTTAGCCTGAATTATAATGTTTAGTTAAGGCTATTAAAGATGTAATGGCCCTAAGGTCACTAGATGGCGCAGAAATATTAGACTGAAGGGCTATAAAAAGACCGTATCGGCTCTGTTTTAAACTTAACACACTTTACAACTCGGTACTTAATACTTTATGGTTATTGCTAGGGTTATCAAAAAAAGAGTTGTTGCAAAAAATTTGTTTCACAACATTGTAACAATCCCTTAATGTGCTAAATAAATTAAACGGAGTCTCAAATATCAACTGCAAACAAAAATTATTTTGTACAGTGTTTATCAACTTGTTTGATAATGCAATAACAGATTTGCCAACATCAATGTTTGGCTATATAACGTTCTAGCTTTCGTTTTATTATAAACAATCTTGTTTGTAATTAACGTTAAGAATGTCCAAAAAGCCGAAATTTTTTCTTTAAATTCCTGGTAAACTTGTACGGAAGCACGCTCTTTTCTCTGCTTATCCACAACAATAAATTGAACAATTTTTAAAACCTCACAAGCTCAGGTGCTTTCTTAGAATTGCTTTTTTTTCTCTCCAAAGCCTTGTATTCCTACCTGCCGTTGGACAATGGTCCTACCCTCTTAAGGTAACTTAATGCATCCGTCTTGTTAATCAAGAATGATTTCTAATACGAAAAACCGAATGTACAAAATTCGGCCTTTTTGAATACAATGCAATTGCAAACATGTAATTTAAGAAACAAAGCAATATTTAAATAATAGATCTTTTGCATAAAGGTGGAGTCAATACTCTCTTTTTTCGCTTTTGCTATCGTCAAACCGCAAATATGTGATCGGCTGAATCAAAGTAGTATTTTTCTGTATGGTATTTTGTTGCAGAGATCAAATAAAATATAACCACTTTCAATTTTAACAATAGGAATTCTTGCAGTGTCAATAGTTCGAACACACGAAAAATACCAAAGGTATTTATTTATCCACATTGTTAATTAAAATCACAGTTTTGTTCATATCACAACTCTAAAAAAAAAATTCGTTCTTTGGTCTAAAGTTTATTTTATGATTTTTCGTTTAATTATGCACAAAAACGAACAGAAAATATCTTTTTTTGATGTAAAGTTTTCTTTTGTCATAGTTAAAGTAATAATACTCATTTTCGATTTTTTTTATAAATATCAATTAATTCTAATGTCTTGGTTGTTCTTGTCCGTTATATTAATTTAATTCCGAGGGTGTTATTGGTATTATGCCTGGGCATTTTCTAAAAAAAAACTGTTTTTTTCGTCCTAATACCAATAACACCATCGGGATTAAATTAATTCTAATATTCAAAAGTACCGCGAGGTCAAAGTGGGTTTTTTACGTTCACACAGTGCCTCCTGATAGCACTGGAGTGATAAACAACGATCAGGTGTTAGTTTAGTTATTTAAAGTTATTTTAGTTATAGTTTTGGTATTAATTAGTTTAAGCATCTAAATTTTAGTTATTATGTATTATAGCAATAACAATACTGCATAATTACAGTAGAACTCGCTTATAATGGACCTGACGGTACTGTGAACATTTGTCCATTATAACCGAGGGACCATTTTAAAAGAATTGAATGTTTTGACTGAAAATAATATTAACATACATATTACTATAAATGATTCATTTATTGATCAAAACAACAATGACGATACAACGTTCTAAATAAAAATAAGAATTAAATTTATACATTACATATTCTGTATATTAAAAATAATACATACATACGTAATTATTAAATTTAAAAAGTTTTAAAATGCGAAAATTAAAAAAAATTATGTAATTCTACTTTGTAATTTTTTTTCCTTTAAATAAATGTTATTTAAAGTACTTTGAATTGAATTTAACTGACAAAGAGTTACATAGCCATCATCTTTTTGCAGAAAAAATTGCTGCAAGGTTTGAAGTGATTGTAACGCATTTTAGATCGTAACTTCAGCTAACTCTAGCTATTCTCCTTCTTCTTCATCTTTAATGCTGTATTTTGACTAAATTTTTAGTGAAAATCCCCAGTAAAATTCGCTTATAATTTGATATCGATACATCAATTTTCAAATGTAAAAATCGATACTTCGACTTAAAAACTTTATGAATAATTAAATTTTTGGCTTTGATTTAATTTTTTTGTGAAACCATCAACGCTATTTTCTATTTTTTTAGAATTTGTATTTTGTTTGATGTTTTGAAAGTTTAGCTTTTTTAATTTTATGTAAAGTTTTTTGTTTCAGAGTTTTATTTTTTTGAAAGTTTTTATTGTTTTTTTATATTAAATGTTTAATAAACTAATTTAAACAATGAAAATCTTTATCTAAAGCACACATGGATAAGTATCGATATATCGAGGTTTTCTGTAGAAGGTGTATCGATATACTTTTTTTTGTCCGATACTGTCTTCACTACTAAAATGGACCTCATAATTTTAGAGGTCCATTATATACGAAAGTCCATTACAGGCGAGTCCATAATAAGCGACATTGAATACATTGTTTAAGATAGTAAAGATAGTTGAGACGGAACCGTGAAAACTGGTCCATTATAGCCGAAAGTCCATTACAAGCGGGTCCATTATAATCGAGTTCTACTGTATTTTGGGTTTATTGAGAGAAAGTACTTATGAACATAAAAAAGTAAGATCGTGCACTTTTAAATTATATTCGACTTTTTTGTAAGTTATTTTGATAGTAAAACTTAATAAAAATGATAAACATATTTATTTGTATGGCTTTATCTTCAATTAAAAATTAAAACCACAGATTTTTTAAACGGTCTTCTAGATACAAAAGCAAACTTTTTCAAGACATAAATTTTTTTCGTCTAATTACGTCCTAAACTATCGAAATTTTATATTTTAAAGTCAAAGTCAAATTTTGTGTTGACCCGTAAATTAATTTCAGCAAATAAGGTTTGTGAGGTTGGCTGATTTGTGAAAAGTAATGCAAAGTTGGCAATTATAAATTTTGAATCAAATAGGTGTTGAAAGTGTTGGAGGTATGGACTATGGAATGATTAATATTCAATTTTGCCATTTTATATACACTACTAGTATAATAATAATAATAATAGATATAATACATCTTCACAATTTTTTTCTTTAAAAATGTGTCTATATTCACAAGGCACTTTTCTTTAGCACTTTAATTGTAATTTGAGAATTGTTTTGTTTAACTAAACACAAACACAGTTTTGCGGGATTCAGAAACTTCCCGTTTTCCCAGTCTCTTATGTTACATTAATTATTTAGTTGTAGATATCGAAATTATGGAAGATGAGTCTTGAAGGTATAAAATATCGGAAGTTGTATATCTAGATTTCGATACCCGGATATAGTCGGTATCGACAACCGATATCTGGTCAAGTACTGAGAGATTGTAGATGGTACTCTGGTACTGATGTTTTTTCGAGGTCTAGGTAGATCATTGTTTAAAGTTTAAAGTTTTATGTTGTTTTGGTGAGATAACAATGGGTATTATAAATAATATCATCCGTTTCCTGTATGTATGTTTTGTTGATGGTTCCGTGAGTGTCCAGGTAATCGAAGATGATAGAATGTGCGTTCGATACAGATCGGAATTTAAAACGATCAGTCGGACGTGGAACGGTCAGCTTAGGTATGTGATGGTCTGAAAGCGTCGTAAATTGATAGGTAATAATCGAACGGTTGTTGATATGCAAATAACAGAAGGTAAAGCCGTTTCCTCGCTAGAAAGTGGACGTAACAGGTAGAAACGGTAATCGTTATGCAGATAGTTGTGAAAGCCGCAGCCGCTGAGGCAAAGGCAAGGCAAGGCAAGGCAAGCGACTTCCACGAAAGAGGGCGGGTTGGGATCGAGCTAGTCGGTGGTCTCAGGTAGAAAGAAAGAACAATGGCGGAACACCTGTTGGTCAGGTACTCACTTTAGGTAGTATAGTTGTCCTTCGGGGGTGCGCGCTTGTTCCCAGCCTGTGGGCAAGGGGGTGTTGTCTTCGACTTTGGAGGCGACATCGTAGGACCTCTGCTTGATGTGGTGGTGCGTGGCGGCGGCCTGCGCCTGTCCCACGGCGTAGGTCTGCTGCAGAGAGGCGGGGGAACTGTGCGCCCTGTGGTGGGCGCTGGGAAGCGGCGCCGTGGCTGCCGCCGCCGTCGAGCTGCCGCTTCCACTCGCCGCTGAACTGAACGCCGAATCAACCGAGTTTTCTCGCGAGTGGTTGATGCTCTTGGAGCCCGTCGACGGCGGGTTGAAGAACGAGTCCGGCAGTTTCCGCATGCTCCAGGGCACCTGCAGCGGCCGCTTAGAGTCCGGCTTGAGCACGCTGTCGAAAAGCGCCTGCAGGTCCGTCTCCGAGTCCTGGTCGACCCGCAACACCTGTTTGCCCTCGTCCTGGTTCAATGCCATCTTCGGCACAGGCACAGAACCACACGCACTGACACTCGTTCTCTTCACTCCACTACCCGACCAAACTTTCGATTCATCGACTCCTCGGTCCTCGCCTCCCGAGACTCGCTCGCACTCGACTAACTTTCAGACATTAACCAATGGATTTACTTCACACGGCTGCGCCAAGCCCTGCGCGCCCCCCTTCCCTACTTCTGCTTCACCAAGATTATTATTATTATTATTACAGAACGACACTACGATCACGACACCGATTCGCGATTCAGTCCCTGATTGATTCTTTCTTCTTCTTCCCAACTGTTCACTAAAATATTCTACACCATCCAGTGTTAGTTTCACACAGTTTTGACAGACAACCTTGCTTAGCTCCTTCTGGTTTTGTTGGTGTTCCTACTTCGCGTTGCTCGGTATGCTCACCTCATACACCTGTCTTCTATCTTCGTCGGCTACTTAACCGTGCGCATTCTTTCTGCTTTGTTTTACTAAATATCCACCGAGGGCATCGCTATACACACACTTTACTTAAAATACTGATTCCATTAATGCGACTTAAACAACTTACTTAACTCACTAGCGCCACCTGTCGACCCTACTTAACAATCATATGATGAGTCACTGACTCAGACAGAGATCACAGACTCCACTAGATATATTTATGACTTAAAACATTAATAAAAATACAAATATACACACTGAGTACATCTGGCTTTTTCCTCAAACACTAAATTACTAGAAAAACTTAACTGAGCTCAAAGAAACTGATGATGTTCTCTAATAACATGTTTAGATACATTGTACTTGATTCCTTGTTAATTATATCAACTATAGCTGGAGGACGATAAACTTTGGTGAACATACATAATACAACATACAAGAGAGTAAATGTTGGGAATAATTATCTTTCTAAATTGGTTTCAACAAGATGAAGCTGGTTCTTATATTAATTTCAACAACAAGGACTTATTCTAAAAATAAATACCTACACACAAAAAATATTGTAACATTTCTACAATTTATATCTATCAAATTATATAATATACAGCGTGTGTAAAAAGAACTGAAACCAATTAACAACTTTAAAAATGTATATATATTTGGTAAAAATCCTAAAACACGTCGATTTTTATTTAAAAAAATGCACAATTTGAGCGTTCAGTTTTTTAAAACATTTTTTTGAACAACTTTTTTTAAAACAAATGGCGCCATACTCCTTTTTATACCTCAAATGAAAGATTATTTAATAAGCAACTTATTGGTGTTATTAGTTTTCAGATTAGGTAAATATTTTTTAAATAATAATATTCTATTATAAAGAAAACGAACGCAATAAACAATGGGTAAATGTAAGTACAGTAGAACTTCGATACCGTGAACCAAATAAAACCACCACTGTTTAAGTTAGCGAATTATTCACATTAACGAATAGTATTTTTAATGCATCATTTATTCAATTCATATGTAATAATAAACAGTAGATATGTTTGCAAATGCAAAGTACATACGAGTACAGTACAGTAGAACTTGCTTATAATGGACCTGACGGGACCGTCATCATTAGTCCATTATAACCGAGGGTCCATTTTAAAAGAATTGAATTTTTCGACTGAAAATAATATTAACATACATACTACTTACAATAAATGATTCTTTTATTGATCAAAACATACATGCAATAAAGATACAACGTTCTAAATAAAAATAAAAAATAAATTTATACATTGTTTTCTATATTAAAAGTAACACAAACATAAATGAATTTAAAAAGTTATAAAATGCAAGAATTTAAAAAAAAATTGTAATTTAACTTTGTTTAATTTTTTTCTTTAAATAAATGTTATTTAAAAGTACTTCGAATTGAATTTAACTGACAGAGAGTTACATAGCTCTCATCTTTTTGCAGAAAAAAATGCTGTAAGGTTTGAAGTGATTTTAACGCATCGTGGATTATAACTTTAGCTAACTCTTGCTGTTCTTCTTCATCTTCAGTGTTGTAATTTTGACTAAATTTTTACTGAAAATTTTCAGTAAAATTCGTTTATAATGGACCTCATCATTTTAAAAGTCCATTATATACGAAAGTCCATTACAGGCGAGTTCATAATAAGAGACATTGAATACATTGTTTAAGATAGTAGTTGAGACGGGACCGTGAAAACTGGTCTATTATAGCCGGAAGTCCATTACAAGCGGGTTTATTATAATCGAGTTCTACTGTATTATGTATTTAAGTTTTCTGCTGAAAGTAATCTAATTAATCTTAAAGTAATTTTTTTTTGCTCAATTGTCTACTTGACTGCTTCTTCTGGCAAATGTTTAAGAACCAAAATATATGTAACACTTATCTCGCTATATTGTGCTCGTTGGATTCTTCTTTTGTCCGGTTTGCAATCGCCACAGCATTTGCAATCACTTGCTTGTTCTTTTTTATTTTACGTATTGTAAATTTTGCTTGTATTTTTGAGATAAACTTGTTACCGTGTAACCATTCTTTACATCTTCAATAATCAGAGTCTTTTCTTAAAGTGTTATAACTGTGTACTAAGCGGATGTTGTGTCAGGTTTTGCAATTCTAAGAACTAAAAACATTCAGAATTACGGGGCATTTCGTTGTTCACGTTAGCGAAGAGGACGGCGTTCACGTTATATGGTGGGTAATACATTGAAGAACGATATTCACGTTAGCCGGGGATTTCCGTTACTCGATGTTCACGGTATCGAGGTTCTACTGTAATATTTTTGAAATTTACTACAAAAAGTGAAAAAACCTCAACAAAACACTTTTAATTTACTGAAACACTAAAAAACAAAATAAGATAACGTTTTAATGAATTAAATGTTCAAATTGGGCGCCGTTAACTGCTTGACAATGAACAAAAAACAAAACGTTGTTCAAAATTTCGAAATTTCGAAATTATTAAATGTATCCAGTGTTACTGTATCAGGTTTTTCTTGAATTCTTTGTTGCAAAAGATTTAAATTATTTGGTCTGTTTGAATACTCTTACATGATCCCACAAAAAAAATCTAGTGGGGTCAGTTCAGGCGATCGAGGTGGCCATTCGATCCTGTCTCTTCGACTAATCTATCTTTTCGCAAATAATTTATTGAGATACGCCCATTGAAATACGATGAAAAAACATTTTTTTAAAACTTTAAAAAAATATTTAATTTAATTTTTTTGTGAGAACTATTTATTCAATTTTAAAACAAATTAGAGTAGCAAGTTGCTTATTAAATAAGCTTTCATTTGAGGTATATAAAAGCGTATGGTGCCATTTAAAAAAATTTCAAAGTTGACTGTGGTGAAAAGAAGAAGAATGTTTTAAAAAAACTGAGTACCTTAAATTGTGCATTTTTTTAAAATAAAAATTGACGTATTTTGAGATTTTTACCAAGTATATATTTTTTTAAAAGTTATTAATCGGTTTCAGTTTTTTTTACACGCGCTGTATATTCTGTATCACCTATTCGCCCATTTCTACAGTGAGATTAAAAACTATTTACTAACTACAAGAGTACAGTAAAACTTCGACTCTCCGAAATAGTCGGAACTAAGTTTTATTCTAATAGCCCAATTTTCTAATAAAACGGACTAAAATGAAAAGCTTGTTTCGCCTAACTCTGCTGATTATTATTAATGGAGTAAAATTTGAGGGAAAAACTACTATATAAATATAATATACAGGGCGGTTCAACCAGGGCCGAATTACCCACTAGGCTATCTAGGCTGTAGTCTAAGGGGGCAGCGAAAATGGGACGCATTTAAGTCATTTAACAAAAAAAAATATACAGTGTGAACCATTTGTAATGAATAAATTTGATGAGAATTCAAGGATTTGCCTTTCAGGAATACGCTGTTTTTTTTCAACGGGCATTTTTTGACAAAAAAATTGGATTTACAGAGTGTCCTAAAATTGAGATACGACTCTCAAATTTAAAATTTCAAATAGGGACCCTAATGTTTTCAGCATATCTGAATTCTACATATAATTTTGCGTATTTTTTTATGTTTGTAGAACACATTAAGTCGATTTTTAGTTGTTTTTGAAAAAAAAGCGTTATAAAAGACGTTCGTTTTTAAACGGTTTCTTCCCATCTTCAAAGTTTCTATTCTCAATATTTAATAATTACATGATTAGAGTGCCGAACTGTTTTCGGTCAAAAATGGATTATTATGTAATACGAATATTTGTGAAAACTTTGTTCGTCTAAAAATCGATTTTGGGCCGAAAACAGTTCGGGACTCCAATCATGTAATTATTAAATATTGAGAATAGAAACTTTGAAGTTGGGAACGGCCGTTCCCGAAACATAGTAAATTATTATCAAGTTCGTCTTAAATTTGTCTAACTTCACGAAAAAACCTAATAAATATATATTTATAATAAACAAAATTATTTTTTCAAAGAGAAATTTTGAAACAAAATCACTTATGCTGGTAGGTAATAAAAATCCGATAACAACAATAACATTCTGTAGAATTCAGAGAATTATTCATATACTGGCGATGCCGATTACTGAGAAGAACTTAATTGAAGTATTTAGACACAATTCGAGCTGTGGTATAAGCCTTCCAATAAATCGTAAAAAAATAAATGGAATTCATTTACTAATGCTTACACTCATTAGACGTGTATTACCTGTAACAAAGTTCTAAAAAAATAACCGAAAAACAAATTGTTTAAATTGAATAATTTAAAGTTTGAATAAGTCTTTTAATATTTTCTAGAAAATGTCAGGTAAAAGTAAATTAAGTGGTGCACAGAGAAAAGAATTAAATAAACAGAAGAAGGAAAGAAAAGATAAAATTTTGTTAAAAATGCTCAAATTAGAATCATTTTTTGTGAAAAAATAATGGTAAGCTTAAGGAAATTATTAATAAAAATGTTTTATTACGTAATTTGTAATTCATATTTAAAGGTACATACAGTGCAAACTTCTTCTGTACCGGAATATTTAGAAGCATGTTTGCCTGATGCATCAAAGAAAGTTTTTTCAGACGAATTACATTTACAGGTTTTTCATTAGCCAGTAAGAGATGTTTTCTGTTTTTTTATTATTATTTTTTTATGTTATCTAGTTTGTAAACAACAATTTACTTCTGAAATTGAAGAAATAGGCTGCGATCTTACTTACTGGACTTTAGACAACATCAATGAAGTAATAAATTTTGTTATTAAAAACCCAATTTACCAAAATTAATTTTGAAAAATATAAAAAAGTATATGACTTTCAAAACCCGTATTGTTGAAAATCTATGTTTTTTTCAATTCTTATTAGTAGAGAGAAAATTTTAGTGTTTATATTTGCAAATTTCTAATTTTTTAATTTAATAAATACTTGTGTTTACTTTTTAATTAAAAACAATTAAGTGTAAATTATATAAAATAAAAAACGGCATCTTTTTCTTTGTACAAAATAGTTTTTGAGAAAGGGGGAGGGTCAAAATTTCAAAAATTGTATACCAGTTAAGAGTAGAAAAATGTGTTAATATTATATATTAATGATATAATATATTAACACATTACGTAAGTTACACCAGCTTGAATAAAATCGATTTTAATACAATTATAAAAGTAGAGTAAGTACCTACATATCATTCTTTGTTTTTTCATTAAAAGAAATACATATAATAAATAGAATGCACATTTTGTCCGCGCTGTGGTTATTACAAACAGCTCATAACTGTATTATAAACGGCGTTTATTGTTTTAATATGCGCTAAGAGGTTGAGGTTATCAAATTATTTATTTTATAAGTATGTAAATGCAGTCAATCGATAAAAATTCTTGTACATATGTTTGAGTTAGTTTTTTTGATTGAAATATTTGGAGGGCGTGGGGAGTTATTGAGGCATCTTAACCTGGCAGTACTAGTCTAGTCCTGGCAGTACTAGTCTAGTCCTGGCAGTACTAAAAAAATAGTGTTTACAATAGCGAGAGTGTTTCAAGACAACTAAGCCTACAATTCAGGACAAAAAACATCTAAAGCTGCAGTTGGAGTAATTGGAGGCTAAAGGCACATACACCTGCTGCAGTAGGGCTCATGTTGTAGATTTACATAAAGTCATAATGTACAGTATGTCTCCGACTTTAAAAGAGAGAAAAAAATACCTATTTTTGATTTCTGAGAAAATTTTACTCTTGTTGATTTAACCTACTTGTTTTCAAACCCTCAAAACACAAATTACTTTTAATTTAACTCAAACAGTTCTCGAGATAATAGCATTTTTTTTCAAAATTTAGACATATTTTTTGTAGTTTTTAGAAATAACTCTATAAGGCGGATTTTATTGAAAAATACCACTGACAGCAGATGACAATTTAATAAGTTAGTAGAACTGCAAATTAAATCTTCGCTAATTTGAACAGTATTTATGGTATAATATTGACTTAACAACAAAAAATTTATCTAATTTAATGTTACGGAACTGGGCAAGAGTGTTACCGGGTTGTTATCAGAAAATTCAACCAAAAATACTCGAAAGTTACTATTTCAAATCTGGTGTAAAAAACTTGCTGACCAAATTTCTTAAAACAGTCTCGGTTTTAAACATTAAGTTGTTCAATGGAGACGATGCTGCTTCAGTTCTTGCCATTTATTCTGCAAGCGAAGCTACAAGGTTGTCTTTAAGAAGGAGGGCAATACAAACCGGGATAAGTAAATATTAGGGTGGGCCAAAAATTGAGATTATTTTTTTTTAACTTCCGACACTGAAAAATTGATTTCTTGGCACTTTTAAAAAATGCTATTTTAAGATGAGCTCTTTATTTTAATAGGAAAGACTTTCTCATTGCAGTTTTTTTTTTAGTTTCATATGGCAAAATCCATATCTCGTTATTGCTTGATTGTACAGAAAATTTGTATTAACATTTTTTGTATGAAATTAAACGCTCTACAAAAAAGTTTTCTTACAATTTTTTTATATCTTTTTACTATTTAGAAGATGTTGGAGGTCAAAGTTTAAAGAATTTAACAAAAATTCCTTTTCTACTTCTAAATTTTATAACTCAGAGATAAATAAATATTATAAAATGTGCAACATACAGTCTTGTAGAAAATTAAACGCTCTATAAAAAATGTCTCTTGTGGTTAATTGATTATTCTAACCATTTAGAAGATATTCGCATTTTAAAAACCAAAATTTGATACTAAATCTCCAATTTTTTTTAAATGGTTGAAGTAATCGATTAACCACAAACGACTTTCTTTGTAGAGCGTTCAATTTTCTACAAAACCGTATGTTGCGCACTGTATAATATTTATTTATCTACGAGTTATAAAATTTAGAATTGAAAAAGAAATTTTTGCTAAATTCTTTAAACTTTGACTTCTGATATCATCTAAATGGTAAGAGTTATAAAAAAAATTGTAAAATACTTTTTTTAGAGCATTCAATTTCTTACAAAAAATGTAAATAAAATTTTCTGTACGATCAAGTAGTGACGAGATATGGATTTTGCCATATAAAACTAAAAAAAAAAATAATAAAAAACTGTGATGAGAGAATTTTTCCTATTAAAATTAAGAGTTCATCTTAAAAAAGCATTTTTTAAAGGTGCCTAGGAATCAATTTTTCAGTGTCGGAAGTTAAAAAAAAAACATAGAGTAAATATTATTTACAAAGAATTTTTATGGAGAACAAAATACTCAACTTAATATGTCAAATTTTACGATGGAAGTTTGAGTTAAAGAAAACTTAGAAATCTTCAGAGGAAACTCAGCCTCCACCGGCGGTCCTCTGGCTATGTTCTAATTATGTATTCTGGAAATAAATTTAAACAATTAAATGTGAAAATCGTTTAAGTTGATTTTTTTCTTTGATTTTTTAAAGGTGCGATATAATAAAAAATAATATAAAAAAGTAATAAAAAATAATATAATAAAATAATAAAAAAATAATATAAAAAATTTTAAATTTTGCGTTGTCCGCTTATGTGAAATGTCCTATATATGTACAATAAACAAATAAAATAAAATAAACCGATAAAACAATAAATTTCAATCTTAATATACTTATTATTTTGTGAAACATCAAAATTAAAATAATATACAAATAAACATTACCGGCACTTAAATTAAGTGCAAAAAAAAACGTAAAAAGTTAAAATAATTGAAAATTTAAATAACGTTTAAATATTTAAAAGCTTGTGTTTTTGTTATTTTATATTAGAGGTCCTGTTATGTCTAATGGGAATTCGGTTTAATACAGCTTCTCCCACTCTCGCCATCGCCAACTCTTGAAACGTGGAAGAAAAGTTATGCGCGTGGCGCTCCATAGTAGGAGAAAGTAGTTTATTTAGATAAAAATTAAGACGTGGACAAAATTATCCGTTAATAACCTATCTGTTAACATCCCTGTTAAGTTTTGTGTGTAAAGTGTTCTTAAATCAGTGTTTGAAATACTTTCTAATTCATTAAAATGTCGAAAAATCAAAATAAAGGTTTCACCAAAGAAGAAGAACTCCTGCTGCAAGATTTCAGCAGGAATGTTTCAACAAAATCCTCTGCCCTTTTTTATGGAAACGCACTTATTGTCTCGGCTGTACCCATCTGGTTATTTTGGAGGATACATCTGATTGATGTTTACTCATCGTTAGTGCTTTTTGTGGTGGTTACTTCAATTGCAACATATTTACTTGCTTTGGCTTACAAAAATACTAAATTTACGTTAAAACACAAAATTGCTGTGAAGAGAGAAGAAGCAGTGACAAGGGATTTGTCAAAGAAGTTGTCTGAAGATAAGAAAATGAGCAAGAAGGAGAAGGATGAACGGATTTTGTGGAAGAAAAACGAAGTTGCTGATTTTGAAGCTACAACTCTTTCGATTTTCTATAATAATGCGCTGTTTTTAACAATTGTTATCATTTCAAGCTTCTATTTGCTACCTTCATTCACTCCACCTGTTAATTACACCATTTCAATTGGAGCCACAGCTGGACTTCTTGCATTACTTTCAACAGGCTCCCAATAAATTAATACGTTCATTTTGTAACTTATTTTATTTAATAAAATTATCAAATCATACAATCAAACTTATATACATACAATAAAGTAAAACTTCACATATCTCCGTCATCTTCCCTTTTCCTTTTTAACGAACTTTCAACTTCCATTTGAGCCCCATTTGTAGACGCAATATGGACATTCTGTGACTGTATTTGTATTTTAGGTTTTAGTGTCGTTTTCTGCTGCACAGGTACGTTTGCCGTAACTTTTGTCACAGGTTTTGGAACTGTTAGTGACTGTTTGGTGACCCCAATAGGGGCCCTCTTCACATAACTTACATTGAGCTTCGTTGAGACTTTCATAGGATTCCCTTGGCCAGAACCGCTGTAATTCGGTTTAGGTTTCTTTTGATTGCAACTTTTTAAAGCATAGTTACAGGAAGAGAGGCAGTAGCGGTCTGGGGGCAACCGGAGCCCACAATGGGGCTTCACGAAAGGTAAAGGAGTGTAGTTTTTGACATTAGCACACTCAAGAACAACTTCTCGAGGTGGTGGAGTTGTAAATGTTGATTCTGTGGTGAGTTGAAGAGCAAGTCTCACATCGTCTACATCCAGGAATTTCTTCTTGGAGTTGTTTGCGTACATTCGGGCTTCTTCAAGGACTGCAGTTGAATATCTATAAACGAATTCCGTGAGTTGGACGATGGTTTTCGGCTCATATTCCGTGATCCCCATTTCTTTCATTATGGACATTATTACTTGACCATCTTTTGGGATGTTTTTCGGCTGCGTTGTCTGGGCTTTATCCTTCTCAGACATGACTAAATATGTCTATAAAGCTCTGCTGAAGATTTTCTGAAATAAAAAGCAGGTTCTTACTGATGTTACCACACCTTTATACACAGAATTTATACAAAGTTAGGTGAAAAATATTTACCTGAATCTGTTTTACAGTTCTGATCAGAAATCAATTATTTTATCAACGATATAATAATATAAAAATAATAGTAATAATAATAACAGTAATGATTAGGGTTAGAAATAAATCACCTAGATGTTTATGTATACCACCAATCTAATAACACCAAATTTACCAAATTTTGACGTGTGACAAATGCGCGCGCATTTCAAACAAAATTTACTGGCAGCATCAAAACTATAGCGGGCCAGCTAGATACTCTATAAAAGTTTTAGTTAAAAACTAAAATTAATAAATAATAATAAGGAAACATAAACGTTTTCAGTAAATTTTAAATAATAATTTTATTTATAAATTTTTACCTACAGAAATTACCTCCAGTTAATAAAAAAACTGCTAATTGTTTAATTGTTTTATTTACTAGACTTTATTGCTTATTTTATTAGACAAATATAGTTATTTATTTTTGTGTGTGGTAACGTAAATTTTGCACCTCGATAATAATTTAAAACACGACTTGCTAGTAAACATACGAATTTATATTAAACTTTTTGGTCGACAATGTTTATTAAAAATTCTTAAAATATGTGGTAATCTGACTTTTTATTAAACGTTAAAAATGATAGCAACTAATTTAAAAACTACAGCAGATATCTGTAATTAACATTATACTTTTGTAACACCAGATGACACCAATATAATAAAGGCAAAAAATGTTTAAAAAAATGCAGAATACTACAAAATGGTAACAATTATTAATTATTATAACACGTATAACAAAAAATTTGAACATAAGACAACTAAAGGTTTTTCACATCAAAACAAACGATTTAACGCAACTTACTTTTTTACTAAAAGTTGCACCGTTTAGAAGCTAGAGAGCGCCAAAGTTAGAGATAAAAATCCGTTTTGTTTGAAACGAAAATATCTCGAAAACGGTACATTTTAGCAAAATTATGCATTCTTGTTTTTCATTAGGTATGCCTCCATTCACATTTTTGCAATAATAATTGAGGCTTTATAAAAATATTTTATTATACCCATCTTTGAAAGATTTATTAAATATATATCTCACAAGATTATTTTTTTCCAAAATAGTATATTACATAAGAAGAGTTGCAAATGGCATATACGAACAAGTAGAAAAGTTGCGTACGAGCGACCGAAGGGAGCGAGTATAATGAATTTCTACACGTACGTAATTGCTTTACAACTCGCGTAATGTACTATACTTTATCTACGACTACAAGAGACTTCTTGAAAATAAGTAATAATCACGAATGACAGCAACTGTCAGAGTAAATAAATCGCACAGGCAAGCAAGCTGTCCCATTACGCACGACGTTTTTGTAGTAGTCGTAGATAAAAAAAATTGTTCAGAATTATTAGCTTACTTAATGGGAATAAATATTGAGGTGTTAAGTTTTTCGAGTTAAAACAGCTATTAAAATACATAAATAGACACACGATTTTGACAGATAAATTCTAAAAATGTTATTAAATTGTCGAAAGTGGTTAGCACGCGTGATTTCTGTTAATTCTAAATAAGAAAATTATACTTAATTTCAAGTACCTAATTAATTTAAATTTTTTTAAGAATAGAATTCAATTGCTTGAATTTTACAGATACGTTTAATAATCGAATGTTATAGTCAGTTTTTTCAGCTACTCTTCGCCAAATAGTGGAGTGCCGTAAACCATAACAATGTAAAAATCTCGGAACCCGGTTCCACTGAATGGATTTTTATAAAACCTTTTGAATTGCCTTGTTGAAAGGTTAAATAAAAAAAATTACTTATCAAAATTTGCCGATCTAGGAACAATTTATAACAACAATTAAGTGAAAAATGAGAGAAATATAAAGAAAAAAATTTTTGCAGTAAAGATCTCAATTTTATATGCCATAAATGATGGTTTTATAGTTACTTTAATATTAATTATACACGGTATCTTCATAAAAAAACGCAGTCTTCTAGATTTAATTATAAATAATAGAAATTTTCGTCAACTTTGGCCGCACCTGGGGGCTGTAGGAATGGGGGAGCAAAGCAATTACTATTTTTCTCTTTCATTTCACATTCACATCTGCCAATTAAAAAATAAAATAAAATCAGACAATTTTTGTTCTATTTCCGCTGAATTTCAGCTCAAGATCCGTATTTTTAACAGGTGGTTGGAGAAGAACTTTGTTATTTATGGCCTTAAAATTTTGAAACTGTGGCAATATAAATTTCGGATTTTTTTAAGGTATCCAAAATTATTACTACGGTCTTCCTAGGACGTTCTGTTACCAAGAACCATGGAGGTTTATTGTCAGCGATACGGAGCCTCAACGGCACTATTCGAAAACAAAATTTTTTCAAATTGTTAAAGTTAAAATACGTTCGAAAATTATCTTTAAGGTTTTTTTGTTCGATTTAATATACAGGCGTTCAAAATAATTTTCAAAATAAAAGTAGGTAATTTTTGCTACTTTGTACCCTCTTGTTTTTCATTCCCTAATTAAATGGAGTAATTAATTTTTATAAAAATGTGTTTAGGATTTAGAGTAGTACTCTCAAAAATTAAATCACATATCTCTAGATCCGTTATTCTCAACCGGTGGTCCGCTAGAGCACTAGTGGTCCGCTAAGAAATTTTACTATTTTGTGGGCAATTATTTATCCGCGAAAAAATTAAAAAATAATAATAACTACATTTTAATTTATCAAATTACAAATATCTCAAACTAATTTTAGCGACAGATACTTAAGCCGCTAAATTTTAGTGGTCCGCAGACCAAAAAAGGTTGAGAAACGCTGCTCTAGATTTATTTATTATAGATTTTAGAAATTTTCGTCAATTTAGGCTACGTCTGGAAGCTGTAGGAATAGGGGGGCGGAGCAACTGATATTTTTCTCTTTTATTCCACGTTTATATCTATCGATTAAATCAAAATTTGAAAATTGGACAATTTTTAGTTCACCTTGCACAGCTCAAGATCCGTATTGTGGACAGTTGGAAGAACCAAAAACTTTTTTATTTACAGTTCAAAAAATCTAAAACTTTGTGCATATAAATTCTCTATTTTTCTAAGGTGTCTAGTACCCTCACAATTTTTCTACAACATCCCGTTCCAGAGGTTATTCATAGAGGTTTATTTTCAGCGATGAGGAGCCTAAACGGCACTATTCAAAAAAAATTTTTTTCCAAATTATTAAACTTAAGACACGTGCAAGAATTATTTTAAGAGTATCCTTTCTTCGATTTAATATACAAGAGATCAAATAAATTTTCAAAATTAAAATTTGTAATTTTTGTCACATTTGGCCCTATTTTGAGAGCTTCGGAGTGGATTTGAAAAAACGAATTTAGCAAATATAAAATGCTCGGTTCATTTTACGTATTATGGATATGTCAAACTTAATTTAACAGTCTGAATTTGATCTAAATCCAGCTCACAATCCCAATTATATGTAATCCTCTCCCCCTTCTCACTTTTTTATCTGAGGTTTTTTGGGATCCCAAAGACAGGTTTGTAATAGTTTTTCGATGTAAAATCTAACTTTAAGCAGAAATAATTCTAACTTTTATTAAATAATAAAACTATTTTATTACAAAATAAATTAAAACTCCGAAAAATTAATAATTATTAATTTTAATAATTAAAAAATTCAAATCGGTAAAAATAAATAGGTAAACAAACATTTTGTTTGTGTTAAAATAATACAATAAACAATAATAAACAATACTTAGTGTTAAAAAACATTCCAAAAAGTTTTATAAAAATCCGTTCAGTGGACTCGGGTTCTGAGGTATAAACCTTACGGCACTCCACTAGAAATTTTGACAGTTATCTTGATCTATATACTAAAAAGTTGTATTTATTACAACACTAGTGACAAAAATTGACTTAGGTACGTTGTACGTAGTCACGGCATAAGTCTTGTCGTATTGTTCTTAAACATAACGCAACCGTGATTTGGTTACTTTATTATAAAGTACTATCTTTGTTTAGTCTAAGTACAAAAAACTTGTTAGCAATTTATACAATTTAGTCAGTAATTTTTTGAAATAGGTCGCTATGGAGTTGTCTCCAGCTCTCGGTTACCGGGTTGTTAATGTCTACAACTTTGGGCGCGGACTAACTGCTAAACAATGTAAAGAGGAAAAAAAAATATATTTGATCAGGATTGTCCATCTTTAAAAATCAATGAGAGATGATTCTTAAATTTTAAGCATGGGCTATTTAGTTTAGAAGACAATCTTCCTTCAGGTCGGTCAACAGATGTCGTAGCTGAAAAAAACATTAAACTTTTGAGAGAAGCAACAATTAAAGATAGGCGAATCACTTATAAGCAGTTAGCAGAAACCCTGAAGATATCCGAACGAAGTATTGGAAGAATTATCTCAAACCATTTGAATGTTAGAAAACTTTGTACCCTGTGGATATCTCACAAGTTGACCGACGCACAACGGGACGCAAGAGTAACTTGGTGTAAAAAAATATTGAAAGACTTCGAATCTGGAAAACACAGTGCTGCAAATTTTATTTTGCAGATGACAAGAGCTGCTTGTATTTTTTTGATGTACAAATTAAATCACAAAGTAAAGTGTAGGTCTTTAAAATGAAAATCAGGCTGTGCAAGTGAAAAAATCACGCTGAATCGGAAGAAGAATAACCGTGTCTTTTTTTACTATGTTGTACTAGATAAACAAAAAACAGTCACAGCTTGCTGGTATACTAAAATTTGTTTGCCACAATTATATACAGTGGTAAAAGTCTGAGACCAAAATCCCCTATGCGACATATCGACAAACGCTCCAGCGCATCGTACTCAACTAACTCAACAAACTTTTCAAAAATCTGGAATCCGACTATTGGACCATCTACCTTATAGTCCTGACTTGGCACCATGCAAGTTTGATTTTTTCTGTTTGCAAAATCACAATTAAAAAGACGTAAGTTTGCTTCGGAAGATGAGTGAATCGCAGCATGAGAAACATTATGTAATTTTTTTGAGAAAAAAAGTGAGAGCATTGGTTTGAGGGCTGGTTCTTGCGTATGGGGAAGTATATCGAGTGTGGTAGAAAGTATTTCGAAAAATAATAAATACGTTTCTTATACGACAAGACTTATGCCGTGCCCTACGTATTAAAAAACAGAGAATTAAGCAACTAACACCGGAAATGGCTGAATGTCCAAGTGTTTTATCATTGTAGAAACTTCTTAAAATTAATTCAATTGGTCCAATCAAAAGTGAGTGTAAAAGAAACCCATATTGATTAAACCAACTTAGGTTATTTGATAACAAATTAACAATTTGTCCAACTGTGATTTTATCAAGAGTTAATTTTTTTAAATTTGATACTTAATTGATAAATTAGAGAAGAACAAGCAATTCTGATTTTTATTTCTCTAAGAGATGTTTGAAAAGTAAAACAATGGAAAGAAAAAACTCGTAAGAATTTTAGGGGTTTGTCTAAGAAATAAGACTGTAGTAACCTAGAATCTGTTTTAATTTTTTCGAGGGAAGAAAAACACGCTACTGCTAGTTTGGCCGGTAAGTACTACAGTACACAGTAAAACATGTATGCCTGTCCGAATAACTTAAATAAAACCCTTTGTTATGACGATTTTTTTTTATTTCTTGTTTCTATAAATTTTCTATTTTTTGGCCAAGTTTTTGCGATTTGAATTTTTTAAGTGAAGTATAGAGGACATCTTCGGTAAGTTTTTTTTCCACTCTTTTACGAAAAGTGGTAATTCCCAACTGTTTAGTTTGAAAATGGCATCGGTGTGAATCACTTACCAGAAAAAGAAATGAGAAAGAAAGTTGTGATTTCTGTCAATTTTAATCTAGGAAGTTTTAATTAATTTTAAATTAATATTAATAAGTAAATAGTAATAAGTTGCAGTTTGTTAATTATACAATTTAGGTATCTTAGAGGGTAGTTTTTTTGTAAGGGACACGCTAATCTTAAATTATAGTGTAAAATTCTGTTTTATTCAAAAATTAATAATTAAAAAAAATACAGACTGATTTGTTAATTATTTTGTTATTAATTCCTGTAAAATTTCGCGAAATTTACAGTAACAATTAACTTAATATTATAATAATACATAGGTACAACTGAAGTACGCTCTTGTCAAAAGTTACTTTATTTCTTTCATTATTTTTCCGATAAAAGATATGGTGAAAAAGGCTTGCAATAGAAATAAAATTGGGACACCTGCATATAAACTGAGACAAAATAAAATTAAAATTGAGACACCTATATATAAATTGAGACTTTAGAAAATGTAAACACTTTTTTTGTGATTTTATAAAATGTTGACAAGAAATTTTTGACCTCATTTTTCAATTGGTAATAACGTAGCTCTCTAAACAATGTTTAGTCTCATTTGTTTAAATAAAATTAATTATTGTTTTTTTGGTGGTATTTTCGCGATTAAATATGAATTGAAAACAAAACTCGAAACGTCTTTTTTATGTACTTAAATATTTAAATATATCATTCAGAATTAGACTTTCAGATCCATGTCAGACTTTCAGAATTATTATTTTTTTCTTGCTCAACATATTTAGAAAATATCCAAACACTATAGTTGATAAAATAAATAAAATGAGATTACTTAAAAAAAATGGTGAAATTTCAGTTATTTAAGATGTTATCCTGTATATATTTCATAAATAGTTTTTTAGTGTCTATTTTGTAATTTTTATTTAGAATTGTTCTATAATAAGTATTTTCTGTTGGACAATAAATCATATAATTTGTAATGGCAAAACCAAAAATTCTAAGACATCTAGCTGGACCGCTGTATTTTTGATGCTTCCAGGAATATTTTTTATTTTGATTAACGTCAGCTGATTGAGTTTTTGCCAATTTGCCAACCTGAAAAAATAAATGATGACGACAGTAAACTGAAATTTTTGTTAATTTATTAAAAAATAGAATAGAATTATGGCTTGGTTTCAAAATTTGGCTGGTCGTGCTGAAGATCTTCTCAATAAAATAGATCAAAATGCAGCTACAGTTTTAAATGACAGTAACAAATTTTTAGAAGAGTAAGTACACAAAAAAATGGAAAAATCTCAAAATATTTGGTAATTTTGTAGAGAGACAGCTGTAACAGTTAGTGTAGACGAAAAGAGTAATCTGGAATCACATTCAAGTCCCACACATGAAACTGGCAGTCTGAAATTGAATGTGGGTTCTCAAAATAATACAATTGATTCAGTACAGACTAATTTTGAAGAGGAGTTTAATACTATTGTTGCTGATAATCTAGATTATGGTACATAATCATTAGTTTATAATTTTATTTTTTTAAAGTTGGCTGTAATCGCCATTTACTCCTCAAACTTAAATTTGGCGCCATATTTTTATTTTATAATTTGTAGGAGGAGATGTGGAAAAAGTATCTAAAGGTGATTCTCCTGGGACTAAATCAATTTCTTCTCATAATAGGTAAAACATTGTAAAATTTTTCTAAAATATGTTTCGTGTGTTTTTAGTTTTATTTTAACTGAAGATGTTCAAAGCTATACTGATACAATAAATATATTGGAGACTGAAGCTCGAGATTTAAATAAACAGCTTTTAAATTTACAACATTTATGTTCAGAGTTACGAAATGAAAATACAAATTTACGTTCTCAAGTTGAAGCCTCAAATTATTTGGTTACAACTGCACAGTCTGAAATGGAACAATACAAAGCAAGAGCTCAAAGAATTCTACAGGAAAAAGAAGACTTAATTCGGTTAAAAAACGAGAATAAATCGTCTGAAAGCGAGGAGCAAATTTTAACAAATTATTATGACGAATTAAAGTAACGTTGCAAAATTAACCATTGGTGGTTGTAATCAGTCTATTTTTTTAGAAAAGAGGTTGATTTTCAGCAAAATAGGAATATGGAAATGAGTGAGAAAGTGAAAAAACTGACTCAGGAAGTAACGTTATTGCAGCAGCAAATTGTTTTGACTCAAAATTCGTCACAGCAATCGACCCAAATTCTTCAGGACAATTTAATGAAGGAGAAAAAGTTCAGATTGCTGGCGGAAGAGGAATATCGGATTAAAAATCAAGAATTGCAGTTAAAAATGCAAGAGTTGGCACAGCAATATCAGATAATTCAGACGAAAAATGAGGAAATTAAAAAGTTGCAAGAGGCTCTTAAAAGTAAAGCGAATTCAAGTGGTTGTAATGATTTTGAAGTGAGGATTAAATCACTCACTGATACTCTGATTGTTAAGCAAAATGCCTTAGAAAGGGTTACGACAGAAAGAAATGCTTTACGAATTCAGTTGGAGAAATTAGAGGTTTATATTTTTATTAATATTTTTTTTGTTGATTATTGTTTTTTCGGAATTATTAAGAAATGGTTTTAATATAGGCAACCAGTAATACACATGACGATCATGCATTTATCACAAATTCATTTATTATAGATTTATATAATTTATAGATATAAATCTACCTGTTTTAGTAGGGTTTGGGATAGAAAATATTTATAATATGTAGAAAATTTATGTGTAATTACAATAAACTTAACAGTTAATTGTATTTATTTGCTAACGCTCGTTTGTGCTTTAAACAGTCACGTTTATTAATGGATTTCATAAAATATGTTTATTAAATACTAGTTTATTTTACAGAGCGAATATCATAATAATTTAGCTCAGTTGGAAAGAGCACAAGTCCGTGTCATAAATGTGAATGATACCGATGACGGTTTGTAATTTTTTTTTTTTTTTTTTGGTAATTTGTGTATTATTATTTTTTTAGTAAAATCTCAAGTCCCACATTTTATGCGAGTGTCCCCCTTTGATGCTGGTGTTACAAGAAGAGTGAAACATGCGTATTCAACACTGGATGCAATAAGTGTTAGGACAGGAATTTTCCTGCGACGTTATCCTGTGGCAAGAGTTTTTGTTTTTTGTTATATGGTAGGTTACTGCCTTAACTGAAAGATGGTTTAAGTAAATTGTTTTAGGTCTTGCTACATTTTTGGGCTCTTATTTTACTATTTCTCTACGCTCCAAGTAGTCGCTAGAAGGAAAATTGAAAATTTTTATATGCTCAGTTATATGTTACGTAAAATTATGTTTTACAGTAAAAATAAATGGTTTATTCAAATTTTTGATTAGGTATATTTTTTCCTTTCTTAGGGTGACCAGGTGTTAACTTTGTTAACTTTGTTAACACCTGGAAGACGTTTAAGGCAAAAAGGATGATTTTTTAAAATATTTACAAGACATTTAATAGGATTTTATGCAACCAGCATTTAATGATATCTATTAAGACACGAGTATGAAGATTACGGGTGTCTTAATAGCTATTAAATGCGTGTTGCATATACCATTTTTTCTACGACCAGTCATAATAAAAAAAGATAGAAATTTATTTACATTTACAAAATTTATTAAACTTGAACTCACAAAATGAAACAAAACCGAACTAAAAAAAAGTCAATTTTAACACCAAGTAAACAAATTAATCATTTAGATGAATTATCATATTCTGAATAGTGCAATTATTAAGCTGCAACTGCGGCATTCTTGGCAGTCCTGTAACAATTTTAGCAGATGCTATTGTTTTTATGTTGATACAGCAATGATTATTGGCTTGATTATAATCAATCAAATTCAAAATTTGATTGGCCATGTTGGCAATCTTTGCAATCGATTCAAATCGGATTACTCCCACTGAACACCGCTAGCTGTCAAATACTACAATCGCTTACAATCGCTTACTCTATTGAATGCCCCTATTATAATATTGCGGTACTGTAAATATCTAGTATATAGTATACTGTATTATTTACGTTCTTGAAGCGCCATCTATCAGACAGTAACCAAACTTTTCGATCAGTCCGTTCACTGACCTTTATTTTACCTCGGTTTGACATTTTTTTATGCTTAATACGTCTGGGGCTAATCCTGAAGGAATGGTAACATTTTTGCAAGAATTTTTTTTACGAATGCATTGTCTATAACGAGCCGTTCACTCTGACGGTTTTTTATGTACATCTGTTGTGGTGAAATTCCCAAAAAGTATCGACTTTGGAGACTATTTACCGAGTTAATCGGAAAGAACGTTCGTTAAAAACCGCCGAGACAAGCATTGAATCTTTATCTGTAAGCTGCCTCACTTTCTCTTTTGTAATGTTTGTTGTTGTCGCAGGATTGACCCCCCAGGGAACCCTTATATCAGTTTGCACGACAATACGTTCGCCATCTACCGAATGGGCTGGAGAAGTGTGTCGTAATTTTAGCGCGAACGTTTGAAGTACTGTCATTCTAAAAATATACCTTAAAAAAGTCGCCCTTATTGCACTAATACATAAGGTTGAAATTATAACAGCTAAACTTTGACCGAATGAAAATCACATATGGAAACACAAATAAGGCATAACAACACTCAACTCCAATACTCTAAACATTCTAGTTTTAATCCAGTCAGAAGTTACAAATAATTCGCGCATAATTGATAAATTAATCGAAAATAGAAATTACCCTGTAAGCTTCGTGCTCTCAAAGTCACCCGAACAGCTGTAAAGCAACTACCGAAGATGGCCGAGTAGCGAAGTAGCGCGCAAACGCGCGGACAAATGAAGAAAATCGTTCACGTTCGGCATGGTTCGCTGGAATTCGCTCATGTTGGACCTGCGTTACACCTTAGAAATGAATGAAATCTGTGCATCGAACGTTTTATTTTACATTAAATTCTTTATTAAGTGGAAATTTGTTGTAATTCGTGACTTATCAAAAAATGAAATGTTTAGAGTATCGAATGTCGATATTTTTAGGTCTTATTTATTTTATTCAGTGTATTTATTCATCGCTTGAAATTTGATTTTTGTAAATTCAACCTTATTTGCATGTGCAATAAGGTCGACTTTTTCAAGGTATTTTTATGGAATGACAGTGTTTCAAAATTTCGCGCATTTCTGACGTCACGGCTTCTGGAGCCCATTCGCATATCTCAGGCGCCTTCTTAACTCAAAATACAGCTTATGCAACTAGTAATACACTACAGTTATAAAATTATATAGCTTTTCACAGTACTTGTGTTATCCATATTTTTAAATTATATGTATTAAAGTTAAACATATTTTAATCAATATATTAAAAAACAGTATTTTAAATTTTTTTAACACATTATTGTTTGCATTTACAAATAAACAGTTAGTGTAAAAATACAATAACAAAAAACTTTATTTACTACACAAACAAACAATATTAAAATATATTATTAAAATATATTTTTAATGTTTTAAACTCATTTGAGTTCAATTTAAAGATGTTAACAAAATTGAAAATATTAACTTGTATTGTTAGGTATTAATATTATTTACGAACTATAATAAATAATAACACAGAACTGTACAAGTAGGGTTGCCAAAGGTTTTTTTATTTCAAAAAATAGTTCTTTAATTTTATAAACGATTAGTGTTTAAAATGTACTTAAAAAGCACAATTAGATTTTTTTATCTTGTTTTTAAACCAACGAGAAACGAGTAAGGCTTGAAAATACCTAATTGTGATTAGTTGATTTAGAAGAATAATTAATTATCTAGACGTTTATTGGTTT
Organism: Tribolium confusum; assembly: GCA_029207805.1. NCBI lineage: Eukaryota > Metazoa > Arthropoda > Insecta > Coleoptera > Tenebrionidae > Tribolium > Tribolium confusum. The sequence goes on along the minus strand of JALGAY010000010.1, from coordinate 9,192,333 downwards.
ATTTAAATCAACAAAATGAAGTTTTAAGTACGTGTAAACAAGCAAGAGTTTCTTCCAGACTTGAGTTATAAAACCTACGTAAATAGAATATTTAATGAGAGAGAAAATAGAACAATAGAAGTACGATTAGTGAGAGAAAAAAAGAATAGAAGTAGGTTCTAGAAAAATTTGTAGAAAAGGTGACCTAATGACAAAAAAACTAGTATGTTGTAAAAGAAAAAAAAAACAAATAAAAATTCTAGAATAATAAAAAATAATTCTTCGAGTCTTTCTTAGCAAAAAATGTTTTTAGTAAAAACTACGCCTATTTACTCGAAACCAAACGGTTTTTGAAAAAAACAACTAGGTATAAAATAAAAGCTATGACGTCTTTTCTAATACTTGAGTTATTTTTTATATTTTTTTTAGCACTTTTTCCGTTCTATAGTGTGGTGTTATCTGTATAATTGTACATTGTTTGTATATAATTTTAAAGACATTTTGTATTTTGGTTAATTTTTCGAATTTTCGGAAAAATTGCATAGAAAATTTTATTTCAATAATTTTTGTTTATTTTTATAATATTTTAAACACTTTTTATTCTTATACATTTTTTTCATAAATGCAAATGTAGCGAGATACTATAACGCATTTTTTATCAAATATTGCAAAAATATATAATATACAAGTGTCTCAGAAGGACGTTCTACAAAGCAACCTAAATTCTTGAATTTAAAAATTTACCCTAACTTACAATAGTACCAAATTGCACCGTGTAAGAGATAGAGAGTGCCAAAGTTAAAAATTAATTTTTTTTTGTTAATAACATTTAATTGTAAAAAAATTGTATTTTTTTCTAGTTTTTGATCAAAAGAAAGTGATTTAATCCTATGGAGATCTTAAGATTAGTAAAAAAATTTATTCTCACCGGAGAATAACAACTTTGTTGTGTTTTTCCTTTTATTTGACACACCAAAAAGATGTCACAAGTAATAAATTGTTAAATTTTGTAATGTAAAAAAAGATATTAACGTGATTATTTATTTATTTTATTTATTTAATAATTACAGACAGCAACCTAATAAAGATGAGTCAAACGTACACTTAGTTTTAAAATCTAATTTTCCTCCTGTCCATGATGGTGTCAGAAGTCGGAATCCTCGTGAAGACTTTTGTTGAAAATATCTTCTAGGCTGTTTTGAAATACAGAGATCACAATAAAGTGGCTGCAAACAAACAAATCCAATTGTCAAAAATATAATAGCATTTGACATTAACATTTTTATACAGAACAACAACTTTGATATGTGATTATATACCGAGTGTTTTTTAAAAAAACAACCCTAATTATAACTCCGGTATTTGTTATCCGATTTTAAAAATCTAAATACAAATTCAATAATTTTAAGTCTACTGTAATCTGGCTTTATAATGATAATGAAAGGTAGAGTCAACTTTAAAGTTTGTTTTGTAAAATAAACAACTATATTTATTTTTACATTATTTGGTAGAGATTTTTTCTGAGTTGATTGATGAGTAACAATTTAATTTGGTAGTTTTTTTAAAAAAACACATTTTTTTGAAAAAAAAATGTAAAAAAAATACAAAAACAAAACAAAACATACAAACCAAAGTAATTATTTTTTTGATAATTATAACTTTACATTGTCTTTGCTCGGCATGGCTCACTTAAAAATTTTATTTAAAAAAATAATTTAATTAAAAAATAAAGTATTTTTTTATTTTCTTTTATTAAGTTTATAATAAACTTGCTGCAAAAACTGTTTTCCGTTAATAGTTCACAAAAAAGTTTATTAACGCATGATTTTTTCTGATAAACTGTTTGTAAAATAGTATTTTCAACAATATATGCATGCGTATACCTAAATGTCAAATAAATAAAAAATAAAAGTTTCAAGAGTGATTACAAGACGGAACGAAGGTGAAGCAAAGTAAAATTATCAAATTTAATTAAACTTTTAATGTAAAATACCACAATTTTGCTCCAAACTAAGTTAAAATGTGTAAATACTGTCTAAAATTATTTGAAAAATAGTCAACTAAATATACTTTTTATTTGTCCAGTGACCAATAGATGGCGCTATTTATAATTTTTTTTAATTAACTAAGGTACGATCAACAAAAAACTTTTTTATTATAATTAACTTGTTTGTTAATTCTCTACTACTTTGTTAATAATCTCTACTTTATTTACCTCTCAATACAACCTAACTTGTTCAGTTCAATATACAGGGTAGACCAAATGTAAACGGGCCGTTTTTTGGCTAAACTATAAGAAATTTTGAAAAAACTAAATATAAGCAAAAAATGGCTAAGAAGGTGCTACCTGAGGCAATATTTAAAAAAATTTATTTGTTTAAATTTTTAAGATAACTATAACAACATTTTTGTTTTTTTGTGAAATTTTTTCTTAATTTTTTTTAAAAAACAAGCTTTTTAAGAAAAATTTTGCTGTACAAATTGTTTTAATTTTAACTGTATAAATTTTTTTAAAAAAAATAAACATTTGTGAATTTTATCTGTGATTTTCGCCAAACCTACAAAATTATTGGTTAATTTAAGTTATGCATGTTAAACAGATAATAACAGTGCTTTAAAAAAGTTACAAAAAATAATTTATTTAAACACTTAATAATTTAACAATAAAAATTAATGTGTTTTTCCTTAATATTTATTATTTTGTAGTGCACATTACGAGTATGTTGTAGTACTAGGCATTTTTGTATTTAAACTTGAACAAGTGCTATTTTCGAATTTTATTATTATGAACAAAAAAAAAAACAAGCGCACAGAAGATCTATGCTAAAAATTACGGCGAAGATTATATTTTTCAGCATAATAATGCACCTCCTATGTTGTCAAAATTGTTAGAACCTGTATTGAAGAACACAATGTTAAAGTTATGAACTGGCCAGTTAACAACCCAGACTTAAACCCGATTGAGCATTTTTGGAATGAACTGAGAAGACGTCTAAGGAAGCGAGAAATGTCTCATAACTTTAAGCAACTGGTAAATTTTTTTCAGGAAGAATAGGAACAAATCCCGCAAGAAGAAGAAAGACATCTAATAAAAAGTATGCCCTGTCGATATTAGGAAGTTATACGAGCACGAGGAGAATATACTCGTTTTTAATTTTTAGTTTATTACAGACGTTGAGCATTGATATCTTTGATATCCTGAATTTTGTTATGAGTCATAAACAAAACCTTTCTTGTATTTCTTTTTTGTCTCTATAATTTTTATGCCATATGCTTATTTGTTTATTGTATAATAAGACTGAATATGTTATATTTAAGTTTCAAATAAAATTTCCTGCATAGTTATTGTACAGTGAGACTTATTTAAGTAATTCCTAGTTTCTTGTGCGCAGTATATATTCCACTATACCTACATTCTTTATATTTTTATTTTTTTACAGACTTAGAAAGCACTAAAAAACTATTAAACGTTATTTAAAAAATTGTTTGCTATGTAAACAACTTTTTATCAAATTTTTATCAATATCAATGCCAATTACAACAAAAATTTTAACAAATAAAACTAGAAAGTCTTAAATGGCAACTAGGGCATCCTGATTCATTTGTGTTTTTTTATAAAAAAAATTAATTTCAAAAATATAGGTATAAACAAATTACCAAATACAATTATTTTAGGGTCTTAACGGTCTTGTCAGCATTATCATTTTGTCTCACAATCGTGCTTGGCAATTGAACACAACACCAGGAAGCTGTAAAACGATTCTTGCACCTGATCGGTGCAGCGCATCTTGCTTTAACCAGGCTTACCTACTTGCAACGTTTTTGCTCGCACTTTATCTTTGCTTAATACTAATTTAAATGTGTCATTTTCGCCCACTGTTAGAGCACTTGACATTAGATTATTTCAAAATGCGATCTGAATGTCGAAATAGAGAACGGAAATAGAAACAGTTTGAAACACATCGATTTAAATAAATGTGTGATATAACACAGGTGAGAGACAAATGTGGAATTCTGTATCAGTGGCTTGTTGTAATATATGAGTTGATATTAGAAATGACCTCAAAGAATTGCAAAAGCTTGTAAGAATTTGTCATTGCGTACTTTTAGTTTATTTAGAATAATATGCTACAATTTATAAGATTTATATATTTTTTCTAAATGTTGTGTAATCAAATCCTGATGAAATTTGCAACTGACACCATAATTTAAAAAAAAAATATTTGACTTTGATGCAATATAATAACATTAGAAAATTGTAAAAGGGAAGTGTTATATCTCCGATCAAGAAATGATTGTATTCGCTTAAGAGCTTATCTGATAAGTGTCAATTTTGACGTTTGATGAACAATTAAAAGGATAAATGAAGCGTGGATAATGTTTTTGCGTCTAATTTTTGTACATACCTGTTTTGATTAAAAAATGCATTTTTTATGTGAATCGATAATTTATCCCTAAATATTTTTCGGATTACGTAAGCTAATTAGGAATGAATAAAATCTTCCAAGCGCGCCATCTAATCATAAATAATTCTGAAGGTCAAGGATTCGAATCGAAATTTCACTTTTTCGTTAAAAAGCATCACTAAGATATGACCGTGTTAGCACTGGCACTATTTCCCGACTAAATTCATTCATAGTTGTACACCTATAAGCGATACAATTTGAACTTGATGAACTGGTTGGGGCTTCTTAACCGGTAAATCGCTAAATATTTACTCACTCAATAAAATCACTAGTTTTTCCGGTTGCTAAATGACTTGTTATACTTGACAGATGTCTAGTTTAGGGTGAAAGCACAGGTGTCTTTTTTTAATAATATCATCATCGATGGGTGCCTGTGTGAACGCGGCTTAAGATTCTTGAAAAAGAAATTCGAGTAATTGGCGTCCGTAATTACATTAAAAGAATCCACAATTGCAATAAGAAAGAATGGTTGCAAAAAGCGCGCAACATATATCCATTTTTGTTCACTATGTACGCAATAAAATTTCATGATGGAATTCTTTGGAGTTATCCATCCTACTAAGTATAGCTGTTACAGTTGAAAACCGACTATATGTTGTAAGAATGTGTAGAGAGAGACTAGATCAAGTGGTGATAACTCGGGTCAGCGTGGGGTCACTTCGACACTTCCAGATTGTAATCGTCCGAATTTCACTCCTGCACTAATTTACAGCTTACTGTTACTGTTTTCAGAACATTACAAAAACAGGGTTAATGTTTAAATGATGCGAGTAATTATTTACTTTCTATCCTTGGCAAGGATAAGTAATTTATGGAGTGTCTTTTCGCAGTTTATGCACGTTTTTGATTACCTAAATGGCATTAATATTCTCTACAATGTCAAGATATCACTCCCACATTCCTCCTAACAGTAATTTATAAATGGATGATTTCGTATTTGTCAAAATTAAATGTCCCTTATGACGTACGACACGATCAAAAGTTATTAATAATAAAACTTAAAAATAAAATTAAAATATCATTAGAATATCTATCATTTGTTATCTTTTTTATCAGTAAAAAATAATAATAAAATTGTTATTTTCTTAATTATTTCTAGTTTTTGTCTAGTTATGAAAGAATAAATTTTATTCAAATTGTCAAAAATTTAAGTAATTGAAACACGACTCAAAAGAACTTTCAGTTTCAATCCGAATCTAATTTACACAGGTTTACACGTGTCCTTTTACTAGACCATAAAAATTTTAATTTAAATTTTTCGACATTGATTTTGCCTAAAATATTTTTCACTTCAGGCTAGATCGAAAATTATTACAATTTTTGTATATTTTATAGAACAATATATGATTTTGATTATAGTACTATTCTTCTACTACTGTAGAAGACACAATTATTTTTATATAATTTACAGGTATATAAACTTTTTTTCAGTGGTGAATAGTCATTGTTCATTTAGTCAACCATGATGAGGTGGGTTAAATTGATATCTATATTAGACGGTGTGTTACCTGACATATTCATAAATTCTTTCAATGATTGATATTAGTGTTGAATGTAATATTAATAATACTTTACTAACTTGCTTTTTAAAAGTATCTTTGTTTTCAACACTTTTAAAAACTGTTTTTTTTTATACTAAAATGTATTCAGAATTTTACGTCACAACGCTTATTTAGGGTTCGACTAAACAAGGAATTATTTACACAAAAAATCCTGGAAAATGGTATTCTTCAAGAATCTGTACTTAGCGTAACACTATTCTTATTGCTATGAATGGAATAACAGAGACGATCAATAGACCAGTAAAGAGTCTGATGTACGCTGATGACTTTGTAATATTTTGTAGAGGGCGAAATGCCAGAACAACTTCACAAATATTATAAAACTCTGTCAATCGCTTGAGTGACTGGGCAGCCACAACCGGATTTAAATTCTTAAACAGTAAAACAAAAGTAGTTCACTTCTCTAAAAGAAAAAAGCCAAACAATTTTCCAATTTATTTGAATATGTAACAACTTCCCCAATGAGAAATGGTCAAGTTTTTAGACATTACATTTGATGCCAAACTAACATGGAAACCACACATCCAAAACCTTAAAACAGAGTGTAACAAATGGTTAAATATGATGAAAGTATTAGCAAATCACAAGTGAGGAGCAGATAAACCTATCCTAATGTCAATATATATGTAGATCAAAAATTAAGCTGCAGCTTACATATCGGCTTTAAAAACTACCCTAAAGACACTTGATGCAATTCACCACGAAGCACTACGATTAGCTATGAAAGCATTTAGATCCAGCCCTATACTCAGCTTACGAGTATGTTGCCAAGTCGCAGAGCCCCTTCTCTCGGTTTGAAGAGAACAACTGAGAACATCGTATGCAACAAATACTTTATCCAATCCTTTAAACATAAACCACTCTTTTTTTGCAAACAGTCCCAACAAAGAATTGTATATAGGAAAACCTAAGCTGTCTCACCCACATAATATTCGAGTCATCCACATAAACAACCTCAATATAGAAATTCCTCCGATCAAACCAACCAAAGCATCAGTAACATCTCCTTGGTTAATCCAACCTCTGCAAACCGTTATCGACTTATTAAAACATCACAAAAAACATACAAACGAGATCATCTACAAAAAACCTTTTCTGGAAAAAGTACAAAACTGTTATCACGACTACCAAATAATTTACACCGATGCGTCAAAAAATCAACAGGAACGGAAAAAGCTGTAGTTACACTTACACTAATCGTCACAAGAAAAATTAGCTTATCTCCAAAGATTAGGATATTTAACGCACTTTAATACGCTCTAAAATATAAAATCCCAATCACAAGAAAAATTTGCAATCCTCTCTGACTCGCTCTTCTCTATCAAAAGCCATCTAACAAATATCAAATACTAACCAAATAGTCCAAGAAATCCGAGAAAAAGTTTCAAAAGCAAAATCAAGAGAAACGGAAAGGCTAACAAATTAGCAAAAAAAAATAGCAGTAGGTAACACAGAAGCTGAAGAAACTATAGATACCTTTACAGAAAAATATTGCAGACACTACATTAGAGAAAAGATGCTAGAAAAATTGACCCACATATAGAATCTTAACACCAGCAAGCTCCAAGAAATCATATCAGTTTCTCCAAAAAGCAAGAAAAACTTCCCAGCCATCAGGAGAGAACAGGTCATGTGGAACAGACTAAGGATTAGACACACTAGAGCAACCTACCAAAACTCCTCCTATATGCAACTCATGCAAAACCTCTGTATCAGTAAAACATTTATTTGAATGCCAAAAGTATGAACAACACCGAAGCGCGCACAACATTAAACCAAACTATGCCCATGTCTTCAATCAAGACGTAAAACCCAACAAGTTCAGCTTGGCGTGTATAGGTCAGAGGAGCAATAGACTGGGTGTTGTCGTGGTGGAACAATTCAGTTGAAACCCTGTATTCGAAGTGTAATGTAGAAGCAGCACGTAGTATGCCTTTCCTTTTTCGCTTCTACGCATCTCACACGCCAAGCTGGATTTGTATACCTATACCTACCAGAAACATAATGCAGTACATATATCATATCTACCAGCTTCTATAGTATAAACCAAATGATATACAGTGTGAACCATTTGTATGAAATAACTTCGATAAAAATTCAAGGATTTGTTTTTCAAGAAAACGCTTAAACATGTATCTTGTTATTTTTCAACGCGCATTTTTTGACAAAAAAATTGGATATACAGGCTGTCTCAACATCAAGATAGAAAATTCCTAAATTTTTATCAAATTTGTTTATTTCAAATAAATCACGTCTTTTTTTTCAAGAACAACTAAAAATCGACATAGTATGTGCTACAAAAAATACGCAAAATTATACGTAGAATTCAAATTTGCTAAAAAAAATTTGTTTTTATTTGACATTTTAAAGTAGAAGGTTGTATTTCGATGTTGAGACATCCTGTATATTTTTTGTCAAAAAATGCGCGTTGAAAAATAAGAGGATATGTGTTTAAGCGTTTTTCTAAAAAACAAATTCCTAAATTTTTATCGAAGTTATTCCATACTAGTGGTTCACACTGTATAATTTGAATCAATGTAAACAACTGTACGGAGGCGCTAATAACCTCAAATATTGATGCGCCTTTGAGTTCTAATAAAAAAAAATGTTTATATAATTTGAGAACTATAGGTATATGAAATATGCAACATTTTTTTTCAATGTTGTTATGTATACTCGATGACAGGAGAAGTGTTACACCCAAAAGAAATAATTTCTTGAAAGTGATTTTTTGGCAACAGAATGAGTAAATTTAAAGAAAGTTATAGTAACCAAAAAAAGGTTAACCGCTTAGTTTTTGTTAAGAAAAAGACTTATTAGAGCTGATAAATAAAAGTATTTGCAGTTGTTGTGTTTCTGACTACTTGTTTTAAGAGTAACGAAATGCCTCCAGTTTGAAGGCATCAACAATACCTTAGCGATTTTGACAGAGGTAGAATTGTGGCCTTTTGAAAAGTTAGTTTGTTTTATCCCGAAATTTCCCGATAAGAGAAGAAGGTAAATAAACACGAAACAGACAAATAGGTCAACCGAAACATGCCACAAAGCGTCAAGACAGGCGCTTCAAACAACTAGCTGTTCTAAACCGTTTTGCTACTACGCGACAACTTAATAACCAATGGTTTAGATTAGAGATGAAGGTTGGTAAAAGCGCTCAAACAAAAAAAGGAAAATTTTTATTTGAAATAGGTTTAAAACGAATAAAAAATTGACATATAACATAAAAGTTTTAAAAAAAATTGTTTTAAAAAATAAATATTTATATTAAATAACAAAAAAGTTACGTTGTTAACAAAAAAGTATTAAAATCTTAAAATTTGTACAGTGCTGACTCTATTTTAAAACGCTTCTCAAACCATCAAAGAGACAATGTTATGATATTATAATAACAAGAAAATAAATGTTACGAGACGATATTTTGATCTCTAATACTGTAAGACTCAAAAATGGATCTTGAATATCATTTTTTATGTTTTAACATTTTAAAATTTAACTTTTACTTTAAACTTTAAAATATTGTAAGTATTTTCAGCTGAAAATCTTTGTTGTAATAAACAACAAACTATTGTTTATAAGGATTCGGTTTGATAAGTAAGAGGTTTTTGTGTTTAAGTATTTTTTTTACATCCAATATTTTTTTTTAAGTTTATCTTTTCGTAAGTTTTTTAAGTATTAATTGTGTAGTCACTTTCTCATACTTTCTCAACAAAAGTTTCTCAATTTTTCTATTTGGTTTTATAGTTATTTTCCAGTAAAACAAACAATTTTCTATTGATAATAATATTCTACATTCAATTATACTAGTCTTAGCGAAATATGAGCGGTCAACTAGAAAATGCGTTCTAAAAATTATGATTTTTTTCAGCGAGTTTATAGGCGAATCAATACAATAAATTTTAAAGACACTAATTGTAATAAAGTAAAAAATAAATCAATAAGTATTACAAGAAATCTTTGATAATGCATTTGCACTAAACTAAGAGAAGAACCTCAGATAAAATTGTCCGGCTTACTCATCTCAAAAAATTTTAGTTTACTTTTATTGACCCTATTTTATAAGTTGGTATTTTTGTCTTATTTAAAAATATGTATAGGATATTAAAGAAATTGGATTAGCAACATGTACTTTTTTCTGATGAGTCTTGATTTCGTTTAAATGGTCCTGATAGTCGTATTCGTGTATACAGACGACAAAATAAAAGGTTTTAAGACAATATGGTGCAAGAGGTTCGACATTTTGTAGAAGGTTCAATAATGGTCTAAAGAGGTACATGGAAGAACTAAGCTTTATCGTAGTTGAAAAAGTAACTTTGACAGCACAACGATATCTTACGGACATTGTACAACCCTGTGTGCTACCGTATGCTGAAAATTACGACGCAGATTATATTTTTCAGCATGATAATGCAAGCCCCCATGTTGCTAGAATTGTTAGAACTTCTATTGAAAACACAATGTTGAAGTTATAGACTGGCCAGACAACAGCCCAGACTCAAACTTGATTGAGCATCTTTGGGAAAAACTGAGAAGACGTCTAAGGCAGCGAGAAATGTCTCATAACTTTGAGCAACTAGCAAATTTTCTTCAGAAAGAATGAGAACAAATCCCGCAAGAGAAAATAAAACATCTAATAAAAAGTATGCTCTGTGGATGTTAGGAAGTTATATAAAGACGAGGAAAACGTACTTGTTATTAATTTTCAGATTATTACAAACGTTGAGCATTAATATCTTTGATTTTCTGAATTTTGTTGAGTCATAAACAAAACTTTTCATATGCTTATTTATTTATTGCATAATAAGACTGAGTATATTATATTTAAGTTTCAAATAAAATTTGCTGCATGGTTATTGTACAGTGAGACTTATTCAAGCGATTCCTAATTCGTTGTGCGCAGTATATATTCCACTCATTCTTTATATATTTAATTTTTTTATAGACTTAGAAAGCACTAAAATTTGATAATGAGATAAAATCCTGAAATAAAATTGTCCGGCTCACTCATCTCAAAAAATTTTAATATTCTTTTATTGACCTTATTTTATAAGTTGCCATTTTTATCTTATTTAAAAGTATTGGTTTATTTTTAAAACTACCATTTTTTATTGAATGTACATAACCGTAAAAAATTTTATTCAAAGTTTTAAAAATGTTAGAGCTTATTACTTGCCATTTCAATCACATTTTTGCAAATATTTTTTTATTATTTAAAAGAGGAAATAACTACAGTAAAAACTGATTAAAACGACTCTGCTTAGAGCGCAGTATCGATCGTAACAACGCTTTAAATTACAAGAAGAATCGGTTATTACGATTCACAGACACTTCTTATAAAGATGCAGATATGTATTTGTGAAAAATTTTAAGAAAATATATCGGCTATAACGGCTAATAGAAAATTTAAAATAACAACAATTTTTTTATTGTGATTTATTTACTCTTCAAGACAGTAGATATTATAATCAAAATCTATTTATTTATTTTTTTGATAGCACTATGTGGTTATGATGGATAGGGCTATTTGACCGGTTTTATTAATAAATTAATACGTTAAAATTTTATTGTAGTGACATGGCAAATATACTATGGTAGTAAATACTACTCCCCAACCGGTTAAATAGCCCCATAGATCACCCCATAGTTCCATAAAAAAAATATTTCGTAATTGCTCACAAGACAAATTCTCCGATTCTTATTATAATACATTACTGAAGAGGTTTACAAATTAGTGAGCGAAACGTCGGCGATATAAAATAAACTGAGTTTTAATCACCTGTTGCTGAACCTATCAAGAATCCAACCCAACAAAAAATGTGAATTTATTTACTGCGACATTATTAGATATACATATTACGACTAATATGAGGTACTTTTGAGGTCGTTATAACCAGTTTTTACTCTTTGAAACGGGACAGAATTGCCGAAAAAGCGTTCCTTTTAGAATGAGTAAGAATGGTTTGTAGAATGGTAGCCGGTTGCGAGTTTGAATTTATTTGTATGTATATAAAAGTGTCACGTTACGTCGCGACTAAAAATAAGTAAAAATGAGAGAGATGGGCCGATGGGCGGACTCAGAATGTAAGCAAACAGTCATACCCACATGTTTATCAAGTGAAGCGTCAGCCAATCATTATGGAAGTTGTATAATAATTGTGACTTCTCAAAAACTGATTTGTCTAGCGACTGCATCGACGAATTAATTTATTCGCAAGACATTTTCTCTTTTTCTCGATGTCTCTGTCAGGCTTTAATAAATGTTCTTGTTAAGTATTTGTTTTATTGTAGACACTCTATGATTCATTGGACAGATTTCCTTTAATTAATTTCGAATTTTTTTCTCTTAAACTTATGTCCAGCTATTTGATATGCGCATTATAATTAACAAATGTAACGTTCTTGTTAACATTACGTTAGCCACTAATTACTTAATTTCAATTATAAATTGACCAGCAACAAATGATCTAATTTACTTCACTTGAGATGAATCTAAAATGATGTTTATTTAGGTCTGAATTCCGAATTTATTCCTATCAAAAAGATTTCTTCGAATGAGTGCTTACGCATTGAAATCGTCAACGGGAGCATTACAGAACCTCTATAATACCCTTATAAAAAAGCATCAACCACCCTTTGTTGAATCAACAAGGGTTCCATCTTCCAGGGAGGTCGATTATCATCACACCTTTTGATACTGTTATTTTTTACAACAATTGATTTATAGAGATACCGAAGGATTCTCTAAAGGGTGAATATTAACTCTTATACCTCTTCCTCAGATTTCAAGCCGCATTCTTCCAGGGGCAACCCATTCCCATTAATAAGTTTCAATAAAAAACACTTACATAAATAATTAACAATTTAACTTCTGCTTAATCTCATTCAACAAAAAAATATTTATTCTGTATTCTAATTTACAAATTATTTTTTTAATACATCTTATACGTTGCTATAAAATAATTCAATAGTATACAAAACGCTATTATTAAAAAAAAGTTCTTATAATTATTTTCAAAATTAGAGTATTAATTGTTTTAAAAAATATTTGATTTATTTAAATCAAAAAAACTGTAAAATTTAGAAGTCAGAATTGTAAAAACTAAAAACACTTTTTTTTAATTTTTATAAAATTCACATTAGCTTACAAAAGCTTCTAAATATTAGTTTAAAATTGTATAAAACAAGAGTCTAAAAAAAGAGCGAGAATCTCAAAAAAATAAACATAAACATTAACATAAAGTAGAAAAACTAAAAAATCTGAGAATAACTACAAAAAGTAAAAATTCTACCATATGTTTATTATAATTTTTGATCAGAGGCTGTCATGAGAAACAAAAATTCTAAAAACGTAGCGCCTAGATTACTTCACTTCGTAAATGTCATTTTGCTGTCACTGTCAAAAGTAAAATTTAGATTTTATTTGAATTATGGGGTTTACTGCAGAACAGAATTTTTTTTTAGTAGAATCATATTTTCGTAATGGGCACTTAGCGAATGGAGAATGGGTTTACTCATCCAGACTTTGTTTTGACGAGTTTCGGGAGAAATTTCTAGAAAAAATCATAACAGAGTCAAATTTTTATACCAGTTTGAAAAACACGATCACGTCTTTTTGAGAGACCGGCAGCGTCAATCGGAAGAAAGGTATTGGAAAATCAAAAACAAATCCCTTTGTGAGTGACAGTAAAATGATTTTATTATCAAGTGAAATAAGTTACGCCCTACGGTTTTAAAATTTTTGTTTCTCATGACAGCCCCTGATCAAAAATTATAATAAACATATGGTAAAATTTTATATGTATAGAATATACACTACAGTCACTACACCATAGGTACGGGTAGTATTATAGAAAATCCGTCAAAAAAAAAGAAGTGTAAGAAAATCCTCATAATCTTTAGGTTAGCTTCTCCAAGATAAAAATTTAAGAAATTGAGAATATGTATAAATTCCAAACCATTAAAAAAAATCCAAGAATTTACACAACAGGAAATATAAAAAAATTACTTTAAAATATTCAAAAAAATTAATAATTAAATAAATAAATGCAAGTTGTTTTTAAAACTAAAATACCAAAAAAATTGGAAAGTACAACTCTATCAAACTTAAACTAAAAATTTAAACAATGTAAAAAATTAAAAATATGAAGTAATTCAGAAAATCTATACAAGGTGTTCCGAAAGAAAACCGCCATATCTCAACCACTGAGAGAAAATGTAGTTTTGAGAAGAACGGTTTAGATAAATTTATTTTTGCGTTATACGTTAAAGATGAGTTACAACCTTAAAAAAATAAGTTTATACAATTTGGTCGCGGTTAACTAGAAACAATTTTGTGAAACAATTGCTTATAGTCTTATCTACTTGGTACTGCTATGTGACATGTAACATTAAAAAAAGCCTTATGTTAGTTTGATATTCAACAATTTAATTTTGTTAAAATGACTACCAATATTTACAACAGTTTAATGTAGTTGTTAGACATTAATTAGGAGCAAAAGAGAAAACCTTTTTGAACAATTTTTATTTTCACATTTTGAGTTTGCTTTTAATTAAAATAAAAGTTATTTAATAAATTATTTTTTTTATATAAACGGACACATGTGTATAGAAGATTTTTTCTTATATTCTATCAATTGTTGACGTATGGTAGTTTGTTTTTCGAACACGCTGTACATGTATAATAATCTAGAGAATTTATAGAATATTAAAAATCTGGAAACTTGTTAAGATCTGAAACTTTTCAAATCTACAAAAAAAATTCTATTAAATAAGTTACAAATATTTAAACAAAATTGAAAATATTTAAACAAAAAAATACTTCAAAAAAGCTAGAATTTAGTAAATACAGTTAGACTTCGATAACTCGAACAGGCACTTGCTACTAAAAAGTTGCAGTAATTGAGAGATTTGACTTATCAAAGAAGTACAACCAAAAACTTGCCTTTTTTTGCCATAAATTTGGTTTGAGTTATCGAGCCTTTCAAGTTATTGTCGGTTCGATTTATCGAAGTTCCACTGTATAAAAAAACTTAACAAAGACGTAAATAAATTTATAGGTAATTTACAAAAGTTAAGAAATACAAAAAATAATCTAAAAATTTTACAAAAAATAGTTATTATTAAAAATATTTAATAAACTGTAAACAATTTGAAAAAATATATAAATTTAAAAAACCCTAAAACTTAAAAATTCAAGATTTATAGTTAAAATCTAAACAATTAAAAAATACATGCGTACTATACATATGAAAATTAGTGCACAGCCAGCAAAATTAATTACAAATACTAGAAAGTAAAAAAAATTAGTCTTAAAGTCTAGATACAATAAAATTTTTTAACAATTAATGCAAAAATCTATAAAATTTACATATTTAGAGAATTTAAAATAATACGCAAAATTCCAAAAGTTTGTTAATAAACAAAATGTAGGACTATAATCAGACCGGATGTAAGAAATAGAAAATAAACATAAAAGAAGCATAAAATTTTAGGTACAGTGTATCTTTGAAGTAAGTTTGGAAAATTTAACCAGCTATAGTACATAATAAAAAAAGTCGAAATAATCCACCTTGCCTTATACAAATGTTTATATTTTTTGATATACACCTTGTAGAATATTTAAAAAAAATTTTTTTTTGAACGAGATACAATGTATTACAGCAATTTCTTTAACATACAGTGTGTGATTTATATATGCAATAATTTTTTCTAGTGATAGTTCTACTTTTAATGTTAAAATCAGATATACAGATGTTTTTCAAAAAATTTCTACAAACGTTGCCAGGTGATAGCCGTTGTTGAAACGAAGCTAGTAAACCCAATTTGCTTTATACAACTGTTTATAGTACTTGAGATATACGCGGTGTAGACATTTTTTTTTAAACACTATTTTTGAGATACATAATGTATGACAACACTGTATTTAAGCAAAAACTTTTACATGGTCAATTTTCAAATCTATATACCGGGTGTAAACGAAATTAGGCTCACCTCTTTTTTAAATAATATTTTTTAAATTAAAAAAATGAAACTTGGAAAACTTATTATATTGGAAAATCCCCATTAATTAAGTAAAAAATAAACTTTTTATCACTTCCGGTTTTACCAAAAATGACTATAACTTTAGATTTTTAAATGGAACACTGTGTATATTTTTATATTTTTGGAATCTACTTTGAATTGTGAGTCTAAAATACTACTTTTTATAACTTTTTGTGAAATAAATTTTTTTTTGCAATTTTTGTTTTTTTTTATTTTGAGGGCTGTGATAGCAAAAAAATATTTTTAAACAATGTAGGCAACCATTAAAAAATAAAAACAGTTCCATAAATAATCTAGTTTAGAAAATACACGAGTTTAAATTAGATTAAATTAGTTTTTCCGGTTTAACTCATTTTTTTCAAATGGAACAATAGTGGCTCACTTGACATTTTAAATTAACTTTTTTTTTGTTATTCTAAAAATACCAAATTTTTTTATATCTATTCAGTAGTTTTTGTAATATTGACAAAAATATTTTGGAAAAATCCCTAAAAGTTAACTAAAATTCAAGCAGGCTGTAAACTACAAAAAAGGTTACAAATTATGTTTAATAGCTCTCTATTTTATTTTTTTGTTAAAATGCTAGCATGTTTGAAATTTTTCTTTAATATAATTTTTTTTATATATTTAAAACAATATTTTTGTCAATACTACAAAAACTACTGAGTTAATTTTTAAAATTTTGGTATCATTGGATTGGCAAAGAAAACGTTATTTTAAAACGTCAAGTGAGGCACTATTAGGAAAAACTAATTTAATCTAATTTAAACTCGTGTATTTTCTAAATTAGATTATTTATGAAACTGTTTTTATTTTTTAATGGTTGCCTACATTGTTTATAAATATTTTTTTGTTATCACAGCCCTCTAGATAAAAAAACAAAAAATGCAAAAAAAATTTTTTATTTCACAAAATGTTATAAAAAGTACTATTTTAGACTCACAATTAAATGTAGATTCCAAAAATGTAAAAATATACATAGTGTTCTATTTGAAAATCCAAAGTTATAGTCATTTCCGGTAAAACCGGAAGTGACAGAAAGTTTATTTTTTATTTAGTTACTGAGGATTTTCTAATATAATAAGTTTTCTAAGTTTCATTTTTTTAATTTAAAAAATACTATTTATAAAAAGGGTGAGCCTAATTTCGTTTACACCCGGTATATTAGGATGGACCAAAAAAATCAACTATTTTTTTTTAACTTCCGACACTGAAATATTAGTTCCTTGGCACTTTTAAAAAATGCTTTTT
This sequence comes from Tribolium confusum, assembly GCA_029207805.1. Lineage (NCBI taxonomy): Eukaryota > Metazoa > Arthropoda > Insecta > Coleoptera > Tenebrionidae > Tribolium > Tribolium confusum. Next base: position 9,175,037 of record JALGAY010000010.1, on the reverse strand, counting down.
TAAGATAAGCTCTTAATTTTAATAGGAAAGACTTCCTCATCGCAGTTATACATATTTTTTTTAGTTCCATATGGCAAAATCTAGATCTCGTCACTTCTTGATCGTACAGAGAAAGTTTATTTACATTTTTTGTAGGAAATTTAACTCTTGAAAAAAGGTATCTTACAATTTTTTTATAATTTTTGCTGTTTAGAAAATATTAGAGGTCAAAGTTTGAAGAATTTAGCAAAAATTTCTTTTTCACTTCTAAATTTTATAACTCGTAGATAAATATATATTATAAAGTGCGCAACATACGGTTTTGTAGAAAATTAAACGCTCTACAAAAAAAGTCGTTGGTGATTAATCGATTACTTCAACCATTTAAAAAAAAATGGGAATTTAATATCAAATTTTGATTTTTAAAATGCGAATATCTTCTAAATGGTTAGAATAATCGATTAACCACAAAAGACCTTTTTTATAGAGCGTTTAATTTTCTACAAGGCCATATGTTGTGCATTTTATAATATTTATTTATTTCTGAGTTATAAAATTTAGAAGTAGGAAAGGATTTTTTGTTAAATTCTTTAAACTTTGACTTCCGATATCTTCTAAATGGTATAAGATATAAAAAAAAAATTGTAAGATAACTTTTTGTAGAGCGTTTAGTTTCCTACAAAAAATGTAAATACAAATTTTCTGTACAATCAAGCAATAACGAGATATGGATTTTACCATGTGGACCAAAAAAAAAAAAAAATTGCGATGAGGGAGTCTTTTCTATTAAAATTAAGAGCTTATCTTAAAAAAGCATTTTTTAAAGGTGCCTAGAAATTATTTTTTCAATGTCGAAAGTTAAAAAAAAATAATCGATTTTTTTTGGCCCACCCTAATATATATGCTCGAAAACAGTGTTGTCATACATCGTGCATCTTAAAAATAATGTTATTTGAAACAAAAAGTTCTACAGGGTGTACCTCAAAAACTCTTAACATTATTGTATAAGACAAGTTGGATTATTTAAACTTTTTATTATGTACTATAGCTGGTTAAATTTTCCAAACATATTTCAAATATTCACCCTGTATATAGAAGAAATAAATATATTTAATACAAGTTTCGAAGATTTGAGAACGTATAATGAAGAGGTTTATGGAGACATTTCAAGAAGCTTGAAGAAGACTTCAACTTTTGGATGATCCTGATACATACGATCATGCATTGAATGAGATTGTTTTGACAAAAAAATTACATTAGTTAGATCTTTATAGAAAAAGTAAGATTAAAAAAAAACGTAGTATTTTTATGTACAAAATAAGAGACAATTACTTAATTTTACTTTACTTTATTGTTACGGTTGTTTGTGCAGAATATGTTATTTAGTTAATTTTCGAGTTAAGATTTGAAATTATAAATAATCGTTATATAAAATAAAAATTTAAAAGCAAATTCATTTTGTTTGCTAAGAGAACGTATAATAGAAATAATTTTAAAATTCAGATAGCACCCACCTCTTAAATAAGCCACTTTTACCAAAAAAATTATATTGTAACATGGGTCGCACAATTCTTTATGATAAAATGATTATAATTAATTATTCTGCAAATATAAAAAAGTATGTATTAACAATTTTATAGAATACATATAGAATTTTTAAAACCGAGATATTGTTCTAAAAAGAATTTAATTACCTTTTCAATAATGCCTACTTGACCCATGCTGCAATTTAATTTTTTTTGCAGGGGCAGTTTTTCCTAACAGGTAAATACTACCTGAATTTTAAAAGTATTTTTATTATCTTTTCATAAACAAAATCGACCTGTTTTTAAATTTTTTAAAAATAACCAATTATTTACTGTAATATTTTACTTATGTATGTGATTTTTCTGTGGACATCTGTATGTCGATTGTTTTTGTGATAATCGCGTTTTAGACAAAACCGGTTGTAAATTGTAATTTAGCATTTTTTAATAAAATTATGCATTTTTTCTATTACGCAAATTTATAGTACCAAGACACAGTTATGCACATTTTGTGTATAGAACTGTACCTTATTTAAAAGCAATGAAAAAAAAATCTAAAATTTCGTTAGAGAATAACAAGATATTTAAAATTGTCAAAAAGTAAATTATTTTGATTGTCTGTGAAAAAGGTCGTTTTGTTTCGGTTGTGCGTTGTCAGGCATACAATTTGTGGTTTATTCTTTGATCCGATATGATAAAAATTTGAAAAGTTCAGTCAAAGTAGCCCCCTTGTAATGGTATGCAAATAAGGGTGTCACCGGTGTTGTGCCGCGAAACCGGTCAGTAAATAAAAAGCGAACGCATCTTCAATACCCTTTAAAAATTCACTTGACCATTGCTTAACTCTTTCGCTGGTTCGGCGAAACGAAACTACCCCATTTATCAGTGCCGGACAAAGGACACTCGTGGGAACCCCTTAAAGTGACCCGAAGTTGACCCATGAACCGTCCATGTCTACCCTTAACGGACTGACCAAAACTGGACATACGAGTTTTACTAGTGACACATGTTGCACAGTTTCGTGAGAACTGCGGATGTCCGGTGAAGAATCTAAGACCCGTTGGACGATGATGACCACCAAAAAATTCTACCCCGTTCGAGAATTCCCCCATTTTGCCCTCGTGGGACCTCTAACGGACTCAACAAGTGCACAACGCAATAAACACAATTACTCGCAGTTTCCTAAATTTTTATTACACTTGTTTAATTTCAAGTAGAAGAAGAAAAGACAAAATTTACGATTTTATTTCCTCTTTTCCTAAAAGTAGTTCTAGCACGCGACTTTGCAACTCACACTAAGTGCAAACAGAATTTTGAGTGTTGAAAAAAAGGCATGATTGAAATTACTGCCAAAATTCTCAGACAGGAGATTGTAAAAACTGTTGCCAATTATTTACAGGCTTCGAGACACTAAAAATCACTTTTAACCTTATCACTAACCTTGACCATGAACTTTGGAATAACTTTTCATCAAATTTCTTTGAATATTAAAAACCGTTTCGAATTTATTGGGAATTAACGTCAACTGTAAATCTATTTTAAATTCAGGTTATTACAGTGGCGGCCGGTAGATTTTTTAAATCTCTGTATTTTAAAAAGGAAAATAGGACCCAAATTTTTTTTTAAACCAAAATTTAAAAAAAAACCGAAAGGTAAATATTGTAACATAAGTTGTTTCAGAAACAACTAGAAAAAGCACACCATTTTTAAAAGTCAAATTTTGCAAAATTCAAACTTTTTTCTCTAAAATAGCGTTTAGTTTGATTTCAACAGAATTTGAGTCTCATGCTCAATTTTAAAAATACAGAGTTTTAAAAATTCACCGGCCGCCACTGGGTTATTATCTCAATAAATTTGATACTGGAGTCTGAAGTCCCGAGTTAAGAAAGAAATTACCTAATTTAAATTTATGTCCAAAAACATTTAATTTTTGTGTTAAATGAAAGAAATTAGTTTAAATTGATGTTAGAAATTATTTGTAAGAAATGAAATATATAGACGCCATTTTCGAGATAGCATCGTATAAACTCGTATTTAATTATGATAATCTGCGGCCATTTTCACGCATCACCGGCTAATTAAACCGAAGAAAATCTTCAGAGGGATAAATTCTGGTAGTTGTGACGTCATGTAATGGCGATGGTGGGCGTTTCGCGTTTAATAAATTCATTGGAGTCGTAAGTGTGAATAAAATTTAATTATCCATAGAGCATGTACGTGTAATTATAATTAAATAGCAGTGATGGTGCTGCAACATAAATTACCCTGATAGTACCGTACATTTGTAGCATTTGCAGCACATTTTCTCTATTTTATGACTTATTCAATGAGGTAAATGTCTATAATTTCTTAAAATGGGCCTTGTTTACAATGTATAATATTTCACTTCGTTCCTTTTACTTGTTTTAACTCCAACTTTAATGATTCGCGTCATAAAAGATGACACCGAATTTATTTAAAACACAGATTAATTTTGTTTATTGAAAAAGAAGGGCAAATTAAAATCAAGGCCTTATTTGGTGTTTTTAAACCAATAACTTTAGCTGTAATTCGATATGAATTGGAAATGTCAACACGTTCCAAGAATTTCAAATGCTGTTTTGAATCATTGCAATAAAAAAACATTTATTTTCCGTGGTTTAGGTGGGACGATTTTTATGACATTATGTAGAGATGACTTTGTTGGGCTTTTATTGAAGATTACGGTTACAAATTCGATTTTTTCAAACATACATAAATTTTGTTTTTTCGGAGAAATTATTCGACAAAACCTACACATTTTTTCACAATACAATTTCTGTCAAAATTTAAATTAAATATTATTAATTTATACACTACGTACAATGTTTGTTTTCCTGTTTTAACACCTGTACAAGTTGTTTTGATTTTTTAGAGGGCCTAACCACTAATGTCATTTTGGTAGATCTTCTGGTTTTGCTGAAAACTGGTTTTAATTTTGTATGCAAGAATCTAGACTTTACTATATAGAATCCGGATTTTCTTACAGGTGTATTACGGAACACTCTGTATACTTCATCACATACATATTTATTCCGAAAGCTTGTCATAATTCTTTTTTAATTTGATTACTCATCCGAAATTTGAAATAATACATCTTATTTTCTATTTTCTGTTTTTATGATGTTTTTAAATGTGCTGCTATAGTATTTTTTGTACTCATAAAGTGTGAGCAACTATTTTTCGGTAATTCTCAACACATGAAAAAACTGCTTTTCCGAACTGTTAAGAAAACAGATAAAATTTACTTAAGCCATTGGTCGGTAATGGTAAAGCAACAACTTTGGGTTGGACACGTGTTTTGCCAAAATCTTCCAATAAGTCGTACGAACCCCTAAATTAATAAGCAAAATTGTTGACTAAATTATGTTAAATTATTTTTTCTTAAAATGTTGATTTCTATTCGTTACAAAAAATGTTGTACTTAAGTATTTCGAGAAGAAATTTTTGCATATGCACTAATGTAATACTCCCTACGTTCGCGCGGGAAATTTATCTTCCCGAATACATTAGGTAAATAACTACTGCAGGACTAACATATTCAATAAATGCAACTTTGTATGTTTTATAATTTTATTGTCAACGTTTCGCTCTTGCTTTTAGCTTTTTTAGGACATAACTTAGTCCTAGTGATCGAAACAGTCTTATAATGATTACTTGTATAGAATGACAGAATGTAAATACATTATTAGTTTTCGTATTTTTTTTCCGTAACTAACATTGTTGGCTGTGACTTCAAAAATATCGCTTTTTTGTTGTAACAAATATATATACTTTACTACTTTACCAAAGTTTTTGTAAGAAATTATAAAATTTAAGCAAATTAAAAAAAAAACTCAAAACTGTCTACTTATAAAAAAAAATGTCAGGATAAAATAATGTATGACAACTAAAAACAAACATTTATAAAAACATTATAAAAATTTAATTTTAATAAGGTAATTAAACAACTTTTCCTTATTTGAGTACATTTACGTATTTTTATAATGGGTCATAAAAATACAGAGTATTATTATTAAAGTAATGTTAGAAGTTTAAACAGGTGATAGCTCTCGTTGAAAGGATGCTAAAAATCCAAAATTATAAACCCTGTAAAACTTTATATTTAAATTTTTTTGAACGAGATACAATACATTATATAAAAATTTTTGGTGTACACTATGTGACTTCAATATCTGCAAGAATTTTTCCTGGTGATAGTTTTAGTTTTAATGTTAAAATCAGATGTACAGAGTGTTTTTTTTTGCATAAAATATTTTGTAATAAATTACAGTTTTAAAAAATTACTTAATAAAAAATCCTAATAAAGATGAAAGAGTGTAGTAAACTGAAAACTGCTTTCTAAACCCTAATCGTCTCTAACTGACCACAATTGCAGTAAAAAAATACAACAGACCGGCAAATTTATATACAACAGACCATACCAGATTTTAATTTTTAAAGTGCTTATAAAAATAAGAAAGTTACAAAATTAAACAAAAATTAAAAAGCGTTCCCGCTGTATCTAAAAATAAAAAATGTTAGTGCAAAACTCTCTTCTCTTCACTGTATGAGAGTTATGAAATTTATGAAAGCCATCTAAAATAAACCGTCCTGTAAAATAAATAAAGCAGAAAATAAAAAAAGTTTAGTAAAGTAAATAAATTATTACGATATGGCACATTCTATTTTTTCTTATTTTTTAGTACCTAGTGAAAGGAGCTTTAAGACAAATTTTCAAATCTTAACCTCAAACCACTCAAAATTTTTTTAATATCGTGTTTTTTTAATGCCTGTAACTTTGATGTAACTGTAACTACCAATTGTTTGATTTTAAATGTACTTTATAAAAAAAGATACATAAAAATAATAATAATTGTCAACGATATTTCGAATTTGAGGTGTGATTAATTTATTACATTTCAAATTTCACTATGGTTCAGTCAGAGAGAAGAAGCACTACAAGTCTGAACTGAACGGGATAAAGAGACCTCTTGGCATTGAGACATCGCAGCGTACACTACTTGCTGTTTTTTATTAACTTTACCGTTATTAATTAATTATTTTAAATAAATGTGATTTGACAGCTTTTCATTATGCAAAAATGTGAAATAGATTAAACCAGATACTGTTACTTTGCTGGCTTAAAAATATTCTAGATAGAACTCTTTTGTAATCACAATAATCGCTTTGCAGACAAGTAAAAAACTTATAAAATTAACTATAAATCATTGTAAACTTACAAATAAAAAAAAAATTTAGAAAAAATACAGTAGCACTCATTTACTGTATTTCAAATAACTGTTACAAAAAACGTATTTAAAACATAAACACAGTGTTATTCTTACACTTATTGTTTTACTTTATTTTTAGCACAATACGGTGGTACAGCTGACTAAAGCAGACAAAATTTTGTATTACTCTTACTTCGTTCTTATCATTGCTAAACTTAAAAGCTCAAGAAAAAAAAAACAATCGCGTAAAAAAATACCAAGTTTGAGAATAAACGACTGTCTTATAAAATAGCTTGATGTGACAGTGGCGGTCTCATCGGTTATCTCAATTGCGAATTCAGACTCAAACATTTTTCTCCTAAGCTCCTAATAACCTTTAAATCTGTTGAAATTTTTAAACGCAATTTTTTAACCTCAGGCCACAATATAATAAAAATACATATTTTTAATTTTTTATTATTATTTTTTTTTTTGATATTTTTAGTGCCGTGATTTAAACAATTAAGGTATCCGTTATAGTTTGTTACCAAAAAATGATAGTACATAATTTGCGATGTCTATAAAAATGACATTAAATTTGATATTTAGCCTCATTGCGGCCTACCCTCCTCCATATTACAAAATAAATTTTAAAAAGTCGAGTGCATGAGTCTAAAGCTTTAGAAGAATTCGTGCCTACAATATCCTAAAAAACAAGTTTTTTATACTGTTTTCTATATATTGTTTTTGCGTAACTTGTTTTGTAAAAAAATTTAATTTTACGTGTTCTGACAAACCTAGAGCACTAGTGCTCTTATACAATAGCTATAAATGCAGGCAAAATAAATGCTTTAAAATAGAATCCTTTGAGATGCAACATTAAAAAAAACAGTTAGTGTAATTTGAAATTTTCGCGCCAGTGCAATGACATCTGAAATTTTTTAATCAACAGTTATTTTGATTAAAAAAAAATTTTTTTAGTAATTTTGTAAAAATTTAAAAATACCGCGTTTAATATTTATGATCAGCAAAAAACATCCCTCGATGCATAAACGTGTATCAAAGTTGATAACACTGATTAATTGATAAGATTGATAATCGTTGATTAATTCAATTCAAAATACGGTGTGCTGCTTCTCATTGGTTACCAATAAGTGTGCAAATGACAGTAAAATTTATATGACCGCAACGAGTCAACTAAACATTAAAGAAATTCATTCGATTTCTCAACAATTATATCTGGAAGGTAATATTCATGTGCCTTTATGATAGTTTGAGTTTATTATCTTGTGTTTTAACAGATTATTTTGCATTATCGTGGAGACACCTACTCCAAGCCAAAGTGCTGGCCCTAGGAGTTCTGCAATTATAAATCGGGAATCGTCGACACTGGAGCAGGAGCCAGGTCCTTCCTTAAAAACGCCGTGTCTTTCAACTGAATATTTGGTAGTCATCCTCTTTATTTGTATGTCGAGTGTCGTAATATTTATTGCCGTAGATGTATGTATGTAAGAATTTAGATGAAATGTAATTATTGTCAACACCGGATTAATGTTAAAAAAATTAATCTAAAATTTGATAAATTCTAATTGCATTTTTTTATATATTGAATTAAAATAGTTGTTTTGTTTTCATAATGTTTTTTGCTTTTTCCTAGAATTTGCCATAAATATACTCTTAAATTATTAATTTTTGTTTGATTTATATTTTTAATGGGTGCTACTCATTCTATTCATAAATAGATATGTTAAAATTGGAACTTTAGGTATTATTAAATATATCTTCATATGGCTATTTCACGTTGTTGAACTTACTGAAGATCATGACGTTTCTGTAATATAAATTACTGTTTGCTTATTCACTTTATCTATTAGAATATCGGGTGTGTCAAAAAACGTGTAGTTTTTTAAAAAACGCAAAATATATAGTTTTATAGAAAACTAAACGCTCTACAAAAAAGTTCTTCTGTGATTAATCGATTACTCTAACCATTTAGAAGATATTCACATTTTAAAAATCAAAATTTGAAACTAAATTCTCAATTTTTTTTAAATGGTTAGATTAATCGATTAACCACAAAAGACTTTTTTGTAGAGCGTTTAATTTTTTACAGAACCGTATGTTGCGCACTTTATAATATTTATTTATCCACGAGTTATAAAATTTAAAAGTAAAAAAAATTTTTGTTAAATTTTACAAATTGTGACCTCTAATATCTTCTAAACGCGAATAGCTATAAAAAAATTGTAAGGTACTTTTTTAAAGCGTTAAATTTTCTACAAAAAATGTAAATAAAATTTTTTCCTACGATCAAGTACTGATAAAGATAAAATAGAAAACTGAGATGAGCGGGTCCTTCCTATTAAAATTAAGAGCTTATTTTTAAAATCAATTTTTAAAATGCCTAGAAACCATTTTTTTTAAATAAAACCTGCCTTTATTTTTTTCTTTCTAAAAAAGCTTTTCAGAAAATGTTGCTGACTTATTTTAAGAATTTAAATATAAAATTAGATTATATATAAATTAGAACTCTTTTCTTTGATGTTGAATTTTTACCTATTGTTCAAAGTAAGCTACAATTTGAAAGATGTTTTGCTATTAGTGTTTTTGATAAAATGTTAAAACCCTCCGCTTTTCTGAGGCTGAGAATCATCCCAAATTTATTTCAAAATTGTACAAATTTGTGTTTTTATTGTAGTGTCTATCCAAAACTTTAATGTTGGTATACATATATTGTGACGAGGTTAAAACTTGTCAGATCATTTGCTATATCTAATAATTTTGTGTTTTATTATTCTTTACTTTAAAGAAAAAAACCAAAAGTGCTTAATCAAAGTTTGCAGTTTTTTTGATATACAGTGTACCCCGTTTAAAAGAACTCACCTAAAATAACTTTGTTGTTAACTATTTTTAGCAAAGTCCTGAGATAAGTCAGTTTTCGATGAGTTGGACTGTTAAGGTTATAGTAGCAGCCCTCATCTCAAAAATCTTTATTAGCAAGAGAAGCCAAGTGACTCTTCATTTGAAAGTTATTTTAATTTTCTAAACAATAACATAATTTTTACAGGCTTTTCTGTAAATTAAAAAAAATATATTGTATTGGTTAATTTTTGAAAAACACAAAAATTAGTTTTAATGTAAAGAAAACGTTGAAAATAAGTTGTATTGAAAAAAGTATTAGTAAAATAGTGGTATTTACAGATGTTCTTGCAGTTTGCAGTAAAAGCGGCAAGAAACAAATTGTAGACGCTGATTATAAACGTTGATGTCTTCACATTGTCAGAGTTCGAAAAATTAGTTATCATAAATAAAAAAATAAAATAAAAAAACGATATCAAAATAATAAAAACATTAAAAAAGGTAACAATTTGCGTTTTCTAATAATAAAACAAATTTATGTTTTTGCAAAATAATGAATATCATAGATTTCTTGAAAATTTTTACAGGAAAACCTGACAAAATTGGTAGCAACGTTTAGAGAATTAAAGCACCTTCTTAAATAAAACTCTTCTCTCTTCCCTCTCTCTCTTCTCTCCTGTTATTTAAAATTTCTGAGATGGTGACTAAAGAGTTAGTGCGAAAAAGTCAAGTTTAACTTTAAAAGTTGTTCCTCTCCAGGGGCGTCGCTAGAATTTTAATATGTCTGGTATTTTAAAAACGGATTTATGTAACCCAAATTGTGTTGTGAAAAGCAACTGCCGAGGACTACTGCACAGAAAAAGTTTGATCAAAATGTGCAAAATTTGATTTTTAAAAATGGGTATTTTTGAAACTGCTTATGTTGAAACCCTAATTTGCTCTAATTACAGTAAAGTACACTGTGCACACGATGTTAAGAATATTAACAAAATTCGTATAAAATTGAAAAAAATTTAATAAATAACACAACGAAATATTTTATTTACTAATTTTAAAACATAATATAATATTTTTATAAAAATAAATTAAGCATTAAATTCATACATGAAAAAATTAAAAATAAATTTCTGGTGCATAAATTTTTTTTTGTTGTTGTTAATAGCCTCTAACACGTAAAACTTTCCAACTTCTACGCAGCATACTCCTTATGACAGTATCAATTTGCTCCTGTGGAATTTGCAACCAGTGAATGGGTAAAAGCTGCGCAAGCTTCCTCACGCTTTCGAGTTAATGCTTTTCCAAAAAGGTCCCATACATGCCCTATTAGATTTAAATCCGGTAAACGTAGAGAAAGAGCAATTTGTACGATTCCATATAAATCAAGTGCATTTAATACTTTCGCGGTACGGTAGTGTCGACAATTATTGTCAACAAAAATAACATTTTGACCAAAAGCGGCTTGAAAATTGACAACAATGTTGTTTATAATATCAGTCGCGTATATGTGGCTGGTCATCGTTCTGTGGTAAATGTACAAGTCAGTGCGATCCCCAACACAAATTCCTCCCTATACCATAATTGCCCCTCCTTGGAATGAAACGGTTCCTCGGATAAATGGTTGCTAATACTGTTACCAGCCATTCTCCATACTCAAACATGTCTACTGTCACTTCTGATATCAAAATTGAACTCGTCAGCAAACAATACCGAGTTCTATTTCAGATTTCAATTTTGATATTAGATGGTCCATCTCACACGTGCCACATGGTGTTGGTGTAATAATTGAGGACCTCGATATAGCGGACGACTTCTCAACCCAAATTCACGAAACTAATTTTGAATGTTTTGGAGGCTTACCTTTGGCCTGTTCCTAGCATAAAGAGCATTTTATGCTGCCGATGCATAATTTGCTGGATTTCTTCTTATCACATACCTATAACGGTGTTGATTTCAAGTTCTAGACCAAAGTTTTCCTCTTTTGGGTCTTTGCCGAACAAATTCTGTCTACAGGTATCGATTCTATAATAGACTTACAACAATTAGACTCACTCCAAAACATGTGATTGAGTACGGCCAGCCTGCAACATCCCAACATCTTTGTTGCCTTCAACTTCAGACAAAATTCTTTGTTTTTCTATGTTTTGCTGAAAAGTCACTAAATTTTGTGCAATAATGAATATACAACGACGACAAAAGCAAAACTGCTTCAAGTATCTAAACTTTAAAATTTGAAACTTATCATAAATAACAAAAAAGCGATTAATACTGCCATTTTCTTTACAGATAAAAATTTTGCTGCTATCTATAAATAATAAATAAATCGCAAAGTAAAACACCTTTTGTTTAAATTTTACAATATCCCTAACTTGTTGTGCACATGTATATGGTGGCTCAAAATTTCGTAGATATACAGCGTGATCAGAAAGGAATGTTTAAGTTAGCAATGCTAAATTTTACTTTTAATTGGTATGACTGGTACTTGTTACTGGTATTTCTGCTCTGCTGACAGTTCGACAGTGACACTTGACAATTTAAATAAAAACGCTTAATTATTTTAATTTATTAAAAATGATTTTCACATTAGAGCACGACATTTTTATGGGAATGGCTTATTTTAGAAACGATGTTTTGAATCTTGCTACTGGTAGGCAATTCTCGCTTAAAGCGACATACAATGAGTTTCGGCAAACGTTTCCTGAAATTTTGGTAGTTGGAAATTATGGAAGTTGTTCCAAAGTTTATTAAAAAAACTAAAGTATCATCCTTATAAAATTTCTGTTGTCCAGTTTTTAAACCCTTCCTGATTACCCTCAGAGAATTTAATTCTGCAACTGGTTTAATCAATTATTGAATAACAATAATGTTTTTGATAACACTTTTTTCCTTGATGAGGTGTGGTTTTATTATAATGGATATATAAATAAACAAAATTACAGAATTTGGTCAGGTGAAAACCTTCACGCTATGCGAGCTGCTCCTTTACATCCTGGCAAAGTGGGTTTGGTTGGCAGTTTCAAGATAGCGGGTGTATAGGTCAGTGTTCTTAACTTCACGATAAATTTAAAAAGATACATTCGTCACATTTTGGAACTATTTCTAAACCAACTTACGGTTCAAAAGCGTGAAATAGGGTACATTCAACAAGACTCAGCAAGAGCACACACGGCTTGTGCTACCTTAACTTATTTACGCCAACATTTAGGAGACTGAATAATTAGCCAAGGCATTTGGCCACGCAGGTCACCAGATCTAACTTCACTGAATTTTTCTATATATAACCTCTTAAAATATAATGTTTTTAAAAACATATTGCATACAGCAGACGAGCTGCAATCAGCAATTATTTAAGAGGTAGAAAACAATACTCCCAATATGTTAATAAATATATTTGAAAATCTGAAAAGACGAGTCAATTTATGCGTACAACATGATAAAGAACATTTTAATTAAATTAATATACAATTAAATTATAAATTGTCTTTAAAATGTTTTTTTTTTGTTTATCTTCTCTGTTTTCACAAACCTAACCTACATTTTTTTTGTCAATCTTACGTCACTTATGTCAAAGTAAATAATATCCAGTTGCAGTGTAACATATAGTCAAGTAAAAAAATAACCGTAATTGTATTGCCAACCTAAACATTCTTTTTTGATCACGCTGTACTATACAGTTATTCCAAGATAACATGTAAACGCCTAAATGATGTAAAAAGGAATTGAATTCTTATTGCGTACCAGACAAGCCTAAATTCTATTTTAATTTAGAATTAAAAGCTATTTTTAATGGTTATGGTTTTTTTATTTTAAAATATGAGAGATAGAAAAAAAAATTACAATAAAAGAGATAGAAGAATATAGAGATTTTAAAAGAAAACTTGCAGAAAAAAAATTATGCAGTAGGTTAAACCTTAGAGAGAATTTGTTTCTAAATTTTTGAAAAAGTTTATTTAAATCATATAATGCAAAGTGATTGTTTACTGCTATTTGTTTTATGATACATCATTTTTTTCATAGACAACAGAGTTTAAATAAAAATGAAAAAGTCTATACAATATAAAATTAGATGCAGATATTATGTGACAATAACAGTGTTTAGAATAGGAATAAAATGTAGTGTTAGTTGATGTAGGTTTTCTATAAATTTCACAAGCAAAAAATTTTTTTTATATATATTTTTCTAATTTAATATTTTTTTACATTATTGTTTAAGGTACTATTGATGAGGTTTAGATAATTTTGATCTATTTATTCTGATTAAACTTGTGGAATTGAATAAAATTTTTAATTACTTGATGACTCAAGTTTCAAGTTAATAGTCAAGGATGGTACTTTTTTATAACTTTGCAAACCAAAGTCGACATTTTACTATTTTTAGAAGCTGAAAGCTATGTTTTTTCAATTTTTTAGTGCTAGAAGCCAAGTGTTTAACCAAATTTGTTGGTTGTGCGTTGCGTCTCTGGCAAGTGCCCCTGTTGCCAGGTTCTAGCTACGGCAATGGTTTTTTGGTTTCATGTCGTTGAAAGTGCAATAGATATTCGTGATTTATTGTCGATTTGCGACGGCGAAGAAATGTGCTTGAATGGTCGTTAAGATCTGGCGATCGGTCTGTGTTATATATCGAAAGAACAATTCCAACGAATACATTTTAATCGCACATACACATTACTTACAATCAGTCATAAAACAATAAATCGTATTGTCAGCCGAAGCGTATCCATTTGAAATATCTTTAGCGGAAATAGACCATGGTAAAAAAGCCAGTGGACATACGATGGCTGCTTCTATCCATATAAGCACCCAACGATACCGGCATACAAATGGGCCGTAATGAGCTCAGATATAAGTAAAAAGTAGGCGGGAACATGCCTGAACTCTGCAACAGCCACTTTGGCAACATCGCTACTTTTCGGCATTCCATTTTGCAATTTGATCGAATTCAGATTCTTATCCGAATATTTTCGATCGCCCCTTCTGGCTAATTATCTGATTTTACGTTCATCACGGTTTTATAGGCTTGATCTACTTACATAATTATTAATATTTCTCATAACAACACTGCGATTCTTCACCAAAACTTCTATTCAAATTAGATACCTGTTTATTACTAAAATTTACGACAGCTGCTGTTGTTATTATAATTCGGCAGCATTCATTCTGTAAACAACAATTTATACAAAAATAAATATTAAATATTGGGACAATGACCCAAAAATGAACTATAAAATAAAATTGCACTATATCACCATATCAATCATTTTTAATATATTATATTATACATATAAATACTAAAGCGATAAAATATAGACATATGAACAAATGTATCATATTTCTTGAGTAAAAACATATAAATTTTATTTTATTGAAAAAAATTGCATTGCAGTTTGTAGATATTTCAAATCAAATGAAAATTGAAACTCATTATTTTAAAAGAAAAGCCGGTTTAACAACCAGATTACTTTTAAATACATCATGTTGATTGTCTTTTATTTTTACTTCTATTTTAAGTTCATATATTATTAGTCTGTGCTTTTTTCATTTTTAATGATCCTTCCAACCTTATATAGAGTGTACTGAAGAAACTAACCATTCAATGTAAAAAAAATCAAATTCTCAGCATTTAGAATCATTAAACTCCCGCATTTTGAAAAATGCATGAATGTATTAATTTTTTTGTTATAAAAAATTCTTGTAAGAGATACTCTGTCACGCCCTAAAAAATGAACGCCAACGTTGTTTTCAGCGAAATCTTGATATTTTCAAAAAAAAAAACAGATTAACATATTTGCAAATTTTGTCACTTGATACGATTTTAAAAATAAACTAATATATTATTTATTGGAGCTAAGTAAATAGCGCAATAAATATTTGTGATTTGTGACAGTTATTTCGCTGATTGTTGTCTGAGACAAGTTATTTACAACTAGATACCATTAAACAAATTATAGGTATTATTCACTTGTAAAATCGAAATTACACAATTTACCTTGTATTATTATAACTTTATTTTTGTTTAAAAATAAATTTTGCAAATTTGGATGTTGCAAATGTTTATAGAAAGTGGAGTAGAATAAAATGTGACATTCATTGATATTTTAAATGTTATTTTGGAAGTAGGACTAGTACATTCACGAAAAGTCATAATAACAGTAAAGTAGAAACGTTATGTATATTTCAATGTTAAAATCATATTTATTATACGTAATATTTTAAAGTTCTATACGACAGTGTTGTAAAAAAATTGATAAATTATTTGAGGCAATGTCGCTCAGAGCATCGGTCAATTGAATATCCGGAACAGAAGTCTTTGTACTGTGTATAATTTATTTGATGTATGTTATTAACGCACCAAGTAAGGAACGACTCGAAATGATAGTTTTAATAGTGTAAGCGAACTTTTATACAGGGCTATCACTAAATCAATGAAGTCGTTGTAAAAATGATTAATTTATGTACTGGTAGCATGAGATATATTAATGAATAGGCTGAAATCGTGAGAAATATAGATACGCACGCACACACGCATCTCTCCATAAATCCAAAATGTGGGCGTTATTGCCTATTAACTTGATTGGATTTTCGATCCACAAACGCCCCTACATCACTTGACACGACATCATATGCAACAAAACTTACCCAAAAATACAAATTCATAGTTTTCAAAACTAAAAACAAACTGTCCTTTTCAACTTTTTTAAGAATTTGGATCTATAATCAAGATTAAATCGAATACAATATAAAACAGCACGTCAAACTCGCTTATTTCTACCACAACATTATTTATTTTTAATAAATTATCGTATTTTCACGATAAAACAGGTTAAACACATGACAAATCAGTAGCCAAAATACGTTATTTCTACAAAAAAAGTTAAAAGTGTTCTCAGTAGAACACATCACTTTTTCTCCACTTTTTAAATTTTGTTTTATTTTTTTTTTGCAATTCATTTATCAAAACATTACATTATTTTCCTAAAAACACAACTAACTTACAATGTCCTAAGTACTAAAAAATGACATCTTCAATTTGTGCAATTCGAAGTATTTCTTAATTCTTCCTTGTAAAATTTGTATTTCTGCCATCTTTCTTTCTTTTCATCTCATTTATCACCCAAAAATTGTTTTGTATTCTAGTTCTATATCTACTCGTTCAAACAAATAAATCATCTCTTACTAAGTCTTTTATTCATCTTCATTGCGTTTAAAATGAGCAGTTTGCTTCTTGTTTCTTCTCTATGTAAAGATTTTGTTCTTTCTACTGTAATGTATTGTATGGTCTTGTTTAAGCAAGACGAAGCTTAAGTACTTTTTTGGGTTTAAATAATCTTCAATTCTTATTCTATTTGTCTTCAATTTCTCTCCCATACACTGCCTTGCATTCTGCATACTTAATTTCATATACTTCACTTTGTTTTTTTCTTTGTATTTTATTCTTTACATTTATTAAGTTTTGCTTTATCGTGTCATTTGTCTCAAATGTTATGTCGACTTTTTTTCAGTAAACTTTTGTCATTTTTTGTGACATGTTTTCAATAAACGATATTTTTATATACGTTTTCTCCTTTTTCTTTTTCTCTCTGGCTCTTCAGTTTTTGTCTTCTTTACCACTTTTTTTCTATTCACCAAACGAATATTACCAATTTTCAATTTTTCTTAATTATAAGGCTCAAAGAGTTAATTTACTTCTCTGTTTAAAGTTTAGTAAAAAAAATACCGAGGTCTATTCTCACAACAATAAAACAGCCAATCCTTCAAATTGCAGTAGACTACTGGCTAATTCCACAGTAGACTACTGGCACAATGGCAGCCATTGGCTTCTCTTTCGAAAACATCAAGTTCTTGCCTCTAATCTACATAGGGACACACCCACGATATACATAAAAATAACCGCTTTACCAAAAGTGCAACAACAATGGGCTGACTGTCAAACTATTCTTCTGAACTGTCCATATCTACCTAACTAAAAACTGTAAACAACACAGAATCTACATTAGAAGAAATATTTAAAAAAATTACATTATTTGAATCCAAACTAAAGTTAATAATTATTAACTTTATTTAAAAAAAAAATGTTTCCTATACTATATACACTTAGTATATATACTGTAATGCTTTAATTTCTTATAGACAGCAGGATTAGACCAGTTAAAGTTTATACAACAAAACTATGTTGCAAAAACGAAAAATAGGAATAAATACATAAAAAAATGTAATTTTTTTTTTAATTTGAACAAAATTTGACAACAGTAATATTGATCTATAGTTTTCCACCAATAAAGCGTTAGCTTTTGTTGAGTAGAGGGCACACATTATTACTTTAGCCACTCTACACTTATCAGTTAAAAGAGGAAGTACTTAGTGATAAATTAATTAAAGTTGTTGTTAGAGATTTAACAAAATATAGACTTAATCTTTAATTAAATATAATAAAAGTATGAGATTAAAGTGCATTTTTTAGAACTTATTTTAAATTAAAAATATTTGTTCTCACAATGTTAATAATAGAGATGATGTAGATGTAAATGATATAAAATAATATATGTATAAGTAAATCATTGTAAATAAATTGACGCTGTTGATTTTAAATTCAAAACTTGACAAATGTCATTACTTCATTAGTGCCAACCAAATTTGTCAAAAATCTCAAGTTGTAATAATTTTTCAAAAGAGACTTTTAGAATGCTTTTTTTGCAATGCAAAGCAGAAAAAATAGTATATTACACTCGTTTCATAAGACGATTATTGTGACACGAATAAGTTTTGAGCTCGACCAGCGAAGCAAGAAGTGCTTAAACAGAATGAATGTCACAATAATCATCTTATAAAACACGTATAATAATGTACTATTATAACACTTAAATTAAGACAAAATATTAGTTTTTATGACAATAAATTTTTGAAAGTTTTAGGCAACAATAATGCATATAACTTTGTGCTTCTGGTTATTTTATACAGAAAACTAAAAATTTACATAAACGTCTGACGTTTAAAATTGTAACAGTTTGCATTGATTTAAAATCAAAGTAAAAATTAAGGTAAAAATGTATGAAATTGACAGTGAAGCGGAAAATTTAACACTTCTAGCCATTGTGCATCATAAATACATACATAATAAGTCACAAAAAAATTATGAACAAACAGCCACTACATACACGGAATCTCTAGCAAGAATCAGGCAAAATAGCAGTTTATTTTTGTTTAAATTTTTAAACAGTGTGAAAAAAAATCACAATAATAGATTTTTAGTATTAACCCTGATATAGAGAAAACAAGTGATAGACGGATATTTTTTTACCGCACAATAATTAGCTCCCTAACGAGAAAAAGATATTTGGAGTGTTAGGTGATATCATAAATCTTCTCATTGTAGATACAAGTAAAACGAACTCCACGTTAAAGTCCGATGAAGTATTCTTTCAGCAAAATAGCGCATCACCTCATTATTTTAGGCCTTTGAGAGAGTATTTAAACAACTGGTACCCAAACAAATGAATAAGTCGGAGAAGTAGCATCGAATAGCCGGCCAGATCGCCAGATTTTAAACAGTTAATTTAAGTTAATAAATATTACAGCAAAACATTCGTTTATCAATTATTTTACTTTGTTTACTCTGTTAATAATAAAAAAAAATGTTAAACTTTTTGTGTCGCATTATCTCGGTTCATAAGAGGTCATAAGAGCAAATTGTTGAATGTGTTTGAACCACCTATAGCGTTCATTGATACCTGCCCAATATTTATTCTAAACTAAAGAGGTTGAATGGTTTAAAGAGATTTGCTGATAAACAAGTTACAAAAACTAATAAAACATTTGCGTTATTGCTATTAGTTTGGGTTTACAATTAACCACCAACGAGTAGTCTCATTTTTTTCTAGTTTTGTGATTTTAAAATTTATAATGAATTATGTATTTAATATTAAACGATTAAAATATAATTGATACTAACAGGCAAAGCACCAATATTCATCTGTGTCGAGAAAAAATTGGTAAATGCTATTTATGGAAATTTGTAACTCAAAGATATTTATGGTGCGGTTTTAGTTCAGCCTCTTCCGACCGGGCGGGTTTTATAGGGGTGACAATCTTTACGCTTCTGACAGTACCATAAATAGTATAGTCCTATTAAACTTTGTAGGAGTTAAGGTTGGGATGCTAATACTCTTAACACTTACAGACTAACTAACATACCCATCATACCCATACTTCCCCCTTAATACTGCCAAAACGTTTTTTTTTCTTATTTTTTATCTTCCCATGTTTAAAAGTTATTAGAAGTAGAAGTTTTTAATGTTACACCCTGTATATAGAAGAGTATATATGGCAAGTTTAGGTTTTTATTATCGAGGACTATTACAAGGTAAATTTATGTACATTTTTAAAAAACAACTTGTATATTATCAAAAAAATTTTAATTCATAGTATCTCAAACGAAAACAAATTTTTGAAAAAAAGTTTTACATTGTATTTCAGTATCTGTTTAAAGCCATTTCTGCTATTTAACATTTTTTTAACAAAAATTATTATTATATTCAATATTAAATTATCTCTGTATATTGCTAAAAAAATTTTACAGTTTTACGCATCTTTGCGGGTTTTTTTTTGATACTTAGTGACTTACTCAGAATAATAATCTATTTTGAGGTGTTTAGGTACATGTTAATTTTCAAAAAATTTTTTGGTGCGAATGTTACCAAATTGTTTTTTGATAAAGCCTATTTGTGCATTGCTATTTTTATTGTGACACAAAATACTTTTTGTTGTGCACTTTATTATCGTAAAATACAACATATTATTAATTTGTTGTGTAAAATATTTTTTTGATTTTGGAATTTATTTATTATTGTTTAACATCGTCCAAAGTTTGTTTAGTTGTGATTAGAACATATTTTGTTTTAAAAATATTATATTTTTATCTGCAAGCTTTGTTTTAGAAATATTTCAAAATAAATAAAAAACTTTAAAATATTTTCAAAATTTAGACTCGTATTTTTGAAAAAAATGGTAAAGCGATTGATCTTGAGAAGAAGCGATTTTCAAATAGTTTTCATGTTTTAGGCCATGCTGTATGTAATATTAATAATTTTAATGTTGTGTTTTCATGTTTAGAGAGTGTAAATAACGATGTATGGTTTACACTATGTAACATATACATCCGGCCATAAAGTAATAGCCAATCAAAATCAGTATGTGGCAACTTCTGTAAGTTATTAATTGCGTTGAATTATTATAAGTAGCTCGACTTCATTCAAACATTAAGACTTGCAAACAGAAATAACAAGTTTTGTTTCATATGCCAATATATTCGCTTTGGCTTTATATCAGTGTAATTTAAATTTATTATCATATTTGCATTAAGTTATTCATTATTCAAGAGAGCGGCTGGCACAAAGCCGTTGTCGAAAAGTCACGCAAAAATTTTGTGCTGAAATAAGTTTATAAAGTTTTTCACTTCCTTTTTCCGGATAAATAAATATGTATGTAAGTAATTGCAGTTAGAGAAAATAACGAAGATAATTGTTGCTACGATTACATCTATTAGATGTTTTGTTTGAGGCAAATAAACTGATCAGTTACGAATGAACAGCTGCTAATCTCTTCTTACTGAAAATATTAAAAGCACTTCTGCTAAATAGAGTTACACGAAAATATTTATGTAATGGATGTAATTCACATAATTCAATAACGACGTTTATTAATGATTAAGACATCTTGAAACATTTCCAACTGCTTATAGTTAGAATATGGAGACGTTATTAGTTTCACAGCAGATTTGACATTTATTTATTTTGTTAACGAGTGAAGATTTCTGTAAAAAAATTTGATTAAGTTAAATATTACCAAGTTTGTGTTTGTAAATTATTTGTATATTTATATTTGTCAAAATGTACTGGCTAGGTGTTGGCAAGTAATAAGTAATAAAAATTTCTGTTTATGTTTTAATAACTCAAGTTCAAAATTTTATTGGAAATAAATAACTGGAGGTAATTACGGCTAGAACCCACATGATTATGGCAATAATCCTGCTTTGTAATGATCATTAACTTTTAACAATATTTTACATGAAATTATTTATGATAGCTGTTCAGGAAAATTCCGTAACACATCACATCACAGTCATCTAAAAATAACAAAATAGTTGTAATATAATTAATAAAATAATTTAAATTCACACATCTTAATAAAATGAGAATACTTTTATCACCAATTTTCAGCGCATTATATAGAACGAGATATACGTGTACACAAGTGTTTTTGAATTTTTTTTACAAACTTTAACAGAAGCGTAGTCCCTTGCTGAAATAATAATGCTAAATAACTAAAATATAAAAACATTGATGGTTTTTGACATACAGTATGTCCCCGGATCGACTTTACGACTTTAAGTTTTATTTGATGAACTTAACAAATTGTAAAATGAAATATAATTCACAACAAGCTAAACTATTAATTTTCTACTCAAATAATGCTATTCTTTTTTCTGCACAGATTTCAATGCGAGCTCTAAATTCATTGAAACTACGTCTTATTTCTAAGATTGATAAAAACTGGACTGCATTTTGTACTCTATTTTTACTCTGCATCATTGTCTATTGGCGCACTATACACAATTTGTTTTAAACGACCCCACAGTTATTGTGAGATCAGGACTTCTCGGTAGCCATAAAACGCTACCATCTCTCCCTATCCAGTTATCATGAAACTTTCTATTGAGCCACTGGAGAACAATGTCGGTCGAACAGTAGGGCACCCATCGCACAAAATTTTTATGTCTGTATCTGAATTATTAACTTAATTGACAATAACAGAGTGGCTTTCTAGCAAGAAAGTTACTTAAAAATTTGTACTTGCTAAGAAACTTGACAAATAAAATACCAATATACACCCTAAAATATGCCTACATATGTCTGATATCATAGAGTCATGCAAATGAAACAAAAAAAAAATTCTAAACTTCAACGAAAAGCTTTTGGAATTTTAGAAAATTTAAAATTTCAAAAAAAACTGTCGCCAGGCTTTTTAATTGTTATAATGTCTACATACTTCAGAGTTTGCCATCTAAAAAACAAAATATTGTTTACACAGAAGATTTCAATTGTCATTACAATTTGTGGGGCTAAACGAAAAATGATAAAAATAACTTGCCCTTTTTCTATGGGTAGAACTAAATAAGCATCATTTGACTTTGTGTCTAAAACTAGAAAGAGTTTTTATTAGACCTGGTGGAAAAAAATATATTTTTGATTTATGTCTTGCTACAATAAATAGCGAAGTGCCATCACAAGTATCACGAGATGTGCTTTCTGTTTTTCTACGTAGTCAACATCGCCCAGTTATTGTTAAGCTTGGCACAGAAACCAAATATTTTTTTATCTTTAAAAACCTAAATAAAATTTCTAAAAAGTAAAATAAATTAAGTGTACCAAATAAGTGGATAGTAATCTTTGTTGGATTCTGCCAACTGCAAGAAACTACTACAACTACGAGATTGTGCAGTACAAATGTCTTTAATCCTAACCCAGAAAATGCCGATGCCGTATTAAATTTATTGAACAACTTTAATGGAAGATTTAAATTCACACATAGCAGTTGCAGTTGTTGGAAGCTTTTGTAAAAACCTGGAGCTTCAAACACCGACCTGCTTAAATCAAATTTTGTATCAAACCCAACGTTCTAGCTAGCCTTTTAGTAAAAGTTTCAAACTCCTTTAAGCTATAAAAAACAAAGAAAAAATAAAACATTATGTTCAAAAACAAAAAAATATATTTTAACGTAGATGAGTTAAAAGCACCTATATCATTAACGAAGTGTAAATAATCGGCTGGCTTTAATTAGATCTATCTGAATTTCATCAAAAATCTCGAAAGTTTTGCACTGAAATGACTTACTTCTTTTTTAATAATATATATTTTTATTAAAGCTTAATACCTCTGAAATAAAAAAAAATAAGATGATGGCAATTTTAAAAAAGAAAGACTTTCTCAGAAAGCATCCAAATACTGACTATTACTTTGTTGAGTATTTGTTACAAGATTATAGATATAATGATTTATCAACGCATTTTTCCTATTGTTGAAAATGTTTTTCCCTACGATCAAGTTGGATTTCGACCACAAAAGAGTTGCTACGGCAAAGTTTTGGCTTTAACGACCTACATTGAATTTGGTTTCACAAAACTGATATAATTTGGTTTCACAAAATGATATAAAAAAACTGGTGTTGTTTTTTTATATCATTTAAATCAATTTTATAAAATCGTACCTTGCAAATGGATTGTCAGTTTTATTGAAAGCATGTTAAATAAAAAATTTTGAGTTTTTATAGACGAAAAATTAAGCAAAGCCAAAACTATGGTCTTTCTCAGGATGCAGCATTCTGCCCATTGTTTTTTAATGTATATACGAGTAACTTTTCTAATACAATTTTAAAAAACATTGTGATTGCTGCCAATGTTGCTTTGACTTTTCAACATAAAAAATTTGTTCAGCTTAAAAAACAACTTTTCCAAGATCCATCTCTTTTTTGTGATTACTTTAAGCAGTGGTCTTTGCGTGAACCCATCAAAAACCATCAGTTTTTTCCTTTCATTTATCAAATTGTAATTAAGCCAAAAAAATAATCATTTTAGTAAATGGAAAATCACTTAAACTAACTTTTCAACGGCAAAATGTTGCTGTTTAAATAAATTATTTACATACAAGCAAAAAATGTACAATTAAACACTGCCATGCGAGACATAACCGGCAGATTAAAGTCAACTTCTGCTGAATGGCTCTCAGTACTTTTTAACTTTGCTCTTCCTATACTAAGAAGAAAGCTTTCAATATAAAAACTTTAGATAAAAAATAGAAAACATTCAGAAGATTATCGAATATAGTCTAACCTGATTGCTTTCTTAAATCGATTAAAAAGGTAGAAAATGCCTCTACGTTAAAGTCTACTATTGAAAACTTTTTACTTATCCAACTTTTTAATAAAGATCTAATAGCAGATTTAACAAAAATGACACCTGGAATAGATTAGATAAGATAAGTGTAGGTAAAACTAAACATATTATGAACTGGTCATGCTACAAAGTGGCTGTAAATAATTAAATTTGTTGGCAGCCTTGAAATTTTATAGCAATTGGTATTAAATTTTAACTCGTTTCCTGCTGCCATTAGCTGTCATTTTCTAAAGTTTAAAAATTTTGCGGTTTTTTAAACTAGGTATTATGTATCCAGAAGAACATAATATTTTTATATGCATGGCATATTTTAGACGGGTACGAAATATCTTCAAAATGTTTGAAAATATTTCTTAGAAGAGACATACCGACAATTTTAAGAAATGTACTTAGAACAAAATTTTTCGTTGTCTCTCTTTAAACAGCACTATTTGCGTCTGGTAGACCGTTAACAAAAACTGTAAAAAAAGAAATTTTTTGATCGTTCCTTAGTTATAATGCAAAATCTTGTTAAATATGAAGAGAAAAAATTGAAAGACATCCTAAAGAATCTGTCAGAAAGCTTTCTCTTCAAACAGGTTAGATTTCTTTAATGTATGTAATAAAAACACATCTTATTTTAGTTTCTTCATAATGTGGACATGTTAAGTTCTAATATCCTTCATCCTTATTGTAGGTTTAACAAAAGCCACTTGTTCTAAGATTTTGAAAAAAAAAATAAAATAAAATTTTATCTCTACTAAATTTCAATGGTTCAAACTTTAAATCCACCCGATCTAGGACTGCGACTAAATTTTTGACGAGTCTTGGTTTCATCTTGATGGTTTTATAAATTCGTAAAATTATCGTAAATGGTCTGCCAAAAATTCTCATGCTACAAAAAATAGAACTTTACATCCCCAAAAAAATGGTTTTTAGTTAGGAGTTTCTAGCCAAAAACTATTGGCCTAATCTTTTCTAACTTTACAGTCAATGCTAAACGTTATGCTTCGATTTTTAAGAAGAGTTTTTGGAAATCGTTTGATAACTAGGAACATTTGACCCCCCAGGCCACCGAACCTAAAACTTCTTGATTTTTTGGTTTTTGGTCATTTAAAAAACAATGTGTTTAGCATGGCATTGCATCTAAGTACTTAGAAAAATTACAAAAAGTCATAACAGATGAAATTGTTAATAATGTTTTTGAAAATTTAAAAAGAAAAATCGCTTTATGTCAAAAACACGGAGAGACACAATTTGAACAATTTCTTTAAATATTTTGCTTCAATTTTTTTTTTCTAACGGCACAGTTTGAACAATGTTCTTAGATTTAAGTGTTTTGTTAGGCTTTCTTTCTTTTCACTTGCGTTACAGCAAACTCCGCGATAAAAGAGAGGAAAGAAAATAAAACTGATGGGCTCAGATCGCAGGAGCTGTTCACTCTGTTCTCTACTAAATATTACTTATTAAAATGTATTAACTTAAATAATCAAATCTTTGTTTACTTTAAAGTGTGTTTTCCCAGTATGAGCATTGAGCAAAACTGCTGGTTAAGTCACTTAAATTTAATGAGCTTTGTCTTCAGCTTTATTTCAGCAGAAGTAGCAACACTGAGTGTAGATGTCATGTTGAGACTCAAAATATAGCGTTGCAGCTGCTTCTTTTGCAAATTTATAAGTCCTTTCATTGATTTAGTATTCGTTTGAGCACTGAAGCACCCAAACAAGTTTAAACAAAATTCTAACTTCATATAGAAACTTAACAAAATCTGCTGCGAGAAAAGCCTTTTAAATGTTCGTTACAGCACTAATTTCCTTAAGAAAGCTTTTTGCAAAATGTAATGATCAATAAACAAAACAAGATCAACATTTCCGTTCGAAAACGTTAAAAATCGACATCGCACTAAATTTACTAACCTCAGAGTTGCCAACAAGTTCAACCATTTACAGACACCTTGTAGATGTAATTTAATGTTGTTTAAATGAAATGCTGCAAAAAATTAATATTTTTAATGTAGCCAAGTAGAAGGAACTGCACAAAATTTTGTCGAAGAGTTTTCAGAAAAGCTTCAACGAAATCCATGAGTTGACGCCAAAAAGCTAGAACTTGGTTGTCTACCATAAAAGCTTTACCCCCGCTTGCACAAAAGTCAATCAAATTTGACAGACGATTAAACTATGTTTAAATGAAAATATGGTGCTCTGATTGGCTAAAAATACGTTAATAAAAAATTAACAAGCTATCAATTTTGATGAATGTTTGTGCAACCGGGCATTATAGTTTCTTTTACGTACTTTGTTTTTTATTTATTGTTTTACGAATATATATATATATATATATATATATATATATATATATATATATATATATATATATATAGGTATGCTTTTTAAAAATAAAAATGTTGAGTTTTACTATTAAGAACCGTCAGTCCATAAGAAGAATACCAGTATCAAGTAATTTTTACAGCATTATAGACTGCCTAGCCAATAAAAAAAGTCTCACTGTAGCGCATTTTAGTTGTTACTAAAACTTGATATTTAGGTACTATCAATTGACGAAAAACGTGCAGTCATTTGCGAAATATCGACTGCAACATTCGTTTTCAAAAGCTTCATTTGCGGCCGTTGTCACTAGTAACGGTCGCGAAGTGCAACTGTAAATTACTGTTTTTAGCTGTTACGGTTTTATAAAAAACGTTGTCTACATCTCGACTGTAAAATTCGTCAACATCGTCAATGTTGTCTTGATTTGACTGCAAAGCGGTTTTGGCTTAATTTTTTTTTTTAGTAATTTGTAGCCGATGTAGAAGCTTCAAAACAAACTTTTTTGACCAGTGACACAAAGACAACTAATTTTTTATTTCACATTAGTGTTGTATTAATAAATATTTTTGCAAAAATGAGTAGCAAAAATAATGACAGCTGCCGAAACCTCATTATTGATATTGTTTAATTTTTTAAGTGGAGTCGGCCAATTGCTGTTCTGCCTGTCCCATGCAACCCTGTTGAGCACTATTGTTTATTTATTAAAAACTGTAATTTCTGCAAATTTCTATAATTTGTTTATTGTCAGTGATGTACTCGTATTTTAAATTTATTTTTAAAACAGTAATAAGTAAATATTTACTTTTGTCTGTCGTGTATAATAATAAATTGTCATCGGATCCGAGCAGCTATCCTAAAATCTTGATAATCTGAACATTGTTACAAGGAGAGGAAAATATTAATCTTTGTCTGGTGTCAAAATAGAACAACTAATCATGTCAGTTTTAATGATCAAAGACAAAATCGTTGGTAGGAATTATTGCCGGTAATAATTTTTAATTCTATTACTGTTGTAATCAATGTGTTTCCAATCAATTTTAATAACGTCTTGGAGACATAAAAGTAGGAAAGGAACTGATATTGGGCCGGTATTGCAATAATAATATCTATATCATATTTATTGCATCTGAACATGTTATATATCATTGCCAATATTGATATATGTATCGAAAGATATAGGAATGTGCAATAGTTTAATCACGCCACAACCATAATTAAATGATCTCGGACGATTTAAATTTAAATTGATCACCTTAACA
Organism: Tribolium confusum; assembly: GCA_029207805.1. Taxonomy (NCBI): domain Eukaryota; kingdom Metazoa; phylum Arthropoda; class Insecta; order Coleoptera; family Tenebrionidae; genus Tribolium; species Tribolium confusum. Next base: position 9,146,957 of record JALGAY010000010.1, on the reverse strand, counting down.
TTTCGTTGAAATTTATGGCATCGAGTGAAATTTATTGTTTTAGCATCTCGTTGATCTTTTGATTTTTGTTGAATGCGGGTCTCTAATCTCTCTAATAGCTTCGTTAGCATGTCTTTACCTGTAATAACTCCGAATTTATACCAAGACAATAGCAAGAAATTATCAACCGAACCACTATAAAACAAACTTTCATGTTATAGTTTCTAAAACTATAAAATATATTACAATGAACATATGGTAAACAAGACCGATTTACATTCATGCGTTGCGTGTTTAAACTGCATGATATTTTGTTGCAAGTCTTCTATTTATTTCGTTTCAGTTCACTTTCCATGCTTATCTGCTCATGTCTTTTCATAAATCAATCAAAAACGACTTATAGCCAGAGTTGGATGGGGCCTAGTGAACCGGGTCTGGAAAAATATTTTAAACCGGCCTATTTTTAGATAATTGTATGCGAAAATCATGTGCTTAATTAGAGTTGGCTTTGCGTTCATTTACTGATCAACAAAAACTATCAAAAATAAGACAGACAAAACTTGCTTTAATTCAACAAATTTTCGTTCTCGCGGTAGTAAATACTTATATGGTTGTCCCTTGGCCGACCGATTATGCCAAATTTAAGTTTAAAACATACCATAATAATTCTATTTGTTCAATTTTTATTACATAATATTTAAATAAAGTAGACATTTTAAGATTAATTGTGAAATATAATTTCGGCCAAATGGTAACCACGGTAACATCTCGTAGAGTAAATAACATCATTATTTTTAGAAATAAAAAATACAAGAAAACGAAGTAATAATATAAGACCAAACTAGAAAATCAAAATTTAAAAAAATTATTATGTTAAAAAATTATTATTTTAAATGTAAATTATCAAAACAAGGGTTTATAAAAAAACTTCGAAATAAACCATAACTTTTGATTTTCAAATAGAAACCTATGCACATACATCTTTATACAGAGTGGTCCAATAAAAAGTATGCACCTGGCGTTACCCTTTTTTTCGAAATTTAAAGCAGAAATGCTTGGGCAAGTAGCTTTTCTTTTGAAGAAAAACACATTTTAAGAATATTTTGCAACCCACATCTATAACCCCCTGACGGGGGGTGAATCACACCTCAACATTTTTAAATAGTAGGGTAAAAAATAAGGTCGAGTAAAGTTCTTTAAGCGTTTTGCCTCGGTTTTTGCATTACCTGTTCAAATAAAATACAACAAATGGGGTACTATTATAAAGATAATTTTGTACTCTTTAAAACGTTGTGTCACTCGACCCCACTTTCTATTTAAAATTTTAAGGTTGTGATTCTCCCCTTCAGGAGGTTAAAGATATAAGTTGCGAAATATCCTTCAAAAATCTCCCTTCAAAAGAAAATTAACCTGTCCAAGCATTTCTGCTTTAAATTACACAAAAAAAAATGTAACGGTGGGTGCATACTTTTCATTGAACCAGTCTGTATACTCAGTGACATTAGAAGTGATAAAATAATTTTTGGAATTGATTTTTTGGCGACAGAGTGAGTAAATTTAAAGCTAATTATAGTACCCGTTGCAACAGTTTTTCTTTGACAGTTCTTGTAAAAAAAGTTTAACTTTTTAGTTCTTGTTAAGAAAACGGCTTATCGGAGCTGATATTGTAGATTTCACTGACTCTCAGGTCCCAACTAATAAAACTATAATATTCACCAAATGGAGAGAGCGGCATTCTGTCCTTGCATTTCGCTAAATGTTAAGCTTAAATCACAATTTACTACCATATGTTTATTATAATTTTTGATCAAAAGCTGTCATGAGAAACAAAAATTCTTAAAACGTAGCGCCTAGATTAATTCACTTATTTTTAAAGTCTATTCAGAAGCTTTTACAACATAAAAAACGATAAGGTAAAGTGTTTTTTTTTTTATTTAACACGGCAGTAAAGCATTCTTTTATTAGGACCGGTAGATAAACTTTCTTTAATAAGGCCGGAAGCGCTGTCAACGCTTTTAAATGCAGCAAGCAAAGAAGAAATTCGATTGCAATCATATTCTTTGAATGGGCAAAAAAAATTTGTAGCTTTAAAACTACTTTTGAAGGTTTTGAAAAAAAAAAGCAATTCTGGATGTTGGTCGAACAACTTTGTGGAAAATTATAAGACATTTAGGTTTCCGTTATAAAAAAACCGATAACAGGAAAGTTTTATGCGAATTGTTACATATAGTGGCCAAAAGACATAACTTTCTTAGAAAATACGTAAAAAATTCAGACAGCAAAAGTTCAAAAGTAATGTTTTTTTTTGAATAAAACGTAGATTTTTGCTAAAAGTGCCAAAAAAAAGATCATGGCAAGACAACAGTATCCGTTGCTTTTAACAGCCAAAAAAAGAACAGGGAATGGTAAACTATTTATGATTATTCATGCGGGTGGAAATATAGGTTTTATAACAGAAGTCGGAACAGTATTTACATCCCATAAAGTGTCAAAGGACTACCATGGTACTACAAATTTCAAATTATCAATATTTTGAAAATTTGTTTAAAAATTTGTTTTAAAACGTTTGGAGAAACCGTCACTAATTATATTCGATAATGCCTCATATCATACAAGAAGATTAAATAAAACTCCAAACGGTTCTTGGCGAAATGATAAAATTGTAACGTGGCTAACATCCCAAAATGTTGTTGTAACCGGAAATGAAGGCAAGACAATTCTTTTAAGCAATACAAGAGAAATTACATATAATATTTAACCAATTTATGCAGTTGATCAAATGACAGCAAAATATAGACATAAATTATGTGTTATTTTCTTTTCCTCTTTTGTTATGTATGATAGTGAAGTATGAGGGCGGCCGCCCTCGAAACGTCGTAGACATTCGTCATTCTTATCATTCAAAAAAATTTTTCCTAACTCCAAGAAACTTCACTATCATATAGACATAAAGTTCTACGACTACCTCCGTATCGTTGACACTTTAATCCTATTGAGTTGGTATAGAGAGTAGCAAAATCATATTACGACAAAGAGGTTGGAAAAATATCAGGTGATACCGAAAGTGTCCTAGATCTATGGGAAAAGTCATTGCAACAAATCTCAGATGATAAATGGCCCAACTTTGTAGCACACACAAAATAATTAAATAGACATATCTTCAAGAAAAAGTGATTGATGAAGTGCGGCCTCTGATATTCTTTGTGAATACTGGTGACAATGATAAAAAAAAAAGATTTTGAAGAAGAATATTAACTATAAATAATAAATATTAATAAAGTGTTTTGATAATTCGTTTTATTTATTTCATTTGTTTAATTGCTATTCGCTACTGCTAAAAACATTTCGGTTGATATCCGCACTTTGTGCAGCTCAGCTTAAAATATTTAACATTTTGGAAGCCACAGATTTGACCAGAATGGCGATGTTAAGACGGTTTTAAGGTAAATTTAGAAATAAAAATAAATAATAAATAAATATTTGCGGTGCCTTGGGTGAATAATAGAATATAAACGGTTTATTGCTCGCGATCTCAGAGTCACTGAAAATAGCAATAAGTAGAAATATTTGAAGTTGTAGTATCTCCGATTTCTTGTTTTAAGGGTAACAAAATGCCTCCAGTTCGAAAGCATCAACGATATTATCATCTTAGCGATTTCAGCAGAGGTGGAATTGTGACCTTTCAAAAAGTTGGTTTGTCCTATCGCAAAATTGCCTACCGTGGTATTTTTTTCCAATGACGGTAAGTGATTAATAAGTGAGGTATTTCATTTCCAATAAAAGAGTGTTTCAGATGTAAACAGAAAAAGGTAGAAGAACACAATGCATACGGACGCTTACCACAGAGCGTCAAAACAAGCGCTTCAGACAACTAGCTATTCAAAGCCGTTTTGCTACTACACGACAACTTGATGACCAATAGAATGGAGAAGAGAGACGACCTACTAGTTTGCAAACGTTATATCGCCGCATTAGAGCTTCTGTACTTTTTTCTTACCGTTCACGGTTAGTGCTTCCAGGCCCGTTTCTAGCGGGGGTGCAGCGCGTGCACCGCACGCGGGCGGCCAAACGAGGGGGCGGCCGCGCAACAGCGCGGCTTCAAGATTTAAACATTTTAAATTTTTGTGTTAGTAGAAAAGCAAAAAGTAATGTGGAAAAAATACCGTTCTTTGCCGGAGGGAGAATATATTTTGTCCATGGTCTGTTTGCCAGATGCTAGAGCGGCTTGAGATTTTTATTAGATACAAATTGGTACAGGGTGGGAGGTTGGGGTGACGGTCAAACGATACCGAAGATGATATCGAACGCAATCCATAGGCGTAGATTTAATTATTCGATTTTCTCATGTAATTTTTTTTAAACAAGCGTTGTCTATTTATTCTTACAAACTTTTTATGTTAAATTTTTGTGTTAATGACAAACTGGACAACTGATTCAATTTATTATACGCAATTAAAAATTTTAAATATTAGTTGTTTTAGTACGTCTATGAACTGAGCAAATTTTACTGAAATTCTCCGAATTTAGGCCTTTCCGCTCCAGTCTTATTAAATTATGGCAACTAGACAGTGGTTCATAGCGATTTGCATTTGCTGATTTGTGTCCAAATATTACCTCACGAGAGTGTTTTGTGTGCTTCAATCGTTACAAATATAAATAAATAAATCTTTTCACTTGATAATTATTTTGTGCAGATATAAGGCAAGTATAATGTAAGAGTTTGAAAACAATATTTGGTAAACATTGATTTATAAATTTTATAACAGATGTCTACAAGGAAAACAAAAAAGCATTCTGGAGCTTTTTATAAAAAAGAACGTGAAGGGAAAAAAGATGAAAAAGCAAAAATGGTAGGTTCTTTAGAAAAATTTCTTCATCCCACCAAAAATTTACACTTGCATCAAATAACCGCAAATGAAGAGATTCTTGAATTTGAACCTCAACCATCTACATTAGGATTCTCCGTTCTTGTTCTTGTAAATGTCCAATCAGGTGTCAGTGTCAGTGAGAACAATTCGGATAGTGACATAAACTTAAATTCTTCAGACATAGATGATAGTGACAGTTTTTGTGATTCTGAAAATTTACTAGGGCCAGATAAATCAATTATTTCGCAATCAAAATGTGAGGAAGTTCTAGATGCTTTAGATTTTGATTTTAATGATTTTGGTACATGGCCACACATCATCAGAAATAAAATACTAGATATGTTGGTTGAAAATGGGCCTACTCAGTTAAATTCAAATTATAAGTTTCCTTGTGATGATACCGGTAGAAAATTTAGTTTTACTTATTATTACAAATCTTTGGTAAACGGTGAAAAAATAAAACGTGTATGGCTATGTTACTCTATAAAGTTAAATTCCGTATTTTGTTTTCCTTGTAAATTATTTGGCAAAGATCCTACGTTAGCAATCGTTAATTCTGGCTATTCAGATTGGCGGCATTGTTCAGAATATCTAACTCGACACGAAAATAGTTTACAACATATTAGAGCAACTAAAAAGAAAGATGGTGTGAACTAAAAGTAAGATTGCAAAAAAATGTCACTATTGACAAAGATATACAAACGTTTTACAACCGCTATCACAGAAAGAATGATAGCAATAATTCAGTTCTTAGCCGGTCAAAATCTAGCTTTTCGCGGTTCTAGTTCAGAACTTTATGAACGAGATAATGGTAATTTTTTAAAAGCTATAGAAATGTTAGCCAAATTTGATTCAATAATTTCTGAACATGTAAATAATATCATAAAATCAAAAGATTTAAAAAACCGCCTGCCTCATTATCTAGGAAACGTTTTTCAAAATGAAATTATTCAACTTCTAGGTGAAGCTATAAAAAGCACATTATAACAATTATTAAAAAGGCAAGATATTTTTCTATTATTGTTGATTCAACACCAGACGTTAGTCATGTTGAGCAAATCACATTTATTGTTAGATGTGTAAAAATTTTAGAAAAAGTAGCAGAAATCCAAAAGTTTTTCTTAGGATTTTTTCCCGTAGTTAATACAACGGGAGAAGGATTGTGTAATTTTTTGTTGGAAGATATACTGCCAAGTTTGGATCTTGATGTTCAAGATATTCGGGGCCAAGGTTACAAAAATGGAGCCAATATGAGAGGAAAAAATATTGGTCTTCAAAAGCGACTTTTGGATATCAATCCAAGAGCAATGTACGTTCCTTGTGCCGCGCATACTTTAAATTTAGTAGTAAACGACGCTGCAAGTAGTAGTGGAGAAATTGCAGCTTTTTTTGATTTGGTTCAAGAAATATATGCGTTTTTCTCTGGTTCTACTTACAGATGGGATGTACTTAAGAAACATGTAAAAACTTTATCTTTAAAATCTTTAAGTGACACAAGATGGGAAAGTAGGATTAATGCAATTCGCCCTCCGGAAGATCCAACACGAGATTTAAAAACAAAAAATTTAATTAAGTCTTTAACAGAAGAAATTAAGTCCTTTAAGTTTATCTGTTCTATAATTATTTAGCACAATTTGTTGTTGCAAATAAATATTGTTAGCAAAATGTTACAAAATCCCAAATGTAATATGGCTGAATGTGTTAAAGCTTTAGAAAAGTTACAAGACTTTCTTCATTCAAAAAGGAATGAAGAAAGTTTTTCTCAATTCATCACTTTGGCAGTCTCTCTTGCAAAGGAATTGGGAATTGATTCTAATTTTGAAGAAACAAGAAAACGAAAAAAACCTTGCTTATTTGATTACGAATCGCAGATGAATTATTAAAACCAACACAAAAGGTTAAAAAGGATTTTTATTTTACCTTGTTAGATTATTCATTAATTTCTGTTAGCGAAAGATTTGACTTATTTAGAGAATGTAGTTAACTGTTTAGCTTTCGTTATGAATTTAATGCAATGGATGATGAATCTTTAAAAAAGGCATGTATGGACCTTGACATAAAAATGACAATTGTTGAAAAAGAAAAAACTATTAAAGATTTAGACGGCATTCAACTGTTTAACAAAATTAAATCTTATAAGAACATTTTTACTGATCAACTACAACAACGAATGTCACCAGTTGATATATTAAACAACATTATATCTAAAAACCTGATTTTTTGTTTTCCAAGTTTTGCACTATAACTTAGAATTTTTTTAACTTTACCTGTTTCGGTTGCAACTGGTGAGAGAAGTTTCTCTAAACTTAAGTTGATTAAAAACTATCTCCGATCTAATATGTCTCAGGATCGACTATCAAGTTTGGCCATCATTTCTATTGAAAGTGACATTTCTGAAAACTTAGATCTTTCGAAATTAATTGATGAGTTTGCTATAAAAAAATCTAGAAAAGCCATATTATAAAATAAAAAAATTACCAAGAATTTTTTTTTTAGTGTTTATTATAACATAGTTTTTGTCTTTAATATTTTTTATAATGTTGACATACCTATAAACATACCTAATCAAAAAGTAGAAAAATATTTTTTTTAGTAAACAAAGGTTATCAAATATTACTGCTTGTACCTATGTATTTAGTGTAGAAAATAAGAATTTTATTTGTTACATTTTTAATTCTTTTTATTTTTAAGAAACACATTTTTTATTTAGTTACGTTGTTGTTGTTTTTATTACATTACAATAATTTAAAAGGAATAACTTCGATAAAAATTCAGAGATTTATTTTTCAGGAAAAGGCTTGGACACGTATCCTGTTCTTTTAAACGCGCATTTTTTGACAAAAAAATGAATATACGGGATATCCTAAAATCGAGATACGACTTTCAACTTTAAAATTTCAAATAAAAACTCAATTTTTTTAGCATATTTCGATTCTACGTATAATTTTGCGTATTTTTATGTAGCACACACTATATCGATTTTTAGTTGTTTTTGAAAAAGAGACGTGATCTATTTGAAATAAATAAATTCGATAAAAATTCAGACATTTATACGTAGAATTCAAATATGCTAAAAAAAATGGGGGTTTTTATTTGAAATTTTAAAGTTGCGGGTCGTATCTTGATTTTGGGACACCTATATATCCTTTTTTTTTGTCAAAAAATGAGTGTTGAAAAATAACAGGATAAGTATCCAAGCGTTTTCCTGAAAAACAGATTCCTGAATTTTTATCATATTTATTCGTTTCAAGTGGTTCACACTGTACATATAAAATATGTAAATATTTTTTTTTATTTATAAAGGGCGGCAAGCACGCGGGCGGCCATGAAGCTAGAAACGGCTCTGAGTGCTTCATTTAACTGCGAAACGTTTAAACTGGTGTAGAGGTTTCAGATGCAAAATAGCAGAATTCAACGACGAATCGCGATTCTGCCTAGGCATGTATGATGGCCGTCGAAGAGTAAAACGCCGTCGTGAAAACCGACGCGACGTGCTATTGGATTTGCTGTTGAAACGCATGTGCACAGAACTGTTGAAGTAATGTTTTAAGAAACTATTGTCTATAAAAGTCTTTATTCAAAACAATTTGAAAGCTGTGTGTTATGTTGATGACGTCCTACAAACTATTTTACTGCCTTATTTAATTGACTGTCAACATGTTTTTTTTTTTTTTTTTTTTTTTTTTCAACAAGACAACGTACGTCCACATATTGCTCGTCAAACTAGAGACTTCCTCTAAGAAGCTGACGTTAATGTTTTGTCGTTGCTACTTCATTCATCGGATTTAAGTCGTTTCGATCATGTGTGAAATAGGTATAATAAACATAAAACTGTCCGCTTTGCACCATCCTCCATAGAGTCTGGCACAGTTAATCCATAGGTTCAAGTTGCTTGAATACAAAGTACCAGAAGCAGACATAGACTATCTATCGTTGCCACCAACAGCAGCAATTTTGAATTAAAATTTTTGGTTGTTACGGTTTCCAAAAAAAACGTGTACACCTCGACCACGAAATTCTTTAATATTCTCAACATTGTCCTCAACTTATTTGTCGATAAGTTAAACAATAATTTTGCAATCTTAGCATACAATAGTAATTACTAATTTGTATACCAAAGCTACAAAATGATTGGTTGGTATTCCAGATAGTGTTTGGTGGCCGAGGCTAAAACAGCTTAAGAACACCAAATACATATTGGAGACAAAGTATACACAACGTTTTTTGTACAACTAAAATAGATAATCAAAAAAACTTTAATAGATGAAAAAAATACTTATGGAAAGGGTCGAACATACTTATTTATATTTCAAAGGCATCACGAATTTGCCCTATGCTTTTTAAGCCGCCGAGAGCTTTAGTTTCGAAGTTTTATAATTGGTTCGAGGGCTATAAACATTAAGTAATGCCTGTGATGTATACAGCTTTTTATTTTTCACTTGAATTACATAAATAATATAAAAATTTAGAAAATTTTTTATAACAGTTAACGGAGAGTTTGCTTTAAATATAGTAAATAAATATTTTAAATAATAGTTAAATATAATAAAGTTCAAAAACAACATAGATTAGACCGTAGAAACGATTAAAAATAAGAAAAAAGTAAGTGGTTACTTGATTAACAATTTTTTTTTTAATACACAAAAATATTATTGAAATATTGTAGTAAACCTAAATAAGCAGCTATTATAGCCACCACAAAAAATAAAAATCTAGCGTTTTTAAAATTTTTTGGGAACCGTTGCAGTGCATGCGTCATTTAAAATTGTTTCACAAGCTGTCATCAAAATAATATCATAAATAATAGTATAATTACACATTTACTTTATTTTCTCAGTATAAGCAGAGAGTGGAACTTGTTACACAAGGGTCAGAAGTGGCTATTTTAAACCATTTACACATTTCACGTAATTTGTGTTAGAGACATAAAGTTGATAAGATCTGATTCAGTTACATGTCGGTTTGAGGTCAACATAATATTCATAAATATCAGCAAGTCTTCTTCGTAAAATAAGCACGTGCATTTAAATAAAAAAATCTTATACCAACCTAAAGATGACTTTAAATCGATTTTATACTAATGACAGCGGCCCATTAAATTCGTCTTTTTCTAAAAGTTTTATTCACGAAAAAAGTTGTTATACATCACTGGCCATTATTGACTGTAATGAGAAAATGATGAAATCGTTTATTACTTTTGCATGTAAATTACTTTATCGTAAGCATTTTTCAGATACTCTAACGTACAATTATTAAGCTCTTCTATTTACAAATTCAACGGACAAAAAATTATACCTCCAGGACAAATTTTAATTGAATTACAAAACGAACATACCGAAAACATATTCGTTCGCTTTGTAATTTCGTCATAATTGAAATTTTTTTAACAATTTTTATGCTAATTTATCATCGTAAAAATTTTATGCATTCATCACTCGCACAAAAATTCAAAAACAACACTTTTTATAATAATTTATTAGCTAAAACCTTGAAACTAGTTTTATTACAATGTACATTAGCCTTAATTATATTACTTAACAAATTAAGCGATCGAACATTTTATTAATAATTTGTTACACTACATGTTTCACAACCTTTCTTTTTTCTAAACACATTTTTTAAATAAACTATTATTGACAATAATTGACACTTTGTTTTTATTTTTCCCTCCTTTTTCATAACTAACAAATTTTTACTAAAGTAGAACACAATACAAAAAATTATACAAACAAAAACAGAGCAAAGTAAATAAAAAAACAAGACAAAGTTTTTGGTTGAAACAATATACTGTAATAAATTTGGTGTTACGGGGAAGTGGAGGACAAGGCAGAGAAAAAAAAAACTGTTTTATAAGGCCAACGTTTCGAATCCTTTATTGATTCTTCTTCAAGGCTTCTAATAGAAGATTTAGAAGATTTAATAGAAGAATAGAAGATTTAGAAGCCTTGAAGAAGAATCAATAAAGGATTCGAAACGTTGGCCTTATAAAACAGTTTTTTTTCTCTGCCTTGTCGTCCACTTCCCCGTAACACCAAATTTCGAATTAAAAAAATGGACGTAATTCACCAAAATACTGTAATAAGATATAAACAAGAAAATAATATAATATAATAAGTAGACGAACTTATATAGTATATTTAGTTATATTATAGTATCGCAAATTTTAATACTTTTTTTATGGCAACAACCAATCACAACATTTACAACCCTGAATTCTTTTAAATTTCCATAAAAATAAAAACTACCGGTATTTTCTCCACTTGAAATTACCCCATAAAACAATATTCACAAAAAATTTACTATATTTGAATACAAGGAACATAATACAAAAAACCTAAAATATCGAGAGAAAACTAACAAATTAAACAGCAATTACAAAACAGAATATAAACAATATAAACAAATTAAAACACTAAAACAGCAATCACAATATATGTGAAATGTTGTTTTTTAGTTTTGTCTTTTTTTTGGCAAAATATTCGTTACTCTCAACTTCCAGTTTTGTTTTTGTCGACCACTCAATCTTTACACTTGAATTTTGGCTTTCCATATATATTTTTTTAAATTCAGTTTTTGCAGGTGATCTCAGTAGTCCTATTGTCTTCTTTCAATGTCTTTTTTTACATACTGTTTTTTTACTTATAAACTTTAATTAATTTTTTAGTTGTCAATTATTTGGTCTGTAATGATGTTCATTATGATAGAAGTGGTTCATTTTGATTCAAATTGTGACCAATGAGGATGCACTTTTACAACAAATTTCAGATAATTAAAGGTTGCCATAAACTTCTGATATTCAGACGTTTAAAATAGTGACAGTTTCCTGTAGTTTGAAACTTAAAAGAAAATGATAATATTTATAATAAAGTGGAAAACTTTTCAACATTAGCCAAGCTTCAACTGCCACCAAATTGCTTATTTGCAAATGAGCAAATCGAGTAACGGCAATGTTGCATCTTACAAAACGAATAAATTTTATTATCTTTTTGCAGTTATCTACATTTTTTTTTAATATTTTTTACTATAATATTTATAATTTTTTTATAATACATATTATTTTTATTTAAAATGACATTAGAAATAATGTAAATTTTATATTTTTTTCAACAAATGCATCTGTAATTATGTAGGTTTTTCTGTTTCTTTCTTACAATATTAGTAGAATCAATCCTGGAAATTATTTTCATGTTTTTAGGTTTTTTTTTTAAATAGATTTCGTCAGTAATTATGTTCTATTTTTATTCATATTTTTTAACATTTTAGCTGCTATTTTGTCTTCGTATGGAATTTTTCCATTTTCTAGTTTTATTGGAATTGCGGTTTGGATATCGCGAAATAAAACTATTCACTTGTTCTTTCTTTATTCAAATCACTATTTTTCTCTAGTATTTTCACTTGTTTTGTCATTTTTTGTAGTTGCTCCAACCGTAGTAGTTTTGGAAATATCTCTTACATCTGTCCATTATTGCATATTCGTTTGGTACTTTTTCTTCTTTATTTTTAATCGTATAGTTATTTTAATTTAATTTTTTTAGGCTTTTACGTAGGTACCTTGTAAAATAATTAATTAATTTTCTTTGCCGTTTTTTTAACATTATTTTATCTGAAAAAAATTTTGTTTTGTTTTGACAGCATCACTAATTCTTTAACTTTCCTTCTTTAAATATGACTGTCATTAGTTTGCTTATTTAAATAATTCCTTCACTTTTTTGACCTCTTCTTTAATCTCTTTATTTCACTAACTATTTGCTTTTTGTAGTCGTTACTCCTACAACACGTCGTGATTGCAATTCCAATTTTTTTTTTTTGTTATTATTATCTTCATATTTTGTGCTCTTTTTTCGATATTTTTAATTATTCAGTTATCTGTTTCTCAAATTTTTCTACTACTACTTTTCTACTATCTAATTCACTCGGTTCTTCTTTCGTAAATTTATATTTTTGTATGGTTTATTATGATTTATTTTTTATCCATGTTACATAATTTGGTTTTTGGATTCACATTTTAGGGAGTAGGTTCCTAGTCCAACTAAGCAGAAAATAAAAATAATGTTTTATTTTTTCGCTACTAATAACTTTAAGGTAATAAAAGCGTTGCCAAAACGCGGGTCGTGTGAGAAAAAGTGTTTGGTGTTATTAGGTAAATTTTTCGATTAATTTTTACAATTTTTATTTTCAAAACCCAATCAATACTTTCGAACAGAAATTAGCTGTATTTGCAAAAACGATAAAATATTTTGAAATTTTTTATTAACCAGAAAATATTAGATGTAAATTTAAATAATAATAATATTAATAATTATGTTACCACATTTTTATAAAATTGACAAAGACACTTTTGGAAAGAGAAGTTAATTCTTTTTAATAATGTGCCACTTGACACAATTTTCCCTTTTAAATTTCACTAAGGGTGTGAAGTATCTGTGTAGGCATTACTCCAGATATTTGTCCCCTTCGTAAACAAAATCGATCGATCCGAGGTTTTTTGAGAAAATGACTGTAAATATCCAAAAAAACTTGCTTGTTTTGCTTTAGAATACCCAACCTGTATACTTATAGCATATGTATAATAGTATATTATATACTAAGAGAGAGAGAACATTATAATAAATTTGTAAAAGTATTCTGCTCTGCTTATGTGTTTGAAGGTGGTAATTTTTATTTACTTACTACTTTTCAAAGAAATATCTGATATAAATTGTTTACTGAAACAAGATAAGAATTACAAAATTATGTATCTAGGTATAATAAATTGCTGCAAAGAAAAAAAAGCGTATAAAATATTATTGTTGTGACAGTGTTTTGAATTTTGACAAATTAATTGGAAATGAGGTAAATATATCGTATTCGTTTCGACATCATATCACGTCTAATATAATAGTACATTATACACCAAGGTAGAGAAAACACTTTTTATAGCCGAGCGGGTTTAGTGCCCAAGATGCGTAGCATCGAGAGCAATAATAGATGCGAGGCTATAATAGTTTTCTCTACCGTGGTTTATATATGATTTTTTTCACTACTAGCACATTAATTTATTAATTGTCATATAAAAATATAACCTCATTTAGCGAGCACACATCCAGACTAAACATAACGTGTCTTTATTTATTGTCGAAAAGTAAATTTGATGAAAATAAAAACGATTGATATTTAACTACTTATGTTTTTCCACTTCGGAAATTTAACTTCACAGATAAAAACCGAAAAGGACGTTATTGTAAGCATCTTTTATGTACGCAACTATTTATGTACTGAAAAACAAAATAGCGTAAATATTCCATCAACTGAAATCTTCAGAACCCCTAGTTCAGGATTTAAGTTGACAGCCCCCTTGACGTGTAACCTTATGAAAGCCCATTTTCATTATTTACAACTTTAATAACAGTTATTTTTATTAATTCTGCATAAATTAAAAGTAAATTTTCTGTTCTTGTGTTTGAGGTTATGTTATTTACAACTTTATTTACCTACCAATTTTTAAAGAATTTTCCATTTCGTCACACTACAAAGTGTTTTTTACAATAAGACAAGACCAAAATACATGTATAAAGCTGTAAAAAATTACAATATTTTTTTAATGCAATCAACTGATTTGATCACTGGTTGGTTGAAGCATGACTACCTACCTTTTTCAATTTTCTTGTATTAAAAATATTTCATTATTAAAACATCAACGTTTTAATTATGCGTTTATTCTGCTTTTTAACGTTTGGCATAGATTTTATCAAGATTATAATCTGTCCAACACACACTTGACATTTGAGAAGATATTTCGCGCAAGCGCACCATTTTGTTTTGGCAGATTAGAGATGAGGTGCGGTGTTAAACAAACTTGCCTTAAAATCACAAATATTAAATAAACTGTTTATTAGGTATTTCTAGTGCACCTAATTTCGGACATTATTTTTTCGGTGAACACTTATATCTATCGTTTATAAAAACGGCGAAGATATTCGCATCAGGCAACACAGTTAAATGTCGGTATCCACTCAACTCTAGCACTTTATCTCCCTTGGTTTATAATCATTATTGACTACTAGGAGAGAAAAACAACTTCACACCCTCTCGACAAACTAAATAATGATGTCTTCTGAGACTAGTAGTAAAAAAACTGATTTAAATATTAAGTATTACTAATAAAATATCACTGTCAACACTAGTGACGCCCAGTTATCCCAAACCGACTTATGCGAAAATAACTATAAGTATGTTAATTTTGCCGTATTATTCGAAAAAGATTGCAGTTAGCAAGTTGCTTCCAGATTACGCGAAATTGTACTTAGCATAATAGCGAAAAATCGTAAAACAAATAAATGGTCCAGAATCGAACCGAGGCCCACTTCCCAACAAAAAAGCATAAACAACAGCGCAATCGAAAATGCTAGTCAATGTCACAAGTTTAATCAAACAAATTCTTATATAAAAGGAGCAGAGCGCTTTTGAGAGTAGTTATCTCTCATTGTTATCAATGCCTAAATAATATTGTAAATAAAAAAATATTATACATACAAAGTTAGAAAAAATTTAAAGAACTTACAAAATTTTGGTCAATAATAAATTAAATCGTTATTTTGTACATGTACGAGTATGTTGATCGATCTAAACACATCGAATAAATTAAGAAATAAAATGGTTGCTATGTAATAAATTGACAAAAAAATTAAATTTAGCCGTGTAAACATGTGTTATTATCTAAAATTACTATAAAATTTCCTTTATTTGCTTTTGTAATTATCAAATTTTAAGTTTAAATTTTTCTCTAGTGGTTTCCTCTCTCTGAAAATATGGTCCAAATAAGAATTTAAAAAGGTTGAACGCTTGTTATTTACTGAAAAAATCGCTTTATTGTTAGCTGAATTAATACAAGAAATAATAAAAAGTTTTTCGAAATTATTTTTGTTTAAAATGATAAATTCGCAATTAATAGCTAAATTATGAATATTTGTGATTATAGTGAAGAAAGAAGACATGCATTTACTACTTTTATTTAATAAGATCTGACTTTGGAGCGGAAAAATTAACATGTAGAAGATTTTTAACTCTTAGGTTAGAATATATCAAAAAAGTTCAAGACGGTGAATTCGAAAAGTTGAAACCTGACTCAACTTTGAAATTTAACTCTTTACTTAAATCTACTAGTACTCTTGATTCTCTTCACCTTACTCTAACAAAATTTAACACTTTTGAATCATCTTTCCTTTCTATGAATCAATCCTTCCATTTTTAGACTTTATGGACTTTCTAAAATTTACAAAAATAATACTCAAATACATCACTCCAGTGCTTTTTTATACTAACTTACCTTGCTATAAATTAGTAAAGTAGTTAAATTAAGTAATTAGAAATTTATAAACTTTGACAATAAATTCTCTGTAAAAACCTCTTTAGATCTTACTAAAAAAATTAATAGCTCCTTGAGTTTTTTTTTTGTTTCTTTTGACGTCACTAGCCTATTTTCTTCTATGCCAACCAATAAAGCTCTTTTTCTTATTCATTCTCTGCTTTAACCGCCACTGATTTAATTAATTTCCTGACTCACTTATTTAATTTACTTAATTTCTTTAGTTAAATTAAACTTAGATCTTTTTTTATTTTTAATAATAATAAAATAAAACACGAGTTTAGCTATAAACTTTCTCTTAGCCCCCTTTTAGCAAAATTAATAATAAACAACCTTGAAAAAAAATTAAAACTTCTCTTTTATTCAAAGCATATTTGTTCTCCTTGTTCAAAGATACCAAAGCGGAATTAAATAATATTCTTTTATGGGCTGATTTCAAGTTGAGATAATACCGGTAGTATAGCAAATTTTAATACTTTTCTATGGCAACAACTAATCACAGCTCCGAATTCTTTTAATTTTGCCTAGAAACAAAGATACTACCGGTATTGTCCTAACTTAAAATCAAACCATTAGTCATTAACTTATCAAAACATTAAATGTACGGTAGAAACAAAAATAAATTTTTGCATTTCATTTATAGATTTTAGTAGGTATAACAAGAAAAAACAATTTAGGTTTTGCTTTTAAAATCTATAGAAAACCTACATCAACTGATACTGTAATTCCTCCCGATTCCAAAAATTGTAATTTTTACATTATACCTGCATTTAATTCTTTATTGTATAAACTTTTACATTTTTGCTAAATCCTGTCGTCTTTAAAAAATGACCTATCATAAAACAAGTGGCAGTGAATAATTACTTTTCATTACGTGATTAAAATAAACTGTTTCATAAATTCAGAAACAAATAAAGGGTACAGGAATAAGAAGATGATTGTCCAAAATTTCATTTTCTTACAGAGGTGGAATTCCTATCGTTTTTCATAAATACGGCAATTTTTTTAATTTGATATAACTCTTGAGTAGACAGAGAAATTGTAACAGTTATTGTTTTTAACTGTTTTTGTCAGTCTTAGATTCAATATTGGTGAAAAACTATGGAAATCCCAGTTCTATAAGAAATCTAATTTTTGAACATTTCTCCTTTTATTCCTGTACTCTACCAAACACTTTTTAAGCTTTAACATATTACATAATTCTCTTTCTACATCTTCTCTTTTAAAATCTCTCTATTCTTCTATTCTCTTTATTAGCAAAATTTTTCTTTCTACTCTTATATTTTCAAAAACCACAATATAAAAGTTGCTTTTAATTCTAAACGTAGTCTTTTGATTTGTCTGGTACGCAATAAAAATCAAAGTCCTCTTTTACGTCATTCAGGCGTCTACAAATTATCTTGTAATGACTGTAACGCAGTTTATATCAGTTAGACAGAATGAAGAATTGAAACAAGAATACATAAACATATGCTTTTGCTTCTAATATTTTTTCTTTTGGTTATTCTTTTTCTCTTACTAATAATTTGAAATCCACCACATCTGCAGTATATCTTTATTTTTTAAGAATCTACAAATCCTTAAATCCATCCACAAACCTTCTTAACAAGTCTTAAATGATTAAAGCTGCTTTGACTGTTCTATTCTATCTTTACTAGATTAATATTTATTAGTTAATTTAATTGAACGTTTGTATATAATCTAATTACTTTTTTAAATCAAATGTCAAGTTTATGTCAATTTTTTTAAAAAAAATATGCACTTATACGCGACTAAAATTTATCTTCCTTTTGTTAGTTTTCCAAACAGCAACCATTTATTTATTTAATGTGTTCACATCGATCAACATATTTGTTGTTAAAAATAACGATTTATTCTATTTATTTTTACTATCTATTTTTCTGACAAAATTTTGGTAATTTTTTTTCTAAAATTATCTAACATTTTACAATTTTTTTTACATTATTATTTAAGCACTGATGATAAGAGATATAACTACTCTCGAAAGCGCTCTGCCATTTTATGTAAGAATTTTAATTAAATTTGTGGAATTGACTTAGGGCCTAATTCTTAATCAGATTTACGCCGGTGTAATTTGAGTTGCTAAGGGTAACGTCGTAACTTTACTATACTCTTTATATTAGACGGCGTAATTTTGTGCTACTCCGATAGAGTAACGTAGTGATTTAGAATTCCAGCATTAGATTCTAATTTTTTTATCATTTGTAAAACATCTTTTTGTAAATTAAAAAATATTTTTTACAAGAAATGTAGAGAAAAATGAGCAAACAGTAATTAAGGTAGAAAACAGTGTATATGTTTGTTTAGACACTCAAAAACAGAAACAGAGAACAGAGTTAGAAAATACTGATCTAAGAATCACTGAACATAAAATACAAAAGGTATTCTATGCTAATTCTAATATGTCAAAAAATATTTGATGAACTATACTTACACAATTTTCTGCTTGAATTATTAACAACCCGTTTTGTTTATTTATTTTCTTGTAGAATAATTAATGTGGGCGTGTCTTGCACTCAATTTTAGTGTAATTTCCAAACATTAAGTAATGTGGGTTTTTGTTGTAAAGTGGTTGTTTTTTAAAATAATAAATGGTTATGTTGCTTTATTAGTAGGAAGTGTATATTATCCATAACTAGAGTGACTCCGTCTTGTGTTAATTGCAG
Source organism: Tribolium confusum (assembly GCA_029207805.1). Lineage (NCBI taxonomy): Eukaryota > Metazoa > Arthropoda > Insecta > Coleoptera > Tenebrionidae > Tribolium > Tribolium confusum. Next base: position 9,128,079 of record JALGAY010000010.1, on the reverse strand, counting down.
TGTTTATAAAAAAAATAATAAAGTTTTGCAGCTTGCAAGGATAAATTTGCTGCCCATCAACGTATCAAGTTAATAATTTCCAACAAATTTTTTCATGTTTGTTATTCCAGCATGATGCGTGGAGAGTAATATTAACTTGTCATTATCTGTGATTATTCATAGATACGGTTTTCTATTATTTTGACTTGAATAAATCAAACAGCGGCAATTTAAATAATTTCGCAAAAATTCAAGCCAATTAAATTTTTCCGGGAGAATGGACTTGGACAAAAAGTCTCCCTTAATAACAGACAAGAAAAGGGTTTGTGACCCTTGAGCTCGTGTATGATGACCGGCCATCTGCAAATACATTTTGTCTGGTACGACTGATTCCGATAAGGGAAAATAGAATTTTGTTGCCGTTAAGTATCATCTCTACCGTTAAGTACACACACCATGACTTGTCCATTTTTAAGTCTCATTTACGCTTTAACTTATTGCCAGGATATGGTGTGTTACACATTCAATGAAAGAAAAGAGATATTTCATAAAGCCTTGACCTTAACGTTCGTTTTAGTGACATTTAGAAAAATTATAATTAATAACTTGTGGTAATTATCTCCGAATAAATCTTTAACTTGATTAATCGAGACTTAAGCCGGGTGGGAGGGTGCGACCTAAATGGCCCACCCTGTATATTCCCGCAATTTTTGTTATTCAAATTGCAATCATTAGTTATGTAGATTCGTGAGTCATGTGAAAAAATTCTTCTATTTCGAATTTTATTGTATGCATATTTATTACACAATTCTAGGATGGATAGATAGCACCACAATTTATTATTACACAATCAAAAATTTTAGGCTGGCCTCAATTTCTTTTATCTCTTTATTTTCACATTGTTACACTTGACCATGACTTTCAACTATCGACACATTGTTTATTTATTTGACATTTGTTGAGAGATTTGATTTGAAAATAATTGCTCTAAATTTTTTAACAAAGCTCCGCCTTTTTGCAGTAACGTACAAGGAAATGTCACATTTTATAGCATCGCCACTGCTCATAAATATTTATTACCCAATCCGATTTAAATAAAAAAAGATGAGACAGTTTTCGTACACTCAAAATATATATACAATTTTAATTTACTTGTTAAAATTTTTTTTGAATAATATAAACTGTTGAATTAGCATTTATTATGCAAAAAATAATAAAAATAATAATTTATGCCTATAAGCTACTTCCATGTTTGGTACTTAGGATCTTATGACACGTTATACATCAGTGTTAATTAATATTGTATAACTTTAAAGATTTAAAGAAAATAACTGTATATTTTATTTAGAAAAAAATATACATGCTACGGTAATTTAATTTTTTTTATTAGTTGCAGTTAATAATTAAAAAAAGAAAGGATTATTTTACAACACACATTATCTGCAGCGCGTGCACATATTGTTTACAAAGTAACTGATACTTACAGAAACTTGCGACTGTTTTATGACTCATAGAATTCTGATAGGAGAATACTACCATCGGAAATTTAAAAAAATTTACAAAATGATAAAAGATTTGTAAAAAAGTTAATCCAGCCAGAGTAGACATTTAACTTTACAAATATTTGCATAGTTAAATAAAAAATGTAATTCGTTCAGAAACGTAAGTGATAAACATCCAATGGTAACCCAAATCACCCTGCTAAGAGACATGGTTAAAAATCCACCATACGAAAGTTATTTAAAAATTTGAAACTAAATTATATTTGTATTTACCGATATTTCATTTTAACGTAAATTTGAAAAATATTCGGCCAACGTTTCTGAAATTTTGTTTTATTTACGATCTATTCCAATAGCAGATATTTAAATAATAAATTTCAAATTGAAGAAAGAATCCTCTCTTTTTCGAAGTAGGGTGATTTTTATGTAAATAATGACAATAAAAATAATGTCGAACTTAGAAGTTTAATCAAAATTCTGATACAACGGTGGCAAAACGCTTTCGGAAACTAAAGTTGCATCATCAGTATTTGAATAACAATTATACAAAAAGTTAAAAATGTTTAAAAAACTTACCAAAGTTTTGTCAAAAACAAATTAAAACTTAAAATTAAAACCTCTGATTTAATTTCTTTAGTTAAGTTGATTTTTAATCAATTTTTTTTCATTTTTAATAATAATGTATTTATAAACAAAATACGGGTTTAGCTGTGAACCCTCCACTTAGTTCACAGTTAACAAAATTATTTATGAACAACCTCGAAGAAAAAATACTGAAACTTCTCATTTTTTCAAAGCATAATGTTTCTGGTTTGGGTATGTTGATAATGTCCTCTCTTCAATCAAAAGCACCAAAGCAGAATTAGATAATATTATTTCTTTTAGTTACCAATTTTTACATAAAAACATTAGATTTACTGTAGAAACAGAGACAAACTCTTCCATTCCATTTTTAGATCTTAATATAATTAGGAAAAACAATGCATCTTTTGCTTTTAAAATTTATAAAAAACTTACATCAACTGATACTGTAGTTCCTCTTTATTCCAAGCATTGTCATTTGCACATGGTAGGTGCTTTTAATTTATTATTACTTAGACTTTTTGATTTTTCATTAGATCACGTTGTCTTTGAAAAAAATGACTTATCTTTAATCAAATAACAATAAATAATCACTTTAAATTATAAGATTTAATTAAACTCTTCCATAAACTCAGAAGCAAATATTCTCTAATATTCTCTTAGCTTTAACATATTACACGACTCTTCTTCTGCATCTCCTCTTTTAACTCTATTCTTCTATTACATTCATTGGCAAAGTTTCTCTTTCTATCTCCTACATTTTAAAAAAAACTATAATATAAAAGTTGCTTTTAACTCTTAAGATAGTCTTTCAACATATCTCGTACACAACAAAGATCAAATTTTTGCTTTATATTAATCAGGCGTCTACAAGTTATATTGTAATGATTGCAATGCAGCTTATATCGGTCAAATAGAACAAAAAATTAAAATTAGATTCCGAGAACATGAGAACATGTAAATACAAACATATAGATATAATTAACACTTTATCTGCTATTGCTTCTGATATTTTTTCTTTCGGTCATTCCTTTCTTCTTACTGATAAGTCTAAAACTCTTTACATCTACAATAAAGTTTATTCTCTAAATTTTTTAGAATCTTTAAAAATTCTTAAATCTGCTCACAAACCTTCCCTACAAACATTAAATGCTCAACCAAATTTCGACGATAACATATCGTGTGTTTTTTTAAATAAAAACTCTAGAGTGCTTTAAAACTAAAAAACAATTGTTTTGTATGTCTGCGATTAATCTTTACACACTTGTCAAACTGACAGATCTCATAACCTCACTTATCGACAATTAAAACAAAAATACATTTTTATAAAAATATTCATTTATTACCTACAAAAACTGTTGAAAATGTCTTCCTTGATGTTGAACACATAAAGCATATCGTCTTCGAACATTATTTATCACATTATTTAGTTCAACCAAATATTCATTAATTTCATCAAGTTGTTGTATGGGGTCACGTACGACATACGTAACAATGTCATGGCTTGCTACGAGTTTTTTTTAACGAACACACATTATAATATCTTCTATAAAGGAGGAATCGAAAAGAAAGATAAATGGAAATAGGTAGAAAAAAATATAGAACAAGTGAAAGAGTTGAACTATTTAGGATATATATTAAATAGTAGTATGACAGACAAAGAACAAATAAAAGAAGTAGTTAAAAAAGCAAACAAAGTAATGGGAAGTGTCTGGAGTTTGGGAAAACGTAAATTTAGCGAAAAGTTTTAAAAGAAGAATGATAATGTTTGACAGTTTGGTGAAAAGTATTTTAATGTATGAAGCAGAAATATAGGGATGGAAGAAATATAAAAAAATTGAGCGAGTGCAAGAAAAGTATATATAATAAATTTTAGGTTTAAATAAACAAACGCCAGGGTACATACTATCCGCGACAAAATAAACTGAACACCAAATTCTGACCTTGACAGAAAAAAATGTGTAAAGCAGCCTTTATGATGATTTGGTTTTTCTAACCTCACATTTACCAACGTTACGTTACTGAAGAACTGTCAAAAAAAAAATGTAGTGGTCAGTTTAAACAATTCTTCTTGTCAATATAATCTTGTCAATATAAAATTTAGTGTTCAGTGTATTTTGTCGCGGATAGTAGTAAGAGAAAAGTTGAGTGTAGAAACAGGAAAAAGAACGGTGAGATTCGAGAAAAATCTAAAAATGAGATAAGAATGCAGAATACTGCATTACTGCATTACTGCAGCAAATAGTAATGTTAGGTGGATAGAACGAGGTGACTAAGTAAGTATTAATTAAAAAAAAAGAATATTGTTGGATTAACCAAACGAGTCGTCACTGAGTCTGGTGATTTCTCCAGGTTGCGGATGTTGTCTAATGGGGGCCTTCCAATTTAGTCAGCATGGTATAATTTGTAGCCCATATGTCAGAATGAAATAATTGTATATAGTTGTTGAATAATGGGTGTAAATTAGAATGTTCCATAATAAAGATTTATTAACAATAAAAAATTATCTAGTTTGCATCATATCGCTAAATATTTCACGGTCACGTGACAGTAAAAACAAACTCAAATCTAATAAGTTGTGCATCCAGTAATGATCTAGTTGGCGTAACACAAAACCGTATCATTAGTTATTTTCACGCTTGCTTAAAATTTCACGGCTGATATTTGCTTTCGTTTTTCAGTGTTTGGTCAAGTTTTGAAGGGGGAGTGTGCAGTGTGATCCCGGCTTCGGCTTCGGATCAATTGAATTGCCAATTTCTTATAATGCTACGTGAAATTGTATTCTATACATGTACGATGCTACTGTTTACATAATGTGCGTTCTGACAACTCGCATTGTCCGATTCGAATGCGGTTACTTTTAAAATGAAGAATTTAAGAGTTCATTCTCTTTATTCCACTTTTGTTAAGATAATCTAAAACGCTATTATTCTGATCGCAACGCTTTGATCTGCTTTTTTCTAGCTTTTAACCTAAGGAAAATGATTAAATCTTTATTTATTTGTTTTAATTAGATTTAACATTCCTTATACGACACCAGATGGTGCCTCAAAAACGAACCGAAAAAAAAAGATCTCTATCCTTTACGCAACATTTCACTTTTCTCGTATTTACATCACACAGATTTTTTCAAATTTATTATTCTTACAACTGTTTTTTCCTCCTCTTCAAAGTAATAGCTGTATTAGTTATGATTTGCCTCTTTATTAGTTTCTTTTCACAGGAAATATAAAAAGTAAATTATTATAATTAAATGTTCTTCGACTAAATTCCAAAAATAACTACTCGTTTAGATGTAATTTCAAATAATAATTGAACAATCTCTTTTTGTTGTAATTATAAGATTTTTACGTTTTAGATTAATTAAAGTATTTTTTTATGATTAAAAATAATAAAGATGTAAAGTATGTGTACGTTTTATTGTTAATGCTCTAAATTTTAAAATTTAATAATAATAAACAAAAATTTTTTAAAACCTCAAGCTATTTTTAACTTTATATTACAAATTTTACAAAAATATTTGTTAAAATTTGCAAAAATATGGTACTTTTAAGATATATTTTCCGGAATTATTATATTTAAAAGCACAAATAGTCGTACTCTTGTATTGCATCGTTAACGAATAATTTCAACAAATATTTGAATATACAGGGTGAGTCATGAAGTTTGGCGGATATTTAAACTGCGAATTATGCTCTCTCTAAACGTAACTTTTCCGTGGTCAAATAAAATCTAACAACAATTCGAAAAACACGTGGTCACGAACGTACGCGCAATAATTGTTTGATGATCACTAGCTTTGTACCCTAAAAAAGCACGAAATAAAACTATCGAACGAACGGAACATAAACACTTACACTTTCGGTTATAATAAAAAACAGTGTTTACCTGGGACAAGGATGAATCGCATTTATATGAAATGTTGAAAATGTTGCCCTCCAAAATCCAAACATGCCCGATGCCCGAATTCCGAATACAAACATCGACAAATCCAAGATTCACAAATTTCCGTAGCATTCCCTCAAGCTTTCCCATAAAGAAGCACCATATCAATTTGTTTCATAAACGAATATGCTGCCAATCTTTAATTTATCACCCCCACAACACTGAAACTAGCAAAATTATACCGAAATGCAGAAAACGACGAACTTTGACTAGCTTTTGACAGTCTTGACCTTCGTTTTTCAGGTAAGCAGCGCTGACTTTTCTGTTGTTTGGTTTATCTGTAAGTTTTTTTTGACTCGAGTTCGTCGTATCCGCGCGTCAGTGGTTCTCAATAAAATTAGCAAATTTTTTTTTCCAAATCTATACACCTAGTGATCTTTTGCATTTGTGATTGATATTTGCAGAACTATTACCAGTTTCAATTTCTACCATACTTCGTGACTCACCCTGTATAACAACTGTTCATTTAAAAAAGTTGTCAAGTGTGCTATGAGATTTTGATAAAAGAAAATATAGGGAAGAAGGGATGTCGGAACTTGATACAAAGCTTTACAGTGCGCGCGCAGTCGTGATTTGTCGTCGCGTAACTGACAGTACGGCAGCCGAATTAAACTAAGACATACTTTAAAATGTTTTGTTTTTTCATAGCGCACTTGACAACTTTTTTAAATAAACACTTGTTATTTAGTGGAGTGCCGTAGGATTTATACCTCGGAACCCAGGTTCATTGAACGGATTTTTATAAAACTTTTTGGAATGTTTTTTTAACACTAAGTACTAAAATGTTTACTCATTAATTTTTGCCGATCTAAATTTTTTTAATTATTAAAATACAAATTATTAATTTTTCAGAGTTTTAATTTATTTTTTAGTAAAATAGATTTATTATTTAATAGAAGTTTAAAATTATTTCTACTTAAAGTTAGATTTTACATCGGAAAACTATTACAAACCTGTCTTTGGGGTGTCAAAGAACATAAGGTAAAAAGGTGAGAAAGGGGAGGCGATTATATATAATTGGGATCGTGAGCTGGAACTAGACCAAATTCAGACTATTAAGTTTGACATCACCATACATAAAATGAACCGGGCATTTTAAATTTGCCAATTTAGTTTTTTCAAATCCACTCCAAAGCCACCAAAATGGGGTCAAAAGCGACAAAAATCACAAATTTTAATTTTAAAAATTTATTTGACTTTCTGTATATTAAATCAAAGAAAGGAGACACTTAAAATAATTCTTGCACGTGTCTTGAGTTTAATTATTTAAAATAATTTTTTCTTCGAATAGTGCTGTTTATGCTCCCCATCGCTGAAAATAAATCTATGAATCTCTGTAACGGGATGTTGTAGGAAAACTGTAATAGTACTGGACGACACCTTAGAAAAATAGGAAATTTATATGCACAAAGTTTCAGATTTTTTGAACTGTAAATAAAAAGTTTTTGGTTCCCTCAACTGACACATACGGATCTTGAGCTGTGCAAGGTGAACTAAAAATTGTCGGATTTTCAATTTTTTTTTAATCGATAGATATGAACGTGGAATAAAAGAGAAAAATATCAGTTGCTCTGCCCCCCTATTCCTACAGCCCCCAGACGTGGCCAAAATTGACAAAAATTTCTAAAATCTATTTAAATCTAGAGGGCTGTGGTTTTTTCTATGTGGGTACTACTCTAAATCCTAAACACATTTTTATAAAAATTAATTACTCCATTTAATTAGGGAATAAAAAAATGAGAGTCCAAAGTAGCAATAATTACCTACTTTTACTTTGAAAATTATTTTGAGTCCCTGTATATTAAATCGAAGAAAAAAGACCCTAAAGATAATTTCCGAACGTATTTTAACTTTAACAATTTGAAAGAATTTTGTTTTACAATAGTGCTGGTAAGGCTCCCTATCGCTGATAGTAGTGATAATAAACCTCTATGGTCCTCGGTCACGGATTAAGGAGTAATTATTCTTAAGTATTCGTAAATATTCTTCCTAATCTGTGCCTCGGTAACAGAACGTTCTAAGAAGACCGTAATAAACCTGGATACCCTAAAAAAATCCGAAGTTTATATCTCCACAGTTTCAAAATTTTATGGCCATAAATAACAAAGTTTTCCTCCACCCACCTGTTAAAAATACGGATCTTGAGCTGAAATTGATCGAAAATAAAACAAAAATTGTCCAATTTTAAAAATATTTTCTTCTTAATCGACAGATATGAATGTGAAACAAAAGCTTAGACCATTCACGAAACCGCTTCGCTGTAGTGGACTGCTAATCTCCTAACCTTCCTATGCGTGAGTTATACGCCAACATGCAAGTGACAGAGATATATATTTTGTTTCTTTCTTTTCAATACCGCGCGCCGGTGTACGCAGTTGTCAAATTTATTTTGCTTCAAAGTTGGGGATTAAAAAAAACAAACAGCCAATTTTAAATATAAACATCATGAAACATTTGTAAAATTTTTAAAGCTGATAGAATTTATTTTATTCTGCAGACCTATATTTTTTTTCTTACACTAAATTTAAAAACATGATATGGCAACATTACAAAGCAAGAACTTGAAATCGTTCCGGCACAGCAAAGGACCAAGATATACTTTTGTCCTTTAGATCTTTTCGTGTATTTCCGAACCGTATTAGCAGTCCATTACAGCGAAGCGGTTTCGTGAATGGTCTAAGAATAAAAGAGAAAAGTAGTAGTTGCTCTGCTCCCCCACTCCTACAGCCCACAGTGGCGGCCAAAGTTGACAAAAATTTCTATTATTTATAATTAAATCTAGAAGACTGCGTTTTTTTATGGGGGTACCGTGTATAAATTAATATTAAAGTAACTATAAAACCATCATTTACTGTATATAATTTTGATCTCTACCAATTTTTTTTCATATTTCTCTCATTTTTCACTTAATTGTTGTTATAAATTGTTGCAATCAAAATCGGCAAATTTTAATAGGTACACTTTTTTATTTAAGCTTTCAACAATGCAATTTAAAAGGTTTTATAAAAATCCATTCAGTGGAACCGCGTTTCGAGATTTTTACATTTTTATGTCTTACGACTTATAGATTTTAAGATTTTAATTTATTTTTTTACTATTTCTATTGATTTTAAATGTGGTCCATCGAAAAAGCCCTCAACCTAGTTAACTTTAAGGCTCTCTTAAATGGTATTATAACTCGTTATTACAGTACTTAGTCGCATTGTTTTGCCAGTTATTTAATCTTTTTAATCGCGTTTTCTAAATTTTTCAGAAAATGTATAACAATAAATATTAAAAATAAGTGATATTAAAAAGAAAACTTAATGCCTTTTAAAACAATGTATCACTCGACTTATGTTTCCTGTAATAATTTAATAAAGTTGACCACCCTGAAAACGAGGGTGTGTATTTATTGTTCTTTTATTAGCATCAAGCGTCTCCCTCACAAACTAAATTGACTTGTTCGAGCGATTTTTTCTGAATTTAATAACAAATAAGAAAATTTAGGTGGAGCGTTTTAGTAGGTCACCCGGTATAGAAATTGAATGAGTGCAGCGAGTTTTGTGTGATAATTGATAAGTGCAAGACATTTTTTAAATTTTTTTATGTTTGTATAAACTAATATTTTTTGTTGTGTTTTATGTTATACAGTCTGTCTCTTAATAAACGGCCCAATCTATAACTCCGGTATTTATTGTTCACTTTTAAAAAGCTTAAAAACAAATTCAATAACTTTGTAATTAGTGTTAGCACATTGCAGCTTTGAAGTAATTGTTATTTGAGTTAAAATTAATGTTGTGATGACCAGGCAAATATACTAACTCAAGATCATTAACTAATAATGATGTAAATATCGGTCATGATCTCACAAATAATTTATAACAAAATACGTAAGTAAAGTTTGTTCATCTGACATCTGCAGTGTCAGTATCACTTTTTAACAAAATTTTTGAACTGTACTAGAATTTTCTATTATATTTTACGTTGAGTGTACTCAAAAATAACTATTAAAGTTACTAGTGTCAGTGAAAATATTTTTAGGTTAGTTCAAAATTGAAGACTTTTTTCAAAACTCAAAACTCCTTTCTTTCGAAACAATAGTTTATTATTGTATTACTTTTCTCAAGCCGAAAGCGTAACCATTAAAGGCTAAGGAAACTCCATTGCTAACAATAAAACTTTTTTTCTGATGTTTTGTGTATTTAGCATCATTTCACCAAGAAGCTGTTAAATTTCCTAAAAAAAAACTTTAAAAGTACTCTGTATACAGAGTTGTTTTTAATATGTATTAAACAAATTTTAACAGGTAATAGTCTTTGCTGACAGTATGAGACATATGCGTTGTAAAAGTTTTTGTTTTAAAATTTGTTTTTGTACGTGGCACGACGTAATGTCACATATCAGCAATCTTGTTGATACACAGGCTGTGATTGAAAATCATCCCTATAAGGCAAGTTTAAATATTTAGTATAAATAATACTAAATATCAAACCTTGTAGAATTATGATCACTGTTAAGATTTTGCAAAACACGTTGTAGATGTTATGAAATAAATTGTTATTACTGTAAGAGTCAAAATTTTGCTAAATCGTAGCAAGTTCTGGTCTGTCATATTTTGACAGTTGTGCCCAATTTGTGTCCCCAGTTGTGCAAAGCCTAGTTCTCTCCGTATTATTTATTATTAATACAAAGTTGAAAAAAGACTGAGTCCAAGTATGTATATCCATAATTAGGCAAAAAATTAGTAAAACAACCTTTTTTAAGTCAAATGATTCTCCTAATTATAAAAAAAATCAAAAAGCATTCATAATTGGATCGATTCTAATAAAACGTTATTTAACACGCTACAAACACCTAGATATCTATTTACAAGACTTTATAAAAGTGTTGGTTGACATTCATGTGTTAATTTTGTACCTGTTTAAAGAATACAGAATTATAAAATAAAGAAGAGTGATTTATACAGGGTGGCCCAAGAAAAACCATGCAAGTTTTTAGATATTTAACGTTATTTTTTTGAAAATTGCTTAGCAAGCAAATTTTGTCTAAAAGAAGCAAAAACACCTACGGTAAATACATTACCACTTTAGCGGGGGTGACTACTTCCTTTAAAATTTTAAATTGCAAATAAAGTCAAGTGGCATATCGTTAGAAAGATAATTAAATTCTCTTTATATCGATGTATTGATTTTAAAAATTAAAACTGTAGTTACAGAGTTATTACAAAATTAAATTCTCAAGGGAGACTTTATTCTCTGAGAATAATTTGATTTTTTGTTTTTTTTATAATACATATTATTAACCAAAATTTAAAAAAAAAATAAGGTAAATTATAGTCGCAAAAATATTTTAATATAAGTTTTATCAACTTGAATAAAATTAACATTATTTTTAATATAATTATGAAAGAAGACTACATACTCTATTTTGATAAATAATTAAAAAAAAAAATTTTTTTTAGTTATAACATCATAAAAGCTCAAATTTTGCCGAAAAAATTTACCTATTGTTACGAGAGTTCGCCTAACAATTTTGCGAATAACATTATCATAAAAACTACAAGACGTCAGTCAAGTAAAGGTCTTTTTAGTGACTCTGAGGTGCCGAGCAATAAACCGTTGATATTCAATTATTATCTGAAGGCACCGCAAATGCAGTTGTCGATGCCGACCGTTTAGTTCTAAATTTACCTTCAAAACATGTTAACATAGAGATTATTTTTGCCTGATTCGCCATTCTTCTCAAGTCGGCGGTAGAAACCCTGAACAAATATTTAGTCCCTCATTTCTAGATAGCATTCTTAGTAAATTGATATCTAAGCTTAACATTTAGAGAAATGCAATTACGGAATTCCGCTTTCTGCATTTGGTAAATATTATAATTTTATTGGTTGAGACCTCAGAGTCAGTGAAATCCTCTTCAGTTTTTGATCAATGTCATGAGCAAAATTGTACCATATGTTTATTATAATTTTTGATCAGAGGCTGTCATGAGAAACAAAAATTCTAAAAACGTAGGGCGTAACTTATTTCACTTAATAATAAAATCATTTTACTGTCACTCACAAAAAGATTTGTTTTTGATTTTCGAGTACCTTTCTTCTGATTGACGCTACCGGTCTCTCGAAAGGACGTAATAGTGTTTTTCAAACTGGTATAAAAATTTTACTCTCTTATGATTTTTTCTGGAAATTTCTCCCGAAACTCGTCAAAACAAAGTCTGGATGAGTAAACCCATTTTCCGTTCGCTAAGTGCCCATAACGAAAATATGATTCTACTAAAAAAATCTTCTGTTCTGCAGTAAACCCCATAATTCAAATCAAATCTAAATTTTACTTTTGACAGTGACAGCAAAATGACATTTACGAAGTGAATTAATCTAGGCGCAACGTTTTTAGAATTTTTGTTTCTCATGACAGCCTGAGATCAAAAATTATAATAAACATATGGTAGAACTCAAGTTGACAATCGGTAAATTTTTTCAGGTAAAATTTCAACTCAAATGGTATTAGTCAAGACTATTTTTCGAAACAACTAGCGTGACTTTTCTCTTTACAATTTGTGCAAATTAATTTTTGTTTGTTTATTATGTAACACTACTACTGTAAAAATTTTTTCGCTGAAAAACGAAGATACGTTGTGTTTTTCGGATTGCCTATTGGCTGAAAACCTTTGAAAAAATTTTGACAGCTCATTTTTTCAATAATAACTTTTGTTTTTATTGTTAAATTAGAGTCTGTAATTGGTTAAAAAATTCATGAATAAAAAACTTCAATTTTAAAAATTTCAATTGGTATTAACCCTGAAACTACAAATACTTATCCGATATTCAAAAACAAAACGCTGCTTTAATAAATATTAAACAAGTTTTTCACATTTGTTATCAGTTAAAACAAAATTTTTCTTGCAGATTTTTATAATGGCTAAAATTGAACAAATTAATTCCCAAAAAATTAGTTTACAGCTAATTTTAAGTTCCTGACTTCACTTATAACAAAATTTCAGCCTGAAAATAAAAAGGTAATTCATATTTATTAAAATAATAAAGTAATTAAGTGAACTATTAAATTTGACATCACAAGAAAGAAAATATAAAATTATTTTTAAGATACGGATATTAACAAAAATATAATTGCTTAAAAATTTTATGAACTTAGCTTCCTAACGATTTCGCTAATGCCAAATTAAATCTCACGTTCAATAAACGTTCGATGGTATTATATAAATAAGTTTTAATTATATTCGTTTGCAGAAGCTCAGGTGCCTATAAATAATATAAATAATTTTTGATTGTATTCATCGAGAAGCTCAGAATTTTTATACTTCAAAATTTTGAGTTTTTACGTATTGAAATCTGTTTATCTAAAATATTTTCAACTCTGTGACATTTCCGGTTATAAATCCGGACACTAAAATAGGTATATCCAATAAACATTTTTTGTTTGAACACATGTTAAACAACTTAGGGAACGATTTAGGGATCAATTCGAAAAAAATAATTTTTCTAATGACAGAAATGATCGTTAGAAAGACAGACGAGTAGAAAATACTGACAACAAAAATTTTTTACGTTATAAAAAATGCATCAAACACTAGGTAAACGATACCAGCCAGTTGTTTGAGAATTTTTAGTTATTTTCTCAAAAAACGCTTAGACGTGTCGATTGTTTTGATGAAAAGGACGAATAACCGAAGTACTGTCCACAACAATACTTCACCCTTTTAGCGAGGGTGTTTTAAAACAAACTTAAAAATTTTAAATAGCAGGTGGTGTCAAGTGGCACATTATTGAAAAAGTAGTTAAATCTTTTCAACGGTGTTCTTGTTTTTGAAATTCGACCTATATTTTTAGAAAATAATATATTTTTGCATTATTTTTAGTGATGTTGGTATTTATTATTGTTATACATTTCTTTTTAAGAAAAAATAATTGTATTTTAAATGTAATACCACATTTCCACAAAATTTGTTAAACTGGTTTTGTAAAAAGTTTTAAATTTTATTTAAAGTCGATAGCATATTTAAAATACGATAAATTTTTGCATAACATTTTAAAAAATTCGAAATTTGGTGTTACGGGGAAGTGGACGACAAGGCAGAGAAAAAAAAACTGTTTTATAAGGCCAACGTTTCGAATCCTTTATTGATTCTTCTTCAAGGCTTCTAATAAATGTCAGATTTGTTTGGCATGGTACCAATTTGTCTCGGCCAGTGGTCGCCGGAAGAATGTTGGCCTTATAAAACAGTTTTTTTTTCTCTGCCTTGTCGTCCACTTCCCCGTAACACCAAATTTCGAATTAAAAAAATTGACGTAATTCACCAAAATATTTTAAAAAATACTCTAAAGCTTTTTGTAATAAAAGAAAACCTTAAAAATAATAAAAACTTTGCAAATGTGAATTTAATTTTTTCCCAAAAGTACTGATCAGATTTTTGAAACAAAGACACTATTGAGAAGAGAATTTGATTATTTTTCTAATAATAAGTTTTTGAAAAATTAAAATAAGCATAAATAGCCAAAAACATACCTGAGTTTTTATAAAGTTTATAGATATTAAGGTATTCCTAAAGTTTAAATTGTACTTTTCCTGCCTCCAATACTCCTTAAACGCAAAGAAGAATTAGTTAAGAAATAAATTCGATAAAAGCAAGAATTTTTTATTTATTTTTAGAAACAAATTTCCTAGAGTAATGCAATTATATTTAATATCTACCTTTAGGTTAGAGGCCCAATTTCGCAAATACCTTTTAAAATAATTTTTTTTTGCTTTATTTGTCTTGTTTTGACGCCAACAGTCACCCCTTTATTTAAATCAACAAACTCCACCCCACCCACTGACGTGAGACTTGTCCTTAAGGATGAAATAGTCTCCCCGCTTTTTCCTAACATACCTACCGGAATTGCGGTAATTTCAACACGACAGGCTTGTCATCCGTCCTCCAGGATTTCTTCCTGTGCTTTTCCTTTTTAGACCTGTACTGACTACCCTCTTCTGCACCATTTTTTAACAGTCGGCCTTTCAGCGAGTTGTCACTTCAGCAGTTACCCCTAACAGAATCTAGATCTCATACTGTTTTAAAAATACAGATTTCACAATCTATCAGCAGTCACTAAAATAACTTATTTCATGTAGTCATACATCCAAAGCTATTAGTTTTAATTTTAAAATAATTTTAATCTCTACAATAACGATCATAATTTTTTACTAAAAATGTAATATAAGTAAAATAATCCCAAAAAACTGTTTTCAACCTCTTCAAATAAGTTTGTAGATTGTTTCAGACCCTAATTTTAATTACCCTTTTTAGATTTTTAACTAAGAGAAGCAACTGTTCAACATACTAAACAATCAAGACTTCTCCAAAAAATGTTTTTATTTACAAATATTCTGTATATTTAGATTAGATATTATGATAATATAAAAGAACAATAAATTCTAAAACATGTTTGAGTATAATATTGATTATTTATTAGATACATAATTCCTTTAATTTAGTAAACACTGTTTATAGAGCAGCGCCTTAATTTTGGAGCTATTTAAACAACCAATATCTATAAAAAATTGGTAAATAATATAAAAGAAATGCTAAACTAAAAATGCAAATATAATATATTATTATAGTACTTTGATAATGCAATTATAACCTGTCTAAGTCAATATTTTTCTCTTTTACGTAACATGTTGCTTCAAATTTAAAACTGTAAATAAATGTTGTGTTTATTTTTTCTTATAACATGGGTTTACATTTTGATTTTTTAAAATGTCTGAAGTTATGTTTTTATGAAAAATAGTAAAAATTTTTGTTTGGTAGAAATAGTTTTGTTAAATAATGTAAGCAGCTGTGGATAAATCGTGTCAAAATGTTGATGAAGGTTTGAATGTGTTCGAACTATGAGAAGTAGTTTTTTTTGTTGGAATTTCCTGCGTTGTTTGGTATAAACAATGTCTATGTAAGTGTATAAAAATGTCGGTCGTTTACCCGCTATCAGCAGTTAATATCGTATTGGATATGTCGTTATTGATATTCTGCGATCGTCGAAACGTCAGTGGATGTCATTATAGCCACGCATTGCAGTGTTTTGCGAAGCTGGATCGCCGTTGCAACATAGCTGCACATTTTTACTTGGACATACAATTATCCGTCTACATACGTGGTGCGTGAAGCGATTTTCTTAAACACGAATTCAAAATGGCGGACAAATGTTAACTACTTTCTTACGTTTGTTTTGTGGAGGTTTTTATTGAATCCCCGGAGTAACATAGAGAAGCGTTACACGCTCTTTATCTTTTCTAATTGATGGAAAACTTTTAATTATAAAACAATCAAATATGTCCGACTAGTCGTTAAACGAAAATGTTATCGTTTCACAGAAAAAAATCTTGAGTTATTTATGAGCGGCTGTATACAGTTTCGGCGGAATATTTTGAAAATGGACGAGGAATGATTCGCAAGATTCGAGCGACGTTTTTCTCTAATAAGTCATGTTAAATTATGCACATCTCGACTGGAGGCACCTGTCAAAAACTGTAACATTTAATTATTATATAAATATTTATCTGTGTAAATTATCGCTGGTGTTTTTTGTTTCGATGAACCGGTCCCAGTCGACGCTAAAAATATTATTGACATTAACAATGTTAATTTTCATGTAATAACTAGAAGAGATACAATTAACTATCGGTAAAAGTAAAAGAAAATTTTTTCATCGCTCGATAAAAATAAACAAGTACCCCAAACAGAATGTGTGGCAACATACCAGACATACCAACGAATTCACATTTGCTTTCGGCTCAAAAACCACAAAGATGGTTAAAACAGATAGGATGGACGTATAAAGTGTATATAGCACGCAGACAAATATTAAAAGTGTCCACTTTATCTAATCGACGATCGTGCATGCACCGACCCTAAAAATATTTTATAAATCATATATTCATAACCTTAAACACACTAATTTCATGCATGATAATATCTAGACGGAGTCTGCTCGGAAATGTGAAGGCCATTGAAGGACATGTTTACTTTACCACACCACAAGAAGCAAACTTTTCTTACAAAAATAACAAACTTCATATACGAATTTCATTAGTCTATCCTGCCACAAATAAATCTGATTTAATCACAGATTAGACTAATGTCGAAATAAATCTATCAAACTTAACATTTTCATGGCTTTCTAAATCTCCATCCGACATTTTACATTTCGAAATTAACAAAAAGACACACGCTACATTTTTTTGCCTTTTAATCCACATATCGTGGACATTGAATCAAAAACGTACTTGACCTTTTCTCAAAACCAACATTTTAATAACGACGAAAAAGGAGCAATTAACCTCACCCCACCCAGGTCTTTATTACAAAGGCTAAAGCTCTAAATTTAATTAATAACAACTCATTTCAAAAAACAAAAGAAACATCCTTGTTAAAAAATGTAAATGCAACTAAATTTAAATTTTACTCAAAGCTTTTTTATTCATTCTATTAAATAACTAGATATGCAGGAATATCCATGATTGATAATTAAAAAAAAAAAATTATTGAGCCCACAAAATATCGTAAATTTTAATAAAAAAATTCTGGTTACATTTCGATTTTTTATAAATTTTTTAATCAGTTTTAACTAGTTTTATAAAATTTTAATCTTGGTTAGACATGTATTGAGTCAACGCAACGGTTCCAAAACTACACCGTGATCAACAAATACTAAATAGGTTAGCAATAAAGTTACTAAAAAAAATTTGCTTAAAACATATAAGATTATTTAAAAAAAAAAAAATGTCAAAAATGTGAGTCAAAACAATAATTAAGTAAAACAACCCAAGTACCAAAATAACGCTAAAAATTTTGTGTTGTTAACTTAATCAGTACAAAATATGTATTTAAATTTAATAGAAGCATCCTTTTTTTCTCAAAATGCTTAATATTAATAATAAAAAAATAAAAATCAAAATCAAACCCACATACAGTGCCTGAATAACAATGAGAAAAAAAATTATACAAAAAGTTTTAAAATGTTAGAAAAAACTTACCAATTTTTGTCAAAAACGAATTAAAAACATAGAAAAATAAAAAACTATACTAAAAATAGAATAAAACGTTATTTTTATTAAAAAATATGTTAATTGATTAATAAAAAATCCCAAAGTAGTTTCAGAGTTATTAAAAATTATGCTTTTGTTCAAAATTTTAAAAAAACTATATCCCAGTTAAAAAAGTCAAAAAAAATTATTACGACTTTATCAATGACAAATGATAATCATTAATGTAATAAAATCATAAAAGAAAAGTAAATACATAAAAAAATTGTTGTTTTTGTTAAAATAATACGTTAAGTAACAAAAACAGTAAGAAGATTTTACCGATCAATAACAATTGTTACTAGAATTGTTACCACACTTGTCTGAGATCTTGTCTGTGATGCTAATTTTAAATAAATCTACTTACTGTTCTAGAACAGTAAGAATTGCTTACCGTTGAGTTCTTGTTTGCAACAAGTAAACAAAATGTTACTGTCCTAGAACTAATACATAAAACTGTTCTAGAACGTAAAACAATCAAATAGAGTTCAATCGCACTTAGAAAATTCAAATATGTTTTATTTTTTAAGAAAATAACTATAAATACCAAAGAACTTGCTTGTTTCGTTTTCGAATACCCGCCCTGGATGTGTTTAATGTAGGAAACAAATGTTTTATTATTTATTGTATTCTTGCTGACTGCTTTTAGTTTGTAGCAGAATTTTTTTCTATTAGGTACTATAGCAATAAGTCGTTTTTTGTAAAAACGCATTTTTAAAAAACGATTAATACTTATTCAAAATTTAAAAAAACAATAATTAAAATTCTCTTTAAAAAATTGTGTTTCTAAATAAAAATGCTACAATACTTAATTTTAGTTATAAAAAAATAACTAAAAAATCGGTCTTTAGCGTCAGCCCGAGTTTGTCTTTAAAGTAGAGTAAGTTTATAGACGCAGCGCCTTTAAATAGATTAGTCGATCGATATTTTAAAAGTAAAGTCCTCAGAATAATATATATCGTGTTTACAACCTTTCAGGGCTTTGTTTCTTTAATTAGCTTATCGCCAGCCTAACACCAGTACGACGCTTACCATAAAATCTGTTTTCCTTCCTTTCTTGGAGTCTAGAAATAATAGTTTACTGTTAGACTTTCATAAAAATTAGTAAAAGTTAAATACCGGGTTAAGTCGTAAATACGATATATCTTTCTGAGGACTTTACTCGTAACTGACTAAGCTTAGCACTTGCATAGATAAAATTATTTTCATAATTATATTAATAATACGTAATAATATTTACCGCTTGTATTGTTAACTTTTGGTTTAATTTAAATACTGATCAAAGTATTAAAAAGTACTTACAATTTAAAATGTTTACAAATTATTTATTTTATTATAACTGCTGACTTAATACTTACTGTGTTTGTTATCAACATTTTGTATTAAATGAATTACTAATAACCAGAATAATCAAAAATACTTAATGATAATTTATTACTTTTACAAAACTTTTATTTAATGTACCGACCATTTATTTTTAAAACATTCAACATTTTTATTCAACACTAATATACCTACTGGTTATTTAAATTATTTAGAACAATTTTAATATAAATACGAACTTTTTATTTACTAATGCTGTTTAAATATTAACTTAAGATACTGACCAGATAAATACATACAAGTCACTTGATTACATCTTTAAAATAAACGTAAAAAGCAGCGACACTGGATCTTACTGTACTATTTAGACAGTTAAAACTTGAATTAAAACAAATACACGTAATTATATATTTAGTGGTAGATCGCTGTTGTAAATTAACTATTTATGCTAAAGGTTTAAATTTTTGTCTTTATAAACCAAATAAGAGCACATTTAACAGCAGTAACAATTTTTGAAAAAAAGAGATTTGAAAATCATCTGTACAGAAACTAGTAACAAAACTCTACATTAAAAATTTGCTCTGTAAGGAGATACATACATGATTTATTAAAAATTTCAAAAAATTTGTTCGAGACCTAATAATTTTCGAAATATTATTTTTTAATTGCAAGGTTTTGGTCCATCACACTACCGTTTTGATATGTGTTAGTGATATTTTGGAAACAAAACAGCCTGTAAAATTTTTGTAAAATTATTTTTATTTTCTACATTTTTAACTAAAGTGATAAATAATCCAAAGTTAAAATTTGTTCATTAAAATTGGTTCTTATTAAATAAGTAGTTAGTGTTTAGTATTTTTACTGCGTAAAAACTGAGATTAAAAGAGTCAGCTACTTTGACATTTATAGCAATTTCGTATGTCGGCATTGCTTGTTTGATGATTTTGACACTTATTATAGTATTTATTTGTCATTGTTGCTTGATAACTCTAAAAAACTTAATGTTATAAAAACTAAAATTATGCCCTTATTCGGGTGCTTATAAATAAGTTATAATTTTAAAATATATACTATACATATTCAAATTTAAATTATAATTAAGTTTTCAAGTTCTCTTTAAATTTAAAATTTATTTTTAAGAAATTTACTATGGTAACACCCATAATAGTATGTTATACCACTCGAAATTTGACTATTTTATATGAAAAAAATTTAAAAAAATTAGTAAAAGCGCAAATTGTAAAAAAATTTACAAAAAAACTTGTTACGTAAGTTATTCATTCTTTATAAAATCGATTTAACCATACGCGTTTTTTATTCTTTAATATACCTACCTATAAATTTAAAACAAGTTAAAACCCAAACTTTTAAAAATTTTGAAATATTCTTTTAGTCTTTACTTTCTAAAAAGTATTACGACTTGTAGGTTATTGTAAAATTTTAAATAACATTTTTTGACTGACTTTTATTTACCGAAATAGTAGAATTCTTTTAATTGAGTTGAGGTGGTGATAAATTTAGTTTTCTTTAAATATTCAAATAGTCTTTTTCAAGTCTTAAAAATTCAAATAAAATATATTACATCGCCGGAGCTCCAAAGCATTAAGTAGGACCGTACAAAAAAGGAAAATCAAATAGTGACTAATGAGATTTGAGTGTTTACAGTAATGGTGAAGAGAGGGGAAGTCATTCTAAAGGTGGCAGCTAAAGTATTCGTTATTGTTCTATTGAATTGTACTAAGACATAGCCAATTGTAATCCTGAAACCTCAAAATCAAATTTAAAGTCACTCCTTTTATATAGTTTATATGCAGGAGTAATATTTTTTAGAAACAGTGCCTTAAGTATGATGGCTCTCATTAAATATCGGACGAATATAACCTATCTACCTGTTTATTTTTTGTTAGTATTTTTATCTCTGTCATGTTTCTTACTGGTCCAGAGTGTTCTCTCTTTGCTGCATCAGAGCTTCGTGGTAAACAACCGAGATCTCACTAAAGTTACGAACGCCCATTAGTTGAGATTTTTTATGGTTATTTTCTTAACCCTTTCGTTTTAGGATGGTACAGTCTGATGAAAGTTTCTGTTTGGATAGGTCAACAGCAGGTGTTAAAAAATTCAAGCACGGAACAATTACTTCGACCAAAATTGTAAAAATTTCCAAATAAAAATCATTTAATTTATCTTATAGATAACTTAAAGCTGTCACGAATCGCCGTCTGTAAAAAAATCTGATTTATTACCCAACACTTAAATCAATTTTAGATTTAACTATGTAATAATTTTTATTTGAATCGCATCGGATTCGCCTAATTATTTTGTTTTTAATGGCGCACAAGGGAAGGTAATTATATATTTGCAAGGCTACCTCAAGCGCCAATTTAAGTTAAAATTAATAAATAGGTTTAAGTTTAGAAAAAATATGCTTGGAAAAAATTATAATAGAGAGTAATTTTAGATAGGTAATTTGCTAAGAATTTTGTCGCCTAACGCACCGTTGAAGTCTTCGCGTTTAATGCGTTCTTAGCACATCTGGTGTAAGAACTTTAATATTTTAAACGTGTTATTAATTGTTTTGAAAATTTAGGGGTGGTAATTTTAGGTAAAATTTTTTTTTCGAGGATAATTTTGGAATGGTAATTTGTTGAGAGTTTCGTCGTTTAACGCACCGTTGAAGTCTCCACGTTTAATGCGTTTTTAGCGCATCTGGTGTGAGAATTTTGATATTTTATGCGTGTTATTAATTGTTTAGAAAATTTGGGGGTGGCAAGTGACGGCAGTAGTGTCAAAACGTCAAAATCCAGCGTAGTTTTAACACGCATTTAAGCGCGCGCAGTATTTGAGAATGTTGGAATAGCTCCAGGCATGTCTGGGATTATACTTTTACTTCTTATTGTTCCTATTTTACGTCATTCTTTTTTCGATCGTTTTATTTCCCTCCTCTGTGTTGTTCTCTGTTGTTGCCATAGGATATCTGAGTCTGTTTGATCGTCGAGTCATGCAGGTGAAACTCATGGTGTCTTTGTTAGGTGTTTGTGGTTAGTATAAGAGCATCTTTGTTGGGTGATGAGATTCCCGCGATATACCTGGACAGCGGCCATGATTCCACGAGTGTTCGATGCTGCCCTCGCACTCAGCTGAGTGGAATCAGCGGCGCCCAATCGGACTCCCACGTGTGACTTAAGCTTACTTTTAGTGCGTGAGTCGGACGAAGACGGTGAGAGTTGTCGGGTGGTGTCGCTGCGGGGGCCCGGAGGCGACTCGGCTACGAACACAGCGAGTGGCCTTCGAAGTAAGCAAAGACAACCGTCTTGTGGTCTGCATTCGCTTTCTCTGAGCCCGAAGAGGACGGAGAATTAAACGCGTGATCGCGATGGTCTTTACCTTCGATTGGCTTTGAGCTGCCGCAACTAACAGTCAGTAGAGTATTAGTTCGAAACACCTGTAGACGCTAGCATGTGATTGAATGTAGAATCCCGACTGATCCAGCAAAAAGCATGTTGTCAGGACGTGGGGGACACGGACCCGTAGGACAGTGTGTCGCAGTGTAGTGAGTTTGTGTTGCTAAAACAAAGGAACTCCAAGTCCAAGTCCGGCACGCGAGGTAATTCGCCTAGGTTAAAACAATCGCAGTAATCGCACTAAAACACCTAAGCGTAATACACACATCACGCACGTTGTCGTCCAAAACTAGTTTAAGACTCCAGCGCACACTTAATTGGCCAGGTTATGGCATGGTGCTAGTAGTAAGCGACAAGCGTGCTCACTTGCACCTAGTTGTTTTCAATATTGAACGATTACAATAGTACCTGTTATCCAGAAGCCGGCAGACCTGTTCATCAACTATTGCTCACACTTGATCTTGAATGGCGACTTGGTACGCCCCTACTAGTTTACCTGGTCTGCCCTTGCAGTGCTTGCACTTACACTCGTCTCGTCTATCATCTTTTGGCGCCGATTGTCTACCCAAACACTTTGAATATACCTGTACCAATCAAGATTGATGAACAATGATAGTCAATCGCGATTGGTTCCGATGCCGCACAATCGATACATGAATTTCAAATTAGACGACGTGTACGCGCATACCAAATACTATCGCCACCCAAGCGGCCGCAACCCCGACCACTAGTCACGTGCCCGCCAATCAAACTCCTAATTGCAATTCGCGCCCCAATTGCACTCGTGCATGTACAGTTAGAACCGGTCGTAGCCACCCCCTCGGCGATTCTTCGGCCCGGCGGCAGCATATGCCCGTCAAACCAGCTCAGGCACGTGGAGGTTCCGGTTTGCTACCGTCTACTGTTTACTGCCACCTCCTCCGGCTCCGGCACCCGCCTCTAGCCGGCTTTCCTCATCTTCAACCGGACTTTTTTGGATCTTCCAAAATAATAGACTTGATCTAAACCGGTACTTGTAGTAAACATGAATCGGTTGTAGTACGACCACTTGCAACGTCATGCCTCTGAAATCACGAAATTTTCTCTCTTTTCCAGATCACCGGTCGGGCAAGTGTCAAAATTCGCCATACAAGTGCCATATTCTCGAACGTTCCATACGTAAAAAAGTGCAATCGCGTTAAGTGACTGTGATAAAAACTGAATCGATGCCATAATGACTCGCCGAAACATGGAAGACATGCCTTTGAATTCCTCTCCATCTTTGGAGGCCGACGCTACGATGATGTCTCCTCCTCCACCTCAAGCTTCTCCCGCCGACAGATCACCCCATCAAGATCCTCCTGAATCTCCCGCAATGCTTGCAACGATGACTCCTGTCAACGTAATCGAACTCAAAAAAGAGATGGAGGAGGAAAGTGCCATGGGGAGGCCTCCCCTATACGCTCAAGTCAAAACCGAAGTCATCGCCTACGACAAAGACGAACTCTATACTCAACCCCTCCAAGACAAAAACGACACTCCCATCGACCTCATCTACGAAGACGGCAACAAAACCGTCATCTACACCACAGCTTTCGATCAAAAAAGCCTAGAAATATACTCAGCCGATAACGGTGGTGAAATCACAATCAATAATTTAAGTGCCCACCAAATACACGGAGGGCAAATCGCAGACGGATTAATCGACGGTAATTCGGGCGCGATTGGGGGAAACGATTCGACCGCGAGTCCCCCCGGAACAGTGTCAGTGGTTCTCCAAGGCAACCAAGGACTCCTCCAATATCCCGGCCAAAGTCAAGTGCCCACCGTTTTGGTACTCTCGGAAATGACCGAGGATGAGGGGGTGCCAGTTATCGGACTCAGGTAAGTCACCCAAAACAGGTGTCAAGGGCATCGAAGGTTATTCATTTTTCCAAATTTACAACAAAATTTATGTCGGATTATTATATTCAACGGTTAGTCTCGACTCGAGATCGGATCTCGCGCAGCTTAGCTGGGCCTTACAAATATTTCAAGGTTAAATATTATAGTCTAATAACTGAGTCTGTTGCTGTGACTACAACTAATTGTTATTTAGTTTCTCCATTATACCGCAACGACCGACACGTCTCGAAAAATTCGCTTCACTTTTGTTTTGTTTATTCTTTAAACACAAAACAATTAATTCATTTGCACATAAAATTCTTTTTGTTTCAGCTGGATATAATTTTACATGGACCAGCGATTATCCTCACAATATTATAAAAGTCACATTTTCTAATATCTTAATGTGTGCCTTAACGAAGTAAAAGTTTCGATGCCATTAAATTTGGTATTTGAGCAATTTTGCCATGAGGGTTTACAATTTTCCATGTATTATATGTCGTAATTGTTACTTTCTGATTCATCATTGTTATACTAAATTTTGACCTTCACTTCTTTTCAAAATTCATCCAAAATCTGATCATTTTTAACTTTATTAACATCTCAAAAAAATTCTAAAGATAATGACGTAATCCTGAATTTTACTGTTTATAAAAAAATTCTTTTTTAAATGCTGCAAGAGAAATGGCATCTTTCAAGTTTACCACACACATATGCAAATGAGTCTTATCAACCATTTGTAATTTTCAAGAGTTTTCTCTTCATAAATTAAAAAATGTCAAAATTTTAGTTAAAAATTATAAATGAATAAACAGTGTTTTATTGGATTTTACTTTCAACATAAATCTGCAGATATGTTAACAAAAATTGAAAATGCTTAGTCACAGTAGAGAGACTGAGCTATTTATATCATCGAAACAATTTGTTGTGTTTTCACGCAAGAGTTGACAAGCCTATATTTTAAAAGAAAATAATTTTTACAAATTTTTAATAAATGTCTAGTTAATAGACGTTGCCTGGTAGTAACGGTATTAATAATACTTTGGTGATTATATATTAAATACTTTGAGGCTTTATAAGATGAAAAATTTTTGATTAAAAAATAAATTATTTGATTTTATGATTTGGGTTAATTCTGGAATTAAAGCCAAGTTAGGATTAAGTGTTAAACAGGTTTAGGCTAATGGAATGAAAGTTTTCATTGATATTTTTGTAATAAATAATTGAATGAAGAAATTATTAATAACAAAGAAATATACGGTGTAAAGTACGAAACGCGCAGAGTAATCTGCGGTTACTATACATTATGAAAACATTGAAACGCCTTCAGTCACGAACTTCGAAAAATAGCCATTCCATTTTTGGTACGTCTGCCCTTGAGCAATCATGAAGAATCTATAATATGCGGCTGTAGATTGTTAATATCCAGGCTACATCAAAAGCAAACTCGGTGTATTTTTCATCAACATTATAAGATATCTTGTCACTAAAATAGTTAAGTAAACAAGTCAAGGTTTGGGCTATCACCATTATTTCTCAATATGTTTATTGCAATTAACCACTCATTATATACCATTAACCTAATCTTTGAGGAATTGTCAAATCGACACTACAATGCTGTTGCAACGGAAATTCAAACTAACTAAAATCTACACAATTAACATTTTCTGCATAAACCGTTATTTGGCATTAAACAAATATTTGACATTTGAATGAATGGCATTTGCGGTTTTACCGCGACTCAAAATTCACTCTGTCTTGGAAGAAGAAAGTTTTTTTGTAGATGCATCTACGCAAGGTTATAAATTTGATTTTCTTTCCTATTCACCTATTCACTTAGCAACTAGACTGCAAAAGGATACGTCTGGAGCAAATGCGAGCCCAAATAAAGCAAGATAACCGAACTCATTGGTAATAAATAAAGTGTTATTATGTAGAGCAATATTATTGCTCAATAAATCAGCAATTCCAACGAATGCAATTCTGCATATGAATACAGTGTAAAAGGTGATTTAATTGCCAATTAGGGCGACTTTCAATTTTTTCAACGATGACATTTTTTTGAAAAAACTCAAATCTTTATTTTTAATTGCAATTACACTCGCACTCTGTTTCTTACAAATTATTTATAACGATTTGCATAAACACCAATTAGCTCTAATGTGCCATTAAATATTATTAAAATATCAAGAACGGTATGCAATTATTGTTATTAATACCACCTTTTAAAATTTTCAACATTTTATTAGAAGAATTTATACGTATACCTTTTATACCCATATAATACATTTTTTCATGAATTATAGGCGACACACTATATCTAAACATTTCCAGGATCTAAATACATATGCAAATTTCTATCTGCAATAAAACTATTTTTAACGAAAAAACTATCTCATTTATCAAACAAACATTATTTATTTACTTAATTAGCAACAAAAATAAGGTGTGTCCTGAAACAGTAAAAAACATATAAAAATACAGTTTTACAAGAACAAGCTGAACAAATTCACAATCAATCTATAAAAAAATGTTTTTAAAAAGAGAGTGTTCTAGTCTTAGACCAATTGTAAGATTAATAAAAAAAATTAACACCATTTGGAAATTTTTGAAAAGATTAATTCATATCCTTGCGCCAAATTTCTAACTTTACAAATAACGTGACAATTACATATGAGACATGTAAAACGTATAATTTCTATTAAAAACAAAAGCAACGTTGCAAATTTTGTTTTAAGGTAGTTTCTTGATTTTTTTAAATAAATAATGAATTTAAAAATCATTAAATTTTTTTTATAAATATTCTGTTCATAATCAAATTGACCAATGTCAAAAATTGTTTTTCATAGCCAACGTCAATTCTAATCTGTAATAGAATATCAGATTGATTGTGATTTATTTTTTTCATTTTTAGTTTAATTAGCAATTTTTTGAAATAATAAAACGTTTTCAAAATATTTTTTTCGTTTATCGTACCCGAGTAAAATAAAAAACTCAATTCTAAAACTTGATGACAGTTCATACATTTGTTAAGATTTTGGTTTGCACAGTCCATTCACTTTCAATAGAAATTACAGAAGTTTGAAATTTAGATTTTTTGGCTATGTAAACAGACTTGTCTCACTGTTTAAAACGACTCTCAAAATTGTAATCTAAAGTAGTATATTAAAGAACGCGTTTCTAATAGTCAACTTTGTGTCATGAATTTAATTTTATAAAACGAGCGCGAGTTTTTATAAGGAATAAGTGCCCACAGTGACTTTAGAAACGAGTTCCTTATGCTATTTTTCTACTTTGCGCGTTTTACGTGCTCAAGTTGATAATAAATGTTATAAAAGTGTCAAATGTTTTTTAAAGTGTTTTCAAATTTGTCCAAAATTCTGTATAAGTAACTCACAAATGGTTCTATTTTACCTACTGTATCGGTTATTGGTTGAATACTCCAATTGGCATAAACACAATAAGGAAAATCTCTAAAGCGTTTTAAAGCGTCTCTAACCTCAAAAAAAAAAGTTGAAATTACCTCATTGTTCAAGTCCACTCCATTTTCGGATGTTTCATAGGTTAATCGCGACACACACACAAAAAAAATACACTAGTATTTTACGCACGCAATTTAGGTGTTGAATTAGCTAATACGACACCCAAATTGGTATCTGTTACAGACGCAAAGTAGAAAAATTTAATTTAATGTCTCAAATTGAAAACTGAAGTGGCTTAAACCGCGTGAAAGTCATAAATGGAAGATATTGTTGGGACTTCTTTGTAAGATTACAATTATTTAACCCAAATAACAGTTTATTGTAGATTTAAACTCTGATTTAACATTTGCCGTCTTTGACAATTTCAAAACTGTTGCCTGCTAGAATATTTGGTGTAGCAGCAATAAGTTAGTAAAATCTCTAACATTTAGAGACTTCTATTGAGTGTGAATGGTATGATTGATATCAACAATTTTTAAATAAAGAAAGTAAACGAATTTTTTGAAGTCTGTTAACAATGCTGATCTATACAGGTTGTCTCTAATTGTAGGCCAATATTTTAGCAGTGTACTCTTCTCTTCAAAATAAGAAAAAAGGTGTAATTAACTCGGAAAATGTTCCCTGCGCATGCGCAGATAATTTTCTGAAAATCTTTAAGAAATCTTATTTAATCTAAAACTGTAAGTCTACTAAGGCTGTAATAATTTATTTGCAATTAACAATAGCAAGTTTCCTCCTACTGTACCTGCTTATCCAAAGGTTCACTCCAGAGTAACCGTAACGTAAATTAAAACACACATTTATAGACTGGAAAGACGATTTTTTTGTAAAACTCACAATTTGACCTAATGATATAGAAGCTTCAAGAGCTTTCGAATAGTATCAAAAAACCGTATTTTACTGAGTTTTACGATTTTCCTAAAATTGGAACACTCTTGGCTGAAAAGATTGTAATTTATCAAAAAAAATTGAATTAAGTATTGGTCGTTGGCTATTTAAAACCAAAAAATAGTTGAGCACGCAATGTGCCGGTTTTTCCATTTTTTTCATTTAATAAATTGACTTGCTATTTATAAATCTTTAAAGCTTATTAAAGTTGAAGTCAGATTTTCAAGATGGGTGTCATGTAATTTAGGATCTAGCCAATGATAGGCGTGTTGCGGCGACTAAAATTCATTTAAAACTATTCGTGAGTCATGATTTCGCTTCTTAGAAACGTGATAGATAAGTCTAATTATCGAATAATCTCCAATCATCTCAAGAAAATAATAGTTTCGGCAGTGATAAACCCGAGATTTATTACAGCTTTTAAGAGTGAAGTTAAAAGAGAGCAAATTGTGATTGATTTAATGAGTGGAATTTGTGATTTTGATCAGGAAATGGTAAATTTTGCGAGATGAGGAGCTAAAAATAATCTCGATGTGGGTACTGAGAGTTCCAACGTTTGACCATGAACTTAACGTTCGTAAGATGTATCTTCAAGAACACCCTTTCTACCTAATCCAGTAGAAGACAGAAACAAATTCGATTTTATTTCAGCAATATCTCGATCTTCGTCTTTTGCAATTTGTATAAATTTGAATAATCTCGTCATCATTGACTGCAAGTTTAATTTGACTCGGGATTGCATTAAAAAAAGATTAACTAGCAGTCAATGCTTAGCTTAATGCAGAAATTTCCCTAATATTATAAATAACACTTATTAATAATTATACAAAACACAGCCGAGTATTGCAATATAGTTCTGGGTGAATGTAACACTAAAGTAAAAATTCATCACAAGGACTTTCTATTACGGCAATAACAATTTAGAAAAAAACTACCTACCTAACAATTACATATTATTGTCATAGAAATTTTTTACCTATTGTAAATGTTCCTCTCGGTCATAAGAGCCAGGTTCAAGGTAAAGTAGGTAAAGTAAAATAATAATGAACGACGCTTCGCGCGCCTGTTGTGAACACCTGAATAAATCTACGCATGCGTCATGGATGCTGCTTAATTGAGTGGGTTGATATCCGGGTCTCAACGTCTTTTCAAACTCAAAATTTTTCAAAAATTTCAAAAAACTTCACTTTTTTGGCAGTTCAAGGATACTCGACTGTTATGACTAAGTTCAAACGTTCGATAAGCACGGTTGAAAGCTTCGAATCATTTGTGCATTAGCATTACCATAATAATTGCTTAAGGCTATATGTGTTTAGACTGGCCGATACGTTTTTACAATAATTTAATGCCTGGAAAAAAAATCACAAACATTTGCTGCGTATTTCGTGATTTTCTCAACTACTTATTTGCTTAATTATTTTATAACTCAAAAAACATTCATTTGCAACTCCCACACTCAGCATTTTGCTGATTTTAAAATAAATATTTATTGCAATTGTAGAAAATTTGTTTGTTCATACATCACGAACGTCACGACTAAATTTCTTGAAAAATTATCATTTAAGAATTGTTTGCCATCGCCTTAACCTAAATTTATGTTCAAAATTTTAATAATTAACTTAAATTATTTCAAATATTTTTTTTTACTAAATGTAAAAAAATTAATAATGTATTCGAAATTTGATTAGTTATTTTAAATCATAAATAAATGTCAAATTTGTCGGCACTTTTGTCATTTAAATAATTTAAAAAAACTATTTTT
Organism: Tribolium confusum; assembly: GCA_029207805.1. Classification (NCBI taxonomy): domain Eukaryota; kingdom Metazoa; phylum Arthropoda; class Insecta; order Coleoptera; family Tenebrionidae; genus Tribolium; species Tribolium confusum. The sequence continues at coordinate 9,097,287 of JALGAY010000010.1, read as the reverse complement.
TTCCAAAAGAATTAATTATCGTTGTGTAATTGGTTAATTAAATGTTTATTATCATTTAAATCAAACTTTTGAATAATAATACAAATTTAAAAAGTAAGGTGTCATGATTTAAATTATTAACATTTCTATTAATTATCACGTTTGTTTAATTAATTTCAATAAAATTACTTTTTCTCTTATTTTAGTTTTATTTACTTTTCATTAATTAATTACTTACAAGCACAAAAACAAAAAACAATCAAAAATATATAAACAAATGACGTACAAGCATGTTTACAACAAACTAAAGTATTTGTTTATGGTGATTTTATTTTTCGTCTTAATCTCAAGAATGTCATTTCAATTTTATTTTTGCACAATGACAGTTTGACAGAATTGAATTCTCACGGTGGCTCCGATCATTGATAATTCTTGTCACCCAGTGACATAGGATGAGTTTGATTAATTGTTTATGGTAAATAGAGCTGGGACAGATTAAGATATCGAATGTGTCATTTACCATCCAGAGCAATGCAAATACAAAAAAAAATCCCTAACATTTTTGTACTTTCCTTAATATATTGAGAGAGAGCCCGCAAGAGCCTGTCTCCTCTTTGAAGGATAGTCCATTAATTCAAATAAATTAGTATCCTAGCTACAGAAAATGAAATAACGACGATTTTTAAATATCTACTTCATATACAGTATGTCCCCGGATCGAGTTTAAAAGAAGAAACAAATTCTTATTTTTGATTTCTTAGAAAATTTAACTCTTGTTGATTTGCCCGGCTTGTTTTCGAACTCCCAAAACAATTCGGACTTGATTTTTTCGAAATTTTTAAAAGTAACTCTAGTAGGCGGGTTTCATTGAAAAATACCCCTGACAACAGATGACACATCTAAATAGTTTGTAGAACTGTAAATTAAATCTTTGCTAATTTGAACAATATTTATGCCATAATGTTGACTTTACAACGAAGAATTTATCTAATTTAATGTTACGGAACTGGGAAAGAGTGCTACCGAGTTGTTATCAGAAAATTTAACCAAAAGTACCCGGAAGTTATTATTTCAAATTCCGGTGCAAAAAACTTGGTGACCAAATTCCTTAAATCGGGCTCGATTTTAAACATTATAAAATCAAAGAAGTTGTTCAGTGAAGACGATGCTGTTTCAGTTCTTGCCGTTCATTCCACAAGAGAAGCTCCAAGGTTGTCTTTAAGAAGAAGAGCAATAAAAACTTAGATAAGTAAATCTCATTTATAAAGAATCTTCTCAAGAAGAACAAAACTTCTCAAGAGGAACAAAAAGAAGTCGTTTCATTTCAATATTGCCAGTATTATCTATTCACTTTCTTTGTGACTGTCTGTTAAATCAAGTAGCCCTGTGTGGCTGTGTAATACGTACTTTTTTCACTAGACTTATTGAGATAAAAGTGGAAAAAGTACGAATTACACAGCTACACAGGACCTACTTAATTTAGCGATCGGTCACAAAGAAAGTGAATAGACAGTACTGGAGTGAGACGAAGAATTAGAATCCTCACTTCAAAATTTCTTGGTGCAGACTATATTTTAAAAAATTTAATGTGTGTTGTGCGGTTTCGTACTATGGCATTATTGGTTCATATTTTTTTGATCAAAATTTAAACCGTAATTTATATTTGGAACTGTTGCAAAAATTTTTAGCTGATAAACTAAATGAATTGTTATTAAACTACTGAATAGAAATGTTTTTCCAACACGATTGGTGCCCTGCTTATTAGGTATGTCGGCATTGTTCGCCAGTGGCTCAATACAGAGTTTCATGCTAACTGGAAAGGAAGAGATGGTAGCATTTTATAGCCATCGAGAAGTCCTGATCTCACAATAATGAACTTTTATCTATGGAATCGTTTAAAACAAATTGTGTAATGTGAGCCACTAGACAATCACCTAGAGCAATTAAAAAATAAAATATAAAATGCAGTCCAGTCTTTATCAATCTTAGAAGTAGGTAAGACGCAGTTTTAATGAATTTGGAGCTCGCATTGAAATCTGTAAAGAAAAAAGAGGAGTACCTATTATTTGAATAGAAAATTAATAGTTTAGCTTTTTGAGAATTCATTTTACCATTTGTTAAATTTATTAAATAAAATTTGAGCCCAATTTGAATATTTTCTAGCAATGAAATAATATTCGGTCCGATTTTGTAAAAAGTGGAATTATCTTAGGAATTATCTAAATTATCTTAGTGACGTTACTAATTTTTAGTTTATTATCCACTTTTTAAATAACTTTTTAATTTTTGGTATTATATAAACACTTCGGTTTGTAACATTGTTAAACAATTTAGTCTTCCACGAGGATTGCCACGTTTTTCATAGAAAATTATCTTCAAATTAAAATAAAAAGCTAAATTAACGTTTATTAATGTAATGTTAACTTTCTTTAAATTCTGCAATGCAGAGTTACAAAAAAATGTTTTCTTTCTAATCACACGTTGAGTAAAAATCGTTTAAAAAAAACAAAAAGTCCTACGTGACAACAGGACGAAATGGCATTTTTGTGACATATTTTGACATTTGAATTTAAACTTAATTTTCAATTCAAAATAAAATTTACTCCCACCTAACAAAAATTTTGCGGGCGTCTATATTGACAGCGTAAAATAGCAAGGAGAGCGTAATACAAATTTTACGCAAGGATAGCGTTATACGAAGAGTAGGAATTTTTGTAATTTTGATGGGAAGGGGTGTGTGAGTTTTTGAGCGGAAGGCTTGTTAGAATCGGCGTGGGTTTATATAAATTTGATATATGCCGTCCTTAGTAAGGCGTTCATTATCAATAACATGTAAAATATAGCGCTATAACAATAAATCTTGGTAAACATTTGTGCAAGTGTCTTAATTATGATAAAACGCGACTTTGGCTAGATGCTGAGGTTGCAGATGCGACGTCCATTCATTGTATAAATCAATCCACACATGATTAGTTGGCTGCTATAAATAAACCCGGTTTTGCCGCAACGTAAACGGTAACGGATAGTAGCTATCGCCGTAAGCGCGACTTAACCTTGGTAAAGGTCAAAAAGTTACTTTACCGTAAAATATCGCCAAAATCATAAGTGATTTCAACGATTGTGTAAAATCACACTAACATTGCGTTTGAAAATTTCTCCCAGGCAAACACTGTATTTTTATAAATATAACAGATTTCGTCACAAATTGCTATACACATATTGATTATAGGTTTGTTTGATCGATTTTTGATCAGCCGCTATCTTCAAATTTTTACATAATCATTTTACTGAAAATCATAGGGTATACAAGACTTCCTTTTACTGCTACCAATTTTCAAACTTTAACGAGGTCAAAATTTTCCTAATTTTCACAAGACAGACCTTCGGATTTAATTATTATTTACATTGATGCGACTAGCCATGAGACCAGATTTTTATCTTATTTATTTTGATTTTGTTGAAATAATCCCAACATAAACAGTTTAATTTGTTTTTCTATGCAGATTTGTCATTTTATTCTTGGATTAAAACAGTATAATTTCCTCATTAATATAATTTTCAACTTCGAACTGAGAAAAACTAATTCTATTAAGTTACTTCATTTCCTTACCTTTTTTTATTTAGTTATTTATTATCTCACTCTAGTAATTACATATGTAAATTATCAAAACCCGCTGATAAAATCTAATTTTAGCTACCCACTTAAGACGATTTGAATAATTTAGAAATTTGGAAAAAACATAAAAAAACTTAAAGACTACATTAAAGATTTCAACTTGTTTTCAATTGTTAAAAAAATATTTGTTTTCAAACTAGTTTTGCGATTTATAAATATTTTTTAATATTTGTAAAAGTGAAATTTGAGATATCGGTTGATGTAACATTTTGTTGAGTTTCCGTATGTAATTCGATGTATTTGGGTTAACTAAAATAAGTCTTAATGTTAATTAAGATAATATTCTTAGCAAGTACCTATTTATGATGGAATTACATGTTTTTACGATCGAATTATTTTCGTTTGTAGAAGATGGAGTATATTTTTAGTGTGGAGAGCTACATTTAGTTACTTTCAAATTAATTAATAATTTACCGGTTAAGGTTTATAGTAATTATTGGAAATGAGCGATCAGTTTTGTAGCCGAAAGCGATCGTATCGTAGTAGGTAGGTATGTCGATCAATCAAAATTTTTCGGTATAGGTATGGGAGAGGAAGTCAAAATGTGCGCATGATTTTGAAATCGCCCTTCACCTTTTTTAGAATATTCCTCGGTAACTGGTATCATTAATTGGTTTCAGTGTTGTTTATTTAGTGGGCTGTTGAATATATGAATACATTGGGTGTGGTAACTGTATCAGTACAAAACAATTAAGAATGTTTCTCCTCGACCAATCAGAAGTACCTTACGCGATACAAACTGTCACACAATCCGAATTATATGACATGGCAATAAAATGCTTAATTGAAAACTAGATAAAATAATGACAGTCGCTAGACTCATCTAACAACTTATCTTAGGGCACTATTTATTTCCTAATAAGAATTTATTTGCATATAAATGGACATATTCTGATTACGCAATTTTTTTACCGATTGAGATGTAAGTTACTTTGACGGTAATCTGTTAACTGACACTTAGATCCGAGAATAACAAATAAATTTACTTCTTTACAACCTCATTTATTGCCAACGTTCTTTTCAACTCAAAACTCTTAATTTTAATTTACTATAATGACGCAAGATCATCGGACCACATTTATATGTATCGATAAGCAGAATTAACACATGCATTTCACTCCCATTATTATCCAACTCACAGCAACCCATTAACTTATTCATTTATTCAAATACGAACAGCAAAACAAAACCATTAAAATTGAAAACATTCCATCCAATTTGATTATTTTACTTATTATCTGACATATTTTTCCAATCTTGATCCAAATCAACATTTGACATTTTTACGCACGAGTAGCGTAATATTCTGAGATCAGAGCGTAATAATTGAGATGTGTGCGTAAAATCTCACTTCTACATCTAGGTATGTACCTATGTTTTGTCTGTGAGGTCTTGAAGTGTAACAATAGTCCGTCCCCCAAATTTGGTTCAATTAAGAAAATTACAGTTTGACGTCAGAATATTTAAACTTCACGGCCACAGAGCGTATTTGAGCTGAGATTGAATGAAATTGAGTGAATCTCGTTGTGTAAAAAAGTGGCATTCTGTACCACGTTATTATAATAATAAATAACAGGTACAAAACCTGATTTAAGTATTGAATGATCGTACCTAGCTCCAAAACTAGCTAACAAACCAGTTATAATAGAGTAAACCTCTACAAAAAGTATGTTGAGGTAGGTTTCAATAATGCAACTGGTTAAAGAGCAACTGTCGGGGTGTCCCAAACTGGAATATCAACTAAAGCTACTCTCACCCACACTTCGCCGACTTGATCTTCCTCTTTACATTTCCATTGCGGCATTCCACTACGAGTTTAACGATTACTACACCAGTATTCAGCTATTATTATGATTATTCTGTTGTCCTTCCTAGTAACCTTGTCTGTCGTGGTCGACGTCTTCTCAACACGATTCACTCCAACTACAAATGCGTTATTTTGACGAAATTTTCGCAATGCTTAGCTGAGCTTGATTCCGCGGATTTATTACACTTGAAATTAATTGTCTTGTGATATTACACCCGATAAATGTCAAAATTAAGAAAATTATTTTTATAATATCCTTAATTTTAATATGTCATTGAAATACATTATAATATATAGCTTTTATTCAAAGGTTGTATAAATTAGTTTCATGATGGATAATTACAAAGGCAAAAGCATTTTTATTATTATTTTCTACGTCATTTGTATTTATCACATATTTGCTCATCCCACACGGCTATAACAACAGCGTTATCAAAGTTTTATGGTTCTCATGCTTTCATATAAAATGGACCATGAAAAGACAACTTACGTCACAGAATGCATTTTTTCAATCTTTTATTAGTGTCATAGGTCAATGCCTGGCGGTTATTTATAAATAATTGAACAAAATTTATTCAAATTATTAACAATCTTCCGCTAACCAAATTTGTTAGAAAGTGTTAATTTTTAGCGCAAATAAGCGAGTAATCTAAAACTAGTTTCAGAGGGAGCCTAAATATACCTGCACCTTCACATCCAAACCCTTACCCTTATTCAAAAAGGACTATTGTCCTTTTTAATAAATGATTTATATGCATAGAGATGTTCGAAGCATGTTTATTTAGTGCTGTCGACAGGAGTCTCTTTGACAAATTGTATAACTGCAAATTTTTTTCCAAGACTATCTAACGTCATTTTATATTTGCAAAGACCCTCGGAAAAATCCAAGATCAGATCTGTTTTGTAATTACGATTATTCTCAGATGGCCTTCAATGAGTATTTCAAATTCAAACTTATTTGCATAATTCGGTCATATAAGTCATAATTAAAACAATTCAATTATTCCAAATTTGTTTACGGTGAATTTTTACGCTGCTGAATGTGAAAAACACTTTATTTTTTCTCTAGACTCTATTAAATTTATCTTAAACGTTTCGTCAATGTCACTGGATAACAAAGGGGACCATCGATAGCTATCACAGGTAACGAAATTCTACAACGAACTTTTTAAGCTTTATAATTGCTTAGGCAAAATTCACGTTTAATATCCTGGCGCCCTCTTGTGTGTAATTAAGAGGAAGTTTTGAAGTAAAACTTGTGAAATTTAATCTGTAAAGGTTGCGCAATTAATGAAGTCAAGTAGTCCCGCCTCAATCGCAGCTAAGCCATTTTATAATGTCTTAATAATATAAGTAGCTTAACATATTTCATTCATTTACAAATTTCAAAATCAATAAAATATATATTTAATTAACACACTAAAATAATCGACAACTGAATTTTGTGAAAGTTAATACACTTGGACCACTTATTGATAAATAGCTCTCATTTAAATGACACACACGTAATGAATATTATTACATTAAAATCGGAAAATAAAAGATCAACGGTCAAATTTTCGAAATGTGTCATTAAAATAAGGCAGGATGTGTAAATTGGCTCTAATTTAAATAACGGAAATTTCGATATCTGATTGCGAAACTAAATCTTCTTTGATTGAAGACAATAGCACTAATGTGAAGATTTTGATTTTTGATTAATGACTTTCTATCTTCCTTAATTTCGATGTATTAAATGATTTATGTTTTTTGTTGCAGGTACGTAGTGTGAAAATCCTCCTCGTAACCTGTAAGTATTTCGTTAGATGACTGGCCAATGAGACGAAACAAATTTTTCCTCATCAATGCATAACATAAATTATCTAAGATCTGATTGCGCAAATACTAAAAGAAATTGCTTGTAGTGCGAGCGAGACTTTGACATTTTATTCACAAAGGTTGACTATCTTATGGGTCTCTTGTCATTAATTCCAGATGACAGGCATAATATCAATCCATCGATCTAATTTTTATGCACTTCACTTCACTTTTTGATGGCTTAATCCATCTTGACGTTTGTCTAGAAACTTTGAAAATTAAAATAATCCGCTTTGGGAACCTAAAACTGAAAAGCTGATTGCATTTCCAAAACCACTTAATCGACTAATACCAGTCACGATTTTTTTTTTTGGAGGCTTTCAAAGAAAATTCAAACATTTTATCCAAAGTGGGCGACAATCAGGAAGTGATTTAATCACACTTTAAACGAACTTTGGTATTAAGTTTACACAAAATATTATCATTATATAGCATTTCTAAAACACAACTGCTGTTGTAAATGGAAAAATAATGTATTTTCCTAGAAATAATTAATAAGTAATTTGTTTTTTTAATGAACTAAAAGAGTCATTTGCTGATTTTATAGTTGACGTTTAATGTTCATTACTGATGTCATTTCTGACGAAAAATTAATTTATTAATTGTTAATATTTGTAATTTTTAATTACCTGAAAACATAGATACGCCACTAGTTAAAATAAATTAATTATACATCACCACCTGATTTTGATCGCAGATTATTTACAGCTTTAGGCTAATATAATAAAAACAAATTTTTGTTATTGAATTTTTGGTTTTGCCTGAAGCTTTATTGCTTTAATAGGAGTCTTAAAACAAAGTTCAAACAACCTGGAACAATCACTTTATTGATTTAGATATTAAAATTTTATAGTCTTGTTTCTACGCATCTTGTACAGGTTTTTGCAACAATGTTAGAAATTATTAATTACTGTTAATGGACAATTTAACAGTTTATAACAACATAAAAATAATTTCAAAACTCCAAAGGGCGTGATCAGAATCAATATAATTTTAATCAATCCTTTCCTCACGACTTTTTGTCTTTTATCCAAAAAATTTTAAAATCAGCAAAGTTGCTGACCTCTGGTGTTAAACTGTAAAACTGTTCTAATGGGGTAAACAACATAGACATAAATGAACATAAAGACTCCCAACAGGTACTTAAAATGTAATTTATCAAAATTAAAGATGAAAATAGCACAAGCTCTAAAGTAATACTTTTTGTTTGAGTGTGTAGTAGAACAAAATTTTAGTCATATACATTCATATTTTATCTCAATCGGAAATGCAATTTTTTGCCATAATGTCTTTATCGCAATTTTCACGTAAACTTATCACTACTTAATCAAATAACTGACATCTAGTATCCAAAATACTACGCTTTCTAAAGAGGTGATAATAATCATTTAAATGATTAATCAAAGAAATGAGGTAACCTTAGCATAGATTACTTAAAAAAGGTAAATACTTAAAATAATATGTTTCCAAAACGGTTTTTATTCTAGTATTTCATTGTGTTAAATTTAATAGCACCGACATTTTTTTGTTAAACACAAATTTACATTACATTTTAGACCCAAAACCCAATTATACCCCGAAAAATTGACAATTTTTTTAACAACTTTTTGGAGTTAGTTCGTAAGAGTCGCTTTCTATACTTACATCACCACTTTTAAGCTCTATATCTTCATCAACTTCTTCGAAGTCTTGTTCTGTTTTACTGAAACATTTGATTTAAGCAATTTTTTTTCTGGGAGAAGCTTCACTATCATATTTTTCGAACTATATCAAATAAACAAAATTTTGAATTACAAAAGTAAGTAAACTTAATGTTTCTTGAGTTAGAGGGTCGATTAGATGTATTTTGCGTATTTCAAACATATTTTCACAGTCGGATGCATATTTTAAACAAAATTGCATTTTTAATATATTTAAACATACTTTTAGGTCTTTCAAAAAAAATTAACAATTTCGTCAGAATACAAAAAAAATTCGGGTTTTTTGTTGATTTTTGCACAATTTTAATTGGAGTTTTGGAAAGCACTAATTTGTGTGAAAATAATAATGTTTAATTTCAAGGCTTGAACTTTAAACATTATTTTCACACAAATTAGTGCTTTCCAAACCCCCCCCCCCCAAAAAAAAATATGTCTGAACATCATATTCTGCAAACGAGTATTGTACCCGAGGAGGGAGGAATAACAGGAGTGGGCATAAGCTTGAAATTTTGGTCGCTGGCCAAACACCTTTTACGATAGTTTTCACTGTACTCGGGATAGCTTTTTCCCCACTACAAAATTGCAAACGGTGGTCTCGACAATAGAATAAGATCGTAAAAGGTCTCTGTACCTTGACCAAGAACCTAACATTGTCGGCATAGGGCATGCCAACTCCTCTTATTCATCCCTCCACGATTGTACCTTACTTTTAGAGACCCTTAAAACAACCGAAAATTTATGAAATTAATATAGTTTTTCTATGAGAAATGGAAATATTACCTTAGATTATAAATTTTATTAACATAGATATCTTACTTGAGCTATTAGCATCATTACGATTTACGACATTTCGAATCTTGCATTAGCAAAACCCAAAACCGCTGATACGAACGGATGTTTGTTTTCGGTTTTACCAGTATTAGCTTAGAGACGTCATAAATCGTAATAATGTTAATATCTTAAGGAGGAGGTCTTCGTTAATAATATTTACAATTTACAAAATTTTAAATTCTCATAGTAAAACTTTACACAAACCAAAGGCTCTTGCTTAAAAAATATGTAAACCTGTTTATTAATAATTTAGTTTGGTTTTTCGATTTGGGTAAAACCTACCAATTTTACGGAAATTTAGGATGTAATTTCTGAGCTTATTTACAACAGTTTCTGTAATGAATCTTCTATGTACGAAGCAAACTGCCTCCAACAAAAATGCTCTACGCAAATAAGAAACTCGGTTGATTATAAAATCTTGGCTATATCGCCTCAATTTTACAATATTTAACATCATTTTTTATTTGTTTCATATCACACAATCTTACAGGTACAGTAATTGACGCAATAGTGAGTTAGCTTCTAAATGTAAAGGTATTAATAAAAACCTTGTGGAAAGGATAAAATTCTTTTTGTTATATATTTTTTTGTAGTTGTTGTTTTAATAAATGTGTATTTTATTTTTGTTATTTATGTTAAGTAGCTATTATCTATTTTTTATTATACTCAATGTCAGTGTCAACTTTCACCCAGTTTTTGGGAAGAACTGGCCTATTTCTTATTGTAGGTATTCACATTGACTTTTGTTAACTCTAGAACGCTAAGCTTATTTCTTATGCTACTTAAGAGGGTTTCTTAGCGATCTTCAGCCGTTCTTAAAATTCGGCTGCCTGCGGGTTTTCTACCTATTTTTCATCAGCTAGGTACTGTAGTCATCCCCAAATTTGGAAAAATGACTTAAGTTATAAATTTTACAACAAAGGGGCTTGGGAACGAAGTTAAGTCGCCCTAGTACGGCTTTGTTATAGACAGACAAAATCGGGCCTACCAACTTTTACTCGGTGGCCGAGCCACTTTATATTTATCCTTTTATAAACAAAATTTTTTATGCCATTTGTTTGTTAGGCATTTTTAAAAAAATTGTTGGAATATGTAAATGCTTGCAGCTGGAGAAAGAAATTTGCTCGCAGTTTTATTTTCAAAAATTTTCCAATAATATCTTGGCACCAAGACGGTCGGTCCATCCTACAATTCGTCTTACCTGTCTCTTTGCGGATGAGTTTGGTCGCCCCTTTAGCCGCATAATTTTTACCTAGGACCGAATCGGATGAGTTTCATCCTCTGGTCGGCCTTTCGATTTCGGTATAAAAAACGTTCCATATAAATTTGTCGATTTTCTGTAAAATATTTCCTAATAATTTACATTATTGATGAACTCGTGTGCTTCATAGAAAAACCCTAATAAATATTTAAATAAAGAAAGGAGTGTGTCCAAACTGATTCCTAAGCGCTGACCGCTTCTAAGTGACTACAACCGCAATAAAAATTTTAACAGACCATCAAATTTATATGGACAGACCATAAACAATGTCAATTTTAATGAAATTTAGGTTAAAGTTTTGGGTTTATTTGTAGGAAGTTCTTCATTGCACCCTGCATGAAACAAAAGCTTTTAAAAATAAATAACAATAAAAAAATTTAAAATCTTATTTAAAATTTAACAATCTTAGAATCGCATTCGGCTAGGGTGAAATAAAAATGTTTAAGTGGAGTATTAGAGCTGTTGACAAGAGATTTTTCTTTTAGAACGAACCCAATAATGTAGAACATCGTTCTTATTTTATTTTTACAATAATGACCCTGCTGAGGGAATTTTAAACCGGTGTTTAAATCAAAAATTTAAACATTCTGATATTTTATTTTTGCTTTGACGATGGCTCTAAAAGTCGGAATCAATATAAAAAACTCCTATTGCAATACCTTCCAGGTTTTACATATCCAACGGCATCTTAGAAAATTAGCAATAAAATAAAAAAATTTACTAAACTCAGGATAAAAATACTACGAATTTGGATCAAATTTGCCAAAACTGTCAGTTGCTCTCATATAATGACATTAACAGATATTTTTATACAGACTGTCTCTTAACAAACGGCTCAAACTATAACTCCTTTAAGACTTGCTATGATAAACAATAGTCATTCATTTGGTTCATTTCATTTTGTTTTTAAAATAGACACTTATATTTATTTTTACATTACTTGGTAGAGATTTTATTCTGAATTGATTGATGTATTTATTGTTTGAGATATTTAAGTTTATTGTAAATTTTATAAAAAAAATGAATTAATTAATTTTATTTTTAAATTAAATTGTATTTTTTAATAAGATTTTTAATTATGCTATGCAAAACTATGATACAATAAAAAATTATGTTTCAAAGAAACCCAAAAATTTGTTTGGTTTTTATATTTTGTTGATTTTATCACTAATAAATTTTCGAAAAAATCTGTTTTATTGAAATCATTTTGTTTGTTCACTGCTGCCAATTTTCTTAAATTTTAATTTACGATATTTGTCTGCCCAAAGTTTAATAAGTAGTCTTATTAATAAGGAGTCTTACTTAATAAGTAGACTAGTCAGATAATTTTTTGACTTTCGTCTATCCTGCATTAACCATATGTAAGTTATTAAAGGATTTTGAATAATTTAATTAAATTAAAAACAATTTTTGTATAAATAATTACAATAAAAATTAATGTCGAACCCTCAACTTTAATTAAAATTCTAATACAACAGTGGCAAAGCGGCTTTTTTATGTTAACCCTTCGTTATGTGACTATGTGACACCGTTAGTCGCGCTGGGACTGCCAGTCCCATAACAAATATTTTGACCATTTTTATTGGTTATCTTGTAAATTTTTGCTTGAAGTGTTTATAGTAAATTAGTTTATCATAAACGTACTAAATTTTGCAAAAAAAAGTGTCTCAAGCAATAAATTTATAAGTTAAAATTAAAAATGTCTCTAAAAATATGTAACACCTGCATAATATTTCGTTATTTTAATTTTATTCTGTTTTTAACAACAACTATATTTTTTAATTATATATATTTTATTTCATATTATAAATTGTCGAGTATCATTTTTACATGATTACAAAATTTTTACGTGAAATTTACTAGTCCCAAACCAGGTACCCGATGAATTAATTGGGAATTACGAAGCAGCAAAACTACATTTTTGCACTAAACTTAGGCAAAGTGTTCATAAAAGATCAATTTGAGATGTCATAAGTCCACAAAGTTGTAGCTATAACCGTTTCTATTTAATTACAAAAATAGTAAAGCATGGGACTGCCAGTCTTACCAGTATACTTTTTAAATTATTTTTTAAATCAAATGTCAATTAATGTCAAACAGTAACACATTTTTTTGGACAAGTAAAATATCTTTCTTTTGTACTAATATATACTAATAGCAACAATGTGTTTATAGCAAAAATTTATTTTTTTCTCGTCAGGTTAGTTTCATTTTTAATTTTTAGTTTGGGAAATCTTACTGAAATTTTTTATTTTCAAATTTATTTCTGTTATTTATAAAGTTAGAAAGATAAAAATTTCACCAGCAAATTTACCAGGTATTTTTAACTACGTATACATAAGTCATTTAAAAAGTAATAAATCAAAAATAACGTTTTCTTCTATTTTTACTATACATTTTTATTCTTTAATGTTTTAGTTTGTTTTTTACAAAAGATCGGTAAGTTTTTTCAATATTTTTAACTATTTGTATAACTTTCATTTTTACATTGTTATTCAGGCACTGATGATGGACCTTTAGTTTCTGGAAGCGTTTTGCCACTGTTGTATTAGAATTTTAATTAAGTTTGTCGGTTCGACATTGACTTTTATTGTCATTATTTATATGAAAATCACCCTACATTGAGAAAGAAATAATGCTACCATTAAATTTAAAAACAATTTTTGGTTTGTTCAAAGCAAATTTGTGATTTTGGCACCCCCAATATTTTTTGAAATTGCGTTTTTTTTCTAATATTTGTTGTAAAATTTTACATATTTTGAAAAACCATCGCACGTTTTGGTAAAATTTATTGCTTATAAAAGAGCATATTTTGGCCTAATTGCTGTGCATATTTATTTACGCTCTACTTCATAACGTAAACAATTGTTTACACTTTATTTATTGTTTGTTTATTGATTTGTAGGTCAAAAAGCTTTACACTTATGTTTTGTTTTGGCAAGAAAAATTGTTTTTGCACATATGGGTAACTGTGAGAAAATAAAAGTTATATGTATATAAAATTAGGTCTACACCAGTGTAAAACACCAAAATGCAGTGTCTCATAAAAATTCTAACAGCATTTTTGTTAACGTCTAGAAGAAATTACTAGATATATTTTTTCTGTAATAGAAAAGCCGTTACATGCTACAGATTATTAAGGGTGTAATTAATAGAGATATTTTTTCAAAATAATGAAAGTGTTTGCTCTTGTAGTTTTTAATTTAATTTAATAATTTAAAAAAAATTTGTTTAATATATATATCAAGCTGACTTTTTTTGTTATAAAATAGGGCTTTTGTTTTTTAATTCCAGATCTGTTATTTATTTACTAATAAACTTTATGTTATGCCGCTCTATTTTTTGTTATCAACCTTAAATTGAAAAAAAAAGGCTCTGAAGTCGGTACTTGTTTTACAGTAACTTTGAGTTAATTTTGTAAAATTTCGAATTGTCCTGCAATTTGCATGTGTATCGATTTCGCAAATTGGTTTTGCTACATTGTGCTACATTTTGTGATACGTTAACGAAACGAGTCTGTCGAATTTAAAAAGCCATTCTCTTTGCACGATATTTAGGGCAATGAAAAGGTAAATTTCCGGCAATAAGAAAAATAAAATATCGTCTGAGTAAAGTGCGACCTTTAAGGCAACCTTATTTGGGACACACTTTAATGTTCATGTATGACTTTTATTTAATTTTTTTTCCCTTACATATTCCGACATTTCTCATACAGCTCATTAAAACGCATGCTTTCTGCATTTCTTACAGGAACATTTAAATAAGTTATTACGATGCTTATTTAATCTTTCGCATATAAATACCTAAAATTGTAACAAGATTTTTACCGCAAACCCCATCCGTTTTCCAACAACTCATCTTATATATCATCCACCACGCGACCATTTTTCACCGAATTCCCCTAACTACTTAATTAAAAACTTTTTCAAATTAAATAAATATCAAGTCCTTCTTTTTACTTGACAGACAATAACGTGATTTAAACGATATTTACATGTAATTACGATTTGTGTGTCTGCTTTTTCATTTATCATTTATTTCTTTTAAAAAACTTTTTTATTTTTGATTCGGGGCCGAAAAGTATAAGAGCAAAAACTTGTTTTCGGCTGTTCAGGTATAGGTCATTCCTCTCTTTTATGCACTGCGCAGGATCCATGGAAGCTGCATTCTCTGCAACAACAGAATTTTAACTTCAGGACCATTCAATTTATTCTACTACCGAAAAAGAATCAATTGGACTCCCATTAGAATTTTTTAAAACATTCCGAATATTAAATTTATTCGGAAAAATAATTAGTCACTCTTCTAAAATACTAAAACCGATTTATTTTATGACAGAACTAAATTTGCTATTTATAGATCCTCAAAATAACAGCTGAAATCTGATCTAGCAAAATTTTATTGCCGAATTCTGATTTAATTTTTAGCCATAACCGCAATGGTCAATAATAGTTACTATTATTTTGATGAAGCAGCAAATTTTTGTGTCAAAGCTTAAGCCAAACAAAGCACATTTATTTTTATTTTCCTGTCGCTTACATAAATATCAAGTGAATGGGATACAGTTTTGTATGATTTTTTTTTTAATATGAATTTAAGATAAAAGGCGCAGTGTACATTCTTAACAAGTAAATAAATCGTAATTAGATAATAGTAATAACAACTATAACAACAATAAAAGCGATAGTTTAACAATACGCCCATGTTATTTATTACATAGTTAATTACTGTTTGGAACGTTATTAATTTTTAGCGTAATCATGATTCGATTATTTTCTCATCAATAAATATTTAAATTCGTGATAAGTGTTTTTATTTAAAAGTATACACTTAAATTTTAATTAAATAATAATAATAATATTAGAGGAGTTACAGGTAATTCTTAGAAACCGTTGCTTTAATAGTTTGTTTCAAACATTTTACCTGCCGTTAAAACGGATTTCTTGGAACTATGGCTTCTTAAGTAATTTTCTAATTTGATATAATGCTACCTTTCTATTAATAAATTTTTAATAATTGTCAATTTTTAAGGTGTTTCTTTCGGTTCATTAAAATTTATTGCAAAAATTTTGCATAAACTAATATCACTGCATTAAGTTGCGAATTTTATATAATTATAAAAAATTAATTACAGTATAAACAAGTTGTTGATTAACTTTTGATATTTAGGAAAAAATAGAACTGCTTGTGTGTGATTTGTATAAAAGCTTTTTGAGTGCAATTTTTTCTGGAATGTCTAACAAAGCTTTTATTAAAAAATTCCTGGCAATACATTGCCTTTGGCCTTCTGCAATATCTAAAGCAAAAAAAATTATGACTATATTAATTACGCATAATGATACGTTGTGGTAAATTGCAAGCTTTAAATTTGTGAGCGATTTTGGCTACCAAAAATACTTCCTATATTGTTATGTTATGTAAATTAATAATGGTCATTGACCAAAATGATTATTGGATGCGATAAGCCTAGAAAATGATAGTTTATAATAAACAATAAAAATGAAGAACAAAGAGATACGAAGCAATGATAATAATTTCGTAAAAAGACCATGCAATACATTATCTGTCAGGTTTTCTATCCTTGGAGATGGAAGATAAATCTAGATAAATAGATACAGGGCCGTCAGTAAAAATCATTTGCGACCGTTGCACTGTGACATTTAAATTAGAACTCGTTATTTATATTTTTGTGAAACTAAATTGTCTTACTTTCTCAGATAAAAAAGTTCATTTTATTTTGTAAATTAGTGATACCGTACTTGGTCAAATGTATCAACCTTCACATTTTCACCAACTGTTTGCCTTTAAAAACTGACTCTGACCATTTAAATTGAACGACAAGTGCCCAATTACTTCTCACAAACCACCGTTTCTTATCTTAGAATTGATTTTAAAAGTATTGTTATGTAGGGAGATTATACTTATTTATGTGACTAATTAGAAAAATATCCCGAACAATTTACTTTAGTACACTTAGAGATAAAATTCAAATTTATGTAAATACCACATGCATGTGCGGCCTTTTTATTGTCATTTATTATTCCCATTATTCTCACAATTCCTGCAAAATTTACGATGTGTTTTTTGGATTTGTAACACGTTTTTTTATTCAACACCTGCCAAAAATCGCAAATCTATAAAACCGAATTGAATTTGCATAAAGTAATTATTCGGGCGTGTTTCATATTTATTGCTAGCCTAAAAATGATACTCTGATATCAATTATTTCAAACACATAAATCGATCAGTTCAGATACAGGCAATTATCACTAGCAAAATTGATGTCTATTTGGCGTTACATAACAGGAAATTTAACCGTTCCTTTGGAGAAAAAAGTAATCAAGCTTTCGTCAAAACAGATCGAAATTTTCAAAATTGACAATTATTTTTACGGAAGCTAAATAAATCAAATTTTTTAACCTATATAAGACAATTTTTGCAAAGTCATTTGTGAAAATAAAAAATGTGATTTACATAATTTACAAATAAATATTCTTAATAAGCGGTACTAACCAATGATTAATAAATGTATTCAATTTAATTTTTTAATTGAATTGGTGTTTCCCTTTTACTCCCGACCAATTTTTAAGATCAAATTTGATAAGATATTGCGCCCAGTCAAAGGATTGTTTACTTAATTGTAGGTTTTGCGAAAAACTGATCAAGGCCGTGATATTACTCTCATAAATTGCATTTACATATTTTTATTAAAATCTACTTGAAATAATTAATTAAGTTTAGTTTTGGCTCGTTTCAGAAATAGTTAAGTTTTAATTAAACTTTAATTATTTGACGAGTTAAAGTTTACGATTTTTTTAAATTTATGTGCATTAATTAGGCATCGATGGTTCGTATTTAATGTGATTTTGATAAAAGGTGGAGATCGCGCACCGTTTCGTAATAAATCGAAAAAGTTCACTTTTCTTCGTATGCAATTAAGAAATTTTTGATACAATCTCTGGTTGCTTCGAATAACAAAATGAAAGCGCTTTTGTTCACGTGATTTGTGCATGTGTTCGACCATTTGACCTTTCCATTTGGAGATTGTCAAACCGTACATTAAAGTCCGAAAAAAATAAACTACACGGCCAAAAAGTTTCAGGTAAAAAATCGGACTCCTCCCCTTAAATAAATCAATAATTATTATTTGTACCGAGTGAATTACTTTTCGTTATCTTATTTGAGATCTCCAATTAAATTAATCAATTGATGGGGAAAGTGCGGCGATTTTTTCCAATTTAAATTATATAAAATATGAGTTTAATGAAATGTGAAATTGTCACTTTTGGGATGATGCAATATTTTACAGTGTTGATCTTAAAAATCGAAGATATTTAAAATGTATGTAGGTTGATTTAGCGAATTTTGTTACATTTCCATAATTTCATAATCTACTTCTGTTCGGTTAAATTTAATTAAATGCAAGAAGTCATAAATTTCATTTTAATTAGTTTGGATTTTTACCAACACCCACAAATTGACCTGACTATTTTTCATCTAAAAATTGTCGAAATTGTAAGAATGCGGCCATATTATCTGCGTATTCCATTCAATACTAATCAATTATTGTATTAATAATTGTATTTATAGTCAAGGTGTGGCGTTCTAGTACTGTCGCTTAATTTAAAAAAAAATGTGATAAATTACATATTTTAAAACCAACGCTTATTTGCGCTTGATCTGCATCTTATAATTCAATGGTAGCTTTGAAAAATATCAATCGCATTGTAATCGATTTACTTCCTGTATACGATTCAGTTTACAATAATAATACAAGTTAACCTTTGAAGGCCATTCATTGTAAGTGAAGTTAAACTCCCACCACTAGAAGCTATCACCCACTACTTTGTCTAGGATTCGCAATATTAAACAGAGAAGCTACAATTTACTTCACTCTTTATAGAGCTTCAGGATAAGAGAGCGAGTTAGTCGTCTTCAAGAATTTTTTCATTTTATTTATTTTGCTTCTAAACATCATTTTTTTTTTAAATTAACGCTTTTATTTCACAATAAATTATTTTTACATACTTGGTTTTGTTGAAATTAGATATGTTACATTGATACTCTTACAATCGAAGTCATCGAGGTGTAAACTTAACATTATACATATTTAGTTTACAAGCAGCTCATGTAGCCCCAACCCCAACTAATTTGGTACTAACTACAGAAAATTTTTAAAGCTCTTTTAATTTTTTATACAATATAATTGTTTTAACAAAGTTACTTAATAAAACTTTATTATTAAAATATTAAAATTAAGTTTAGTCAAAGAAAAATTCTAGTAGGTACAGTAAAATAAATTCAGGAGCGACAGTATATAAGAGATAGTTCATTTTTGAATGTTTTCATAGATTTTTCATACTACTGACCAGAGATGAGCGCTTGGAAAACATATATTTGCAAAATTTTCCGTAACATGAAATTTTCTGAGCATTTTAAGAAAATTTTCCAAATTTAAATATTGCGCCACTTGTTTGCGCGAAGCGCGATGATTAGCTGCTATGAAAATCACAAATCCTCTGATTTTCTCAATGCAATTGTCCTCTCAGTTTTCTGTGCTGTGCTGTGAGCTTCCGTCTAGATGCCGAAAAAAGACTCCATTGTGTGAGACTACTACTTAAAAAAAAAAAAATTAACAACAAAAAAGTTGCCGAATGTAAATGCTGCAAAAAAAGATATTTTGACAATGCGACTCGTATGACAACGCATACAGCTGAGTGCAAATTTAAAAAATACTATCTGTTTATCAAGAAGGTTATGGTATATTTTTTTATGACCCGAAAAATTGTCCGTAAATTTTCTAGTAAATTTTCCAAATTTTATTTTTTCAGAAAATAATTATCTCTGCTACTGACCATAACACAAAGAAACGAATAACACATTCTCGCCCTATTTTTTGAGACAAATTTAAAGGTGTAAACAGTTTTGCACGACCATCTTTTGTTTTTGAGATACGTCTTTTAAATTTTTGTTCAATTTTTTTAAAATTTTGTAGCTTTTTATTTTTTAACTAATTTAAAAAGTAAAAATTGATACCACTACAAATTTTTACGTAGAATAGAATGGAGTAATAAATTTTTTTATATTTTTTAGTATCTGAGATACAAATCAAAGTTACATTTTTTTAAATGTAGACTATAGTTGTCTGCGACTTAAAAAAATTGTTACTTTTTTCTACTTACAAAAATTTATACCCTACAAAAGTCTTTTTGAAAAATGGTTAAAGAACAGGTAATTTAAAAACTAAGTCAGCTATGTAAACAATAGCATTGTAAAATGACATTATAAATAATAATAAAAAAAATAAAAATGTGTTTTATTGAACAAACAATCTCATTTCAATAAATGTCAGAACATCAAATTGTTCATTTTTTTTTATATAGCTACTTAATTGTACTTTTATCTATTTACATTAATTGTTTTGTGCTTTTTTTAAGTTTTTAGACATTATCTCATCGTCAATAAATATTTTTAAAAAACTAAACCCATCATAAGCGATTAAAAAATTACATTGTTAGCATAAAATTTGTATTTTTTTAATAATTTTTTTGTTCTTAGTTGTTTTATTAATATTTTTTAATTTTTTATTTACAGAGCTTAGTTCGTGGTTTTTTTTCAAATTTTCCGTAAAATTTTATTAATTTTTAAAAAAACTCTGTTAGTGTTTCTTAAATAAATAAATGTATTTATCTATAGAACTTTTAATTACACTATTCGAGATTCCATTCGAAAAGTAAAACAAAATAGTTTAATTGCATTAAATTTGTCTTATTTTTTTTATGATCAAATACATAAGAAGGCTGCTAAAATCGAAAATCAACCACCTTTTGCTTTGTTTGCAATCAAAAAATAAACTTAACTTAGTCAATTAAGGCTTATTTAGATTATTAGAACTTAATTTAGCAAATATCTTAACGTAATAAGGTTCTATGTAATAAACTTAACATTGTGCAGCATCAAGCAATTTTTCCGAAGAACGAGAAACTTCTCTTTAGGCAAAACTAACTGCTGTCAAAATTCTCAGTAATTTTAATCGTCTTTTTGTATTTCTATTGGTTGGGATAAGTATTGTCGTTGCTTTCAACTTTTAAATTCATTGTAAAAGAGTTGTGATGGTCTGGGACAGTGTGGATTGCGTTCAGGTAGAAAAAGACTTACAAGGGACTCTAATCCTCAAAGTTAATTGTGTTCAGTACCCAAAAGTGGACAATTAAACACTTCCTGAAAATTTGTTAAGTACTTAATCAACAATTAGTATTTTAAACGCAAATCTCTCAGCGGAAAGAAGACATAGAAAACGTGCATTTTTAAATACTATTTGAATTTTTGTTAGAGGGGCTAAAAAGAAGGAGAGTTTTTTTTAAAAAAAATTTAAACCACATTTTCCAAACTGCCAACGTCTCGAGATTTTTTTATCCATTTCTTAAGGTATACTCAGCCTACTTCATTTCAATTTTTTTGATAACTAAACAAGTTTGCGAACTCAAGGTAGGTAAATAAAAGTTTTACACGATTTTTATAAAACTACGAAATACTTTAAAAAATAAGAATAGTAGGTTATACATTAAGGTAGTAGATTAAGGGAAAGAAATAGATGATTATTCTGAGGTGCGATTTATAGCCAGAAGACGAAAGCCCGAGAACTATAAGCACTAAAAGAATAATAGCATTTTTTTGAGTGATATATATATACCATTTTTTGCACGACTTCGATTAAAATAAAGATAAAATTTAATTGTAATTTGAACCTTTGTTTTATGTGTTTCACAAACCTTGACGACGAGAGCAAATGTTCCTAGCAACGAGAGCAAATCATTTTTGGTTCTATTTTTATTTCTAGGTGTGAAAAAAATATAGTAACAATGCGTTTGTATTAGCGGTAAAAATCTATAACAACATCGTCACGATCTAAAGCGTTTATTTAGAAATTTGTCGTGTAATAACTAATTATATTAGGCTCCGGTACGTGTAATTTTACAGTGCGACAAGTTTGTTTTATAACTTCTTAGTTGGAGCACTGTAAAATAACCTAAAGCGTGAGATTTTTAGTAACTAGTAATTCAGACCTCCTCAACGCCTTACCGAAAAATTGTTGGTAACTTATAATCAAAAATTTTTTTTGAGTAAGTTTCTATTTTTTATTTTGCAACTATTTAAAAATTTCAAAAGTATTTACAGATACGATCTAACAAGTAAAAGTATGCTAAGGGTACGCTCATATGCCGTAGAACCCTACAATTTGTGATTTGCTAAAAAAATTTGTATTTTTTTGTAAATAAAAATTTGTTAAAATAAAAATGATTGAATGGATTTCAAGTTAGTTATTTAGATTATTCAAGTTAGATCTTGTAAATTAATTTTTAAGTATAATTGTAATATTGTCGAAAAAATAAATGATTTTGCCTTATCTTAATTTAATTGACACCTCCATTTTTTTTTATTTTGACTGATTAAATTTGTTTTGGCCACGTAATACCATTCATAACAAAAAATTCCGGACATCAAATTTTGACACTGACATAAAAAAGAGTGTAAACACTGTAAACCAATTTTTAATTTTTGTTTTATCGATTTTAGTTGTCAGTGTCAAAATTTGATATCCGTAATTTTTTGTCGCGAATTGTATGAAACTTATTCGACAAGAATAAAAATAAGTATCAACTGTTATTAATTTATAATTAATTTGTTAATAACAAAATGTTAAAGAAGCTTATTATTAAAGATGTCCCTATTTTAGATTTCATTTTAGTTTTGAAAGCTTATTATCTTATCTAAATCATCCTGTAGATACCTCAAATTGTTGACACACTTGTTTTATTTACTTTTAGAACAAATTTTGCAAGTTTATTTTTATTATTTATATAGTTTGTCTAATATTTATTCTATCTTATTCTATCCATAGTTAAATTAAATGGAATAGAGTATATAACTGATTTCTGCTGCAGTGTGACTTTTTTTGAATAACCCTGATGAATAAAAATCTATAATATAGTTTGTTTAGTTATAAAAAAAAATTACCAACACCGCAATTTACAACTTTTGAAATGAGATGCTATGACAAATGACAGTTCCTTAGATATGCAATTTTTTTTTAAGTCGTAATAACGTGGTACACTTAACTTCAGTTGTTGATATAACAGATCTTCAACTTTTTGTAGTATTTTGATTTTTTTCTTTTATTCTAAAACCGAAATTATTGCAACTTTCTTTAACGTGATACAATAACCAAAAAACATGACAATGTCAAATTCTAGTAAACTTATTTTCACGAACCTAATTCAACAGGTGGTTGTTCTGTTATAAGTAAACAAACTTGAGTATACTTTTTGTTTTAAATTAAAAAAAATAAAAGATTAGTGTTCTAAATTAACTACAGAAAATCAAAATAGAGCTATAATTCAAAATATTTGCAAGTGCACAATTTTTTACTCAAAAAAGTAGCACGAAATAGTAATACGTATTTGTTTTTTGTTTGATGGTATTTTAAAATGGGAAAAATTTAGGGAAACCATAAAAAATATAATGTAAAATATATATTTTCTCAATTTTTTGCACACAGTTAAAAATAGATATAAGATTTTTACATTTGCGCAGAAAAAGAGTCTGCAGTGTTTTTCTGATTGATACCTACAGTCACTAAAACGTTCTTATTTTATCTTCTTGATTTCTGAATTCAGTGATTTTAAAATGTGGGACAATAAAGGTAAGCATATTTCTTTTCTTATTTGACTTGTTTTATTTGCTACAATTTTCAAAAAGCGGTGTTAATTACAAATTGTAGAGTCTGATGTCATTCTTGCAATCTTGTAGAAACAGACTTTACTACTGGATAATTGGTAAATTACAAAAAAAAAGTTCTTACTACGTTTATAAAGATTCTTTGAATCATATATTTATCACTTATAGATAAGTAGTATATTCAAGCAAACTTTTTTGTAAAAAGTGTTATTAGAAGTTTTTGTAAAATTTTTGAAATTCTATTAGTAAATAATCGATTCTTACTTCTGTTGAAACAACAAAAATATTAATTATTTTCTTATTTGCCGTTTATTTTCGATCAATATATCTTCTTGTCTTGTCATCAACAGGAAATGGATAAATCAAGTCGATCAATCAATCAATTATAAATCCATATTCTTAATTAGCTGACAGCTCAAGCATTACAAAAAATCAGGATCCTAATACGTTTTGATTTAGGTTATCGATTTGTGAAGTTGAAAAAAATATTTTTGACATTTTTGTTGACAATTTATAGACAGTGTTTTCAATTAATTTTAAAATAAAATTAATGTGATAATGAGTTAGTTTAGAGGTCAGGAGTAAAATGGTTAAAGCTTGTACTTAGCTATTGATGAATAAGCGGCAAAAATGCGTTAATTGAATATAAAGCAAAATAGCTCGTTATCTGATACAATAATGTATGTATTTATGTATGTTTGTTTTTTATCGTTTTCAATTTATTTCAGCATTTTTAATGCTTACTTGAATTTAAAGCAGTCGAAATAAAATCAAAAGAAAGATCGAAAAAAATTTAAATGAAATATTTTGAATTCTTTCAGTCTACATAGCATTTAATTAAGTTATAAGAATAATAAATACAAAACTTTAAATTATACGTTATGTGTTATTAATGGTTCTAGAAATTTAATAACATCTTTCATTGACGCAATTTGTTATTTTATTGTTACCTGGAATTAATGTTACGTTAAACCTTGTAGGGTGCATTTCCGAAAATTTTGTACTTACCTTGACTTTAATCGAATTGAGTAAATAACCTCTAAAATACCTTATTATATATAATAAAAAAAAAATCAAAAATGTTAAATATCGTTTCCTGAGTTTGCTATGCGTGCGTTTATTAATTGTAACGGCTTTTTAAGTAAATTTCGATAATTTATTGCGTTCACATTACAAAATTATAGTGTACCGCTCACTGTACAGCTCAGAGCACCCTTTGATCTTTAAGAGGACAACATTCGAATTGAGTGTCGAATTTTATTTTGTTTTTTGTCTGGTTCATTTGTACCTTTCTAAAGATGACCCATATTTTAAATGCTCCATAAAAATAATTTCACCAATGTTTCAAGTTTTTTTTTCCTTTCCATCCACAAAAGATACAATTATAAACGAATTTATGAAAGTGTTTCGAATGAAACCCTTCGATGGGAAAAAGAAAAAAGCAAAATTGCACTTTCGCGGGCTCATCATTTCGGCAAAAACAAAGCCACGATTTGTTTATTTCAGACACCCCATGACCTAATTGAGCCATTTATTGTCACTAAATGTGCAATAAAAATAGAATAAATGTTGAATATAAAATTATAAGTGCTCATAATTTGCCGATTTTTCTCGCCTAAAGTTCAGCATAAAATCGCAAAACTAGTGACTTGATTAAGTCATGACGTCATAAAATGTAAAATAACTTTATCTTCAATTATTCCATTCTTGTCAGCACTGGTACATTTACGAATTTCTCAAGTATCATTACAACATGTCTTCAAACTGTAAACAACAATAATCTTTTTGACAACTCGTAAAATGAAGACATTATCGTTATTTTTGGACTTAATATTGCGGTTTTCTACATTTCAAAATTATTTTAATATATTAAACGTGTACCTCGTAAATTATTAAAACTGTCAAAACTAGGTGATACAAGTAGATTAATTATTCCACTGCAAGTGTTATTATTATTTTAGTTTCTTGATTTAAATCCGAATTTCTCTAACGATATGTAAGATTAAGAACAGATTTATGAATAATTTTTTTTGAATAAAGGATTTTTTTAATAATGTGAATAAATTTGGATGAATGATTAATTCAGTTTCTGATTTTATTTGTAAGTAGTCGTATATTGAATTAATGAGAGTGCGGATGTTAATAAATGTCAGTTAAAGTAATGTTGAGTTTTTTGGAGCGTAGTCTGTAGTGTATTAAAAGATGATGGTTGGAGTTATCTTGTCCTTTATAAGGAAAAATAATGACGGATATTATCGTTATTGGGACTGGGCAAAATTCGTGAATATTAACGGTGGCTTAAAGAGGTTTCCGTCGTCGTCCATTAAAGTCGATAACCAGGACGTGTTTCGATAATCATTTGAAATATGGCGTGAAATTTGAAAAGATTAAGACAAAACCTGAATTGTCCTTTAATAATAATGATCAGGCGGTCACGAAATTTTGAATAATCCTGAACTTTCTCCGCTTAAAATAAAATTGGGGATATGTGCTTTTACGATCGCCGTTCCAAAATGCTTTTAAAACTTTACGATGAGGAGGTTCGATTCATTTTAATATGTTTGATTTATGTATATACGCCCAGTTTTAAAGTTCAACATGTTTTTAAAATTTAAGTGTTCTTATATAATGTTTGCTCTCGTTATTCTCTTTTGTGTCACTTTTGCTCCTGATTTTTTACTTTCCGTTTATCATAAACAATGAAGTAATTATGTCGAAACAGCAATTTATATACTGGTATTTGGTAAGTGTATTTTAAAAGGTTAATTACGCACTTTTAGGCAAATTGCTGTAATTTATTTTTAAAATATTTTATTGAGCACTTTAATTAATTTCATTCCGAGCCAGTACCTACGACAATTACCTTGTTATTCGAGGCATTTTCGTCCGCCCATTCAAAAGAATTGCTTTGCCATTACCGTCAATAAAACTCGATGCACTTCGAAAAATGGCACCCCCACGTTTCCGGATCAATGCCAAATCTTACGTGATTTTAATTTCTCCGAGTTGTTAATGTTAATTAGACGATTGTGAAACGCTTGACATTTGTTCTTTAATTTTCTTCTCAAGTCCAGCCGAAAATATTTAGATTATCAGAAGCATTTAGTAACAATTATATAATTATATGTTGATCCCGGAAACCGTAGAATATTTAAGAAACTTGTTACCAGAATTATGCTTGCATGTTGCATGGCAAGGAAATGTGAAATTGTTATCGAGCTCGAGGGGGTTATACACGAGATCTTCAGAAGCTCCCAACCCAAACGCTCAAACAAGGCTAATTTTAATCCTTCCAAGGCTGTTCAAGGATTAGAACGAGACGAATAGCAACTAGACTCAACACGCATTATTCAAAAATTATATGTAATTATACAATAAGAAACATAATTATACCAAACCTACGCAAGGTTATTTTTAAACCAGACACCCCGTAGATATTTACACTAAAATTATATTACTCAACACAATGACAATACCTACCACACTTTCGATATTAATAAAATAAATAAATAATGTCGCCTAAATTTTAATTTACATAATGAAATTGTCAAATGTCAAAGTTTTTTGATATAACAGATAACTTTCTTTTAAAAATAACCAATAAATTATTTTATTGATTAAAACTAATTTAGATTTTCTAAGATTAATATAATAGAGTGTGTCCCATTGAAAATGTAGTGCAAATTTGCTTCTGAAAGTGAAAGTTCCGGTAGCTTCCTAATCCTGAGGTCTCCAACTGGTTTATTGTGTAGATATATCAATCTTAATTGTATAATAAAATCGTACAATGTAATGTGTTAAAATAAATAATTAATAAAGGTTTAAAAAATCAAGTGTGACTCACTTGTTAAATTACGACATATAATAATAATAAAATTCAAATAAAAATTAAATGCTTTCCACGTGTATTGATTGTATTTAAAATTTTGCAAGTTATTTTAAAGTGGTGTTAATTACGAGGTCGGATTCACTCAGTAAACGTTTGCGCGTTTGCGGTGTAATTATTTATTCAAATTTGAATAAGATTCCGGGAATCGAAAAAACGCACTTTCATATCGTTGTTTTGTAGGATAATATAAAAGCATTAAGTCAGTGATAATTTTAAAAGAAGGTGAAGTCCCAACCGTGGGACAGGAATTTTATTTACACCATTATATATTGCCTTGGTATGTTAGATGTTCGTTACAGCACTATCAAAACAGTGGACCAAGCAAGTGGTCACTTTTCCCCGATTTCGTTTCGAGATAAATCTCGTCGAGGTTTGAGCTGCTGCTATCTTTATGGGTACAGTTAATTAAAGAGTTTTTCGACGGTTGGTCTTGGGTTTTGTCTAATTGAGCCGAACCACCCTGTATAAGGTTTGGCATTCGGTGCGGCATTTGACACCTGTGGAACGGTTATTTGACACCGGAGTCACTCGAAACGTCCCTTGCTTTGTTCACGTATTGTTTAATAACTTAAAAGTCTTCACTTCACCATATTTTCCATTTGGTGAACAACTGAAAATTGATCATTTATTCAAGGATGAGAGTAAACACTAAAGGTCAAACGATACTTTTGCCGATTAAAATGTGTTTAAATGGGGAAATACCACTTTGCATAAATGTTAAATTTATTGATCTGTTTTCTTGTTTCAGGTACGTCTCACCAACCCAACTCACTTGCCTATCTACTCAGTAAGTAAAAAAACACAAACACAAGTTAAAAATTTATTTTCCAATTACTGGGACATTGATGTGATTGCGCTAGAAAGCAATTCTACAATCTTCACGCACATCCGATAAAACAAACATCTAATGTTTAATAAAAATACCTACTATATGATTATTCTTTATAGATTGTGAAAATAAATTATTTGACATTTCTTAATAAGCAACTCACTTTATGGAACATTAATTAAAACAGTTAATTTTTATTCGCATTTTCCTTGCATCTTTTAATGTCTATATAAATAAAACCAGTACAAGTTAAAATTTTCAGATTAAAAAAGCTCTAATTACAACAGTTTATTCATAATCTTGATATCCTCAATAATTTGCATTTTTTATTTTATTTATCGCAAATTTAATTAAACGAAATTACCACCATTTTTAATTTATTAAAATGTTAACACAATCTTCTATAAAAAAAGACTCGGAAATTTTTGATGACAAACATTTGCTAATTTATTACAATACTTGTAGGCATAGATTCCATTTTTATCAACGCGACAAGTAATTTATTTTACATATTTTTGACTAATTTTAAAAGAATATTTTAGTTTTTCCAATGTTAAGTCAATTTTATATTGTTTCTGACTTTTTGTTATTGTATATATGACTGTTTCATATCATGCATTCTACTTAAAAAAAACTCAGTCTATAGTCCTTGTTTTTTAATAAGAAATATTTACCTACTTAGGTTATAAAATAATTTTAGTGGTTACTGCTTTAAATTATTCTTAATAAAATAAATTAATTAATAGGATAAATCGAAGGCTAAAACGCAGAACCTCGTTCGTAGAAAGCAAAATTTACATCTGTGTAAGTTCTCAAAATTGAACAAAAAATTACTCAAATTATTTTGTTGTATATAACGAGTTATTTAAAATGAATTGAAACCAAACAGATCAAAACAAAAACGGGTTTTGTTCTTTTAACACTGTCCATTCATTGGCGAAACTATTGTCAAAATTTAAAGTAATGATGCCAATTGTACAGAATATATTGGTTATACATATATAGTCCGACTTTTTATTATATCCTCATTAAAGGCAGGGCAAACTAAAAAAATGATAATTAATAATTATAAGAATGTTTTTTGTACCTTACTACACTATAAAAATAAAAATTTGTGTTTCAGAACTTAACGTATCGCTAAATCTTAAATAATAATCGTCATCTATAGTGCAGATTCTAATAATTATTTTTTTTAAATAGTAGAAATTAACAGCGTGTGGTGCAATATGGAAAATAAAATACTTTTTTTATAACTCTTTCAAGAAAATTTTTCAAAGACGAAAGTCGGAAAGAAGAAACCCATTAATAAAAACACTAAACAATTAAATAAGTGATCACTTTTAACAATAACTTGTACCTAACTGCTTGCTTTAACAATAAAGATGCCCAGAATAAGGTCGTAAAGGCGTGTGTCCACTAAATCCTGCTCTAGGCAGTTGCTATTTTTTTCAAAGAACGGCAATATGATAACAAAAGACGAATTGCATAGTTGTGGAAAGTCGAACTTGGTGAAAATCGTTATTAAAAGTTTGTAACAGCACCAGATATGCAAAGATACGTGAGTCAACGACAACAATCAGAAATCAAAAATAATTAGCTTGTGCGGGCGCAAGTCCCAAAAGTCTGTCAAAGTGGCTATTACACTAGGCAAGACTCTAAAAGTGTACTGAACTTTTGTTTTTAAAAATAGACAATTTGAAATAAAAGAAATTAACATAATTAAAACCCAAAAAAATTACTACAAACTTCAGGAGTTTGGTGTAGAAAGAAACATTAAGCAAGTTTAAGTTAAGAAAAAAAGAAAAGAAGAAGAGTAGGAACACTAGCATTAAAAGTGAAATAGAGAGTGTCAACATCTGTGTGGGTGAAAGACTAAACCGATCAGCAAAAATCACAATTTCGTATCTAAATCAAAATAAAAAAAATTGAACCGATATGTTATAAATCGCCATACTTACATCTGCAAAAAAATTGTCTTATCTTTAGTAAAAACAAAATTACAGGTCTTCAAATTTTGAAATGAAAGATAGTTTTTGGAATGTTTTGGAAACCACTTACACGATTGTTATAAAATTTGGTATGAACCAAGTTAAAATTAAAAAATAAATATGCTAATGGTTTTTAGATCAAAAGTACCCCTGTATACTTCTGGTACCGTTTACAAGATATTTACGTTTATTAATAAAAACAAATTTTAATTCTAAATTTTGACGCCCTCTAGGAGTGCAACTTAGTATAAAAATAAGTTGTGTTAAATGGTTTAATGCTAAAAAAACCTAAAAAATTTGTAGTTGTTTTAAATCTCCACTTTTTGTGCCACGTTTTAAAATAATTAATTTTTAGTATCACTGAAAATTTTGTGATTTTGTTATCACTTGAGATAATACCAATTTTTTTGCAGATTTTTATCGTTTGTTGTGGTTAAAATTTGGCTCCATACATTTGAATTTACATTTGCACATATATTTGAACTTTATAAAAATTAAGAACTAACGTGAGTGGACTGTTATACTATACGCCATTAAAAATCAAAAAAAAAAAATTTTTTTTAAACGGTATTAGATAAAGATAGTACAGATCATCAACAAAATAAGTAATCTTAGTTATCAACAAAAAAATAATTTTTAATTGAATCAGTCTTATTACATGTATGAATGTTGTCATATCACTTAGGTACCTCATTCTTTAAAAGTAGAAAAGAAGAGCGCATTTTTCATTGTTTTCCGCATGACCCTACTGAAAATGTTTTAGGTCAGGTAGTCTGCCAGGCGCCAGAATGCTCAATATTGAGGGATGATCTTTCTCAGAATGGCCCAAGCCTTTTGTGTTAGAGAATATAAGTATCCCAAATTTCGGATTTGAATTTATACAGTGTGTCCCCGGATTGACTTTAAAAGAAGAAAAAACTTCTTATTTTAGATTTCTCAGGAAATTTAACTTTTGTTAATTTGCCCTGCTTGTTTTCAAATCCCCAAAACACAAATCACTTTTTATTTAACTTGAAAGGTTCTCGAGATAATATTATTTTATTGCTAGAAAACATTCAAATTCGGCTCAAGTTTTGTTTAATAAATTTAACAAAGAGTAAAACAAAATAAAATTCTTAAAAATTATAATTTTCTATTCAAATAATATTCTTCCTTTTCTGCGCAGATTTTAATGCGAGCACTAAATTCATTGAAACTGCGTCTTACTTCTCAGATTGATAAGGACTGGACTATTTTGTATTCTATTTTTTAATTGTTCTATATTATTGTCTAATGGTTCACTGTATACAATTTGTTTTTAACGGTTCCACAGATAAAAGTCCTTTATTGTGAGATCAAGATTTCTCGGTGGCCATAAAATGCTACCATCTTTTCCTGTCCAGTTATCGTGGAACTCTGCATTGAGTCACTGGCGAGCAATGCCGGCATAATGAGCAGGGCACTCATTGTGCTGGAAAAAAATTTCCCTTCGGTAGTTTAACGACAATTTATTCACTTTATCAGCTAAAAAATATTGCAACATTTCCAAATACGAATTACGGTTTAAATTTTGATCAAAAATATATGGACCAATAATGCCATAGTACAAAACCGCACACCACATATCAACTTTTTTAAAATATTGCATGCGACAAGAAATCCTGAAGTTTGAATTTGTCTCACTTTAGTAATAGCAATATTGAGATGAAACAACTCCGTTAGTTGAAAAGGTTAATTCACTGGAAAACATAATTCGTTTATGAAATAATTATCAGAAAATCCAGACGTTATCACCATTTTTTAAAGTTTGTCGAAATTGCGGTTTAAATGGTAAAATTTTGTTCTTCTTGAAGATTCTTTGTAAAAGAGTTTTACTTATCCCAGTTTGTTTTGCCCTCCTTTTTAAAGACAACTTTGGAGCTTTTCCTGTGGAATGAACGGCAAAGACTGAAGCAGCATCGTCTTTACTGAACAACTTCTTTGACTTAAAAAACAAGCAGAGCAAAACTACAAGAGTAAAATTTTCTGAGAAATCAAAAATAAGAAATATTTTCTTCTTTTAAAGTTGATTCGGGGACATACTGTATATAGAATGGACCATACTATCGATTTTTATCTTTTAAAAAATTGGTGGTTGTATTACACTTCTAAATTTAATTGATCCAAGAGGATATAATAAAAAATTAAATTATATCCACCTAAAGGGTGCTAATTTAAATTAAGGGTGTGCTTAGCACCTCCAAACCCTCCCCTGGCTCCACCTTTAGTTCACTACTCCGAGATCTTCTCAACTGTCACATTTACCTGTACGATTCTATGTGTAAAGCAGAAGCAGTTTTCTGTTAAAAATGTACAGTGGCGAGCAAAAAATTTCGGGCAGCAATTCATATGTCATTAAAAAAAAGCAATGTAGTTTGACCTTTATTGTCATAAATGTCATGATAATTTGTCAAAATGACATGCGACAGTACTGAATAGTTATTAAATTGAGGTTATTAATATGTCTAACACGTAAAGCTCATTTCACATTTTATAGCACTCAAATTTCAAGTCTGCCCGAAATTTTTTGCTCGCCATTGTACTTAGCAGCAGTCACAACAATAGTAAATATATTACGTTTCAAGACCGGAAAGTGAGTTTTACTCGACACGTAAGCAAATAACATGACGAGCTTTCATAGCTTACGAAGATTTTAAGAGGAGTATGGAGGTAATTTCTCTTATGGGAATTCCAATGTAAACGCGCGAATCTCTAGCACTTTTATTTATAAAAATATTTTAACGAAATTCTAATTATTAACTACAAAAATGACTGGAAGTGATTCTAAAAAAAATGTTTATAAATAATATAAAATAATTATTACAAAATCATTAAAATTTAAAATCAACGAAATTTAAAAAAGGCCAAAATAGTCTATGTTATTACAATACTCGTAGCGAAAACCGTTTTTATTTTATTTTTATAAATAAACAAGCTACAGATTCGCGCGTTTACATTGGAATTGCTATACTAGAGAAATTGGTCCATACTGCTCTTAAAACCTCAAATTTCTGGACGAAGTGTGATTACATATTTTGTGCACCTGTTTTTGTTTTGTGTTTGCTTTCAAATTCTCAGCAGTCGGAATCTCGCGAAATCTCTATACTTTTTGTTCATTTGTTATAAAATCGTAGCATAATTGAATGAATAAAATTTTATAGGACTAGTCCAAGAAAGAAGTACCTTTCGGCCGCAAAATTCTACAGTAAAGAAAAACTAAATATACATTATTTATTTTTAACAGTCTAATTAAGACACAATTGTCAGATGACCGGTGTGTCCACCTTTTTCTTCAATTTCTTCTTTGATTTTTTTTTTAGTCACTCTGTATATGCAAGTCGCAAAAATATGATTTTTGAATGTGTGTTGCTCATATTTAGTTAAAATAATACCGAGGTTCTTCGTTTTAGCTCTTAAAATTTTATAACCGACAATAACAATGTTTTACTCTTTCAAAGGAAAATTTAAATTTGGAAAAAAATCATAATTTTTGATTAAGTATTTATAAGGTGAAAATTGAAGATAAGGGAATTAGAAATTGATGCATACTTTGCATTGCTGGTGGTTTCTAATTGATTAGGGTATTTTGTCATGAAAGACAATTAAAACAGTTCATTAAGCATAGAAACAACAGTTACATGATTTGTTTTATTTAATACCGCCCTAGCGCAATTACACAGTGTTTCAGCTAGCAATATACATGCCTGCAATAATATGTAATGTGACAAAGTGAATGGTAACTAATTACCCATTTGTTAGTGTTAGGGCTCAGTCAATATATTGTTCTGGCACAATTAGTATGCGTTACAGATTAGTCGCGTTGATTTTCAATGTAATATTTCTTTTAGCGTACGGTTTTCTAAGCTTACGGCAAGTAACGACACAAATAGGATTTAAGGGAAAATGTACAGTTAGTGCAATAGTAAAGCGACGGATGCGTTAGCTAATAAACATCAGCGGGATTTTATTAAAACACGTTGATAACGCACCAGAGATATTAAAAATGCCATTAATGTACCTTTTGCACTATACAGTTAACAATTTACGTTGCGTTGCATATCGATACACAGCATGATCCTGGATTACCAAGTGCGGTACCAGTTTCATATTTTATTTCATTATGCTACTGTCATCGCCGATAAATATTAAACCGCGTTACACATATACAAAAAAATGATGCAATCAAAGCTAGACAATTTTTTTCCGAATTTAGAAAGTTCCAATTTCTAAAAT
Source organism: Tribolium confusum (assembly GCA_029207805.1). Classification (NCBI taxonomy): domain Eukaryota; kingdom Metazoa; phylum Arthropoda; class Insecta; order Coleoptera; family Tenebrionidae; genus Tribolium; species Tribolium confusum. The sequence continues at coordinate 9,062,481 of JALGAY010000010.1, read as the reverse complement.
ACTCCCTAAACTGTAACACGTATTTCGGAGAAACTAGTAGGGTAAGGTGGGCCAAGTGCTCATTAAGGGACAAATGTCGCAGTTTAATTTTCGCCAATGTCCAGAGGGTAACGCATGCGCACAACAAAGCGACCACTAAAATAACAGCGGCTACTTGTTGAGCCGTCCGGCAGCCGGCAAGGTAACTCAACTAACCTGGCCAGTTTATTCAATGTTCAGTGTGATTCTAGACCTCGTGCGTAATACAACGCATGGAGGTCATTCTTTGGACAACCAGTGCCATGTGCTGAAAAACATATACAGTGTGGACCAGTGAAGTGACACAGTGACTTGTGCCTATTGTGCTACATTTTTCGTTTTTTTTGGATAACACCACACATACTCAACGTATGTACCAAATAAACAAAAACAAAAAGAGAAATCAAATACACACAAATTACCAAACATTAAACCGTGACAATGAAATAATTTTTTGAAAATTTTAGAGTGACAAAATAGCTATACCTAGTTGAAGTTGAGGACAAATATATGTAGATAAACACTTGTCAGCTATTAAATTTTTTTTTGACTGAAATTATGGCAGTTTTGATTTTATTGTAAGTGATGGCCGATTATTGCAAATTGCTGTAAAAAGAGTATCTAATAAGAAGCGGCAGAAAATGTGACACAATATGCATATAAAGTACCATTCTGTATGTAAATGAGTGAACAATAATAAAAATTTGAAAATTTACTTGAAATTTATTTAGCCGTTTAAATATTTGGCTAATGAGTGTATAAGTAAATATAGCATTGGTAGTGAGTGTCACAGACTTACGGTCGAATTACTTTGACGGCTTTTTAAAAGGGTAGACCTAAACCAGCCGATGACCTGCGGCCGTAAAGGCCTCCGAAAAAATAATCAGGGGTGAACAAACTCGTTATGTCAACGATAATTCGATTTATGTTCGAAAAACGTGATTCCTAACCGCATTCGTGGCGCATAAAAATTTCGGTGCAATTTCGGAAGCTAATTAATGCGAAATGGTTGTTTGGTTGATTTTTTTCGGTAAATAAATTTTATGGACGGTCTAAGAATGGACAACCCTGACTAGATTATTTAGGGGACAAGCTCTACGCGTTCCCGCGTCCATATACTGGCCAGTTTACCTGCTTCTGTCTCATGCAGTTCTCAAGAATAGACCAACCCTTGCGATTGTAATTACGCTTCGTCATTAGCAAGCTTTATTCTACGATAGGGTCAGAGCCGTTTCTAGCTTCATGGCCGCCCGCGTGCTTGCCGCCCTTTATAAATAAAAAAAAATATTTACATATTTTATATGTACAGTGTGAACCACTTGAAACGAATAAATATGATAAAAATTCAGGAATCTGTTTTTCAGGAAAACGCTTGGATACTTATCCTGTTATTTTTCAACACTCATTTTTTGACAAAAAAAAAGGATATATAGGTGTCCCAAAATCAAGATACGACCCGCAACTTTAAAATTTCAAATAAAAACCCCCATTTTTTTTAGCATATTTGAATTCTACGTATAAATGTCTGAATTTTTATCGAATTTATTTATTTCAAATAGATCACGTCTCTTTTTCAAAAACAACTAAAAATCGATATAGTGTGTGCTACATAAAAATACGCAAAATTATACGTAGAATCGAAATATGCTAAAAAAATTGAGTTTTTATTTGAAATTTTAAAGTTGAAAGTCGTATCTCGATTTTAGGATATCCCGTATATTCATTTTTTTGTCAAAAAATGCGCGTTTAAAAGAACAGGATACGTGTCCAAGCCTTTTCCTGAAAAATAAATCTCTGAATTTTTATCGAAGTTATTCCTTTTAAATTATTGTAATGTAATAAAAACAACAACAACGTAACTAAATAAAAAATGTGTTTCTTAAAAATAAAAAGAATTAAAAATGTAACAAATAAAATTCTTATTTTCTACACTAAATACATAGGTACAAGCAGTAATATTTGATAACCTTTGTTTACTAAAAAAAATATTTTTCTACTTTTTGATTAGGTATGTTTATAGGTATGTCAACATTATAAAAAATATTAAAGACAAAAACTATGTTATAATAAACACTAAAAAAAAAATTCTTGGTAATTTTTTTATTTTATAATATGGCTTTTCTAGATTTTTTTATAGCAAACTCATCAATTAATTTCGAAAGATCTAAGTTTTCAGAAATGTCACTTTCAATAGAAATGATGGCCAAACTTGATAGTCGATCCTGAGACATATTAGATCGGAGATAGTTTTTAATCAACTTAAGTTTAGAGAAACTTCTCTCACCAGTTGCAACCGAAACAGGTAAAGTTAAAAAAATTCTAAGTTATAGTGCAAAACTTGGAAAACAAAAAATCAGGTTTTTAGATATAATGTTGTTTAATATATCAACTGGTGACATTCGTTGTTGTAGTTGATCAGTAAAAATGTTCTTATAAGATTTAATTTTGTTAAACAGTTGAATGCCGTCTAAATCTTTAATAGTTTTTTCTTTTTCAACAATTGTCATTTTTATGTCAAGGTCCATACATGCCTTTTTTAAAGATTCATCATCCATTGCATTAAATTCATAACGAAAGCTAAACAGTTAACTACATTCTCTAAATAAGTCAAATCTTTCGCTAACAGAAATTAATGAATAATCTAACAAGGTAAAATAAAAATCCTTTTTAACCTTTTGTGTTGGTTTTAATAATTCATCTGCGATTCGTAATCAAATAAGCAAGGTTTTTTTCGTTTTCTTGTTTCTTCAAAATTAGAATCAATTCCCAATTCCTTTGCAAGAGAGACTGCCAAAGTGATGAATTGAGAAAAACTTTCTTCATTCCTTTTTGAATGAAGAAAGTCTTGTAACTTTTCTAAAGCTTTAACACATTCAGCCATATTACATTTGGGATTTTGTAACATTTTGCTAACAATATTTATTTGCAACAACAAATTGTGCTAAATAATTATAGAACAGATAAACTTAAAGGACTTAATTTCTTCTGTTAAAGACTTAATTAAATTTTTTGTTTTTAAATCTCGTGTTGGATCTTCCGGAGGGCGAATTGCATTAATCCTACTTTCCCATCTTGTGTCACTTAAAGATTTTAAAGATAAAGTTTTTACATGTTTCTTAAGTACATCCCATCTGTAAGTAGAACCAGAGAAAAACGCATATATTTCTTGAACCAAATCAAAAAAAGCTGCAATTTCTCCACTACTACTTGCAGCGTCGTTTACTACTAAATTTAAAGTATGCGCGGCACAAGGAACGTACATTGCTCTTGGATTGATATCCAAAAGTCGCTTTTGAAGACCAATATTTTTTCCTCTCATATTGGCTCCATTTTTGTAACCTTGGCCCCGAATATCTTGAACATCAAGATCCAAACTTGGCAGTATATCTTCCAACAAAAAATTACACAATCCTTCTCCCGTTGTATTAACTACGGGAAAAAATCCTAAGAAAAACTTTTGGATTTCTGCTACTTTTTCTAAAATTTTTACACATCTAACAATAAATGTGATTTGCTCAACATGACTAACGTCTGGTGTTGAATCAACAATAATAGAAAAATATCTTGCCTTTTTAATAATTGTTATAATGTGCTTTTTATAGCTTCACCTAGAAGTTGAATAATTTCATTTTGAAAAACGTTTCCTAGATAATGAGGCAGGCGGTTTTTTAAATCTTTTGATTTTATGATATTATTTACATGTTCAGAAATTATTGAATCAAATTTGGCTAACATTTCTATAGCTTTTAAAAAATTACCATTATCTCGTTCATAAAGTTCTGAACTAGAACCGCGAAAAGCTAGATTTTGACCGGCTAAGAACTGAATTATTGCTATCATTCTTTCTGTGATAGCGGTTGTAAAACGTTTGTATATCTTTGTCAATAGTGACATTTTTTTGCAATCTTACTTTTAGTTCACACCATCTTTCTTTTTAGTTGCTCTAATATGTTGTAAACTATTTTCGTGTCGAGTTAGATATTCTGAACAATGCCGCCAATCTGAATAGCCAGAATTAACGATTGCTAACGTAGGATCTTTGCCAAATAATTTACAAGGAAAACAAAATACGGAATTTAACTTTATAGAGTAACATAGCCATACACGTTTTATTTTTTCACCGTTTACCAAAGATTTGTAATAATAAGTAAAACTAAATTTTCTACCGGTATCATCACAAGGAAACTTATAATTTGAATTTAACTGAGTAGGCCCATTTTCAACCAACATATCTAGTATTTTATTTCTGATGATGTGTGGCCATGTACCAAAATCATTAAAATCAAAATCTAAAGCATCTAGAACTTCCTCACATTTTGATTGCGAAATAATTGATTTATCTGGCCCTAGTAAATTTTCAGAATCACAAAAACTGTCACTATCATCTATGTCTGAAGAATTTAAGTTTATGTCACTATCCGAATTGTTCTCACTGACACTGACACCTGATTGGACATTTACAAGAACAAGAACGGAGAATCCTAATGTAGATGGTTGAGGTTCAAATTCAAGAATCTCTTCATTTGCGGTTATTTGATGCAAGTGTAAATTTTTGGTGGGATGAAGAAATTTTTCTAAAGAACCTACCATTTTTGCTTTTTCATCTTTTTTCCCTTCACGTTCTTTTTTATAAAAAGCTCCAGAATGCTTTTTTGTTTTCCTTGTAGACATCTGTTATAAAATTTATAAATCAATGTTTACCAAATATTGTTTTCAAACTCTTACATTATACTTGCCTTATATCTGCACAAAATAATTATCAAGTGAAAAGATTTATTTATTTATATTTGTAACGATTGAAGCACACAAAACACTCTCGTGAGGTAATATTTGGACACAAATCAGCAAATGCAAATCGCTATGAACCACTGTCTAGTTGCCATAATTTAATAAGACTGGAGCGGAAAGGCCTAAATTCGGAGAATTTCAGTAAAATTTGCTCAGTTCATAGACGTACTAAAACAACTAATATTTAAAATTTTTAATTGCGTATAATAAATTGAATCAGTTGTCCAGTTTGTCATTAACACAAAAATTTAACATAAAAAGTTTGTAAGAATAAATAGACAACGCTTGTTTAAAAAAAATTACATGAGAAAATCGAATAATTAAATCTACGCCTATGGATTGCGTTCGATATCATCTTCGGTATCGTTTGACCGTCACCCCAACCTCCCACCCTGTACCAATTTGTATCTAATAAAAATCTCAAGCCGCTCTAGCATCTGGCAAACAGACCATGGACAAAATATATTCTCCCTCCGGCAAAGAACGGTATTTTTTCCACATTACTTTTTGCTTTTCTACTAACACAAAAATTTAAAATGTTTAAATCTTGAAGCCGCGCTGTTGCGCGGCCGCCCCCTCGTTTGGCCGCCCGCGTGCGGTGCACGCGCTGCACCCCCGCTAGAAACGGGCCTGGATAGGGTGGTTCGAAATGATTCCCCGACTGAGCGTACTGTACATTTTTCCACGTTGCACAGTCAAAATTGGGGGAAACACCGATTCAAACTGATAAAAGGTCGGATATAATAGCTGGGTGTAATTTTGATTAAACTGTGCCTATACTTTAAATACTAAAATAACGTATGGTAGGTTGTAATTAACTGGAAACTACTTAACCAGTTAATTGACTCTATATATCAAATGCTAAGCTATTATTTTCAACCGGATGGTCTAATAGTTTAATCTTTAATCATAAGACTTTTATAATCATCTCAAAACCATTTTTGAATTGTGAAATGGTGTAACACTTTAATTAGAAAATAAAACCTATACACTGGCGATGCTGTCGCCGTTTTAAAGGGAAATTTAGAGATAAAATTACCTTTATAGGGATAAAATACGATTTCTTATGCCTATTAGTCGACTTCAACATTGACTTTGTGGCTAATTAGAGAACTAATCGTCACATACGCGTCGTTTACTTTTCAACATAAAATCTTTCAAAAATCTTTCAAACCAGTTCCTGTTATTCGATCCATGAATATGCAATTAGTTTAGGGGCTATTTTTCACGACCACATAAACTAATTTACATTAATATTGATCTGATTTTGCAAATCTTAACATTTTTATTATCTTATCTAAGCTCAAAATTTTATAAACATCGGAAACGTTCAATATTTCTTTGTATATAAACTGTAATGATGCTCGTTACAGGTAATTAAATTAATAAGTATAAATTGGATGCTTACTTTCATTTTCTTATTTTTGTGGCAAGTTTTTACACTTGCTGCAATTATTTAAACGTTTCAACTATTTTTATGCAACACCGACAACAAATGTCACAAAATTCTCTTTTAATTTTTTTATAATAATAATAATACTAAGTACAGTTGGCAATTTCAAATGCAACGGTTATATTACATCCAATGATATAATGTGAGAAATGTATCTACATGTAATTTTTGTATGTAAATTCATGTAATAAATAATACCCTCAACTGTATCAAAATGTTTTCCTCACGCCTCAATTTGCATGTAAAAACGAATTTTGTGCAATGGATAAGTTATTCTAAGCCCATTTCACAGCAATTGATTTATTGAGAGTCCCCTCGATATACCCTGAATCTAGTCCATGATAAAATTGATTTCATTGAATATTTAAATTTAATTAGCATCATCGAAGCATTTTTTAATCAAAATAGAAGCCTTTAGGTGAAGTTAATTATTTTTTGTGTTAGACTAAACACAACTTAATTAAAATCAAGCTCATCTGATCTCCTACCGCGAAACAGATTTTTAACGGAACACAACTTTACTATTTTACAGTTAAAAAAATCTGTATCACTTAATGTTTGTAACGGAAACAAATAAATCAAAACTCATGTTCATAAAGAAGGTGCTTACGATTTTTTTTAACATACAGAAACTACCTGTATGTTAAGTACATATTCTATTGTATTATTTGACAGGGTCTCTATCTTTGCTACTGAATAAATTTGGGGTTTGTAACTATAGAAGTGACGAGAAATACGAAGCGAAATCTCCCACAGCACTCATTTTTTTATTATTTAAATTTGATCAAATTTAACGGATTCTCGCAAAACTCACACCCAAATTGCTGTTTAGCCTTGATCTATTTAACAAGCCCAGCCTTAATTTTTTTCCCAAATCCTGGTGTCAAAAAAATTGGTGTGGACAAAAGCCATTGATGAATTTAAAATTGAATGACAGGTTTGCTTGTAGTAATAGTCGTTTTATTTAACAATAAGCGAATGAATGGAACAACTTTTATATAATACGCACTTTCCCACATATTTATTTACACAGTCTGTTGAACAAAACATGATACTAGAAGCGCGATTAAATTATTATTAATTTATTAGCAATTATTGTTTTTTTTCTGCGACAGAAACAGTTGAAAGTAATAATTTTGAAAATGCGACAGGTATAGAAAATCAATTTTGAAAATTTTGTAACGCAAAATACCGGTTTCTTTTTAATTCAGGGGTTGCTTTTTGACTATTATCTTGTCTTTAAAGACTTGTATAACCGGTATATTCTAACAGAATACGGTTTAGGAGTGTGTGAGTTTTTCTAATAAAATTTATACCGTCCGGATACTTATTTGACTTGTAAATAGATTTCTAATTGCAATTGCACTTAATAAATTTCTTAAAATGTGTCTTAATTGCGGTGTTGGCTTAAGTTATGCTCGGGTGGTGTTCAACAAGATGAAATATTGAATACAAAAGAGACAAAGGGTTGTTTTTTGGCAAGATATGTTAGTATGTGTGTATATATAAAGGTGTGCACGCATGAAACTATTGTATTTGTGCAGAGCAGGTAAGATGCGATGCTGCGTAGTTTCAACCCCTGCACCCCAATATATCAATCACATTATATACGCATATCGATATCACTTTCTGATGGCTTAATGACAGCCAGGTAAGCTCAAAATTCCGGACATGTCTCGTCGTATGGCTTATTTAAACGCAGTTTAACTCTGTGACCAAAATATTCCCATTTATCAACCGATTTTATTAAATTTAAAAGCACCTCTCCTACGCTTCGTGCGTTGCATAACAATAAGTTATCTACCTGGTTTTGAAAATACGCTTTTTAGAGACTGTCAACTGGGCTTTAAAAATGCTAATTTTGCGATACGCTTTCGAGATGTTAATTCTGCAGGTAATAATAAATAACGCTGGAACTAATGTTAATAAATAAATTTTTGTGAATTATCGTCGCGGTCAAATGTCACTGACTTGGAGTTAAGGTCGCATCACTAAGCATTGTTTAATAATTAAGAAAAACGTTGATTTGTTACTTTAACACTTCCTTGTCGGTTTAATTATAATCTTGGGTTTATTTATTGTTTCATCAAACTTTCTAATAGGGATTTTTACTCGAAATAAAATTTTATTTTATTGAATTGTTTCATACTTTCTCTATTAAAAATCTAACGGAGTTTATAATACGTGAAACGCATATACACGACTCGTTTGATCAATTTCAGACATAAATCACAGGATTGTAACAAATCATACTTATTGTGTGGTTCTGGTAGCAAAAATTACCATGCTAGATATGGCCATTAATTTGTATTCGAATAATTAGCGTGATAAATAGTTTTCTCTGTACAGTTTAACTCATATAACATTAAAATATTTTAATTTATTCCTTAGAGTTCTACATAAATTCCTACATATGTAATTAAGTGTAATAGATCGGTTTCCTCTAAAAATTCGATTACTAGAATTAACTATTTTTAAGTATTGCATAAACAGATTTTATTTTAATTAACACCGCGCATTTTTCATCAATTTCAAGGACCCGATCTAATCACAAAATTATTTATTTTATTGTTAAACAATTAAATTCGAATCGCGTCTGTTGCTAGCTTAATTTGGCTAACATTAGTTGATTATTCAAATTGATGCATTAGAAAAAAATCCAAGATTGCATAATTATGTAGATGACAGTTTTAATTGATTTTAATCGATTTGATGAAAATTTGAAAGTCCGGTGAAAAATTTTTCCCCACGTGTAACACCTGAGCTTAATTATTGTTGATTTGATTTATGTTTTTGGAATTTTTGAAATTTGAGTTAGTTAAATAATTGTCGTGATTTATGAGTTTGGTGGGCGTAAGTCTGGGTTTTTATCTGAATCAAGTCAAGTGGAAAGTGCGCAACAAACACATAAATAAATCGATTTGAAAGTGATCGAAGAAAAGCCGGAGAAAATACGACAATTTCACAAAATGTTATATTCTTTCCTTGTTTTATCCACTATCAGTATGACAACCATTGAAAATCTTTGACATTAATTAAAAGGGTGTGGTCGGATTTTTTCTTTCTAGCACTTAGATGGTTATTCGTCATTTTAAAACAACTTTCGCGAATATATCAACACTGTCTATACAGAATCTAGTTATCTATATAATCGCTTTAAATGTCAACTGAACCAATTTTAATCAATGCCCAAATTAATATTCTTCTAACCACACTCGATTTAAATATTTTTTAGGCGTTGCCGTTATTATACTCGCAACTACAAATTATCTCGTTACGTGCATCCGCCCCAACCTCTAACCCAGACAGAGTTTAATACCCAAAAAATTTTAATTACCTTAATTGGACCGAATGCCGATTTTCTAATCCAATCTTCCTATATCCTCAATTAAAAAACTTGATCTATATCTGTCCGAATTTATGATCTATAGAGAAAAGTGGGTTATGTTCTACGTTATCTCGACAAAAACCTTATATATAATTCATTAGTCAAAGGTTCAGTTATATAATAACATTAAAATTAGCTTTTTATAAGCGCGGAATTTGGTCATGATATTGACATTTCTCAAGTTAACGTTTACGTTACGATATCCGTATAAAATCACCTTTAAAATATTATCTAGCGTCTCGTTTAAAATACGATGTGAAATTTTTTTAATGAATTGTGTACTTAATATTATGTGTAACTAAAAGGACGACATTGATAGATTGATCCTAATTAATTTCCCAGAGGTCCTCACCCTTTTTTACCTACCTACACCATTACGGTTATACTACAATAAATCTAGTCAAGATTCTGCATCAGTTAAATTTTTTTCTCTTTTAATCTTTCGCAAATAAAATTCTTGCACGTGCTAGACCGTGCAAATGCCACAGTTTAACCTCTAATTATATATTTTGTACAATATAATTATATGAGTATCATAAGTACGCAGTGTGAATGAAACATAAACGAGTTTAACTGCTTCTAACTCGTATAATAGCTTGTTTTACACTTGCTTTTTTGCTATATCAACTCACACGCGCAACATTTTCATAGTACTATAACATATTCATAGCACAAAAATTCAGAAAATTGTTATTTGCTTTATTATAAATGTTGAAACAAAAGAAAAATGTCACTTTTCTTTCTTACAAGGTTACCAATGAATTGCTTTTGTTAACATTAATTCAATTTACATACTTAATAAAAGCGTGCTGCTTTAAAAACAACTCTTTTAAAATGTTTTGAATGTTATAATTAAAATTCTAATTATTATTTGACATTTATATCACCTATAATAAACAGATAGATAAATACGCAATTATTTACTTAGCTATCCAAGTTTTTCAAACTCTATGCAGAATGGTACAACAAAAATTGTTGCTGTTGCTATTTTTATATTTTATTATTTTGTGTTGTAACTAAAACACATATGTTAAAATTATAGTATTTTTAAGAGCTTAAAAAAATAATAGAGAATCGTAAAAATCGGCTTAAAAGAAATGAAAGAATAGCGTAACATATTAAAATGTGAAAATAAAAACCATGAACAATAAATAATCCTGTAGGGTATAATTATCATTAGTTGTGGATTAATTTTACGACAAAATTACTCGTTACGTCTTGGAATTTTCATCATTTACAGATATTAATTGTTAAAATGTGTAATTTTGGAATGGTCTGCCATAAACCGTGTTACATTTTAATTATAGCAAGGTATTAATTTGAAATATGATTTATGGATGAAATATTATTGGCATCATATAATCATTGTGTTCACTTCCTGCTAGAGAAGTAAAATAATGTTTGGCAATTTCGTGAAATCGCGCGAGTATTCGCTCGTAGCTGCGGCGAGCTGGGCGTCACGTGACCCCTTGCTCGCCGGTCTTTTGCGAGCAGTTTTTGGCAGTGGATTTTGTTCCAGGAAACGGAGAGATAATTTAGAGTCTGAAGGCAATTCGCTTCATCAATCTAGCAGTGGCGGAGACTTACCCATAGTTGTTCAACGGGGTATGGCAGAATTGCCCGAGGGGGCGGCGCCTCCTGAGGATCAGCACCCGTTAACAGCCGCCACAACAGCTATGCTGAACATCAGCGGCGGCGCCGAAGACCAGTCCACAGCAATGGGATTAATTTACGAATATTACAAATTTCAGCCCATTTCCGGGGAATCCAAAGACAAACTGGCAGATATTTGGCCGTAAGTTGACAGGCAAAGACCCAAAATAAATGGGGCTTGAAAATCGGAAAAGGCACGCAGGGCGTGATGGGTTAAGCACTCGATAAATGTTTTCAATCACACCATATTTACTTATTTAAATTTCAATCTCAGACGAAATCGAAACGAAACAAATAAATCTGCACAAATTATGCAAACCGTCTGGGATAGCAAACAGGCGCTATTCAGGACATTTTTTACTTTAATCCTATTGTGTCGTGTAATATATAGTGCAATAATGCAGACTACTGCTATAAATTTCAACCGAGACGCTTTTAATTCGAGACCATTTTTATTTCGACTCTACTGGAATGCTTTCATCTCAGACCGTATTTAAGACTTTTTCCTCTATTAAATTATTCATACCAGGCGTGGGTGGCGAATTAGGGCCTTTTCTCACGAAATAAAACGACTCCTCTTCACTTTACTCACTTCACATCACCTACCTAAACTTTAAAAAGAACAAGCATTCCGAAATATTTTCTAAAAATAGGGTTCTTGCATAAAGGAACATTTTTTTATGTAGGATTTAACATAACGTTGCTTCAGATTTTGAAAATAATGCGTCTTTTAGAAAATATTGCAACTTTAAAATCGATTTCGAAGACTTGAACTTTAGGCCGATGGGCTAATGACGCCATAAAACAGTACGTAGTTTATTTCATGGACAAAATGACAACATTGCATATTCTTTTAGCAACCGATTAAGTGTTAATTTTTTATTGCTTAATGCTCATATTTTAGTTTATTGTTTACTAAAATTACCTTCAACATTTTTGAGTAAACACTAAATTTTATCATAATTAAAAGAAACAACTGATAAATTTGTCAACGTTGATTTCTTTTTTTTTTGACTTTACAAAAGAAATTAGTGCGAAATTTACACTATAATGTTTAAACATTAATTTCGTGCTACGATGTTTCCGTTTCCGCATAAAAGTTAGATAATAGTATATTAAAGAACGCGTTTCGTAAAGTCAACTTTGTGGCACGAATTCAAGTTTATAAAACGAGCGCAAAGCGCGAATTTTTATAAAGAACAAGTGCCACAATGACTTGAAAAACGAGTTCTTTATGCAATTTTTTCTACTTTCCGCGTTTTACGTAACTTTTAAGTAAAATAGTTAATTATTCAATAGTTAATTAGGGACTTTTGCGTTAATACGAGATAGTTGGTAATAAATGTCATGAAAGTGTCAAATGTTTTTAAGGTGTTTTCAAATTTGTCTAAAATTCTGTGTAAGTAACTCACAAACGGTTTTTTTACCTACCGTATCGGTTACTGGTTGAATATTCCAATTGGCATAAAAACAATAAGGAAAATCTCCAAAAATATCGTAACATAATTCTTAAATTACCAAATTAATTGCGATTCTCAGCGATTCCTTTTATCGTTATTTCAGAGCAAGCACTGCTATATACTCATCTAGCAAATAACTTGTAAATTATCAAACACTATGGGGGTTGTAAATCGGCAAAATAGTGGCTGAAAGCGAAAGCTGTTTCATTTTAAAGCTAATCTAACCTCAAAAAGAACCTTGAAGCTACTTGATTGCAACCGCTGCTTGTCCACCCTATTTTCGAATGTTTATAGGTTAAATGCGACACACACACAAAAACACCTTGGCGAGGAATACTCCTCATCAAGTGCAACAAAATTTATTCACAAATGACGTTTCATTCCAGCGAAAGCGTGTTATCAACCCAAAAAAAATAAATTGCACTACTACTTTACGTACGCAATTTAGATGCTGAATTGGCTAATACGACACCCAGATCGGTGTCTGTTACAGACGCAAAGTAGAAAAAATCTTTTTAAAATCAAATAGAATCTGATTTAATCAGTTGCCAAAATTATGCAATACGCTCATTCCTAGTATATAGATATTTCCAGAGTTTGTAATAATTTCTTTTCATTTTGATTTTTAATCCTAATTTTAATAACTTATGTTAAGTCAGATTAAGATAGAAACACAAACAGTTTGTAACACTTCATTAAAAACAATAATTTATTATACATCATGCCTGTAAAAGCTTTCTTACACGATCATAATTTTGTTGTAAAATTTGGTAACAAAATTATGACCAAATTTTTGGTAAAAACAAATTTTATTGGGAATGTATCTGTATTAGACGATCCAAAATATTTAGAAGCCAAACCTAAATTGTGGTTGTCAAAAATTGACACGTTGTTTTATTTTGTCTGTTAATAAAGATATAAAAGTTTAAGGGTCGGTTTACAGAAAATAAATTAAATTATAACTTTTAATTCGCGATTAAATCAGCTTTCCTGGCGTTTGACTGGTTAAAATCGGCATTTAATCGCGAATTAACTATTTAATCGCAATTAAAGTTAATGTCACTTTTTGTAAACCGGCCTAAAGTGTCTGAAAATAAGAAATGTGTCTTTAATTTCAATGACTGCAACTGTCCCTACAACATTTATTTAAAAAAAAAAACAAATTAGTTACACAAAATTAGTGCTGTGGGCTCAAAAATTTTTGCTTCGTCGGATGAAAAGTTGTTCTAAATTTGTTGAAAAATTAAAAAAAAAGCTTTGAAGGTGTATATTTTTATACTAGAATGCATAATAATCCTTTATTTGTGTACAAAAATACCAAAATTTTACACACGTCAAACATATTAATTTCAAATTCTCTTAAAATTAACAAAAGAAGAAAATAAAAATTAAATTAAAGCAAAAAAAGAGTAAATTTTCTAACAACTTATGTTATTTCGGAAGACAAAAATTCCTCAATGGAATAAAATGATTTGTGAATTAAAAAGGTTGTTAATTTACTCATAATTTGTCTATAACTTAAATTCCTTAAGTCAACTGATAATTTATTGTAAAATTTAATAGTGTACCTAATAGTTAAAACTATCTTGACTTTTTTTTAGTCTTTGTGTCGTGTAAGACAAATCATTTGATCTTGTGTTATATTCATGAAATGAATTCAAAGACTGATATTCACTAGAGAGACCTCCGGTTGCACAAACGTCAATCAAATTGGTCGGACGATTAAACTCTGATTAAATAAAAATATCGTGCTCTGATTGGCTGAAAATACGTTAATGGTAGATTAACAAGCCATCAGTTTTGATGAACGTTTCTGCAACCGGGCAAGAGTGTAATGAAAAGTATTTTATACACTGAAAAATAAGAACTGAAGGTCGAGTTCGGATGTTTAATAATTTAAAATTTAATAAAGAACATGTCACGTAATATGTCCTAATTATTTTTTTAATTAAAAAAAAATATGTTACAAATTAGAAGAAATTAACATTTTTTGTCACAAATATCACTTTTTCATACTATCTATGTTTTAGACGATACGAAATTTTTGTTTTTGCTTGTTTGTAACATAATTGTGACCGTATAATAAGGCCTTAACATTTTCTATTAATTTTGTAATTTACTAAGCTAATTTACTAGTAAAAATAAAAAATTGCGGGGAGATTTCAACGTGAGGTTAGGATACAAACTAATGACTTAAATAATTATATCCAATATTTTTTTCAAATTATTGATAAAAACGTGTTCTTTTAATCTTTATAATGTTTTGTTGTTTGTTTTTAATTAATGCTAGTGGTTTGAGTAAAAAGAATTAAAAATTTTATGAAGACTTCAACGTCAGGTCAGGACACAAACGAATAAAACTACTTTGCAAAATATAATAAATTTGCTTTTTTATGTTTATACTTGATGTTAATTAGATTTGATAAATTTTGGTAGTAAAAGTATGACTAGACAAACTAGTTTAAAATTTTGTTTACAATTAGAACATAACCTATAAGTAGTCACGTGTCTGGGCATTAGGCGTGTGGACGCGGCATTGTGAAGGTGACCGGGTGCAGGTCGCGCCGATCACGATTACCTCGGAACCAGTCTTCGGTTAGATTCTAGATTCTAACGCCAGATAATTGCAATAAGTCGACCAAATAGTTCCTACCGGTTAACACCTTTCGAAGTTGGAACGGTGGCAGACGGCCAGACCGGTCTCGCAATTCGTTTTCAATATCGCGGAAAACTCGTCGAAATTATCTACAGGTGGTCTACAACAGCAGCCTGAGAGCTAGAAGGATGAAACAATTGAAACGCGCTTAAGGCGAGAGCGATGTCATCACTCATCCGGCGTTATTGTGCCACCGAACCCCTTCGATGCGATTTCTTATACAAATTTAGCGTCATTGTACTCGGGACTATTCTTATTCATATCGTTGAACATCCTTAGGATAATATACAATCCACCAAAGGGGTGCTAGAATGAAATGCGATGCCAAGGAAATTTTATATCGACGTTTTATTACTGTTGCATTCGAATAAAACACGCTTTTAGCTTTTTATTTGCACTGTAGAACCGTTGTTTTCGTTTTATGACTTGTGAATCTATACAAAAACCACCATTCATACACCGCTTTCAATATAAATATACGACTGGATGTTACATAAATAAAGATGTAACCCTTAATGATATTAACAATAAATGGTTATTTATGACCCCAAACGAGCTTTATTTCGATACCTCGTTACACAAAAATTTCAGATCGAAAAGTCGACAAATAAAACGAACTAAATTTACCTCACCTAACTACCTAACCACCTAACCTTCTTCTTCTTTAATATAATTTGTTAAAGCCGAGGGTTTCAACCTGATACTATCAGTATCACGTTACAA
Source organism: Tribolium confusum (assembly GCA_029207805.1). Lineage (NCBI taxonomy): Eukaryota > Metazoa > Arthropoda > Insecta > Coleoptera > Tenebrionidae > Tribolium > Tribolium confusum. The sequence goes on along the minus strand of JALGAY010000010.1, from coordinate 9,046,342 downwards.
TGCAGATCACAGATAAGCATTTTAATGAGCCTGGATTATAAATACATGGGTATGTACGATATTGTACTGCAAAGCCGAAGATTTGCCTCCGGAAATAAACACCCCTTTGGGAAATGCGGATTTGCTTCATCACGCCGCTTTGAATTATTTAGATCTATAAGACGGATAACAGTCCGAAGTCCCATATCCATCAACCAACAAATAAATAAAAACATTTTTCCAATATCAAAATTTAACATAAAACATTTTTTAAAATAATGTTAGTAAGTGTAAGTGAAATTGACTTATGATAAACACTTATACGAGTAAGTTTGAATTTAATATATGAACTACGAGTTTCAAGCCGCATATTATGACCAGCTGTGCATTATAACTTTATGGAGCCCCGGACAAATTTAAAATTTGGGACCCTATGTATAAGGTATTTTAATATCTAAATTAACAACAGTAAATTCGACAAAAAGTTATTACATGAGGCACTACAAATCCAAAAAATCCAAAAAGAAGTTTGAGTAAAGACAGTGATCACTGACATTAGTGACAATATTACGTGTTTTATTTTTGAATAACATGTCATTTCAGTTTTAAAGTTAAAATTATTGTGTAATTAGTAACGTTCGGCGTGAGCGAGTGGTTTTTCAGTGGCGTTATTACACTTTCTTTAGCGTTATTTAAAGGCGGTACAACTTAAGGGCACATTGACGAGTCATTCAAACAATCAGTATTTGATTATAATAGACTATAATACATTCTCTCATTTAAGCAATAAATATATTTTGGGTACATTTGAGGCAACGACGCTGCTGGCTTTTGAGCGTTCTCGTAGACCAGTTGAATGACTAACACACAGCGCGCTGAATTGCACCGATTAATTAGCTGGCCAACTGTCGAGCTACTCTGAGACGCCAAACATTAGTACTTAGCACTAAATAAGACAACAATAAATTGTATTTTTATTACATTGCCGTTTTTTTCTGTCAAAATACTGCACTGAAAAAAATATTTGATAAAATACATCCAGCAATAAAAAAATTGACTAAGAAAGCCATAATTTGGTGTTATTAGCAAAATATGCTTGGTAATACAGTTTTGTTTTTTTTTGTATCAAAATTTTTTATTACTAGATGTACTTTAGCAAAAACTTTTCTCTCAGCGTATCTCTCACTATAAGAAAGCATCTTTGTTTCTCAGATTTTCCTATTCATTGTGGAAACTACTTATGGAATAAATTCAGTAATTTCAAAACAAATAACATTTGTCGAAAACGCTGAAACAGGTCAATTTTTATGTCTCATAATGCTTAAAAACAATCAGTAAACTTTGCCGTTTTTCTAATTGTTTTTGATGTTGTGGTGGAAACGTAAAAATCTAAAAGTCTCAAGAACTATTGAAAATATATTTAACTAGTGTGAGTTCATTGAAAGGAATTTAATAGTACTATCTTCAAATTTATTAAAAAATGTAGCACGCTATTTAAAGAAAATGCGTGTGATGTCACAGCTCTGAAAGAGATGACGTCACAAATGAGTTCAATAATTTAAAGCCAGCGTAATTTAAAATAAAAATTGATCTGTTTTAGCGTTTTACAAAAATACCATTCATTTTAAAAATAATAAATTTATTCCATACTTAAATAATTTCCACACTGTATAACTAAACTACACAACAATGAGTCAATGGGTTTAATGGCTATATACCAATAATTACTTCTCTAAAAATAAGACAAATTTTTTTTGCAAATTTTCATTATTTATGGTGCTGTATTTCAGGTTAAAATTTTTGCATTCACTTCCATAATACCCTGTTATATGCATTTTTCGTTGACTGTTTATTAATAACCCTATTCAAATAATGTATGAATTTTGCTAAAAAAATTGTTTAATAATGTATAGGTCTCGTAAGTCTTTAATACAGACAGATATCACTATTATATATATAGATATTACTACTAAATATCATATCAATTATGATAAAATGATTTATGCTCAGTGAAAAAATATTGTAATCAACTCGTATATTGATAGCCAACCAATCTCGTCAATTAAAGACACTCGCTGACGCTCCTTCTTTCTTTTAATAGTTTCGATTATAAATCGCCTTCATCAACCATACTTGTTTATTAAATAACTATTAAATCATATTTTTTTTTTTTCTTATTTCATGTCATACGTCTTACACTTGAATCTCAGTTTTCCAAATACAGAAAAAAGAATCTGATTTTTGTACTAAAAATCTATATTTTAAATATGGATTTGGCGGTTTTCTGTTTATCAATTGCACCCATGGTACAACATAATGACTGTTAATCTGACCAACTGCTAATAGTAACGTATTTTACTTACGGTTTCTCACTGTTGATTAATCCGGTTATTATGACGTTCGTTCAGCTATCACTTGCATTTTATTGCATTACTCCCCACCCCACCATTGTGGATATTGTAATAGATTGGTATTAGGAAATACAAAATACAGTCAATTAATCCAAGTACCTATACAGCAAGGTTTAAAACCGAGGAAAAAAAATCGAGGAATACCCATCAACGGTTCTCTGTTACAAGAAAACAGTTGAACATGGCCAAAAACCTGGTCTAATAATTTTATTTTTAATTTTTTTTAAATTTTATCAAATTTCTCTGATCTTTGATTGACAATATATCTGGATTTTACTGTAGTTTACCTTGCCTTATTATTGTACTCATTACTCATATCATAATAAATTTTATTTATAAATCTCGATAATAAAATATTGTTATAGATTAAAATTTTTGTTAGTTAACCATTTGTGAAGGCGTTAATAGGGTGAGACGTAAATTTGTGAGGTGTTAAATGTAGCGCGTAATTGTTTGGTGCAATGGTAATGAATGAACGAAATGAATGGGTTGGCGTTCTATCCGTCGTAATTAGTAGTGGTATGGTTGCGTTACGTTATGCGTGCGTTGCGTATAACGCACCGCTTCACCGAGCATAGACGGGTATCCCCACTATTACGGTCTAACATGACATAATTTGTTGCAGGGCAAGTTCCCAGGCCGGAGGCATCCTAACGTCCCAGCTGAAAACAACCAATGGCCTGGTGAGCGGGGCGGGGCTAGAACTGCCGACCCCTCCCCAGTTGAGTTCGCAAGACTGGCAAGGTTTATTTATTAACCAACACGTCGGGTACGGGCAAGCCGCCGCCTCTCAGAACTTCCAACTCGTGAAACGCGAACCGGAGGATCTCAGCCACCACCGGAAGTTGGAGTGCTCCTCACCGAGTTCCGTCAGTTTGGACGGCTCCATCATCAGCGGCAAGCAGCAGAGGCACAAGGTGACTAGTGTATTATAGGTGGTACGATTCGTAGTGGCGCTGACGGGTCTGTCTTTCGCTCGCCTGCTCTTATCGAACAGTGACACACAGTGAGGGTGTGACGGTCCAAATGCTCAAGAATGATAGCTACTAAAGGACATTCGAGAGCGATTCATTTTTAACTATAGCCCAAGTAGTGATTGATGCATGACGTAGTTGGTTCTTCTCCAGTGACAAACGGACATTCCGAACTCTCAAACCTTCAATTTGCCACAACACTATTTGTGAAAAGTGATCAACCATTTACAACCCTATTTTTTCATTCTAATCTTATTAAAGTGACAAACGGAAATCATATACACAGGCACAGGTACTTATAAGTGATAGATAACTCATCAAACTAGATTTTTGCGTGATAGTGATGCAACACTTGACAACTTATCTGATAATACCGGAAATGCTCTTATTAACTTTCTCAATTGGAGGAAGAATTTTACTCAGACAAGTAGATCTTGATCCACACCTTTTTCATTGCTATAATTTTTCAACAACGATTACGAAAGTCTTGATTTCTTTTTTAAATTTTACTTTAAAAATTATTTCCGTAATCTTTATTTACTTAACATTTATTTTTATACGTTTCCTTCTTGACATTTTTAAATAAATTTTATTAAGATCTTTTCATTTCAAAATTTTACAGTTATCAATAATAGGAGTAATTGTGACAAATTTAATTCTAAATATTTTTACAGTAATGCTTTGATAACTCGAACAATCATAAACTCCCTCTAAAAAAATCTAGTTATTGAAAAATCGAATTATTAAACCTAAAAAAATCAAAAAAATATAAAATTGTGGTATTTAAATTTTAGCAACAACAAGAAAATATATACAGAGTGAGTCAAGTTTAACCATCACCCATGTTAAACCTTTAATAAATTTTAAAAAAAATGAAATTAGTTCAAAATTTTCCTTTTTTTAACTGAAATAAGTTTTTTGATATTTAAATTAGAGCCATAAAAAAATTAGATTTAAATTTTTATTAATCAATTTTTTTAGCTTTTTTCTGGCATCTTTCAAATAAATCAAGGACATTTTTTATGAAATTTTAAATATTAATTAAATTTTAAATAATCATTACTTCCTCACTTTTAATCAACAACTTTTTATTTTTGGTATTATTTTTGGATATCATAAGTCCACTAGAACCCATGTTGTTACTGCAATTATTGGATTTCATTTTGGAATAGATTTGAGTAAGTACCTATAAAAATAAAAAAATCATCAAATTTAATTTCACAAGAAAGATAATTTTCTGAATTAAAAAAAGCGCTAGTGCTATAAAAAATTAAAAAAACAATTTAAATTGTAGGCGCAGTTACAGTGTCGAATACAGAATTTCGGACAAAATGTTTGTGTCATCTTAAAAAATTATGGTGTAAATCATCTTCTTCATCATAATCAAGAGTATTATAATTAGATTAAAAACTTAAAACTAGTTTTAGGGTTTGTATTGTCAAATTGACGTTTTCATTGACACTTTGTCCGAAATAACGTTTCCAGCACTGTACTGTACTTCAAACTAATGTACCCACTAACTAAAACCTCTTATTTTTTGAGTAGCCTTAAAACTTGACTCAGCCTGTATTTTATTAAAGGAAAAAATAGAAAAATATTGAGTCCTTAATTTTATTTATTATGATTGATAAAATTACTTTTGTGCTTTTGCTGGTATTTTTTTTTTTTTTTGAAGTTTGCATGTCTACGAATCGTTCGGAAAGAAGTATTTTGTCGTCTTAGAATGGCAAAATATATATGCATGTCAACTTTGACTACTTGCCAATTTGTCAAATTTTTTTGGTGTTTATTGTCAGCAAATTTTGATCGAGTTATCAAAAATTTGAATTTCCTCAGGTTAGAGTTACCGAAATTCCACGTATAGTCATATACCATTATACAGGGTGTTGTGAAAGTGAATGCAAACATTTTAACCTGAAATACAGCACCGCAAATAATAAAAATCTGCAAAAAAAATTTTGTCTTATCTCAAGTGATAACAAAATTATAACCTAAAAATTAATTATTACAAAACGTATAACAATTTTTTTTTAATATAGGGTAATTATAGGTTTTTCGGGTTTAAATAAAGCGATTTAACACAATTTACCTCTATACTAAAATTGTACCGTTTAGGAGCTAGAGGACGCGAAAGTTAAAAATGAAAAGTCATTTTTATACTTTAAACGTAAATATCTCGAAAACGGTACGTTTTAGCAAAATATTTCGTTTTTGCATTTTTATCTAAAATCTACTGGCACATTCATTTTTGCTACAAAAATTAGAAATTAATAAGAAAAAAATTGGTTAATTACCAAAAATGTGAAACAAAAGTGCCGTAACTTGAAATTGAGATGTGCAGCAAAATTTTGCTAATAGAAATAAAAAGAGTGCTCTCAACTTCATTTGTGTATCAAATTTGGTATTAATCGGTTAAGCGGTTTTCGAGATATAACAAAAAAAAATTTATATCAAACTTTGACGGCCTGTAATTTTGTTATTAGTTGAGATAGGACAAAAATTTTTGGCAAATTTTTATTATTTGTGGTGCTGTATTTCAGGCTAAAATTTTTGCATTCACTTCCATAATAGTCTGTATATCAAAACCATTATTTTACAAAATAAATATACAAGAAACCATTAAAAAAAAATTAACTTAGGTAGACACTAAAAAATATTTATTGAGCTTAATTTTAATCATTTTGTAACATATAGTTTAAAAACATGTGAAAAACTTTGATATAATTTCAATAAGAATAACTACTGACAACTTTGCTCATCAACATTTGAATTTAAGGCCCTTTTACACGCGTTTCTTCAGTTTTAGCAAAAAAAAATTCTATGTAGTAGTGTCACTTCAGCAATTTAATTCTGTTCTGCTATATACCTATCTAACTTTGAACTTGTACTTAAAGTGTTGCTTAATAAGAAAACATTGTGAACACAGCCCACCTAAACTGAATTTTTTTCGTTATCATTGAGAATTAAAAAAAAAACATTATTAATTACTTAGTTTACGCGAAGTGGTTTTGTGATGATGTTCAAAATGTTGAAAATAATAAGGGTTTAAGATAGTGGTTGAGGGTTTGAGTTTAGGCGGAAAGTGTTTTGTTGTTGTGTTCGTAATTAATGGAATTTGGAGTAGAGAATAAAAATCTAGAAAAAGGGCGGGAGGGAGGTAGAGTAACCGTGTGTTGTTATTGGTTATTATAGGTCGTGCTGGTGTCCTCTGGGGGAGGTCAGCACGGAGACCTGGTGGTGGACGTGAATTCCGTCAAGGACGAGAGCCACCGGGGTCTGAATTCGCCCCAGCACGGCTCCCGTAGCGTAAACGCAACACCAACGTCGACCCACAGCCACAGCAGTTTGTTGGCCGACGGCTCCAACACGGGACCCATCGAGTTCATCTCTTCGGATGGCATCAAGCCGGCCATGTATGCCACACAAATATTCGCCGCCATGACAAATAATGGACATGGGGGCAGCGGCACCCCCTCACCCATCCCCTACAGCGACCACGTGACACAATACACGCAAAGTGGTGCGGGGGGTTACGCCACCACCGGCCGTACAGCCACTTCGGCGGCGTTTGCCGTCTCCGATCCATACTACCGGGAATACTTCACAACGGTTGCCTCTGAAGGCGCCACCCCCGAACCTGTCTACTCGGCACAGCTCCGCCAGAGCCAGGCCTACAGTGAGGAAGTTGGGGGTGGCACCACCGCCAGTTTTGTCGAAAGATACGTCAGACAACCTTACCACAGCAAGGGGGTCATCGCCGCCGCCACAGCCGCTGGACTCACTGTTGATCTGCCAAGTCCCGACAGCGGCATTGGAGCCGATGCCATCACACCACGTGACCAGAACACCTTGCAACAGGTGAGCCCACAAAGACAGACCCAATTTCGACGCCAATTACTAACATCTATTTATTTATACAAAACGCAAAGTAGTTTAAATATATAAAATCTCAGTTGGACCACCAAGGTTACCCAAAAATTAAAAAAAAATTAGTTACAAGATATAAAAAAAGTAAAGTCTATGACTGTGTATTGTTTTTTGAACGAAAGTCTAGACACAGTTACAAAATTAACAAAGAGGAAGTAAATAATACACAAATTATTCTTGAAAGTATTTTTACTACAAGTCAAAAATATTTTGTGTCTAAATTTACGTTCAATGAACACTGTTTTCCAACTTCTATCTAAATTGCATTTTTTTGTCTGCACTGTAGAGTTTTGTAAAAAGGTGTCAGAAAATAAAATCTGGTTTTAAATTAAATCGTCTGTTTTTTCGTTAACCAGTCACAAAAAGCCACCTTTAATTTGAGACAATCTTCCGAAGTTTTAATCAAGTTTTTCATAATTTTATAGTTTTAATAAAACCATTTTTGAAAATAGCAAGGTTACAAAACAAGTATCTGGGATTAATTTGCAGCAAGTAATTACAAGTCAAAAAAATCACGTTGTTAAAATGCGTGCATACAATATCCTGTTTGGCCAGGTGTACCACCAGGTTTACATTTCGGTCCAATTCTATTTTATATGTATATATCTAAGAAAACATTTTTAAATCTAGGCACGAGCCATTTATTTCTATCAAAACAATGTCATCTGAATTTTTTTCCCAAAATGGTAGCAAAGATTTAAGATTGCATACATTTCGCGGTTATTCCCCTGCATGTCCTTATTTGTGTCAAATTTGTTTCAGAATTACGAATACCCTGAAATCTGTCCTAACCCAAATATTTTGGACCCGTTGACGATTTCTCAACGGAACAGTTCGAGTTCTCAATCTCCTGGATCTCAATCGACGAGCCGAAGTCGGCCTTGGCACGATTTTGGTCGTCAAAACGACGCGGATAAAATCCAAATCCCAAAAATGTGAGTATTGAGGAACAGGAAAGAGTGATTCGTGGTGACCTCGCGATTTACTCTACTGACTACTGCCATGAACTGGATAAACTCGATTCGAGTGTCATTTGATCCAGCAAAAGCCAGTTTGACAAGTGAGTGAATTTTCAAATTTCCAATTGTTACAGATTCTCGCCGGTTGGCTTCAAATATCAGCTAGAAACGCCGATTTCCACTTCTCAAAGACGCGAAGACGACAGGATCACGTACATAAACAAAGGACAATTTTACGGAATTACATTAGATTATATCCCAGACCCTGACAAGCAGCTCAAATCACAAACAGTAAAGGTAAGAATAAGAACCCAATATCTGGCACAGGGCCAAACCGTCACTCTTCTCGGTTTTTTTTTTGTTTCCTTGCGTTAATTACGGAATTATAAGGAATTACAAGCCAATTACCGGGAGAGAATTTAGCCGAAAAACAAGTCTCGTGACATCCTACCTGTTATGGTCATGCCATAACGACGCATGACGAATATATTTCTAATAAAACCAAACGCACAAACACTCGACAACGGAATTATTGCTAATTATACTAATTAACACACGACTTATTAATCACTTGGAATAATTACAAATAATAACGCTATACTTATCGATTACATTGTAACAGCATTTAATCGATGCATTCTTAAGTAAATGAACTGCCAACCCTCACTAAGGTCGACGATTTTCTTCGCACTTACGTAAACATATTAGTACTAATTTAACCGCGCAAATTGACGATTTTAATTGCAATTACAGTTCGATTATTTGAACAAAGTCCACACAACACTATTCTTTTAATTAAACATTTTTAATATTAAATACCATCATTACAAATTATTACTTCACAACTTTGTCATTATTTCTACCCTTCGAACCGATCATGCAATAAACTTTTTCCTATTACTCACTTATCGCAAAATACATGTCGACAAAAACAATTATTTGTTGCCATAAATAATAATTAATAATCACTGTTATTATCTTTTTTATTCAACTTAAAAAAAATTTCTAGTAAAGCTTTTAAAAATATTTTTATAGAAAATGACAATCCGAAACAACTTAAAACTCGTTTTATGTGTGGACACAAACCTGCAATTATATCACTCACATCAAAATAATATATTGGGTGCAAGATTTTTACACAAAATCTGTAAAAGCAATTCGCAACTGTTTAAGATGTATTTTTGAACAAACAACTTGCAGAAAAAAAATTAAAAGAAAAGAGGCATTTTATAAGCTATTTCTGTAGATAGTGTAAGCCACTGACAAAATTTTACACACTGGATTTCTTTTTTCATCACGATTCCTTGAGACGTTGATTTGTAAATATATCGAAGAATTTCTAAATTTTTTTAAATAGAGAATGATTATTTTAATAAAAATGAGTACGTACTATATCTGTGGCTTCGTTCTAAAAGGACCAATATCAATTTTTCTTTAAAGTTTTTTTTTCACATAATTATGATTCCAGGCTCTAACCCGGATTGTAGTCAAAACTTTAGGCTTGATTTTTCGGATTGTTAAAGCCGGCGTTTAGTTGTGCTATCGCTTATGAGAAAAATTAACGTTTTTTAAAACGGATAGCATTTGAGTTTTCTAAATCCAATTTAAAAGCCAACACTTTTGTTACCGGGTTGATATATTTTTAATCTCCAAGGAGTTTTTATAAGCAAAGGATAATGGAGTTTAAAAAATATGTAGTTCCAAATTAAATCAAAAGTTTAATATAGATTTATATTAAAATAGTGTCAACCCAGGCTTTAAAGTCTTAGAAATGTACCACCAAAAAAAATCTGTTAACCCAAGGATTTGTTATCTTTGTTATCTCCCGAATTGAATAATAATTGTTGCTTTGCGTCATTTAACTATGGCGTTAGAACAAAATAAAGTGTTTATTGAAACGCATTTATTTAATTTTCTAAACTCAGATGCTACCCGATTTACGAAACGATTTTTTACGTACACGCGAGTACGCCTAAACGCCATTTTTAAACAATGACATTGGCCCTTTTAGAATTGAACCACAGAATTATTTATTTAACAAATAGTGGGAAATAACAAATCTTTTGCAACAGATTAATTATTATTATTTAGTACTCACTGCGCTATTAACTAAAAGATGTAACAATTTACAATTATTGTAACTTGTGTGTCACCAGCACAGTTAATTAGCAGTTACTGACAATTATGGCAGAACTAAGTAAACAATTTATCTTATTTCAACCCTATACCGTGTTCAATGACGTAGGAAGTTTTTGGTGACCTCTATGGCATGGGTGCTAATTGCTAAAGCTTGCAAATCCAGGTTTCACTGTACTAACCCCTGATTTTAGAGTAATGTAGACAACCAAACAATTCATGCAAGAATTTTTTTCTATAAGAAATTAAGATAAAATGCAAAATAATAAGTACTTAAAAACTATATGAACTGAAAAACAAACACACTATTAATTGTTAAACCATGTTAAAAAGTAGTTTAAACAAAAGTGATGTTTATTTATTTTTTTCTGATACACAGTCACCCAATTTGAAGAACTGCGAACAGAGTAAATTAGGCTATTTTTTTAAACTCGGTTTTAATTTGTAAAAAATTTCAACTGGATTACTTTCTTGTCCACGCTGTTTTTTAATAGGAAAATCGACATGTTTTTTAAAATTTCGTTGTAAGAGTGGATGCCTAAATAATCTGTCTAATCTTCTTTCTTAACAAAATTATTTAATTTAATTTAAAAATAACTGTTTCAAGGTGATTTCAAGTAAGAAAAAAATCTGCTTTCTTAAATTTCTGAGCATATTTACAAATATCATATACATATATGCTTTAAGAAGCTTTAAGGGTAATAATCTGATACTGAAAGATTTAAGAATCAGCTCAAAAACATTTTGGAACGACTATTTTTAAATTAAATTGACCAAATTTGTCGAGAAAAAAAAGTGCTGCTTTGTTGATCAACCACTATGTTTAGTCTTCACAGCTTTATGTTTCATTTAAAAAAATCACCGTAGTGGATTCAATTTTCAATTATTATCTAAAAAAAAATAAAAAGTTCTTTTTGTCGGACTCTATAGAAAAATTATAGTAGAACATTTTTACTAGACCTTTATTGATATAAATTGCTTTACAGCCTTTTACGCAAATTAATTAGGCTTAATTATTATTAGAATTGAAATTTTTTTAAGTAAATTTAATTTAGAAACTTCTTTGTCTCTCCCATATATTATATCAAACCTTAGGCGCCAGCGAGTAGATTGTCAGTGGCGTGATTTCGCGTTATTATTTACACTTTATTTAAACGTGGTACAACTTAAGGGTACATTGACAGTCACTCAGTCAATCAGTATTTGATAACAATAGACTATAAAAGGTTCTCTCATTTAAGTAGTAAATATATTTTGGGTACATTCGAGGCAACGACGCTGCTGAGTTTGGAGCGCTCCTGTAGACCATTTGAATGACTAACACGCGCGCGCTGAATTACACCGATTAATTAGCTGGCCAATTGCTGAGCTACACCGGGACGCCTAAGCTTAATTATAACATAAAATTGTGCTTTAAATTTTTAAAGCGAACTAGAAATAATTTTTTATTATTAAAATTTTAAAACAAAAGGACTTATATCATTAATTAAATTAAATTAAAAAACACACTTGAGACGTAAGCAAATATTTAATATCATATAAATAATATAAAAATAATAGTTTTTTATGCTACAAATGTTGTTAGATAAATCACGAAAAAAAATTGTTAACCCAAGAGTGACGAAGTAGCGAATGTAGAAAATTCCAAATCTTGGTTCACACTGTCGATATATTCAGATTTAGATAGTTTGTACTAAAAAGAATCACATTTTACTAAAAAAATGTTTATATGTTTAGACAAAGTAATATTTATTAAAAGAATTTTGTGAAAAATGTAAATAAAAGTGTTTGTCGGTACATGATTACTTGGCTTTCCAATGTACAACTTTTTTTGACTACACACATTATTCAACAACTTTTAATTTCATTTTGTGTACTTTTCTTGGACTTTTTACATCAATTGTAAACTGATATGCACGTTTTGTATTTCTTTAAGTTTTAATAAGATTAAATTTGCTCAAAGACAGTCAAATTAACATAAAATGAAAAAACTTTTTTAAATTAAATTTGATCAGAGCCCCATGCGAAAATGTAAGATTGGTTGCATAAATCTCTCGTCATCATTCGTGAATAAGCCTGCATATTTATTAAATATTGTAGGTATATTGGATTTAATCAATGTTCAGTAAATTAAACAACATTTATGGTATTGTTTTCTCAATATATTTTTCTGTTTTTGAAGTAATGTTAAAAGTTTTAACAGGTGATGGCCGTTGTTGAAATAATGCTAAAAATCAAAACCTTATGTAAATGTTTATAGATTTTAAGATATAGGATGTAGAAGTTGTTGCTCAAAAAAGTGTCATTAAGCTTCGGTGCTGGAGAGTTTTGATTAAACGACAAGGTAATTAACCGGTGTAATCCAGCGGGTTGCATGTTATATATTCAACTGGTCTACACGAGTTGATCAGTAGACCCGTTGAATGAATAACATGCAACCCGCTGGATTACACCGGTTAATTACCTGGTCGTTTAATGAAGACTCTCCAGCACCGAAGCTTAGTTGTCATACAACGTGTATCTCAAAAATAATGTTTTTTTTTTTAAATAAATCTACAGCGTATATCTTAAAAACCAGTATCATTTCAAATGGCAAATTTAGATATCTAGCATCTTTTCAACAAGGGCTATCACCTATTAAAATTTGTAAAATCACTTCAAAAACACTCTGTATATCGGATTTTAACATTAAAACTAGGACTATCACCACAAAGATTTCTGCACATATTTCACTCACACACTGTGTACCAAAAAAATTGCTATAATACATCGTATTTCGTACAGAAACAATTAAAAAAAAAAGTTCTACAGTAAATATCTTGAAAACTATAAGCATTTATATAAAATAATTTTAGTTATTTAGCACACTTTTTGCGAGAAGTATCACCTGTTAAAATTTCTAACATTACTTCAATAACACCCTGTATATCCAAGATGACTATTTTAACTGGAAAAAGTTCTATAATTCGACTCCCATAGGTGAAATAAATTTACAAAAATGTACTATTTTTAATTTTCCACATTATTTTTGCATTTTTATGGATTTTCGGCCCCATCTAAGTGGAAACCACCCCCAAACTATTTTCAAAAACAAAAGTACCATTTGCAATAGCTCTTTTAAAAGGTCTTAAAACAAGGAATATGGCCCACTATACATTCCTACAATTTGATAATCTTTGAAATACAAAAAAAAATACAAATTTTTGTTTTTTAGTATTAAAATTGTTCAAAATGTTTTTTGTTGTTTCCTGATGAACACTAATCTAGCATTCATCTCATTTTCGCCATTTTGAAATATTTCGGGAGTTTATTGTCTAATTTTATGCATTCTTTTTTAATTCTTTCACTACTCTGTTTAATGCTTATCAGATTCTCAAATTGCAAAAGAGTATAGTCGGCCATATTCTTGATTTTAAGCCCTTATTTCCAACAAACTATCACAGTAAGTGCCTTTGCATTTGACAAAAAAATTAGAGGGTGGTTTCTCCCCGTTAAAACGCAACGTGTCAAGTTAAAAACATTAGAAACTTTTTTATTTTTTGATCGAACTAATAAGAGTTGAGTTACAGAATTTATTCCGGTTAAAATACTGAATCTAAACCTAAATCTAAATTGTATAAATATAAATTGGTACTAGAAATAGTAGAGTCACATGCGTAAAGGATGTCACCCCTATCGATTAAAAAATCATTCCTGCTAAAACTGCAAAAACAGATTTAAGTTTGTAGACCGACATTTTGTACGCACGCGACTGTACATAGCTCTAATTGCAAAGCAATTACGCTCTCATGCGTATTCGTGCGTAAAATGATCCTCACAACTCTTGTTATGTAATATACTACTAGCACGTTATCTAAACAAGATTTTTTTCTATAGTAGTAAATAGTTTATTAAATCTCGCTAGATTTTTGAAATATTTGACATGCCACTGGTCATAAAAAATATATATAAAATTCAGTTAAGTTGTAGAAAGTAAATAGACTTTGTACAAAGCTTTGACTTAAAAATAGCAAAATAACCAGATAAGACGCGAAAATTTTGTATTTAAAACAAAAAAGTGTTCAATAGGAGCTTCCTGTTACAAAATGGTAATAATAACAAGAAGATAATTGCAAAAAAGTAATACAGAATGAAATTTAAATTTGAATTGCTGAAATGTGATAAAAAGGCAGTTAATAGTAATGAAATAATTTAAGCGTGGTTTGTAAAAGGTAAAATTGCTGTATTTAATCTGTTTATAAAAAATGTATATCATATAAATTTTTAATTATGCTTTAATGGCAACAGCGTGCGATGAGAATTAAGAATAATAATTTTATCTTTTCTAATTACGCAAGTTAAATGTGAACACTGCAATTATAAACTAACAGGCACCCTTGTAATAAAATTGTCAAAAATAACGAGTAAATTAAAGGGTATGCATTAGATTTGTTCTTTTTGTGTTAGAAATATGTAGAAAGTCAAAATGCATGTGTAATTTCTGCATAGTGATGCAGAGAAATCTGTCTAAATGTAATTTTCTCTTTTATTTTGGTCGATAGAACGGACAATACGAATACTTTTAGTAATATCAGTAATTATACAGAGGTGTAATGAGATGTATCAAGTAAAGTCACGCATTTCCATTGCTAGTCGGTACCATATGTTTGACGTCTAGTTTGCAAACATTTTGCATGTTTTCTGTACGAATAAGAAACTTATCGAGCAGTTTGCGATGAGAAATGTTAATATAATGCGGCAATGTATAAATAAATTATGAGAATAAATGACAATAATTTATTAGAGCGCTCTTCTTTTAAAAAAACTGATGCTTTCGTTTTATTTCTGTCAAATAATTAAATGACGCGCCTTTTACCTTAAAAGGACTGGTTTATCTAAAGACGATTAAAACTTAAACGGTCGTTGACTTTCTGCTCAATGACACTATTCTCAACGGTGAGGGCTGACAATAAATGACAGGAGCGAAAGACTCATATTAAAAATATTGTACCTAACTTAATGTGTTTACAGAGTTTAGTCGTTTTTTGTGATATTTGTATTCAATTTGCATATAAATGAGTCGATACAAAGTGCATAGCCTTGTATAATGCTAGACCATTTATAGAGTAAAAATTGATAAGCATCACCAAGAAAAAAAAATAATTAGAATAAATCTTTTATCAGAATTATTCATCCCGCGTAAAATCCAATTAAGCACTCCCTTATTAGAGTGAATACATAACAAGATTCCTCAGAAAAACCCGAACTGAACAAACGAAAAACTACAGAATACACCTCTATATATACATAATTAAAATCAATCAATGTAATTGTTTTATTATGATTGCATCGTCTATAATGATTTCTTTGCGTAAATGATATAATTTAGCAAGTTAATTGGGATCAACCTTGGAATTAAATGACCCTTATCAGTCATTCCTAGTATCCAATTAAATTTTCACTTGACAATTAGTTGATTTCAAACTAGGCGCGTTTTGGTTTCTATAGCAGCAGCGCAAAATAACGCACTGTGATTGGTAGTTGTCTAGCAACGTTCTAAATTTCACATTTTTGTTATAGAGCATCGTAATGCTGATGTTCCGGGAGGAAAAAAGTCCAGAAGATGAAATCAAAGCATGGCAGTTTTGGCACGGCAGACAACATTCTGTTAAACAACGAATTTTAGACGCAGGTTAGTATTACATTAATTACGGAATTTTAACATTAACCAACCCACTGGACAATAATTAATCATAATGCGATTAAAAACAAAGCAACAAAAGTATTTTCAGTTATTTTATTCCATGAAAGTTATTTTATAGCCGAATAAATAGTAGCTTCATTTAAATATAAATTGCTAATGTGATGCTCTCTAAAGGTCAAACGTCCACCTGCAGACAAGTAAATATGTCTGCATGGAACTGAGGAATATTCGCATTTATCTCGACAATATTTTTATTTTGTCTTTACTCACTTATAGAAAATTATTTATTGCAAATGGCTATACACAAATTCTACTTAAATTAATACTTCCTGTCGTATGATATTAGCAAACAGCGACTTTACAATTCTCTTATACAATCACCCTCCAAATTCAGATTCTATAATCTTGTAATAAAGATACACTACTCAATATTTTTCTGACCTGTTCGAATTACTTATTGCTACAAAGTGTAGGACGCATGTGGGAAGTATTGATACTATATTGTTCTTTTACATTTGTGTGGGGTATAATGGTACTCTGATTCATATACAATGTCCTAAATGTACAACACAGGCTGTTCCAGAATTATTTCACTCAAATTCAATCACTCACTTCAATCCTTAAAAATTAGTGAAGGTAATTTGGCTGGTTTTTTAAAGATTAATGTTCTTCTGAAAATATTTACATACTCGAAAAAAATAGATAGCAAATCTTTTATAAAACCTGGCTTGTGCTTTATAAAAATTAATTAAAATTGCCGTTTTTCAGCAAAATTTAAAAAAAAAACACGAAAATTTGTACAAGTGATACAGAAAAACCCATAGTGGGTCATAGCCCCCAATTTTGATTAAAAAAATGTTTTGATATCTGTCATGTTATGTTCGTTCCTACTCTTTTTTTTTCAAACGTGTTTATTTAATGATCACCAAAATAGTTATTTGTGTGCCAAGACCAAAATGTGTATTTTTTCAGTCTCGGCTTTTGGTCGTATAGCACACTTTTTTTAGCCGACTTTAAAAAAATTAAATGTTTACTGGTAGCAATAGGTTAACATTTTGATAGCGGCTGAAAACTGAGCACTTGAAGCAGTAAAATTCAGTTTTTCGCTAAAGGCGACTAAATAAATTAAATCAAAGAATTAAGTAGTTAAAGAAACAGTTTGGGTAATTATTCGATTTTTTGACAAATATCTGATCACGTTTATAAAGATATTAATGTTTTTTTTATTTGGTTTTGTGTGACGTCATCTATGGCTTAAATGGGTAGTGCGACGTGCCAAAACCCTCCGTTAACAAATTAATAATTCGGAAATCATTAGGGCTATCAAACTAATTGCTTATTAAACAAATTATTTGAAGTTTTATGAAACCAAAAATGTATATTATAATTTTCCATGCAAAATTTCATTTTTTTTTTTTTTTGTAAATATAGTACTGCTGTTTGATGCGCTTACGATTTGAGATGGCCAAAATGATAGTTTTTAAAACTACTGTGGTAATCTATATAAACTATTAAAAACTTGACCATGTAATATACACTTTCGGCTACACAAAATTGTAGATAAGTTTAAAAAAAAAGTTTGATACACCTAATGGCTTCCGAAATATTAGTTTTTTAATTTTTTTAAATTGCACTTACCCCTTTTACGTGTGTTAGGTCACAAATAAATAACGTCACGCAGTTCATATCTGCAGCAATATCGCGAAAACTAAACGGTCTATAAATTTTTTGGAAAATACGTACATATCTATTATTTTTTTATTTTCTACATCTTGAAGTAACCCGAATTGCTCTTTTAAGTAGTTTGTTTAAAGTGAATAATACTCCATAACTGAGTGTGTAGGTATTGAACTTTTAATTTTGCGTCCTTAAATATTATAAGACTTATTAGGATGCTTTAATGACTTTAGATCACTGCTTAGTGCTCTTATAAGACCAATACAGCACGCAAAATTTCATTTTTGTAAATAGTTACTCCTATACATATGTATATACATATTATATAAATTAGGGTGGGCCAAAATAATGGAATATTTTTTTTTAACTTTCGAGACTGAAAAATTGGTTTCTAGGCACTTTTAAAAAATGCTTTTTGAAGATAAGCTCTTAATTTTAATAAAAAGGACCTCCTCTTCTCAGTTTTCTATTTTTATTTTAGTTCTATTTAGCAAAATCCATATCTCGTCACTACTTGATCGTAAAGAAAAATTTTATTTACATTTTTTGTATAAAATTGAACGCTCTAAACAAAGTATCTTACAATTTTTTTAATAGCTATTAGCGTTTAGAAAATATCAAAGTTCAAAGTTTGAAGAATTTTTACAAAAATTTCTTTTTTACTTCTAAATTTTATAACTCGTAGATAAATAAATATTAGAAAATGCGCAATATATAGTTTTGTAGGAAATTAAACGCTCTACAAAATAAGTCTTTTGTGGTTAATCGATTACTCCAACCATTTAAAAAAAATTGAGGATTTAGTCTAAAATTTTGGTTTTTAAAATGCGAATCTTTTCTAAGTGGTTAGAGTAATCGATTAACCACAAGAGACTTTTTTTGTAGAGCGTTCAATTTTCTATACAACTATATATTTGAAATAAAAAAGAAATTTTTGTTAAATTCTGCAAACTTGGACCTCTGATATCTTCTAAATGCTAATAGCTATAAAAAAATTGTAAAATGCCTTTTTAGAGCGTTTAATTTTCTACAAAAAATAAAATAAAATTTTTTCCTACGATCAAGTAGTGACGAGATATGGATTTTGCCAAATAGAACTAAAGAAAAAATAGAAAACTGAGATGAGGAAGTCCTTCCTACTAAAATTAAGAGCTCATCTTTAAAAAGCATTTTTTAAAGATGCCTAGGTACCAATTTTTCAGTGTCGGAAGTTAAAAAAATATATTCGATTTTTTTGGGCGGCCCTAATATAAATATACGAAGGAAGAAAGCTTTTTAGGGGAAGGCTAAAAAAATTGAATTTTTAACGACCAGTCTAATAAATATATGTACAAAAAGACCTTGTTTGTTAAGCCATTACAGACACTCGTTTTATAAACTTGATTTGCTACCACAAAATTGCCTTTTCCAAATTCGATTTTTTAATATATGTACTATTAAAATTATGTAAAAAATTTGGCATTTAATAATAAATTATTTCACTGGTTTTTCCATCAAGTTGGCATTATTCAACAAAAAGTTAACGATTATGACTATAGTATTATCAAATAGGTAGACAAAAACAGTATAAGAAACATTCCATATAACAAAAAAAAATAATAATAATAATTGTTAAACAATAAAAATGTGCCACCTCAGTGACATACAGGCATTTAACCACTTTTTATTCGCCAAGTTCAAAAAAACACATGATATAGTCCTATTTAATGGCTCACTTTTTCATTTTCTGGTGGGTTTTTTGTAGTTAGATATATCTATACTTTTGATGAATTTTTACAACAAAATATGTTTCTGTATCAAATTTGTTATACAAAAATAACGAGTGCCCCAAATATATCGTTATCGAGTTACTTTTGTGGATAAAAACGTAAGGCTTGGATAGATAGATTGCTATAGCCGCCTCGGAAATCTAAGGTCCCTGACTTCTAAAGTGCGCAATAAACCAAATAATGGCCATTGCTAAATCTAATTGTAAGCTAACATCTGGACGGTATAGTTCCCTACCTAAGGTATCGGCAGAGACCGTAAAACTTGGAGATAAGTAAAAATTGCATAAACCCTATCACTGAAGATTAGTTTACCATTAGAATCAACAATGGCCAATATTTGGTTTATTGCGGGCTTTACAAGTCAGGGACCTTATATTCCCAAGGCAGCTATACAAAGAATTGATTTACTATGATCAGACATTACAAAATGACTAATTAAAGATAAAACAATAACAGAATTTTAAAAAGATAGAACAAAGGTATACAAGTTCATCTGATAAACTATCACAATATTAAATTCAAAATGATAAAGGCGAATTTGACGTTAGAATAAAATTTGTTAGTGATGTGATTATTTTGTTTGTTAAAATTCTAGTCAAGTCTCCTGTTTTCATCGCTAAAAGACCCAACCAAGATGTGCTATTAAATATTAAAATAAAATTTTAAAATTTTACTAAAATGACATTTTTGAGATATCGGCTTAAAACAGTAGTGACTGATAATTCTGGTCCACCTGTGTACAACTCAACACACTTTGCATAATTTTTTAAAAAAATTTGAATTTTTTCATGCTGACATTTTTTCGGTAAGTTACTTGTTTGCCATTTAGTGTTTTTTTAACACATTTTTTCTTTATTTAAACAGATACGAAAAATAGTGTGGGTTTAGTTGGTTGTATAGAAGAAGTAGCACATAACGCTATAGCTATTTATTGGAATCCATTAGAAAGCCCCGCAAAGGTAAAAAACTAAAATTCCCAAATAATAAAAAATCGAATTAAAATTATTTGCAGATAAACATAGCAGTGCAATGTTTAAGTACAGACTTCAGTAGCCAAAAAGGTGTAAAAGGCTTGCCTCTACATTTACAAATTGACACATACGAAGATCCTCGAGATACAAACGTTTATCACCGTGGTTACTGCCAAATAAAAGTATTTTGTGATAAGGTAAGTGTATTTTAGTAAATATTTAACTTTTGGTGACCTTTTTCTACTAAATGAAGGGTGCGGAACGTAAAACCCGTGATGAGGAGCGACGAGCAGCCAAACGAAAAATGACGGCAACTGGTCGGAAAAAACTGGACGAATTATACCACCCTATGTGTGAACGTTCCGAATTCTACTCAATGAGTGATTTAACAAAACCCCCGGTGTTATTTTCTCCCGCTGAAGATATCGATAAGGTGAATAAGAAATTCCGGTGTTTCGTATTATGACTGTTTCTTTCCAGTTGACATCAATGGAGTTACAGGGTTTTTATCCGCACGATACGGAGAGTTCCTTAACGGGTCCTGTTGACCATGTTAAATCAGGCTCACCGTTTTTGTTACATGCCGCCGCCAAGCCACCCACCACCCCCACGCTCAAATTCCACAATCATTTTCCTCCCGATGCCGATAAGAAGGATAATATTCTGGATGGGGGCTTGGGGACAGATGGGGTGTTTTCGCCACCTCTAAAACGTACCAAAATGTTAACGGGGCCTGGAAGTGCCGGTCCACCGCCCCTGCATGAAAGAGTGATGTTATATGTGCGCCAGGAAGTGGATGATGTGTATACGCCGCTACATGTTGTGCCACCTACCACCGCCGGACTGCTGAATGCGGTAAGTTGAGGCCCTAACACGCTTAGCTTGTGCTTAATCAGTGGCGTAACTACCGCCCCCAGGGGCACCAGAGCTCAAAAATATCAAGTTTTTGTGTTTGTTAAAACTCCCTCTTAAGCTAATACACCACAGTTTGGTCCAATTTTTTTTTTATCAATAATGTAACATTCAAAAAATTAATATTCATTTTTGATTCATTCTGATTCTAATTGTGAGAGATCACTTAATTAAACCAGAGAAATAACAAATAAAGATCCTTTTTCTCGCACAACTTTATTTTTTATAATGCTATATGTTTCGGCCACTTTTATAGTTCTAGGCTTAACAAGAAACGATTTTCAGTCAATACAAATGGGTTTTTTGACCATGTAAATAAAAAATTGGCCGAAACATGTAGCAATATAAAAAATAAAGTCTTGAGAAAAATCTTCATACGTTATTCCCCAAAATTATTTGTAATTTTGAAAATGGCGCGTGTGACGTCAATTACCTAACACGTCAAATGCGCATGCGTTAATTTACCATAGTTTTTGAGATATGGACCTGTTTTTAAAAGCTACACAAAAAGTGAAACAATTTCAATATAAAATAACAAGTGAAATCCTAGTGATCATTGGAGCTCTAATTGTATTTTTTTAAAATAAAATTTGAATGACTTGTCACTCAGTCTATGTGTCTATGTCTATGGATATATGTTTGCTTAAATGCTATTGGCTGGAACAACGTCAGTACTTCCCGTACTATTTAAATATCAAACATATTTTAAACATAGTGTATTAGCCCATATCAAAATTATTTAGGTCTCTAAGAGATTTTAGTTTTGCGAACCTCGAAATGCGTATTTTGAAATTTTGGCGTGTTATTTAATTAATTAGTTGTTTCAGTAAGAAAAATATTTAAATCGAGCAGAAGTGCGTTTATAAAGCGTAGTAGTAAAACAATGCTATTGTCAAAAAAAAAATTTTTCGGAAGATATCAATGCTACAATTTGAAAAATTAAGTTAAGTCCTATTGAAAACGTATAGGATGAGCTAAAGGTCTTGTTTATCACAAACACAAGTCTACAAGAGCTTTTTAACAAAAATTAAAAAACGATATACAGAGTGAACAAACTGTAGACGAGTAATCCTTAAGGTGGGCCAAAAAAATCGAATATTTTTTAAATTCCGACACTGAAAAATTGGAACCTAGGCATTAAAATTTTTTTTTAAAGATGAGCTTTTAATTTTACTAGGAAGGACTCCCTGATCTCAGTTTTCTATTTTTTCTTTAATTCTATTTGGCAAAGTCCATATCTCGTCACTACTTGATCATACAGAAATATTTATTTACATTTCTTGTATAAAATTGAACGCTCTAAAAAAGGTATCTTATATTTTTTTTATAGCTATTAGCGTTTAGAAGATATCAGAGGTCAAAGTTTGAAGAATTTAACAAAAATTTCTTTTCCACTTCTAAATTTTATAACTCAGAGATAAATAAATATTATAAAATGCGCAACATATAGCTTTGTAGGAAATTAAACGCTCTACAAAAAAGTCTCTTGTGATTAATCTATTCATTCTCTTCTCTACAATCACTTAGAAGATATTCGCATTTTAAAAACCAAAATTTGAGACTAAATCCTCAATTTATTTTATATGGTTAGAGTAGTCGATTAACCACAAAAGACTTTCTTTGTAGAGCGTTTAATTTCCCACAAAACTATATGTTGCGCATTTTCTAATATTTATTTGTCTAGAAGTTATAAAATTTAGAAGTAAAAAAGAAATTTTTGCTAAATTTTTCAAACTTTGACCTCTGATATTTTCTAAACGCTAATAGCTATAAAAAAAATTGTAAAATACTTTTTTAGAGCGTTCAATTTTATACATAAAATGTAAATAAAATTTTTCTGTACGATCAAGTAGTGACGAGATATGGATTTTGCCAAATAGAATTAAAGAAAAAATAGAAAATTGAGATAAGGGGGTCCTTCCTATTAAAAGTAAGAGCTTATCTTTAAAAAGCAATTTTTAAAGATGCCTAGAGACCAATTTTTCAGTGTCGGAAGTTAAAAAAAAATATTCGATTTTTTTTGGCCCACCCTAGTAATCCCGTTGCTCTTAGAAATACAGCTTCGATTAAAAGTAACAAAGTTAAGCTGAACAAGTGTACTTAAATATGGTATTACTTAATATCTGTTAAAAAACAACATTTGGTGCAAATGATGACACCCTTAATTTAATTTTCTGTATTAAAAGCATTACCTTGTTATAGAAACAATAATAGAGCGACATTTATTTCCACCACAATAATATTTAAAAAAAATTGTTTTAAAGATATACAAGGGATTCCAGAAAGACGTTCCCATAGAGCAACCTAAAATTTTTGAGATCAAAATAAAGCGATTTAACGCAACTTGCCTATGTACCAAGTTGCACCGTTTAGGAGCTAGAGGGCGCCAAAGAAATTAAAATTCGTTTTTTACTACGAACTTTTTAACCACTTTAGCGAGTTTTATGAAATTTAGCACAAAACATTTTCTATTTAAAACACACATTCTGGTGTCAACTTTTTTTATTATTATTCTAAAGTACTGAAGTAATACGGTACTTCCAAATTTTAGTTTATATTTTATTGTGCGTCATCTTATTGGTCCGATTTATATTTTCATTTTAAAGCGGCATCTTTTTTAAATATTTTCGTATCTACTCTAGTTTTTCGAGTAAAAACATACTCGTATTTTAGGTAGTTATGTCAAGGTTAAAAGTACAGTTTACGTCGGATGCCATAGTAATTTAACATTATATAGTAGGTTTTTAATTAAATTAACTAATTTATTAAAATTAATTGAAAGTAAGAGAAGAAAGGCAAAAATGCGCCCAATTACACCAAACACTTTTTGGACACCACATGCGTTTTCTCAATAAAACTTAAAACTCTTAAGAGTTTAGTAAAACTTAGGACTCTTAGGAGTAAGTTCCACTTGAGAATGATAACACCGTTACCAAAACGCGCGTTGTGTACAAAAAAGTGTTTAGTGTGCCTGGGTGTATTTTTTAAATTATTTGGCACGCCAAAAAATCTAGCAAGAAGTTTGAAAGTAAGAGATTTAAAAAAGTAAAAAGCTTGTTTTACTCTTTGTTGAGAAATTCAATGTTTTATTTAATAATAATAACAGAATATTAACACTAACAGATTAATTTTATAGTTTTTTACGTTGTCCTATACTTGGATACCCATCACATAATAATAATAACTTTGTTATGGTCGTCTAAATTAATTTTTGTTCAAAAACCAGAGCAGATACAGAAATTTTATAAGACACAAAAATGATCTAGAATTAATGTGGCATTACAGGAAAAATATTTAAACCGATCAGATTATACATAAAAAGTTATGCATAAAAATGTTTAATACTAGTTTAATACTTTACGAGTAAAACAGCAATTAGCAGAAAACGGTTATATCAAAATTATGTAGGTAGTCTTAGTACATCTGTATTAAATTACATTAAATTAGTAAAGTGGTTAAAAAGTTATTAATAAAAAACGATTTTTAATTTCTAATTTTGGCGCCCTTTTTGTTGCGTTAAATCGGTTGGGTTTGGTCTCAAGAATCTCGGGTTGACGTGTAGGAACCTCTTTCTGAGATACCTTGTATAAGTATTATGTTAAGACATAATCTTTGCTTTTTAAAAGAAACAAAATCTAAATTGCATTGTTATCACGAACTACATATAATAACACACGACTATTCACTCTTCGAGTCAACCGCTTCCTTGCAGTATTTAATTGTGGACTTTTTCAATTAGTTTCAAAACGAATAAAAAAACTAATTCCATAGAGAGGATGAAATCCTTAATATTAGAATTAAGCCTATTAACAAAAAAATTGTTAAAATTAGAAAAAAACATTGTAAATTTAAAATTTGTGCAGCGTTCGCTTTATTTAAAAACGTTTCGCAAACGATCAAAGCTACAAAAAAAAATAAGGAAAAAGTTGAACAGAATTAAATTTTGCACAGGGTGACTTTGAAGTATATTGTGAAAATTTAACCAGCTATTCCAAACTCAACTAACCCAACTTGCCGTATACAAATTTTAATGGTTTTGAGGTACACCCTGTAGAAGTTTTTTTTTTTTCAAATAACATTATTTTTAAGGTACGCGATGTATGACAACACTACTTCCGAGCATATAGATTTATATGCGATGTAAAATTTTTGCTCAAAAACAGTATTGTCATACATCGTGTATCCCAAAAAAGGTTTTTTTAAACAAATATGTCAACAGCGTATATCTCAAAAACTATAAACAGTTGTAAAAAGAAAATTTTTATTTCGACTTCTTTTATTATGTACTATAGCTGGTTAAATTTCCCAAACAAACTTCAAAATCACCCTGTATAATAAAGTCTGTGAGGCGATATGTCCATAATAGTTTAGGCTCAAGATACGCTTAAAGATAAAAAAGACATAACCCGGGTGTTAGAGATAAAAAATCGCCTAGCCGACTTTATTATATAAATTGAATTATTTACAACTTTTTCCTTTAGAACATTGAGTGTTTTAAAATAAAGCTAGCGCTGCGTTGCTCCTAACATAGTTGGCATAAGAACTACAAAAAAAAAAGGTTTATAAATAATAAAATAAAAAGCCCATTTCGAAAATAGACTACCATTAATCTATTTAACATTACAAAAAAAAGTGCAACCATTTCTTGTAGGAAATGGTAACCAAACGTAGTCAGTTTTGCGGTTTTCTAACCAAAACAGGTATTTTTTACTATTTGTGTGGTATTTTAATATAAAAAACCAAACCTAATAATCAATTTTTACTTAAATTAAAAATCTAACAACAATGCCGTTCGGGACAGGAATTTATTGCAGTAAAGTATCTATTTAAGCTGTTTATGGTGCTAAATTGTATCTTATACCATCCCTTCCTTGCACTTTAAACCTTCTCACATCTGCTTCAGGGTGCCAAACAAGCAGTAAATACCTTAAATACTTTACTGTGGTATTGTCAACATGTCTTAAACGACATTGCTGTTAAATTTACAATTTAAGTCAAAATTCACTATTAAGTTTTTTCCCTATACAAAAACTGTTTTCTTTAGAAAATTGCAAAACTGACTGTTATGTTTGTTTTGACCGTTTCCTAGAAGCAATAGTTGCACTATTTTTAATTTTAAAGATAAATATTTATTTAACATTAAAATTAATTTTAAAAATTAAAATTAATAATTTTATAGCTAAATGTTGTCTACTTTCCAAATTGGGTTTTAATTTAGCACTAAAAAACTTTTCGTTTTTGTAATTTTTAGACCGATTTTGCTAGAAAAGTGACACCCCTTCTTTCAAACATTTAATATTTTTTTTAATTTGCACCAGTAATTTTTTTTAACACAAATATTAAGAATTTAATCCTCTAGATCAATATTTTTTTGTGTAATTAGTTTTGCAATTTTTAATTCACAACACATCACAAGGTTAACAAATTGATGCTCTTTCTCTCTCTCTCTGGGATATTTTTATGTGGGTTCGGGCCGGCGAGTGAATACTCCTTTTTATTATTCTACTTCGTGATTGTAATTCTGCCCAATTTTATATAAATTCACAAAGCTGTATCTCTAGTAATAACAGTTATTTTTGTAAAGTTCAAACTGCCTCCAGTATAGAGCAGACACAAGCAGAGTAGATAAAATTAGAGTAAAAAAGAGTAAGGATTAATAATAAGGACAGAAATCTTTTAAAATATGTTTAGAAAAGAGGTGTTCCAAGTAATTAGAGGGTGTGGAATTTTGTGTAGTTACGCCACTGTGCTTAATGTGCATGGACCTGGATGTACTGGGCTTTTACACATCATCGGTATTAAATAACAAACTAAACTGGCATGGTGGGATTTAACATCATTCACAAACGTGGGATCAGAGTTCACTTTTGCTAACTCCACGTGTAGATTTAAAAAACAAAAGCTCAGTACTTCTTCTAAATCTATGCTAAATGAAGAAAGACAGAAATGCGTCTTGCAACCACAAAATTAATTCTGTTTTCCTTATTTTGCAGATTGAGAATAAGTACAAAATAAGCGCTTCGAGCATAAATAACTTGTATCGCAAAAACAAAAAAGGGTAAGTTAGATTTTATTTTGTTGGAGTATTTGATAAGAGTGAACTTGATACTTTTAATACTAATACTTCGCATTTACTAACTTTTAATGCTGATCTAATTTCTTATATAGTGGGCTATTACACACTTCTATTTTGTTATCAAATTAAAAATTGCGCGTGTGACGTCAGTGCTCTCATGTAACAGCGCCACCTGTATATGAAAGTGCTTTAGTCTATTTCTGTTTGCTATTGGTTGGGAGGTACTGACGTCATGTTTCCCGCCCAACTATTTTTTTTCAAATTTCTAAAGCTAATATTTCTTAATTTATACAAGATTTCTTTGTTTTATCTACCGGTGTATTAGCCCATTTATTTCGAAATAAAATGATAGTGATTATACAATGGGATATATTTGTTTTTACAGCATTACGGCCAAGATTGACGATGACATGGTGGCGTATTACTGCAACGAGGATTTATTTTTACTGGAGCTCAAGATAGTGGAAGAAGACCTATTTGATATTACTTTTGTAGAACTCTCTGACCATTGAAACAATTGCCATATATTAATTAAAGTAACGTACTTTTTGCATTTTATATCATATACTTTTGTGATTGTTTTTATACAATGTAATATTAGTTACTTATAGATTTTTTATTGTAGAATTTTATGAAATGTTCATAGTATTTAGACTCAATCATTTTTATCAGTTTTGTTAGTGTGTTGTTTTTATTTTTCTTATGATCTTTTATTTATGAAATATTAAATGATCATTAACATCCAATGTTCTTTTTTATTTATGAAATAATATAAAAAGTGACTCAATGTAATGTTGAAATTTTATTTACATGGATCAATGTTTATTATATTGTTTTTATATTGTTTTATTAGTTTGTTTTCCATCGCTGCTTGGTTACAAAGACCAATGATCTCAAAATTGAATCATGTAAATGATCTGAGGGTTGGGAATAAGGAAATTACTCAATTGTATATAGATTTTAGAGTTTTATGACATGTACATAGATCAAGCCATGACTTAGACTAGATAGATACATTCCTTGTTGTGATAAGAAATACGAACATTGTAGCCCAGACATTCATTTATTGCGAGTATAAACAATTTCGCAAAAATTATAAGTACCTGAGTTATGCTTTATCAATAATATAATTTTTTCGAACAACTCTTCTCAAAAATCAAAGTTATTTTGGGTACGACTAAACTGACTTCCATAAATTAGGATGGGACATTCCACATGGTACTGATATGACTAATTCATAGTCGTGTATATTTCAAGTAATTTATTGTTTGTATACAACAATTGTAGTCTGTTGTATACATGTTATTTTGATACTAGACTAGTTTAGATTAAGTAAGATAGCTCTCTGCATGTAGTTTTATCTAATGTAAGAGTACTCTTATAACTATCATAATTAAATGATAAGTTAATGAACAATGTTATCATTTGCAATATTATATAAGATTTTTTTTAAATATGTATTTCATTATATAATTAAAATATTCTATATTAAAACAGTCTTTTTGCATTAAAATGTTTTTTATTCAATCAATATAAACCATACTAATAAAATATAAACCAAATAAATAAAAAATCACTTTTTTTCCTGATTTGCATCACTACTAACATTTCCCTCAGACTCTTCACCTCCACCGACTTTATTTTTCGGTGGACTCGTTAAAATCTTATCAATCATACCAAAACTTTGAGCTTCAACAGGACTCATAAACATATCACGTTCCATACTACGTTCAACTTTTTCCAGAGGAAGACCCGTATGTTTCACATATAAATTATTTATCTGACTCTTCAATTTAAGAATTTCTTCAGCCTGGATTTTTATATCCGTAGCTTGCCCCTAAAATACATTTTTGTAATGTCAAATCATCAAACACTGTTTATTAATACGTAAACATCCATTTTACAAAGATGCGGCCGTAAAAGACGATCATAAAGACTAATAGGCTAATTTCAAGTTGAGATAATAACGGTAGTATTTTCGTTTTAATGGAAAATTAAAATAATTCGGGGTTGCAGTTAGTTGTTACCACGGAAAATATTAAAGTTTGCGATACTAATACCGGTAATATTTCAATTTGAAATTAGCCCATTAAAACCCTCCGTTAGTCGCGCTTGTATCTCACAGATACATGCCTCATTTTTTGTAGATATTTTCAAAACTGCCAATACCCTGAACTTGAGATCAAGAGTATTCCTTGGCCAATGCATTTTAATTATCTTTCTGGAAAAACAAGTTAAAATTTTGGCACGGTTATTTGTGGAGGTACCAAAAAGTATATTCAACAGATTTAGCGCCCTTGTATGTATTATCCCGTGTTTTACTACCTGCTTTACTTACTTTCTGTCATAGAACCTTATTCATGTGTTTCTAAGTGTTTATCGTCTGTGAAATGTATAATTTTTTGATCTTATTACAATAAATAGCAAAAAAAAGATTTATATAATCTAGAAGACGTTGAAGAGATTGGGATACACAAGACTCATCTGGATAAATCTAATGAATTCTTGAATTAATATGCTTTTTTGAACCAATAATATTCACTAATGTTTTAAAAAATATAAATTATAAAGCATGTATCTGACAGATACAGCGCGACCAAATATGTTATATTAGATGGCGCGACTAATAGAGGATTAAAATCGCTATTACAACGTAATTTAAAAAATATACATATTTATAAAAATCTACAGCTATATTACAAAAAATATTGTACAGTATAAGGCCGTTAGAGCCCTTTCGGCCTCGCCACTATTATCATTAAGTTTTTTATAATATATACGATGAGTATTTCTCTTAATAGACTCTGATTAGTTGGATAAAAATTAAAAGTTTCTACAGTTCTTAATTTTCATTGTTTTTGTTTTCCTTCTATCCCCAAAGAGAGAAAAAAATTCAACAAAACCCAAAAATAATGTGTCAAATTAAAAATTAAATACTTTAATAAACTCAATCGTTAAATGAATATACTCATTCAACGACTCAATGGTATTAAATTTGATACAAGCATCCATTCTCTTTCAAAGTGAGGTGATTTTCATACAAATAATGAAAGAATAAAAATCTAAGTCAAACCCACAAGTTTAATTGAACAAAATTCTTATATAACAGAGGCAGAGCACTTTCGGAAACTATCTTATCATCAGTGCCAAAATTTTCTCATTAATAAATTAAAAACATAAGAGAATACAAATGTATAATTAAAATAGCATAAATCGTTATTTTTAGCACAATAGCTCAATCTAAAGAAAAAAAATACCTCATTTTTTTTAAAAAACTTGTAATTTCTTGAACTATAGTTGATATATGAAAAAGTTATGAATAAATGAGTACAAATTAATTTTACTTTAATGACGTTTCAATAGTAAGATTTCCATTTTCTTCAGATTTAATGTCTAACAACTACTCACTACTATCTATTCACTTAAAGTGAATAGATAGTATCCACTTGTGGTAAAAAGAAGACATATATTTTATCTTAAATTTGGAGAAATAGTTTTGTACTTTTATTACACTTTACTGATTAAATGCCGCTACCGGTTTCGCCTATGTAGGCATCTTCAGGCGCTTTTGTCAAGTTCTACATGAGATAGACGATAAAAAGAGAGCAGTCACTACTTATTACATTTACAATAAATTCCACAATACTGTAACTAAATTCATTAATCGTCAAATAAAATATTATAAAATACACTAAAAAGGGTGTGAGTCTCGACAGATGACTAACACCATCATACATTTTATGCTTCAGATGATGAGATAGTTTTCAAAAGCGCTCTGCCAGTGTTATATAAGAATTTTGTTTAATTGAACATGGTTTAACTTAGATTTTTATTCTTTCATTATTTTCAACTCCTCTCATTTCACAAACTCTCTGGCCAAGCCTTAAAACCTACCCTTACGAATTTCTACTGTAAAATATTAGTATTTAACACTATTTTAGTTATGTTGCCAAAATATTAAACAGTAGACAATTTGGTGAGTACCCCAAATAAATCAAATTTAACACAAAAAGCTAATATAGAAACCTGTAATTACCTAGCCACAAAAAACTTTAATTATCGCAATAATATAAAGCAATAAATATCTTTAATTATTTTTGTTAACAATAATGAGAAGTATTATCATTATACCTTGTTATTTCAACAAATTATTCTTATAATAAATATATAATTTTAATATAAGTAAACATTTTTTGCAATTACGTATTTCTATCATGGAATATTTTTCTAACATTTAAATAAAATAAATCATAATAATAACAAGTGCGTGGCAATAATAACTAAAATAATAAACAACTTAATTTGAAAATAAATTAAACTTATACCAATTTTCGATCTAATTGTAAGAAAATAAAAAAGATTTTAGCTGACAATATGTTGCTTTAAAATATAGTAAGTAATAACAAAAATAATAGTCCAAAAACAAAAATTAAAACCTATCATCATCATATACTATCTATCCACTTTCTTTGTGATCATTCGTTAAATCAAGAAGGTTCTGTGTGGCTGTGTAATACGTATTTTTTCCACTAGATTTATAAGTACCAGTATATCACACGTATAGTCTGTCTACTGATATTTTAAAACGTCCCTTTGATTCCTTAAGTGGTTTATTATCCGTTTAACAAGAATTATCGTAAAAGTAGTGAGCAACTCATTCAAATTTTAAAAATCTCAACCCTTCAGAGTTTATTGCAACATAGGTAGATAATCCCCTAACAATGTTAACTAGTAATTATTAAAGTCGTTTTAGAATATCGGTAGACGAACTATACTCATAAATCTAGTGGAAAAAGTACGTATTACACAGCCACACAGGGCCTACTTGATTTAACGAATGATCAAAAAGAAAGCAAATAGTACTAAAAATATTCTTGTTTCATGCCATTTCGTATTGTCAAGCATTTTAAAACAATTCCGTGAATTACTTTAGAGTATTTATTACTTTATATATTACTGATTTATTTAATTATTAGTAAAAAACTTAAATGCTAGTATTATTGTCGGTAATGCAGAAAACTGTTTGTTTAGAATGTAAACAATTTACTAATTTTGGGTACTTTTATCTATTTTTGGCTATACCTGTGCTCCCCCTGAAGGCTGGTGAATCATAATTCGTGCATGTGGCAAAGAATGCCGCATTCCGGGGCTCCCAGCAGCCAGAAGTAACGATGCCATGCTTGCAGCCTGACCCACACACCTAAAAATTTAATTTTAAATCTTAATAATGAATGATTGTGTATAAACCAGGTTGCTATTGGGGGTAAAATATACTGCATAGTGTCATAAATCCCTAATCCTGCTGTAACACTGCCTCCTGGTGAATTAATATACATATGGATTGGTTTGTTTGTGGATTCTGATTGTAAAAACAGTAATTGGGCTACTATGAGCGAACTCATTGGATCATTTATAGGGCCCATTAAACAAATAATTCGCTCTTTTAATAAACGTGAATATATGTCGTAAGATCTTTCTCCTCGGCCTGTTTGTTCTATCACAATTGGGACAAGACCAAAACTTCTGACTGGTTGGGGTATTTCTGAAGTTCTTAATAAACTCTAAAATCGAAACACATCTAAACGTGAAATTTAAGTAATTCTATACTTACTCTTGTCCGGTTTATTATTCTTGAAAACATCTTACTTCACCTAACCTCAAAATTTCATAAAATAAAAATTATACAAAAATTATTTTTTTTTCAGTTTTTTTCTTACTACTATAAATTTTTATTGGTATAAATGTTATTATATAATTTTCTTTCAATTTTTAACAATAAAAAAGCATAACCAGTTGTTACTTTTTTTAGTTATGCAACCAATAATACACACAAGCCAGTGGCGTTCGTCAATATTTTATTCACTGAATTTTTATATAAATAAGTCAATTTTTATAGTAAACATAATGAATTATTAATAACAATAATTTTTATTTTTTGGCAACATTTAAATATATTTTTTAATGTACGGCATACAACAACTGTTTTATTGCTAATTCTCGTATGATTTTATTTTATCTGTTTTACACCAGCTGATATCTAATTACGTTATTAATTAAACTGATAATTATAGATAAATTAAGTGTGTTATTTTTGTCACAATTTATTAACAGAAATTAAAGCACAACTATCCTGGTATTATTACTGATGATTTTTATTTATTTTTGTATCAATTAATTACAATATCACATAATCTTTCCTTATTGTGTTTTAATCTTGTTATCTGTAGTCCACGCTACATTAAAAATTTATATAAACTTTTTTCTATCAAGGACATTCAATTTTTTTCTTCTAATATCTTAAATATTAAATGAATTGGATCGAATTTATACCAACAAATAAACGTAAATATTCTCGTTTTAAAAATAGATTTGATTGTAATAAGAAAATTTCTTTTTTTAATTTTCGTAGTATTAGTGATTGAGTAATATTAATACGTTTCTGATTTTTCAATTAGTATTTTAAAATAAAATCTGATTGCGCGGATGACTAATAGGCAGTGTACCTACTTATGAGTCACTGTTTAATAAAGCTATTTTCAAATAAGTAAAAAAACGATATTTATAAAAATTCTTACAAAACTTATATGTCGTCAGATAAATTTCCATTACATTAAGATACAACAAAAATGAACAAATACAGTTTTTATTAAAGATAATTTTAGTACAAATGTTGAATAGTTTTACGTGTAAATTGTAAATTAGAAATTAATCAGGGGCGTAACAAATATTTGGGAAAGCAAGATGTTAAACAATTTAACAAGATTATCTCAATACAAATATTTCAAAGTTAACAAAATTTACGTAATTGCAGCGAATATAAACCAAGTGTAAACAATAAAAAGTCATTGTGTTAAATGTAATAATTTTTAAAACAAAAAGACTTGTTTAGCAATATTTCATTGTTAGACAAAACAACTGTAGATCACTTTCATAGTGCGCACAACTGTTATCGGAGTTGCAGTTTTTTATATTAATTACGGAAAAATAATATTTTTTTCGATAATAATGACATCAGAGAGATATGATAATTGTTTTGATTGAGGAAATAAGATATTTTTGGTAGTGACAAGGCAAAAAAATATATATAGTCCCGCCACTGATTTTATTTATTTTGTTACCGTTAAACACTTCACCTTTGTGTGTTAAAATTCACACCAATAAAACGTAATTTGTTTTATTTGTCGGTTAGATCTTGCCAGAATGATTTAATTAGCAAATAATAAAATTAAACTAAAATTAATTAAAATTTGGAAAAATTCCTTGGTAATTATTTTGTTGTCACCAGATTTGGTGCAATGTACATTTCAGTAATAAGATGTGAAATCATGAATGAAGGCCAAGAAATAGTGTAGTGTACACCGCCTTAATTAGAATTAAAAATTGGTCATGAATCATGGTATAAAACCGGTGATCTCGTAAAAGATAATAATTTAAATTTGTCGAAATAACAAGCGTCTAGGGACAGGAGTTCTACTTTGCTGTGGCTGCTTCCGCATGCGCAGCAGCTACGTAGTTTAATATATTTAAAAAATTTTATACTAACTATTATACTTACCCCAACCTAAAGTGGTTTTTATGACAGGGTCCTATTGTATTAAAGGTAATAACATTAACAAAGGAAATGTACCGCTGGGCAATAAAACTATAAACATAAATCTTATTAGTACTAACCGGACCTCCACTCAGGCAAATGAATTTGATTTACAACAGACTTCGACAACTCTGTTAAAAGCATCATTATGACGGATCTAATGACAATTGCAGTGTCATAAAAATCACTTTAAATTTGGATAAGTTTAATTTGATTGTTTCTCAACTTAAATTTGGTTTTAATTATCTTATATTTAGGTCAAAGTTAAGTAGGTATTATTTTGTGCGAGCAAAATTTTGAGACATTAAATTTTATCACTGACACGAAACAGTGTTTTTCGCCTTAACCTTTTAACTTAAATGAATCATAGAAGATCTCAAAATGTGACAGAAAGTGGCATTTTCCGCAGTAGAGCAGAAAGTTTTATCTCAATCCGCACTTGTTTTAATTACGTGAGAACAGTTAATTTAACACTTGATATAGAGGCGAAAAACTGTTCTATTTACATCACACAGGCAGAACAGCCTGTGTTTGTGCCTCGTTACACTCGGGCATCAAACACATCCTCGGGCTGCTAATGCCTCTTTTCTGCCCTTGTGACGTAATATACTAGTAAAACAACCTATGATTTTTTTTCATTACACTGATAGAAAAAAATTGCTAAAATACTTTCAGCAATTAAAAATTTGCTAAAAACCCCAAGTTTTCGTAATCTTGAATGTTTAGGAAATCTGCTTTTCCTAGCTACGTTCTCGACTACAAAAAGTTATGCTTACAGCTCTTGGGGTCTAATATATAGGTACAAGATTATTTGTTAGCTCTAGCAGCGTAAAATATAGGTAACTTTTAAGAGAACAGACAATACAATACCGCAAAAAGAATGAAATTTGCCTGTTAAAACGTAGTACTTCTATTTGAATAAATTTTTAACAAACAAAAGAATAAACATTTTTTTATTAATTTATGTATTTTAGAAAATTCAAATTATATTATTTTAATTTGTATTTAATTTTTATTTTATGTTTTAGGTGAACTTATTGTACAACTTTGTTTTATCTAAGTATAGTGCTTCAAAGTTTTGTTATTGTTTTATTCCGCATTGGAGCCTATTGCAACACTTAGTCATGATTTTCTTAGTAATTCAGTTGTTTTCGTTTGTAACAAATTATCAAAGCCCTATTACTACATTGTTATTGTAATAAACCGTTGTTTTTCTGTCAAAATTATATCAAAATACTGTCTCTCACCAAGCATAGGTTTAAAAAATTTTTCTCAAAGAGAGCGTACCTAGTTGTTTCTTGAACTTTCTTATTAGTTATAACTAAACTATCCAACAATTGTGCATGTGTCAGATAAATAGATAACAACTAACCAAAGATGATCCGTAAAACAACGTTTAACAAATTATATTTTTATCGTGCAATGTTCTAGATATTTGATCGTGATTGGAACATATTTTGTTGCAAATGTCATATTTTATTTGTCATATATGTAATTTTTGTTGACCGTTTATTAATAAGCTTATTAATGTATCAATTTCGCTAAAAACTTAATGATGTACGAGTAGGTATAGGTCTGTATGGTATAACATTACATTAAAAGATCTTATGATAAAATGACTTACGATTAGCAAAAAATGTTATAATCAATTCGTATGGTTATTGCCAGCTAAAAATCTCGATTTCGATGAATCTGAAACTGAAAGACTCAAATCTGAGAACTGGTCACTGGGAGCACTGGAACTGGCAGTAGCTGTTAATAATAAGGTGGGCCAAAAAAATCAACTATTTTTTTTTAAGTTTTGACACTGAAAAATTGGTTCCTAAGAACTTTTAACAAATGCTTTTTCAAGATGAGCTCTTAATTTTAATAGAAAAGACTCTCATCCCAGTTTTCTATTTTTTTTTTACAGTTCCATATAGTAAAATGCATATCTCGTTATTGCTTGATTTTACAGAAAATTTGTGTTTACATTTTTTGTAGGAAATTAAACGGTCTACAAAAAAGTTTTTTACAATTTTTTTATATCTTTTACCATTTAGAAAATATCGGAGGTTAAAATTTAAAGAATTTAAAAAAAAAATTCTTTTCTAATTCTAAATTTTATAACTCAGAGATAAATAAATATTATAAAACGCGCAACATACAGTCTTGTAGAAAATTAAACGCTCTGTAAAAAAGTCTTTTGTAGTTAATTGATTATTCTAATCATTTTGAAGATATTCGCATTTTAAAAACCAAAATTTGATACAAAATACACAATTTTTTTTAGATGATTGCAGTAATCTATTAACTACAAACAATTTTTTTTGTATAGTATTTAATTTCCTACAAAATCGTATGTTGCGCACTTTAAAATATTTATTTATCCATGAGTTATAAAATTTAGTAATAAAAAAATTTTTTTTGCTAAATTCTTCAAACTTTGACCTCCAATATCTTCTAAACGGTAAAAGTTAAAAAAAAATTGTAAGATATCTTTTTTAGAGCGTTTAACTTCCTACAAAAAATGTAAATATTTTTTTTCTGTAGAATTAAGCAACAACGAGATATGGATTTTACCAATAAAACTAAAAAAAAAAAATAAAAAACTGCAATGAGGGAGTCTTTCCTATTAAAACTATAAGCTTATCTTAAAAAAGCATTTTTTAAAATTGCCTAGGAACCAATTTTTTAGTGTCGGATGTTAAAAAAAAACATAGTTGGTTTTTTGGCTCACCCTAGTTAATAAACTATGTACTTTACGAGTCAATGGTTCTGAATGTTTTTGAACTTGTTTTCGAAAACTGTTTATAACCGGGTCTGACGAAACTAAAACCATTGTTAGTAAATCGGTGTTTGTATCGACTCGAGATGTTTTGCGAGTGTGATAATGTTCTCTAAATTGTCGGTAATCCTTGTTTCTGCTTCTTGAGCCTCCTCACTCAACTGACCTATCGGAACCAAGTGGCGCTGAATAATTAATTACAGAACTGTGCTCTATTATTTTGTGCACAGTTAGACTCATTTCGTACCAGGAATACAAACAGAAGTACAAGTTTTTAGTTTCCGAAACATAGTTTTTTAATTTAGTTATATCAATCTTATATTCAGAAGAAAAAGCTTAAAGAATGACTCTAAACTTCCTAAGAGAGTTTCACCTAATCCAGTAATAGAAGCACTTACAGCGAAATGCTTAAAAAATCGCCTGACTGTGTTGTCATCATTTGTGTTCCCTAACCCTTGTTTCGGTTGATCAACATTAAGCCCTAGTTGTTTTTTGAACTCTCTTTGATTTTTTTTTCTACGAAGCAACTTTATATTTATCTACTTCGTTTCTTATATTTTTTTTTTTACATTTAGTCGATATGTCAAATGAAAGGGAATTTCAAATGATTGTATCCATGCATGCAACGTTGATAGACCATAACTATAATTTTTGATTTTATCAGAAAGAAGCCTAGCGTTTGGAGCTTTTAGAATTTTTGTTGTAGCTGAACAAATAAAGCATGTTTGTGTCGACTGAGTTTCGGTCAAGGACTTGCAGACTTTTCCATCTACCATAGACAAACCTAAATTGTGAATAACAGATATTTCTTTTTCATTTATAATAACTTTGGTGGGCCATAACCTGTTAATTTGTGCTTTCACACTTTCTGTTTCTAAAAAAATTAACGAGGTAGTTTCTTTATAAAACATGAATTTCAGAGACCAACAAAATCTTGTCGAACAATATTTTGCCATGCATAAACATTTGTACTATTAGTTGGATGAAGATTAATTGGTACGACTGAAAACATAAATACATTTTCATTATCTCTATCATTAGTGGCAAATCTTTGTTTGTATTTATTGTGACTCCCATTCCATCACAACCCCTATATAAAACAAACTCTAAACTTTTTATAATACAGGATATTAAACTTCGCACATCTCTTGAGTTGTTGAGTCTAACAGAGCTTGTAACAAAATTTCTACTCTTGACTCTATAACTGTAACAATTTTTTTAGAAATACAATAATCTGTTTTTGCCTGCTGTATTTTATAGTAAGGTAGATATAAATGATGTTCAACCTGATTAGCTTTATCTTTCAACAAGCAGTAAGAAGTTTTGTTAATTTGCAATCTAAATACCAAGCCAAAGCCTCATCAGGTGTAAAAGATCTTCTAGTACCACCAGAATATTTGCATGATTTGCTTACTAATTTAGAAGACGATTGAGATATACAGTGGCTTCTTTTACCATCACTGCGGTAGTGCGATTCCCAGAAGCGTAGAGAGATAGTTGCGCAGCTTAAGTCAAATTTTCCGAATCTACTTTAAGCAAATCTCTAATTTTTCTTTTCTTGCTCTTGTCGCTGGACTCTGCAAAGCTTTTTTTTTGAACGTCCAGAAATTTAAGATGATCTAGATTCTTCAATGGTTTGTAAGATTACATATTCAAAATCTGACTTGTCCAACCAAGAAGAATACTTGGTGAAAAAACATTTCTTCTTCGGTGACACTCGTTCTATCTTTTGTTTAACTTATTTGAAATTCTGCTAACAGAATATATAGGTGATTTTTTATCGAAATCGTTTTCAAATACACCATTATGTTCTAGGACGACACTCACCATAAGATCCCGTCGGTTTTTTTTTGGGTAAAAATACTAAAAATACTCATTTCTCAAAAAACTGGCGCCGAGGTATTTTAAACGTTGTTTTTGCCAATAATTTAAAATTACTCTAAAATTGCAAAAAAAAACTAGTAAGATTCGAAAACAAGATAGTTTAAAAATTTCAAACCTGTCTCATTTACTTTGATTACTTTTGATTTTAAACCTTTAATTTTCTTTTCATTTTCAAACAAAATAAATACATAATGTGTGTCACGAGTAAACCTCGTAAATCGACAATTCTAAAAAAACTACTAAAATACAATAACCTACCTATCTCAAGAACATCCTCCATTTTGTATCAAGATGTACAAACAACAATCTAATTTAAACTGAATTATTGTTTGAGAGAATTATTGTTAACGCCCGTGGACAGTTTGTACCTTCTCGCAAATGAACTCCCACTTTTACAAAAGTTTAAATTCCTAACCTTAGCTTATGCGGCAAAAATCAACACAATTTCTCTACATCCAAATGGAACACTAGTTTTTCCAAAAAATCGATATTTAGGTATGAACGCAAAATCTTGTCCTATTCCTCTGTTGCCTGAAAGAATCCATCAAATGCAATCCGACCTCAGTCTGACCAGACCCCAACTGCATTTACTCCAAGAAGGAAAAACTCCACCATGGATTATTTCTTTACCCATAACCCTAACGACCCTAAAAACATACAAAAAGAAAGACACACCACACCAAGTGATACTCAAACCTCCGGTTGCACAAACGTAAATCAAATTTGACAGACTATTAAACTCTAATAAAATAAAAATATCGTGCTCTCATTGGCTAAAAATACGTTAATGAGAGATTAACAAGCTATCAATTTGGATGAACGTTTGTGCAACCGAGCATAAAGCTTCTATGAGTGCATCAGCAAATTTCCTGAAGCCATCGTCATTTTTACAGATTGGTCCAAGTCTGAAAATGGCATCTTCGCTGCAATATGGTCTTTAGCCTACAAGCAACAATACCGTCATCCAACCCACTGCAGTTTATATAGTGCAAAACTTTATGCCATATTAGAAGCACTGAAATACGCCACACGTTCTTCACATTGTAAATTTGTCGTTTGTACAGATTCTCTAGAGACTATTAAATCGTTACGCCAGATGTATTCCAAAAACCCTATAGTGCAACTAATCAATGAACAACGAAAGATTCTCTAAGTATCTATGGAGATTCTAGAGAATGAAGAGGCAGACAGATTAGGCAAGACATCCATCTGAAGAAACTAAAGACGCAGAAATATTTTAACTTTTGAGAACACAAAAAAACTTATAAAGCAAAGAGTATTAGAAGAATGGTAGTTTATATGAAACTCCAGTACCGCTCATCTGTTCAAAATTAAAAACGTGGTTGGTACTCAATTGGTGCTATCGAAAGACCGCAAATCACAGGTTGTACTTTCGCGCTTAAAAGACTGGGCCACACGAAGCTTACTCATTCCTAGATACTTAGAAAAGCACATTCACCGATGTGCTAATTTTGCAATGACAGGCTTACGATAGAACACCTTCTCAAAAATTGTTCATTTCTGAGGGATCAGCAATTGTTAAACGCCAGCTACAAATCTCTGTTAAGCAATATGTGGGAACCTCTACTGACCTTTTTACTGGAAAATAACATTATTTTACAAAATATCGTCCTATTACTGCCAAAAGTATTAACTTATTACATTCAGTTACTTTTGAGAAAAATGTGTGCAAAAGAATAATGTCATTGCACAATTGCACAAATCAGTAGTGCAATTTATTGTTTAATTTTTTTTACTAAGAAGTATATGATGATATTGAGTATTTATTTAATGAATGGTATCAATTTCGCAAAACTCTATATAAGAGCAAAAAATCACAAAGGTGTAGTAAGTAAATTTTAGCACACCCAAAAATTACAACATTTGCAGTTAACAACATTTTATTAAAGAAAGATTGTTCTAATAATACAGGTTCAACATTACGATTAGCCTAATAACAAAAACAAATAAAAATAATGATAAAAATGGGAAAAAAGAGAATATTCAATTCTATTGATCTTCATCAGACTCTTCATCTATTGCTGGCTCAGTAGTTTTTTCTTCCATCTTGCTATCGGCGGGTAGAGACTCATACCATAGATGCAATTTCTGTGGTATAATTCTTTTATCGCAAAGTTTTAGCAAATCAGTCTTCTTTGCAGTGCTGATTGGAATCAGTT
Source organism: Tribolium confusum (assembly GCA_029207805.1). Classification (NCBI taxonomy): domain Eukaryota; kingdom Metazoa; phylum Arthropoda; class Insecta; order Coleoptera; family Tenebrionidae; genus Tribolium; species Tribolium confusum. Next base: position 9,004,446 of record JALGAY010000010.1, on the reverse strand, counting down.
TAGCGTAAGCTCTTTTAATATTGGTTTGACTAATGTTTAATTTTCTACCTCTTCTAAGTATATTAACTGTATTGTAGAAACAATCGCGGCCATACCTACACTTTATTTTACCAGGGTGTTCTTTTTCGTAAGGCAAACATTTAATCCGTAACCAATTGACTTTAGTTCCGTCTTCGTTTTTAGTGCGTTTTTTTACAATGCTTTTAGATAAATCTTTAGATCTAGCATGTCAGCAAACGTTAATTGATGCACATTGTAGAGACGTGCGGTTCTACGGTTTCTTGCGGATCTTGCCCTTTTCATAACGTTCATCTAGTCTGACACTGAATAGACAGACACAAAACGTTGTTCATTTTCTATTGTACTGTGCATACTGTCTACTTTCATAAAAGTATGTCCTGACTCTAAAAACTTTTGCTCGATAACATCTAGATGGGTAGTTTGGGTCAAGTAGAGGAATAACGCTGGAATATGTTGGTTTCGGTTTTGCCCGCCACATGTGTCCGAAAATAAAAAGATCTCCTTAACTGTATCTGGAAGCATATTAATCCAATACATTATTGCACTTTCCATTTTGTTACTGCTTTTTTTTCGTTTAGTTCTGACCATCCTAAACAATAGGCATTATTAGGCATCTTTGACTCATAAATTGTAAAATTATAGATGCAAAGTTTACGTGAATAATAAAGAAGAGATTCGTTAGCGGACGGAATTTAAAGAACTTTCTGTTGATCAGCTGTTACAGACAAAAATGCAGGATCTGAGTTTAATTTTTGCTTGTCTTGGTCCTTAGCACGATTTGCTTTATCTTTTCGTATTTGATAATCTTAATATTTCGTGATCAAGTCTTTAAATAACGTACCACTTTTGTTTGCTTCATTGTATTGATTGCATAAGCAATGCCGATCTTTTTTGAGCACAAAAACGACAAATTAAAATGAAAGCCAAATATTTTTCCGTACATGTTTAGACTTAAAGGAATCTTAGTATTGTCTCTACAGAACTCTTCATACAAGGCATCTATTCTATTAATTGAAAGTTTACAGTCCAAGTACTGCTTCTGAGAATTACCACGGCAATAATGCGAACCCATGGTCGGAAACATTTGAATATGTTGTTTGACAGTGTCTACATCGTCTGCCTTGGTTTTGTTAGCTGGAAGTTTTTTGCCGCGCTTATCATTTTTTACGAAAGTTCTATTCCTTTGCCCTTTAAATGCTGTGTTTACCGGTCTATTGCTTATGCACAAGGTTTTTTAGAAGAAATTTTGATTACTCGTATTTTGACACCATTTCTAACAAAGTGAAATGATCGACTACATGTTCGTTTTTTGTTGAGAGAAACATTTGCACTAGAACGACATGGCACATTTAAATTTACGTGCTTCAAAATGAAGTCTTTTTAACGTTGGTAGTTTGATAATCCCCAAAACTTTATACCAATTTCTTCTCTATCATTTTCATTAAAATTTTCCACACATTTAAACCTACATTTTCCGCAGTCGACTGGTCGTGAAAACTTAGCATTCTTAATTTGCCTAACCACAACTCGCTTTCGGCAAAAATCACTAACTCACTTGATAAATTTTGCTTTTAGACTATTTTACCTTTATCTAAGTTAGTAACTATTCGAAGTTGAAATAAAGCATAAATAGCAGAAAATTGTGATAAATGACTTTTTCTATAGACGTTCTTCTTCAAAATATAGTTAGTAACTAAATTTTTAGATTTTTCTCAAAAATGTTAGTTAGTGACTTTTGGCAGTAATAGGACGATATGATATTGTATATAACATTAAGGTATAATGTATGTGTATATGCGCTAATAGCCCTGTGATAGCTGATGCGACAAATTAAATATAAAAAAAAAGGATCAGAAATTTTAAATTAAAACTATTGTTAAACTACGTGGCTGTTGTGCATGCGTAAGCCTCCACAGCAAAGTAGAACTCCTGTCTGTAGACATTTGTCTCGAAATATAGTGGATTAATTTCTTGGGTGTTGGTACGATAGCTGTTACTGTTATCCTTTTTTAACGGATCGAAAATTGAGTGATCGTGTTTTTCCGTCTCGTTTCTAAGCCAAGTTGTGGACGCTAGTGGCAGTCTAGTGGTAGGACCGTTCACCGTTCCATTTTTCTACCAAAAATTCTAATCAACCCTTGTAGCACGTGAGTAGAACAAATTGCGGTAGTTATAAATGAGCCAGCGTTTGATTTTCGGTTCGAAATCGTCTTGGAATTCCGCAAACAGTCGAGAGTCTCGAATAACTTGGCTTTGCACCGCCGCCATTAAAATCTGTGCGCTATCGTCTGTTCGCGATCCCGCATCGAGTAGTCGTGTTCTAGTCGTTGTCTCGCATGCTAGTGCACTCTTCAGCCAAAGCTGAGAGAGATTTTAATTAAAATTGTTGATATTTCAAGTAAGTTGTGATTAAATATGTTACAAAGTGTTGTTTTCGTGTAAAAAACCGGGATTCAGGCGGCAACGTGCTTCGATTTGGTGTAACGAAATCGCCATGCAATGACCTTCAGCAGCAACGCTCGATTTTAGCGTAAAGGGTCGCGGGGCTGGGAGACACTGACCCGAGGGGGGCTGTCGGGTCGCCATGGGGTTTTTTTGGCGGGCTTAGGGGATTGGTATGCGGGAATTTTTCGAATTCCATTCAAATGCATCATGTCGGGCCGGACGGTAATATAGAGCAGTGACACTTGCGATACTCGATTAGGTTTTTTGGCATTGGAGTATTTCGGGGTTTTTGGATGAAATGTTAATTTTTTTTCGGTTTTTGGGCCGGTTTTTCGGGAAAAACCCGGTTGGAACTACGCATTACATGGAAAGGTGTGGCAGACGCCATATTGTCGAGCAGCCGGTTAGATTCTTGCACCATTTTATCGACACAAAGGGGTGGAAATACTCCTAGCAGTTCTCTTATTTCAAACCGCGTTCTAAATTTAGAACAGATTTTTTAATGAATTTTTCGCTACAGTGATGTAATAATTTTTTTTTCCGTTCGTTTAGATTTAGAATTAGAGCAAAATGTCTGTCCCAGACAAAGATGAATTAGTGCAGAGGGCGAAACTCGCAGAACAAGCCGAAAGGTACGACGATATGGCTTCGGCTATGAAATCTGTGACAGAAACTGGAGTAGAACTCAGCAATGAAGAAAGAAACCTCCTTTCTGTTGCATACAAGAACGTCGTTGGTGCCAGGAGGTCGTCGTGGAGAGTTATCTCTTCAATTGAACAAAAGACTGAGGGCTCAGAACGCAAACAGCAAATGGCCAAAGAATACCGGGAAAAGGTCGAAAAAGAATTAAGGGAAATCTGTGACGATGTCCTCGTAAGTACCTCTCCAAAACACATTTATAACCCGTCTACCGATATTCTTAAACGACTTTTAAATCACTAGTTAATATCTTAGTATATATTTACATACTCCGCAATAAATTCTCGAGGGTTGAGGTTTTTAAAATTCGGATAGGTTGCTATCACGACAACCCTCGTTAAACGGATAATAAACCACTTAAGGAATCAAAAGGTAATTTCAAAATATCGGTAGACGGACTATAATTTCGTCACTTTCATGATGCTAAAATATACTTAACTTTCGTTCTTCTGAATCAAACTTGAAGAAGTTTTTATTCACTGATAAAGTCAATATCATTATGATAAATTCAAGCTTGTGATTCAGTTTGTAACAGTAGTGTATTGTTACAGGGTCTTCTTGACAAATACTTGATCCCTAAAGCGAGTAATGCGGAATCAAAAGTCTTTTACTTGAAAATGAAAGGCGATTACTACCGGTATTTGGCCGAAGTAGCTACAGGAGATACGAGAAACGGTAAGTATTTAGTTGTTTGGTAGTTAAAACAAGGGTAACAACAATGGGGAACTTGTTTTAATTTCCAAGATTAGTAATTAGGGTAAGTTGGATCTGAAATGATTTATTGTTGTTACGTAATTGATATCTGATTGGAATTTTCGCGCCGGTTATGGGGGTCAAGTTCCCTATTGGATGTTGTGTGGAAGTTGTTATTTACTTTAGCCCGCTTTCAGCCGTCGTCGATTACTCACAAAAGGCTTACCAAGACGCTTTTGAAATCTCAAAGGCAAAAATGACGCCCACACATCCCATCAGATTAGGTCTTGCCCTAAACTTCTCTGTCTTCTATTATGAGATATTAAATTCACCAGACAAGGCTTGTCAGTTAGCTAAACAGGTTAATATAAATTTTTAGTTTCCTTTAGTGTCTCAAAAGGGCGGAATTACATGTGGTGGAACTGTTTTTTTTTTGTTGTTGTTTGACGTTTAGTGCATTTGTGGACAGTTTTAATAATTGTCAATTTTTATTACTAGAAGTGGTGGAGGATTCACAAAAGGCGTATCAAGAAGCATTCGATATTGCTAAATCGAAAATGCAATCGACACACCCGATTAGGCTGGGACTTGCCTTAAATTTCTCGGTGTTTTATTATGAAATTATTAATTCTCCAGCACGCGCCTGTCATCTTGCTAAACAGGTTATAAATGTGTTACTATTAGTGTGTTTTTTTCTATTATATTAACCGGTTGAATTAACACTTTACCACATGTAATTCAAGCCTGCTGTACTAACTAAATAACAACGAGTAGTGTGTTTGATATCATGTATTTATACGAAAATGTCAATTTAGGCCTTCGATGATGCAATAGCAGAACTCGATACCTTAAATGAAGACTCTTACAAGGACAGCACTCTCATTATGCAGCTCCTCCGAGACAACCTCACACTATGGACAAGTGACACACAGGTATACTACTGATAGAAACTTTGTAATATGATACTTCAATTGGAGATTTTCTTTGTTACAGGGCGAAGCGGATGAGCCTCAAGAGACTGGTGATAATTGAAGTGTGGCGTCCGTTTTAAAATTATTCGTTAAAAATGAAGTTTCATGTAAGTTAACGTTAACGTATTCGTGGAACTTGGTTGTGAAATTTCATTGACAGTTTTAAGCAAAAGTTTCACCTGATGAAACTTGATATTTAACAATGTTTTTAGGAGATGTGTAAATCGTTAAAATTTAATTAAATTTTCACACAACCAAACAATGTCAGCCACGTTAAGTTAAAATAATTATAAATCATCCATCTTTGAATCAAATTTATGGGAAGTTGTGTGATTCAGTGTATTTTTTCATCATATTTCTGCAATTCTTTATATTTTTTTCCTATGATTGATTTTTTTTGTATATTTAGTGTTTTATTTTTATCGTGTAATTTATTTGAAATTTAGTACTTTCTAATTTCTAACTTGTTAACTATTAAATTTATTATTTAATAACACTGTTTTAGTTACAATTTTTGTATTCGTCCATTGTTGAAATCTCCAAAAAATAAATCATACCTATACCTCTTTATACATTAAAAAAAAAGCCTGTACCTTAGTCCACAAAATTATTTTGCACTCCGCTGCATGGGCCGTATCTGCCTTCCCCCCCTTTGTTTACCGTCAACTCACTTTGGATGTGCTATATATAAATGTATGAATATGTATTAAAATAAACTGCTATCAGCTCTACTTGTTTTCTGTTGTATCTGGCAAATATGTATATTTGTCTGATATGAATAAATTTTTCAAAATCAATTTTGTTTTATTTAAACATTATTATAGGTGTCTTTGAATTGGAAAAGGTTCGTTTAATAACATTTTTAAGTTTCTGTCTTATTGCTATGTTACGTGTGTTGTATTTAAGAAATGTATCTAGTAAAAAAGATGACATGTAAAACCGCAATGGTCAGATTCTAGCTGATAATGGTTATTGGAGGGGACAGCAGAATACTGTCTTGTCTTGAGGCTCGCATAAGTCACATTTTTGGTGACTTATGATGGTCCAAAAAATTTTATGTTTGTTTTTCAGATTTAATATAGTTACATTTTAAGCCTGTAAAAATGTCATCAAATAAAATTCTTTGAAACGATGCTTATTCATTCAATACATGTTACCCTTTTTTTATTTGCGCTCTAAATTATTGGAACATTACGTAAATACCGTCTAATCGAATTGTTTATTTTTACAAGGACGGTTTTCCATGTGAGCGATTAATTATCGCTTAAACAAAAAAAAATTAAGTCCTTAAACATCAAAATAGGACAAGATGAGGTAGGTTGAGGTCATGCAAGAATTATTTCAGACACCCCTTAACGCCAACCGATGTGAATTCACCCTTAAATCTTATTGATTTTAACGAATTCAACAATGCACATGCGTTCTGTGAAAACTGATTAATTTAGACCAGACCGCAGCAGGAAACCACCAAACGACACAGCACATCTAATATTTATTCAATTACGCACTAAAACGTTTAACAAAAAATTGCAAGGTAAGATGAAGTTTTTATTTCATCATCAAAAATTATGCAACAAAAATTTCCAAATGAAAGTGCAATCGATGAACTCTCAAAAGGTTTTCACTTTCCAGAAAATTTATTTCAACTTTCTTTCAAAACCGTTCTATTTCCTAATACAACTACTGAACACGTGAATAAATTTTACAGAAGAATTAATTACAATATTAATACGTTCTGTGAGGTACAAAGTTAATGTTTGTGTATTATAAAATATAAAGTATGTGTACAGAGCCTTCAAATAAAAATGTCGAAGTGTGCCATGGATTTGAAAACTTAGGTCATATCTTGACTAATATCATCTGTTAGCATTTGTCTGAATTAATAATTAAACAAACATTTTTATAAAACCTTATGATGACTCCATTATCTAGTTAAACATTGTTTTTATCTCTAGGCATGTGAATTTTTTCAGAATTTTTTAAATATTTCTTCTGAGGCGAATATTAATTCGTTGAAAAAAATATAAAATTTACATTATTTCTAATGCCATTTTAAATGACACGATGTTGAAATATTGTTTCGTGAAAAAAATATTTCAAATAAAAATGTAGATAATCGCAAAAAATAACAAAGTTTATTCGTTCTGTAAGACCTATTTTGAAGCAGCATTGCCAAGTTACTTGACAATATGTTGGACATCCACCCTTCAGCTTTTTTGTCCCACCCACTCTCTTGGAAATAATGGCGAATAATTTAAAAAAATTAAAAAAATCAATTTGTTTTTGTTTTGTCTTTGTCGATTTATTAGTGACAATATTTAATATGAGTGAAAACCGATTAACTCTCATTATCAGTAAAAATTTTAACTCAAGACATTGAGTAAAACACCATTTTTCAAGAAAGTGGGTGGAACAAAGAAGGTAAAGGGTAGGTTATCTACCTCATTGTGGAGTAACGGCAATGCTGCACCAAAATAGGTCTTACAAAACGAATAAACTTTATTTTTGCAGTTATTTACAATTTTTTTGAAATATTTTCTTCACAAAACAACATTTCAACATCGTGTCATTTCGAATAACATTAGAAATAATGTAAATTTTATATTTTTTTCAACGAATTAATACTAATTACTTAATATTCATTAGAAGGAATAATAGAAAAATTCTGAAAAAATTCACATGCATAAAGAAAAAGGCAAACTTTCTGATGGCAAACTAGATAGGTACTGTGTTGGGTGATGCAAATTTACGGGTCACAATTTTAACCTGAAATACAGCACCACAAATAATGCAAATCTGCAAAAAAAAATTTGTCTTATCTCAACTGATGACAAAATTGACTAGGATTTTTTTTAATTTGGTATACAAATAAAATTAAATGTGCCTTTTTTTATTATTAACAGCGAAGTTCTACTAAATCCTCTCAATTTATTGCAGCACTTTTGTCGCACATTTTTGGTAGTTATCTACAGTGCTCAACAATTAAAATGGAACAACATAAAATTTTAACAAAGTGTTATAACTCCTCCAAAAATTTCTTAATCGGAATCATCTTTTTTTTGGGTAGATCATTTCTTGTACTTTAAGATATTTAATAAAGTGTTTCTTGTAGATTTGTTGTTTAAGTTATACAGGGTGTCAAAGACAGGGCACTGCAAAAAACGAAAAGTTTAGATATCTCCTGTTTAAAAAAAAATGTTTGAATTTTTTTACTGAGTCCCGGAAGAATGCTGGATTAAGCCCTCGATACAGTTTTACAGATTTTAAGCTACACTTATAAATTAAAGCAATAATCCCAAAAAACTTTTTTGCGCATTAAGCAATAGTTTTTTTAATTGATGTAAAATTTTACCTCTTTTTGAATTATTCTAAAGATAAAAGTTCAAACTTGAATTTTGAAAGGCAACGGTAGACATACTGTTAACATTTTGTGTAGAAAAAACTTCCGAAGATGACCAAATTTTTAAACAGCTCCGAATTTTAGTTTGATAAAAGGATAAAAATTTAAACGTGTATTTATGGGTTGATTTCAAGTTGAGATACTACCGGTAGTATCGCAAATTTTAATACGTTTCCAAAGCAACAACCAATAACAACAACGAATTTTATTAATTTTCTATGGAAACGAAGATACTACCGGTATTGTCTCAACTTGAAATCAGCCCATTAAGCACATAACTTATTGATCGGTGATTAGATCCGATTCTTAAAAGCATATTTTTAGGGAAAAATTGAAGCTTCTTCTAACTTAAACAGCTTGTTATTACGATACGGACGCTACTGTTAGTTATCCACAATTGCATCATTGGAAACAAGCCTTTTAGATGAGCAAAAGTTTAAATTTTTTTCTCTAAATATGGCTTCAAAAATCGTATTTAAACACCAACTTACACCGAGTAAACTAATGCTACAAGTGTCTTGAGGTTTGGAACAGAAGTCATGTTTCTAAATACACGTTTGAATTTTTACCATTGTTTTACCAAACTAAAATTCAGAGCTGTTTAAAAAAATGATCATTTTTGGGAGTCTTTTATGACACGAAATGTTAACGGTATGTTCACCACTCTTTCCAGAATTCAAGTTTAAACTTTCACCTTTAGAATTAACCAAAAAAGAAAAAAAATTTACACCAATTAACAAAATTATTGCTTATAGTGCAAAAAACAATTTTTTTGGATTTTGGTCTTAATTTATAAACTTAGATCAAAATCTGCAAAACCGTTTCGAGGATTTGGTTCAACGCTCTTTCGAAACCTACTAACAAAAATCAATTTTTTTTTTGTTAAAATGGGAGCAGTTTATACTTTTCGTTTTTTGCAAGGCCTATCTTTGACACCCTGTATAACTTAAACTACAAATTTAGAAAAAACCCTTTATTATAAACATCTTAAAGTATAAGAAATGAGTTACCCAGAAAAAAAAATCATCTCAATTAATAAATTTTTGTAGGAGTTACAAGACTTTCAACTTTGTTAAAATTTTAGGGTGTTTTATTTCAATTGTTGAGCACTGAAGTTTTTTATTACTAACCCCCAATTTTTATTGCAATAATCAACATACTAGTGGATTCTAAATAAATAAAGGAAGAATGTAAAGTTTCACTAAAAGGTACTGTTTTTGAGATATTTAGGTATAAAATATAAAAAAAAAATAACTTTCAACTTTGGCGCCACTAGCACCTAAACGGTGCAATTTAGCATCGAGGTAAATAGTGTTAAATCGTTTTATTTTGGTCTGAGAAACCTGTAGTTGTCTTATGTATTCATTTTTTTGTTTTAGATTTTATAATAAATTTTTGGTTGTATTTTGTTAACATAAAAAATTTTGTCATATTTTTATTATTTGTGGTGGTGTATTTCAGGTTAAAATTGTGCCGCCTGATTTTGAATCTTTCTATACTTACATATGTCTGTTTAGAACGAAATAACTTTAGGTGTAAAATCTACTTATTCTATACCTAATTATTAAAATAAGTCTTAAAAACTAAAATTTTAAGGATTTTTATTCTCTCGATAAACATTTTCGCTGTTTGTGACAAGGTAATGTGACAACGCTTACTGGTGCAAAACGCAAAACTTTTTGTTGCGCCTGTTTTTATAGCACAGCAGAAGGTATCTTTAAAAAGTTAAAATTTTAAGACATTTACCTGTCTAGAATAATTAAATTTTTAGATCCATAATCAATAGGTTTATATTTTACAGTTATTTCGTATTTAATAACAACCGAATTCGCCTCCGGCTCATGAAGCTTCGCTCGAATTACAAACAAAAAATATCTGTTATAAGAGATTTAGAGAACAAAATTATTTTGTTTTTTGTTTTCTATTGTCTGTTCAGGGTAAATTGATATTTTGAAGCAAAAACCTCACTTTTAGGTATTTCATCGAAAACATACGTATACCATTTGTTATATTTTTTCTTATCTTTTTGTTTTTTGCTTCATTTTAATTTTTTTATTAGGTAAAAACGTATTAAAGGTCTTTTCTTTTAATAAATGGAAAATATACAAAGTGTCTTAGAAACACAAGGGACTAAAGCTAACCACAGACCCACAAAATTTAGGATTGTATCTACAATAATATTGACTATATAAAGATGATAGGTTTTGACGTTTCATTTTTATTTCTACACGGTTAATACTAATATTCCTATAATAATTATGGCTTTATGGCCCACAGGTATAAAAAATGTGTAATAAAATAATGTCGAAAGATTTAAAATTTGAAAGTGAGTAGTAGTATTGTAGACATGTAGCTTTAACATTTGATATTTTTGACAATTTAAATATTTGTTGTCAATTAGAATATTGGACCGTGGCGTACCGATAGTAAGACTAATGGCGCACACAGGGGGAGAGTCATGTGGCCTCGGCTCCCTCAAATCTCATGATTATTTATCGTAACACAAACACTAGTATCATGTAAATAATATGTTACATTTTACTTTAAGTTTATCTTTTGCATTTGAGAATAGATTTTAGATGGTTCGGTAAGCTATATACACTACTATGTTTCTACGTTTATGTCGAAGACGGTACATTCCAATTAGATTAAATCCATTTAAATTTATAGCTATAACTGAGGCTAAAACATACGGAACATGTGCGAAAAACTTTCATCTTAGTGTTTATATTGAGTTAAGGTAATTTTGGTTTGATTTAATACAATTCGAGTAAAAAACGAGACTGATTACCTTGGTTAATCGTAATCCTGTGTGTTTATTTCAAAAAATTCAAATCCGATTTAAGGGTTTAATCCGATTGAACTTCGTTTATATAAACAAGGTTATAGATTTCCTCTCTAATTTCGTTTGACATTTATCACCGGTAGCTATCTATTTACATAAGGTACCTATACCTACAGTGAATGTTTTTATATGTTTTTGAAGCTTATTTCAAGGGACTAAAGTGAATTATGTAATCCTGAGAGTAAATGTTTGAGAAGTTAAGATACTTTAGTGCTGAGATATACAGGATGTTAGGTAAATGTCCTGCCAAAAAAATATCCATATCTAACATATTTGAATGCACATAATGCCAGAAAATTGTTAAAAAAATCCAAGTCGTAAATTGACAAATACAAAATTTGTTCAAAGTTAGCGCTTTTAAAGTGGTGCGCCCATGCTTTTTCTCAATGCCACTAGTGTAAAATTCGTTACTACGATACAACAAAAGATGCAAAATAACTGTTCCGTTATTGTCAATTACAACTGTTACATTTTAACTCTTGTCAAATTGTATTTTTATTTAATTTTGAGAAAGCAAACAAGGTCCTTCTTTACGAAAAAAGCGTGGAATAGAAATTGTGAATAGACCACACCAGATTTCACCACATTTCAAAACCGATCATAAAGATTGAAAACCAGAAGAATGAATTTGAAGCCAATGTGTGTGGGGAACGGGTAGTAGCTTCAATGCAGTTCAAGAAAAATTACAAATTATGTTTTAAAAGACAAAGTATTGTAAGCAAACATGCACTCGCGTGTGAAGATTATCTAGGTAATTCCTGTCATGAAGAACCAACATGTGCTGCCATAAAGGTGCCTACTACGAAGCTTTTTTAAAGCGTGATGTTTAGACGAGTTTGCTGAAAATTTTTCTCAATTAGCAATAATGATTAAGATGACAATTTAATGACTACGCATAAAAAAGACTTTTTTATTCAACAATTAATAAAACGTGTTTGAAGAAAATAAATGCTGGAAATGTCTGCCATTTGATGCGATACATGCACGACTTCGACGGATCAACGAATCTTTGACTCTTTGCAATATTTCAGGATTATTTTGAATCTGTCTTGCAGCAGCAATTATGCGGTTTTGCAAATCCATTTTATTTTGCACGGGTGTTCGATAAACTAATTATTTCAAATGTCCCCAAAGATAAAAAATCGCAGCTATTCAGATCCGGTGACCTAGGTGGTCAAAGGACAGGACCACCTCTACCAATCCACCGTTCTGGATAATTATCGTCCAAGAACTGCCGCATATTTAAGCCAAAGTGAGGAGGCGCCCCATCGTGCATGAAGAACATTTCTCTACGGGTTGCTAATGGTAGGTACATCTTCTAGAAGTTGTGGTAGAATTTCCCTTAAAAAAATTAAATAAACATTGGCATATAAACGTTGTGGCGAAACATATGGTCCAGTTAAACGATCATCTATGATTCCGGCTCATACGTTTACTGCGAATCGATTTTGATAAGTCATTCGACGGATTTGGTGTGGGTTGGCATCTGACCAGTGCCAGTGATGTGTATTATGAGAATTAAGTATGCTATTTTTTATAAAGCAGCATTCATCTCTCATTAATATTTTCGAGGTAAATGCAGGATTTTGAGAACTTCGTGCCAGTAACCATTCGCAAAAAGCAACCTTTTGTGGATAATCTGCCTCTGTGAGTCTTTGTACCCTCTGTACATGGTAGGGATGAACCAAATTTTTGTGCAAAATCTTCCAAATTGTTCAATGGCTAACGTTAAATTGTTGGGATATTTCCTGTGTACTAGCGGATGGATTTACCTCTACTTTCTCTAAAACTTCTTCGTGAATATTTAGATATTCTTCGGGTTGTCCAAGTTGACTTTCTTTAGGTAGTCCAGAACCTGTCTCGCGTATGCGACTAGCTACTTTAGCAAAAGTTTGTCTGCTTGGATGTCTTCGCTGAAGATATCGTTCCGCATATCTTCGCTCTACATCACGAGAATTGCTTGAACATTTTCAATCGAGTATTTAACCATTTTGCATAATTTTTTTTGACAAATGAATTGACAAATGATACAATAATAAATTAATTTAATGGTAACCCGGTTAACGCAAAAGAACCTTATTTCATTTAAATGGGCGTGGACATTGGGCTGGTATTAAGAGATTTTGCTTCATGAAATATCGCTATAAAGTATTTGAAAAATCGACTCTTTTATGAATTTTAAGGAAGTCATTAATTTGAGGCAGAACATTTACCTAACACCTTGTATACGCTATTTTTTGTACTTTCAATAAATAAGAAAAATCATTGTAATTTTGATTTGATCGTATTTTAAATTCGAAGGGATTTTAAATGTCACTTTTAATTTTAAAATATTTTAAAATGTCATTTTAAATCTCAAGGGATTTTAAACGACATTTTAAGTCTCTTGGGACTAAAACCGCTTGTTTAATATTTCTCAGTAGAAACTAAAGAATCAACTTTAGTCTTAAAAGTTCAAAATAAATAAAATGTTTTTAAAAATGAGCGACATTTTTACACTAACGTTTTTCTACATCATTGATCTATTAAACAATGACATATGTACATAGCTAAAAAGTTCAATCTGCTAGAACTGCCAGACGGTTAATAAGGCTCACAGACTATACATTTCAGGAAAAGAACATAAACATTATCCGAACGTAATTTTAGCAATTGCAGTCAGTTGACGTAAGTAATTTCAACAAAAACACGGTATTTCGTATTACCGGGTATATTCCGTAATCCCGGCTTTTATTACAGAGTTTTTTGGACCAATCTTTTAAGAATATTTGGCACCAACACCAGCAATTGACCAAATTTTTGAACTATTTTTAACTAGAGAAATCTTGAGTATGGATTTGGTTTAATACATACTGGTTGTAACAATGTTTATTCAGTTCTATAGTTAAATTAAATGAACCTAAATAACGTCTTAAACCACTTTATAAAAAATATACCAGCAGAGATAATTATACAAAAAAAAATGTTTAATCGTATTAATAAAGTTAAACCAATTTCTTTATTTGACTTTATGTTTTTTTATTTCAAAAAAGAAAATTACGTTTGTCAATCATTGGTCAGAATGAAATTGTGGGCGTCTCATGTTTAGTATAATTTACTATAATAATAATAATTAAACACTCTTAAATGCTCAAAAAACGGTACTAAAACAATGTTAAAAACAGTTTGATGCAAAAATTTATTAACAAAATTTATTTACTTTATTGAAAAATAAACTCAAATCAGCAGGTGTTTTTGTGTTTGGTACCGAACAGTCAATAGTCAAACGGGTCCAAATCGAAAATTAACAAATTCTTTGTACGAAAATTTGGATTTTTAATAACAATTTGCTAACTAAATGGAAACGTTAAATATGTACCTACTTATCTTATTTGTGATATCAACGAGCAACAATTAAATACTCACAAATTCTTCTTAGAAAGAATTTAAAAAAAATCGCATTCGCTCGCGGTCAAAGGCTAGTACTTTACCTTAGTGTTCTGCATACCAAAATTATTTTATTAGTCATTATCTACTAATAAAATGCAAAACAATATAAACAGATGCCAGTGTGAAAAATCAACGGAAAAAAATGTAAAACTACAACATGACGAATTCATGCACTATGTACATATTTCGTCAACTCATGAAGCTTCGCTGAATTTTAGACCACACATTTTTTATTTGTTTTAATGATATAATTAATATACTTTTTGCACTAAACTACTAAAAATCAAGTGATTACGCACTGAACGTACAATCGGGACCGTCAATTTTACAATTATCCTCCGTTTTTACCGCACTAGTGCCTGCAAAGAGAACAGGGATTTTTCTCGTTTAAAAAACGGTTTAAAATTAGATAATCGTATCAGAGTCCAAGTTTATAATAAAACAATGCCTTTACCACTTTTATTCAGATAAAACAACAGAAATGTATTTACAATATTGCATTTAAAGTTTAAGTTTATGCAGTTCTATATGTGAGAAATTGTGGACATTAAAATGTCAAATTTTGACAGTAGATTTTAGTAACTTGAAAAAATCTGACAGTTAGTTACCTACATTATCGACATCAACGCACTTAAATTTTTTCGACAAATTAAAAATAAATTTTAAATTATCGTTTTTCGGCCTTGTAGAGCATCCGTGCAAAAAATAATATACAAGAGACGTGCGGGAACAGTTTTGCTTTATTCGTGCGACATTTTTTACTCGTGCCCAAAGCGCACTTGTATAAAAACTGTCGCATTCATATGCAAAATATACAGGCTGTCCCAACGGTCCGAAAAAGCTCTATAGCTAGTTTACGTTAAGAGATACAAACTTTTTTGTTTTTTTAGATTATATAGTTGCTTTTCTGATGCACATTTTAAAAATATTGCGGTTTATATACAGGCTGTCTCAATATTTAAAAAAACACCTAAGTTATGTTTTTTTTAAATGGAATTAACTCAGTTTGATTTTATTTTTGAATTCTATGCTAAATTACAAATAACTTTTATAGAGGTTGTTTTTATATATTTGTCTGTCTAAAAATTCGTACTTTCTAAATGCTTGCTAAAAGATCGCATAAGGCATCCTCAGACTCATTGTCAGTAATGAAACGGTTGCTCCGGTGTCGATCGTTATCTTATAGGCTATTTTCTTAATTTGGTCTTATTCTAATAGCCAACTTTGATTCATTTTTGTTAATTGCCAGACAGAAATAATCAGGGGCTTTGGAGGTGTAATTATCACACGTTATCGCGACGGAGAAATTCAGAGCAACAGAGCAAAACAACACGTTTTTTTGAGCGTTAGACATGATTGGAAAATAGCTTCTCAAAGGCGATAAGACAAAAAAACATTTTACAATTGATCAAATTTTTCAAAAATTTTCTAATGTTGTTCCAGTTGGTGTTTTTCTGCCTTTTTTAAAAGTTTTTTTTTATTTATTTATTTTTTGGTCGTCTATTTTCAATTTCTTTTAGAATATTTTTTTTAATCGTCGTTTTTTTATCGTTTTTTATTTTATTTAGAATATCTTTTTGTTCTACATTTTTTGTTTTTTTTTTAGGTTCTCTTGTTCTTTTCTTTCCACTAATTGTCGTTTTTTGTTTTTTAGAAGCTTATTTTTGTTTTTTTTATATTTTAATTCTCGTTTATAATTTTAGTAGATTGGTTTCTTGTAAATTTATTAAAATGCTGATGTTATAAAGTTTGATACAGAAACAGGGACTTTTAAATAAAACAAAGGTTTGAGACAGACTAGTTTCGTTTTTATTAGAACAACATCAAAGCGGTGATTTTTAAAACAAAAGCAAAACACGTTTATTCTAATGTCGTTTTAATTTTTTTCAAATGACGTTTTTAATTTTTATTTTCGACTGTTTCAAACAATAAATTAATTTATTCTTTCATAATTTTTGACTGCCTTCTTCTAGTGGAACTCTGGAAGATAAGTGATTTAGATTTCTGTCTATAAACTTATTTTAATTTCGATACTCTTGTGTATTGCGGTTTAAACAGTTGAATTTTTAAACGATTAATTTATTTAACAACGCATTAATTGACAAAAATTTTTTGGTAAATTAAACAACTCAGTAATACACTTCTATTGCATTGATTACTTGCTCAATGTAACTGTTCTTGCTCGCTAAAGTGAATCGCTTCAAACCACGGCTTACTACTTGCATATAATAGAGCAAGACAGTTTCTGGTAGCCTTGCATCTAGTCTTGTCAAGTATTGAAATACAATGTGGCGTTTTTCTATAAATAGTGACATAAGGCTTTTAGAACATTTTATTATTGCAAAATTCTTTTATTGCAAAATTCTCATTAAAAAAGTAAAAACGTAAAATTTTGCTAAAACTTATCTATCATTCTATTTTGACTTGTTTGTTTAACGTACAAATTTTTTTGTCATACGTTTCAAAATAATTAATTTTTAGGTTATAAATTTGTTATCAGTTGAGATTTTTACAAATTTTTGTCATTTGTAGTGCTGTATTTCGGTTTAAATATTGCTCCATACTTTTGAATCATTTGATATTACGTCTCAAGGACAGAAAATAAGCATTAGCATGCCGGGGCAGTGTCTGAGCGTAGCGAGTACATTAAATTAAGCTGAGGGCTACTAACAGCTTTATAGCTGTGTAACGTATAACCACTACAACTTCTAATTAAATCATATAATACAAACATAAAGTTAAAATGAAAATGTTTTTTTAATAGATAAGAACAGTTAAATTTCTGTGAGTTGTTTGCCATGAACGAAGAAAAAATATTTTTGAAAATGTGTAATATTTTGTTGATATTTTTTTAGAAACTGGAACAAAATTTAAACATTGTATTTTTGGTTGTCTACATATAGGGCGTAATTTGCGACAATAATGTTGTAAGTCTTAAAAATAGATTAATACAAGACAATATTGAAACCTAGCAAGCTCATAAACGTGTGTTTATTATCTGAGATTGAATAGCTGCTATAAATTCGGTTAAGAATTGCACGAGAGTGGGGTAGGCAAAAATTTTCCTGATCAGCTTTGGCTAGGATACCTAGTCCATCTAAAAATAAAACAGTGTATTTTCGAGACCCACCGTTAATAAAGTAGGTCTCATTCAGTAGCAATGAATAAAAATAAATGATGTTTTTGCAAAACCACTTTATTGAATTTCTTTTATTAACCTTATTTTCCGCGGCAACTGTTCAATGTAGTAAATTACAAGAAGAACAGTAAGTAAAAATAATGTGTCAACTTAGGGATGTAATAATTTTTTTAGAGTGTCAAGATGGGCTAAAAAAATTGGAGATGAGTTGTGGAAGCTAGGGGAAGTTACGACAAAATTTAAAGAAATTCAAGGAGTATTTGTTTTCCAAATTAAAAATTACAAAAAAACATTATTATGTTTTTCAGAATTATGTTTACCTTAATGCGCAAGTTGAAACGAAAGATTTAGAAAATTTGATATTGGAAGTTGGGAAAGATATCGAACGGATGATGGACCGGAAAAGTGACGCCATAAAAGTGGGTATATTTTGTTTTTCTCGCTTTTTTCTAAACACATTTTAGTGCATAATTGAAAAAGCTGAAAACGTATCTGTAAACTGGGTTTACAACAATTCAGAGTACCAATATTACAGCTCAAAATATTCAAACGTTGTTAACGACTCTAATAAAGTTGATTTGGAAGAATTATCTGAATCTTTAAAAAGGAATGAACACATGTATTTAGAAATTGAGTTAAATCATGATACACATTTCTACAATTTACCTGTTGATACAAGCCGGAGTTCGGTACACGTCCCAACAAACATTTTTGACAGGCGTAAGTAAAAAATTTGTGAAAAATTGCAATTTAAAATTCCAAATTAGATAAAGAAGCAGCTTATGCAATACAATGGTCTGAAAAACTCGACGAAACTTTTGTTCGAAATTACAATTCAGATCCGGCTCTGTCTTGGCAATATTTTGGCAGCACTTCTGGAATTATGAGGCATTATCCAGGTTTGTAATAAAAATTTGCTAGTTTGCTTTGTTATTACTAAACAGCTGAACCAGTCACACTGATTTTTACTCAAAATATCTAAAAGCGGACTGACTTTTTAAGACCTTTCCAAAAACCAAAGAATAGCCATTGTTCAATTTATGGAAAAGCAAACCATATTAAGGATGGATCTTGATTTATGACAGTTTCTTCTGCCAAATGTTTCGCACGCAAATATATATTTGAGAGATTTGTCATCAATCAAGTTCCATCCTTATGGTAGTTTGCCTTTCTATAAATTGAACAATGGCTTTTCTTGGGTTAAGAGATGGGTCTTAAAAAGTCAGTTCACTTTTAGATATTTTGAGTATAAACATTTGTTTATCCTCAAATGACTTTATAATTATTTTTAAATCCATTACAAATAATTTGTTTCAATTTTGGTTTTAGCGGAACGAATAATACATAGTTATATTTACTGGTTATTTACTTGTAAAGCTCATGGCTTGGTGGGTGATTTTTCTCTATTATTTTTTATTTAGAGCTTTCTTTTTCTACTGCTTTATTAGTAACTTTTGGAGGTCGTTCTCTACTTCATTTTTCCACTCTGGCCTTGGTCTGCCTCTTCGTCTGTTGGTTCCTAGTTTTGTTTTTAATATTCTTTTTGGTAATTTGTATTTTTTTTCATTCTTGTTACGTGGCCTATTCATCTAAGTTTTTGAGATTTAACTACCTCATTTATATTTGTGTCTTTGTATAATGTTCTTAATTCTTCGTTATTTTTCTAATCCAAGTTTCTTCTACATTTTTCTCTTTATAAGTTTTTCTTTGAAGCTTTCTTTCCCATATCTGCAGCATGGACTGTTCTTGTTGTTTTAGTGTCCATTCGTCGCAAAAACATTTTCGCACAAATATAATAATTTATTTGTATCCAAAACCGGCCGTAATAAAATTAAATTAATATCGTTTTATTTAATAAATTAACTAAAACTTGCTTATTAAACATGATTTTAGATAATTAATTTAAAATAATAAATGAAAACAATAGATGAAATAAGACTCGTATTTAGCCTAAAACAGCACGAATGAGCAATATACAAAACGTACTTTGTTCAATTATTTATCATTACTCATTATTTAAAAATAAAATTAGAATTTAATGCAATTTACCAACTGCGTTGTAGTTTTTAAATATGGTGCGTTCTTTTTAAAGCAGATAATTACGATATATTGGCTGGAGAATTTTAAGGTTTTAGCTATTTTGTTTTTTATTATTGTATTATTTCTTGATGGTATTTTTTTAGAAAAACTTTTTGAGGTTTAAATCATAAAAACAAAACCTCGTATAAAAACATTTATGACTATATCAGGCGCTAGACCCACCTTTTAGGAGGTGCAGTAGGTTTAATGCACCCGGGCTCCGCGATTTTAAGAGCCCTCTCCAAAAAACCACAAAAATCAGGTTTAAAAAAGCAGTGGTACAATTTAACACTTTTTTAAAATTAAACTACACAATCTTCAATTTCTGTTAAACGAGAAAAGTGCTCCACGCTGCTCTCCTGACTTTCTAAAATTTTTAAAAATCGGTTTATTAGTCTAGGAATTGTAGCCAATCAAAAATGCCAAAATTTACAATATTTCTACCTCAAAAATATTTATTTAAAGCAGAATTAGTAATTTTAAATGTGTAATAATTAGCTCATTAAATGTTTTAACAAATGCTGCTAAGCATTTAAAATTTGGTTTATTGGTCTAGAATTAGAGCTACAATAATTAAAAATGCAATTTTTACTATACAACTACTCAGGACCGCCGCGTGCTTAGTAGCCGCCCTTGTGCAATAGTTAAAATACCGCCCCCTTTCTTTAAGTTTTTCCAAAAAAGTACATTTGAGTAAATGCAAATTTTATTTGTTAAAAAATTGATACAAAACATAAAACAAAATATATTATATAAAAGAAAAAGTAACATATATTAAAATTTATAAAAATAATTTTTATTTTTAACAAATAATAGTATTGTACTATATATGCAATTTTAAGAGCACCGTAATGTAATTACAAAATGTGAACTCGTCTTGCTTTTAAAGTTACAAAATTCTTGATTAATTACTTTATATCTAAACTGTCTATAATTTCGTAATTTTCCATAATTTGGCTCAGCCAAATTATGAGCGTAAATAATTTTTATTAATTTTTAGTTTGGAAAAACTTCATTTTCCTGAAGCAACTGATATTGGTAATGTCAAATCTATTCTTAAAACAATTGAAACATTGGGGAATGCATCAGTAAAATTGTTTTCATAAATTATAAAGTTTAATAAATCATGTAATAAAATCATCTTTTGCAATAAAGCATTGTAAAGTTTTTAGATCTTCGAAAAGATCTTCACCAACAATATCACGATTATTAAAATTAATATCACTACTCAGTTTTATATGCAAATCTTTGCAATGTTTTAAAATTTCTCCTTCTTTCCATTGTTTTACTTTATAAACATTATAAATAATTTTAAACATTTTATTAGTGAACCTCTCGGTTAAAGAAGCTAAAGTGCTATCTAAAATAGCAAAAAAAAATTATTCTAAAATTATTTTTTTTACTGATTACAGGTTCATCGTCTGCTTCATTTTCAAAAATTATTTTTTTTATTCTTCTTCGTGTTTTTTGAAAATCTGTTTCTATTTCTAACCTTTCGGCTAAGTTTTTTGTAGAATCAATAACATCTTCAAATTTTTCGCCTGTTCTATATTCTTTCAAGTCTGTACTAATTTGTTGGATGCATTCAATTACTGTTTCCATATTAAATGAAGGACTTTGCATTATTTTGCTTACAACATTAATTTTAGATAGTATGTCGTACCACATTATTATGAAACAGATAAATTTAAAAGACGTAATTTTTAAAATAAGATTATTTGCTTGATTTCGGGGTTCCACATCTTTTGTATTATCTTCAGTTATTTCTGAGAGAGCTTGATAAATTTCATATAAATTGATTTTGAGAGCTTTTATTGCTTTCCCATCTGGTATTTGATAATGATTTTAAAGTCAAATTTTGAATATGTAAATTTAGTATTGCCCATTGTTTGGTGGAACTAGAAAAATAATTGTACAGTTCTTGGACTATACCAAAAAGTATAGTGTTTCAAAAAAAGACTTTTGCTGCATTATTGACCACTAAGTTCAATAAGTGGTTAGAACAAGGAACAAAAAAAGCTCTAGAATTTGCTTCTATCATTTTTTTTGTTGAAAACCTTTATATTTTCCGCGCATATTTGATCGGCAAATTTAAATTTTCTTCTTGTTTCTCATCTTCATCATGTGTGTTCTATCAATATTAGTGTTTACTAAAGTTAGTCTACTACAACTAGCTTGTGGTTCTTGCTTTACATTAGTCTGTTTTTTTTCTAGGATTCATTGTGTTTCTTTGATTTGGCTATTTTCTTCTGATGTTACGTTACAATCTATGCGTTCATCTGTAGTCTTTTGTTTCTTTTCCAGATGTAATGAATTTTTTTCGGTTGAAAATTTATTTAGAGTATCTGTCAATTCTTGTTCTACTTGCAATTTTTTTGCTTTTGTTTTTTAATATTGAGCTTTAGACAACGTTGTTGGCTTTTTCTTAATAGCTTTACCTAACATCTAAATAAAAATAATTTAAATTTTCTTAAAAATAACACTAATTAAATAAAATTGCCACCCCCTTGATTTGCCGCCCTTGTGCAGTGCACAACCTGCACACCTATACGCGGCGGCCCTGCAACTACTGCAACATTTTAAATAGTAAAAGTTTGTTTTAAGAAAATCAGTAATTTCGATATTATTTAATGCTTTTTCAAATGTAGTCAAGCACTTGAAATTTGGTTTACTAATGATTTAGGAGTCAAAATGTCAATAATCTTTATTTTTGCTTAAGATTTTAACTTAGAAGTAGTTTTTCCCAAATTTCTCCACAACTGTTAATTGAATCATAATAAATTTTAAACCAACTAAACATCTTGAAAATTTTTAATAGCTTACACATGCTTAGACCAATATCTACAAAACAGAAAAATTTTAAAAAAATGTAATTTTTGTACTGTCTGAAATTTTATACTTTTCTGGTCATCATAAGATTTTTCAAATGATTTTCTACGAGAATATGTCAAAAAAATATCCAACTTCAATTAATATTTTTTTCAAAAGTTGCCAAAGTTGAAAAACCTTAAAAGAGTGTTCCTATACATTTTCAAAAAATTGAAAAATTTTAGATTAAAACTTCACTAAGTTTTTGACAATTGGTTTTCTGTTTTAAGAATTATAGTGAATTAAAAATGCTAAAATTTTCAATACTATCACTTCAAACATTTTTATTCTAAAAATTATGAAATTTTTTGAGCAAAATCATTAACTTTTTATATGTAATAGGTAGATCATTGAATGGTTTACAACTTAGAACCAATCAAAAATACAACAATTTTTATTATAATTACTTCTTCGTTACATAATTTAAATTGTGATAATTTTAATTAGTAATTTTTCATATAATTGCATGCTCTTTTAAACGTCAGACACTTTAGTAGAAGTTACAGCTTTTACATAAATGTCAAAAATCTGAATTTTGCTTTGGATTTTAGCTTAAAAACAGTCAAAAATTGATTGTATTCAAATTTAATGAAGTAGTGTTAAAACTTAATTATTACTTGCATTATAAACGTTTTGTCTCAAATATCAGTTTTTTTTGTCACTCGTCAAAATTCGTGTTAAACGTCAAAATTTGGTAATTCGGGTAAAATTCGCACATATTTCTAGAGACAGATAGCAGTAGTAGAGCGTTTAGTAAGCATTAGTACAAAAAACATTTTTATTAGTTTGAAGGAACTTTTAGAAATTTAAAAATTTTTAGAAAATTAGGAAATTTTAGAAGAGCGATGATATTTTTTATTTATTTTTTATTACAAGTTTACTAGAAAAAAATATTTTGGCGGTGTTGAATATCATTTATTGGTAGTGAAAACGTTTGTAATTAATTGATACCATAGAAACAAATTTTTGCATTTGTCGAAAAAATTAAAAAATGTTATTTTATGATTTTATTGATGTTCAAAAATCTTTTTTTTTATAACATACTGTTCTAGATGGTTAGATGGTTTCTAGACAAATTTCATAAAAAATCAAAACTTACGGTTCGTTAATTCTGTAAATGCAATAGCTCTGACTTTTAGATTCTGTTTTAGTGTTGTCTATCAAAGTTAAAATACTGTTCTTTAATCTATAGAAATTTTCTAGTCTAATGTCACCGTTTACTGCGATTTAATTTTAGAGATTTAAAATAAAGTTTTACAGTAACTCCAATTTTTCCTTATATCGGCGTTTATAATTGATTTGACACTTTTTTACCCAGAAAATTTGAATGTGTCACCTTCTAGTATGTTCGCGTGTACAGAGGCTTGCGCCAAGAGCTAGTCGAAACCGTCGTGACTCATATTTCTAGAAAAGATTTAAGACTTTTGAAGTGCATAATTAAGGAACTTGCATGCAAAACCAGATATATCCATTTTCCCAAACTGTTTAAAAATAAAAAACCAGTTTTCCCTGAATGCAAAACTTAACATAACAATTTTATTAGAATATAGTTTGTTTTGGCAGCAAACAAATGTGTTGCTGATATAACGTACGACTTGTACTCTAAAATTTTCAAAACAAAAATTTTGTGTAAAAAAAGGATATATCCAGTTTTGCACGCGAGCTTCTCAATTATACTCTAAATAGCTGAATCACCAAAAAGAAATTCTAAAATAAAGCGTTACAGTTTCCCAAAATATTTTTGCGTTTTTTAAGGTCTAAAGAGAGTTATTTTTTTACATAAAGAATATTTCAACTAATTTTCTAACAATCTGTGTTGTATTATGTACAATTACTAAGCTTGTAATAACAGAAATCTAATTTGTTCTTAGCTAAGAAATGGCCAAACATTAATAAAGACGAATTTGATTGTCGAGTTCGAACATGGTACATTGAAGCAGCCACTTGTACCAAAGATGTGATAATTTTAGTTGACAATTCTGGTTCAATGGATGGTACAATTTAAACAAATCAATTTTTAATCAAATAAAGATTAATTTTTTAAAGGAATGGGGAGACACATTGCATCTTTAACTGTAAATACAATCTTGGACACATTTTCCAACAACGACTATATCAACATACTTTATTATAGCAACGAAACAACAAATTACACAATTCCTTGTTTCAAAAATTTATTAGTACAGGCAAGTCCGGAAAATATCGTTTTATTCAAAGAAGCAATAGGAGATTTTGCACCTGCGGGAAAAACCGACTTCCCGCAATCACTCCAAATGGCTTTTGATATCTTAGAACACGTTAGTATTTCTTGTTATTTATTTATTTATTGCTTTGTGATAGTATAGAGACATACGTGGTTGTAACAATGAAGAAGTAGATGAAGAAGGCAAAAGCAAAGCTTGCAATCAAGCCATAATGATAATAACTGATGGAATTGCCAAAAATTTTAGCGATATAGTAATACGAAATAATTACTTAGACGGTGGTAAAACAATTCCAGTCCGAATTTTCACGTATTTGATAGGAAAAGAAGCAATAAACGTTGAGGAAATTCGATGGATGGCTTGCGCAAGTCGAGGTAACACTTCCTGGTAAAAATCATTGCAATTTTAAAACAGTTTTTAGGATTCCACACTCAAGTACAAACCTTGGAACAAGTTACTTCATCTGTTTTGCAGTATATTAATGTTATTGCACGCCCTTTGGTATTACAAGCTGAGGATCATCCTATTTCTTGGACACACGCCTATATTGACATGACAGTAAAAAATAATCTTAAAAAAGCATTACTTCACATTTCTTTTTTAGTACGATGATAAAACAGATGACCAGATTAATGAACCTTACAGATTGTTAACATCAGCAGCAGTTCCCGCCTTTGATAAACGAGTTAATCAGAATAATAAAACACGAGTTGCAAATTTATTGGGAGTTGCAGGAACTGATGTTCCTATTGCAGATATTGAAAAATTAACATTGCCATACAAAGTTATTTTTTTCAAAATTCATTTCATTTGTGTTTATTTCTTATGTTTTAGTTAGGAGTAAATGCTTACGCTTTCATTGTCAGTAATAACGGTTATATTCTAATGCATCGTAATTTTCGGCCAATGGACGATGGTCATTTACGAAAAAATTACAATAGTATTGATTTAGTTGAAGTTGAACAATTTGATAAAGAGTTACCTCCTCGAATGTTACATCCAGATTTAGTAAATTTAAGAAATGATATCGTGAATGGATCGCAAGGAAGTGTTCATGGAATTCCAGTAAAATATCATTATGATAATATGAGAAGAGTAACAAGAGACAAATATGATTATTATTATGTCCCTTTGAACCAAACTCCTTTTTCTCTGGCTTTTGCAGTTCCAGATGGTTATGGTCATTATTCTCTACACGTAGAAGATGTAATTAATAGTGACAGACACAAACCTAATGTCAAAATAACTGATTATTTTAATGGCTCCAACTGGAAAATACATCCAAAATGGTAATTTAATTTAAAAAAACATGTTAAATTGAATTAAAAAAAAAATAATTTTTAGGGTCTACTGCAAGTATCACTATCTTGAAGGCCACGAATATGCAACACCTGAAAAAGAAATACTTCATTTTTTGGGAAAAGTTTACGAAGACGATTTTATATGGGAAAAACAATACGAAACTGGCGTTGGCGAGGAATTAACAAAAGGTAGGTACCTGAAAAACCGGTTCTGCTTGACTTCCGTCTCACAGAAACCGGTTGTGCTTGACTTCAGTTCCACAGAAACCGGTTTTCTTCAACACCAACTTACCAAAAACCGGTTTTTTGTTTTAGTTGATTGCGGTCGTAAAACTCACGGCGATGATGATTATTACTGCGACGAGGATCTAGTGCAGAGATTGGTTTTCGACGCAAAAAACACATTTGGGGCATTTCAAGGGACCTCTTGGAAGCACGATACCGATCAGTTATTTCGCCGTTTCAATGCAACTCTCCGATTTGTTGCAACAATGAGTGGTTTAACTCGTTGGGAATACATTTCTGAAGAAGTTGAGAATAATACAGAGAAGGAGTTTGGTGATTTGCATTCGAAAGCTATTGATGAAACGTGGTATAAAAGCGCGGTTATTCAACATAGAAACGATCCCGAATCTTTTGTTTATTCCGTTCCTTTTGATTCAGGACTTGAGGAGGATTTACTAGTGACTGGGAGTTACGCAGTGTTTCCTAGCGATGCGGGAGCGAAAGCTCCGGGGTGTGTTGTAGGGTTTCAATTTGCACATAAAAATTTTATGGCGATTGTTCACAATATTACGACAAATCTTTCAGTAAGTTTTTTCAAAGAAACGTTCTGGAGAAAACAGTTTTTTTTTCAGATTGAGTGTACAAATTGTGGAACTTGTAATACTGATTTAAAATGTTATTTAATTGACAGTGATGGCTATATTATTGTTTCGGAAAGTGTACAAGACACAGGACAATTTTTTGGAGAAATTGAAGGTGATGTTATGGGGTCAATGCTAGATGAAAATATTTTCGAAAAAGTCACAATATATGATTATCAAGCTATTTGTAATACCAAAGATGATAAAACCAGTGATGCTAGCATATTATTTACGGTAAAAAAATATTTTTTTGATTTAAATAAATGTTGTAATTGTAGCCAGTCAACTACATCCGGTTTTTGGCCAATTGGTTTTTTATGAAAATATCTTGGTTGGCTTTAGAAATAAATGTATATAATTTATGGGAACCGTTCTATACTTTTGCCGAAGAAATAGAAGACAACGAAGATGAGGAAGACGAAGAAGATAATTACTATGACTGCGAAAAAGAACGTGATTTATTTTTGCTGCAGCAAAAACTTTTTGCTTATAATAATTTCCCGGGAGAAATATCAGGCCAAAAGTAATTTCTTGTTTGGATCTAACTGTTTTATTTGTCTTTTTCAGTTTTAGAACATATTACATTAAAAAAGTACCTTATAGTAATTTATTATTTATTGCAATTAATGAAACAATGCCAAAGACTAATAAACGGTTTTATACAACTTTGCCACGAAAAATTGTCTATAATGATAGCATGGATTATCCTTGTCAAAAGCTTGACCTTAACAGTCTTCCTAGACGACGATTGGCTGGTTGTTATAATGAACATCCTTTGGTAATTTTAAAAAAATATAAAATAAATTTACGTATTTTTTTTTTTTTTTTTCAGGAAAGTGAAATTAAAGTTTGCGGAAGATCAGCAATAAAACATCTGAGTATTTTAGTGGCATTACTGTGTCTATTCCTAATTCAAGATACATTGTAATGTTATATATGTGTAAATAAATAATCTATTTTTTGCACTTTATTTCTTTTCATGTTCATTTTTTGTTCAAAATATATTGTGACGTGAACTCAGTTTGAATGTCTTGTGATTTAAAAAATTGAATAATTTATTTACAAAAATTACTCTTATAGTAAATAATAACTAAGCTTCGGTGCTAAGGAGTCTGGCTTAAACGACCAGGTAATTAACCGGTGTAATACAGCGGATTGCATGTGATTCATTCTACTGGTCTACTGGTCAACTGGTGTAGAGCAGTTGAATGAATAACATGCAGCCGCTGGACTACACCGGTTAATTACGTGGTCGTTTAAGTCAGACTCCTTTGCACTAATAACACTTGTATTGTCTTCAATAATGACCTTAGAGATTCGCCTCTTGTAATCGTTGTAATTTTGTTAAACCAAACTATTCGTTGGAAGATCGCATGGAAAGAAGGAGTGAATCTTTGGTTCTGCGAAATTCTACAAGCATTATTTATCTATGTGCTGGTAGAGAAGTTAGAAAGTAATATTGAGGGTACACTATAACTGCTCCTCATTGTTTTTTTTTATAATGAAACAAACTTTCTAGTAAATTTTGATTTGTAATATTGTAATATATATCTAATAATTGTTATTAAATTTATAGCTATTTCAAAATGTACTAGAAGGTTTTTTCCTTATACCTTGTCCGTTAAAACACTTCCGGAGCTGAGTTTTCTCAATTTAGAAGCTTTCTCCAACTCCACCATTCTCTTTATCAGCAATTTTAAGGCAAACTTCACGTACAGCAGAAAAGACAAATGATGTCCGAATGTCACTGTTGAAGACTCACTAACGGAGAAACATTTTTTGTTGGTGAGAGTTAGCGACAACTATATGTTTAGCGTTTTTGCATTTATTTGTAGATTTCAAAGGGCGAACTCTAAAGCTAGTCTCTAGGCACAGGAAACTATATACCAGGCGAATCAAGTTTTACCCACACCTCAAAAACAGCCATCTTTAATTATGCAAAAATTTTCAAAAACTGTAGGTAATATTTTCAAATAGAAGAAGATTTTCTCCCAGATTCAAATTGTTTACTTACTTGGTTACTTTTTTCACATTTGATTATTTAATTATAAATTAACGTTAACGATTTTTTGTGTACATGTGTATTTTGATGTACTGCATCAAAGTGGCTATTTACATTTTTGCGCAAATGTGTCGTTTGTTCTTAATTAATATTTTAATAATAATTTTATTTAAAGAAAACCTCATTAGTGGTGGTTTCTTGAAATTTATGGTATTTGTCATAAAAATAGCACACGTTTATTGTGGAGATTTGAAAGTTAAGACAGCTGGTAACAAATTTTCAGGTCATAAATCTATTTCAATTCTTAGGGTGTTGCCCGGAGATTTATTACTACTCCAACTTATCAAGTCATAAATTGGACTAAAATATTTGATAAATAATGTAAAAATGAGTTTTAATTAAAATCTAACATTTTTTGCAATAATAAATTTTGCAGATTAATTTTATTAGACATTTTCGATCAGTTGATGTAAAAAATAAGACTTAAGATTTTTGGCCGAAATGATTTATCTTCAGTTTTATAGGTGAAACAAATTGGTAGAACAAAAAAAAATTTTTGGAGGTAGATTAGATATTAATTCATAGTTTTTTCAATGTTTTATGACGTGTTTTTGGTGTGTGGATATAACTTCATTTACTCGGTATACTCACTCCAATGAGGTAGCAACTACAAAAAAAGGAAAAAATAAATTTAACAATTCTTAATTTAATTGTAAAAGTGATCTAAACAAAATTAATGAAATAATTCTGGAGACTGAGGATTAGGCTGATGAAGGCTGTAGAGAGCTGAAACCGGTACCTAATAAAAATAATCATAAGTAAAGTGGGAAATTTTTTATTATTTTTAATTATTTAATACCAAATCTAAAAAAACTCTTGAAGTTAAGAAAATTGAAAGAAGTACTTTCTTAAGTATGAATCTATTGACTTTATTTGATCTTCCGTTATATAAAAAACTGCAATTTTTAAATTTGTCCAATTTTTTAATAATACTTGTAGAAAAATCTAAGAATATATTAGTAATTTTTGACTTTCTCGGCAATTAAGTTTTGGAAGACCTACAATCTCGAAAGAGTTGTCAGAATAAAAAACATTGGTAATTAGAATGACTTTAAATGTTATTTATTACGTTATTTTATGAAATTCAGAAAAAAAGCTTAGTTTTTTGTTTTATTATTTTTTTTACTTTGTAAAGTTAGTACATTAAAGAAGTATCTTGTAGTAATTAATTCTTAATTGCAGGTAATAAAACAATGTTAAAAACTAATAAATGTTTTTTTACAAAACGATGAAGACACGAAAATGATGACATATGAAATAAGATACATTCTAATCGTTAAGAAATTTTTAAATGGAAGAAGTACACGTACAGTAATTAAACTACTTTACTTTTGTGCCAATGATTTTAAGGTTCTTTGTTTTCCCCTTTTATAAGATAGAAAATATTGTGGTTATTATTTGTGAACGACAACTAAGATCTTGAATACATTGTATATTGTAACACTACGAGTCTAAATAAATAATAATTTTTCTCAATTTAGTTTTCTTTCATTTTCTCCATTCAATTCCTCTTTAACCGAATCTTTGCTACTATTTGAATTCGTCTCTCCAAATACTCCTTCAAAATCAAATAACTTATTAATGTGTTCTTCAATATCATCATCATCATCATCGTCATTTTCTTTGTGAACCAAACAATTATGTTGTTGTGGCTCTTCAGCAATATCTTCTTCAACTCTATGATTCTCAAATGAGTTATATTGCCAAGAATCTAATTTTTCTCTTGGTGTAGGTACTTCGTGTGACCTATAGTTACTCTCTATACTTTCTGAAGATTTTCCACGTTTGCCTTTACATAAATGCAAACAACCGCCCATCCATTCCGATAGTAAAGAAGCTCCACCTAAAATAAACCCAAGTGCTAAAAGCAGAAACATTCCTTGAGTATCATCAAGAGTTAAAGCTCGGTCTTCAACACTCAAAGCTTTCAAGCTTTTTCCATAAGAATTAGCCGCGAGTAACTTTCCAGAAGCTGATCGCATCATATCCCACTCTACATCGCTTTTTAGTTTTTTAATTAAACCATTTTGAACCACACGGAGTAGACCTTGGTCAATAATTGCACTGTAAAGCGAGTTTTTGTTGTAAATTAAACCGACGCCAAAAGGAACAAAACATTCGGAGCTTATATGCAGCAGTGAGCGTTTACTCCTAGAAGAAAAGTTTGAGAAATAAGAATTTTGGTTTGATATTTTTACATTAAAGAGAAATTTGTTCGTACGATGTAGTCCAGTTGAGCTCTAGAGCCCAAAAAAGCATAAGACCAAAAAAAAGCTTTAGTTGTATTTCTTAGTCCTGATTCAATATCTGGGACCAAATCTATGCGTTTTAGCAACTTTTCGGTAACTGGATCGCTTGAATTTTCAAACCAGTGTCCCCAACCTCCCTTATCTAAAGTTCCAATTGTGTATCGGCCACTTAATAATTGTTGAGGAGTGTCTACAGTAGAGGGATATACAGGAAGGGTTACAAAAGCAATAATAGACCCGGTGTAACACGCTGTTACAATAATTGTAAACATCCAGTAAAAACCAATTAATAATCTTGTTGCAAACTTATCAGTTTTGCTCCAAGAATCTTTCCCCATAAAACTGAAAGCATTCGTAAATGTTCCAAAAACGTACCAAAACATATTTTCCATTTCTTCCGGTCGGTCTATAAGATGTTTAAGAGTATGTTTATCAGAAAATGCCAAAGGAAAAATTGCGAGAAGATAAACTAAGGTCAAGGTTAACCAAACAGTCCAATGAAATGGGCCCATGATAGCACGATAACGAGGAAGAGCTGTTGAAGTTAGCGAAATGAAAGAAGCACAGTCTTGGGAGTGGATATGAGAAACGTCAGTTGATTTTATTCGGTCTTCAGTTATGTAAAGACCTGCAATTCCCAAATTTGCCTCATTATTTTTGACCACACTTGTGACAGAGTCAGCAGAACTGCAAATTTTTTTTTTCAGAAACGTTTTGTTATATTGGGGAAACTAACCCAAGAAGGTTTGCTTTAGGAGCTTCGCGATAGTCTGTGGTAAAATTGAAAAACTTTGCTAAGAGGTTTAGCAGACGGATCTCGATGCCCTCCCATTGGATGTCGTTGTCATCGTCAAGAGCTCTAAAATAAAGATTGTTGTTAAAAAGTCAGAAAATAGTTTAGCAACAATTTGACGTTAGATAAAGAATAGCAAAAAAAAGTAAAAAGGCATCATTCGTAAATACCAAAAATGCATATTTTTTTTTAGAAATGATAGTCTCAAATTATAAGAATCGTTAAACTGAAATGTTTTTGTTTCATTTGATTATGACTTGACTTTCTGAGCCAATGCTTTGAACTGCAATAGGTTTAACCCTCGCTGTTCGTCTTAGATCTAAGAAGTTATGTCTTGTCTAAGCATGACACGTTCAAATAAAAATTTTTGTTAAACCATTTTTTAACACCCAGTATGGCCTTTTCAGGCACCTTATCTGTGAAATTGTTGCAAAATAAGTTTAACAACAATTTCCTGTAGATGAAGCTGCCTAACAAAGCCGAAACATGTTTAATTATTCTCACTTTTTGATTACAAAGGGGGGCTGGTGAGCTACTGAAATTATAAATCTGTGACCAGCAAACCCATCTACAATTTTTCTCGGGAATAATTTGACTGGAAATCTGGTAAAACTTCCATTTCTCCAGGAAGTTATAACTTGGTGAATACTTGAGCCTAAAGCGTCTGTATATAACTTGTGTGTGTACAAAATATAAGGAAGTTCCTACGAGTTTAGGTTATTCCCCCCAAAAAGAAATATTAATACTTGCAGTATTAGACGAAACTATTTTTTCCGACTTTGCTATGACTAGCAAATTCATAAAATTTTGCGATTGGTCGTTTGCCAAAAATTCGTAAACTCTCCATTGGGAGGACCGGGCAACAAGAATTACTTTATTATTAGCTTGAGGTCCGATAACACTGACACTCCTCATTACATCCTTGAGGAAAAGGATATAAGCGATGCAACTGTCCAGACTTGATATTAATTTTGGTACTTTCATTACATATTTATCCGTGATTTGTCCATGTAAATATGGAATAGGTAAATTTCGAAACAATTTTTCAAGCAATAAATCATTACTCGTTTCCGTGAATGTATCGTAAAGGATAATTGCAGTACATCCAGATAATTCATTTAATGCCAATTTGCCTATTAAATCAACTAGAGATCTGGTATGATCAAACCCTTCAAGTCGATTTAAAAATTTATCTTCCCATTTTTCAAGCTGAGATTTTTCGTGGGATTTTTGTAATGCTCTTTTGTCAAAATTTTTTAAGGCTAAAACATTGAAAATTAAATTCAGTAGTATCAAACAGCTTTTCATTGTTGTAACTGCTAAAAAATGAGATTTTTCGAAACGAAAATACTCTTTTTATATTTATTGGACTACATTATTTAAAAGTGCAGGTGTTTGGGCGTTGTTCCATTAGTTTAACACGCAACACGGCTAGAAATGATTGCAAATATGGCAATTTTAAGTCAACATAATAATGCAAAAAGCATTTCTTTACATTTTGATAAACTTGTTTATTTTTCGTATTTAAAGCGACAAAATTTGCTTAATTTAACCAAGTTTTAAAATTCAATTATTAATTGCCTATTTTCAGAATCAATTAATTTACAAATTTTTTTTTTAAAATACTAATAAATCAGTTTTTTTACTTTTAAGTTTTCAGAACCGGTTTCGTTTAGCTTATAAACTTCTCAATATAGTAGCACATGCAATTGTAACCGGTTTTATCTCATCGGTCTTCAAAACAGGTTTTACTAAGCCTAAAGTTTGTAAGAAACTATAAATAAAGATTGCAACAATTTTATTTAAACACAATAAAATTCAAATAGTGGTTAAAGGGTTTTACCCAAATTATCTAAAAATTGTCTACGTAAAGTTTACTCAGGCCGGGAAAAACTTCTGATAAGCTATCGCGACTTTTATTTCCTCCAAATTTCATGTTTATGTAGATATTATGTCAGTCAGATGTTAAATTTGCATCTTTAATAATGAAATTATTAGTAATATTTGGTGTAATAATATTAATATCAATATCTGCCTCAGAAAATCCTCCAAAATCAGAACCACGTAAGTTTTTTATTTTAACATACAAAGTGTCTCTTTAATTTGGCTCATCTGGAAAATATTGTAGAACTATAAAATATTCTGATTTAAATTATGGTTACCCGTTTTATGTCGAGTTTAGTGTAAAATATTTTCAGCTTTGTGGCACTTCCGATTTTACCAAAAAACATTTTTTTAATTAGTTAAAAAGAGTCTGAAAGTTGAGCCGCACACCAAGACATTTATGCTCATTTGAATGCTTTCTTAAATTTGCCATTCGGATTGATGACAAAATTTCTCTCAGTTCTTTTATAACTGGTGTTTTGTGTTTTGGGGGTTTAAGAACAAATAGGGCAAATCAACAAGAGTGAAATTTCTTGAGAAATCAAAAATAAGAAACTTTTTTCTCTCTTAATGACGATCCGGGGACATACTGTATATAGCTTAGAATGGACCAAAAAAATCGGTTATTTTTTTAACTTCCGACATTGAAAAATTGATTCCTAGGCACCTTTAAAAATGCTTTTTCAAGATGAGCCCTTAATTTTAATAGGAAAGACTCTCTCATCGCAACTTTCCATTTTTTCTTCAGTTCCATATGGTAAAATTTATATCTCGTTATTGCTTGATTGTACAGAA
The DNA here is from genome assembly GCA_029207805.1 of Tribolium confusum. Lineage (NCBI taxonomy): Eukaryota > Metazoa > Arthropoda > Insecta > Coleoptera > Tenebrionidae > Tribolium > Tribolium confusum. The sequence continues at coordinate 8,969,703 of JALGAY010000010.1, read as the reverse complement.
AATTTGTATTTACATTTTTGTAGGAAATTAAATGCTCTACAAAAAAATTATTTTACAATTTTTTATATTTCTTACTATTTAGAAGATATCGGAGATCAAAGTTTAAAAAATTTAGCAAAAATTTAGCAAAAATTTCTTTTTTACTTGTAAGTTTTATAACTTAGAGATAAATAAATATTATAAAATGCGCAACATATAGCCTTGTAGGAAATTAAGCGCCCTATAAAAAAAGTCTTCCGTGGTTAATTGATTATTCTAACCATTTAGAAGATATTTGCATTTTATAAACCAAAATTTGATACTATATGCCCAATTTTTTTTAAATGGTTAAAGTAATCGATTAACCACAAACAACTTTTGTTATAGAGCGTTTAATTTCCTACAAAACCGTATGTTGCGCACTTTAAAATATATGTTTATCCACGAGTTATAAAATTTAGAAGTAAAAAAGTTATTTTTGCTAAATTCTTTAAACTTTGACCTCACATATCATCTAAACGGTAAAAGTTATAAAAAAATTGTAAAAATTTTTTTTAAGAGCGTTCAATTTCCTACAAAAAATGTAAATAATTTATTTCTGTACGATTAAGTAATTACGAGATATGGATTTTGCCATATGGAACTAAAAAGAAAAAAAAATAAAAAACTGCAATGAGGGAGTCTTTCCTATTAAAATTAAGAGTTCATCTTAAAAGAGCATTTTTTAAAAGTGCTTAGGAACCAATTTTTCAATGTCGGAAGTTAAAAAAAAATAGTTGATTTTTTTGGCCCACCCTAATATAGCTGTTAAAGTCTTTGGGTATATCTTAAGTTTAATATTTGATTATTTGCACGTATGTTGTTATCCCGTTCTAACCAAAAACTTTTCTGTTTTTCAGGCTTTTATCGCTTCTTTTAGTACCTTATTCTTCTAGTTCAATAGTTACATTATCATCTCATTTACCTTCTGTGCATTTTTTTCTACCGTTTATAATTTGATTTTCATTCAAATAAAAATTAAATAACCACTTAATAATAATTGGTGGAAACGCATTTATTGAAAAATAATAAACAAATGAATGGAACTAAAACTACAGCGAAAACTGAACAAGAGCTTTATACTAAAATATCTTGTGCCACAGCGTTTTGCCCAATAGGTGGATCTTTTGTAATCATCTGAATTACAGTAATCTCACTATTTTTTCTTGTCACAGTTATGTTTCGTGGCTTTTTCAAGGGAGGCCAGTCTTGATGCAATTTTGTTTCAAGTCTTCAAAAATTTTGTCAGTTTGAACTACTTGATGAGGATATCTTTCTGCATAAAGTCTTACTGCAGCTGAAACTTTTTTCTACATTCCCCATATATCAAAATTATGTCAGTGTTTTTGTCATCAGTGAACATTTTGACCAAATTTGCTCTAAGACAGTCAAATTAACATAAAATAATATATAACAAAAATAATTGCAAAAACATTTTTTTAAATTAAAAGAAATTGTTTACATCTTATGGAAACCTAATGACCACTCAAATCTAGATTATTTTGTATCAATCAATAGCTCTTAAAATAAGAAGCAATTAGTATCATTGCGCCAACTATGTAGGTCATCAAATAAAGTCTCTATTAAAGATTAAAAAATTAACAACGGCAATGCAAAATGCATTGGCAAGAGTGAGAGCCAGTGAAGTCGGACAAATTGTGAGGTATAAATATTTGGAAGTCTATAAATCATTAAAGCTGGGCTTAGATCGTAATAATCTCGTACTTTTAACAATAGGTTTAACGTCATGGGAGGTGCATTATGGTTTAGGACATTTCGGATAATATTGAGAAAAAAAATGTAAATACCAAGAAATATCTATTTAGCCGGTTTCTGATCTAAGACCTAAGGTTTGACTTAATTCTTATAAATAACAAATGAGAGTTTTATGAACTCAGTGACAGAAGTCATTTAAACTTTAAATTAATCTAGCCACTTTATTTGAAGAAATACAAAGTTGACACAATGATACCAATTGCTCCTTATTTCAAAAGCTATCGATTGATAAAAAAATCTTGATTTTAGTGGTCATTAGATTTCCATAAGATGGGAATAATCTCTTTTTGTTAGAGTCTTATGCGAAAATATGTATAAGATTGGTTGCATAAACCTTTCGTCATCATTCGTAAATAAGCCTGTATATCACATATCTGAACCAAATTTGATTAAATTCGCTTAACTAAAAAACCCTATAATTTTTTTTTATAACTTTAAGACCCGTTATTTAAAAATTATGAAAAGACTATTTTTGGGTAGAGAATTTACTTTAAAAACTTTTTTGTTTTTTCCAAAATTTTAATAAAACGTATCATTTTCAAGTAACATTAAAAAAACCTGAAATATGCATACAAAAAACTTCACAAAATAATAGTTAAAAAGGCAGTAATATAATAAAAAAACTTTGTTAATACTTTTAAAAGTTATTGTTATTTATTTTAATATAATTTGTTACTGTTCTCTTATAATATCGTTTTCGTGATAACCGAAAACGCAGCAAAATATAAAATATTTTACACTAATAACTAGATATCAATACATAGTTAAAACATTATATCCAAAAAGTCAAATTAAAATGTCTTATGGTTCATTACATATCACTAATGACCCAACTAAATGAGACACCTCTGAATCTAAAATAACCAGAAGATGTTGTGTATCTAGCAATCAAGGCTGGACCTGTAGCAATCAATGATGAAACTGACATCTCAGTAAATTATAATGAGAAACCTTTCGGGGAAAATTGGCCTGGTTCTTGGGACAATCAGAAAACAAGAAAAAATTTGGGAAATTGGTTGTTGACTGGTCGTTGGGACAGTACAGAATCCCTACCAGAAAAAGAAATTGAATATGAAGGTTATGACGGCTGGTATAATAATATAGCGCAACCAGAATTAGGAGCAATTGGTATTTTTAAAATTTTTGTAAATTTTTCTTTACACGACATTTAAAGATCGTCCTTTATTAAGACGTTGGCCTGCAGCTTACGAAGATGGTACATATAAACCTGCAGGTTCCAAAAGACCAAATCCACTAGAACTAAGTGAAAAATTACTAAAAGGTGAAACGGGAACAAAATCAAAAACAGGAAAAAACGCCTTAATTGTTTTTTTCGGTAAAAACCAAACTTTCCCAATAATAAAATAAAATCAGGTTTTAACAGGTCAACAAGTTGTTGAAGAAATTCTTGATGCTCAAAGAGCTGCTTGTCCACCAGAATACTTCAATATAGATATTCCTCAAAATCATACTTATCGACAAATTCCAGGACACACAAAACTTCCTTTTTTACGTACCAGATACGACCAAAAGACAGGATACAGTCCAAATAATCCCAGACAACAAGTAATAAATAACATATAAAAAGTCCAGTTTAAAAATAATTTGTTTGTAGTTAAATGAAATTACTCCATATTTAGATGGAGGTTTGTTTTACGGAATAACGAAACAATGGTCTGACCAATTACGTACGTATAAAAATGGCACTGTTGACCCAGATGGGTGTTTAGCGTCATCTCATGATGGATTATTTCCTGAATACAACACCGACCGTCTTCCAATGGCTAACCCCCCGCCTCCCATCTACCACTCAATGTTCATCAAGTCACACGAAACGTTAAAAGTTTCACGCTTTTTCAGTAAGTCAAAAATTTGCAAAAATTTTATTTTCAAAAATAAATTTAAGAGCTAGGAAACCCTCGAGGAAACGAAAACTCCTTTCTTTTAACTTTTGGTATCATGTGGTTCCGGTGGCACAATTATCTTGCTAAGAGAATTCGAGACTTGAAACCCGAATGGTCTAGCGAGAAAGTTTTCAACGAGGCCCGAAAATGGGTCATTGCAACTCATCAAAAAATTGTGGTGTACGATTGGCTGCCAGAGTGGATATTTGAAAATCTTCCAGAGTATACTAAATATGATCCTGGTGTTGACCCCCAAATTGATCAGTTTTTTCAATCGGCTGCCTTTAGATTTGGGCACACCTTAGTGGTTCCAGGAGTGTATCTAAGAGATTACACTCGCAATGGTTGTAAATATAAATTTGACACTTGGGGGAGCAACACTGTTCGGACTTGTAACTCATTTTGGAGACCCTATGAACCAATTTTAAAACCAGTGCAAAAAAATAAACAAGAAGTGATTGATATTGATCGACTTTTGATGGGTATGGCTGTGCAACTGTGTGAAGAAGAAGACCATAAAATTGTCGAAGACTTAAGAGGCAATGTCTTTGGCCCTTTGGAGTTTCCCAGAAGAGATCTAATGGCCCTAAATATACAAAGGGGACGCGACCATGGAATTCCAGATTATAACACTGTAAGAAAGGCTTACGATTTGCCACAAAATTCATTTAAAAATTTTGAACATTTATCACCGCAAATTCAAAGACAATTTCAAAGTTTATACAAGTATTCTGCTGACGATATAGATCTTTGGGTTGGCGGAATTTTAGAAACTAATGATCACAAACCTGGAGAACTGTTTCGAACAATAATTAAAGACCAGTTTACAAGAATCAGGAATGGTGACCGGTTTTGGTTCGAAAATTTAGCAAACGGGTATTATTCTTTAAATAATTTTGATTTCCGTAAAAATTTTGTATATTTTTGTAGTTTATTTGACGAAACAGAAATAGAAAGAATTAAACAAATTACTTTGTATGATGTGATAATGGCTGTCACAAAAATGGATCCATATGATTTGCCTAAAAATGTTTTTAATGCTCCAACTGACTCAGGTTTTTAAAAAAAATAGTAAAAAATTTTTACTCCCTGATATTTTTTTAGATGCCAATTTAATTGAGGTATGTAAATTAGGAAACTCCACTTGTGTTAAACAAGACAAAAAAGTTTTTAACTGTTACCACCTTGAACCACTTACTACAGCTGTTTTAAATGAATCTTGTGTCCAAGGAGTATCTTATGATTATTTCAGTAATAGTGAAGCTTCGTATATTGCTACATTTACTGGTATTGGAGCTCTTATTGTTGGTATTAACAAATATATTAAAACGGGCTGGTCCAAAACTCTCGAGAAGTTTCAACATAGAACTGAGATACGGATCAGCTTGTATTTAAATTTTCTAACAGAAAATTGCAGGTTTTGTGGGAGTTATATATATACTAATCAAGATAAAAAAACGAGAAATTCGAACAAAAAAAATAAACGCTATTGAAGTAACGAGAAGTACATTTAAAAACCAAAAAAAGATTCATTATCCTTTATTTGTGGGTAAGTAGACGATTTAGCATCCGATTTTTTTATTTTATTTGGGATGTTTTAAAGTGGATGAATGGTTGGGTAAAAATGTTCCACACAGAAGAATAGTTTTAATCCTAAAAGATGACAAAAAAGTTCTTGAAGTTATGTCACAAGAAGGTAAACTTTTACGCGCCCTTGATTTTACAGCAAGAAACAAAAAAGTCAGTGTTTATGAAATTAAAGATGCGCCTTATGTTATTGTCAAATGTACTCACGACTATGACTTGGTAACTTTTTTTTTGTTATTTTTAAATAAATAAATTTGATTGTAGGTTTTAAAGTTTGACACTGATTACTTACGTGAGAATTTTCTTAAATCTTTTGATCCTTTTGTAATAAATATTGGTCTAGAAAGAGAAAACATTTCAAGTTTTACTTTAAAATCAGCTTTGAGAATAGTGACAACAAAAGCTGACCGTCAAAAACTTCTTGAAAAATTCTATCGAGTTGTTTTTGCCCAAGCTTTTAAAATTAAATACTCCCAAAAAGAAATGTTAAACGTTGATGATAATTTAGAAAAAGAGATTGTTGATACTGAATTGACCATAACTGAGTTTGCTGATGCTCTAAGTATGCGTTCACAAGACGAATTTGTTCAAAGAATGTTCCATTTGATTGACAAAGACAAAAACGGATTTATTTCATTTCGGGAATTTGTTGATTTGTTGATTATTTTTGCAAATGGAACTCCCCAAGAAAAAGCGAAACTCTTGTTTGATATGTACGATATCAACGCTGTTGGATACTTAACCGAAGAAAATTTCGTAACAATGATAAAGTAATCTCTGTTTTAAGTTTAGTGTTTTATTCTAAAAAATATTTTAGGTCATTTTTGGCAACAGTTGGAGGCAAAATCGAGGACGATAAATTACAATCAACAGTTCAGGAAATGTTAAGACGAACAGGACTTGACCATAAAAAACAGTTAGAGTTTGACGACTTTCTTAAACTTTTTGGGAAAGATATAAATAATTTGAGTCAAGCCTCGCTTAATTTCAAGGGTGTCAAGGGAAATCGTCACTCATACTTGGAGGAAGCTCGAGATACTATTGAAAACATTTATGAGTACCTACACTGTTATTATTTTTAAATATATTTATTAATTTTTGGATTTAGGAGTCGCCAAGAGATTCAAGAACGCTTCCAGGGAGAAATTAATCAAAATCAACGCGATACAAGTAAAATAATCGACGATAATCAGGCAGAACTAATCAAGACACAATACGCAGCTCAGCTCAAGTTTGGTTTTCTCAGATATATCGAACTAAAATCGAAGGAAATTTTTTGGTTGACTTTGTATACTCTTGTTTTATGGGCAATTTTTATTGAGAGAGCTTACTGTAAAACATCAAGTTTCGTCTTAAAACTTTTATTTTCCCAAATTTTTAGATTATACGGTAGAACGGGAGCACTCAGGATTGCGAAGAATAGCAGGATATGGAGTAACTATAACACGAGGGGCTGCCTCTGCAATGATGTTTACTTATTCTTCTCTGCTTGTGACAATGTGTAAAAACACAATTACGCATTTACGAGACACTGTTGCCAATAAATATTTCCCGTTTGATGCCTCTGTCGAAATTCACAAATATATCGCACTTTGGGCATTTTTCTTTACAGGTATAGTACTTAAAATAAATCAAACACAAATTTTTAATTCTTTTCTAGTTATGCATATAATAGGACACGCTTTTAATTTTTACCACATTTCCACCCAAACCGCTGATGATTTGACTTGTCTTTTCAGGAATTTTTTTCACGCGTAAGTGTCAGGTGCAAATATGAAGCACAAACGCTGAAAAAAGTCTCTTGCGTTAGTGTTTCGTTACAACTTTTTTGTAGTTTAAAATTTATTATTAATAATTATTTACCTATTAACGACAGAATGTGTTATCTAAGACTAAGAGGTAAATATCAAAAAATCAGTTTAATAAATATACATGCACCAACAGAATCAAAACATATTAAAACAAAAAAAGAGTGTTACGAAAAGTGAGACGACGAATATGAAAAAATATCTAAATATGACATTAAGATTTATACTAGGAGCCTGCAATGCCAAGATTGGAAGAAAAGATATATAACGAAAAAAGTCTACACAAAGATACAAATGATAACGGAAGACTTCTAATCGATTTTACATTGAGCAAAAATATGAAAATTAAAAGCACAATATACCAACAAAGGAACGTAGATGACACCGGACGGAAAAATGGTAAGTCAATTAGACCACTTACTGATAGAGATACAAAATTAAAAAAAAAAGCGTTCAAAACGTAAGATCCTAAGAAACGCAAACCTAAATTTCGATCATTTAATGGCAGGAATAAAATTAAAACAAATTATACCTGCCGATATAAAAATATGACAACAAGACAATATCGTATCAAATTCAACGAACAAATTAACAAAGAAAAATATATAATAGCGATAGAAAAAAAAAACAACAACAATAGAAGGAAAATTGGAGGCAATATAAAAACTAATTAAACAAGCAATCAAAGAACAAATTAAAAAGAAGAACAATAAAACAAAAGAATGATACGATAAACATTGTAGACTTTAAGAACAGAAGAAAGACACAGCAAAAAAAGGATGCTAGAAGAAAATACGCAGAACAGTCAGAAAGAATATAAAAAATAGAGCAAAATACAAAAAAAAATCAGAAAGTAGAAACAAAAGCACAACGCCAGAAAAATAAAAGATATAAAAAAAAAATTTAAAAATAAGGAGATAAGAAACTTCTAAAAAGATGTAAGAGAATTAAAAAAGAATTTTAACCTGAAACCTAATTTTGTCTAAATAAACATGGCCAATTAGTGACTAGCGAAGAAGAAGTAACAAAAAAATAGGCTGAACATTTTGGAAAAGCCTTAAACAAATCATCGACCAAAAGAAACACAGTTGAAGAAAAGGAAAACAACAAAAATGTATAAAAAAAGAGAAAAAAACTTCTCAGATACGATGAAGTTAAAAATATTATAGAAAAACAGGAGTCAAGGAGAAGACAACATACAAGAAGAAATAATAAACTACGGAGAAAAAACGATAACAAAGATAATATATGATTTAATTAAAAATGTATGGATAAAATAACAAATGCTGTAAGCATATAAAACAGCAATATTAAGCCCAATTCATAAAAAAATTATAGAGGAATAGCGGTACTGAACACTGTATATAAGATAATGGCAACAGTACTAAATAATAAACTGCAAGAGGATATAGAAACAGTAGTAGGAGAATACAACGGATACAAGAAAGAAGTTATCAAAAAATATTAAAAAGATATTTGGTTCTTATTAATTTGAGAACAGCATACAACAGTATAAACAGAAAACAATTGTATCAAGCATTAAAAGACCTTAAACCACCCAATAAAATAGCGAGATTAGTAAAAATGACATTAGAGAAAACCATAAATAAAATTCGGGTTAATGAAAAACTATCAAGAAAGTTTGAAGTGTGATAGATAAGAAAAAGAGACCCGTTTTCTTGACAAAGCAATGTACAGGGTAAGTCGATTATGGGCTATTTCTGAAATTTTTTTAGATGCAACCAAAAATAATAATTTCACTTACCACTTACCACTAATAAAATGCATCAAATTTGCTTGTTTGACTACAAAAGTCAAAATGACAATGTCAGAATTTTAATTTTTAACAAAGTTTACATCTTCATGTAGTTTTTCTTAGATAAAATAACAAAACTGTACTCTTCTTGAGAAATCGGCTAGTCCCAGTTTCTGCACCAAGGTAACATAATATAGATAAAATTTATTTTTTTTGAAGAATGCGTTCTATGGCTTTTTGACTGATTATGGGAATTATTTTCTACAGCTTGTAGGTCAACAGTTTCGCTGTGTGAATCAGTGGCTATTGTCATACGTTTTCTTTTTATTTTAAGCTAATTTTTTCGTAACTTAATTTTGAGTTTTCTAAATGTGCTAGGAACAGGATGCCTACGATTAGTATATCTCTGTAAATAGAGATTTGCAGCAACTATAACATTTCCACGACACTCTCCTTGTTCACGTCAACATGCATGTCTACTTTCTCCTTGCTTGTGTAATAATAATTCTTTATACAAATTTGAGCAAACTTGTGTTTATGAAAAGTGACAAAACTAAATTGTCAATACGAAGAACAACGCAATCGTGGATTAATTTTTTAAATTAAAAAAAATGAGAAATCTAGTGAATGCTGGAGATAGTATTTTTGGTTACATCTAGAAAAATTTCAGAAGTAGCCCATAATTGACTCACTCAGTCACTCTATATATAGACAAGATCTGCTTTTCCATCAACAACATCAATGTCTTGCATTTGCAGACGACGTAACACTTATAACAAAAACTTACAACAAAGAAGAACTATCAAGAGTAACAAGAAGACTAAGAGTAAAAAAAAACTAGAAGTAAAAGTAAACGAAAGAAATACAAATTCAAAAAAATTAAGAGATTTGCCTACCTAGGAAGTGTAATAGAAAAAAACCAACGAATACAAAAAAGATAAAAGCCAGAATAGCAGCGGAAGTTAAAAGCATATATGCATTACTCTCTATACTAAATTCAAAAGCCATAGTAAGAGCAACAAAACTTCATGTCTACAAAACCATAATACAATCGGTGGTAACATACGCTTGCAAACGATAAACACTTAAAAAAAACAAAAAGACTCCATGCCACAGATATAGGAAAAAAAAGTTCTAAGAAAAATTTATGACTGAAAAAAAATTGAAGAAACATAAGCTAATTTCAAGTTGAGATACTACCGGTAGTATCGCAAATTTTAATACTTTTCTATAGCAACAACCAATAACAGTCCCGAATTCTTTTAATTTTTCTTGGAAACGAAGATACTACAGGTATGATCTCAACTTAAAATTAGCCCATTAGATCAGAAAAACAAACGAAAAATTAAAAACATTATACAAAAAACACAAATATAATAGGAGTAGTAAAATCACAAAAAATTAAATAAATAAATCAGGTAACAAGAATGGAAGAAAACAGATTACTAAAAAATTATTAGAAACAAGACTAAAACCCAACAGACAAAAAGGCAAACTATAACATAGTGGAAAAAAGATGTAGAGGACGGCCTCCAAAAGTTACAAACAAAACAGTGAAAAAAATAAGAAAGGATGGAAAAAATCGCCCACCCAGTCATGACCCTACAAGGCTTGCAGTGCTTATATATTAATATTTATATTTATTTACACAATTCAATAATGACCATAATTATTCATTTTTTACAGCATCTGTATTGCTGAAAACCAAAGACAAAAGAAAAACTAACGAGATATTTACAAAATGTGAGAAGTTAAAGATAAAAGATAACTTTTTATGTAAAAAATTATTGACAATAAGTCTTAAAGTACAAAAAGACACTAACGAAGAACTAATGCAAGAGACTTTTTTTATCGTTTTTGCCTCAATTAGTCGCTAAATTCACGCAACTGTGTTTGTTCTTCAAAAAGTGAAAAAAGTAATTTTTTTAGTACACATGAATTACCTAAATTTCACTACTGGTGTTGGCAAACTATAACTGGATTTACAGGGGTTGTTTTAACACTGATTTGGGTCTTGATTTATATTTTTGCACAAAATATAGTCAGGCGAAAAATTTATAATTGGTTTTGGTACACTCATAATCTGTATCCACTATTTTTTATTTTTATGATTTTGCATGGCACAGGACGACTTATCCAGGTACTATACTAATACTCCTAGTATACAAAATTGTTTTCAAATAATAATTTATTTTTAGCCTCCATTCTTTTATTATTTCTTCCTTGGACCGGTTATTTTATTTACTATTGATTCTCTGATTAGTATTAGTCGAAAAAAAATTGAAATTCCAGTAATACGGGCTGAAATTTTACCATCAAGTAAGTTTTCTTTTTTAAAGCACTTGATTAAAGTAAATATTTTAGATGTTACAATGCTCGAATTTAGAAAACCTGAAAATTTTCAGTACAAATCAGGACAGTGGATTAGGATTGCGTGTTTAGCATTAAATAAAAATGAGTATCATCCTTTTACTTTATCGTCTTCTCCTGATGAAGACAACTTAACTATTCATATTCGAGCTGTTGGTCCTTGGACTACTCATATTAGAAGAGTTTATGATAATTTCATTAAAGCTAATATTAAATCGACGTTACCAAAGGTGAGAAAATATGTATAAACTAAATATATATTTTTAGTCGACTTTTACAGAAAAATGAATTTTTTGTTCTCAAATGTGATGAAACGGCTATTTAGTTTTTTTTAACTAACCTACAAATACTAGTAAAAATTAATTTTTTTGTTAAAGTTGACTAAAAAATTTTTGTGCACCACGGTCAAAAACTGTTTTTTCGTACTCGGATTCATGCAGACTCGGTCGGAAAAAACACTTTTTGACTTTAGCATACAAATAACTATTTTTTCCATAAAAATTTTAGATTTATTTGGATGGCCCTTATGGTGAAGGTCACCAAGACTGGAACCAATTTGAAATCTCAATTTTAATTGGAGGAGGAATCGGCGTCACCCCTTTTGCCAGTATTCTAAAAGATGTTGTTTTTAGAGCAAATCAAACCAAATGCAAAAAAGTATCTTGAAATTTTACTTTATAAAATTTTACAAATTTTATTTTAGGTTTACTTTATTTGGGTTTCACGAACTCAAAAACAATTTGAATGGTTGGTTGACATAATCCGAGAGTTGGAATACAAAGATAAAAGAAATATTATTAGCTGTCATATTTTCATTACACAGTTTTTCGAAAAGTTTGATTTACGTACAATATTTTTGTATATTTGTGAACGCCACTATCAGAAAAAATCAAATCGGTCTCTTTTTACTAATTTGAAAGCTGTTACGCATTTTGGCCGCCCTCATTTTGGAAAATTTTTCAATACTGTGGCCACACTCCATGAAAATGTAAGATAATAATTTTCAAAAACATTTTGTTTTTACATATTTTTTAGGTACATTCTGTCGGTGTTTTTAGTTGTGGACCTCCATCTATGACTTCAAGTGTCAATGCAGCATGTAATAAAATAAACAGGACTACATTCCAACGATTTGAACATCACTACAAAAATTTCTAATTTTTGTTTTATTTATGCTTTTATAGCTAAATAAACGGTAATTTAGTTATAACACTTTCGAATGTAAAATATTTAGATTCTATCTTAAAACATTATTTTATTTAAAAAAATATTAAATTATAGCTTTACCAGTTTCACAGTTTGAAATTATTTTTAGGTTACTTTTATTCATTTAGAGTGCTCTTTTTTTAACAATCATAAAAATATTACACCTATTGCATTTTCAAAATATCTATTTGCAAACAAAACAAATTTTAAAAAATTGGAACTTTTTTAAAAAATATTTTTTCTCTTTTACTATTTACATCATATTTATTTTACAAATGTTATGTTTAAATGTCAAGTACTAAAGATTATTTGTAGAATAGGTTTTTAAGTAGACAAGAAATTTTTTTGATAAACCTTTTATCGTTCTGTAACCGTAAATTTCATTCAAAATGTGAACTACATAATTTCATAAAATTGCCAAAAAACCATATGTAAATATGTAACTGCAGGTTGTAAAAATCTTTTTTTTTCTGAAAAATAAAAAAAATCTGTATAGAACTGTATAAAAAAACCTATTTTTTTTACAAATGACAAGAAGTGACCACGTGTGTGACAAACGCCCAAAGTAAAAATACAGTTCTTCCAAAATTTGCGTAAAATTTGTTATTATCAAATTTCAAAGCTTTATACCGTCGAATTCAACATCTGTAATAAAGTTATGCTTCAAAAGATCATATCTATTTATCAATCTTATTAATTTTGGTTTTCAAATCGGTTTTTATCTTAATTTACATATTTCTTGAAAGTTATAACTTGATAACCTTTTTACAAATTACAAAAAATCTTCACAAACGATTAATGTTCTAAGAAAAGAAAGCCTTCGCCATCTAGAAACCTTTTGTTCAACACAAAGACAATTAGAACATTTACACAAACACCAAAAGCTTGTTTATACATTAAAGTCCGTAACACAATAAGCATAAAGAAAAATAAATGCACGTATTATTTGACAATATTAACCCTTTAGTACTTTAACCATTTTTGCTGGCTCCTTTTATATTCATATACCTATATTATACAGGGTGTAACATTGAAAATTTCTACCTCTAATAACTTTTAAACTGGTGAAGATAAAAAAATAAGAAAAAAAACCGTTTTGACAGTATTAACGGGAAGTAGGATGGGTGTGTTATTTGATCAATAAATGTTAAAGTATTAGTACCCCAACTCCAACCCCTACAAACTTTAATAGGACTATACCATTTGTAACACATCAAATGAAAGATAAAAACCGGTAGAGTGTGACAAAAAAAAACCGCATCAAAATATTTCTATTATTAACCCCGATGTAGAGAAAACAAGTGATAGATGGATATTTTTTTACCGCACAATAATAATTAACCCCCTAACGAGGAAAAGATACTTGGAGGTGCTAGATGATATCACAGATTCTCTTATTATCGTAGGTAATGACACATACAAATGAGATAAGGTTGTGCTACATTTTTTGCACTTTTTGGTAATTGCTTTTGGTCAAATTTAAACAAAAACAGAACAGATTCAAGAGTATCTAAACTTTATAAAATTACCACGATATAAAAAATAAAAAAATAGGTTGTACAATTTTAACTTTTAACGTTTACCATTTTTTCCATAGTAGTATTTAGCGAATTATTTGATGAATGTTGTTGCTCCCTTACATCACGCACGTTCACCTCTACAATGGACGAGGTTTGTTTCTCTACAGAAAGACTGCATTTGATATCTGATGGGTCCTCACATTTTTCTGTTTCATCATTTTTAAATAATCATTCTTCCTCTTGAGCTTTGTCTTCAACAAACACTTCTGACCCATCATTCTCAAATACAGACCCTTGTATTAAACACTCTTTTAATGCGCCAGAAGTAGCTACAACAGTTGAGGGATCAACAATTTGTACTTAACAAGATCTGTTAAAAGGCTGATTCAATGTTTTTGACTGTTCTCAAAAATACCTGATTTTTCTTTGGTACATTTATTGTTCTGTCTTCCTCTTGTAAAGTAATAATAATAATAATAATTTATTTGTGTTATAATACATTGGTACTTTACACACGTCAATAAAACATAAATGAAATATACATAAAAAAAACAAATGTAGTAACAAAATTTACAATTATGAATTATATGCTTCGATTTAGACACAGCTTGTAGAAACAAGTTAATATAAAAAGTATTATTCAAAGTCGATTTTGATTCATGTTTTATTTCTTCCTGTATATTTGACTCACCTTTTTTAAATACACACTCTTCATTTTGAACATCTTTTTGAGTTAAAGGGACAGAATCAGATGCTTCCAACATTTTAACTTCCACACCATCAATAACTTTCACTTCTGCATGCGGTGTATGAAAAAATTCATCAATTCCATAAACATTTCATAATTCATGTAATGACAGCTACAATATAAACAAAAATAAAACTCGAAAAAATTTATAATAAAAATTTATACCTTTGTTGTACCAGCGCAACTTAAATTGAAACCCAGTATTCGAAGTGTAATGTAGAAGGAGCACGTAGTATGTCTTTCCTTTTCCGCTTTTACGCATCTCACACGCCAAACTGGATATGTATACCTATACCTTTGTATTTTTCTATATAAGCTCATAAATATTGCTAAATTTATATGTGTTATTTATAATAGAATACTATTTATACCTCTAAGAAAGTCTCTGAACATAAACTATATTTTCTCGCATTAGCTAAGGCATTTCCAGATGAACTTCTTGACCCAGATAGTAGAAAATCTTTTTTTAAATGATGTGCAGGAATAACACATTCATCTGCTATAGGTAATTTAACCAAGAGCGTCTCTAAATTTTCTTTGTTCTCATTTGCAGCTATTTGATCCGCTAGAAGAGTGATGTTTTTATCCAATTTTTCTTCAGATAATATTGCCTCATCTTCTAAGAAAAATTTAGTAGAAGTACCTTCAGCAGCGCTCTCAAATTCAAGCAAAAGATTTACAATGTTTTCCTTTAATTTGTCTTTCCCAGGTAGTTGTGCCTCCTCTTCTGACGAAAGTATAGTTGTACTCGTAGTATCATCGACTCTTTCTAAATTAATCAATAAAACGTGCAAATTTATTTTAAATTACGTTTATACCGTTCATACTAGATGGAACAATGCTTTCATTTAATTTATCTTCCGCAACTAGTGATACCTCGCTTTCTGAATGTAGGGCTGCAGTACCTACCTTCATCAGCTACTACTAATTCAACCTCCAGTGCATTTAAATTTTTCTCAGTTTCAATTGTTTTTATTGTAATTAAACCCGCTGAAATAATGTTAGTTTCGTATGATCTTCCTTTGCATTTAGTGGTACTTCGCTTTCTAAATTTAAGGTTGCAGTACCTTCATCAGCTGCTGCTAATTCAACCTCCCGTGCTTGTAAAACCTCAAAACCTCAAAATCTGTTACGTGCTAGACTCAGTCGGAGAGTAAGATTAATTAAGCCAATAAAAAAAACTAAGTATATTAAAATAAAGGTAAAAAAAATACATAATACTTACGAGTTAGATTTTACAATATTCAATTCTGATTATTGCTATGGTATTCGAACTCGCAAGACTCTGTAGAAACCCCGCAACTTAATCCTGACCCTAATGATAACTTGCAGAAACCGCACCGGGAAGAAAAAATTAGGAAAGATTTGACCTTTAACTACTCCACGTTCTGATCCCGAGAGGGTAGTGGTACTCTCACGTAATAGTTGGTACACAATCGCGAGGAAAATCCAGTTCCATTGTTCCAATACAAATAAGTTAAAGGTGAAGTAAAAGAACCGAATGAGTTCACAATACCAAGTGATCAGAAAAAAAAATTGATAACATACCTCTTAAGATGGTAGTTGAAATTACAAATTAAAAGTTTGGTAGGCAGCACAAAGTTTCGAAGGTTCTTGAGAGTGTGCAGTGTGTTACACTGTTTTGATCCTCAAGAAAGGGGTACGCTAGCTATGATTATGTAACCAATTCCTAAATCTAGCTAATGAACTGCTTCGGTGTATTTTTTCAACCCCCAAAATATATAAATTAAATTAGTAATAATGATAAAAACACGTCACATTTTTCCTCCAACTTAAAGAAAATTTCGTAGAAATTTTTTCAAAGTTCCCCATCCGAAAGTGTGAACAGCAAAAAAAATTACTTCACAGAAAGAGGAAAAAAAGTAAATTTCTAATTAATTCAGAACATAATTAAGGTGACTCGTGGTCAGCATAACTTGGTTTCAAATCTTTAACATGATATTTGCCTATTGCTTTACCGGTCGTGTCGGTTAATTCATAAATATTATATCCAATTTTTTTTGAACAGTAAATGGACCTACAAACTTTGAACCCAATTTAGCGGTGTAACCTTTAGACTCATCAGATAGTGCAAAATTACGTCGGTACACTTGGTCACCAGCTTGAAATTGTTCATGACGTCTCCGCAAATTATACGAATTCTGAGCATCTTTAGGAGGTTTTTCTAACCTGACTCTTACTTCTTCAAATAATCTTTCCATGCCTACACGTCTTTTAGTTATTTCAAGCCTATCGGCACCCATTTCTATATTATATTCCAATCCCGACAATTTCATTTCTTGTCCAAAATTAATAAAATATGGTGTATGATTTTTTATCTCCGATTTAGACGTACGAATAGCGTAAGCGACCTTTTGAAGAAGACTACCCCAAGTATTATGATTATCTGCGACAAAACAACGTAAGATTTTTTTAATTTTCCGGTTGGTACGCTCCACAGGATTAGCTTGGGCGTGATAAAAAGCTGTATACCTAATTCGACAACTATATGTGGCTGCAAGATCTTTGAGTAACTTACTAATAAATTGTTTTCCGTTAACTACTATCATAGTAGAAGGAACGCCAAAACAAAGAAAAATATAATCTTCTAAAGCTTTTGATACCAACCAGGCAGTAGCATTACGCAGAGGAAAAACAAGCACAAACTTACTGAAACAGTCAATAACACTTACAATATAGCAATAACCTCCAACTGTCTTAGGCAAGAGCCCAATAAGATCGACTGAAATTACTTCCTAAAATCTAGTTATTTTCATACCGTCACTTTGCATAAGTCCAGCAAGTTTAGCTTGCTCAGGTGTTGTTAAAGCACAAGTATGACAACGTTTGACGTAGGAAACTATATTTGAACGCATTTTCGGCCAAAAATACTTAGAATCGACACGATGGAATGTCTTAAAAACACCTGTATAGCCACTAGTCGGTAAATTGTGGCAATTAGAGATAATCTCGTGTCTTTTTTCTTTCGGAATAACTTTCATCTAGAAATCACTTTCCGAACACAATTCCGGGTATGTTTGCTCAACATATTTATACAAGGTATTATTTTCGACTCGTCACTGAGAAAATTTTTGAGGATTTAAAGTTAACGCGATATATCATGTTTCGTTTCGATACCAGTTATCCTATAAAAACAGAGTTATTAGTGAATATAAGAACAAACAAAAATGGATTACAGAGAAACTTCAACTGGAAAACAAGAAATTAGAAGATTTAAAAATACTTAGTGGACATTTTCCTGTTCGTAAACCAGTTTATTACATAAAGAAAAACAAATTTTATAGAAAGATAAATAATACTAAAAAACTGTATTATCACGATTTACTGTTAAAGAGTACGAAAATGTCATCAGCAGCTTGGAATAATGTGAGAACCGCAACAAAGAGTAAAAAAAGTGATGAGACTAATATAAGTATTTGTTACGAAAAAAATATTATTGAAACTCCTAGCGATGTAGCTGAAATTTTTAATAACTATTTTATTAGTGCAACAAACCAAGACAGATCAAACGATTATGATAGTGCTGTTGAAACAATGAAAATAAATATCTGCAACATCATAGCTGTTTATGAAACCTCATCTGAAGAAATTAACTCTATCATCAAACAGTTGCACAATTCTCATGCAAAGGGTTTTGATGAATATTCGAATGCTTTCATTAAAGAATACCGAGAATATCTAATAAAACCTATAGCTTATGTAATCAATGAATCATTAAGAACCGGTACTGTACCAAAAATCCTGAAGAAAAGTGTTGCCGTTCCGATCTTCAAAAAGGTAACAAGAATCTCTGTGAAAACTATCGTCCTATATCACTGCTTAGTCCGTTTTCTAAAATCGTAGAATATGTTATGTACATTAGACTTACATCATTTTCTTTAAAAAAAAAAATGTTTTATACAAAAATCAACATGAATTCTTGAAGAATAAATCTACAACTACTGCTCTAGACAATTTCTACAATTGCCTTCTAACGCTAATTGAAGCAGGAAAGTCAACAGGTACCATTTTTGTGACTTAAGCAAGGCCTTTGACAGTGTTCAGCACAGTTTGCTTCTATCCAAACTTGAGAAGTATGGCATCAGAGGACTGGCTGGCCGCTGGTTTGAATCATATCTCGAAAACAAGATCCAGTGTATTCGAATAATCTACAAAAATTTTGGAAAGAGAGAAGTCAAAACATCAGCCTCTAAACCTGTATTATTGAGACTCCCGCAAGGATTAGGACCCATCCTGTTTGTCGTTTTCATCAATGACATCGTTGAAATCATCAGTAATCTAACGTTGTATGCTGATGACGTCACATCTTTAGTCAGTACGGCAAGTTATAGTGAGTTACTGTTGCAAGTTCGAGAATCGTTTGCGATATTGTTTCAGTGGTTTTAAAAAAATGGGCTATCTTTACACGTAAATAAAACGGTTTTTTTAATATTTAAAAGTGGCCCAAGTGTGAAAGTTCCCAAAGACATAGTGAGTTTCAATGAACAGGAATTATCATCTGTGAATCATTATAAATTTTTGAGATTGTTTGTCGACTATAAACTTACTTGGCAAACACACTGTTCAGTTCTGTGCAAAAAATTAAGCTGTCTGCGTTTTCAGATTAGATGTATAAGAACATTTATTAATATTTCCGTTTTAAAAATATTTTATTATGCCAACATCGAATCCAGATTACGATATGGCATTATTTTCTGAAGATCAACTGCAACACACCTGCACTCAGTCTTTATTATGCAAAAGAAAATAATTAGATGCATGATAGGTGCGACAAATAGAGACTCTTGCAAACTATTTTTGATTTGTTTGAATGTTTTAAGTGTTCCGTCCTTATATTTGTTTGAACTTTGTAAATATGTTAAGGCAAATTATTTTACATCTTTCTCTGAAGTTCATAATTATGATACTTGCCAATAAAATTTGTTAATTCTGCCACAACACCGACTGACTGTTAGTGCTAAAAGACCCACTATCATGGGAATTAAGGTTTATAATCATCTACCAAAAAAAAAGAGAAGTTAAAAGTGACCGCTGGTTTTATAACCAACTTAAATCTATGTTCATTAAAGAGTGTTTCTATAGTTTAAATGAATATTTTGATGTTTGTCTTAATTAGTTAGTATTATTATCTCTTTTTTTAAATGTAATTTTTACTTTTTCTAAATTTACGACATTGTCTCATACCTTTATTTGTACTGAGATGCCAATAAATTATTATTATTATTATCTTTGACTTTATCTAACCCGATATTAACAGTGTTAATGTTTGGTACAATTCTTGATAATATATCTGGTAACTGATGATTTTTCTCTCTATGAATGTCTTCAAAATCATATTGTTGCATTTGGAGCGCCCATCTCCCTAAACCACCACTCGGATTTTTAAGATTAGTTAACCATTATTTTAGAGAGAGTAGTGATCTGTGACAACAAAGAACTTTGTGACCTCGATATAGCAACGAAGTTTATTAACCGACCACAAAACAGCAAGTAACTCCCGCTCAGTAGTACTAAACTTCTTCTCATTTGGGGTAAGAGAACGAGTAAGATAACTAATAACTTGCTCACTACCGTCATATTCCTGTGTTAATACACAACCAATGCCAAATCCAGATGCATCACAATACAAAATAATGAGTTTTTCAAAGTTCGGACATCGAAGAATTGGTGCGGCAATTAGAGCATTTTTAAGCAAGTCAAATGCGTCTTGATACGATTTATCCCAAACAAATGGTTTATTTTTCCGCAAAAGTCAAATTATTGGCGCAGTTTTATCTGAATAAGAGCGAACAAATTTTCGCTACCAAGATGTCATACCGATTAATCGACGTAATTCTGTTAAATTTTTGGAAAGTTTTAAGTCTCATACCAGTTACTACATATCCCAAATAAATAAGTTCTGGTCTACAAAATTCACATTCCTCTTCATTAAGAGTTAATCCAGCCTCATAAATTCGTTTAAGAACTATTTCCCGAATTTCGAGATGTTTCTCAAATGTCGGTGTTACAATAATAATATCATCCAAATAAACGAACATGTATCTATTCACGTCACTTTTGAGGATTGTATCTACTAAGCGCTGAAAAGTAGCGGGTGCGTTTGTTAGCCCAAACGGCATACGAGTAAATTCAAATAACTCACGTCCACATGAGAAAGCGGTATACTGGCAACAGTTTTTCTCTAAAGGTACTTGCCAGTAAGCGGATCGTATATCCAGGCTACTGATAAATTTAGCTTCACGTAGATTGTCTAAGATATTTTCTATGTACGGAATTGGATACGCGTCATTAACAATTACAGAATTTAGAGCACGATAATACACACAAAACCTGTAGGACCCATCATCCTTTCGCACCATTACGATCGGAGAGGCCCAACCACTACTAGACGGTCGTATAACTCCTAATTTTAACATTTTATCGATTTCAGAATCGATTAATTTTTGAATTGTACCGAACACGCGTCTATATGGGTGGCCTTGTGGTAACAATTCTGTGTTCTACCCCCGTTACACAGCCTAATCGATCACCCATTAAGTGAAAATATTTTTCAGTTGAAGACAATAATAGGTTTTGTTGATCCGTTAGCTGAAAATTTCCATTGTCCTGTTCTCAAATCAGGAACAATCCCCATTTTGATCCAAAAATTCTGACCCAATATTAACATTTCTGTTAAAGTTGGACAAACATGTAACTCAAAATTCATTATTTTATGTTTTAACCGAATAGGAAACGAGACTACTCCGATAATAGAACAACTTTCATTATTAGCAACAGTACAAAATTTTAGCGTAGAAGAACGTATAGTTAGATTAAATTTTTGAAGCCAATACCATCTTTTTCCACCGAGAAAAATGTGACTAGCGTCAGAGTCTAACATGCCAAAGATTGGTAGCTCATAAATAAATATTTCTAGATATACATTTTCATCAGCTGAAGAGGAACTGAAGACATAATTAAGAATAGCTTCAGTTTTGACCGCTGAGTGATTTACAACTGTGCTGTGGGGTGCAATTTGCGGTCGACGATTGACCCGTTTTCTCGTTTTTTGACTTCCGAGGGCTACATTTAAGACACTCGTATTTTGTTACACCAGCCGCGCCGAAGGAAAAACAATGTTTTTTCTGAGATGCCTTACAATTTTTAACGATATGTCCTTTTTTATGACAGTTAAAACACTCTACGTTTAAATATTTACTGGAATCGGTATTTTGCTCTGATACGGCATGACAATAAGATTTTTTGTAAGGATATATAAACATCAAATCCGGTTCAAGACTATGTTTACTCGAAGACGGTTCGTTACGATTTGTATCAATTTTTCTACATAACTCTAAAATTTCAAAGACCGATGAGATATTGGCCAGTACTAACTGATCTCTGTACGCAGGCAATAAATTTTTTCGTATGATTTTAACACGAATTGCTTCGTTTACATCTACACCTAAACGACGAAACAAATTTCCCATATTTGCTATGTACAGTCCTACAGACTCTCGTTCTCTTTGTTTCCTGTTTGTAATTTCTACCCAAAATTTATCAACATAATCAGAATCTTGATATTCTCTTTTCATTTCCCCTACCAATTCGTCTCAGGTTAAAATTAATATTTATCTTCAGAAAAGGGTATAAAAAATTATTTCTACATGTAAAAAATTCAAATATCGAAAAAAATTCTTAACTCCTAAACACCACATTGTTCCACGACGATTTTTGAGCGTATTAAGACTCGGTATTATGGTCCCGAACGTTTCACCTGAGGGGGATCGGTGTGTTACGAGGTAGCTCGTGGGCCGTACCGACAAACCTTCCCCACCATCCACTCTAGCAAACTTTACTACCTCTCGCCACTTGACCCCACCAATGACATTGCTGCCGAATGATCCGACCCGGCTCGACATACAGAAACAATTTAATTCGCTAATCACTTTCAGTATGCAGAAGTATATCGGTTCCTCATGTTGATTTAGCCCTTGAGAAAAATAAACTGACTTTGAGACCTAAAGAATGTCACTACTTATACCAGCTCATATAATTTATAATATGATTACAATGTTTACAAACTTTTCATTGCCAATTCAACATATTTTTTGGAATAAATAAAGTCATTATTTTAGTAGAATTTACTTTAACGTTTTTCAAGATGTAAAATACAATACCTTCGTCATTAGTAACGTTATCAAATCATTTTTTTTTTAGTTGAAAGCCGAAACATGAACGATATTCCTAGGGTTATTAATAAATAAAATCAAATAACTTTTTTTTTAATTTTAAAATATTGAATTACAAGTTTCATGTAAAAAATCCACTTTACTATTATATTACTATAAATATAGGTTTTACTTTATTATTAATTAGACAATGTACAAGAAGTTGCCTCAAGAAATGTCAATTTACCGTCAAAAAATAAAATCTTAAAACAAAGTTTTTTTTAAAAAAACTTTAGTTATTTTTTTTTTTTTAAACGTTGAGATTGAGTTTGTTACAAAGGTATTAATTTCACTCATATTTGCTTTATTTCCTCGGTAGCTTACTACACAATATACCTAATGTCAACAAAATGCGTTCGCATTACAACTAGGGTAATTTAATTACATTTTAATTATAAGTAAAAAAGTACAGATCTGTTTAAACTTTATATAGAAGAACAAAACTCTCGTAACAAAAATTTTTTTTAAACAATAAGAGAAGTATTGTCGCTAACATAACACAGAAAATAATTTTTGGTAGAAGAAATTTCTTCTAAAAATTATATTATTAATGGTCCAACCATAAAGTGAAAAGGGTAATTATTTACTCCAAGACTTTTATTTTCTTGGATTTCATCCACGTTTTGAGAGAGACATTAGCAGGAAACGTGTTAGCTGTGTAAGAAAACCATGGAACCGAAACATTTTATTGTAAAAAATATCAAAAAGACAAAAGTATAACAAAAGGAAATATTTTAATAGAATATTACTAAAAACTCAATTGAAAATACATGACAGGTATTTACAATTTTTACATCTTGCAAAAAAGAGGTGTATTTCAAAAACTTTTGAACTGTAGCACAATGCACAATACACAATTCTACTCAAGTAAGTGTAAAATACGGTCACTCTATTAATAACTACTTTCGCCAATATAAAACTTTAGACATATACGGCCATATTATGTAGGTATAAAACAAAACATCTGCGATTAAAATATTTTTTTATTCTAGTCCAATTTACAATAACTCGTAATAAACTTTACAAATTAATACACTATTAATTATATTAATACTCCTAATAAACTTTACAAATTAATACAGAAGAAATTAATTAAATTAACGATTAAACACTCGAAATAAACCAAAATTTTTTTTGCAGATTTTCATCATTTGTGGTGCTCTATGTCAGGTTACAATTTTATTCCATACTTTTAAACCATCCCATATATCTACCTCTTTCTTGAGATTAATTTTGGAACGCTCGGTACGGTAAAACCAAGACTAAGTTAGAGTTAGTTGTGCACATTTTACTTGAACAAGCAAAACTATACCTACAAACTACCAAAACTTGCTCCGGTTGCGCTCATTTTCGCTCGCACAGTATAATGGAAATAGTATTACAGATTGTAATTTATCTCAGCTTTACAATAACTGAGGCTTAGTTATAAGCAACAAAATGTAATACTTAGTTTAGCTAACTCAAGTTGAGTTGATGTGCACAACCTTTACATTTTACTTATTTATTATTAGTCTAATTCTCGGCGAGTACACTAGCTGTTGTGTTCCGAGTGCTTAAATAAATATAAACTATAAAAAACAACTGTGGCAATGTTAGAGGACGACGATTTGGATTACGACGAAAACGAATACGAAGGCAATACAAATATGTCAACAACCTCAGCGCAGCGATGGACACGGCAAAAATTAAAGATTATAGAAAAGGTAATGAAACCAGAGTACATGCGAGTAGCTATAGGAAAAAAAACGCATTAACAAAAAAGGGCAATTTATAAAAACAAATACAAGTGACGAGTCTACAATAAGGGACACTTCCTTGGAACGGTCAAGTGGTGTGGTCGAAACTGAAACTATAATTCCCGAAACAACTGTTTTAGAAGACTCGAATTTAATCAATGCCACCAATGATATTGAAGACTATGAAGTAAATGTTGAGACTGGTTATACTAAAGAAGAAACAGTATTTCAATTAGAAGGTCAACGAATTGTTGATATTCAGCATTTTATTGATTCATTGAAAATAATTGGTGACCATAACAACGTCATGGGATGCACACTAAGTAATATGGTTGTCCAGAAAGAAATCAAAAATGGTTTCCAATCCCGCATATTTTTTAAATGTAATATATGCAATAAGGTCGAATCTGTTGAAACTAACCATGATGCTAATGAATCTTCTGTATTGGGAATTATGAATATTGGTGCTGGATATAACCATTTAGGACAAATTACAAGTGCTATGAATATGCCTTGTATGTCTTCGGGAAAATATCAGAAAATTCAAGAGAAACTATGTGATTCTTGGGAATCAACAGCTGTTGAATCAATGTTAGACGCCGGTAGAGAAGAAAAAAAATTGGCGATTGAATCTGGTGACGTAACAGACAAAGGAATACCATATATTACTGTAGTTTGTGACGGATCATGGGCTAAGAGATCATATCGTACCAACTACAGTTCCTTGTCTGGAGCGGCTGCAATAGTAGGCTACAAAACCGGAAAAGTTTTACACTTAGGTGTAAAAAACAAATTCTGCTTAACATGTAAAAAGGATGCAGATAAAGAAAATGTTCGAGAACATAAGTGTTATAAAAATTTTTCCGGTTCGTCTTCTTCAATGGAATCATTCATTATTGCTGAAGGTTTTCAACAAAGCCTAGCAACACATGGTTTAATTTATAAATTTATGATAGCTGATGGCGACAGCAGCGTTTTTAAAACCATTACAGATATAAAACCATATTCTCAGCATTCAATTATGGTGGAGAAAATTGAGTGTAAAAATCACTTACTGAGAAATTATCGTACTAAATTGAAGGAATTGTTCAAAAATACCGACTTGCCAATTATTTTTTTTAAAAAAATAAGTAAAGGCAAGAAATAAAAACTATTCCTTACAAGACAAAAATCAATAGGTTAAGAACAGATATTTTGAATAGTGCAAGCTATGTTTTAGGCAAACATAAGAAATATGCAGAAATGCAATATTTTGCACTAAACCTTAAAACAATAGATATACTTTAATAATGGCAGATTTTAAACTGACCCAAAAGTATAGATAAATTTTTTGGTGTAACATTTTGAATACATAAAATGTTCTTGTTCTTTTAGATTGCAACACTGATTTAATGAAATACGTATTCAACACTGTCAAACATTCTAAAAGTTAAATTTACAACGTAAATAATAACATAGTAGAACAGTTTAATTCAATAATTTCCAAATACGTTGGGGGTAAAAAGAGTAGACTACTGCTTGAATGCTTGAAAAGACCTTATCAAGCGCATTGTTTGGCTGCAACAGTAGCATGTAATACAAAAAACCACTGTGTTTGCTTAGTAAAAAATTAAATATAAAAATCTTGGTATGTTTAAAAAAAATGGGAGACAAAACAACAGAACAAAGTTATTAGGAACTATTTAAAAAAGCGTGCTGGCAGAAAACAATTATTTAGAAATTAAAAGTAAGATGAAAAGTACGGTGAACAGTGTCAAAACCCGATCTTTCTGCTGACAAATTAAAAGTAGCAAAACAAGCACTTTTAGATATTAATTTTAAAACAAGAAAACAAATAAAAATTTTGGAAGAAAACACCTAAGGTAGTGAATTACAAAGAAATAGCACTTCATGGCACACAGTAAAAAAATTTCTGCTTCGAGATTTTATGACGTATGTGTTAAGAAACTAAATACCAGCAGAAAAAATCTAGTAGCATTTATTGTAAGGCCACGAGATATTTGAAGTCCAACTATAATTCATGAAATTATATTTAAAAACATGGCCATAAAATTGCTCAAAAAAAATCTAGGAATAGACATAATTGACAAATGTAGACTTTTGATCGGCGGAGAAAATCAGTATCTAGCAGCTACACTAGATAGGGTAATTGGAGAAGATACTGTTACTGAAGTAAAGTACCCATATTCAGCCAAAGTTATAACACCAGAAGAAGAAATCCAAACTTAAAAAAAACTTTTCGGAAAAAAGACAACAGCATAAATAAGCTGTATAAATAAATGGTACTATCAAAAACAAGAGCAACTTCATGTAACCAGAGAAAAAAAATAACTTTTTGCTGTGCGGCCATGTAAAAAAATTAAATATAAAGACTGTTTGTTCAAAGAATTTAGATTTTTGATGACGTTTCGCTCTTTATTGATTAAGAGCTTCTTCAGGGCTTAAATTCAGAATTTATATCATTATTAAGTCTAACCGCATGTTTCGAGGTTATGTATGTCCTGTCACATCAAGCCATAAACATTAACTATAAAGAAATTCATACTGACAACTTTTGAAACCAAAATATAAAGAAACAATTAATAGCTTTTTTTTCAATTGTTTACTCTCTAAATTGGTCGATAGCCGTTTGGATCGAAACATTTTTTTAATGAAAAAAATCCGTATCTAGCAGCTACATTAGATGATGTAATTGAAGAAGATACTGTCGTTTAGATAGATAATTACGTCGGAAGAAGGAATTCAAAACAAGTAAATACACTAAACGCCAAATATACAGGGTGTTATGGAAATGAGTGCAAATATTTTAACCTGAAATACAGCACCACAAATAATAAAAATCTGTAAAAAAAATTTTGTCTTATCTCAACTGATAACAAAATTATAACCTAAAAATTAATTATTACAAAACGTATAACATTTTTTTTAACATAGGGCTATCATAGGTTTTTCAGGTCAAAATAAAGCGATTTAACACAATTTACCTCTATACTAAGTTGCACCGTTTAGGAGCTAGAGGACGCCAAAGTTAAAGATGAAAAGTCAGTTTTATACTTTAAACGTAAATATCTCGAAAACGATACGTTTTAGCAAAATATTGCATTCTTGTAGTTTTATGTAGAATCTACTGGCATATTCATTTTTGCTACAAAAATTGAAAATTAATAAAAAGAAAATTGGTTAATTACCCAAAATGTGAAAAAAAAGTGCCGTAACTTGAAATTGAGATGTGCAGCAAAATTTTGCTAGTAGAAATAAAAAGAGTACAGTCAACTTCATTTGTGTACCAAATTTGGTATTAATCGGTTAAGCGGTTTTCCAGATATAACAAAAAGATGTTTTTTTATACCCAACTTTGACGGCCTGTAATTTTGTTGTTAGTTGAGATAGGACAAAATTTTTTTTACAGATTTTTATTATTTGTGGTGCTGTATTTCAGGTTAAAATATTTGCACTCATTTCCATAACACCCTGTATGGTTGTACTTAACAGCGATTTAACTAGAATATAACAATTTAGAATTTTGTTACACTTATTGCGTCTAATAAATGAGGAACATTTAAAAAATTTGATAATTTGTAGTATACCTCCTCAAACAAAAACAATCTTCAGCACATCATAGCATGTTTAATATAACACGAAGTATTACACCACTGTGCCTTCTTACAATAAGATCCATATTTTGTGGCTATTCCCGATGTTTTCTAACCCAAATATGTCCGTCGGAGCTCCATAAACAGAACCTTAGTTCGACATTGAAGACGATTTAGTGGTATTCATTATTCCACTTCAACCTTTGAGCAAGCCATACCATCTTAATAGCTCTGTGTTAAACAGTTAACAGAAGACGAAGATAAAGACGAAATGAAGAAAGTCAATTCGAGAATAAATGGTTGTCGTAGACAGTCTTCTACCCAAAGCTCTCACTTAGTCGGATTCACTTGCTCTGGTTGGTTTCAGAAAATTTCTTCCAACTAATCGACGAAGATGTCATTCTTTTCGCTCATTAGTAATTTTTCGGTTCAAAATTAAGATTTTTTGTTTACATCTGATTAAGTTTATCAAGGAACAAAATATACTGTTTAATTTTTAAAACTTAGATATTCATCATTTATTAGTTGCAAAAAAGTCTACCAAAAAACCAAATTTTTAAATTTCTAGTTAAATCGTTATCTGAAAAATGACATTGCCATAAGCGCTTAAATGATATTATCAATTAAAGTAAATCCAATGTACGTTTGTTAAAAAAAGTAATAATAAAAAAAGAAGATTGCTATCTCATATTGATTGCAGTACCTACCAATAACCCATATTGAAAATTTTTAAGGGTTATATTTTTTATTAATTTGCTTTTGACGAAACTACCACAGCCAAAAGAAATAGTTGTCGTGGCACATTCTATCTTTCTTCAATATTTCATTCAATTAAAAAATGTTTATAATTCTAAGTAGATACCTGAAAAGTATTAATTATTTAATTAAGTTATTATTTAACATTATACGCCACCTACCAAAAACTAAAAAAATTATTCTTTTACATAACTAAGATCTCGAATTTCCATGTTTCTATCCAAACGGCTGTCGACTAATTCAGGAAGTAAACAATCGAGATAAAATGTTTTCAATTGTTTCTTCATATTTTGGTTCCAAAATTTATTGTCGATTTGAATTTCTTCATATTTAATACCTTTAAATGTCCACACAGCAAAAATACATTTTTTTCTTTTTGTTACATGAAGTTGCCCTTGTATTTGGTAGTACCATTTATGTCGCTTATTTATGCTGTTGTCTTTTTTCCAGAATGTTATTTTTCGGGTTTGGATTCCTTCTTCTGGTGTTATATCTTTTGCTGAATATGGGCATTTTACTTCAATAACTGTGTCGTCTCCAATTACTCCATCTGGTGTAGCTGCTAGATACTGATTGTCTTCGTCGATAAAAAGTCCACATTTGTCAATTTTGTCTATTCCTAGGTGTTCTTTTAGCGAGTTTATAGCCGTGTTTTCAAAAAAAATTCCATGATTTATAGCTGAACTTCTAATATCTCGTGGTCTTACAATAGATGCTACTAGATTTTTTCTGCTGGTATTTGGTCTCTTAACACATACTTCATAAAACCTCGAAGCAGTAATTCTTTTTTTTCTTTCTGTGTGCCATAAATTGCTATTTCTTTGTAAATCACTACCTCGAGTGTTTTCTTCCAAAATTCTTATTTCTTCTCTTGTTTTAAAATTAATATCTAAAAATGCTTGTTTAGCTGCTTCAAATTCGTCAGCAGAAAGATCAGGTTTTTGACACTGTTCACCGTAGTTCTCATCTGACTTTTTATTTCTAAATAATTGTCTTCTGGCAGCACGCTTCTTTAAATTGTCCCGAATAACTTTGTTACGTTGTTTTGTCTCCCATTTTTTCGTGAACATACCAACATTGTTATTATTAATTTTTTTACTAAGCAAACACAGTGGTTTTTTTGTATTAAATGCTACTGTTGCAGCCGAACAACGCGCCTGATAAGACCTTTTCAAGCAATAGTTTACTCTTTTTCCCCCAATGTATTTCGCAATTATTGAATTAAACTGTTCTACTATGTTATTATTTACATCGTAGATTAAACTTCTAGCGTGTTTTGCCATGTTGGAAACGTATTTCATCAAATCAGTGTAGCAATCTAAAAGAACAAGAGCATTCTATGTATTCAAAATGCTACAACAAAAATTTTTATCTATACTTACGAGTCAGTTTAAAATCTGCCATTAAAGTATCTCCATCGTTAGGTGCTTTAGCGCAAAAATATTGCAGTTCTGCACATTTTTTATGTTCGCCCAAAATATGGCTTGCACTATTCAAAATATCTGCTCTTAACCAATTGATTTTGTCTTGTAAAGAACCGTTTTCAGTTTTTCTAAACTCTATTGCTTTATTTACAGCACCCGAAAATTTTAAGTGGAAACCCTGTATTATAGTATGGATTAAGTTATATGCGTCATATCAGATATAAAATCAAAATATTTACCTTAATTTTTTTTCGCAAAATAATTGGCAAGTCGGTATTTTCGAACAATTCCTTCAATTTAGTACGATAATTTCTCAGTAAGTGATTTTTACACTCAATTTTCTCCACCATAATTGAATGCTGAGAATATGGTTTTATATCTGTAATGGTTTTAAAAACGCTGCTGTCGCCATCAGCTATCATAAATTTATAAATTAAACCATGTGTTGCTAGGCTTTGTTGAAAACCTTCAGCAATAATGAATGATTCCATTGAAGAAGACGAACCGGAAAAATTTTTATAACACTTATGTTCTCGAACATTTTCTTTATCTGCATCCTTTTTACATGTTAAGCAGAATTTGTTTTTTACACCTAAGTGTAAAACTTTTCCGGTTTTGTAGCCTACTATTGCAGCCGCTCCAGACAAGGAACTGTAGTTGGTACGATATGATCTCTTAGCCCATGATCCGTCACAAACTACAGTAATATATGGTATTCCTTTGTCTGTTACGTCACCAGATTCAATCGCCAATTTTTTTTCTTCTCTACCGGCGTCTAACATTGATTCAACAGCTGTTGATTCCCAAGAATCACATAGTTTCTCTTGAATTTTCTGATATTTTCCCGAAGACATACAAGGCATATTCATAGCACTTGTAATTTGTCCTAAATGGTTATATCCAGCACCAATATTCATAATTCCCAATACAGAAGATTCATTAGCATCATGGTTAGTTTCAACAGATTCGACCTTATTGCACATATTACATTTAAAAAATATGCGGGATTGGAAACCATTTTTGATTTCTTTCTGGACAACCATATTACTTAGTGTGCATCCCATGACGTTGTTATGGTCACCAATTATTTTCAATGAATCAATAAAATGCTGAATATCAACAATTCGTTGACCTTCTAGTTGAAATACTGTTTCTTCTTTAGTATCACCAGTCTCAACATTTACTTCATAGTCTTCAATATCATTGGTGGCATTGATTAGATTCGAGTCTTCTAAAACAGTTGTTTCGGGAATTATAGTTTCAGTTTCAATCACACCACTTGACCGTTCCAAGGAAGTGTCCCTTATTGCAGACTCGTCACTTGTATTTGTTTTTATAAATTGCCCTTTTTTGTTAATGCGTCTTTTTTTTCTATTTCTGCTCGCATGCATTCTTTTTTTATTACCTTTTCTATAGTCTTTAATTTTTGCCGTATCCATCGCTGAGGTTGTTGCCATATTTGTATTGCCTTCGTATTCGTTTTCGTCGTAATCCAAATCTTCGTCCTCTAACATTGCCACAGTTGTTTTTTATAATTGTTATATATTTATTTAATCACTCAAATTCAAAAACCAAATTCGGAACAGAACATCCGTACTCGCCCAGAATGAGACTAATAATAAATCGGTAAACGTTATGCACAACAGGCAAAAATTAGGAAAACAAGTTAGGGTTTTTATTCTTTCATTTCTTAGAATCCATAAATTCAGTCGAATAAATTAAATACAAAAAATAAACCATGTTTTGTCTATCGCTTGACGCTTGCAGCATAAAACTCAACTCAAGTTACCTAAACAAAAAATACACGCCAACCGATGAAAACAAAAGATGATCAAAGTAATCGTTTAGTAATAGTTTAATTGATATTAATTATGTGGTTTAATTTTATTAAACAATTTGATAACGTGAGTTGAGATCATTACAGAAAGCACTGACTTTAGATTAAAAATCTAATTAGTAATTAGTAAAGAATAAAGATCTAATTATGTTTATCGAATAATTACTATCACTCATCAAATGATTTTAAACAATCGAATAAAGTCATTCGTTAAATTTTATTAATAATTTATTTATCCGTTTAAGCTTCAGTACCGCCAATCATCGAATACCTGAATGTCACATAACTTTATGGAATTATTCGTCAAGATTCATTCGATTATACCTTAATTTTGATAAACTTATAGTTTGCCTGTAAATTATCTTTTAATTATCGGCTTATTTGTTTAGGAATTAATGTGATTATTGGTATTACTTATCAAGGGACTACATAAATTAAGTTTATTCTTGAAACAATATGGAATATTAAAAACATGATTTTTTAAGAAAGCGACAAAGATTAGTTAAACTACATCTGTATTTATTTCAGATTGTATT
The DNA here is from genome assembly GCA_029207805.1 of Tribolium confusum. Lineage (NCBI taxonomy): Eukaryota > Metazoa > Arthropoda > Insecta > Coleoptera > Tenebrionidae > Tribolium > Tribolium confusum. The sequence goes on along the minus strand of JALGAY010000010.1, from coordinate 8,936,897 downwards.
CCGTCAATCGTGCAACGAAATGCTCTAATTTCTGATTCGAAACTATTAGCCACACCCATAATTCCCCACTAGATGCAGGAAAGTTAAAACGCCAAGTTACGACAAGCGCGCCATCTGTTAAGCAATCTAGAAAGCGCGTTTTTAATTTGAAAATTGGCGCGTAGTTCATAACTTTATCACAAGTTCCCTCTCTTATTATTCAACAGAATTAAATGAAATTTTTGGAATACATTAACTTGTACATTATCTAAGTTTCGATGGTTTCAATTTTAAGAAAAAATTTTTTTTTCGAAAGATACAATTTATTGCTATTGTTCTAAAATAGTTAGCAAAAAAATCTATCCATACGAACCTAGATAATATAAAAATAAATGTGTTCCAAAAATTTCATTTAATTCCATTAGATAATAAGGAAGAAAACTTGTGAAAACTGTGGCAATGCGCGTGAAACCTCCTCTTAAATAGCTGCAATTTGCCTATTATATGTAAAAAGTTTCTTCATATTTCTGCACGGCTTTATTGCAAAAAATCATTTTTTTTAATAACGAATGGGTGAAAATGAAACAATTAAGCAATTTGCAGTGTTTTTTATTAATTGTAGAAAATTTCAAATTTTTAAGTTTTATTTTTTAAATTATTAAAAAAGTAAATTTTCTTTAACAATATGTTACAGTAAATAAGGTTTTGGAATGGAAAAAAAAATCCATCTAACTTGATGAACGTTGGGTGGAGATTTTTAAACACTTTGATAGAGTGGTACACAAATCTCAGTGAACACTTTAAAAGCTATGTTGTTCGTTCGGTGTAATATGGCAAATTCCTGCGAAGAGTTTTTAGCTAAAATTGAAGGAAACAAAGATCTTTTAAAGAAGATACATCCGGCAGAAAAATATTTGTAATTTTTTTTTATTTACTTAAATATTTTAATTTGAATTTACATTTTTTTTCATTTTTATTTTATATATTTGTTTTTTGTTTTTTATATTTTTTAATATTGTGATGGACCAATAAGTTAGTTTCGCCATAATTACAAATATAACAATTTATCTAGGTCCATTGCAACTCTGACCTTAATAATAGTTTAGTATTATTGATATTTCATAAGTATTATTGTAACAATTAGAGTAAGTAGGTTAGCAACACAAAAAGTAGTCTTAGTGACCACTTGATATAAAACGTGTGCAATTAGTCAGAAGTAAGTTTAAGTCAATGATAAGCATAAGTAAGATGTACGTGTAATAGTTAAGGGTGTGAATAAATTCTTTCGACTGGTACTGGTGTTTGATTCTGAACCGACATCCTTCAACGCTCATCACATGGCGATCCTGCCAGTGCCAGTACAAGTTATGTGAAGTGTTAGTAGTGAAAAAAAAAGAAATAATGTCCGGTAATACCCAATCAAAGCAAGAAGAAATTATTGTAGAAGCTGCCGGAAGTGGAAATAATGCAGCTGTAGCTAGTGCCTCCCTTACCAGAAACGATTGGTTCATGACTGCAATAATTTTGGGCATGGTAATTGCAGCAATTATATATGGTATCAAATACTGCTATCGGTCAATGCAACAGATGGTGCGAAGAGAAGTAATCCGCAGCCGGGAAAACTTGGACGTTTAAAATTGGACCCCCAGTGCAGTGATTGTGTAGTGGTTTTAAAAGCAGAGATTGTGAGTGTTTGTGCCAGAAGCCTGCCAAAATGGACTTTGCCGAAGATGCACGCTAATTAAGAGGTACCACCAGTCATAAAAAGCTGACTACAAAATTTTCTTTGATTAGTTGTTTTAAGTAGGCCAATGAGTAAAGCTGACTCATTCAGATATATTTACGATGAATTAAAAGTATTTAGACGTAATTTAGTTAAGGATAATTTAGAAAGACGGGGAGATAGAGAATTAATTAAACGGAAGCAACAAAAATTAGATAGAATACGATTAGAATTTTTAGAGTGCAAAGATAAATTTAATAAAAGTTCTTATGACATAGAAACAAGTACATATGTAAAAGAATACGTAGAGGCAACACAACAGTTAATTGAGGAAATCAGTACAATTTTGAGGGAAAGATTAATCGCGATATCTGAAGTTCCAGTCAATACTGAATTAGGTGATTCGTTAATAACTTTTACAATGGCCGAAAAATTTGATTTGCGAACAGCTTCTTCTTTAATTCCTGTCATGGATGGTACTGATGAAAATATTAAACAGATAATTGACGCGATAATTTTATATGATAGTCTTTTAGACGATGCGGGAAAAAAGTTATTGACGAACTACGTTTTAAAAATTAGATTATCGTCCGGTGCAAAATTACGACTTAGTTCAACATACGCCACAAATAAGGATTTAACAGATGACATTAGGCTTCATTTATTACCAAAAAAATCGGCAACTGCTCTAGCATCTGAACTACATAATTGCAAGCAGAACGATAGTTCGGTGGAAGATTTTGGACGTAAAATTGAAGACTTAATGGTTAATCTAACGTTAGCTCAATCCGATGGTAACGAAAATACAAGAGAAATATTTAGAACCGCGAACGAAAAAATTGCTCTTAACACCTTTGCTAATGGTCTACGCAATAACGAACTTCGAACGATTATAAAAGCACGAAATTATTTAAGTCTAAAGGATGCCATATGCGGAGCAAAGGACGAAGAAATTATAAAAAAGGGTGCTTCACAAGTTTACTTAATGAACAATCGAGGTCGAGGTAATAATAGTAATAATTCCAAGTTTAGCAGAAATCAAAACTATAGACAAAATAATAATCGGTACTCTAATAAAAACTACGATGATAGAAGTAATAATAACAATTACAACAATAATAACAGAAATAGTAACTACAAACAAAATCGCGGAGGAAATAACTCTTCATTCAGGGGTCAAAATTACAATCGTGGTACAGGTGCATATCGCGGAAATAACAGAAATTACAGAGTAAATTACATGACAAATTCAAACTCAAATTCAAACTCAAATTCTAACTCAAATTCAAATTCGAACTCAAATTCAAATTCTAACTTAAATTCAAACTCAAATTCTTCAGGAAATCGGTTTTTTCGGGACCAACCAACATAACAAACTTCACAGCCCAACAGTAGTTTTAAGTATGAATGCATTAAATTTCATTTCAGTAATATACGAAACAAAAAAATTAACATTTTTAATAGATACCGGTGCTTCAATAAGTATCATTTTTTCGAGTCAAATAAATAATCAACAATTAATTAATAGAAATAAAACAATAACAATAGATGGTGTAGCTGGGTCAATGTCAGCCGAGGGTTCAACGTTTCTTTCGCTGACGTTTGGAAATAGTTTGCTTACGCATGAGTTTTATGTTGTGAATGATTTCGGAAAAGATGAGATGCATGGTGTAATAGGGTCTGATTTTTTTACAAAATATGCAGCAGTAATAAATTATGAAGATTTCACATTTTCTTTTTGGAACAACAATACAGAAATTTGTTTACCTTTAGAATCAAATCATTTTGATACTACTATTATTCCACCAAGATGCCAAGTAATCAAATATTTTAAGGTCAACACTAATAAAGAATGTTTAATTTTACCAGAAGAAATTTGCAAAGGAGTTTATAATGCAGGAGTTATTGCAAAACCAGTTCATAACTTAATTCCAGTAAAAATTTTAAATGTAAATGATAGAGACATGAAATTAAGAAATTTTGAACCAAAAGTAGAAGATTTAACACATTATCACATGTTTAAATTTGACGATGTTTCTATTTCAGTTGATCGAGTTGATAAATTGCTAGATTTAATAGATATCAAAGGTTTAAATAGTGAAGAAAAATTAGAAATTCAAAAAATTTGTGCAAAATTTGCAGATGTGTTTCATTTAGAAGACGATCCACTTTCAGTAACTAATGTTTATAAACAAAAGATTAAATTACAGTCAGATATAACACCTGTTTACACGAAACGTTACCGCCTACCACACGCTCAAAAATCAGAAATACACAAACAAGTTGACAAAATGTTAGCAGATGGTATTATTGAAAAAACAACTTCAGAGTGGTCTTCACCAATATTAGTAGTTCCTAAAAAGCCAGATAATAATGGAAGAAAAAAATGGCGAGTTGTTATTGATTATAGGTTATTGAACAAACGCATTGAAGATGATAAGTTTCCTTTACCAAGTATTGATGAAATTTTAGATTCACTATCAGGCGCAGTATATTTTTCTCATTTAGATTTGACTCAAGGTTACTATCAAATTGAACTAGATGCAGAGTCTCGACGTTGCACAGCATTTACGACAGATAGAGGTCAATATCAAATGACAAGGTTACCAATGGGACTTAAAATAAGCCCAAGTGCATTTTCCAGAGCGATGACTATTGCAATGTCAGGGTTAAATTACGAAAGTTGTTTTGTTTATTTAGATGATCTAATAGTTTTCGGTAATAATTTAAACAATCATAATCAAAATTTAGTAAAAGTATTGCAGCGATTACGACATGTAAATTTAAAACTAAATCCAAATAAATGTGAATTTTTGAAAAAAGAAATTTTATATCTGGGTCATGTTATTTCGTCTGACGGAATATTGCCAGATCCTGAAAAGATTGAAGCTATCAAAAATTATCCTGAACCAAAAGATGCGGATGAAGTAAAACGTTTTGTAGCTTTTGCTAATTATTAGAGAAAGTTTATTCAAAATTTTGCTGACATAGCTGCTCCGTTAAATAGTCTATCAAAAAAAGGAGTTATGTTTAATTGGAATGAGCAATGTAAAATCGCTTTTAGAACATTAAAGGAAAAGTTAGTTCGACCACCTATTTTGCAGTATCCAGATTTTTCAGATTCAAATTATTTTATCTTAAGAACGGATGCTTCAGGTTACGCTTTGGGTGCTGTACTTTCAAATGCTAATAATAAACCCATTGCTTTTGCAAGTAGGTGCTTAAATAAAGCTGAAAGAAATTATTGTACAATAGAGAAAGAATTACTTGCTATTTGCTGGGCAGTAAAAAAATTTCGACCATACTTATACGGTAAAAAATTCCAAATCTACACTGACCATAGACCTTTAATTTATTTGTTTGGAATGACAAATCCTTCGAGTAGATTGACTAAATTTAGGTTAGTTTTAGAAGAATATGATTTTACTATAAACTATATAAAAGGCAAAGACAATGTAATTGCTGACGCTTTATCGCGTATACATATCGACATAAACGAATTGAAACAATTGGCAACAAATTCAAGTGAAACCATGTACGTTGTGACGCGAGCACAGACTAAAAAACGTATAGAAGAAAATTCCCAAGCAGTTCCGTCTGATACTAGGCTTGATCACCCTGGGATCGTAGAATTGTTAAAACAACCTAGGAATTCTGTTGAGCTACGCTCTATACCTGAAAATGACTTTTTTAAATTAATTAAAGACGTAAATTCTTATAGCATTGGAGATGTAATTTTTGCAAAAAATGAAAATAAAGTTTACATTAAGCAGGTTCCTCGATCAACGTCTGTATTGCCTACGTCGTTGAGAGACCTGATAAAATTGTGTGAACACTGCTCTATTGAGGAGTTAGTAGTAATAAAGAATAATAATAGTGCACTTTTGTTAAATGATATAAAAAATATCTCCAAAGAAATTAAATCGGCCGGAATAAAATTGTCAATAATTAAATGCGCGCAAGAGATAACCAATAAAGAAACAAGACAATTAATTTTAAACGACTTTCACATGTTACCGACCGGCGGTCACGCGGGCGTGAATCGTATGTACAATAATATAAAAAAATATTATTTTTGGTCAGGCTTGAGAAAGGACGTTGAAAATTTCGTGAAACGATGCGACATGTGCCAAAGACACAAATATTCGCGACTTAATAAGCAGCCACTTTGCATCACAACGACTGCATCGTCGGCGTTTGAAAAAGTTTTTCTTGATTTAGTGGGGCCCCTGGATCAAGATGTTGAAAATAATCGATACATTTTAACATTACAATGTGAATTAAGCAAATTCGTAGAAGCATATCCAATTCCAAATAAGGAAGCTAAAACGGTTGCCAAATGTTTCGTAGAAAACTTTATTCTGCGTTATGGTATTCCACGGGAAATTGTGACAGATCAAGGTACAGAGTTTATGGCTAATACATTTAAAGAAACATGCAATTTGTTAAAAGTTAATAAGTTGAATTCAACCGCGTATCACCATGAAACTCTGGGTTCTTTAGAAAATTCGCACAAAAATTTGGGTACTTTTCTCAGAATCCATACAGCTGAACATCCAGATTTTTGGAGCGCATGGATACCTTTTTGGTGTTTTGCTTACAATAATACACCTCATACAGAAACTAAATACACTCCTTATGAGTTAGTTTTCGGTAAAACTTGTTCATTACCAACGAATTTAGCTAACAAAATTGATCCTATGTTAAATTTTGAGGATTATCCGTCTGAATTAAAATATCGCTTGCAACATGCTTGTAAAGACGCTAGAACAAACTTACTTAACACAAAATGTAAAAGAAAAGAAAAATACAAATCAATTTGCGGAAGTAGTAATTTTAATATAGGAGATGAAGTTTTAGTTAGAAATGATGGAACAACTTGTAAAAGAGATCCAATTTTTAAAGGTCCTTACAAAGTTGTTGAAGATAAAAATCCTAATATTGTATTAAGAATAGATGGTAAGCTTGTAGAATTCCATAAAAATAGAATTAAGTTGTATAATAAATAAAATTAAAAAAATATATATATATAGTTAGTTATATATTTTTTTTTGTTTTGCGGGGGAGGTGTGATGGACCAATAAGTTAGTTTCGCCATAATTACAAATATAACAATTTATCTAGGTCCATTGCAACTCTGACCTTAATAATAGTTTAGTATTATTGATATTTCATAAGTATTATTGTAACAATTAGAGTAAGTAGGTTAGCAACACAAAAAGTAGTCTTAGTGACCACTTGATATAAAACGTGTGCAATTAGTCAGAAGTAAGTTTAAGTCAATGATAAGCATAAGTAAGATGTACGTGTAATAGTTAAGGGTGTGAATAAATTCTTTCGACTGGTACTGGTGTTTGATTCTGAACCGACATCCTTCAACGCTCATCACAATATAAAAAAACTAGAAAAAGCTAAATTATAAAACTTTCTTGTCTCTTCACTCCCTCAACCCCTCATTTAAGTAAGTGTCCAGCATTCGTCTCTAAGAAATTTGGTCACCCTATCGTAGATGGAAGTGAAACAAACCCCACGTTAAACCCCGATTAAATATTCTTTCAGCAGAATGGCGCACCACCTTATTATGTTAGACCCTTGAGAAAATATTTAAACAACAGGTACCCAAACAAATAAATAGGTCGGAGAAGTAGCATGAAATGGTCAACCAGATCGCCAGATTTTAAACAGTTAATTTAAGTAAACAAATATTATAGTAAAACATTCGTTTATCAATTATTTTACTTCCTACCTTTGTTAATAATTAAAATATTTTGTTAAATTTTTTGTGTTGGTCCTTACCTTTCATTTGACGATGGTATGGTTCTATTAAAGTTTGTAGGGTATGGAGTTGAGGTGCTAATACTTTAACACTTACAGACCAAGTAACATACCCATTCTACTTCCCCCTTGATACTGTCGAAACAGTTTTTTCCTTATTTTTTTATCTTCACCTGCTTAGAAGTTATTAGAGGTTATTCATATATTATTATCATAATTGTAATTTGTTTAGTTATTGTTACGTTTAGAGCCCAAGAATATTATTTGTAAACAAAATTTACATAAAATCGTCGCGATTAATTGTTATAAAAAGAAGAGAACGTTGAGATTCTATTTAACTACAAGCTTCATTTATTGTATTTTTTCTTCTCGTTTTTTTAATGACTAATTAGAGAATTTATAAAATTTCCATTAGTCCGTACCAATTAGAAATCATAAGAAAAGTGTAGTAGAAGTAAAAATACTAAAAAAAGGTAAAAATTTCGCGGAACTGAAAGAAAGAAAAAATACGACATTAATCGGAAATAGGATAATTTTTATTAATTTAATAATTCAGTAGCATTTCATATAAATAAACTTAAGTTTAAGCAAAAAAAAAATTCTCTTAGTTTTTGAATGGGAGTGGGAGGTATCGTGGGAGGCATAAATACATATAATGTGGCCGCAAACTTTCGCGACATTTTTCGGAGAAAATTAGGAGAATTAGCACATGTTGGCAACCTTCTCTGTTGGCATGTTGGCAACTATGGAGCGTAAACTGTGACAACCAAGAACGTTGAATGATAGGACGTTGAATGATCAATACTGGAAACTTGATTTGCCATATCTCGTCTTTTACTAAACATATGTGGCACAGCATCTCATTTTATTTAACCTTTTTCTTTCTTCACAATTTGTTAGGTTAAGTGAACGCGTGTTGCCATATTGTTTGACTCAACACGTGCCAATTTCAATTATGGAGCATAAACTGTGACAACCAAGGACGTTGAATGATAGGACGTTGAATGATCATTCAACGTCCTTGCCTTTGGTAACAATAACACTTACCGAGATCGGCTGTATTCTACTCAAAACTGGATCGGTCAAAAATACTGGAGACTTGATTTACCATATCTCGTCTTTTACTAAACATATGTGGCACAGCATCTCATTTTATTTAACCTTTTTCTTTCTTCACAATTTGTTAGGTTAAGTGAACGCGTGTTGCCATATTGTTTGACTCAACACGTGCCAATTTCAAATGCGAAAAAGGTTTTTATGATTTTTTTACCATTTGTTACATTCAGAGTATTACAGTATTTTATAAATAGTCGACATCAGCCTTTTAATCCTTTGTCTTTTCTTGCATAGACATTTTCATAAAACATTTGCTTGTTTAATTCAAAGTTCACCTTCAAGGTTAATTAATTAGATTTTACTTAGTCGTGATCGAGCACCAGCAGTGAGTGGAGTGGATGTTTGCAAGTGTGTGTTGTTTTACCTGAAGATAAGACACCTAATCCTTAAAAAAAAAACAATCACATCCAAACCAACAACCTCTGATGGTTACAACAACAAGTTAAAAGATGGGCACCGCGTCAGGGGGAGCCGCGACAAACGACACATTAAAACGTAAGTTAGACATATTTTCTCCTACGATTAACAAAACGCAAAAATATTATAAATGGAATCCAAATTATCTCTTAGAGTCTTAGAACAAAATAAATACTACATACCAGACAATGATGATATTAATAATTTTAAATGAAATAACTGGCGAACAAGAAAATTATTCTACCTTGAAACAATAATAAAACAAAAAAATAACAAAATTCTACCAATATACTTATATTTACGTATTAACTACGAGGATGGTCTGAACATATAACCTCAACATGAAGATAACATTTTAAATAAATAATCTTCTTCTTCATGTTTGCCATCTTCTTCTGGACCTACCTACGTCTCTTTTTCCTCTTGGTCTATAACGTAGTACTTGTTTTACAATTCTATCATCGTTCATTTTTTCAATATGCTGATTCCATTCTATTGTGTTCTGATGTATTTTATCATTCATCGAGAATATGTTTAATTCAGCCCTTATTTCTTCATTTCTTATTTGGTTTCTAATTGTGCAACCTTTTGTTCTTCTTAAAAATTTTATTTTAGCAGCTTGTATGCGTTGTCTGTCTTGTTTTCGCAGAGCCCAAGTTTCACTTCCGTAGGTTAATACTGGTGCTGCCATTACTTTATAGAATTTCATTTTTGTTTCTTTGCTTGTCTTATTTTGCAATGTCTTTTGTATGGTGCCACATATTATTTGGTATTTATGTATTTTGTTTGTAATGTCTTTTTCATAATCGTAGCTTATGTCGCATCGTAGAAAATTAAAATGTGATACCTGTTTTATGTATGTTGTATGTATGTAGTATGTTGGAACGTATGGGTAGCTTCCCTATAAAAGCCATAACTTTCGTCTTTTTTTCTGATATTTTTAGGTTGTAATTCTTACATATTTAATTTAAAAGGTAAATTGCGTTTTGTAGTTTACCCTCTGTTCTTTGTAAAAGTATTTGGTCATCCGAGAACAGTATTGTATTTATATAATTATTAGTAGGTGTCAGTCTTATTCCAGGACTAGTTTCGTGTTTCCATTATCGTAAGACATCGTCGATATATATGTTAAATGAGGTTGGTGAAAGACTGCACCCTTGTCTGACGCCTCTGTTGATTGTTATTGGCTATGTACTGTCTTTTCCAGTGTTTATTATTATTTCTGTATTATAATACAGACCTTTTATCACTTCTATTAGGTGTATGAGATAACCTCATCTATACCTTATTTTTTTGACTTTGTCCGGTGTGATCATAAAAAAAGTTGTACCGTTTAACACGTGGGGGGTAAAAGTGCGAAACATAATTTCACGTAAGCGGAAAAATATTGTTCGAAGAAATTCGCTTTCAAGTCACATTCTGCGAAAATTGTAAGCCGCTCTTCAAAGATGCTGTACCGTTGTCGGTTGGTTGTGTTGTTTCCATGACCCTTAATGCACTTATATATAAGGTTCATTCTTAATTCGGTTGAGTGGGTGGGGTTTTCAAGTTTACGTTCAGACTGGGAAAAACCAGTGGCCCCAAACGGTTTTGTTTATGCATGGTAAAATGCATGACGCATGTTAAAAATTTCAGAACCACTAACCTAGCCGAGTCTATACGTTTACTTCGAGACACCACCCACACTAACTGATTTAAGAACGACCCTTATTTACAAGTGAGTTAGAGGTCTTGAAACAACACACCCAACAGACGACCCATACCAATGCGGTACGTATTTTTACAGAACACGTACTAACCGGTACTACCCCTTTTACGATCCCACCGGCCAAAGTCAAAAAAATAACCTTTATCTATAATTTTTAAGAGTGGTTCTGTTTACCCGATCGAAGGCTTTTTTATAGTCAATAAAGGCGATATGAGTTTCTATCCTCTCTCCTTTTTTCTGTTAGTTCTCGTACTATGGTGATATTGTCGTTGCAGGATCTTCCTTTACGAAATCCATTTTGTTCTTTTAATAGTAGTGCATCGACTATTATTTTTAGCTTGTTATTTATAATTCGAGCATACAATTTGTATGCAGTGTCTAATATACTTTAGGTTTTAATATTTTTATCGCCTAATTAGCTTTACAGTCCTACATAAAAGTAACAACAAAAAAAAATTAACACAAATTATCAAAAAAAATAAAAATTTAATTCTTCTCCAATCTTCTTCTGGCACACGCAACTTCTTTTATCCATTCTTTCCCTTCTTTATTTTCGTTTAAAACTTTTATCCTTCCATACTCACACATTCTCAACTCTACACACTCTGACAAACAATGCTCTATCGTCTCGCTTTCTTCTCTACATAATCTACATATTTTTTCCCAATGTTCTTCTCTCCAAAACATTTTCCCTTTCTTCATTCCCGCATCTGAGTCTTGCAACCATTTTTTTATATTTACTTTTTATTTTATCTGAATATTTTAGCAGTTCGGTGGTAACAATCAGGGCATATTTTAAATTGTACCTTGATTCTTTTATATCCGCAATTCTTTCCTTTATCTATGTCAGCATCTCTTTGTTTTAGTTCTTCATCCATTGTTCTTCCTCCTTCTCTCGATTTTTCAATTTCTGCACACACATACTCCTTTTTCTTATAGTAGTCATTTCGTTCTATCCACCTAACATTACCATTTGCTTTTTTAATTTCAGCCCAGCACTGTTCCAGTATTCTGCATTTTTGTCGCATACTTAGATTTTCCTCAAATCTCACCGCTCTTTTTCCTGTTTCCACTCTCAATTTTTCTCTGTTACTTTCTTCTCTTACCATGTACCTTGGCGTTTGTTTATTTAACCCTAAAACCCATTTTATATACTTTTCTTGCACACGCTCATTTTTTTCATATTCCTTCCATCCCCATACTGCTGCTCCATACATTTAATACTGATCCACATCTCCCATATATGCAAAGAATAGTGCAGACTTAATAGACAGCTATGTTCTGACACCTTTATTTGTCTAAAAACTTTCACTTACTTCTTCGCCTACTTTTACTTGGTTAATAGTTTCCTCGTAAATTTCTTCTATCTTGCTTACCAACCACTTACACATCCCTTTGTCCCTAAGATATTGCCATAATTTTTCCCTATCCACACTGTCAAAAGCTTTGTTCAAGTCCATGAACAATGCATACATACGTCCTCTCGCCTTGTCTATTTCTTTCTTCGCCAGATGTCTCAAAATGTATACATTGTCCATGGCTCCCCTTTCTTTTCTGAACTCTGCTTGTCCGTCTGGTAACATACATTTTTTGTCCATTTCCTTTCTCAATCTTTCCTCTAGAACCATCGCATATATTTTGTAGGTTGTATTAAGTAAGGATATACCACGGTAGTTTTCAGTTTGGTCTTTATCCCCTTTTTTATGTATTGGTACAATTAACCCTTTTCTCCCTTCCATAGGAAAGCCTCCTCCCATCCACACTGCATTTAGCACTTCCCATACTATTTCCCATAGTTTTTTTGTACCAAACAACAGCGCTTCATTTGGAATTTCATCTTCTTCGGGTGCTTTCTTTTTCTTTAACCTAAACATTTGTTTCTCAATTTCCTTTTTAGAAAGATTGTTTATTTCCACTTGAAATTCCTCATGTTTTGACAAGATATACTTTTATTGTTACTTCCATTTAAAACCTCCATAAAGTGTTCCCTCCATTACTTATCCATACTTATATTCTCACTTATTTTGTTTTTTTTCTTTCTTCGTTTATAAATTTCCATACTTCTGCTTCTGTTTTTATTTCTTTTATTTTTTTTTCTTCTTTTTTTGTTGTATTTTTCTCTCTTCACACTTTGCTTTGTACTTTTTTCTTGTTTCTGGATACTCTGCTTTTGTAGCTTTTTCCTTTTTCCATTTTTTAAGTTTAATGCAAGCATCTTCCTTTAGTTTGCCGCATTCCTTATTCTACCATTTATTTCTTCTTGTTTTTAGATGCATTTTTTCTTTGGTCATTGCTGCTTTCACTTTACTAACTAGGTCTTTATACATACTATTAATATCTAAACCTCGAAAGTTTTCTTTATTTATTTGTTGTTTGTATTTTCCAATTGTATCTTCGTTCCATTTTGTTTTTATTTGAAATTCATTTTTCTCTTTTTTGCTTCTTGGTTTTATCGTCTAATATACTTATACCCCTGTAATTTCCACAAGAGTTTCGATCTCCTTTTTTACAAAGTGATATTACTTCCGCCGTTTTTCATTCGTCTGGTACTTTTCTCTGATACCAGCATTCCCACCATATTTTATTAGTTCTATATTTATGGTGTCAGGTCCCGCTGCTTTCCGATTTTTTATTTGTTTTAACGATTCTTGTAATTCAACTAGCGTAATCTCGTCTCCTGTGTATGGTGTTGTTTCTTCGTATATCGGGTCTGTTGTTGAATTTAGGTTTTAATGTTTATTTATATTGCTTCTTTCAATAAAAACTTCTGTGGGTCAATTTGTCTTCACTTTTTCGTCGTTTTCCTTAACCATTCACTACCCACTTCACATATGGATATGTTAACAAAAAGTTTATTTATATGTTTTTCGTGTTTTTTTTGTCCATAGTCTTTGGTAATATTCTATCCACGGCCGTCTAAATAAATTGATGTTTATAGGCCTGGTCAAGACCTCGATTTGACACAACTTTTTAATGTGAAAGATGTCGCTAGTTACCCGGCGAACTCCCGCCCTTATTTGAATTCAAACATTTTTTTATATTTTTGACATCTAGCTGTCACCTAACCTAAAAATCCGCATCAAACTATTTGTAGGACAATGTTGTAGGACATTACTAAAAGTTTATCTTATTTTATCATACCTAATAAATAATGCAAAAATAGAATAGTTCTCTATCATGTTAGGACAATATTTGAGATGTAAGTAACTCGCAGTAACGTAATTTACAAAACTAAATGTAGTAAATAAAAGAAAAACTTTATTTTTTAATATTTAAACAAAATATTTAATACAAATTAACATAACACTTAAAACAATTCTCAAAACCAAGTCCTTTATTGGCCGTCCCAAGCACATTAACAGCGTTTCTTGGTTAAATTGCCAGACTTAATATTTTGAACCTGGATAAAGCCTAAAAGATTTGAAGTACAAGAAACCGAAGCCAGAAAGACTGGCAAAATGCAATATATGCAAATTCAGTTAGAGAAAATAATAATATATAAACTAGTGGTTCATACATGTTTTCAAAAGTGATGTAGACACATAGGAGAAGTTTAGAATTTTAAAACTTTTCTGGAAATTGGTTTTGAAGTTAAGTTCAGGAATGAAGAGGCTACTGTATCCGTTTTCATATTACTAAAGTTGGACAAAACAGGTTTCAACAATTTTTCCAAAATAATGTCTATAATTTGGTACTTATGTTCTTTACAAACAAAAAACTGCGACGAAAACAACGCGTCCTTTAGAATGCTTGTGATGGCTGTTCTTGGTTGGCAACTGACGGGTATGTATTGCAATATTTTTAATGTAGAACTAATTAGTTGGGTTATCAGAATAGTAAATACATTTGAAGGATATCGCAATGAGCCCCTGTCTTGCAGATATATAAGAGCCACAAGAGACTTCCTTCCCGTAGTACTTGACAAACTCTCCACATAACACATTGTCGTATGGTCATTTCGGCCCATTTGCGATTTTTTTATGATAATTTTGAGTTTGGTCTAAAATAATTATTACATGTGGTTTGTTTTTGAGAGTATCTTTTTTAATGGCTTAAATAGTTTTATATTCATAATTGTCGACAATTTCTTGTAAACCTTGTAGTTTTTTATTCTTTACAAGATCTTGTTTTTTGAGTCTGGTAATGGTTTGTTTAAGAGTTTTTATTTCGTCTTTGTATCTGGTAATTTTTTCTCTAGTAATCACTTCAATTTTGCACGATGAATCAGTTTTCTTAAAAAAAGAAATAGTACTTTGAGTTTATTCAGAGAAATAGCGAGTGAGATTATTGTTTGTTGGTGACAAACCTTAATTAAAAGTTGTTAACTCGATGTTACTTGTTTTAAATTTGGAGTTAATGTTTTTGATGGATAGCATGAAAGGAGGGATATTTCAGTGTCAGGAAGGTCCGCATAATAAAATAAATTTTTTGTAACTTTGGTTTTTTTAAAAAATATTTAGTCTTAACTGGAACTGTGGAAGTGGCAGAAGATGTTTTTAGAGGGGATTCAGAGGAAATTTAGAAAATAATTTAATGATTTAAAATACTTTTTTAAAGAAAACAATTAGAACCAAAAGAATTGAAGGTACTGCATTTTGTTTTAAACATCTTCTTCCTAAAAGGGTTGTTCTGTAAGAGTTTCTATCAAAATGAGCATTACAAACAACTGCTTTTTCTGTTAAGACAATATCGTCTTGTGCTGCATAAAAATTATTAGAAATTATAATAATAATCAAATGTAATTAATTTTTAACCAGATTCCTGAAATATACTGTCACACCATTTTTTCCGTAGCTGCAAATCATTAGGAAATTTATGTAGTGATTCGGGTATCATCTCTTGACATGAAGGTACAACACAACAGCTGTGCTTACGCGGCATATTTACTAAATTTATATTAACTAAGAACGAAACTAATACGTATGAATTACAATCCAAGAATTAACGTAAACACAACAATTATCAAACACGTCTATATAAATCAATAATAACTTAACAAAGAACACAAGAAACGTAGAAACACAAAACCACAAAATGTAAGTATTTAAACAAATAAGGATTTTAATACGAAAACATAGATCATAAACAATATTATGAAAATTATGACGTTAGGTGTCATCCGAACAAAAACGTTTGAATTCAAATAAGGGCGGGAATTTGCCGGGTAACTAGCGACATCTTTCACATTAAAAAGTTGTGTCAAATCGAGGTCTTGACCAGGCCATATATAAACGTCAATTTATTTAGATGGCCGTGATTCTATCCATGTATCTTTGTCTGTTGTATGCATGAGTGCAGTGTCTTTTTCTTGTTTGTTAAGTTGTCACATAATTTTGTAAGCTGCTACTTCTTGTCTTTCGTGTATCTCGTTTTCTATATTGCATATAAATTTGTCCCAAGATTCCTTGTGTGCATTTCTGACAATATCTCTTGCTTTATTTCGTTTTTCTATGTAACTTAGTCTAGCTTCTTGAGTGTTTTAGCAGAGAGAGTTTAAGTACGCCTTATGTTTTTTTTTTATTGTATCTTCTATATCTTCTGTCCAAATTCTTAAACCGATTTTTTTTTCTATATTTCTTCTTTTTTCCGATTGCTTCTGTTGCTGCTTTTGTGATGCATTCCTTTATATTATATTCTTTTCTGTTGTGTATGTCTGTAGATATATTTGTAATCGATGTTGGTACAAATATTTTATACCAATTTTCTGTAAGATATATATACCTTATATACTTCTTCATCGATGTTCTTTTGTTCGTAGTTTGTTTTCTCCATTAAGTTAGTAACATTATTTTGGATATAGCTAAAAAATTATCCGAGTTTATGTCGCTTCCTCTGTGTACTTTTACATCTTGCACTAATGCATTTAATTATTTATTTACAATTATGTAATCTATTATAGATCTATAACCTCTAGCGCTCCATGTGTATTTATGGATATCTTTCTTCTTATAAAAATGTTAGTAATTTTTAAATAATTATATATTGCAAAGTGCCTTAGTTTTTGTCCATTGTTGTTTATTATTTGTTCTCCGAATGTGCTAACTATACCTGGTATTGGTATAATTCCTATTCTAACGTTCAGGTCTCCACTTATTATAAGGTAACCATTCTTGTTTATTTTGTTTACTTGCTTTTGTAATGTCTCGTAGAATTTCTCAGTTTTTTTTTTCCTTCTTTGGGTGCATATACTGCTATTATTGTTTTCAATTTCAGTTTTTCAGTGTCACTGTGGTTGGAAAAGTGGAAATGGAAAAGATTAAATATCGAGCAGTAATGAAGTACCTGTATTTGAAAAGAAATAGATTCTTGCAAATTAAAACTGAGTTAGACGCTGTTTACAGAGACTCTACACCATCATTTGCCACAGTAAAATTTTGGTTGACGAAGAGCTTTCAAGGCGGCCAAAAACTGCAACCACTTCCGAAAATATCCAAAAAGTTTACCAAATAATGTTGAACGATTGTCGAATAAAGATTAGAGAGATAGCAGAGGCTGTGGGCATTTCGAAGAAACGTGTTTGTTATATATTGACAGAAGATTTAAAGATGAAAAAAATAGCCGCCCGTTGGGTGCTGCGGTTGCACACTCAAGACCAAAAACGCATTTGTTTGAACATTTTTAGAGCCCTGTTAGAACAGTTTAGGAGCAATAAATCGGAGTTTTGGCGTCGGTAAATTACTGTCGACGAAACGTTACCTTCACCATTTTATTCCCGAAACCAAATTCCAGTCGAAACAGTGGATAACAAAGGGAGATTCGTGTCCGAAAAAGGCCAAGTCTCTGCCATCGGCAGGAAAAGTTATGGCAACTGTTTTTGGGATAGTCGTGGTGTAGTATTGATCGACGATCTTGAAACAGGAAAAAGGATAACAGAGACATACTACGCATTTTTACTTGACAAGGTGAAGGCAGAAATTGCTGTAAAACGGCTTCATTTAAATAAAAAAAGTGTTGTTCTACCAGAATAATGCACCATTTCACACCTCAGTTGTTGCCAAGGCAAAAAATTCATAAATTTAATTCGAATTAGTGAACTACCCTCCGTTTTTCCCAAATCTGACCCCAGCGATTTTTTTTTTCTAAACTCAAAGTTTCACTAGGAGGACAATTTTTTTTTTAAATGAGGAGGCCATCAGATTTGTAACTAACTAATTTGCACAGCGAGACACAAACTATTATTTAGACGAGTTAAAAAGATGGAAGCATCACTGTGGAAAATGTTTAGAATTAGAAGAAGATTATATTGGAAAATAACCGAAATTTAACAAAAAAAATTTGCTTTTGTGTTAGGCTGGAAACTTTTTAGAACATCCTCGTACATATAAGTAGTTGCTGATATAAAAGTCACGTCAAGAATGAATTTACAACGGACAACACTGTAAAAACTCTATGAATATCAAACAACGGAAGATGACTATAGAACATTGACTAAACATTATACCAAAACCAAGATACTTTACTACACTTACCAAAATTCCAATTGAAAAGCCATGTCTGTTGTTATAAAAAATGTACCACCGTCTTTAACCCAAACAAAAATCAAAGAAGAATTCGACCAAGATCAACTACCAATTATAAAAGTTACGCGGCTTTATTAGGAAGATAAAACTCGCATGCTAATCTATATAGTCGATTTAACAGCTGATGAGCAAGCGAAAGAGATCTTCTCTAAGGTTAAACAAATCTGTCAAACTACTGTTACAATTGAACTACGAAGATAAAGTGCCGCAGGAGTAATCATCTATACAGATTACAAAAAGTCAAAAACAGAGCTTCCTGTTTGTGTGAACTGTAATGAAAATCATCCAGCTAATTTTAGAGGCTGCAAAATTTTTCACGACAAATAAAACACTGAATTGAGTCTCAAATCAGTTAATACAGTACGACAATCTACTTCAAATCTAAATTGACAACACTTGGGTCCTGACGAAAATCCAAGAATATACTGGTAGGTCTTTAAAAGGAACTTGGAACATTTCCCCTATTGACGCAAATAATATACCATCATTTTCGTCTTTACTTAACTCAGTACTTATATTTCTGTTTAGCTTTTTATAACCACATCTTAAATAAATCAAAAATAATCTAATAACAAATGTTGTTCTCTTATTACTCAATGTTCCATTATACCACCAAATGACCAAATCGCTCTCACAATTTAAAATTTATAACTGAAATGCAAATTATTAAAACAACAGCAATCTTTGTTTGCCGTATTTTTAACTAGACACAAATTTTACATAGCTTGTGTATCAGAAACTCAGTTGGCAGAAAACGTTTCCTTTAAAATAACAGGATACGACACAATTCGTAACGATAGAGCTGTAACTCAACCTCACGTGGTGTAGCTCTCATAATTAAGAAAAACATCGTCTATTATAAAATTAAACATAATACCATCAACACAAAAACAGTAGCTGCCAAAATAAAAGTCAATACTGCTAATGTGATCATTATTAGTGCTTACAAACAACCGAATAGACTATTACTAAAGTTAGATATCTGTATGTTATTTCACATCATTAACATCAAAACCGACAGGGAAAAAATTACTTGTTTTGTCAACTACATTTAAGTTTCAACGTGCTAGCACCTACTTCCTATACGTACTATCCTTACCGACACGACCATCAATTGATATATTAGATATTATTCTCGAAAGAAACTTGAATATTCCAGCGTATCAAGAAGTAATAACAGAGCTAGATTCTGATCATCTTTCTGTTATTGTTAATTTTGTTGCGATACTAGACTTAAGAGGCCTGAACATCGACTAATTAACGGCATTGTTGATTGAGAGAAATTTAAGAGCAGCCTGATAACATAATTTGTTATAGTAACAAACGTGAAACTGAAAACGACATTGATAATATAGTAATGGCATTGACCATCGATTACAAAATACGTAATCGATGGCGTGCGAGAAGATGTCAAAAACACATTGTTGCATTAATAAGCAAGAAAATTCAACTGCGAAGAGAGTGGCAGCGTTATAGAGATTTAGAGATTAAGAATTAAGTCAACAATCTTTCCCGTAAAGTAAAAAATAATTTAAGAATTACAAAATTTATTCGTACCAAACCTATTTGAGCGATCTCGAGTTTAATGATCCACGACTTTGGAAAGCTACGAGACTAGTTCTACAAAAACCACAACATATTTCACCCATTATAGTCGATAATAAACTGCACACAATAGACCAAGAAAAAAACAAACGTATTTAAATATAATAAATTCTTGTCTCGAGAAAGGATTTTTTCCAGGTATGTGGAAAATAGCATTAATCAGACCATTACGTAAAAATAACAACTCTCAAATCTTTTAACAATTTAAGACCTATAAGCATTTTATCACCTATGTCTAAAGTTTTAGAAAAAATTGTTTATAACCAAATCTATTCATACCTCACAATAAATAAAATACTCACATCAACACAATCTAGTTTTCGCTCTGGATATAGTACAACAACATCATTAATAAACCTGATTGATAACATAATTAAAGAAAAGGATAATGAACAAAATGTTGCAGTTATAAGTTTAGATTTTTCAAAAGCTTTTGATACCATCGACTATTCAGTACTCTGTTCGAAACTTTCATATTTAGGATTTGATGATATATCACTTAATTTTTTTATATATTTTTTTGATAATAGAAAACAGTGTGTTGTTTATAATAGTAATGTCTTTGATTTCGTTAAAATTACTTCTGGTGTTCCCCAAAGAACAATTCTCGGACCTTTACTTTTTTTAATATATGTTTTTCGACATACATCAGTATATTTACTTCTTCGACTTACATAGCTATGCCGATGACAGTCAACTTTATTACGCTTTCAATCCAAATAAAATTGATCAAGCAAATATGCATCTAAACTTGGATCTGAAAAGAATAGAAAAGTATGCTTTGGATCATAACCTATCTCTTAATGTTAGCAAATGCTCTGCAATCGTATTTAGTAAACAGAAAGATAGACCTAGATTTCAAACTAGGCTAAACTTATATATAAATAATACTAAACTTAACATTGTCGACGTCATTAAAATACTTGGTGTAACTATATAGACGTAGATCTTCGCTTTAGAAAGCAAGTAAACATGTTACTCAAAAAACGTTTGTTCCCTTAAAATTGCTATATCAGAATTTTTTAGTGTTGAATTTCAAAACTAGGAAAAAATTGTGCGAATCTCTTGTTTTATCTATAATAAACTATGCCTTAGTAGTTTTCTTCTCATGTTTAGATGTTACAAGTCGTGCTAGACTTCAGCGAATTTAAAACAACTGTGTTAGATTTATTTTTCGACTTAAAAAATTCGATCATGTGTCTTGCAAAATTTCAGAATTGCACAGGTGAAAGGTGAAAGATAGATTGCATTTATAAATACAGTGTCGTTAAAATTACACATTAAGTCCTTTCTTCTAGTATGCCACCCTATCTCTACGAAAAATTACTTCCCAGACGGCACTTTCACAATTTGCAATTAAGAAATATGAATAAATTAAACATGCCCCTTTTCGGACATCACTATTCCAGCGTTCTTACACATTTAATGCAGTACGTGAATATTACTTTTTACCAATGTCTGTAAAAACACTGCCATCAAAACAATTTAACAAACGTGTCAAACTGCACCTTTTTCTAAAATCATCATGAGCGCAATTCTTTGTTCATTAATTTTTTTTTCTGTTTTTTTATTTTGTTATCTATTTCTTTATGTTTAAGAATAATATAAATCTAGTTTTTTTCTTTTTTATAGTTTATTTCATTTGTAATTTGTATTCTGAGGTTAAGTAGAGTAGCTAGTTAGCTAGACTTCGCCTTTTTTTATATTTATTATATATAACTACTGCGTTTTGTTGAATACATAGAACAAAGATTTGAAAAGAAAAAGTTTACCGTAGCCCTATTTCTTTATGTACAACAAGCTTTTGATAAGATATAGACGGAAGGTTTAAAATACACATAGATTTAAAAGTTTTGCATCATTTCTTAGACTAATTTATCGATTAACTTATGATAATCTTAGAAAAATATTCTGAAACAAAACCGACACTTGAAATTTATAAAATAAAATTATAAAAGAGTATTTTCTGCTCTTGCATGAATACACGCTTGTAGATGCCTCCGCATGCTATTAACTAGAGAAGATAGGTGTTCCTGAGAAAGATTTTGCCATTCCTCCCTTGCTGCAATGATGAGTTCTAGAATCGTTTGAAGAGGATTTCTTCTAGATCTAACTGCTCTGTAAAGCATATCCCAAGCCTGTTATATCGAATTTATGTCAAGCGTCATTCCAGGCCAGGCCAAACGGGTAATTCTTCTTACTCTCAAAGTACTCATCCACTGCTGCAGTCGGGTGAGGTCAAGCATTGTCATCCATGAAGACAAAATTTTTACCAACAATCCTTCTCTAAAGTCGCACATGGAGGTAGAAAACAGTTGTAATGTACCTATCTCCAGTCTGCCATAATGCCTACCTAAAACATAGCACTTCCTTCTTGGAAAGCAGGCATGGGGTGAGCATGAGCAAGATGGGCAGCTCTTGTTCGTATTTTGTCAAATAAGCAAATGTGTTCTTCAGTCCACTGTAGAGACTTTTATTGGTCGCCGACATCTTAACCCTGACTGAATAATTTGTCTTTGATTCAAAGTAAGAGACAGAAATGTTAACTCCAAGTGCATGTCAGACCTCTCTTCGCAGTTGTGGCAATGATATTGTGACGCGAACGACTCAATTCTAAGAAGCGGTGAATCAGAGTATCGAGTATTGTGTTGTGGACCGCTCACTTCTAGGAACTGAATAGAACTTCGAGTATTATTTACGTTTTGAATGGGTTTATTTATTCTTGTTTACGTCGGCATTGTTTGTCGCTATTGTGATTGAATTCCAATCATCTTGCCGAATTGAAATAATTCAGGAGAAACGCGAGAAAATACTCGAAAGTTCTGGAAAGAGTCCATACCCCTATATATATATGCGAGACAGCGAGTCAGTCAGTCAGTCTGGTTTTGGGAGAGCGACATAAAGGCGAACTCCGGCGATATCCAGCGAATTTAGAAAGCGATAAATTAAAGTGTTTTGTGTTCCGTTAGTGATTTAGAATATTAGCTGTGTTAATTAGTTGTAATTAATTTGATTTGTAAATAAACTTGCCGAGAAATTAAAAAAAACGTCACACTGGTGTCAGGTGTGGGATTTAAAGAAGCTTGGTGGACAAAGAAAAGTTTATGTCTCTGGAACCTTCTGGAAGAACAACAAGAAGTCAGACAAGAACCATGGAGGAACAACTTCGTGTATTCTTCGAGAAACTAGAAAAACAACGCTTGGAAGATAAAGAAGAACAGAAGAAATTTCTGGAAGATCAAGAAAAACGAAGAATGCAAGAAAAAGAAGAAGAAGAAAAACGACGACTGCAAGAAAAAGAAGAAGAAGAAAAACGTCGAATGGAAGAGCAAGAAAGAATTTTCGAAAAATTCGATACCTTACAAGATGCTCTTAAGAAAGATGTCGAAGAAGTAAAAAAGGAATTTGAGGAAAAAGTTTTCGAAGTAAAAGAAGAAGTAAAAGAAGAGATAAAAGAAGTTAGGGAAGAATTAGAAAAGAAAGTTTTAGAATTGGAAAGTAAAATGAAGAAACTTGGAACAGGACAAATTTTAGGAAGCGAAGTAACATCGCAACGAGTAAAACCCCCAACTTTCGATGGTCAGTCTTCGTGGTCAATGTATAGGAGGCAGTTTGAAGCAGCGGCGGAGATAAATTGCTGGAATGATGAAGAAAAAGCCACAGCTCTGGTGTTAGCACTGCGAGGACCAGCTCTCCAGCTGCTTCAGAATGTATCTGATCGTGATCAGAAAAACTATCACGCAGTGGTCAACGCCTTGGAATTGCGCTACGGAGACCAGCACATGGACAGAGTATACCAAATGATGCTTAAGTCCCGACATCAGAAAAGCAACGAAAGTTTGCAAGAATATGCCGCGGAAATAGAAAGATTGGTTAATTTAGGTTATCCTTCCGCACCTGCAGACCTTCGCCATGAGATGGAAGCCAGCGCATTTGTTGATGGTTTAAGAGATGGCGATTTACGACGTTATCTACGTCTACATAGATATAAAACCTGTGCTGACGCGCTTATCCACGCGTTAGAATATGAGGCGGCAAATGAAGACTTTTCACGACGACCAGCTCAACGCGTGCGATTGATGTCCGCAGAGGAAACTCCAACAAATAATTGCTGCTGCGAAGAACTGAAGAGTATGTTGGAAAAGATGCAGCAGACACCAGCACGCACTGGAGGACGGCCTAAGTGTTATGGTTGTGGTAAGATAGGCCATATAAGAAGGGATTGCCGCCAACGGGGAAGGTCTGAGGATGTAAGGAGGGGTCAGGAAGATGTCACAGGCCCCTCAATTTCCCGGCATCAGGAAAACTAATTTCAGCTAGCACTTTGGGGCGTGTGCTAGCTGATACGCCCAAAGCCCCTAGGATCATCTCCGTCTCGCAGCTAGGAAAAGGAAATGATAGTCTGTTGCTGGATGGACGAATCAACGGTCGAGACACCAAGATGACGGTTGACACGGGAGCAACACTTTCTCTAGTGAGACGGGACATGCTGGAAACATCTCAAAATATCTACATGACAAGATGTAACTTCGTTTTGAAAACCGCTACTGGTGAAACAGCACAAGTACATGGAGAAGCTAATGTCAAACTTGAGATAGGACCATTCAATATTGTACACCGAATGGTTGTAGCTGAGATAGTTGATGAAGTGATCTTGGGTTTGGACATTATGGACAAATATGGATTTGTGCTGGATATTAAGAACAGGATGTTACAAATGGGAAACGAAGAAATCTTGTTACATTCTGCGACCGCTTCATCTGACCATGTAAACATCATCGTCTCAGAATCAGTTCGTGTCCCCGGCAATTCTGAGAAAATTGTGCTGGCAGAGTTGGAAAAAGATCCTGGGGGATACCGAACGGGAGTTGTTGAACCGGACATGACGAAATTCACGAATGCGACACACAATAAACAGATCTTGGTAGCTAGAGCACTCGTTGAGGCTGGTGGAAAGATTCCTATTCGCATAGCCAATCTCAGCGAAAATCGAGTTACGTTGCAGAAAGGGGAACAGATTGGCTTCTTTCAGCCTGCATTACGAGTTGTTCGTTGTGAAGAAAAGGACAACAAGAGTTACCAGGAAGGAGAAGGTAAAAATAACCCGGAATTGGAAAATTATTTTCTGGAAGAATGGCAACACTTATCAGAAGATCAGAGGAAAGCAGCCACTGCTTTTATTCGAAAGGAACAAGACATTTTTGCAATAGGGGACAAGATTACGGGAAGAACTAATTTGGTACAGCATCGAATTAATACGGGATCAGTACAACCTATTCGTCAGCCCCCGAGAAGACTCCCCTTTGCGAAACAGGAAGAAGTGGCTCGAATGATCGAAAAAATGAAAGAAGATGGCGTCATTGAAGATTCGTCAAGTCCCTGGTCTTCACCAGTTGTACTAGTAACAAAGAAAGATGGGTCAACTCGTTTCTGCGTTGACTATAGACGGCTCAACGAAGTAACGAAGAAAGATAGTTACCCACTTCCACGCATCGACGATACACTGAGCATGTTAGCTGGTTCCCAATGGTTTTCTACTTTAGACTTGAAGAGTGGGTATTGGCAGGTTGGAATTCACCCTGAGGATAAGGAGAAAACTGCCTTCTCGACTGGAACTGGGCTCTACCAGTTTAATGTTATGCCTTTTGGACTTTGTAATGCGCCAGCTACGTTCGAGCGGCTAATGGAACTTGTCCTTCGAGGGTTGACTTGGAGAACTTGCCTTGTGTACCTTGATGATGTGATGGTTATTGGGAAAACTTTCGAAGAACATCAAAGTAACCTGCAAGAAATTTTCAGCCGATTGCGAAACGCTCGTCTTCAACTTAACCCTAAAAAGTGTTGCCTTTTCCAAAGAAAAGTCAAGTGTTTGGGACACCCACTCAAGAACCCAAGGAAGTTAGAAGCTATGTAGAAGAGCTTCAAGAGACGATGTCCCATATCCACGACTTGGCTCGAGACCGAATTGAGATTGCCAGTGACAGGATGAAGACGCGGTACGATTTGAGGGCGAATTCGGTAGGGTTTCAAGAGGGAGATTTGGTCTGGCTATTTAACCCTCAACGGAAGAAAGGGCGATGTCCGAAGCTTCAGCCGAAATGGGAAGGCCCTTATACCGTACTGACCCGACTTAACGACGTGGTGTATAGAATCCAAAAGAACCCCAGGGCTAAGATGAAGGTAGTGCATTTAGACCGTTTAGCCCCCTATGCGGGTTCAAATGACGATGAATGATTGTTCGAGACGAACAATTCTTAAGAGGGGGGTAGTGTGACGCGAACGACTCAATTCTAAGAAGCGGTGAATCAGAGTATCGAGTATTGTGTTGTGGACCGCTCACTTCTAGGAACTGAATAGAACTTCGAGTATTATTTACGTTTTGAATGGGTTTATTTATTCTTGTTTACGTCGGCATTGTTTGTCGCTATTGTGATTGAATTCCAATCATCTTGCCGAATTGAAATAATTCAGGAGAAACGCGAGAAAATACTCGAAAGTTCTGGAAAGAGTCCATACCCCTATATATATATGCGAGACAGCGAGTCAGTCAGTCAGTCTGGTTTTGGGAGAGCGACATAAAGGCGAACTCCGGCGATATCCAGCGAATTTAGAAAGCGATAAATTAAAGTGTTTTGTGTTCCGTTAGTGATTTAGAATATTAGCTGTGTTAATTAGTTGTAATTAATTTGATTTGTAAATAAACTTGCCGAGAAATTATCTCCAGCTCTTTAAATCAGAAACCCACATATAATAAACGTCACAATATGATGGGATTTTTTCGCATGGTCAACGTTATAAAACAATTCTGTTGACGATTAGCGATCCTCTTTTGACCACTTCGTGGATGGTCTTGCACAGAATTGGTTGGTAACTAGCGATTCCAAATGCTAGAGACATCACCTTGTGAAACGCCAATCCTTTGACCTACCCAGCGTTGTGAGTGTCTTTCTTCTTCTAAGGCTACTATTCTCATCCGATCTAATTCAGAAATAACGTTTCGAGGCATGATGGCACTTTAAAACTTAAAATTACTACAAACAGGCGCTAGCAAAATATATGCGACACTAAATAGATTTTATTTTCTACTAAATCATTATAGCCAAATATTATCTTAGTTACGGTAACTATTAAGACATTCATAACTCCCGTGCGAATTATAGCAGGCAATTATGAATTCTTAACTCCCTCTAATTTTTATATTGAAAAGAAATACAAATCTGGTTTACTAAAGTTACGAGAAAAGAAGAAATGCTATTAAACAACAATATTTAAACACCAATAATATCGTTTCGTTTATATTCTTGCTTCCAGTGTTACTTTTATTCAACAATTCTTAAAATTTCTGATATTTTTTCTTGCACATTTCTTCCGAAGTTACGGGCACTAAAACAGGAAAAAAAATAAGTAAATATACATACCATATCTTAAAAATATGCCAGAAATATTATTTCATTTACATTTCTGCTGCCATTGTGGTTCGTTTTTAGCCATTCTTGAAATCGGTCGTATTCTTTCTTGTACACTACTTGAGATTTTTTTAGTACTAATGCAGCACGAGCTTTCTCAGCTTTTTTAATACTTGTTCTGAAATATTTGATGTTTTTCACGTTCTCAGTCATTTTTAAAAATTCATAAATTTTTGTTGACGCAATTCTCAAGAAATAAATCCATAGTAACCAAGCGTAGTTAACTAACAGCAAATTTATTTTTTGGATTTGTTTAGTAGAAAATAAAATTGTAATTTGTTTTTTGGATTTGTTTAGTAAGAAATAAAATTAATTATGTATCACGTGAATTACTGGGTGTCAATAACCTCGGGCAACTTACAATCCCTCGGCCCTAACGGCTCTCTGGATTGTAAATCCGTTGCCCTCTGTAATTAACACCCTCATAATTCCCTTGATACATAAATAACTATTTAAAAGAAATATTATAAGGAACTATTTCTATCGCTGCAAAAACAATATCATTCTAAGAGATAAGCATCAGTAAAAACCCAAGACAAAACATACTATCCTGCAACTTTTGTAACATACCAAAATCGAGTGATGCAAAACTTTGGAATCTATGTATACAAACTACTAAAATATGAAATATCTTTGTATTTCAAGAAAATTCTATTTTCCTTTTTAACTGGCAAAACTTTTGCAACAAAAATTTAAGTAAGCACAACGCTTATCCACAACACGATCTATAATGGCCGAAGAGCTGCAAGGCCATTAAACATATTTGCTATGTTTGCAGATGATATCATATTGTTTCACCAACATTCAAATCTTGAAGAAGCAGTAGACAAACTGCAACTGGCGGTAAATGAAATAAGAAAATGGTTTAAAAAGTTGAACGTTTCAATTTAAATGTCTTGCCAAAATTTTAAACGCTTTACTTAACTGGCTCCTCTAACTCTAAATAATACTAAATGATGGCTCAAAAAGGTTAGACAGCAACATACCTTGGGGTACATCTCCTCACTCGACTGATATGGAAATTTCACGTACTAAGAAAACTAAATGAAGGCTACGTCCAGGGACGTAGCTAGAATACAAAATTGAAGTGGGCCGCAGGTGGACAAGTATTTTTTTGAAGTAGGCATAAGATATGTACCTAACCATACTTAATATTCATATTAGGTATGTCATTTCAGTACTGTAAAAATTCGTCTTTAACAAAATTTCTATTATTTGCGTAATTTACGTAAAACCCCGTTAGTACAAGTTATATTATAACTGTATTCCTTAATAACAATTCGCATAAATATTTTTAGTAAATTAAAAAAATACCAGTAAATATCAAAAATAAAAAATATAAAATAAAAACTCACCTAATGCAGAACAATCCTCCTATTTCCAAGAACAGTATCAAACTGATTGATAATTTCATCTCTATCTAAATTTCTAGTAGAAGTTCTTTCAATATTAATAATGGCTAGATGATTAAGTCTCTGATCCGCCACCTTATTACGAATATATGTTTTTAGCCCTCTTAAACAAGAAAATGTTCTTTCGCACCCCGCACTAGACACTGGTATCGTAACAGTTATTACAGCTAATTTTAAATTTGCAAAAATACCATTTTAATTGTTTCCAATAACTCAATGAATTACATAACACCGGTTATTTTAATATTTTTTTCAACTTCATATTGTTTAATAGTGTTAGGTAAAATAGTCAATTCAGCTTTTAATGACTCTAACTCTATATCGTAATGTTCTGCAAGAGGTTTTAAAGTCTCAAAGTTCAAAAAATAATCACTATCAGGATGAAATCTACTTTAGCCGTAACTATATTCGAATTTTGATTAAAACGTTCATTTAAACCGTTTATTATTAAGTCTATAGTCGGGTAAAAAATCTTTAACATAAAATCGGCTTGTTGAAATATTTCTTCGGCCTCAAGATTTACATTTTCTGTTATAACAAAATGTTTAAACTTTTCGGAATTTTTTTTTGCACGTTTTTTAGAAACTAGATAGTCACTATCTGGAAGAACGATGTTATTTTCTCCACATAATTTTACACTTTCTTTATAAATTTCCAAGAACGTTTCATCACCGCGTCTCATTGTGCGTAACATTTCTTGCAAGGATTTTATAAGCATATTTGCTTCACTCAAGTTTAAAATAATCTTTTGAAAAAAGTCACATGCCGTTTTAAATAACTTTAAAATGTTATAATACATATTAAGATTAATAACAAAATGAAAATCTATTTGGTGCAATAATCCAATTGCTTCCGAGATGCGATCACTTTTTTCTAACACTAAATTATTTAAAAACACGAGGATTTTACTTAACAGATCTTTTACTGCGGAACAGGCGTAAACTTGGGCTGTCCATCTTGTGTAGCAAATTTTTTTAAATTCGACTGGCTTTTTCCTCGGATTATGTTGCTGCTGAATTTGTATAAATTTGCTATGCACAGCCGAACCTGACATAAACACAAATAATGTTTCAATAAAATCGAAAAATATTTTTTCGTGATGCAAACTTTTGCAAATATCTACTGCAATTAAATTTAATTTATGATTATATTTATTATTATTATTATTACTTATTATTATATTATTATTTATTATTTATATAATAATATATTATTTATTATTATTATAAATATATATTTATATATTATTATTTATTATTTTATTATTACCACTCATCACATTTGCACCATCGTAAGTTTGTGCTACACAATTTTGTACGTCCATATGACACCTCTCAAGAAGTTCTTATTTTTATTTTCTCATAGAAGTTCTTATAGTTAAATAAAGCTGTTGCTTTTAATTCTACTGCTGCTGTAAAACCGATAAATCGTTCATAAATTGTCCCCTCGTAATAGTAGCGCAACACCACTGAAAGTTGTTCTGTTTTTGAAATGTCTTTTGTTTCATCACACATTACCGCAAAATAAACTGCCCAATTCACTTCGACACTTGGTTGATTCAAAATCATTTTTTAAAATATAAATAAAATTTCATTCTGAATTTGAATTTTTTTTTATAATATTATTGTGTTTTGAAAACACTTGCGGAAGTTTAAGAAAATTACTTCTATTAGAACATTTTTCATTTTCTTTACTACCGCGTTGTGCAATATTTTGTGCTGCAGTGTACATTAAAATGTCAACTATAATTTTCATGTAAGCTCTGTTTTCGTTGATCAACGCTAAATGGGCTTCATTCACTTGACTCGCCACTGATAACTGTTCATGTGATTTAATTTTAGTAAAATTAATGTAACTGGCATGACAGTTTTTATGTTCGACACTAGAATCATGTTTTTTCCAAACCAGAATTTTTTTCCAATGCTGTCTTCCAATTCTTAAAACCAACGGAAACAAATACGTCATTGGATTTTATCGAAAAATGTCTACACACAAAACACCGCTTCACATAATACACTATATTCCAACCAAGATAGATATTGTTTATACCAAGCACTACTAAACTGTCTTTCTTTTTGGCCAAATTTTGTTCTTGGAAAAAATTTTAAAATTTTAAATTTAGCTGTGTTGCTCCCTTCTAGTGGACTTCGCGAAATGTCTACAGGTCCAGGACATTTTTTCGATGTTTTTTCTAACTACGTGCTTGAGTCCTCTCTATTTATTTTACACCACTCATTAAAATCATTCACTCTACTTTTGTCCGAATTGTCTGATAAATTCGAGTCCGACTCTGAATCGAAAAATCTTTCAATTGATTTAAGACCAATTTCGGCAGATATAGTTTCGTCCTAACTCTTCGTTTCAAATTCAATTGAAAAAGTGTTTTCTGCCGATGTGGTAGGTTGTGGATTAGACTAGTCTTGAACTTTTTGTTTTTTATAGGAAGCAAAATATTCACTTATTGTCCGTTTACCACTCATTTTTAAAACCAATTACGTTTGACAAAATTAAGCCCGACCACACGACCCTATTGCTACAAATGCAAACACAATACTAAATCTCATGTATAATAAAAATTTAGCTATCTAAAAGGGCTTACAAAAAATAAATAAAATTGTTTAGGTATATTTGATATATTTATTATATGTTTAGACTTCGGGTCGTATTACTTCTAAGCGTGTATAAACAACGGCCTCGTGCTTTTTCAACAGTTTCTTGAAATGATCTTTTTATTATCGAGTCGTTATGAATCTAGATATCTTTGAACTCAGCAGTTTATAAACACAGATATTTTTTGTTTATTTTACAGTATCATTGTTTGACAAATTCTTGTATTTTATTGTATAATAGTTTAATAGTAATAGTACAGTCATCTAAAATTCAAACCTCGAAATGAAAGATAGCAGCTGTAGTTTTGCATGTGCCTTTATCCCTCCAGTACTCGGGCTTCCCAGAATCGCACTAATAGTCGGGACAGGCCTGTGAGACTAGAAGTTTGAAGGAAACATTTTGAAAAAAAATAATAAGATTTTGAAAAAAAACGTAATAAGCTGTTTTATTTACATAAGACGCATACTGACAAAACTTAAAAATAATAGTTTTTTACAAAAAAAAAACAAATAATTGCACTGTTCTAAAATACTATAAATTAAGATACACTCTAATAAAAAAAAAACAAAAAAAATATGTTTGTTCCAGTCTATTCAATGCAATTTTCGCACACTGATTGTACATGTTGTAGACAATAGAATTTGTGGCATTTTTGGCAGAAGTATTTAGTTTTCCTATTTCGGCAAAAATGGAAGTATCCCCTTTGATTTTTTGCTCTGATGGGCAAAACCGGAAGTTCACCGCATAATTTTGGAGCAATATGTCTTGTCAAATTTGTAAGAAATTTGTTGTTTGCTTGATCTTTACAACTTTGGATCATTAAACGTAATTCCAACTCTTTCCAGAATCATATCCGTTGCCTCCGAAGTGTGACACGTTATCGATTAATTATCCGCTGTGAATCACCAGTCACACCAGAACTCTCGCGAAACGTTTTCGATGCTTCGTCAAAACAGTATAAACACGAGCACATGTAAATAATTAAAACAAAATATTTTTTTTGTATATTACCTATTACCTGTAAGGAAAAATAATATAACACGGACAGTCGGGCTAGGCCTGAGAGACTACAATAATTTACAATTCCCGCAACACAGATGAAACTCGTATGTCGCACTTAGGTACGTATTTCTCACCCTTTAGTCGAAAGGTAAGTACCTTAAAGCTTAAAGCACCAAACATAATCTCTCACCATGTGTCGGATATACCGTTTAAATGAGTTGGTTTGTCTCACAGGCCTAGCCCGAGTACTGGAGGGTTATTGGGAAATTGGTCAGGGTGGGCCTGCAGTTGGGCACGCAAATTTTCAGGTGGGCTAGACCCACTCCTAGCCATGTCCCTGGCTACGTCAGAACAACGCATCTTTACTCACTGTTAAACCGTAAATCATTTTTAAAAACCAAGTAACCAAGTGATCTCTATACTTCTTCTATACCGATTTATAAAAAGACACGTATTCACGTATGCTAGTCCAGTCTGAGGATATGCAAACAAAGCACATTTAAAAACACCCAACCGTTGCAAAACAAGATATGTACTTAGAACAGCTGTGAACGCCTCTTGATTTATTAGAAATGAGCAACTCTATTGCGTTGCGAGCTCAACGTACCTACAAAAGTTTATTGGCGATTATTCGAGATCCACGAGTGGGCGCTTAAACTCACAAAATGGCGGTTGTAGCAGTGAACAACAAATGCTGTTTACATTAGTTTACATGTGTTGCGTGTAGGTCTCGCCTGTTTTGTGCATAATTTAGTGTCGTAGTCTTAGTTATAATTATTCCAAAAATTGATATTAGTGCAGTTAGTGAACTACCACAGCTACCATGCAACAGATACATAAAAAAATTCCCACCAAGTCTAGAAGATTTTGTTCGGTACCACGGTGTTCTTCAAATTGCACAAATACATTTCCCTGCACATATTTCCCGTCAGTGATTCAAAACTTTGTAAGCAATGACACCAGTTAAAATTTGGAAAAAATATAACCAAATAAAAAATTTTTAAAAATTTTTTAAAAAAATTATTTTAAAAAATTATTTTAGGATTGATAAAAAAAGAGAAAATGAAATTATTTTGTATTGCACAGAACAACAAAATCAAGATGTATTTGACAAAATGTAGATATTAGAAATCAAGAGGCAACAAAGGTAAAATCATCAACTTGTATCCCAAGGTCAGTATCGATATAAGCCTAACAAAAATATTCTTTCACAGAAGATAAGGCCACCCAAACAAACTTTGATAATTTTTCTCTTCCTGAACTGCTAAAAAACTGAACAGTTTTACAGATAATTTTGTTCCCAAGAAAAAAAATAGGCATATAAAAATTGAATTTTGCAGTTATTAATCGTGATACCCTGAATAAGTCACCCTTAATGCACACACAAGCAATAAACTTTACAAAAATATTTGTTGGTTGTGTTTGACTTTTCCACAAGTTTTTTAAGAATGGGTTTTTTTTATGAAATGCACTAATTTCTACTTCTAATTTCAGAAATAACTACATTTTCCACAGAAATTAGTGCATTTTATAAAAAACCCCATTCTTTACAAAAATAGTTTAATTGAAACACTTTTTCTTTAAATTAAATGCAATAACAGCGCCTGATATTGGATTTGCTGTTGAGAGGCATGTGCACAGGACTGTTGGAGGAATAGTTTGAGGGGCTATTGCCTATGAAAGCCGATCCTCTTGTGTTTATTCGAGGCAGTATGACAACTGTGCGTTATGTTGATGACGTCTTACCAACCACTTTGCTGCCTTATCTAGATGGCCGTCAACATGTCTTTTTTTAGCAAGACAACGCACGTTCACATATTTTTTGTCAAACTATGGACTTTCTTCAAGATGCTGGCGTTAATTAATATTTTGCTGTAGCCACTCCGTTTACCAGATTCAAATTCTATCGAGCATGTGTGTGTTGTCCGCTTTGTACCTGGAACAAGGTGCCACAAGCAGAGTGTACTGTAAATCTGTACAAGAGTGTACTCAGTTCCGGGGTTGCCAAACACACTCATTTTTTCTCAAGTTAATATTTCTAAAATTTCTTGCAAATCGCATCGTTTCATTCTTGATGTATGTCTATCACATTGCCAAAAAGTCACGTCCAAAAAATTGGTTTTGCAAAATTAAAATCCGAGCACTGGAAGTGACTTAAATATTTTTTTTATAAATTGCGGTTTCTTGGTTTTGCATAGACGAAGTTGTCATATATTTGCGCGTCCTGAAAAGTGCGGTTTTTTTTGAAGAAAGGTACACTTTTCTCTGGTTCTAATTAACATAACGGTACATTTGTTTGTTTTCATTATATACAGTAATAAACTGAAGGTAAATATGATAGATAACTTTCCGAAATTCGGATTGGAACATATAAAAAATAAAATGTCAAACTAAAAAAAGTGAATCTTTGCAACACCATAAGTTTTCTTGGTTTAGACTTTTTAAATTTTCTACTATAGCATATCATGTATCTTTCATCACAAAAAAGTGTGCAAAACCTGATTAAAATCCGTTCAGTGGTTCCTGAGAAAAGTGTACCTTTCTTTAAATAACGTACTTTTCAGGAAGCGCAAAAAATTTGTTTATTCAAAACCAAGAAACCGCAATTTATAAAAAATTATTTAGGTTACTTTTAGTGCTCGGATTTTAATTTTGCAAAAACCAAAATATGCAGAAAAAGTTGTAATTTTGAAAAATAAAAAAATAAAAAAAATGTCATTTTTTTTAAATTTGTGAGACACTGACCTTCTTAAGCTTTACTACGAATTTTTTGAGGTTCGAGGAAAAATATTGTAGCCGATTGATTTACACGATATACAAAAATTTTGTGGTTGTGACATCTGTTTTCTGTGCAACCGCGGTTTTATGACGCGTGATTTATCATTTTAATTTGAGGCCGTTACCAGTACCCAGTGATGGGCGCGTAGACTACGTCGGAGTAAACAATTTAGTTGTCTACGTGTAAAGTATGTAAAGTAAACTTTGAAAAAGTTTTACCTTAGACTATGTAGACAATGTAAACAATAAGAATATTAGATAAATTTTTATTATTTTTATAAAATGTATTATAAAAAAACCTTTATTGAAAAATTCAATAGTTATAACATAAAAACAAATTAACAATTTATTCTAAAATTAAAAAACAGTAACTAGAAAAAACTATGATAAAATTTTTAAACCTATAATAAAAATAATTTTTACTTTAAAATATTTTAAATCCTTTGTTGTCTTATCCTCATCAGTCTTCATTTATTTCATCAAATGCTTTTCCCAAATTATTATCTTTGCTCTGATCTTGAATTTTTAAAGTATAATATATATGCATAAGTTTTTTGGAACGTTCAAAAGTCAAACGATTCCTAATTGGTGTGTTACAATATGTATACAACATTCAATAAAAAATCTCAGACCATCAAATGAAGAGTTAGGTTAAAAAAACATAACCTCAAAATAGTTATTGTATACATTGTCTACACAAAGTCTACATTGTCTACATTCTCTACATTGTTTACGCTTTTTCTACGATGTAATGTAGACAATAAAAGTCGACACGTAGATGCACATCACTGCCAGTACCTACTACTTATAAAGACCCGGCCGCGAAATCAAATTTCGCTGACGGTTACACATAAATGAGTAATTTATTAATATTATTTTGATTTATTATTTATTAATATGATATCATTAATATTATTTACTAATAGTGAAAAGTTGGCAACCCTAAGCATTAGTGCTGTGGGGAATACAAGGGCGTGCAAATTATTTTTTTTACATAAGCAGATAGGTAAAAAACTTAAATTATAAGGTGTAGTTTGAAGAAGCTGCTTCTCAAGTCGTCGTGGGCACTAATTGTGAATAAAACTCCCGCTTCGCGGTAGTTCTATAAAAGGATAATAAGGTATGCAACTAGTTATACAGTATTGATAAAACCATTCAAATTCGGCCTTATGAACAATCGCTGACAGGTAACTTCGAGTTTCTAATGTAAAAATTTGACGTTGACAGTTAGTGATGTATGATGTATATGAGATATCAAAAATAAATTTATTTGAGTGAAATAATTGTGAAATCAGTAATTATTATTAATCCGTGAAATTATAAATAAAATAACAATGGCAATAAGTTAAAGTTGTAAAGTAAAAGTGTACGTATATTTTGGTATGTAAAACATGTGGTAAACAATTTACAAATTAGTAAATAAACAATTTACTAAGTTGACAGTGACTGTTGACAAGTGCCAGCTCAGCTTAATGTTTTTAAAGAATTTTCTGTTTTTTGAGTAATTTTGGAAAACTATGGCGTTTGAGAATGGCATGAATAATGTGGAAATATCAGCGGCTTTTATTGAATCGTTACAAAACGATTTCAAGAACCTGTCTTTAGAATCAAAGAAAAAATATCCAGTTATAAAAGAGGTAACTTGGATCATAATTATTACATTTTTATTACTTTAAAATTTCAGTCATGTGAGGAAGCTGTGGGTAAATTAAAAGCGGCATTAACTACCCCCCAAACATCGATTTACTATGTTATCAATCAAATTATTTACCCTTTATCACAAGGATGTGAAACTAAAGACGTTAAGTTAATCAAAGTACGTTCAAATATTTGGTGCTCTTAGACTGAAAAACATTTATTTTAGTGTTGCTTACAAATCATACAAAAACTGATCACTCATCAGTTAATTGATCAAAAAGGGGCACTGTATATCACAGATACATTATGGACTTTGATGGAATCAGGAATTGAAGAAGTCAAAATCCTCCAGTCTGTTACTTTGCTCCTCACTACAAACACAGTAGTTCATGGAGACACCTTAGCAAGGGTACTTAATGTTTCCCCTTAAAGAAAATGAAAAAGAACTAACTGGTATAATTTTAGACCCTGGTTTTGTGTTTCCGCCTACATTTTGCTAAAAATTCGACAACAATTAACACAGCTGGGGCAACTGTTAGACAATTAGTGTCTCTTGTATTTGAACGTGTAGTTGCTGAAGATGAACTTCTTTCAAAAACTGAAAATCCCCCAAGTCAACGACAAATTAATATGGAAGATTTTAAAGTACCAAGTGGGACACCACCAAAAGGGTTGCCTCCCTGTGCTGCCGATGCGTATTTGTTATTTCAAGACTTAGTTCAATTAGTTAATGCTGATCAACCCTACTGGCTCATTGGCATGACTGAAATGACCAGGACTTTTGGTCTGGAGCTACTAGAGTCAGTTTTGACCCAATTCTGTGTTGTCTTCTATAAGGTGCTTACGTGAAGCTTTTTTGGACTAGTCACAATTTTTGTTTGTTTTAGAATGCAGAATTTAGTTTTTTGCTAAAGGAGCGAGTGTGTGCCCTTGTTATTAAATTATTTTCGCCTAATATCAAATATAGGAGTACTCTGCCATCAAATGTTCAACAAGCTACTCCTTTTGAAAAACCTTATTTTCCTATAAGTATGAGATTGTTGAGGGTTGTGTCTATTTTAATCGAAAAGTACCACAGTCTTTTGGTGACTGAGTGTGAAATATTTTTATCGTTAATAGTGAAGTTTTTGGACCCTGATAAACCCACATGGCAACGATCTCTCGCCTTGGAAGTATTACATAAAATGACAATTCAGCCTGACCTTTTAAATTCATTTTGCAAATGTTATGATCTCAACAAACATACCACAAGTATTTTTCAGGATATTGTTAATTCATTAGGTGCTTACGTTCAATCCCTTTTTGTTAATCCACAGCTACAAATAAATAACACAAGTATGTGGTGACAATACTTTTCAAAAATTATTAATTATTTTTTTAGTGAATATTACACAAGGTCAACCTCCGGTATTTTTGGGGGGTTTACCGGCAGGTCCGGGGGTTTCTCCTCAGCCTGGATTTTTATTACGCGGTGTCTGGTTGCCAATTGTCACCACTTTTCCTACAGGACAAACAAAATCGATTTAGTAAGTCGAAACTCTAAAATCAAATATTTTATATAATCTTACTACGTTTTCAGACAATTTTATTTTAATTCACCCAACTTGTTTATTCTTTATTTTGTAAATTTTAATTAATTACTTTTTGTGGTCGTCTTCAATATTATATATATTGTAGTAAGAATATTCAAAATAAATCATTTGATTTGAGAGTAAACAACCCTTTAAAAAAAATTATCTTAACATCAACGATCTCTTACAAGAATGGATCAAACAATATTTATTTAATTTTTTTACAGTTTGGAAATGTTGGATAAAATCGAGCCACCGACAATTCCGGATGGTTATGGCATCTCAATCGCGTATGCAAGTCTGCTGGAAATAATTCGGTCTTTACAAATTACAATCGGACCTCAGCAACAAGCTGAAGGCGAGTCTGAACCTATCAAAAAAGAAGTTGATAAAGAACTCTACTGTCAGTTAATAAAATCAAGTTGGTGTGGGCTACTTGCAGCTCTGAGTCCATTAATTGATGCAAGTACTGATGAATCAGTCACCGAAAATGTTCTAAAGGCGATACAAACCTATGCATCACTTTGTGGAGAGTTAGAGTTGGATACACCAAGAGATGCTTTTATTACAGCGATCTGTAAATCGTCACTTCCTCCACATTACGCCTTGACTGTCCTGAATACGGTTGCAAGTGGCTCAGGAATCAGAACAGGTATTTTTTGTTTTACTGTTATAAATACAAAAAACAATGTAATAGATTATTTAGGCGCTAGAGGGTGCCAAAGTTGGAAATAATTTTTATTTTTTGTGAATTACTTTGGAACCTGGAACTTTAGAGTTCATTTATTAAAATTTGGTATTTACATTCGAGGGGGTAGTTTTCTAAAAAAATGTACACAAGACTTCCGAATTTCGCATTTCTAAAGATTTGCACGATAAGGGACCGCTATGATTTTTAACAACTTAATAAATCAAATGCATTCTATAAATAAATGTAGGTTTAAACGGTTTAAGTCTGTTAAGCCATAAAAGTTCATTTTTTTCTTTTAGTCGACGAAGATTAGAACTTGCTATTTTGTAGCAAAAATCTATAGTGTTTTCCAATTGATTTTCACTTTTTGTCAATTGAGATTCACAATATTAACGAATGTGCGAAGTCGGTTTTTTTATTTATTTAAACAGTTGGATTAATAACGAATAATTTATTTCTACTATATATACAAATATATACAACAATAATTTGATAAGTAAATAATTCTATATTCACAGTAATAACTACTACGATTTAATGTCACTTCCGATAAACTGATGACTCAACACGATTGATTTTCGAGTTTGTCCTTCTCTTCGCACCGCTTATATAACGACACGTCTTTTTATCAATTGTCTGGAAGTTTACGCGACCTTCCTCCTTATGCAGAACCGTGTAGGGAAGAATAAAAGGAGTTGGCATGCTCTATACCGACAATGTTAGGTTTTTGGTCGATGTACAAACACTTGTTATGGTTTTATTCTATTGTCAAGACCACCGTTTGCAAATTTAGAGTGGGGGAAAAAGCTATACCGAGTACTGTGAAACTACCATAAAAGGTGTTTGTGCATCGACCACGATTTCAAACTTATGCCCACTTTCATCTCGACTAGTCCATAGGTGTGTCTAATTGTTTTCAAGTAAAGTTAAAAAAGCTACACCAACTAATACGCAAACTACTAAAACAACCATTGAAAACCCTAATAAAATTATATTTCCCGCTATAGTGTGACTCATAGCGCGAGGTCATACTTCTGAAAGTGTTCGGTGGTAGATCTTTCTTTTTTTCTGTAATATGTAGTTCGTAACAATATTCCAAATGAATTTCGCTCTTGTCACTAATAAAATAAACCGTAAATGTAAGTCACTTGAAAAATTGTAAAGCTCAATTGACAAGAAGTGAAAATCAATTTAAAAACACTGTAAGAAAAGAAAGAACTATTTAAAGTTGTTTCTAAATGCATGTTGAGTTCTACAATTTTTTGCAAACCGATTTCACAAATATTCTATGTTTAGAACAAAAAAATATAGTAATTTTACCCAAGATTTTTTTATCTATTCTAATAAATAAACAAAAAATTTTATTATTATTTTTTATAGACTACCTTCTCTCTAAAATTAATAAAGCTTTCATCTGATTAATTTCTTCTTTTAAATATTTATATCTTTTTATAGTTTTAAAGAGTAAAAAAGCAAAACAGCTGAGTAGCGAGGAGACTTGACTTTTATTTTTTATTGTACAACACTGAAGTTTTGCTAACATAATTTTTTATACATTTTTTTATAGGACATAGAGAACAAGAAATCAATGCACAACTAGTGTCTCAATATGGTGAGGCTGATTATAGACAGCAAGTAGTGGCTGTGGGTACACCCCTACCTACGTCATCAGTGCCTGCAGGTAGTAAAACTTTGTCAAAATCTGGCGATAGACTTTTCTTTTGTATTTTAGGTACCCAGCAAGGCCCAGTGATGCTCACCTCAAAAAATTTGCAGTCTATGCGAGCACTTCTGAGCTTGGCTCATTGCCATGGCAGTATTTTGGGAACTTCTTGGCATTTAGTTTTGACAACATTGCAACATTTAGTTTGGATTCTCGGGCTTAAACCTTCAACTGGTGGTAGTTTAAAAGCTGGGCGTCCGACAACCGATTCTAATGCGGTTATAACCACATCTGTTATGGCTGATTTACCGGTTTTGTCCCAAATGTTAAGTAGGTTGTTTGAATCTAGCCAGTATCTTGATGATGTTGCTCTTCATCATCTTATCAATGCTCTCTGTAAATTATCTCAGGAGGCCATGGAACTTGCATATTCAAACCGGGAACCGTCTTTGTTCGCTGTTGCTAAGTTGCTAGAAACCGGTTTGGTTAACATGCCGAGAATTGAAGTTCTGTGGCGCCCTCTAACAAATCATTTGTTGGAGGTTTGTAGACATCCTCATATAAGAATGAGAGAATGGGGAGTTGAAGCTGTAACATATTTGGTTAAGTCGGCGTTACATTATAAACATACTGTTCCATTGAGAGATAATCAAAAATTGCAAACTTTGCTTTTGGGACCGCTTTTTGAGCTTTCGTCAGTGCCACATGGAGATGTCAGGCAGAGGCAGCTAGAGTGTGTTCTTGAGATTTTACATGGGGCAGGGGAGACGCTGTCGCATGGCTGGCCGCTTGTTTTGGGAATCATTGGGGCTGTCAGTGACCAACACGGGTAAATATAAAAAAGTTTTGTTGATTTTATATATTGTGCATAAGCTTGGTAAATAATTTATTAATGTTTTTTAAAATTTTTTGAGAATATTAAAGTTAAAAACTCAATACACAAAATTACTTTCTTAAATATATAGGGTGTTATTGAAGTTATGTTAGAAATTTTAACAGGTGATAGCTCTAGTTAAAAGGATGCTAATTTTTTTTTTAAATTTATAGCCACAAATAAAATGATAAAAAAGTATTAGGTACTATTTAAGTAGATTTTTGTCTTAGTATTTTCATAGTCTTATTTATTATTTTTTTTCAAAATTTTTTAGTGAGAATTTGATAAGGATTGCGTTTCAATGTCTCCAATTGGTTATAACTGACTTCCTTCCGGTTATGCCTTGGCGCTGTTTACCTCTATGTGTGGACACTGTCGCCAAATTCGGTTCACAAACCCAAGAATTAAACATTTCACTAACCGCAGTTGGATTAATGGTAACGCCACCCACTTTTTCCATCTTCAAATTTTCATATTTTTTTTTAACCAGTGGAACATTTCTGACTATTTCCACCAAAATCAAGGCAAACTTAGCCAAACTTTAACCGAGGACACCACAGTCCTCCCTGACTTTCCTGGAACTCTCAACATGCCAAGTTTCGACAAATTATGGATGTGTCTCTATGCACGTCTTGGCGAACTTTGCGTTGACTCACGACCTGCTGTGCGAAAATCAGCCGGCCAGACTCTATTCTCTACAATATCAGCTCACGGTGGATTATTAAAACAATCCACGTGGCAAGCTATCCTTTGGCAGGTTTTATTCCCTCTCCTCGACAAAGTCCGAAGTTTATCGAACTCAGCAAGTAGTGAAAAAGTCGATGCTGGAGGGAATATTCTAATCCACCACACACGAAATACCGCTCAAAAGCAGTGGGCAGAAACACAAGTTTTGACACTCTCAGGAGTGGCAAGGGTTTTTAATACAAAAAGACAGCTTTTGCAAGCGCTCGGGGACTTTCCTCGAGCTTGGTCAATCCTACTTGAGTTTATCGAAAATGCGGCCTTGAGTAAAAACAATGAAGTTTCAATCGCTGCATTGAAATCGTTTCAAGAAATACTTTTCTTAAGTAAGACACAACCAGCAGACAATAAGAGTAGCACAGTGACTGAAGATAGGGAAATTTGGGCTATTGCCTGGAAAGTTTGGGTCAAAATTGGCACAGAAATCACAGTGCCAGCACTTGAAACAGAAATTGAAGATTTTTATTATCCGAGTCAGACGTTTCTTACTGCTTTAGTTCAAATATTTCCCAGTGTTTTCCAACATATTAAAAGTAATTTTAATTTAGAAGATTTGAAACAGTTGGGGACTGTCTTAACAAATGCTGTTAGTGTGCCAGTCTATGGCGAGACTACTCCTTATATGATCTCAACTTCGTCAGATGTGAGTCTTACCTCACTCCATGATGGGGTTTTACACACAATGGAACTTTTGCAAAAAGAAGCTCTTGCGAGAAACAACAGCAAAATGATTCCAGAAATATTCAAAAGATTGCTTATATTTACAAAATTCACTTGTACTCCCCCTAATTCCGTTAAGCTCGACAACAAACACAACAAAGTCTCTGATTGGGTCACAATGAACTATATTCCTTTTGGCGAAAAGGCGATGTTAATGACTGTCAAGCTTTACGAA
This sequence comes from Tribolium confusum, assembly GCA_029207805.1. Lineage (NCBI taxonomy): Eukaryota > Metazoa > Arthropoda > Insecta > Coleoptera > Tenebrionidae > Tribolium > Tribolium confusum. Next base: position 8,893,710 of record JALGAY010000010.1, on the reverse strand, counting down.
AAAACTGCAGAAAATCCTGAAGTCATCAGTTCAGATATTCTACACGGAATAATAGCCACACTCCACAAACCTCTAGCTTTAAAATACAACTGTTTCTCGAACAGTATTTGGAATCTGGCTGTTAGTAGTTTAATTAAGGTTTTGAAGACAGGTCTTAAGGTGGCTCGTGCTCATGGGAACCAATTTGCCCCAATGTGGCCGGAACTAGCCTCAACTCTTAACGATTTTTTGTTCCCAAGTATGTCAGCACCTACTGAAAGAGGTCTTGATGAAATGGTGTTAGATGAGGCTACAGACTGTAAACTGATCCAGTTGTTGAGGACTGAAATTTTACCCTATTCGAGTCAAATCCCCAAAGATTTTATAATGCAAGTTGTGATTTTATTGAATAAGGGGTCGATTCACTCCGCTACGAATGTCAAAAATGACACAGATTCTGAATTGACGCTGAGGGAGGAATTCGCGAAGATGTGTTTTGAGACTTTGTTGCAATTTTCGTTGATAGATGGCGATAACAAAGCACTTGTGGTCAATGGGGACGATCTAGCGGGTCAGCTAGCAGTGACCTCGCTCTTGCAGAGGTTTCAGGAGGTTTTGAAGAAGTATATTGAAGATGAGAAGTTGAGTGGGAAGTGTCCTTTACCCAGGTATTTTTATCTCTGAAAATGCGTTTTTCTGATCTTTTTTTAAGGTATCGCTTGTCTGAAATTTCTTTTGTGCTGAAAGCTGTGACGACTCTAATCATATCAATGAAAAAAGCGCCTGTTAGAGGTATGGTGTCATAGTAGAAATGACATTTTGTTAGGTGTTTATGTTTTAGATAGTACAGCTTGGGAACATTTGATAAAATTGTACCCGTTTTTGGTAGAATGTACAACAACAACTTCAACTCAAGTTTCGAAACCGTTAAGGGAAGCTCTTCTACAATTCTGTGATTTACTACAACCACCCGTGAGCAAGAAAGCAAATGGTGAAAAAATCTGATTTTTTTAAATACCATTGTACCTGCCCTGATATCATTTTGAGTATTACACGTTTGTAACTTGAACCACTTCCAGTGTTTTGCCATGTTTTATTTTTCAGTTTGTTTGTTCGCTGTTATAATTTACATTTGGAAAATTTGTAAAGTTTAGTGTTAATAAAATATTTAAAATAGATCAACTGAGTTTCACTTGTAATTAGAATATTACAGAATTTAAAAAGTAAAAACTGCAAAAAAAAAAATTACCTGAAATAAAAAAACGTTAACCACATAGAACGCAAAATTATATACAATAGGATAGTAGAAAGTGTATACATGAGAACACCGTCTATTCGAGTTCCAGTTACCAAGTAGTTAGGAAGTTGGTGGCAATTTTGGTACAATTTCTCAATAACACTTTTATATCGCCTTCAATAATCACACGGTGTATCACTTCATGTAATATTTCTAGTCCTTTAAATCGAGCTGCCTGCTCAATGAACTTCAGATTGCTTATATAGAGCAAGAACAGTTTCTAAAATATGTTCGTGTCAAGTCCAAGGGAGACATATTTCTGCAAATAATGATAATTTTTCCTAAACAAGCGTTTTTTGCCTTCACCTAAAAGATTGTTCGCCAATAAATCCTATATCTACTCTAGTTATTTTTGGTCAATTTGGCATAGGGGAGCTAGACGGTCCAAATAGATGACCATCATTCTTACCTTATGTGGTCCTTGAATGAACTGTGTTAGAACCTCCCTAGTTTGGTTGAAGTTTCAGGCAACACTCCTTGTTCTTTCGTTGGAGGTTGAATAACCAGAAGCACCGAATGAAAAAATAAAACAGGAAAAACCTGAAAATAGAAAATTTAATTCATTCACATAAAGTCAAGATTATTGAACATTTTTTCAAAAAGTAAGGGTTTTTTTATTAACTGGGAAATTAGACGATCGTTGAAACAGTAATTACAAAACTGCTCTTGAAGAAAAGAAACAGCACAAAGTTCTAGAAAGTCTAGCAATCAAAACAGAAAAATTTAATTTGAAAAATAAATCAAAAAAAACGCATGATAATGTCCAATCAGAATTAGTTGTAATGTAATTGATAGTATACCCATATCAAGATATAATGAACCATGAGGAGTTGACGCGCATTGGAGTTGATACATTAGATGTTGATGAGCTTTTTTCTTAGAATATGATACTTCAAGACCCAACCACAATAGAAGCGTTTCCCCATTAAATTACCAGATTAATGTTTTGTTTTCGCAACTGTTTTTTGCCGTAAGAGGGTACCCAAAGTATTCACTAGTTCTTTGGCCTTCATTCACCATGGATCGAAGATTTCTACGACAAAAGCGACGAACTCCTACCTCTCTTTAGTCACCTCGTATTTGGTATGCTTGTGGGACTCCACAGAAGCATCAGCCGAACCAGCATAGCAACTGCTCCCTTGAAGATGCGTCGCATTTTAATAAACCAGGTGGTTCCAACATACACGGAATATCAGTCTATGAAAACGCACGCTTTAAGATCATATTTATTTCATCGTGCTGAGAAAATGAGGCTGGCAAAATTCAGAAAAGATGCGTAACCAAACAGAAAATTGTAATAGTAAAGCTTCTAACCATGCACTAAATTCGTGTTGAGAAGCAACTAATAAAGTTGCGCCTTGTTCGATCTGTGAGGATTCCAACAAAGCAATAAACTTCTCCCTCGTTGCCAAAATGCCCAGTTACGATGAAGTTTCCTATTCAAGCGTTCTGTCACATCCGCAACCGTGGAGGGAAGAATAAGAGGAGTGGGCATGCCCTACAAACACCTTTTATGGTCTTATGCTATTGTCAAGACCACCGTTTGCAAATTTATAGTGAGGGAAAGAGCTATCCCGAGTACTGTGAAACGGCTATAAAAGGTGTTTGTGCTTCGTCCACAATTTCAATGCTTATGCCAACTCCTGTTATTCCTCCCTCCACGTCTGCAACAGAATGAGCAGCCAGAGCACTCAAAGTCATAGGAAGTGAGACCAAGATGGTTCAGGAAGACCAATCTTTAAGAGTTTTTGTAGTGTAGTTTTAATTTCGTTATCAAAAGCCTCGCATATGTTTTTGTGTTTTTAAAATGGATATAATCTTAAATAATAACTAGGTTTAGACACTTATCCGAAGAAGAAAGAAGGCCATATTGGGATTCATTTTGTAAAGTTTTTTTGATAAAAAAAGAGGAAATTAATTTTCATGTAATGGAGAACCAAGAAGATGCAATTTTTTTAAGTTCCAGAAAATTAATGTCAGGGACAAGGGATTGAAACTGCTATAAAAAAAGGTGACAGTCTCATGCGAAAAAGCTCTATAAAAACGAAGTTCAGTTTTCACCCTTCATTAGAGGGATGTGGTAATAACTTTGAAACTGTGATAAAATTTGGTTCTTTTTTAAGCTAAAATTGACCTGTTTTAGCAATTTTTCGAAACTTGGACGAAATCCCAGCACATTTTAGTTAGGACAGCCTGTATTTTTGGTAAAAATAAAAAAAAGTTTGATGTTTTGAAACGTTTATTTATATAAAGGCATTTTGTTAGATATAAAATCAGTATAAAATATATTAATCTAGATTACATAATAACAGACGGCAATAATATCAAAACCTGAACTAGGCAGTGAAACTGTTTTGTACTAAAAACTCTTTGAAAATTTCACAAATGTACATAAAAGTTGTGAAACAAGCATTATATACAAAATTTAAAACACCCTCTAGCCAGTAAAACTATATACAATAAATTTTCTGATAAATAAAACAGTGACGAGAAAAAAATGACTGGTTAACACCTAAACTAGTGTCGACAATTCATGCGGGGAGTTTGTAGTGGCAACACTGCTCAATTCTAGAGTGGCATTGGGCATCCCCGGACTGACACTACCACTGGCTTCCCTGGGATGCGACAATTTCGTCAAATTTAAATTTTCAGCAGTTGGGGGAGTTGTAGTGGAAGGTCGGACCACGAAAGGGCTAGTATGGGGGGCTGCAGCCACCGGATGCCCAAAACTGTGATTAATATGACTGACATGAGAATGATTGAGTTGCGTTGTTGGAGAAGCAACACTGTGGAAGGAATTATGAGTCTGAGATTGTTCGTGTTGAGCTAAAGCCAGTTCTTTGACAGCGTTGGTTTTTTCACGTTGCCATATAAACACATTGTGGACCATTGCACAACCACAGAAGATTATACCCAGACCGATGAAAACACTGGTCACTATGGCAGGAGTTGAATGGAATTGGATAAACGTGTATAAAATTATTCCTGCAATTTTAAATTAAAATAAACCCTTTTTTTTAAATGCTCACCTGTTAAAAACACAGGAATTGAGATGAAAAAACCACCGACCGCACAAACTCGACTCACTGATGATTTTTGCAGATATTTATTCGTTCTGAAACAAAAAAAAAATGTTTTAATAATAATGAAGACCTGAGGGTGACTATAACTCAAAATTGTAGAAACAGGTGGTCAAGTTAATAAAACTGTTTGTGTAAAAAAATGTTGGTTTTGCGGTAAGACACGTGACTCTCTAAGCTTATATCAGGAAAACCTTTAATTAAGTTACTGAATCCTTACGAAACTCGATATGCTTAACTTATTTACCTGTGAAGTGTCGCTGATATGACACTACAGGCCTTGTAATTGAGGTAAACCACAAATATTTCATTTAAAAGTATTTTCTTGAGGGAATAAATCAGGAAAAAACTCTGGTTTCTCCAATTTATTTTATTACAAAGTGGGTGGAATTTGCGCTCTAATAAATAATAATTATTTAATAAATAAAAAATAAAACCGAAAAAAGAATATTTGACTATGAGGGCCCTCTCTCATTACAGTCCTGTAATTAAGTTTTTTTTGTTCTAAGTATGTTTGTCTTCTTTTTCTCTCCCAAAAATACTCTCAAGTCATTTCTGGGAAGTGGCAATGACTATTCCAAGAGAAAAAAGCACTAAACTAATCTTTTGTTTGTTCAGTGAGATTTACTCAGCATCTGGTTTTTCAATGTTTTGGTTTTCTATTGGCAAATATAATCTGATGATTCATGTTATAATTATTAAGCGTATTTCTCATATGGCAATATTTGATGAGAATAAATTAGAAACAAACTAATCCAGATGTTCTTATTAAATAAAAACTCAAGGAGGCTTTGAGGTTATTATTTAATGTTGGTAATACATTTTTTTTTAAATAAAAATATAAATTTGGCTTGCGATATTTTAACTACATTTTATTTTTAAAGAAATTCATGGACTTACAGAAAATTAATGTAGAAAAATAAAGACATACAATAAATAATACATACAAAATTGGGAATTTGGAATATAATGAGGTATTTTATAACTCCTGCCTTTTTGCAATTTTTTCTTTTCAAATTTTTTCGCTCAATGAAAAAAATATATACTCAGGATGATTCAAATTTACGTGGCACAATTTTAACCTAAACACAGCACCAAAAATGATGAAACATCTGCAAAAAAAAATTTTGCCTTATCTCAATTGACAAATTTATACAAAAAAAATTTTTTTTGGTATATCTTGAAAACAGCTTAACCGATTATTATGAAATTTGGTACACAAACGAAATAAGATGTGCTCTTTTTATTAATAACAGCGAAATTTTGCTACATCATCTCAATTTCCAGTTGCGGTACTTCCGTTGCACATTTTTGGTAATTATCCAGTTTTTTCCTCATTAACCTCCAATTTGTATAGCATAAATGAACACGTCAATAGATTCTGGATAAAAATCCAAGAATGCAAAATCTTGCTAAAACACACCGTTTTCGAGATATTTAAAATATAAAAATGAATTTTGATCTACAACTTTGGCTGGCGCCCTCTAACTCCTAAACGGTGTAATCGGTACAAAGGTAATAGTTATGTTAAAACACTTTATTTTGATCTCAAGAACTTCAAGTTGCTTTATAATTTAACATTTTTCAAAAAACAGTGTATTTTTCTCAGAAAATCATAAATATTTCAAAGAATTACCCAATTAGACGTTCTTTTTTAAAAGTTATCTCTTTTTGAATAAACTTTATAAAAACATTACAAAAAACCTTTAATAATAATAATAAATGGTTTTTATTCGAATTGTAAATACAACTCGGGAGGCGAAGTCTAGCAATTGTTTTTTAAACTCAACCCCCTTAACAAAAATAACAAAATAAATAATTAAAAAAAAACAGTAAAAAGAACATTAAAAATATAAAAAAATGATTAAATAAAATGAAATGAAACATATTGAAAATTGCACTAAATCAAAACTACAAATAAAAATAAATATAAATAAAAATTACAAAAATAATAACAAAAAGCAAAAACAATCCTGATAAAAACCTTTCGAATGTAAGTAATTTTAATTTTTTTACCAAAAATCAAGTTGAACGTTTGATGCTAAAGTCTCATCGTAGGCCAAGTTTTCTACTTTTTTTATTGAAGAAAATTTTTCCTAATTTAATTTTGTTTTAATAACAAAAAAATTTAAATATTTCTGTCATATTTAGTAACTCATATAATTTTAACTTAATAAGTTCATGATAATATACTTTATTGTTTTACAGACAGATTGATTTAAAGAAAAAAACAAAAAAAAATAGAATTTTACTTAAATTGATAAGTAACAACTTTCTGAAAGATCTAAATGTTAAGTAAAATATTTAAACAACTAAACAACGATAACATTCTATAAAGAGGGGCAGGATACAAAATATTAGTACAAGCTGTAGGAATAAAGAATGTAACGAAAGATCTAGAGGCAAAATGAGGAACTAAAAAATTTACTTTAGACAGTATAAGAACATATCCACCCTGTAATGAATTATTTTAAAATGTTTGTTCCATCAACGCCTTAGACCCAGTTCAGAACGGTTCGGAATTAAACTGAGCATGCGCAATAGAAATTTCAAACCGCTATTGCGCATGTGCAGTTCAGTTTTGAACCGTCTTGAATTGTTGTTTAAAATATTGTTAATAAAATATATGTTGATATTTTATTAACAATAGTCTTCAGTCTAAATTCAATGGTTAATTTGTTTAAAAAAATATAAAATTTTAAATAAAGGCTTGATAAAGTACTAATACAGTGCGAAACGTCGCCGCAAATTTAAATAGTTTTTTTATATCCTGAGTCTTATTAAAAAACCGATAAAACTAATTCACATAGTTATTTTACAAGGTGGATCCATGAGATAAAATAAAAATTAATCCATTTATTCATAATAAATTTAAAAAAAGTGATTTGTATTATTAGTGGGATAGACGCATCATTACAACACCACGAGTGGGAAGTTTCCAGATGACGAGGGCGTAGCACAAGTCAATCTGTAATATGCTGTAGCCTACGAATGATATACAAAATTTTATCTACAAATTTGAAAAAAAAAACAATTTAATAATTTGTTATTAAAAACCAAGAACGTACGAATAAAATTATGACAAGTTTGATACATAAAATAAAACGATTAAATTAAGTAATTTGGAGTGATTCTTAAGCGGAAATTCTACCTGAAGTAGTTCAAAGGACAGTAGCTAATACAGTAGCTTCGATTTTTTCGGATAAATTCTATAATCGATGTAATTTTGATTTTAATAAAATCTAAATTAATGGATTTTTCATTACACCATTAGTGGTATAATAAGGGTCATTATTCAATTCAAATAAAGTCAAATGGATGGATTAATAAGAAGATTATAATGCATTTGTAGATAAAAACTTTTGTAAAAAATTTATTTGTTGAGATTAATTAAACTAATTAGCTTGTTGTTTATTACAGCATGCAATGAATAAAGCCCCACTTTCCACATCAGTGCAAAATAATTTGTGAATAAGAAAAGTTTTTCATTTTCTCATAAAAACAATTATTTGTCTGTTAAAGCCAAAAAGTGTTTATTTTTGGTCGGGTCCGTATTTAATGGGTAAGGCAAAGCCGAGGCCAGAAAACCGTCGAGACCAAAAAAAACACATTTTGGCCCTGGCAGACATAAAAGTTTTAGTTGATTTTAACAAAAAATTGAATTTTTACTAGTAGGTTAACATTTTGACAGCGCCCGAAAATTCTATGCCTACTAGCACACATAAATTTAAAAATTACATAGGAACATGTTTCGAAGTTAACAGACATCATCGTCAGCGTAATTCAGAAGTTTTTTTTTTCAGAAACAAGTACTCTATAAGCTTTAACATATTACACAATTCTCCTTCTGCATCTCCTCTTCTAAAACCTCTTTATTTTTCTTCATTTGTAAATGTAAAAGTTTCTCTTTCTATTTCTCAAATTTTAGCAAACTGTAATATAAAAGTTACTTTTAACTCTAAAGATAGTCTTTCAACATATCTCGTACACAACAAAGATCAAATACCTGCTTTACATCATTCAGGCGTCTACAAGTTTATCTTGTAATGACTGTAATGTAGTTTATATAGGTCAAACAGCACGAAGAATTAAAACTAGAATGCGAGAACATGTAAGAACAATTGAAAAATACAAAATGTACAGATATAACTAACTTCATCTGCATTTGCTTCTCATATTCTTTCTACCAGTCATTCTTTTTCTCGTACTGGTAATTCTAACTTCCTTCACATCTACAATAAAAGTTATTCTTTAATTTTTTTAGAAGCTTTAGAAATTCATAAATCTGCTCACGAACCTTCTACTCACAAACATTAAATGATCAATTAAATTTTGTCGTTAATATTTTATTTTCACTAGTTTAATCTTCATTAGTTAATTGAATGTTTCTCCATACTCTCTTTATCAATATTTATACTTTTTAAATTATTTTTTAAATCAAATGTCAAATTGATTTCAAATATTAACACACTTTTTTAGAACACTAAAATTTATCTTTCTTTTGTCAATTTACCCATAGCAACAATTTGATTATTTATATTTTTTCCTTTGAGTCAATCAAAAACTATTAAACTAAAAATAACGTTTTTTCTATTTTTAATATACTTAACGTTTTTCATTCGTTTTTGACAAAAGTTTGGTAAGTTTTTTCAACATTTTTTAACTTTTTTTATACCTAATTTCCCTTTTTACATTGTTATTCAAGCATTGATGATGGAACTTCAGTTCCCGAAAGCGCTTTGCCACTGTTGTATATAAGAATTATGATTAAACTTGTGGGTTTGACATTGATTTTTATTGTCATTATTTATATATTTTTTGTCCATCACTATATTAATTGTATAAATAAAATCAACTCAACACTTGAAAATATAAACACATTCAAACATTTAAAAAATTAAAAACACGAGAGTCAGAAGTCAGCCCTCGTGGTTATTTGGCGAATGCCCAGAAGGAAAAAGGTAATGCAGTAATAGGCATTTTTAATACTCAGTTATATCACAAGAGCATAAAAAGTAATCGATTATATTACCAAATCATCAGACAAATTTTTCGAAATATCACGAGAGCGTAGCTCGAGTGGAGTTTTAAAGAACTACGTCGAATGAGGAGATGTATAATCAATTATTATCGTTTGCTCGAGTGATATTCGTTACGATTATATAACAAATAAATAAACGTAAAATGTAAAATTTGTAATTACCTTGGTTAAATTTCTTAAGAGTTTTATAATCCTGTGTGAAGGCTGATAATGATGCTTGTGTAGCATCGAAACATGTCCCTATGTAATTTTTGAGTATACCTTTTCATTTTGCATTTTAAAAAAAGAATTTTTAACGTTGAAAAATATTTTTTTATGTAAACTGTGTTGACCATTTTTTTGCTAGATGGCGTTGTGTCAAAAATCAAAAGGCAAATTTTATAATGGAATAAAATGGATCGCAGATTAGGTCTTTTGATTCATAAATCGACACTGAAATAGTTTCAATATTTTTGTTTTAATAAAATCTGAAAAAGGTTGTGTATTTTGATATAATAACGCTGAAAATCGAAAAGGTTCGAGTACCCTTTTGTGAAATTGTGAAGCAATTACGTGTTCTGTTGGTACGTACAATAAATAAATTTTACATTTAAATACCTTCCTTATAAGAAAAATCTAAATTTAGCTCAAAATGTTATAAATCCATAAAAAAGCAATAAAATTCTTAGAAAAATTGCATGAAGAATTCCGGTTTATGTTGGTAATAACTCAACTTTAAATATTACACCAACTTAAAAACAAAAAATCTAAATTTGGCTTGAAATATTCTAATTCGTTTTTGTTCAATCCGAAAAAACTGTAAAACTCCGTGGGGAGATCGCTAAGAGTGATATGTAAATAGAATTACAGTAATTTTAGTTCCAGTCGAAGAAAACAATTGTTTTAAAGTTACCGATTGTATGATTAAAACAAGCCGTTACTTCCCAATTTTGATTTTGAGATTTTACGATATTTTCCAAAGAAAAAACTCTTTTACTACATGAACTGGTTTTCAATGGTCATTGCTGACTTGTTGATAGCAGGTGCAAGTCTCAGTCTTCAGTTTCCATAAATAAAGTCCTGAAATAATTCCGTTTTTTGGTTGTAAACCGTTAAAAATAAGAACTCGTAAAACCGTAAGTGGGTCTTATTATTACTTACTTATCGCTTTTTATTTGTGTGTGAAAGTTTTTATTATCTATATAACAACAAATATGAAGTGAAAACAACGTTAATAAAATAAATAAACAGTCATTTGATATTTGCTTAGTGCATAACTTTAAGAAATAGTCTCACGAATTTTTTTTTAAGAAATTAACGCCATCTTGTGGTCGTTTTAAATCAGAAAAAAGCATTAGGAATGCGGGAAGCCCCTCACTTTCCTACCAGGTGTAATTTACATTGATGGCATCTTTCACTTGAATTAAAACCTAAGTATTATACCTGACTCAAGGCTGAAGTTTCATTTATCTCAATTATTGTTATTAGATAGTGAAGCACAAGGGTGGAAATTGGCAAATTCTTCTTTTCTCGAGTGCTTCCTTTCATGTTCATTGATTCATTCCTTGCCTACGCTTTTATACACACACAAAAATCTAACCGGTTCTCTACACTACAACTCATTAATTGCTACACATTAGGATTCTCTTGCAGATGTGCCAATAACAGTTCTTTGTAAAACTAATATATCGCAACAGTTGCATTAATCTTTCTTCTAATTATTTCACAAATAGCGCAGTTTTTGCTATACAAGGAAGAATTGTCACTTTGATATATCGGTGTCAACAAACCATTAATCTCTACAATTTCTCTACTCATTTATTATGATAATTTTTGCGTGAAACGTAACTGTTCTATATTAAATTGTTGAATCAGAGGAAAAATATACGACACCCATTTACATCAACATTTAATGGTAATAGGAATCTATTAAACAAGACTAGTTTTATTAAATTGTTTATCTAACAAATCCAGTCTGATTTCCTCCTCTCCTAGTTTCACTAAATTTTTCAAAATATAACAAGATTGGCAGCACTTCTATCAATTCTCAATTTAAAAAATTAGGAAAAAAATACTTTATGGCTTTAAGGGTCCTCTAAACAAATCCTCTAAAGGGGAGCATTTGCTGTATTAGCAGATAGTTTTCTTGAAGTTAATTGTTTCACCTACAATTATACATCAAATGAAAGCGAGTATTTACCAATTTCTCTAGTATAGGGATTCCAATGTAACCGCAAGAATCTGTAGCTTGTTTTTTTATAAAAAATAAAATAAAAACGGTTTTCGCTTCGAGTATTATAATAACATGGACTATATTTTGCCTTTTTTTAAATTTTTAATTTCGTTGATTTCAATTTTAATGATTTTTTAATAATTATTTTATATTATTTATAAACATTTTTTAGGATCACTTCCAGTCATTTTGTAGTTAATACACCCACTACCTCGCTTTACGTAATTAGGAGAATGATTTTACCAAATTTCGTTAAAATATTTTTATAAATAAAAGTGCTACAGATTCGCGCATTTACATTGGAATTCCCATAAGAGAAATTACCTCCATACTCCTCTTTTATCTAGACAGGTGCGTTATTGGTTTTTAAACAAAATGTTTAAATTTAATATATATATATATATATATATATATATATATATATATATATATATATAGCGCTTTAGTACAAACCTGAGCCAGAAATATGTTTGCGAGCGGTACATCCTGAGCCACTCTGACGGACCTGAGCCAAATATATGGCTCAGGATGGCGGACCCTTATAAACCGCATATTTAAGGCCCCCACAATGCACTGGCAAATTTTTTTTTTGGCTCAGAATTGTATGAAACTCCAATTTGTAGTTCCGGCTTTTGCCGCGCTGTGAAATGGTGGCGCTGCAGTCGCGTATTTTGTATATATTTGTATATACAATCCTGAGCCAGCAGTTTCTTAGAATTAATAAAAAAAACAAAGTGGCTCAGGATTGTATTATACAAATAAAACAAATTGCGCACTACATTATTTCAGTCAGCAATGGAATACTCGTAGACATTGAGATCACGATAATTCATAGTATTTAGTCAAAATTAATACGTCGAAACTTTATCGTTCAAACCAACTTGACGTTAGTTGAACGTCAAAGCTATAAGTAATTTTTATAATTTTAACAATGCTTGCGTTGCTAAGACAACGAATTTTTTGTATCAGAGACGTAGGAAAATCTGTAAATTTGAAAATTTTTATCCTTCAGCGCCTATAAAATTAAAACTGTTTTTTTCCAGCTGTTTAAAACCTTTTTTTTGTTACCGTTTTTAACAAACTCTTGTATTGTAGAACGCTACTATAAACCTTATGTGCTGTATAATTTTTTTTTTAATAAAAAAGCTAAATAAATTTGCAATGCCATAACATTCACAATTTGTTCAACTGCAAATATAATCATAAATTTGAAATATAAAATTAGTTTTTTTTTAGATTGTAAAATTATCTCATTTGCTGTTGAAGCAGCTCCTTTATCTCTTGTTCTAAATTGTATTATTATTTACAGAATTATTGAACTAAATATTTAAATTGACGTCTTTTTGTTTCCTGGCAATAATACAATCAATTTTTTCGAACTCTGTTAACACATAATTTATTATTTTTTGACTAATTAAGCGGCACTGAATTGTGATTCTTTTTCGTAAATCCTCCAAATCTCTTGGTTTTGTTGCAAATACTTTTGATTTTATGTAGCTCTATAATAAAGTCAAATAGATTTAACTTAAAAAAGAGATACTTAATGCCCAAATAGGTCGATAGAAGATCCGCACTGGATGAGAAAAACCCAAATTCAACATCCACAAAAATTGAGTGTTTGAAGTGGTTTTGTCAGATACATTTTAGAACCGTATTTTTTAAAGACATATTTATTGGATATGGTATGTCCAAATCCTTTGCTTAAGATGTTTAATAGAGCGTTTATTGTAAACTTGTAATTTAAGTCATTATACAGGGTGTCAAAGACAGGCTCTGCAAAAAACGAAAAGTTTAGACTGCTCCCACTTTAACAAAAAAAATATTTTTTTTAATGTGTCCTGGAAGAGCGCTGGATTAAGCTCTTAATACAGTTTTACAAATTTTAAGTTACACTTATAAATTAAAGCAATAATCCAAAAATACTGTTTTTTGCGCATTAAGCAATAATTTTGTTAATTGATGTAAAATTTTACCTCTTTTTAGATTATTCTAAAAATAAAAGTTCAAACTTAAAATTGGAAAGGCAACGGTAGACATACTGTTAACATTTTGTGTAGAAAAAAAACTTCCCTAAATGACCAAATTTTTAAACAGCTCCGAATTTTAGTTTGGTAAGACAATCATAAAAATTTAAACGTGTATTTAGAAACGTGACTTGTGTTTTAAATCTTAAGACTTTTGTAGCATTAATTTACTCAGTTTAAATTGGTGGTTAAATACGATCTTTGAAGCCATGTTTTTAGAAGAAAATTGAAACTTTTGCTCATCTAAATTGCTTGTTTCTAATGAAACAGTTGTGGATAGCTAACAGTAGCCACCATTTCGTAGTCACGAGCTGTTTAAGTTAAAAAAAGCTTCAATTTTTTCCTAAAAATGTGCTTTTAAGAATCGGATCTAATCACCGACCAATACTAAATAAACTAATGCTACAAAAATGTTGAGAGACAAAAAACAAGTTAATTGTCTAAATACACGTTTATAAATTAAAGCCAAAATCCAAAAAAAAAATTTACATTATAAGCAATAATTTTGTTAATAGATGTAAATTTTTTTACACCTAAACTGGAATTCTGTAAAAAATTCTGTAAAAGTTCAAACTGGAATTCTGGAAAGAGTGGTAGTCATACGGTTAACATTTCGTGTAATAAAAGGCTTCCAAAAATGATTAATTTTTCAAACAGCTCTGAATTTTAGTCTGGTATAACAATAATAAAAATTTAAACGTGTATTTCAAAACATGACTTGGGTTTAAATCTGAAGACCTTTGTAGCATTAGTTTACTCGGTATAAATTAGTGTTTAAATACAATTTTTAATGCCATGTTGTTAGAAGAAAATTAAAACTTTTAAATATCAGTATTCGCATCCATGGTGATAATAATAATTAATTTTGTCGCAGAAATTTGGACTTAGAAATAAAACGCTGTTTACCTGGCTTTTAGGATAGCCAGGTAAACAGCGTTTTATTTCTAAGTCCAAATTCCTGCGACAAAATCAATTATTAAAATTTTTGTTTATCTAAACGGCTTGTTTTTAATGAAACAATAATTATTGTAGATAGCTAACAGTAGCGTCCGTATTGTTGTAACGAGTTGTTTAAGTTAGAAAAAACTTCAATATTTTTCTAAAAATAAGTTTTTAAAAATCAGATGCAATCACCGACCAATACTAAATGAACTAATGCTACAAGGATGTTGAGATACAAAAACAAGTTAAGTGTCTTAATACACGTTTAAATTTTTATTATTGTTTTATCAAACTAAAATTCGAAGCTATTTAAAAAGTTGGTCATCTTTCCAGGTGTTTTTTTAAACAAAATGTAAACAGTATGTCTGCCGTTGCTTTTCGAATTTTAAGTTTAAACTTTTATTTTTAGAATAATCTAAAAAGAGGTAAAATTGTACATCAATTAAAAAAATTATTACTTAATGCGCAAAAAACAGTTTTTTTGGAATTATTGCTTTAATTTATAAGTGTAGCTCAAAATCTGTAAAACTGTGTTGAAGGATTAATCCAGCGCTATTCTGGGACCCATTAAAACAATCCAAATTTTTTTTTAAATGGGAGCAGTCTAAAGTTTTCGTTTTTTGCAAAGAATGTCTTTGAAACCTTGTATAACTTAAACTACAAATTTGCGAAAAACCCTCTATTAAGCATTTTAAAGTATAAGAAATTAGCTACCAAGAAAAAAAAATCATCTCAATTGATAATTTTTTCAAAAGTTACAAGACATTAAACTTTGTTAAAATTTTAAGGTGTTTTATTTCAATTGTTGAGCACTGTATTTGCAACAAAATTAAGAGATTTAGAAAATTTAAAAAAAAGATCTACAAATCAGTATTGCTTAATTAGTTAAGAAATGAGGAATAATGTGCTAACGGTGTTCGAAAATTAGTTGTGTTATTGCCAAGAAACAGAAGGACGGCAATTTAAACGTTTAGTTCAGTAATTCTAATAAAAATTGCGTTTATTTTAGAAAATTTAATGAAACATTTAAATTGGTTAAATTACTTAAAATTTTTATTTTAGATCCTATACACCTTATACTCTAAAATAAAATAAATTATACTGTTATACTCTGAAAAAAAAATAGTAACAATTTTCACCAAGAAAAATAGAGGTTGCTATTTAAAAGAATCATCGATTAGGTACGTCACAGCAAAAGACTGGTTAGAATTTTTTCTAATATAAGAGCGAAACGTGCGCAATAAAAAAATAAAACCGATTTGTCTTGGCGTTTTTTTTTATTAACTTAAAAAATATGAAATATACTTTTATTTCACCCTGCATATAATATTTTTTGCACTAAACCGACTCTATAGTTTGTTTTTTTTGCTAGGCAATCTAGTGATCGCTGTAAATTCTAAATATTTATTTGTAATTAGTGGATTTCAATAATTATCCAATTATAAATAAGCATTTCAAATTTCTAGTGCTTACTAGTTTGCCTATTATAAAAAAAACTGTATCAAAACCAGCAAAACAAGAAAGGATCAAAGCCAGTAAAACTGTCTCTAAAACTTTTACAGTTAGTAGTTGGCAAAACTTTTTTTTATCTGTGCAATTTTTTGTAATCTCAAAAAAAGAAACAGAAATACATAATCGACTGTCATCTATTTATTGACATACACTCTACCAGTGCCAAAATTATCTTATTTTGAGTGTTTACATCGACATTCGTTAATTAAGTTGTCAATTTATCTGTACAGCTAAGACAAAACACAAAAGATATAGCTTAAAACAATCGAGATTTTTGCTCAAAAACGACACCAACTGTGTGAACATCAAGAAAACATATCTAAGTAAATAATGAAAAAATGTTGCTTTTTTTATTTTCTTTTTTACTATTAAGTGAAAAATATTACCACGTTCAAAGTATAAAATTTTCTAACTATTAATATATTTTTATCTTGTTTGAAAATCCTTACTTTATTTGTTAAACAATAGCTTTTTTTAATATTTATATTACTTAAGTAAACTAGATTTTAGTCCTTCCTGTTGCTTGAACATCGACATGCATCATGACTCTCGATATAAAATAAAACACTCCGTAAGTGAAATAAAGTTCAGGTGTTATTACTGTTGCTATGGGGCAGGATTGTCGGTAAAAATTTAACTTTTGATTATTATGGTATATACATACGGCTTAGTCATTGCTGTTGCTATGGAGCAGGATTGTCGGTATATTATATATGGCTCAGGTTTGTCAAAAGTGTTGGCTCAAGATAGTCTTGTATATGTAAACATATACAAGTCTGGCTCAGGTTTGCTGCATTTTCAATAGGCTCAGGATAGTACGAAATATTTCGTATAAAATTCAAATTTTTTTTAAGAGTTAGCCGTGTATATATTGCAGAATTAAGCATAAAAAATTACAAAAAAAGAATATACGCCTGACTTTGGTTCGAATCTACGCTATTTCTTGGTGGAGCGGGATTGTATGGAATTCCAATTGGTCTGACTTTGTACTAAAGATCTATATATATATATATATATAGTTTTTCAGCACTTTTCTGTAATTAAAACGCACACAAAAAATCTGATTTTTTAATATGTTATGTATATTATATTTTTAACGGTAGATGCGTTGTCAAATTACACAAAAAGTATTGTTTTTTGTTATAATTAATATTTTTAAAATGATGCTTGTTTAGACAAATAGACTGTACCTTATAAATAGTGTTTATAAATTAGATACACTTTAAAGAAATTGAAATAAACAATGTATTATAATTATTTTAATTATTTAACAAAACAAAGAATTTTTTTAATTCCTAGCATTTACCACGGATGCCGCTTTATCGCTGTACAAATTCAACAAGACACACGTTGCGACGGCTTGTTTGTAGAGGCCTAATGGAACAACTCACATTGAGAGGGATAGAGATCGTTTTTTGGGACAGCGTTAAGACAGTACGTCTTAGTAATATCATTGTGAAATAGTATTTGTGCACTTTTAGTTGTCGCTTGTTAAAAAAAAGGGCAGAGTTAGAATTACAGCGTCGTTTAGACTTAGAGAACCCTTAATAACACTAGATCTATGGGGCATTACACGCCAAAGTGACCTACCAATATCTTAACATTGCAATTTTTTGAAATTTTCAATTCTTTTAGTATTTAAAAACTTTTCATATAAATTTTCAGATCTTTATCTTAAACCGTTCATAATATGATTAAAAAAAAATTACATTTTTTTTAAATGTCTGTAAAATTGAATTTTTTTTTAATCTTGTATTTTTTAATGTTCTATATGAAAACGAAAAAAACATCATTATCGTTTATAATAAAAATTCTATGTTGCTATTTATTTTAGAATTTTTAAGACCAAGCTCATCGTAGGTTAATTGCTTCGTTCTATGTTATTTTAATATGTAAAATTAAGAAAAATGCGTTAGTCGCGCAGTATTTTATAACACGTTTAGTCGCGTTGTCTACATACAGGCTGTAATCAAATACAGTACCGAGCTTTTACCTAGTAGAGCCCTCAGAAAAATATGTCGTGTTTACGACTTAATCCGGTATTTAAATTTCACTAATTTTTATGAAGGTCTAACCGCAAACCATCATTTCAACCCCATAAAAAAGTAAACAGATTTCGCTAATGCTTGACCAGGCCTGTGCACGTGGTAAGCATTGTCCTGGTGTTAGGGTGGTCATAATCTAATTAAAGAATCAAAAACATAGAAGGTTGTAAACAAGAAATATCTTTCCGTGGATTTTAATAAAAATATTAATATTAGTAACAGACTATAAGGGCCGGTTTCATAATAAACAGCAAATAGCTCTTTTAACTAAAGGAGCTTTTAAGCTAAAGGAAACTTTAAATCTGATTTAAAGAAGGATGCGTTTCATAATCATAGACGACCGTTATTTTAGTCAAAATTGCATTAGCCCGAATGTCAAAATTTGATAGATTTGCGAATTGTCATTTTGGGGTGTTTTTGTGTTTTTTCTATTATTTAGATTTAAAAGGTGCGTATAAATTAGTGCAAATGGATCGTTAGTATATTATATAAACATTTAAAATAATTTGGGAAATTTTATACAGTGGTTCGACTTTATTATTATAACTTTATGAAAAAGATCTTCAAATTTTTCTAAAGATAAAGAGCTTTTGATGTTGGAAGGAGTAAAAAGCACAAGCACGTTATTGAATGTAAGGTTACAAACCGAACTACAAATGCAGATAAGGTAGAGATGACCAAAGACATTATATTTTGCATAAATTACATTGCTTTTAGACCAAAAGTGACATTAAATTTCAATTCAAAAAATTCTGTATTTAGATCTATGGATCAAATTAGATCTAACTACAAGAAAAACCTGTTCTACATTTAAAAATCTCTGCTTCTTCGCCTTATGTAGACTGTATCTTTATAAGAGAGCAATCAATTGCCCCAATAACTCTAGGAAATCGAGGAAGTCTGTAAAATTCTTCTGCAGATCTACCCATTTCCTGTTGATTTTGATACATTTTTACAAATCTAAGGCGTAAAGCTGCTTTGGTTTTCTAGACACTTATAATAATTCTAGATGCAGAAGCCTTAGATACACCCATAAAATCTGCCATTGTTATAAGCATATTACCTGCGACATAATATCTTAAAGTCGAAAGGAATTTTGTTGCTGCAGGTATTCCACCACCTCTAAAATATTTGTGAATCTGTTTAAAGTTGTTCAATTTGCTTAAGTTTGTTTAAGATTTTGTTGTGCTTAGTTTCTTGTTGGTGATATTATTGCAGGTTCAATTAGCTGCAAAAGCCAGAAAGCTGTAGGTTTAAAAATTATTTCTGGTTCTTTTTCAGATGAAAAATTAGAACTCGTAAATAGATCCAACACACGATGACGATTCATTTCGCTTTATATTAAAAAGAACACTCAAATTGCTAATTAACGTATCACTCAACTGCACTGCTTTACAGGAAAAAATATATTTCATTTTATTTAAAGACGCATTTATCGTCTTAAATAGCCAAAATCGAGCATTTAAATTTAAAAGAGCCTTTACTGGATTTAAAGAGTCTTTTATTATTATGAAACGATATTTTAAGTTAAAGGCGACTTTAAGTTTAAAGGCTCCTTTAAATATGATTATGAAACCGGTCGTAATAGTAATAGTCCTTGTTGAAAGGACGCTAAAACTTGCCTTAGACAAATGTTTGTAGTTTTTGAGATATACGATGCAAAAAATTTTTCCCAGAAACATTGTTGTCACACGTTGTTTAACTTAAAAACATTTCTGCAACCTGAATCTGAACCATCAATATTTGAAAAAGTAAATTTGGGTATTTAGTTCTGTTTTAACGAGGACTATTACCAGGTAAAATTTCTAGACAAATTTCAATCACAGCCTGTATATCAAAAAAAAAGCCATAACACATCGAATCTCGTAGAAAAACAAATTTTTGAAAAAAAAGTTCTACATGGTACCTATATCTTGAAAACGATCAATATTTGTATAAGACAAATTTAGTTATAGAACGCATCAATTACCCTTGATAAGCATCGACTTAAAAATCGTAAAATAAATAGTACTTTTCGTAAAGAAAAAAACGAAAAAATTCATCTACACATCACATACAGTTTCAGAAATGAATATTATTTTAAAAATTGAAAAATTTTTGTTATAAACGCTGATGATATATATTTTTTTTTTTCATAAAAAAAATATATATCATCATTCATAATATTCATAATATAATCATATTCATAAAAAAAATACAAATTTTGAAAAAAATTATAATAATAAGATAGCTCAATTTTTCGCATTACAGGCATTTGAAAAAAGAGAAATTTTTTTCCAAAATTCATGTTTCAAGAATAGTTTGAGATTAAAGTCTAAAAAGTTACATAAATCTTTCTTTAATCGGCAGTAAAAAAAAATAGAAAATTTCTAAAAAATCGTAGATGTCAAAATATTTGGTAGGCCAATTTGGCCAAGAATATATAAATTTTAAAAACACGTAATATGTAGTTGTTAAAATAGTTCTTTGTTTAATTAGACAATAAAGTATGTAATTTAATGCCGTGATTGGCAGTTCAAAGCTAAGACGCAAGCAGAGACTTTGAAGCCAGGCAAGGCATTAAATCTGCCTTATTGCCGTATTGAACATGATTTTTTTTGCCGAACCTACCAATTTATATATTTTTTAGAAAAACTTGCTGTTTAGCATTTAAGGTCAAAAAAATTTATTTCAGCTAAAAACCCTGAATATCTCTAAAATGTCTGCTTTACTGCTTAGTCAATAAAAATGCTCATATATTAACTAGTCAATAAATGTAATAATATACCCTTAAATTGTCACTAAAATGTGGTGTTTATTGAGGATCGGCGAAAAACGATTTTTTATATCGTATTCTAGATGATACACTTTTGTTACTGCACATTGGCTGACTCTACGTACTTAATTTAAGAATGACTTAAAATAGTAAATTAGTAGTAATTTAAATGTTTTCTTTGCTATGGCAAAGGTGAAAAAATTAAACTGAAAAATCAAAAATAATTAAAATGTTCGAAAATAAGTTTTTTTGTGGCTTGTTTTTGGACCAAAACTGTGCATAGAGAAGTGTTCTTTTATATCTCTTCAAAACATACTACAAATTTAGCAGTTTATTCTTGCATCGTTCTTTGCATTGTTATGCTCTTGGACCTTTAAGAAAGTTTTGGTCCTTTCATTCATATTTGGAAAGATTGTGTCTTAATGTATGGAACTGTTACCATCCGGCTGAACTAGTAAGTACAATGAAAACGGATTAAAGGAAAGAATGTCAGGTATATGTACTTGGAATTAAAATTCAGGGTTTTATATTTTTTGTTTTTCTTATTTAGGTATTGTTTTTGTAGCCTCTGGAGTATAAATAAAATATGATTTTGCGAAAATTTTATTAATAGAAAATACGCAACACAACACATTTTCGATATAGGTAAACCCGTTTTTATGAACATACATCACCCTCATAATTTTGATACTTTTCGAAATTCTCACTAATTCGCACTAAAATTTGAAAACAAACAATGGGTTGTTGCTTTTGCTATACATCTGTACTTATGTTGCACTTCACCGTTCTTCGTATTTTTTATTAAACTGCTTTTATTAGTGGTTAATTCACACCCCATTTGCGATTTTTGTAGTAATTTAAAAAAATTATTTACAACTAACAGTACTAACACTACACTATAGATAGGTAATTTCAACTTATTTCTTTACCTACCGCAACTATTTTTTGTTATTTTCTTTGACGCTTATCTCACTGCTCGCCGCGGTCCCATTGGAGCACTATTTATACACATATTAATTATTAATTTAATTTTATTATATATGTTATTATTATATATTAATATTATTAATAGGTACACCTAATTTCCTGCCATGGACCTTTGGTTCGACCTCCGTACTCACTTATTTTAACCAACAAGTACAATTGTTCCCAAAAAAATTTCGGAAACCACCTTTGCTCACCCTTGTCATAAATGACTGCAAATCGATTGCCCACCGATTATCCATTAATTAATTTTGATTAAACAAAGTAAAATTTACAGGTTTCTCTATTGTACCCGCGGCCACATACGAATAAATTTACGTCATCATTCAAAAATTTGCATTATTAGTGTTGTGGTGCAGTGGTAGTCATAGAAATGTAGGACACCCTGACAAAATAAAGATTTCAGAATTAGCTTAAAAAAACACATCAAGAATTGTGTTTTGACTGGTGTTATTACATTTATAAAAAAAATTATCGTCCCCCAAATTAATTGTAAAACCAAGGAGGCTCGCTCTGAGTTTAGCTTAGAAATATATTAATTCCCACTGAAAAGTGGATTCAGTAATTTACATACGGAAATTGTGACGCTAGTATAGTTCAAGGCCCTCAATACTTTTCGGCTACTACAAAAAAAAAAACAAAAAAAATTAATAGAGCAGTTCTCGCAGCGATAATGAAACTATAAATTTAGCAAATGTGGTATGAATGTATTAAATAATATCGCGACGTTAAATGCGTAACAAGTTGAGTAAGTTAGAAATATCTGCATATAAATGTGTTTTAAATGTGTTTTGTGTTTTTTCTTCGATTGTTTACAGTTATTATCTCAGAGTAGTTTATTATGCATTTGTCAGTAGAAAAATCTAAAGCAGGCTATAGTTATTTATTATAGTTTGAATAAATTCATAAATCTATGACTTCCTGTTCCGCGGACTGACGCTGTTGTAATTAAGTTAGGTTGGTGTACCTGAAGACTTGGAACGGAAATTCAACGTGAGAATTTTTTGATGACCAGATTTCAAGAAGTAAATTACTCAAATCACCTTCGATTTTTTTTATGCAAAAATTTAAAGGTCAATCACGCTCACCCAGACGAAAAATTCAAATTGCAGCTTTCTATGATATTTACGGATAATCAGATATTCAATTAATAATTTATTGTTAATCATTATGGAAGTTGTAACAAGTTGTAAACACTCTTAAGTACCATAAGTTTACGCAATTTGCATTAATCACGAACAGGAAGTTACAAAATGCACCTGCTCCAGGTTATACCAACTTTATAAATTTTTATTTTTTACAAATCTATGTAAATAATTACCGTGGAAGAAAAACAAAATTGATATTTTGATTAATGAGTCGTTTCTAATCAAGTAAATGTCAAATTAAAGTATTTTCATATATCAAATGTTTTTATTTTAAATTATGTCAGATAACTCCTACTAGAAACGAAAATGTTTTTGCTTATTACAAAACCACAAATTTGAAGATTTGTAATAAAATATCAACTCTTCTAAAAAACATGGTCATGATTTCATATCATATAAAGTTTACCTTTATGTCAATCATAAAGAAGATTGTTCCCATCTTATCGAAATCTAATGACTACTCAAATCAAGATTTTTTTGTATCAATCGATAGCTAATAAGGAGCAATTGGTGTCATTGCGTCAACTTTGTAGTTCTTCAAATAAAGCAGCTAGATTAATTTAAAGTTTAAATGACTTCTGTCACCGAGTTCATAAAACTCTTATTTGTTATTTATGGAGATTAAGTCGGTTGATCCCTGGGTTTTCAAGTACCGGGGTGAAATAGAGACATTTCTTGGTATTTACATTTTATTACCCCAGACTTCAGAGAAAGTAAATTTTTCTTAGCTTGTATTGGAATATGCAACTATCATTATAGAAATAAGATGCGACTTTTCACCTTACACCTAGATATTAATTTAATTATAATAGTTCTTATTATAATAAAATAAACGATCTAATCGAAACACATAGAAACATTAGTAATGTTTATAAAATGAAACTTTTAAATTTTTAAAGCGTCAGAAATTTTTTTGCAATGTTTTGTTTTAGAAATGAGAGTGTTATTAATAAAAATAATAAAAAATCTTCAGTTTAATGATTCCTGGCTAAAATTGATGCAAAACTTTGTCAGGCTTGTGAGAAAATCCTAGACAGACCTTTCAGGCAATATATTGGACCACTGACGTAATGTGACAGATTTTGAAAAATTCATTAAAAAAAGATAATACAAGCTAAGGCAAATATATTTAGAATCAGAAGCGCCTGCGCTCCATTCAATTTTTGATATCGTTATATGAAATATAGTATAATATTGTGTTGCGGATGTGCTATAGGAATAATTTAATAAGGTCACTTTTTATCACTAGTTATAAAATAACATGTGGCAACAAAAATTAAGTATCACAATAATTGGTTATCGTAACTTAGTTAGACAAAGTCCTAGATTTTAAAATAATTTCCGATTTTCTGGTACCATGCGTTTACAATGAATAAGTTTAGATCAGTTTCGAGTGTATATCAATTAATAATTTAATATTACATTAGTTAATTATAACAGTATAACCGTTATATCAGTATATCCAAATCTTTTATTATAAATATCAGTACCAATAAGTAATTAGATGTTTCAGGATTTCTTTTCTCAGTTTTCTCAATATTATCTGCAAGGTCCCAAACCATGATGCACCTCCTATCCTATAGCATTAAACCTAGTGTTAAAACTACCAGAGTATTACGGTCAAAACCTAGCGTTGATGATCTATAGACTTCCAAACATTCCTACCTCTCGATTTGTCTGGACTCGCTGGCTCTCACTCTTACCAATGCATTTTACATTGCCGTTTTTAATTTTTTAATCTTTATTTTAGCCTTTATTTAAAAAGCTACAAAATTGGCGCAATAATAGAATTGCTCCTTATTTCGCGAGCTATCGATTGATACAAAAAAATCTCGATTTGAGTGGTCATTAGATTTCCATAAGATGAAAACGATCTCCTTTGACATAAGAAAATTTTATTTGATATAACTATAATGTGATATAAGTTCAATCTAGATTTTATTTTCGTTAGGACACATTTAATTAACATTAATAAATGAATAAGCTTACCTTAATAGTTTTATAATATTTTCATACGATTGTATTTCTGTCACAATGGAAGTAACCATACGATCCATTATTTCCTATCAAACTGATATAATTCATATTCAATTTATTAGCAAAAAAATTGAGTTGTTTTATAAGCTTGCCCAAGATGTTTTATTCATTTTACCAAAGCTAAAATTTTTACTGAAAAAGATACTTTCGACAACAATGCTTCTTTAAATTATCCATTGTTAGTTAATAAAACACTAATCACATATTTATAACTGCAAAATGAAACATTAACTCTAATACTATTACTTCTACAACTATTAAAGATAATGACTTTAATAATAATAAAACATATTTTTTCTTAAGGCCGATTTAAAAAGCTATGACCTACTATAAAATTTTGTAATTTTGGATTTTTGTGCCCTTAGATGTCCTCAACAAGTGGCATATTCTCACATAGGTTTCTCACATTTGCGTATATAGTATACACGAAAATATTCGGCCACTGACTTTTGAAGCTTGTAATAAACCAAATAATGACCAAAGTTGAATCTAATGGTAATTAATATACAGTGATGGACTATCATAAATCAAAATGCATCATTATTTTCTGTTATAACAAAATAGGGTAAATACCGCATTTTAGAAAATCCAATTTCATCAAATTTTGTTTAAAAAGACTGAAATTATTTTACTGCAATTGCCTTTTATTTGATGCCATAATCACGCTTACAACAGAATTTAGCTCCCATGTTCTGTTTTAAAAATACAGAGATTTAAAAATTAATTATCCACCACTGCAGGGTTATAAATCAAAAATTATCAATCGTGGAAAAAAGGTATATACAAAAGTTGTAGAGAATAATAAATATAAGCCCGATATTTGCAAAAAGTTATTTTCAACCCCCAACAAATGAGTTTTGTTTTTATATCTAATAAAAGAGGTAACTGTACACATTTTTATTTTAATCGATTATACGAAACATAAAGTTTTTGCAAGTATCAGTACAAAAAAAATAAAACTTTCGTTATTATCTTCTGGAAATTTTACAAAAGCGATTACATATTTTATTTTCTTGAAACGAAGGCTTCCACGACCAGAGTCAAATTTCTTCTTCCGAAATTAGACAGTGTTAAGGCTAGTCTGACCCTAGCTGCGATTTCTAATCTGCCCCGCTGAATTTTATCGTTTCGACAACCCGAAATACATTTGTTTGACCTGATGAATGTCATATTGTATAGTGAAGCGAAATCAGAATAAATATTGTCCATTTTAACTTTTCAGAGTAATACCAGTTAAAACGTTATATATTTTATTAATTGGATTATCCTCTATCAAGATGATCAACTACAACAATTTTTTTATGTTTCAGAGTATGGGAATTTGAAAAAAAACTTAAAATTTGGACTTTTTTAATGTTCGTGTTTTTTTATCTTTACACCGAGCTTTCTCAGGAACCATAACAGCCATCAAGTTGATTTTTGTTGCGTTCGAATGTAAAGACATGAGCGATTTTGGTCGTTTAATTCAAAAAAATTTTTCTATTTTTAATATATTTTTTGATAACCTAAAGTCGAACTTCCGGTATCACGGTAATCAATTATAGACGATGCGAACAAAATTTTTATTATTAGAGATAGACCCTTACATTAAGCGAACGAAATGTAGAGAAATAATCCGGGAGGTTTTTGGTAAAACCAAAATTAGATTATTTTTTGTCGATTTCGAGATATGATTTTTTTTTTGAAACGATGACGCCTGCATTACTTGCGCGTTGAGAGTTGGTAGCTTATTTAGACTCTTATGAATCGTATATGCCGGAATAAGCTAATATTTTTATAATAATAATATTAGTAATATAATAATAATAATAATAAAAAGAAGAAGAAGAAAAAGTCGAAGAAGAAAAATAATAATAATTGACGATCAACGAAATAATTCTTCTTGTCACACTTTAGTAATAATTTGTTTTCGAACATTATTTAACAGGAAGTGGTTTTTAAAAATAGCAAGACAACTACATTTGAGAAAGAAAATTATTTCAAAAATATTGAAGAGATTTAGGGACAGACAGAAGATCTATTAGTACTCGACCTAAAACTGGAAACACGATTCGTCAAAATGAAATATTCTCAGTAAAAATTGCCCATTTCAAACTTTTGTATTTTTCTTATCTATTTTATGTGCTCTTTTAAAAACTGTAAAACTTAAAATATGTTATCGACAGCTTTTTGTGTAAATCGGTGTTAAAAATTTAACTAACGAATGTACAGAATATTTTATTTTAAAGCACAAAAAACTTTAATAAAACATTATTTTATTAACTACAAATGACTTGAATTATAAAAACAAAAAACAAAGAGTATTTAATAATTTTTTGCCATATGTTTGATGGTTTTTTGATATCTTATATCTTATTCAAACAATTTTTTTTAAATCTGCTTGTACAGATTCAGAGATCTGCTAGGAAAAGTTTACTGTCGGTACCATTAAACACGGAGGCGGTAACACAATTAGTACAAATGAAACTATGGATAAATTTAAGTATTTAGAAATACTAAAAAATACAATGCTACCTTATGCTGTCGACAATTTGCCTCTGAGAAGGATATTTCAGCATGACAACTACCCAAACCACACGGCAAAGATTGTGAAAAAAATTTTTCACGCACAATTTTATGCAAGTTTTGAACGAAGTCTGGAGTTCCATTTTATAAGAAACCATTATTGATGAATTAATTAACTCAATATATCGCGGTGGTCGCAAATAAAGGGTATACAACAAAATGTTTTGAAATAAATATTAATAAAACTCTTTTCAATATCAGTTGCTTTACTTTTGCTTCCCGTAAATTTAATGTTTTAATTTTTGTATCCATAGATGCAAAGATATTACCTAGTAACAATTATAATGCAATTCTATTTTTTATTAAGAGTGTTAGTATTAAACATTAAATACTATGCAAGTAAGTATTATATAAAACACAATTGTAAAATCGAAAAGTTGTTTTATTTTTGCTCGGTACAGTATGTACAAATTTTTCTAATGTCTTTTCCCAATAACTAATAATTTAAAATGTTGTGACGATTGTAAATATCAAGATTTTGACAATCGGCTCAATTTTGTAAAAGATATAGAAGATGTTAAATTTTAAATATAATGTATTAATTTTTTTCTAATTAAAAATTTATGATAATATACATTTTTTCTAATTTTACTTTTTTTATTTAATAGTACAAAATATAAAAAATCTTGATTGCTTATTGTATTATGACAGGATGATGAATTTATCAATTTAATTATTTGTTAGGTGAGGAAAATGGTCGTAAAACCACATATAGAAAATTATCAGAATTCAGTATTATTTTTATTATCACCATTATAATTATGAAAATCTTTGTTTTTCCTGGCAAATACCTACTATCAATAGTCTAAACAAGCCTCCATCTCACAGCGCGCTAATAAAGCGGATGGTCACCATTTTAAAAAAATTATATCTCGTAATCCCCAAAAAATAATTCAATTCTGGCTTTACTAAAAACTTCCTGGATCATTTCTCTACATTTCGTTCGCTTACTGTAGGGGTTTATCTCTAATAATAAAAATTTTGTTCGCATCGTCTATAATTGATTACCGTGACACCGGAAGTTCGAATTTAGCTTATCACAAAATATATTAAAAAGGGAAGTAAAATACTTTCAATCAAACAACCAAAAGCGCTCAAGTCTTTACATTCGAACGCAACAAAAATCAACTCAATAGCTACTATGGCTCCTGAGATAGCTCGGTGTAAAGATAACAAAATATAAATATTAAAAAAGTCTGAATTTTCATTTTTTTTCAAGTTTCGATAATCTGAACCATGAAAAAATGCCTTAATTGGTCATTTCAGATAATCTAATTAAAATTTCAGCTGGTCCTACACCAAAAAGTTAAAATAGACGATTTTTATCCTGATATCTGAGATGAATGAGATGATTTCCCTCCACTATACTTTCAAAGCGTGCGCGCTCTGGCGGCAAACCCTATGAACTCAGCGCTAATTTTAACGTAAATACACACTAAAAAAACTTAAAACTGAAAAGATTTTTTAAAATTATTAAATGGTGATAATATTTGGCATATTTTTCTAGACAAGTAAGTCTAGTTTGATGTTTTAAGATTTTGTAAATTATGAGATATTGATTTGTTTATATTGGCAACAATATTTAAATAAATTATTGATTAATAAAGTTGAAAATAGTTAAGCGCCCTTTACTTTTATATTATCTATTTACAAAAAAAAATACAGTATTTTCTCAAAATTTAGACCTAAAAGAATGTCATAGAAAAAATAAAAACATGTTTTTTTTTAAATAAAACAATGGTTTTTTTTTTCATTTATGGCAATAGTTAAGCGCCCTAGGCATTTAAAAACACGTCTTTTGATGTATAATATATTAAAAAAATACATATTTAAAGACCAAAAAAATGTCATAGAAAACTTTCTAGGGGGGTCTGACTAGCCTTAATGGAGTTCTGGTATGTACTCAACTGCAGATATAATAATAATAATAAAAAGTTATAATAATAACAATGTCAAAAATAACAAGGTCAAAAATTATTTTGTCGATACTGTTTTGTCAACTTAAATTTGAATTTTCACAGCCGCCCGAGATAGATATCAATCATTCTCAAATACTTTATAATTTAATTTAACTAAATAGAGTTAATTAATTTGTTATTAAGTCAGCTAATTAAATCTGTGTCAGTTTATTAATTTCATGATTGTCAGTTCGATCACCATGATAATCGCTTTATTTCCGTCTACAATTGCACAATAGCAATTTTGTAACACTTTAATAAATTATACAAACGTATAATTAAATATTTAAAATAAAAATCTAAAAGTGTTTCTTTAACTCAAGTATTATTAAATTAATTATTCACCAAAAATGTGCAAAAATATCCTTTATTCAAAATCATATTAGACAACTAAATTTTGCTTTCTGACTTTTTTGTGTCATTAAGAAATTTGAAGTAGATAGAGATCTCTTTAATCAAAATCTCATAAAACATTTATTTCACAAATAAAATTAATTAAATAGTCACAAATCAAAAATTTGGAGATAACTAACAAATATAAACAGGTACCTAACTTTGGTTCAATTCCGTAATTTCGAAAATACGTTTTAAATTTTTGTTTTTTAATAATTTGAAATGACAATCCCTAAAAATCCATTTATTTTTACTTGCGTAGTATTAAAAGACGTTTTCAAAAAATCAATTGTCTCTCTTACACAATGACGTTACATCTCAATGCGCAGTAGCTCATCACGCATTTAGAAAAATGCTGTCAGATTATTATCAATATACTGAAAAGTTAAAAAGCCAAAAATTTTAAAGGTTTATTTTTTCAATAAACGAAGTATTCTGTTTCTTTCTGCAACTCAACTTTTGCAATATTAAAAAACAGTTATTAGTTTCCAATTTGTTGCTAAGTGATACGCGTTCTGCGATGACTGTAATATAATATACAGGATGTCCCAATTTTGCATCCCCTAAAATCTCCAATTTCGTTCAAGTTTTGAAAAAATGCTAAACCAGGTCAATTTTAGCTTAAAGGGATAAAATTTATCATAGTTTCAAAGTTATTTCCACATCCCTCTAGCACCCAGACCCACAAAAAATTTAAATTGCCAGTGGGATCGAGTGACACATCATTTTAAAACTGCTTTCATTGTCAATGCAACCACGTATCTTCTATGAATTTTGGACGATTCTTTTTTGAGAATCATTAAATTGTTTTAGACTTATTGAAATTTTCAAAATTGTCAATGCGGAACACTATTTTAAATTAAAATATCTTATCTGCACTACACTAATGTTTTTCCTTTCTAAAGTAACAAAAAATTTTGGCTGTAGGTTGTAAAACTATCATCTTTTACACAGTTTCTACTTGATTTCATACATTATTGTCGTTCAATAAATAAGTCAAAAATAAAAACCCGTAGTTTTAAAAATGGTTCACAGTACAGAACGAACAATTAAACTAGTAAAAATCTACTATGGTATTAACAGTTGTGCCAGTGTCGCTTCTAGACTTTTTAACGCAAATCATGTGGAACAACAAATTAGTCCTCAACACGTACTTTAATTGAGAAATTTGAGAAAACGGGCTCTGTTACAAACCAAAAACATCACCGTGAACGTCCTATCCGAAACGACGCTGTTGAAGTGGCTGTCCTTAGTCATCTTTTAATGGATAACAGGCAATCTATCAGAAAAATTGCTCAAGATTCTGGCGTGTCAAAAAGTAGTGTACATCGGATTGTAAAAAACCACAAGTTTCATCCATACAAAATAAAACTTGTCCAAGAATTAAACGAAGATAATCTGGATCGACGTTTACAGTTTTGCAAAAATTTTACTGAGCGTTTGAATAATGACCCAGGTTTACGCTACAACATTTGTCTCTCTGATGAAAGTACGTTTATGTTAAACTGTGAAGTAAATCGGCACAATTGTCGTTATTAGAGTGATATTAATCCACACATTTTCCTTGAAAGGTACAGCCAAACGCCCCAAAAATTGAACGTTTGGGCAGACATTCTGGGTGATCATATAATCAGGTCACTTTTTATAGAAGGCATTTTGACTGGCGACAGCTTTTTGCACTTATTAGAAGACTTTATTGACACCTTTATCACTCTAACACTAGAAGAAAACATAAATCTCCAAGTAAACCAACTTTTCTTTCAACAAAATGAAGCGCCTTCCCATTATCATGTACGAGTACGCAATTTCTTAGGTGCTCGTTTTCCCGGACAATGGATAGGGTGGAGAGGTCCCATTGAATGGCCACCTAGTTCTCCCGATTTAAATCCCTTTGAATTTCTTTTCGTAGGGCCACCTAAAGTCTAAGGTTTATGCAACATCATCTGAATCTCTTCAAGTGCTTCGAAAAAGAATCGTCGCAGAATGCCGTTCGATCACGCCCGAAATGTTGCAAAACGTTAGGTAAGCATTTGAAAATCGTTTATACCATTGTTTGGAAGTTGGGGGTGGACATTTTGAGCGATACATTCGTTAAACTGAATTGTTTTTTATAACCACTTTTGTTTCTTCTCACAGTAATCTAGGCAGAAATCTCAAAAAAGAATCGCTCAAAATTCGTAAAATATGTGGTTGTGTAGACAATAAAAGCAGCTTTAAAATGATGTCACTCGACCCTACTTGCTAGTTAAATTTTTTGAAAGGGTAGCTAGAGAGATGTCGTAATAATCTTGAAACTATGATAAAATTTGGTCCCCCTTTAAGCTAAAATTGACCTGTTTTAACATTTTTTCGAAACTTGGACGAAATCGGAGATTTTAGTGAGTGTAAATTTTAGTTAAGACACCCTGTAGGTATAATAAATAATAATAATAATAACTATAACACGTCACATCCAATAATTGTCAACCCCGTTGTTTTGATTAATATTATGAAATTACTCCGTTAAATGATTAAAAATTAGCTTTCTCGCTGTTCTGAAATGTAGAATTTAGTCAAAACGCAAAAACTGATAACATGATAACAACACAAAAGAGGCATGCCTGGCATGCCAAAGTTTAATTGTTATAGCGTTCTTGATATGTTCCTGTTTATAAAAAGTTACCCAAAAGTATGAAATAAAATTCAGATTTTTTTTGATACGTCATTTTAGTAGAAAACGCTCGATCAGGTAACTTTACTATGGTACCTTTCTGTTAGGGATATAACAAACTCTTTTTTTGTCAACGCCTTAACCGATAGCCACCCCTAAATTCATTATAGGGATGACTATCCCTATGTTCATTTAATGTTTGTGCAATATTTAGAGAATATTGTCAAGTTTTTGACGCGAATTTTACAAAACGTTCCCTCTTATATTTTAATAGGGTCCGTCATTCTCCTACGTCTACTCATCTTCACGCTCGCTAATCTGTAATTAGCTAAAATTAGTTAATTTTGCAGTAATTAATCTGCTGCTTAAGTCCGTCACGCTTTAATTATGTGCGAAAATATTCGATTTATTTTTTTTTATTAAAAAAAAACCATAGATAACTAAAACAATGACTTAAATTTTCTTTTTTGATGTCATCAAAATAATTTAATTTGACTAAGTAGATTTAATTAATTTATCACTAAGTCCGCTAATTATGTCCGTGTCGCTTTAATTTCACGATTGTCAGTTCAAATACCGTGATAATCGCTTTATTTCCGTCTACAATTGTAGAATAGTACTTTTGTAAGGATTTAATCTAATAAATTATACAATAGTGTAGTTAAATAAAATTAAAAAAATCTTTTTCGGCTTGAGCGCTCTTGTTTACAATTAAAATACCTCTGGAGGTAAAAGAACTGAATTAAAAATGCAGTATTTGAGAAAAAAACGATTTTTATTTATAAGATGGAATTTTTTAAAAGTTGCTTCACATAATAGAAGCATGGTTGACTGGTTTACCACATACCGCTACTCTTCAAACGTTTGTAGCGAGAATGGTTAATGTTAATCACAAATTGTTCTTACCGCTATTCCTATTTTTATTGAAAAAAAAAATCAGTAGCATAGTAGGGTCAAAAATCAACGTGGTATTCGGCCAAACACCTTCAAGCTGATTTATTATGTAAATATCTGAGTTTTGTTACCTGAGTTCCACCTTTAGTCTGAGCAATACGTTAAAAATAATTCAGGAACTATGGAAAAGAATTTGAGGTGATGCTACAAATGCTAATTTCGCAAGACCAGTTTTTCTAATATTGGAACTAGTTATACAGGGTGATTTATAAAAAATCTGGAATACACACAATTTGATTTGGAATTTAATACAGTTTCTAAATACATAAAAAAAAATATTGGTTGTTGTTCAGAAGCTGAGATATCGAATTTCCGGTTCGACCGGATGTTGACTTACCTATCGTTTCCTCCGTGTGGGCTTTTGACTAACTTGACAGCAAACAGGAATTGTATGGCGCACACTAATAGACAACATAAATTAAGTGATAAAGTAAGTGCACATAGCGCTAACGTCACTTCATACACCACAACATATTCCTCCGCTGTTATCACCGTTAATTGTTCAGCTCTTAGTAACTCTCTTATATCATTCGCAGTGACTGGTGATATCTTCAGAAGAAAAATCAACGACAACAAAGCTAATAACAAACTCACTAAACACAAAAGTCCCAAACTGACAAGCATTTCTTTAACACCGACTTGTTTCGATTTCGCGATAAACTTGTTAACAGTACTTTGGTTTCGCACTCGGGAGATGTTGAGGCCGCCATTGAGGGTTTTATTTGGGGGAAGTACCGTATTGCTGTAAATGGAGTGTTTCGAAGCGTCCAAGTTATTAGGAGAGTGGAGTTGAGACACATTGAGGGGGTACTGTTGGGAAATGCGGGAGTTGTTAGCATTGGGGGAGCGATACCGGTGGGCTCCCTGATCCAGCCGGGGCTCCATTACCATGGAGCTATCTGGACGGGATACGCGGCTTGCGACACCCCCGTTTGTGGTTAACATGTGCTTCAACATCTCGCGCCAGTTGAATCATTGGGGGGTTAGATGATTCAACTTTCCCACATTCCACACTGACATTACACGCAGTTTCCATATTTTTTTCATTTTGTGCTACGTGATTTGGGAGTTTTTTATGTCCACTTGCGGTTTCATTATGGTAAACGGAAGGGAAACATCGCGTCGATGCCCAAAACTAAAACAAAAAAAAGGTATTCAAATAAACGTAATTATAGGGAATTTTGCGGTTTTTAAACCATGAAATCGATTTAAACGACCTACCGCAATATTTTTACGCTAGCGAGATTGAAAATACAGAAAATTCTAGCAATTCGTAAAATTTTATGACCTTTTGTATCACACGATGTAATATTTGTCGTAAAAAAGTACAAAACAAAGAGAGACTAAGATGTTAATTTTTCATTAGTCCTAATCGAAATTCTCACTCATTCAAATTTTGTATTAACAGGCTTTATTATAAAACAATTCTAACCAGTACTAAACTAGTAATAGTTTTTGCTACATGAGGAGTATTGTGTCTTGACTGCTATATTATATTTTTAATTGATGGTTTTTTTTTTCCTGAATATTATAGCATGAAGAAAACTGTTGTAAACGACGAAACGTGGCATAATTAAAGTACTACGAGTACTAAATTGAAGCATATAACGTATTCGCAGTATTAAGGACAGCGTTCAGTTGTGGTCCTAGTTATGAGAAAAGTTAGCATTTTTTAAAACGGATAACATTTGAATTTTCTAAAACTAATTTAAATAACCTTGTTCTCCTATGAAAGGCAACACTTTCTTATCGGGTTGACATATTTTTTAATATCCAAAGAGTTTTATAAACAAAAGATAATTCAGTTTAAAATATAGTTCCAAATTAAACTTAAAGTTTAGCAATTATTTTCTCAAAAATACGTGTATAGATTTATACTAAAATAGTGTAACCCAAGCTCCAAAATCTTATAAATGTACCACCAAAAGAGTAAATCTGTTAACTAAACCATGTGGATTTGTTATCTGCCGAATTGAATAACTGTCAATTTAGTTGCGACGCGCCATTCAACTATGGCATTAGAACAGAATAGAGTGTTTATTGAGATACATTTATTTAATTTGGTTTTGGTAAACTCAAATACTACCCGATTTACGAAACGATTATTTTTTACATAGGCGCGAGTATGCTAAACGCCAGCCTTAAATTGAAGCTTTTTTTTTGAAAAATTTTATCATGTTTGTCTTGAGATGAAACGCAAATTTAGAAATCATTGATTTTCATTGATCAGGCACTTACTTAGATCTTTTTTTTTAATAATTCGCTTTTATTTTATTTGATAACAAATATGCTTAAAACAAAACAAAAAATTTTTTCTTCATGAAATGAATAATTTAAATCTTGTTTATGCTTTTAAAGTTGAAACTCATTTTTTTTTTATTTGTCTTAATCAAAGTTCTACCTCAATTTATATCACGCGTACATCACAAAATAATTTTGAAAAAAAAAATTGATATACGGCAACTTTCACAATCGAATTTGAAAATAAAAATGTAGGATGATTCGATGTCAGATTACGTACAAAAGTGATTAAAAAAGACAAACATAGGCTAAGATTCCAATCAAATTTCTCAAAATAAAACGGATTAAGAACTTAATCCTTTATTGGTCTTATAAATGAAATAATCTTTCATTTTATAACAGGCTTAAACTTAAAACACGAGTTTTGGAATGGATTTATTAGTGATTTAGATGACCTACTGCCACTTTTTATGCTCCCGAGGTTCGGGTTCAGGCTCGGATTCAGGTTATGCGATATGTAGTCTTGTATGACCTTCCCTTTGACACCATGTCAAATTTGTCATCAAACTAGCGAAACGCTTGATCGTTTATCCTTATCGAAAATTCTCCTTAAATTTATAATAACAGTACGTTTAAAATTTATAATTTTTTATTAAAATCTTTTTACAGCAAATGACATTCGATTTTTAAATCTGTGATTTTTTATAACATTATGTATAATTTATTTATAACATTGTCAACTTAATCATAAAATAAGAAACGACAGACTAAAATTTTGACCGTTTTTTGATCCGAAATAAAACTTTTTTCTCTCATTTTAAAACAAACCCTATTTTCTTTCTTCATTTTTATTGTAAGAGAAAAATGTAAAGACTTTTATTGTGTAT
Source organism: Tribolium confusum (assembly GCA_029207805.1). NCBI lineage: Eukaryota > Metazoa > Arthropoda > Insecta > Coleoptera > Tenebrionidae > Tribolium > Tribolium confusum. The sequence continues at coordinate 8,857,006 of JALGAY010000010.1, read as the reverse complement.
ATCACATGCCAAATTTAAAAAAAAATTATCAAAAAGATTTTTCAGTGTCTCCTTTTTCATTTGGAGTGGTTTATATCATATTATTTTACTTCTTTTAATTAGTTATGTAATGAAAATTAAAAGACAGAAAGTAAAATTTCCATTTTCGAAATACGTTTATGGTTTTTTATTGTTTGAAAACTTAAAACTTTTATTTATTTTATTTCATTTAGTGGGTTTTTCCAGCCTAAATTGTGACTTGTGTTTTACAACAATATTTTACAGGTAGGCACATACCTAGAAAATCAGATAATTTATATCCACCTTATAGATGCTCTACTAAAAGTGAACACTCAATTATGAAGCATTAGAGCTTGCATACCTACTTTATTATAAATTATATATTGTATTAAATCAACACAAACGTGGTTGAAATCGCAGATTTCTTATCATAAGCCAATAAGCGTCCTTTTACAAATGCTGTTAAGACCAGAAATTTTTTAATATTGAGGTTTAGTTCTGGTTTTAGCATTAAATATGTTTGCCATGTTATAAATAATTTCAAAGCTTTTTTAATAAATCAAAATAAAACCTATTAATGCTTTTGATATTATTCTAGATACACCAGGTATACCTGTTTTCTTTTCGTCGATTTTTCACCTGTAGTTGACCCCACAAAGTTAGAAAAAACGATAAAAACAATTACCCGAAAAGCCCATCGATTCACCATAATTGACCACCAAATCATTTTGATTGACCACTTTGTAAAAAGAATATTCAAAAAACAAAATTGCGGAAGCCATATCTTCACATTCGGCCCGCCAAATTTGGTTTCTGTTTTCAATTTTCGTAAATGATTGTCAATCGGTTGTCCAAGATTGCCCAATAACTAATTTTGATTAAAAAATTACGTAAAAAACAAAACTGCGAGCGATATAAATTTCCCTATTGTAATTAATGTAGATGCTAAATTTTTTAAAATTTCAAGAGAACGTTGCCAAAGTTAGTGTCTTTCCTATGACCACCACTGTAGACATAACTTTAGAGCACTTCGATAAATATTCAAAGTAAAGTCCATAAAAAAACATTTACGATACTAAACAATATTTTTTTGACGACGTAAATTCATTTGTACTCTTAAAATTTAAAAATTACATCACTGAAATCAATCTTTTATAAAGATCGTTATTGGCGGTGTGTTTAAAAATCTCATTCTAGACAATTTATACGAGTGCCGTAAGTAAACATGCCGCAGTTTAAAGGCAAATTCACAAAATCAAATTTATTTTTTCTGTCAAAGGGTCTCACTTCTTAATGGCACCACTGTACTAAAATATTAACAAACCGAAATTTTGAATGACGTGAATTCATTCGTATGTGGCCGCGGGTGTAATAGAAAAAACCATAAATTTCAATTTTATAAAAAATGTGAATATGGCTTTTTTACGTTTTCTATTGTTTAAATCAAAATTAATTAATAGGTAATCGATTTGCAATCATAACAGGAGAGAGCAGAAATTTCATTCTGACGAGGAAAATAAAAAGATGGTTACCGGAATTTTTTGTAATATGTATTTTCTCTTTTATCATATTGGTCACTCAAATCTAATGAGTGGGCAATCAATAAACTATCATTTACAATAGGAACATTGCAACAAAACAATGCTTAAGTTAGGCTAACTGATTTGTCAAGTACATATTCCACTGAGACGTAAAATTACAATAAAATAAAATATCATATAACAATATTTTTGTATTATAATATTGTTTAGCAAAGAAAATATTTTCCAAATCGAACAAGCAAAGCAAGCGAGTTTTAAAAATTATGTTAGGGGTATTTCTTATTTAAGATATTGCATTACAGTTGTTGGCCATGTTATGTTTATTTTGTTTTATTTTTTCTTTATATTTTGTAGTCTTTTATTTTTTTATGTATAAAATATTGAGCATACTTAGTACTGGATATTTTTTTTAAATAATTTTAATGACGACATTCTGTACGTTAGGACTATGTATCTACTGAATGAAACTTCTCATAAAAAAGGTAAAAAAACAAAGATCTTAATCAATTTTCCTTACAAATATGCAGTCAAAAACCGCCGTTTCCGGCTTTGAATTTTAAATTTCGCAATGTAATTTAAGATTAAAATAAAAATATGAGAAAATGTGAATTACGCTATTGAAAACAATCCTAGAAAGGAGTGAAAGTGGTTTAAATTACAAACAATTATATATTTTTTAATTTATTCGAGAATGTAATCACGAAAAGGCGCCATTTTTCTTTTCTAAACACGAAAATTTATAACTGGACCGTGATTTTTGCTGGTGACATTGAAGGTCGCCTTAATGTCAGTTACCGGTTTCAGGATTAATTGAGAAGAAAATACTTAAATATTTGTTGAATTCTTTAAGAAAATTTGCAAAAATTGTTTTGACATTTTGGATTTAATAATGGCGGAATTACCAACCATGAAATAGCAAATAGAAATCATACCTTACTATTTACGGTAAGTGTGTATTTTATTATACAATGTTATATATTTATCCTAATCAGTACATGCAACTGTATAAAAAAACCAAACATGTAATTTTCTCTATTTGAAAAAATTGCTTTCACTCATTTATTCTAATTATTGCAATTTTACTTCAAGTGTTAGAAAAATATAAAAAGGTTTCCTGTTGTGTCAGGAAGAGATATAACGGATGTTGAAAAGAAATGGGTCGCAAGGAAATAATATAATTATGCAGAACAACAAAATAACTTCTTTCCTTAAGAATTCGTAATTGTATAAAAATTTAACCTTGATTTATTGCTAAAAAAAGAAACGGAATTTAAGCAATTAACATAACTTCAGTTAAAAGGATTTTATATATTATACAGCGGGTCCACAAAAAAACTGATTAAGTTGACAGTAAATTTTGAATTGTCAATTTTGGTTGACAACTCAAAACAATGTCAAGTACCAACTAAATCAGTATTTTTGCTGGTACTCAGTATAATTATTAATTATTATTATTAATTGGAATAAAGTATTCAACATATTCTCAGTCTGAAATATCACAGGAATTACAAAGGGTGGAGTAATAATATTAATTAAGACTTGAGAAATATTTAAGAGACCTTTGGTATGGTGGTGTTTTTGTTTCTTAAAGATCCAATTATATTAATTTAATGATTATTTATGCAAATATTTAAAATATAACATAATGAGAAATTAGAAAAAAATTGTGTTGGAAATCAAAAAATGTTTTATAAAGCTTTAAACAATATGGGACAAGACAAAAGAGATACAACAATAAGTATTAAAGACAAAACGAAGACTTTGTTAACAAAAGAAAAGAAAATAATGACCAGATGGAAAGAGTACTTTCAAGAACTTTTGAAAAGTAGAAAATTACAAGAGTTAGGAACAAATCATAATCCCACTAAATATGAAGAAGATCAGAATGAGTGTATAACAATAGAAGAGTTACTATACTCAACCGCAAAATTAACCGGATACTTAATTTTTGTCCCGTAAATTTGCGAAAACGCTCTCTACATTGGTTTTATATGGCCACACATAAAAAACAATTAAAAGAAAGGATATTCATGTTTTTTGAGTTAACCCCTATCACGCAGATTACTTTTTGTACCTATTTTCTTTGGCGGCTTCCAATCAGAAAGGTTTTGTTTGTTTTACACGTCTGTCAAATTTGTGTCGATAGCTGGTTCTGGTTTGTTTAATTTGGCTTTTTGGGGAAGAGATTTGTTGTAGAAGCGATTCATATTGTATTGAATCCCGAAGAAGCTGCCCAGGCCGTTGCTTTACATAATGATGGACGCAGTATAGGATTTATTGCAAATGTGCTTGGCTTTCCTAAAAGCACGGCATCCGATGCGATACAAAGGTTCAGAGCAACTAGTTCCTATTCCAAAAGACCTGGACAAGGCAGAAAACGAGTAACAAATAAAGTGGAAGACCGATTTCTTCGATTACAAATGCTGCGAGAACGGACTCTTCCTGCTACAGAGCTTTGGCCAGGAGACTGGCGGATGTTCATGGGACCATGATTTCTCCTGATACTGTTTTAAGAAGGTTGAAAGAAAACGATTTGACATCACATCCACCTGCTAGTGACCCTAAGTTGAACGCAGAGCATCGCAGACAGCGATTGGAATTTGCGCGAAATCATGTTGATTGGAATATGGACGAATGGGGCTCCGTTCTCTTTACGGATGAGTCGCGGTTCACTAGGTATTCACCTGATCGTCGTCAACGAGTATTTAGACGCCCGGGGAAACGGTATGCCCAGTGTTGCTTTGCGCCTAGAGTAGCATTTGGTGGTGGAGGTGTAATGGTATGGGGAGGGATTTCTTTGGAGGCTCATACAGCTCTTGTAACGGTGCGGAGAGGTAGCATTAACGCTGACTGGTACATTAGGGAGTGTTTACAAGAGCATGTGGTTCCTTTTGCGCCATTTGTAGGATAAGAGTTTCTCTTAATGCACGACAATGCGCGCCCTCACACAGCCCAGATTACGCGTCAGTACCCATGAGCCCTGACCTAAACCCCATTGAGCACATATGGGACAATCTGGGGAAAAGGATTAGGCAGAACTACGGCGAGTTTCATACAACAGTTAAGCTCGAACAGGCGTTGCTGAATGAGTGGGAGCTAATAGCCCAAGATGAGATCACAGACTTGATTGCAAGTATGCCTCAACGAATGAGAGCTGTAATTCAAGCGCGAGGAAGAAATACTCGCTACTGAAACCATTTTTTTGCAGTTTTCTTAATTTTGTTTTGTTACATGAAATCAAATTTTTGTTTAATTTGTAAATAAATATTTTTTTTGAACATTATTAATCAAAATTATCTTGATTTCAATTTAAATGTTCATCACTGCACATTTTCAATTAAAATTATTTTGATTCAAATTTTCGTCACTGAAATTTTTCCAAAAAACTTAGTGTCCAGTTAATTTTGCGGTCGAGTGTATATGCTATTCAAAAGACTCAAAAACGGAAAATTTTCAGAACAAGATAAAATAACTGGAGAATTGATAAAAAAATGAGAGAAAAAGTAACGAAAGAATTGCTCAAACTATTTAATAAAATATGGGACACCGAGAAAATACCGAGAGATTAGGAAGTTGGTCTCATTCTACTTATTTATGAAAAAGAAAATAAGAAAGAGTGCAAAAATTACCGTGGAATTACATTGACATGTGTAACCTTAAAACTTTTCGAGAAGATAGTTGATGGTAAAATGAGAATACAATTAGAAAAAAGTTTTTATGAGGCACAACGTGGTTTACGAAGGGTAGGAGTACTCAAGATCATATATCTACACTGAGACAAATAATAGAAAAAGCTAAGTTTGAAAAAGCATTTGACAAAGTGCCTAAAACAAAAATATGGAAAATTTTAAAAATGAAAAAAATCAATATTAAAACGATAAATGTAGTAAAATATTTGTATAAAAGATGTATAAATTATGCAATTTGCAGAAGCATGAGATCAGAAGCTTTTGAGACTACTGAGGGTCTAAAACAAGGCTGTGGTTTAAGTCTTTTGTTATTTATTATGTTCATGAACGAGATTATAAAGAAATGTTCCAGTGCATCTAAAAAATTAAATGTGGGCTACATAAATGTCGAAATCTCGGAAGGGGTATTTGCTGACGATATTGTTTTAATCGCAAAGAATACAAAATGTTTGTAACACAACATAAGGATGTAGAATAAGACTTTAAAGAAAAATGAAATAGATATAAACCTGGAGAAAACTAAAATTATGACGATTGGCAACCAAGCATACAAAGTAGAATGAAATGAGAAAAAACTCGAAACAGTAAGTGTTTTTTAATATTTGGGAGTTTTACTGCAGAATGATGCAAGAAGCGGAAAAAAATAACAGAATAGACAAGGCAATAAAATGTTTATATGCGCTAAATAGCAAGTTTTTAAGTAAGAAAGATGTCACAAAAAAAAAACAAAGATAAACTCAATCCACACTGGATGATTGAGAGACACAGCCAATACCCAGAAAAAGTAAACGTGTGGACAAGAATCATTAATAATAGAATATTAGGTCCTTATTTTTTTGACAATAATTTAACCAGAGACATTTATTTAGATTTTCTTCAATATGAGTTAATGCCTGCTTTGGTTGAAATGTTTTCAAACGAAAATGAGCCCGATATGCCAAGTGATACCATCTGGTATCAACAGAATGGTGCACCACCGTATTTTGCTCGCAATGTTAAGGACTATTTGAGCGATATATTTCCCGCGCGTTGGCAGAAGAGGACCTTTAGAGTGGCCTGCAAGATTCCCAGATCTGACGCCGCTGGACTTTTTTCTATGGGAATATCTCAAATCTAAAGTTTATTTTGACAGGCCCCAAAATTTAGACGATTTAAAGAACAGAATTCGGATCTCAAAAATAGACTAGGCGCTACTGCCAAGAAGTCAATGGCAGGCAATTTAAACAATTACTTTAAAAAATTATTATAAATTATTAATTATTAATACAATTATTTTTTTTAATTATTAAATTAAGTACTTAACATTTTTTGTTTTTCTTTTAATTGACAATATTTCGAAAACAGTTGAAGATAACGTAGGTATACGACATTCTAGACAAGATATGTCTAGAATTTGTCAAGAAATCCAAAAATGCAATAAAAATATAAGGTGCCATTTAAAAAAACAAAGTTGATGTCAATATCTCATTTTTAGGACAACTATATTTTTTTTATGCGCAATCGAAAAATAAAATTTGCCTGTACTAGCGATTTTTCTAAAAATAAATAAAGTTAAAGTTATTTTAAATGTTCCATACTTTTGACGCTCACTGTATAGACTAGGACTGGGCAAAATAATTGATTAATCGATTACAAATTAAAAATCGATTATTCAATACTTGTAAGGTAGTAGGATCTAAATTTTATAACTCTAAATTTTTATTATAAATACTTAAATCAATTAATCAAGATTAATTAATCAAAATAATAAATAATCTATTATTTAGAATAGCCGATTAATCGATAATCGGAATAATCGATTAATCGAAAATCGAAAAAATTGGAAAAATCGTATAATCGAAATAATCGATTAAATTGAATAATCGATTATCGATTACTTAAAATGAAAATCGCCCAGACCTAGTATAGACTAACCCTAACATATAGCTGTGAATCGTAGATTTTATCCAGAAAACTAAAAAGCAAGATCCAAGCTGCGGAAATGAAATACTTAAGAAAATTTGAGGGGGTAACAAGAAGAGATAGAATAAGAAATACTATTGTAGGTATTTCTTATTTGATTATCTAGAAATAAAATAGTGGTAGAGTACACTGAAAGGCGACAGCTAAATTGGTGGGGACATTTGATATTAGGGTGGGCCAAAAAATCGATTATTTTTTTTTTAACTTCCGACACTAAAAAATGGTTCCTAGGTACCTTTCAAAAATGCTTTTTAAAAATGAGCTCTTAATTTTATTAGGAAGGTCCTCCTCATCTCAGTTTTCCATTTTTTCTTTAGTTCTATTTGGCAAAATCCATATCTCGTCACTACTTGATCGTACAGAAAAATTTTATTTACATTTTATGTAGGGAATTAAACGCTCTAAAAAAGGTATTTTACAATTTTTTTATAGCTCTTAGCGTTTAAAAGATATCAGAAGTCAAAGTTTAAAGAATTTAACAAAAATTTCTTTTTCAATTCTAAATTCAATAACTCGTAGATAAATAATTATTATACAATGCGCAACATATTGTTTTGTAAGTAAATAATTTTGTAAAAGTAAAAAAAGTCTTTTGTGATTAATCGATTACTCCAACCATTTAAAAAAATTTGAGGATTTATAGTCTCAAATTTTGGTTTTTAAAATGCCAATATCTTCTAAAAGGTTAGAGTAATGGATTAAACACAAGAGACCTATTTTGTAGAGCATTCAATTTTCTATAAAACTATATGTTGCGCATTTTCTAATATTTATTTATCTACGAGTCATAAAATTTAAAAAATTTTTTTTGTTAAATTCTTAAAATTTTGACCTCTGATTTCTTCTAAACGGTAAGAGCTATAAAAAAATTGTAAATTAACTTTTTTAGAGCGTTAAATTTCCTACAACAAATCGTCCGTTTAGAATTACACTGTCGTATGTACATATACTTCAATATGGAGATATTATAGCGTTTAAAGATTTTGCATTTATTATTTATGTATTTTCAGCTTTATTCAAATATGGATACAAATTAATATTAATTACACAATGTAAAGAAATCTTTAGTAATAGGATTTTACCCAGTTTATTACAAAAACAGGTAAAAAAATCAAGTTGTCCTATTACATACGACTTTGTTATTCCGAGTTTCGGCTTTAGAGTTATTTTACAGCAGATACGACTTTGTAATTTTTACATAAATGACAGATTTTTACTCAAATACGTTTTATAAATAAAAAAGATAAATTGAGATAACTGCTTATTGTTTATTGTAATCAAAGTTTTTACTATTTTAGACGAAATTTATTTAAAAATATCAAGTCTTTAAAAAAAAGATTAATAAGAAAACTCTTATAAGTATTTTCCTGAGGATTCTACAAAAAGTAAAAACAATAAAATTAGTTAGTATTAGTTATTAGATCAAAAAATAAAATTTCAAAACACATTTTTATAAGAATTTATTTTTTTTTAATAATTTAAATTAATTAAATCAATTAATCAAAACTGATAACAGAAGCAATAAAGTACCTATCAAAAACATTATGTTTACAAATTCAAAATATGTTTAAAATATTCTTTTCAGCCGATTTCAGCGATGTAACTTTTTTTTAGCTAACTCTACATTTTTTTTTAAATTTTTGGCGTTTCTATCTTGCTGTGAAAAGGTTGTCGCATAGAATTGTAATTTCTGATTTCTGCCACAATCCATTCTTCATTGGCATGAGACATTTTATAATGTATATTAAATATGTTTGTAGTAAACTTCAAAACGCTTAATTTACAAAAAAAAAAACATTTTTTTTTTAATTATAACAAGAACAACAGGATTTTAAGTCAAAGAAATTGCTAGCTTGCATCTCTAGAATCCTATACGGTTTTCTAAGAGAAACTTTCTTCAGGAGTGGCAAAAGGCTAACAGGAGACAAATATTCCGCTTTTGCTAGCACTCTTTCTATACAACTATGTACACTTTTGATCATAGCAAATGCGACTCCTCGGGTCGGCTCGGATAGCTTTCGAGAGCCAGCAGCTCACATTCTAACACCACAGTAAATACAGGCATTCGGTTTGTATCGTGTCGCTGCTTTCTTTCTTTCGTTAACTGAGGACCGAAATATTCAAATATATCTATTCATAATTTTCGTTTCCATAAGAAATCAGAAAACTCCGCATCTACAACTGCTTGTTGCCGTAGAAAAGTATTAAAATTGCGATATTCTCGATGGCACTTTAACTTGAAATTAATTAATAATAATTTTTTTAAAGATTATTTTAGTAAGTTTATTCAATAAATTTTTGATTAGGTATCAATGACGATTGATTAAATATTTCTTATGGCAATTTGGTAACTAAAAAAACATTAATCCGACTTTTTGATTTTAATTATTTCACATAAAACAATACCGTAGAAAAATAAACAACAATTATTATTAATAAAAATGGTATTAATAAAAGTAAAAGGCTTTGTTTATAATTTAATTTTTAAATATAGTCGGTGGACACTTATTGGCATTTTATTGTTATGTTTGCACTAAAATCTTTCACCAACGAAAGAAGCAAATAGGATGGAATTTTTTTATGTAAATAATCCTGACAAAAATTAATAAAATACTATACATATTTGTGTTCACTTACTTTAGTTACAAACAATTTTAATAAATTTTAAAACAATTTTAAAAAAATATAAAATTTAAATTTAAACCTCAGGTATATTCTTAATAACATATGTATATCGCTCAGATATAAATTTTAAAAAAATATTTTTAGAGAAATTAAAAATCTGTTAAATTTTAACTGTAACCTTAACAATAAATAGTTTAATTGTTTAGGTCCGGTTACATAGACGCCAATTAAAGTTTGATAGTCATCAAAAAGATAATTTGAGATTTTATTGGTCTAAATTTGAAAGTATTTAGATTTTAGCCAATGAAACCGCAAATCAACTTTTTGATGATCATTAAATTTTGATTGGCGTTTGTGCAGCCGGCCCACAGTTTACCTACTTTTTGACTTTTATTCCATTTCCTATCAGATACATATCATTATACGTTAAAAAGTTTATAGACTGTAGAAAAATGTCATTTTTTAACAAACGTATTTAAATTTTTTTAGAAACAAAATATTAATAAGTTATCTAATTTTATCAATGAAGATGCTTAGGATTTTTTAATTAATTATTATTGACGTTGGTGTTTCATACTTTGTTTGGTATAATAGACCATCCCCTGATTCTCGGACAAATGCTGTATTAATCCTCAACGCACCTTATCAAGGGATTACCAGCATTATAGAACCTGTATAGTGTGCAGGTAAAGTCTTGGTTCAAGTAGGTATCTAATCAATGAATCTTCCTAAACCAGACTTGTGCCAAATGGAATCTACAACCTACAATAATAGAGTCAGGCCATGCCGTTTTACAATTTTAATGGAAAGCTATCTCAAAATCTATCACTATCTTTTTTTTAGTTTTAAAATTAAGCTATGTTTTGCGCAATTTTTTTTGATTTTTTTAATATTTTGAAGGTATACCATACCACTAATTTATTTAACATTACAGAGTAGTAGGTAGTGAAACATTGAAATCATCACAAGCTTAAAGATCTTTCAATTTTTTATTACTCGATTAATTATTACTTAACTCTAGAATTATTAAAAAAAGTGTGTTGAGAATAACTATAAATATTTTTACAATAAAAAAAATCATAGATCTCATTAAAAATGTATTGATCTTATTTAAAAAAATAAACTTTAGACAATTGCACTTGCAGCTGTTAGGAATTTCCGAAGAAATAAAATATAATCCCCTTTTTCCGTATACAATTAACAAGGGGTCAAATTGGTTTTAAAATTTTTGTACTAATTCTTAAGAGCCATAAACGTTTAATACATATAAAGCACAATTATTACTGAGCAAATTTAAGAAGAATCTTTAAAAAATTATTTTTTAACTTGATAATTTCGGCTTTTCATAAATGACGGGAGAAAACAGTAACATGATTTTGCGACTACTGCAAGCTGAATACGAGTATACAACAATAAAATAATAATATAGCGTTTTGTTATCCTATACAATGAAGTGGCTGTAAATGATCGAGTCTATTGGCAGTCCTGAGTTAGTAATTTTGATATTAAATAAATTTCTAACGCTTTTAATATTGTAAATAAAAATGAGTACAAAAGTTAATCTTTCTTCAACACAGACTAAATATTTACAAGCATTTAGATATTTTTCTGACACGGAATAAGATAAAAGAGGTAATGCAGGTTTGCTAACAGACTCAATAATTTACAGCCACTCTGTATATCGCATAAAATGCCAATAAGTAACCTTTAACTATATTTGAAAATTAAATTATAAACAAAGCCTTTAACTTTTAATTAAAACAATGTGTCAAAAAATTTTCGCCTTAATTATAAGTATGTAAAATAAGTCTTGTCTCTTAAGTTTATTTTAAACCATTTATTAATAATAATTGTTGTTTATTTTTTTACGGTATTGTTTTTTGTAAAATAATTAAAATAAAAAGTGGGATTAATTTTTTTAGTTCACAATTGCCATAAGAAATATTTAATCAATCGTCATTAATACCTAATCAACATTTATTGAATAAACTTACTAAAATAATCTTTAAAAAAATTATTATTAATTAATTTCAAGTTAAAGTGCTATCGAGAATATCGCAATTTTAATACTTTTCTACGGCAACAAGCAGTTGTAGATGCGGAGTTTTCTGATTTCTTATGGAAACGAAAATTATTTACTACCGGTCAAGCTGCCGATATGATCTCAATTTGAATATTTCGTCCTCAAGCAGCGACAAACCGAATGCCTGTATTTACTGTGTTGTTAGAATGTGAGCTGCTGGCTCTCGGAAGCTATCCGAGCCGACCCGAGGAGTCGCATTTGCTATGATCAAAAGTGTACATTGTCAATTTCTTGTATTGCAGCAGAAATCTAGATATACAGAATACATTTTTTTAATACTTAGAGTCTAAAAATTTTTTTGGTGTAGTTGAGCTGCAATAATGAGACTCAACTGGTTCAAATGAATATATGTATAGGCGCCTTTACAAATTCTATTTTAAGTTCTTCAATAAAGTGTTTTCTGTGCCTCCCTTGTCTTGACGCTGAAGGTATATGCAAAACAGAGTCCTTTTTCATGTGGGCAGTGTACAGTACACTATTCTTTCACTAATAGATAAAGTTCTCAAATAAAATTTAATGATCACAGGTAACTAGATTTTTTTAAGTATTTAAATTTCAATGCACATGCGACTTTGTGTTATTCTGAAAAATAGTTTGTTCATGACATACGACTTTGTTATTCTGATCATAATTAATAAACAATGGTACAATATTAATAAAAAAGTTATTTTTTAAGCTTGGTTTACATAAAGGAACCTTATCATGCTATATTAACTCAAAATATTGAAAAATGGCGCTTACGACTTTGTAATTCTAAACGGACGAAATGTAAATAAAAATTTTCTGTAGGATCAAGTAGTGGCGAGATATAGATTTAGCCATATAGAACTGAAGAAAAAATGAAAAACTGAAATAAAGAGAACCTTCCTATTTTAATTATTAAGAGCTTATCTTTAAAAAGCATTTTAAAGATGCCTAAAAACTAATTTTTCAGTGTCGAAAGTTAAAAAAAAATTGTCCATTTTTTGGCCCACCCTAATGTATATGACATAACTTCAGTTAAAAGGATTTTATACATTATACAGCGGATCAACAAAAAAACTGATTAAGTTGGCAGTAAATCTTGAATTGTCAGGTTTGGTTGACAACCCAAAACAATGTCAAATACCAACTTAATCAGTATTTTTGTTGGTCACTCAGTATAGTTATTAATTATTATTAATTGAAATAAAGTATTCAACATATTTTCAGTTTGAAATATCACAGGAATTACAAAGGGTGGAGTAATAATATTAATTAAGACTTGAGAAATATTTAAGAGAGCTTTGGTATGGTGGTGTTTTTTTTTTTTTTCTTAAAGATCCAATTATATTAATTTAATGATTATTTATGCAAATATTTAAAATATTACATAATGAGAAATAATAATCACGCCTTAATATTCAAATATCAAAAGGTAATTAAAGTAACAAGATAATAAAATTTTTATATTGAAGAAAATCCTCTTTTACGTCAAAAAACGGTATCATTTTATTGGAAAATAATCTCAGCAATAATTTAGATAAAAATAAATAATTAAAATTTCAAGGTGAACTAACAGTGAATTTTTTTCAAATATATTGTTTATACAAATATACAGAACCGGATTATAATTAAAAAATGCATTTTTTAATTTTTGAAGAATGTTTGTCTCTTAGTCCGGCACTAAAATTCCCAAAAATCCAGTGCGTCTTCAATTAATTGCCTGACTGATTATGGGTAATTTCTAACGGATTTAACGAACTTTTCCTGTAAAAAGCACCTGTCTACCTGAATCTAAAGCATGACAGCCGGAATTTAAATAAAATAAAATCAACTATAATCAAAATAAATTCTAAATAAACAGCAGACGCAAATCGGTAAATATCACTTTTTAACTTTAGTTAAAAACAGGTAAAAAATCTTACACTTCAGGTTTTAAGAGGCACTGTGTAGCAGGTAGTAAGGTTAATACGTGGCTGTAAAGGCATTATTTATCTTGAAATTTTGTCACTCAACTGAGGAAACACAACACAATCATTTAAATTTGTCAACAATAGCACTCTCCTTCCACTCGTTTACTTATTGGATTTTTTTACTGGCTTTCTGGACAGTTTTAAGGGGAAAGGTGCGTACGCACTGCATTCAAAACCACTAAAACACTTCTCTACAGCAACGGTACCAACTAACCGATTCTAGCGCAACGAATGGTTAATTTAAGAACCATCAACAGTTCAAGAGGAGTGGTTACAATTACAACCACCAATCAAAACGTCTAAAACCCTAGCCGCCAAGATTCAATCATGCACCTAACATGCATCAACTATCCAACATCATAAAGAGTTTAATTTTCAGAAAAAAATTATAAATTTGTCATTTCAATAAATTTAACAAATATTAAACAAAAAAACAATGTCTAAATACATTTTTATTCAAAACATCAATCCTATAAACGATTTTTGGTTTTGTTTTGTTAGTTGCATAACATTTTTTTGTAAATTAAAGAAGCAAAATTCAAAATTTATTAGATGCATAATAGGTAGTCTGATTTTTAATAATTTTTGTAATAATCAATAATACAGTGTCATTATTTAGAAAATATTTAAAATATATTTGTGACGTATGCATCCAAATATACAACGAGCAATGTTAGTTGCGTATACCATGCATATACCGGGTGTAAACAATATTAGGCTAACCTTTTTTTTAAGTAGAAAAACAAAACTTAGGAAACTTATTGTGTTAGAAAATCTCCATTAACTGAGTAAAAAATAATTTTTTTATTGCTTTTGGTTTTACTGGAAACGATCGTAACTTTGGATTTTTAAATAGAACACTATGCATACTTTTATATTTTTGGAATCTGCCTTAAATTCTGAGTCTAATAGACCACTTTTATAACTTTTTTGTAATTTTTGTTTTTTATCTAGAAGGCTGTAATGGTTAAAAAATATTTCTAAACAATGTAGGCAACAACTAAAAAATAAAACTAGTCCCATAAATAATCTAATTTAAAAAATACAAGAGTTTAAACTGAAACAAATTAGTTTTTCTTGTCTTACTCAATTTTTACTAATGGAACAATAGTGGCTCACTCTACATTTTGTATTAAAAAAAAATTTTGTTAATCTAAAAATACCAAACTTTTGAAAATCTATTCAGTAGTTTTTATTACATTTACGAAAATATTTTGGAAAAATCCTTAAAAGTTAACTAAAATTCAAGCAGGCTGTAAAACAAAAAAAAGTAACAAATTATGTTTACTAGCTGTATTTTTTATTTTTCTGTTGAAATGCTAACTTGTTTAAAATTTTTCTTCAATATAAAAAGTTTTTCAGATTTTTAAAAAATTATTTTGTAAATACTTATTACAAAAACTACTGAGTAAATTTTCAAAACTTTGGTATCTTTGAATTGACAAATGACAAAGAAAACGTTAATTTAAAAAGTTAAGTTAACCACTATTGTTCTATTTGAAAAAAATTAGTTAAACCAGAAAAACCCCGAAGAAAAGCTAATTTAAATTTGTGTATTTTCTAAATTAGATTATTTATGGGACTAATTTTATTTTTAAATAGTTGCCTACATTATTTAGAAATATTTTTATACCATTGCACAGTGGGTCCAAATGCAAAATTTCCGGCCAAAATTTTGAAACTTTCAGAAACTATTTGCAATAGAAAGATAACTAAGAGAAAAATATTGAAAAAATTTTTCCATTTTTTGGGGGGTTGTAGGGGTGAATTTTTTTTAACTTAAGTAATATCAATAAAAATTAATGTAAAATATAAAAAACATTTACAAAATATTAACAGAAAAATATTAAACAAATTTTTGCATGTTGAAGTGGGGTGGTAGGGGTGAAAATTTTTGTAACTTAAGTAATATAAATAAAAATTAATGTAAAAGATTTCAAATATTTACAAAATATTAACAAAAAAATATTTAAAAAAAAATTGCATTAAGAATTGGGGTAGTAAAGATAAAAATTTCTTTAACTTAAGCAATTTTGATAAAAATTAATGTAAAAGGTTAAAAATAATTACGAAATATTAACCAAAGTGATATATAAAAAAATGTGTATAAATTATTTTGGTAGTAAGGGTGAAAATTCGTCCAACTTTAGTAATATCGATAAAAATTATTGCGTAAAGTTAATAATAGTTATTTCAAATTAGATTTGTTTATGCATAATGACTGTGAAAGGGGTGGTAATGACAGGAAATGGTAAGGACGGTGGTAAGAAAATAAAGATTATCTAAAAATTTAATTTTCTTTGGACTGCTCAGATTTAGATATTGTATTTCCCATAAAAAGAATAGGGGTGGAAACCTCTTAATGTATAAATATTGGGAAGATTTGAGGACCTAATTTTTTCATTAATTGTTAATAATGTTAAAAATTTTCAATTTTGTACTAGTATTGTTTTACAAAAAATTAAAAAATTAAGTTTCGATACAATAATTAGAACTTTAATAAATATAAATTAACTGATATGGTAACAAGAAAATATGAAAATCGGTAAAAGGGGCAAAAACGGGCAAATTTTTTTTTTAGATATTGAAAGAACAAGCTTTGAGCTAGCTTTTTCTTTAAAAAAAGTATCGGGATGTTACGGGATATTTGACCTTAGCTTTAGTCAAACGTAAATTTTGTGCTTTTACGCAGCGATTTTTCCGGTGCTTTTTAACAGTTGATTTTTGCATAATTAAGCACTGTTTTTTATTAAATTTAGCTATAAAAATAAAGTACTTTCCCTGAATTATATCTTCCATCTATGATTTTTTAACTCACTTTAATACAAAACCGGGAAAAAGCGCTTTAAACAGCCACTATTTTCGCAATGATCACGTACTAGAGCTCGGCGTTCTCGAAGTTGTTACTTCAGGTACTTAGAACACACTAATTAGGAAGCAAACCCTTACAAAAAAAGTGTATACAGTAAGTTCAGATATTTATCTTTTTAATATAAGTCATTTTAAACGGATTTGAAAAAGTTGAAATTTTGCTATTTTGGCCGGAAATGGAGGAATCGGACCCACTGTGCATTGGCATCGCAGCGTTCTAGACAAAAATTCAAAAAAAAAAGTTTTTATCTCACAAGTATTTATAAACAGTAGGATATTAGACTCAATATGTAATGTAGATTCCAACAATATAAAAAAATACATGATAGTGTTCTAATTTAAATATCCAAAGTTATAGTCGTTTCCGCTAAAACCAGAAGTGATAAAAAGTTTGTTTTTTACTCAATTAATGAAGATTTCTTAACATAATAAGTTTCCCAAGTTTCGTTTTTCTATTTAAAAAAATATTATTAAAAAAGGGATGATGAGCCTAATTTTGTTTACACCCGGTATACGTACGCTCTTGATCATTGAACATGAGACGGTCGGACTGACTACGCTTGTGTCACTGTCTATAATATCACAAAGAAATATGGAGTACTTGTTATTAAAAGATAACGACAAGTGTGTTCGGACTGATTGTTTCATTTTCAGTGATTTAAAGAGTATGTTATGCAACTGAACGTAAAAAATTTAACCACAAATAAAACCCACAAAACAAACAAATTTTTTATTTAGTCATTTTTGTCAAAACGTACCCTTGTCGAGTTAATTAATAAGAAAACCTTACCTGTCTATGTATTTAAGCACTATTAATAAAAAACTAGTTCAACCAAAAAAAACCTGTATTAAACATAAAGGCAACCGAGCAAAACTTTAAAAGCAGTGCCAAAATAAACAAAAACTCAAAAACAACCAAAAAAGATAAAAAACATTGTCAAAAACTAACTACATTTCTAAAATCTATAAAAATAAGAAAAAAGCCTTTCAAAACTGTAAAAAAAATGAATAAAAAACTCAAAAACTTTTTACAACTTTTCCCAGGTTTCTGTCAGTTGTTGCCAATTTGTAATACTTTTTGAGAGTTTTCAACAGTTATGTCATTTTGTTTTAATTTTTATACACTTTCTTCCAGTTTGTAACAGTTTCTATCAGTTTTTTATTAATTTTTGACAGTTTTTTTGGCAGTAAGTATGGTCATTTTAGGCCCTTACAATATGCAATGTATTTAATAATAACAGATAATAAAAAAATACAGATTTCTTAATACTTACAATAGGTCGTTTTCAAACAAGTTAAAACCCGCCACCACTCTCCAGACCTCTAATATTTTGTTTATCTACTCATGCATATAAATGTATGCATTTTCACTACTATAAACTATATGTGATAGGACAACTTTTTTTAACTAGAGATAAAATACTTTTATCACTAGAGATGAAAACGATTTGGAATCAAACATTCAATTATAAAAATAAAAAAATGAGCCAATCAGTGTAAGTCAGTAGTTCTCATAAGTAATAAATAAATAAATAATAAGAAATAAGAATTTATTTAATGTGTAGTAAAAATAGTAAAACTAATAATTTTATAACTTTTAGATTTTATTCACCAAAAGTCGTTAATGCATAATTGACCAACAAGATGCTTAATGAAAGCGATTAATATTTAAAACGTTTTAACGCATAAGCGAAGAGAGTGCGCTTAATAAAGTTAAAATTATTAATTGCAAAGTAACAAACAACTTAATTACAAAAATTTTTTGTTGATCGTACCTTAGTTAAATTTAAAAACTTAGATTATTATACATAGTGCCATCTATTGGTCACTAGACAAACACAAAGTATATTTGATTGCCTATCTTCCAAATAATTTTAGATAATATTTCGACATTTTAGCTTAGTTTGGGGCAAAACGGTAGTATTTCACATTGAAATTTTAAAATCATTTGATAATTTCACTTTGCTTCATCTTTGCTGCGTGTTGTAATCACTCTTGAAACTTTTATTTTTTATTCATTTGACAATAATTGTTCGCATGCCCATGATGTTGAAAACAACCCTTTTCCACAACGATTTTTCATATTTTTTTCTGAAAAATCTGTAAGTCCTAAACGAGCAACAAAGATAATTATTTATCTAATGTATACAAGAAACTTATTTTTTTTTGTAAAAACAATCTCTAATAATCACACTATTTTAACAAAAAAGAAAACAAGTACAAGTTACAAAACGTTATTTACTGACAACCTAAAAGTGACTTACACTGATTGGTTTTCGAGACCTCCAAATAAGATTTAAGTCTTAAGTTTTTCCCTTAATATTTTTTTGTAGCTCTCACCGTTTACGCAGCGCTTTTAAATAAAACTAGACAAATCGCCTACCTGAAATAGTAGTGTTCTAGTAAAGGTCCACTGTCATTCGAAATTGAGATTTTTATACCATTACGGTCTAACTTCACTTTTACATGTTTTGAGTGATATAACAAATTTATTTCTTGTTTTAACAATTTAAAAACTACCTGTATCTGTGGTAACAAATGCATTTGTTGGTTTTTCAATTACCTGCAGCACATAATAAAAGTCTCTCCTGTAAAATTTGTTACAAATGGAGTTAGGACACACAAATGTTAAACTCTTGCATGTTCCAGTAACTTTTTTAAGTTTGCTTTAAAACTATTTTAATTGAAAATTTGTATCTTGTATTTTTCACCACTTTGTGACGTCACAATTTTTACATCTCGGCTTGATTTATTGTAGGCTTCGATTTAAATGAAGTGCATATTGTGGATTTCACTGACTCTGAGCTCCCAACTAATAAAATTATAATATTCACCAAATGCGGAGAGCGACAAGCTACCTGGAAATGAGGGACTGAATTTGTTCAGGGTTTCTCCCGCAGATGTGACAAAATTGACGATTCAGGCAAAAATGATCTCTATGTTAAGACGTTTTACAGGTAAATTTAGAATTAAATAGTTGGCATCTCCAACTGTATTTGCAGTGTCTTCGGTTAATAATTGAATATAAACAGTTTATTGCTCGGCACTTCAGCGCCAGTGAAAAAACCTATATAAGTGTACAGAAAGGTGTTGAGGAAAGTGACAAATTGTTCGAGCCAGGACCAATAGTCATGGAGAAACTGATTTATTTATGCGAATCAATATTACATAATGGAATGTACAATGCACAAAGTTGTACAATTTTCTTTACATATGGTATAAATGTGTGTATAACTAAACAATTTGACTGTTCTATGATCTAATTTTTTCTATAAATTTGAGAAGAAAAAAGCGATCTGTGGTGGTTAATCTCCATGAACATCCATAAGGTGCGTTCGACTTTGCCACTCCGAGTGCACATACTCTGTCTTTGTTTGTCTCATTCAGGACAGATAAATCCGTGGCATTATTTATACTTATCCAAATTTAAAGTGGTTTATATGATACTGCAATTGTCATTATGACCGCCATAATGATATTATTAAAAGGGTTGTCAAAGTCTGTTGTAAATCACATTCCTTTGCAAGTATAAATTTAGGATTTACTAATTTAAAGACTGTTTTCATGACAACGTACGCTCTTTCTGTCCCATCTGGGTGCACAAAGAGTGTGTGTTGTTTTGGAAACAACCCAATGAAATAGATAAGGAAAGAGACGGTGCACTCGGAGTGGCAAAACCGAACGCACCTATAATAAAAACAGTGTTCATCCCAAGAAAACACTGACAGCTATAATTTATTACAGTGAAACATTCTTTGAGCCACTTAACACATATTTTTTTATTAGTGTTATTGCCATTGTATGTTGCAGTATAAAATTGAAGTTATAAAATCACTCCTAAATCGGCAAAATATTCAACAAAAGCTATTTTTTCAACAAAACAATATATTAAAAATGTAAGACCTTCTCAAAAATTAGATATACATACATCATAAAAACATAACACATTCAACTGGTAATATCATTTGATTGTTTTACACAAGCCACAGATCAGTCATATTTTTCGACAAACTTCTTCTTTCACTGACTAGTGTTTGCCATGATTGCTATACTGGGTAATATGCATAGAGAGTTACAAAAGCTTTTACGAGCTAATTATCTCCTTTTAGCAAATGCTAATTGGAAAGGTTTGTCTCGTTTGGAGTTTGTAAATTTCTCCGATGGTCAAAGTAGCCCCTAATAAGACTTGGTAAATTTCTCCGCCGGATTATGTCTCGTCAAAGTCAAACGGCACATAATCCCATACTTTGGTGCTCAACAATTGAAATGAAACACCTTAAAATTTTAACAAAGTTTAAAGTTCTTGTAACGCCTACAAAAATTTCTCAATCGGAACCATCTTTTTTTCTGTTGCTCATTTCTTATACAGGCTTTTCATAAATGATTGTAACAACGTAGGTGGCTGTGGAGATTTTTGATATCACGAATATTCATTGTAATGTCCTATCTACGCAACGGAACATTGGAAAATGGTTTCTGGAGTTACTCATTTGTCTAATAATAATTATAATAATAGCTCAACTCTGTCTTCAAAAGACAGAATATTTTTTATTATTTCCACAGCCGCCTACGTCCTTACAATCATTTAGGAAAACCCTGCACTTTAAAATATTTAATAAAGCGTTTCTTATAAATTTGTTGTTAAAATTACTGCGGCCCAACCTCCTCGCAGGTCGTACTACTTTAACAAATCTTTTCAGGTATTAAACAGGCCACCGGATCAACTTACCACTTTCGAGAAGGGTAAAATTAATCCTTCGGAGTAATTTACATGTTTGGAGGTAAAAATCGGAGAAATTTACATCTACCCGTCTCGTTTTGATCAAGCCAAAACATTTGCGAAATTTTTATGCATTTCACCCATTTATCTGAAAAGTTAATAATTAATAAATTCAATAATAAAATACTTTATGTGTTGCTAAAATATTCTCTAATCAATTAATCATAGATACATCATTTTTCCAAAGATTCAAAATTAAATAATTCCTAATTACAGTTGCACCAAACCAGTTTTTTGTTGGTAGTTTGGCGAAAACTGTTTTCAATAATGGCAAAAACATATTTAAATAACAAGTGGCACCAAATACAACCCAGTTAGAAAAAATGGTCTAATATATTCTGATAAAGTACTATATCCTAACAAATGATTTAAGCCCAAAACTTTAAAAATTATATAATAATACATTTGGAATATATGAATAGATAGGTTAGCTCATAGACAATTGACCGAGAGCTAGTAACCTTTCCACTGCTGCATTTACATCACCAAAAGTAGCTATCAATGCTTGTAAATTCGCTTCTCTATTTACAAAACCCATTGAAGCCAACTGTTCCAGTTGAGTTTGGTATCGCTGTTCTGGAGGTAAAGTCGTATCACGTTGAGATGCCATCCCCGCAACCATTCGTGCCATTAACTAGACAAAAATTAATACAAAACACAAAAAAATATGGTTTCTTACCTCTGAAAACGGATCGGTTGATGAATTCGTGGTTGTGGTGCTTGACTGAGTCGTTGTAGTGTTTGCCTGAGTAGTACTAGTAGTTGACGTTGTTGTTGTTGATGGCGTTGTCGTAGATGTAGCACCAGAAACTCCAAAAGTATTGACGAGGTTAGGGGCGGCTTGACGCAAGGTTTCCATCCCTTGGTGAATCTGCATTATCGCATTGAGAGCCTAAACAAAAAAAGCATATGTTCCCATTTTTTCAAGTGACATTGTCATTACCTGTGGATTTGACATTACGTTCTGCATTTCCGGGTTCTGCAGCTGCTGGATAAAAGAGGGAATCATCGACCGAACCTGTTCTTGAACTTGAGGGTTTCCTGCAAGAAGAGGGTTATCAGATAAAAAAGATTGTGCCATATTTGGGTCACTAGCTAAGGCCTCTAGAACATTCTGAGTGTATGGTGCTGATAACATATTTTGCATCATGTCAGAGTTTTCCGACATTTGTTGAAGTAGACTCGCCATCGAAGGACTATTCATGACTCCTCTTTGCGGCCTATTTGTTGAACTATTATTATTAGGTCGTTGTCCACCCCAAGGATTTGGAAGTGGTTCTCTATTTTCAGTTCCTTGCTGGGGATTATTCCCACTTAAATTGTTATCTATTAACCCTGAAAAAGGATTTCGACTGAATTGTTCACTAGTTGCGGAAAACATCGGTTCTTGGATGTCTCTGTACATTCTTTGTAATGCGTTATAACCCCCAGGTATGCTTTCCAAATTACTTATAGCCCTATCATGACTTCTCATCAATTCTTGTAACATCGATGGGTTCCTTGCTAGTTCCATTGTTTGACGGAGAAGTTCGGGGTTGTTAAGCATGTGGTTTATCTCAGGATTACGTTCGATTAGTTCTTGCATTTGAGGATTTCGCGTTATTAATGCTCTCATGTTTTCAGGATCGTTCATAATTCGTTGGACAAAAGGATTGTCAAGAAGCTGTCGTAACATGTCAGGATTATTTAACAGTTCAGTTTGCATACGACTTTGCATCTCCATAAAACTGCCAGAACCCATACCCAACGTATCCAAACTCGCCAAACCACCCAACGGACCCAAATTGTATGGAGTTGCACTCACATCAGCTAAAAAATAATATTCATTACATTTTTTGCATTTTTTTTACATCAAGTTAAGAGATATACCTTTGGACCAGTTGTCTCTTATGAGCTAATTTCAAGTTAAGATAATACCGGTAGATTTGGGGTTGTGAATGGTTGTTGCTACGGAAAAGTATTAAAATTTGCGATACTACCGGTAGTATCTCAATTTGAAATTAGCCCATAAAACAATAGCCTAAAATAACAATATTTCAAATAGAAATACCTAATATAATTTTTACTGGATCATAAATTTCATCCAGCAAAAAAACATACGACTGTTTATGTTCCACGAAATAAATGTAAATAAAAATTACAACACAGTGCTTAAAATTTAATTAGGCGTTTAAGAAACTGATGTAATGGGGTAATATACAGGGTATGATAAATTTTTTGACATTTGCTTGACCTTCATTAATATTGCCTAACTGACACGTCATTTTTTGTAATCTGATTAAGGTATTCTCAAACTTAAAGCAGTTTTTTGATTTAGGGTTACCTGGAGGTCGTGAAGGTCCTGATTCAGTGGGTCTGGGCACAGCCCTTATCACTAAATGTATAGTGAGGCCGTCTTTAATGTTATGTTGTTGTAAGGTGTCATTGTCTTTCATGATTTTCCCGGCGAAGATTAGGCATAATTGGTCAACATCCGCATTAAACACTGGTGCTATGACCTCCTTAAACTACAATACGGAAATAATAGAAAAGAATTAGGTTATGTATGTATCAGATCGACTTACAGCTTTCACAAGAAGGTCTTCATCAACTTCGAAATTTTCTTTTTCTTTAGGTGTTTTCACAGTAACCGATATTTTCTTTTTTGGCTCGGAAGTTTCAGTTTCCGTGGGTTTTTCCTCAGTTTTCTTTGACTCAACCGCATCATCGTCAGCCATGTTTGTCTATAAATGATGATGACTAGTTATTTTTATTTTCTAGGGAATTAACTGCGGAGAAGTTGGGATTTGCGATTACTGGAATGGGGTAAATTCTAATTAAGGTTAATATTTTTGATTGTTTACTTAAAAATTTTGATAGTGCACACCTGACAAGTGAGATTTACCACACAAATAACTAAATCACCAAAAATTTACTTTTACTGAACTGCTGCCAACTTAGACAATGTCAGAATCACAAGTCACAATGAGTCAGGAGTGGAAACCTAAAGAGGTATGGATAAAATCTAAAACCACGTCATAGAATATCATGGAAAATGTTAGAAAATACAATGTAATAAAGTCCGTCTCACCGTCTTATCCCCATTTGTAATAAAACCTTCAACGCAAGTAAAGATTCACGTTCTTATTGCTATCTCTTTCTACATCATGGCCTAAAATGCAATGAACACAACACGTAGGTATTGTATTAATAATGTCACACTTTCCATCTTTTTTCAGCTTAACGCGACGACAAAGATAAAGCTTTTAGGGTAGTATTAGAAACTCAAATGCAAACCAGATGGTCGCGCAGTCAATGACCTCAGCGTAATTCAATATCTAAGATATTAAAACTTTGGATATAAAAGTATTATAATTCCTTGTATTCTGTTCTGTTGTAGGGTTATGAAGTTTCATAAAATTTATAATTCTGAAATATTTCATGAATAGTTTCATGAAATTTATGAAATTTTGGAACTTAAGGTTTTTTTTTGACACTACAAACTTTTGGCATTACCAACGATATCCGTACCTCAGAACTAGGGTCTACTGCTTGCCCAATAGGTTATCAAAGCACAAATAACTATGTGTTGAAATAAAGAAAAAAATGATTTTAACTGAGAAAGTGAGAAATAACTATTATAACATCATGTTTTTTCTAAATTTTGCAGTAAAATTTAAACATTTATTATTTTTAACAAAAAAATAAAAAAACATTCTTTAAGAGTCTATTCAAATGAAATGCAACCAGCAATACATAACCTGTCACAAGTTATTTTGAAATGTATTAAATGGCTTAATTTTTACTACGAAAAAATGTGATACCTTAAAACAGCTAAATAACATTATATTCTTCCTTTGCAGTAGTAACTTATCTTTAAAAAAATTTAAAATTCATTTTAGCGCAATTTATTATGAGCTTTGCTAACACATACGTAGTTATCATGTTAAATGTTTAATACATAACTTTTATTCTCGAAAAAGAGCGTTGATTATAAAATAAGCTTTAAAGAATCGACGTACATCTTAAATTTATCATTTTGTGAGTTTGTTAACATATTTGTTTTTAAAACTAAGCGTTAAAAATTTTAAAAACAAAATATATTGTTAACAAACTAACAAAATAATAAATTTAAGATGTACGTCGATTCTTTAAAGATTATTTTATAATTAGCACCACCTAGTACTATAATAGAATACAAAAATGCAAATTTTAAAAACAGTTATAAAGAACTTATGTCATTGTTGTATAAAACTCATTTATGTGTTGTAATAGCCATTATAGCACCTAGTGCTATAACAGGACAAAAAGTGCAAATTATAAAAATAATTATAAAGAACTTGTTAAATCAAATCATTATTGTGGGCACATTCTTTTATAAAACTCTCGCTTCGCCCTTGTTTTATGAACTTGAATTTGTGCAACAAAACTGACTTTATGAAACACGTTTTTTAAAATACTATTTAGTCATAATTTATCGTTTTTTGTATTTTGAAAGACTAAAAATGTGTTTATTTTTGTTACACAATGCCAATTATATGCAAATTTTATTTGCATATGTTTTTATTTTTGATCTACAACTTATTACATCAGTTTTTCTCGTTTTGGGGAAAAGTGATTAATTTGTGAAAAATTTAATTTCCAAAAACCCAAACTGGACTTGGGTTGAACTAATAAATTTTTAGAAGACTGTTATTTTTTGAAACTCTGATTTATATTTGTTTTAAAAATTGCAGGTTAAAACCTAAAATTATTCAGTGGTATCAATAATTCGGGATTTTAAAACTATTTGTTGTATCCACTGCTTATGATAAAATCGTTTTGAAGATTACTAATTTATTTTTAAGTTTTTTTAAGCGATATTAGTATTATGTAATAGTATATGGAGTATTAAGAACGCTAAGAACATTTTACCGATCAAAGACAATTGTTTGGAGAAAAATGTTCTTATCGTTTGTGATGCTTAAGACAGTTCTTGTGCGATTGATTTTTATTAAAAAAAAAAAAATTCTGAATAAATTTACCGACTACAATAAATGTATCGAGTTTTTCTTGGTAACAAAAAAAAAAACACGAAATACTTACCGACGAGTTTACGTTTGTAACAAGTAATTAATACTTATAATTACTGTTTAGGAAACAGACACGATAAAATACCAAGTGGGTGATGCCATCGTAACGTAAAATTTGCACCCGCTTTGGCAACAGTATAGCTCGTCATTAAGGACATTGAAACCAAGGACGTTGTATGTATCATTCAACGTCCTTGATTGAAACGTCCCACGGTAGCCGCATCAACCTTTTAGCCAATCAACGCCAGACTGCAAATGGTATAGCTATTCTTTATCATGTCTCTCATTTTAATGCACACAGTTTATATGGTATGGTATAAGTGGTTGCATATTTTTTATGTTTTGATTTGTTTTAGTTTTGTAGTCATTTGTTTTATCTAAAATATTTGACTTTATGTTAATTTTATTAAAGACTATTTAAAATAAAAAAAATTGAAATTGCGGTTTTATTTTAATTATTTTTTTAATACAAAAATAAAAAATGTGTGACGTCACACCAAGGGGGAGGGGTTCTTAAAACTGTGGCAAAGATGGGGGGGGGGGTTGGTGTTAAAAAATCGTAAAATTTGTGTGACGTATTTTATGGATGACCCCTTATTTTAAGTGGTGGAATGCGGTTACCGTGGATTTCAAGTACCGTGGTATACCATATTGTGTACTTAATAAAATGTGGCTAAACAATAATGATAAATGTTAACAATAAACTAGAGTTCAAACTAGAAAATTTTGGATTTTGGCTGCCGGACATGCAATGTAGCAGTACGTGAAAAAAAGGCGTTTAAGCATCAGTCCTAATTCAGTTTTAAAGTGGGACATGTTTTTGTAAAAATAAACGGCAAAATTGTCCCTAAAATAGCGTCAACAACTAAATAACTAAAATTCTGATAAAGTTTTGGAGCGTGCGTACTTACATATTCAGAAGTGGTTATGAATAAAGTTATCAAACCTCAGTAGAAGTCTTAAACAAATATTTTTTTGTCCTTCTCAAAAACACCAAAAATACTTGTCAAAATGACGGTAGTCAATAAATAAATCGGTGGCCAGATCACTTGATCTGACATCTAGTATGGATGGATGTCATTTACACTTTTGTCGACGGAAGAATAGTATATTGTGCACCTTAGCTAGAAAGAGGCAGTTTCCAAGCCGAAGGGAAGAGATGGCCAGCTGAGACGAAGTCGAAGCTGGCCACTTCCTGAGGCTTGGAAACCTCTTTATTGATGAGGTGCACACATTATTTTTTATCCTACTCAAAATAAAAGACTTTTAGCGGTAAAATAAGCTGATGGATATGTGACCTAACCTCACAATATTTCGTAATAATTTGACTGTAATAACAAGAAGTCGGCAGAGTTTTTATATTTTTACCTAATTGTTGTTAAACATGTTGTATGTTGAGGCAGTTACTGTGTAAGAATAACATTTTTCCAACAAATACAATAGCTGACGGAAAATTTGAAATTGAAAGGTGTCAAACTCAGATAATTGACACTAGTTCTGTTGATTACAGCCAAAATATCTCAATATTAGAGTATAGATTACAGTACGGATGGTGATGAATTCCTATTTTTTTTTCTTCTTTAAATGTTTTGAGGTTATGTGTCGTGAGAAACCAGGCTTTTGAATTTCAATACTTTAACCTGATTTTCGTCTTTTGTATTTACAAACTCGTAATTTTTTGTATTAGATCTCGTATTTCAACAGTAGAAACCACATTATTACGTCGATTTAAAAAGAACTTGAGACTTTAGTTGACGTTTAACTCAGCGCCATCTAACGGCCACAAATCGCGACATGCTTGTTTCCTTAGGGAAACAAGAGCGATTTTCTGACCTGTCAAGAGGTTAAAATTAACTAACTTTGAAGCGAGTAGGATAAAAAAGAAATTACTTCCAATTTCTTCTTACATGTCCTTAAAGAAATTTATGAATTATAGAACCAACTTTTGTAACACTTAATATTTAACTTTAAAAAAAATGTGACACACTCGTTATTGTATATTTTTAAAATATTTGTAAAAGTGACGGCAAGCTTATACTTACAAGCTTATAAGTGACAACAAGTGGTTTTTATGACAGGGTCCTGTCCTATTGTATTAAAGGTAATGACTAACAAAGGAAAGGTGCCGCTGGGCAATAAAACTACAAATCTAAATCTTCTTACTAGTACTAGCCGGACCTCGACTGAGGCAAACGAATTTGATTTATATCAGACTTCGACAACCTTTTTAATAGCATTATTATGACGGCCCTAATGAGAATTGCAGTGTCATAAAATCCACTTTGAATTTGGGTAAGTATACTTGTGGCATCGACAGAACTCGCTTGGCCGGCTTGGACTTCCGTCGACGGACAAGCAGTAACTTTCATTAAAAAAATTTAAAATTTTTGAATCTTTACAATTATTTGACATATTAATTACAAATGTAATAATATTTATTAATTGTTTTTACAAACGCGTTAAATCTGATGATAATTTATCTCAATGTAATCGACTCTAACACTGCCATTATTCATCGCACAAAAAAAAGTTTTTTCTTATTATGACCTACAGCGTGTGTAAAAAGTTTTAAAAAATGTTTTTTTTATCGTATCTCAATGGGAGTATCTCAATAAATTGTTTACAAAAAGTTGGATTGGTCAAAGAGATAGGATATAGAATGGCCACCTCGATCGCCTAATCTCACTCCACTGGATTTTTTTATGGGGTCATTTAAAGAGCAAACAAATCAGATAATTTAAATGTTTTGGAACAAAGAATTCAAAAAAAACTTGATAGAATACCACAGGACACATTTAATAACTATTCGAAATTTTGAACAACGTCTTGTCCATTGTCAAGCAGTTAATGACGCCCAATTTAAACATTTAATTTATTAAAATATTATTTTATTTTGTTTTTAGCATTTTAGTAAATTAAAAGTGTTTTATTTAAGTTTTTTTACTTTTTGTAGTAAATTTCAAAAATATTATTTACATTTACTGATTGTTTATTAAATTTGTTTTCTTTATAATAAAATATTACTGTTTAAAAAGGTTAAAAAAACAAGTGATTTTTGTTAAAGAATTAAAATAGTTTAAACATTTTTTTTAAGTTTTTAAAAAATATATTTTTTTGTGAAAACTATATTTAATTTGAAAACCAATTACACCAACAAATTTCTTATTAAGTAAGCTTTCATTTGAGGTATAAAAAAGGGTATGGTGCTATTTAGAAAAAATTCAAAGTAGACTGCAAAAAAAGAAGAAAAATGTATTAAAAAAACTGAATGCCTTAAATTGTGCATTTTTTTAAATAAAAATCGACGCGATTTAAATTTTTACCAAATATATATTTTTTAAAAGTTACAGAAAAATTTTCCCAACTGACAATGCAATCTACAATTCTTGATATCAAAATTAACCTTTTTTTAAATACATATTGCATCTAGACTCTAATTTGCACCGTCTAGAAGCTAGAGGGCACAGTGGGATGAAATGAATTTTAGCTGGCCAAAAGTCCAAAAAATGATGTTCTGCAAACGGAAGATTTTCTACCCTATTTGCGTTCTATGAACGTTGGAACCTTTAGTTCTTTGTTGTGAAACGGCTGTAACACATAGTTTTACACAATAAAATTGAGCTAAATGACGAATTTTTAATGATTAATCACCGTTGGTCCTGCCACAATGGCGCAATGACAACTATTTTTTGTTTTTTTTTATGGAGAATAGTTACGATGATTACAGTTTCGTTTCGATCAGAGCGTCGCGTCGCCACAAACCCATAAGGAGCGTGTCATTTCTTTTCAAGATCAGTTAAACCCCCACTTTAAAATTTTTTAAAACAAATACTACCATAAATTTACACATATTTTGCACTATTTCACACACAAATTTTGAATTTCACGGACTATGTGGGGGTCCTATGATTAAAAGGGGGTGCTAATTAGTACTTAGACGAAAGCACCTCCAAATTAACTAATATCAATAATTTTTTATCAGTTTTACATACTTTTTTTCAAATTTTCCACATACTTACTCATCTCTTGTATTGTTTTACCGATTAGTCATTTAAATGGACTTTATCTGTATGTGTAAGCTCGCTATCATCGTTATACAAGAAGGTATTTTTGCTAAGAAAAATTTGCTAAGCGATAAGTTTATCATATCTTCTGGGTGTAATAAATAGAAAAGTTTTTTAATTTCATTTGCCTGAATAAATATGTCTTACAATTAAATTGTCTTTTATATAAAATTTATTATCAATGGAACCTGCAGCAGCCAATGGTTACATACCGTGATCAACAAATACTGCATAGGTCAGTATTCTGGTTACTATAAGTTTTTGGTCAAGACGTATTAGCAGGCCACACGCATAGAGCCACATTTTTAACAAATGTTCTCATTTCAAATAATTTCAGTGAGAAAATTTATTAATTTATAGTTGGCCACACGTGAGTCTGTTAAAAGTATATCTTAACTTTTTCAAAAACTAGTTATCACACCGACTTTAGGAGTTACCGTTAAATACTTCGTTTTTCTCTCTACGCATGTAAATTTTTTCACAATATTTCTAATATTCCTTCTAATGAATTAATTAATATCATTTCTTTGAAAAAAAATATATATACATATATAAAATTTAAATTTTTTTATAAAAAATCGAAGTCATAGGCGACAATTCGACAGTTTATGAAAATAGAATCTGTAATGGGCAATTTATTAATATTGATATAAAAATGTCCATTTTGCAAAGAAAACGTATTAGAAATTGAGCAGCACATTTTATAAAAACTGACTGTCACAATAAAAGCCATTTAATATAAAAATTGGTACCAGCACGAAATATTTTATTTATAGTTTTTTTTTTCAAAACTAGAAGTTATAGGCGAAATTTTATAGAAACTTACGCGACAATTTATAAAAATAGAAACTGCAAGGGGCATTTTAATACAGGGTTAATCTGTTAAAAGTTCATCATTTCTCTTATCTTTATTTCTACTGTCATTCTAAATGATACGATATTGAAATATTGTCCTGTGAAAAAATATTTCAAAAAAATTGTAGACAACCGCAAAAAATAATAAAGTTTATTTGTTTTGTAAGACCGATTTTAAAGCAGCATTGCCACGTTCCTCAACAATAGGTTAGACATCTACCCTTCAGGTTTTTTGTTCCACCCACTCTCTTGGGAATATTGGCGTATTATTTATTGTAGAAAAATTTAAAAAAATAAAAATGATCAATTTTTGTTTGTCAATTTAGTGACAATATTTACTTACACAGTAAAAAAATTGAGTGAAAACCGTTCAACTTTTATTTTCAATAAAAACTTTAACTCAAGACATTGAGTAAGTACGTCATATTTTTTAAAAAAGTGGGTGAGACAAAGAGGCCAAAGGGTAGGTTATCCAACCCATCGAGTAACGGCAATGCTCCTTCAAAATGGGTTTTACAAAACGACTAAACTTTATAATTTTTGCGGTTATCTACATTTTTTTAACAAAACAATATTTTAATATTGTGTCATTTAGAATAACATTAGAAATAATGTAATTTTTAAATTTTTTAAACGAATTAATATTAACTAATTTATATTCATTGGAAGGAATATTAGAAAAATTCTGAAAAAATTTACATACGTAGAGAACAAAACAAAGTTTTTAATAGCAGATTCTGAAGTTGGTGTGATAACTAGTTTTTGAGAAAAGTAAATATATATTTGTAACAGACTTATTTATCTTGCTGTTTGTGGATAAATGCACGTGACAGATTATTTAACGGGCACAGATTTGTCTGTCCAATTTGACAGTTTTTAAAACCGCTAAATAAATCTGCTGTTGGTCACTAATAGGCTAATAATAGTTGAAATTCCATAGTTTTCTGAAATCTGCGGATAAATCTGTCGGTTTTTCCACACAAATACA
The DNA here is from genome assembly GCA_029207805.1 of Tribolium confusum. Taxonomy (NCBI): domain Eukaryota; kingdom Metazoa; phylum Arthropoda; class Insecta; order Coleoptera; family Tenebrionidae; genus Tribolium; species Tribolium confusum. The sequence goes on along the minus strand of JALGAY010000010.1, from coordinate 8,824,563 downwards.
AGATTTTGTACGCGAGAGATGAACTGTGGAAACTTGAATTGTGGATTTTGTTCTATACTTATCCAAATTCAAAATGGTTTTTATGACACTGCAATTGTCAATAGGATCGTCATAATGATGCTATTAAAAGGGTTGTCGAAGTCTGTTGTAAATCAAATTCGCTTGCCTTAGTCGAGGTCCAGCTAGTACTAGTAAAAGGATTTATATTTATAGTTTTATTGTCCAGCGCCACCTTTCCTTTGTTACTATACTTTAATACAATAGGACTCTGTCATAAAAACCACTTTGGATTTAGGTAAGTATACGTTAGCGGATGAGAGCGGTTTTACTGGTTAGAACTGGCAGATCAACCTTTATGTGTGTGGCCAGCTAATAAATTAATGAATTTCCTCATTGAAATGAGGATATTTCTTAAAAATGTGACTGAACACTATGATTGAAACAACTAAAGTACCAAAAATATAAATTTTGTGTTTTCAACCTAATCAGTATTTGTTGATCACGGTGTAGTAGGCAAATGGTTGTCAATTTGATATTTGGTTTATTTTGGAAAAATTTATATGTAAACTTAAATATTATAGAGCTCTTATCAGAACAACTTTTAGTCATAATTGTTAAAAGCAATAATTTCCCATAAATTTTTGATTGCCTTTTTTTATTAGATATACAAGGACCTGATATTGTGAACGACTGAGATTTTATTTTTAAATTTTTTTTAATATGTGCTGTTGTAAATACTTCCAACTGTATTTAGAATTATAGACTAATGGGTTAATTTCAAGTTGAGATAATTCCGGTAGTATTGCAAATTTAAATACTTTACCGTAGCAACACCCAATTACAACCCCGAATTTTATTAATTTTTCATGGAAACGAAGATACTATCGGTATTATCTCAACTTGAAATTAGCTCGTTACAAAAATAAGTATTTTCATTTTCTAGAATACTTATAAAAAAAATCACTGTTGATTTAAATTCAATCCAAGAAGCTTCTAACTACCGAAAACATAGACGGATATTTACTCTGACAAGCACTAGATAACTCCAAATGAAACAACCTTAATTTGGACACCAAAAACAAGTCGATGTTTTGAACCACCATCAGAAAACCTAGTTTGAACATATTCAGAAATACACAAAATTAAATCTGAATATTTTTTATCAAATGTATTCCTATAAGGAGGATATTAATTCTTTTGAGAAAACATTACCAAAACTATTAGTCAATTACTAATTACAAATTTTAGCAACTGGGTCTATGGGCTCCAGAAGTGTGTCGTCATTTACGCGCGAAAGTTTGAAGCACGGTCATTCTAAAACCATACCTTAAAAAAGTCACCCTAATCACATTAGTACATGAGGTTGAAAGTATAATGGTTAAATTTTGACCGATGAAAAATTACATAGGCAACCACAAAAAAAGCTTAAAAACACTCCAATATTCTAAACATTCTAGTTATAATCTAGTCACAACTTACAAATAATTCTCGCATAATTAGGAAACTAATTAAAAATAAAAATTACCTTACAAGCTTTGTACTGCCACTCACTAGAACACCTGTGAAGCAACTACCGAAGATGACCCATTACATAAAATGTGGGGGTAGAAATGGAAGGGATTTCGTTCACGTTCGGTATGGTTCGCTGAACATCTTCTTTTCGATTAAGTTCTTCATTCGGTGGAAGTTTTTTGTAATACATGACTTATCAATAAATAGAATGTTTAGGGTATCGAATGGCGGCAATTATAGGTCTTATCTATTTTATTTAGTCTGCTTATTGAAATTTAATCTTTGTAAATTTAACCTTATTTACATGTGCAATAAGGTCGACTTTTTCAAGGTACTTTTATCGAATGTCATTGTTTCAAAATTTTGGGCTGTAATGACGTCACGGCTTCTGGAGGCCATTGTGTATTGTGACGTCAGTTTCAAGGACGCCCGCAAGGGAAGCAACTTGGGCATTGGCCAATAATTGAAAAAAATAGTTTTATAGTCACACAAAATTTAAATAATGACTTTTTCGATAACTGTTTTATGTAGAGAAAATTTTTTGCCCCCTCCCTTTCCCTAACAAAAATTCTTCAGGCGCTTATATTGTTTGTTACTGTTTAAATAATTTTTTACAACTAGATAAAAACTAAAACTAGATAGAAACTTTAATTATAATACCAGGTTCAAATCTAGTTTGAATTTCGAGCCATTTTCAGGCGTTTACGAAAATTCAACCCGGGTTAGTAATCTGTCACGTGACCGGATCCGTCAGATCCATCTCAGATCAGTGATCGGGGTTAGTTATTTTCGAACGACACAAACCCTGACCAATGACCTTGAGAGCATTTTTTCAAATTTCACAGCAATTATTTTTTTTTAATGTAACTATAGCAACCTGACATATTAATAAACAAAAAATAAATTTGATACTTTGTCATTTTGTTGTGTTTTCGCAGACGACACAATTAATCTTGTCGAAACTTCCAATAAATATAAACATAGTATGATTTATTTGGTAGAATCAGATCTAATAAAAATATTCAACAAAGAAATCCAATTCAAAATTTAATATGATTTGATAAAACCACAAAGTTTTATCAAATGCGCATGCGGATCCATTTTGCTTGAAAACCTACCCTGCTGCTGTGCTGGATCCCTCGATCACTGATCGATCCCTGATCCGGATCAGTAACCCTGAATAAACGAACACGGGTTAGTGACTTAGTGAGTGAGGTTGAATAAACGAACGCTCGGATCAGTCGGATCCCTGACCCAACTGATCGAGTTGAATTTTCATAAACGCCTTTTGAAGCCACAGCTTCAATGACCTTGTAAAAGTTATCAACCACCGAAAATTATACTAAATCGCATAAATACCTGTCAAATTTTATTCCAATCAAAAAAAGGATACTTAAAACTCCAGATTTGCAAAAAACAGAACTCGATTCGATAAAAAATTTCTTTAATCGAAAAACCCGCAGCGTTTTTCGCCACTAACAGATGAACATCGCGTTGGTTGGACAGTACTGCCAACAGTGCCAACTTCATTCCGCTAATCCCCTAATAAAAACCATTTTAAAACTAATTATTATAAATAAATAAATTTTTTAATGCCTGCTTATTCTATTTGGTAAACCTCCAGTTTTAATGTAGTTTTTGCACCAATGAGATTAATTGACTGAAGTAGTTTGATGACTGGCAGCATCGTTGACAATATCAACGTTATCATAATCAAAATTATAATAATTTGGACGAAATCGAGCTTTTGAATTTTGATAAATCAATAATTTTATTATAAAAATTCTTACATGACAGTAGCAAGGCGCTTTTGAGAGCGACATAATGTGCCTAAATAATAATGCAAAAGGGAAAATTATAAAAAATTAAAAAAATATTGGAAAAACTTACCAAACTTTTCTCAGTAAAACATAAAAATAAAAAATGTGTACTGAAAATAGGCTAAATTGTAATTTTTAGTTCAAAATAGGTTGTTCGATTTGACATATCAAAATAAATGGTTGCTATTTGGAGAAATTGTCAAAAGAAAGATAAATTTTAGCCGCCTAAACGTAGGTGTTTTTTTAAAGACTTGACATTTAATGTCAAGATAATTAAAAATAATTTTAAAAAGTTATAAATAAATAGTAATATAAAGAGTAAAGAGACACGATTATAAAAAAACATTCTATTGAAATTTTTTAATAAGTTTTAAATGATCAAATTACATTTGAATGTCTTATTTTATCTTCACTAGTTTAATCTTCATTGCTTGATTAAATGTTTGTTTACAATCTTGTTTTCTTACTCCCTATTTTAGTATTTATCAGTTTTTTAAATTATTTTGACATCAAATGTCATCAATGTTAAAAAAACACACACGTTTAGGTGGCTAAAAGTCTTTTGTCAATTTTTTTATTTTTAGAATTATTAATTAAAAGAATAACGATTTATTCTTTTTAAATACAGGGTGAATATAAAATGGCGGAAATGTTCTTTATTACGTTGTAGGGAATCGTTAATAGAGTTCCGAAAAAATAGTAAAAAAAATTTCTACTAGCCCATTCTTCTAGATATAAAGGGGTTAATTTGAGATCTCAAATCTTTTGTTTTTTCGAAATTTTAAAATTTGCGAAGTGATTATGTGATAGCAAAATTATTTTCCATTGCTTTTAATTGCTTAGTAACTGTCAAACTTAGCTTTCAAAAGTGTTCAATTGTTATTAAACTTTTCAAAAGTACCCACTTGACTTTAAAACCACTAGCCAGCAACGTTGCCAAATTGTGGAGATTATTATTTATTTTTTTTTTAAAAAAGGTTCAAACATTTTTTTAATTATTTTTCCGGAGCTTTATTAACAGTTTCCTACAACGTACTGTTTTTCCGCCATTTTGTATTCACTCTGTATATATATAATATATATAGTTTTATTTTTTATATTTATTGACAAAATTGTGGTAAGTTGTTATCAATATTTTCAAACTTTTTATGATTTTCTTTTTTACATTATTATTTAGGCATTGATGATGAGACATATATCTCGAAAGCGCTTTGCGATTTTCATGTAAAAATTTATTTTGATTAAACTTGTGGGATTGACTTGGATTTAATTATTCCATCACTCATATACAAAATGACATAAGAGTATAGGTATGGAATACAATTCATATTTTCTAAGTTAATCTTTTTTTAGAAAAACTCCAAGACAGGTCGATTTTATTTTTTTATTGTGCACGTTTTTCACTTATTTTCAATTTTTTTTGCCAACCGTTTTTTTGCTGTGACGTAATCAATATTTTTTTAAATAGCAACCCTTATTTTTAATGTTGAAAATTGAAACTGATTTTTTTCTGAGTATATCAGTATAACATTTAGAGGGTCTAAAATAAAAACTTTAAGTACCTAATTTCACCAATTCAAATTAAACTAAATGTTTAAATTGACCTCCTTCCGTTTTTTTGTATTAGTACAACTAATTTCCAAGTTCCGTTAGCACATTACTTCTTATTTTTTGATTAATTAATTAGTACTGATTCGTAATTCCTTCTCTTAAATCCTTGATTTTCTTGCAAATACTCTTGATTTTAAGTAGCCCCTTAGTAAAGCGGCCAAAACATCATCTAAATAAACTCTGACATTACGAGCGCAGTGTGGAGGTGCATCGTCTTGTTAGAACCACACATTAGCTGCTGGTATGTCTGGATCTTCCTTATTGAGAAAAAGTTTTGCTAATGCTGGTACTAACGTGTCGCAAAGGACGTCCAAATAAACTTATCTAATCAATAAGACGTCAAAAAAATACGGTTCAAAAATGTGATTAGCTCAAAAAAAGCACAATTGCCATATGGGTCGATGAAAAATCAGCACTGGATGAGAGAAACTCCAACTTCTCACATTCACAAAAATTAAATTTAGTATTGTTTGGAGGGGTTGATTGCGGTGAAATTCTTGAATTAATGGAGAGAAACCAAAATTTAATAACGGAAAGAAAATGGCCGACCTACCTGCGAAGCGAAACGGTGTTGTCGTAGGAAGCGAAACTGGGGGGTTGCTGGCAGTACACAAGAACTTTTCTTTTTCTTGAACGAGGATGGAGGAGTAAAGATTAGTGAAGTACCAAGCGAAAATGTCTAGATTAGCGGAGTAGCGATTTTTTTCTAACAGCGTCATTATCAATCACCAAAAGCACTAAAAGCAGACTCTCTCTGGCTTACCGCCGGCTGTGCTTCCACTCTGTCGCATCGACGCAAAGAGTCATCCATTTTGGCGTAAACAAAACAAAAATATTTTTTGGACCAAGTATTCTCTAATATAAACATGGTCAAAACGAGTCAACAAAAGCTAATAATTCTATCCAAAAATAAAAATAAAAATATTGAGAACGCGACAAGTGTGGTTTTGTCAAATCACATTTTATGGCCGTATTTTTTTGTTGTCTTATTGACTAGACGAATTTGTTTGGATGTTTTTTGCGACACGTTAGTACCAGCATTAGCGGAACTTTATCCAATGAAAATAACCTGGCATCTCATTGGGCGAAAGCGCCAACAGAGTTAAAAGGAAAAGTTAAACTGGGGGCTCTTGATGCCACTGTTAATCAAGTTCAAGCTTCTAAATATGGAGTACAAGGTTATCCAACAATTAAATTTTTTGGACCTGGAAAGTAAACATCTGATTCTGTTTCTGACTATGATGGTGGTAGAACATCCAATGACATTGTCAGTTGGGCACTAAAAAAATTAGCTGAAAATGTGCCAGCTCCAGAAGTTTCACAGATTGTTGACCAGAGTACATTTAATACAGCTTGTGATCAAAAGGCGTTATGTGTATTGGCACTTCTTCCTCATATTTTGGATTGTCAGTCTGACTGTAGGAATAATTATATCGATATTTTAATAGAATTAGGTGAAAAATACAAAAAGAAAATGTGGGGGGGTATGTAACTTATATTTTAATAATTATTTTTTATTTTAATCATGTTTTATCTTGCTTTTTTAGTTGGGTTTGGTCGGAAACAGGCGTATCCTGCAATGGCTGTTATTAATCCAAGAAAAATGAAATCCTCTACACTTCGAGGTTCTTTTTCCCGAGATGGAATTAATGAATTTTTGAGGTAATAATCTACATCTCAGGTTATTGAAACATAATAAGCTTAATATTTTAAAGGGATTTGTCATACGGACGCGGTAATACTTCTCCTGTAAAAGGAGAAAAACTTCCAAAGATTGTTAAAACTGAACCATGGGATGGTAAAGATGGTGAACTTCTTCCTGAAGACAATATTGATTTATTTGATGTAGACTTGCAAAGAAGAACTGTAAAGAATACCATAAGACACTAATAATTGTTTAATTTTGTATTACTCCTTTTTTGAAAGTCGACTTCTTAGTTCCTAGTGTAATATTTAAGTTTTTGCATAATAGTTTTTGTTTAAATATTTTCCTACTTATTTAAATATACTGTTTGATAATATTTTTTTATTTTTAAAATACGAAACAAGAAATATCCAAATTTGTTTAAAAACGAACTTTGATTTCTAACATTAGCGTCCTCTAGCTCCTAAACAATGCAGTTTGACATAGAGGTATTGTGATAAATCTCTTTATTTTGGCCTGAAAAAGTTGTAGTTGTCCTATGTTTAAATTTTTTTGTTGCCCGTTTATAAAAATGAATTTTTAGTTTATAATTATGATCTAAAACAATTTGATTATTTGAGGTGTTGTATTTCTGGTTAAAATATTAATCAAATTTTTAAATTACTTGATGATATTTTTAACAGGTTGTAGTAGTGAATACTCCATACTTTATACACTATGTCACAGCAAGTTGGAACCATATGGCAAACTTTTTTATTATTAATTTTAGGACAAAAACTGATTTTTTATAAAAAGTTTTACATGTTTTAAAATATGAAATACAATCCTCAGATATCTTTTTTTTCAGTAGTACACGAGATTTGTGAAAAGATATGAATTTTACTCAAGAGTAAAGTACCTTTAAATTTCACAATATCGAAAAATGTGATTAAAAAAAGTTGATCAGAACGCAAACCTAAGTTCAAATATGCAATTACATCCACTTACATTGAAAAAATAGGTTTTCAATATTTTCAATCTACTATCAATTGACTGACAGGACTGTCGATTGTCCTGAATTTTTGGTACATTTTCGTACTTTAATTAAATTAGCAAGAAAATATGGCTTGAAATTTATCAAAAAAGAAAAGGTTTATGATTATTATGAACATATGAACAAATGAAAAATGAAGGAAGACAGTTAGTTACTTATCAATACGAAAAGTCTTGAAACGTATCCTCCTAATGACAATAATTCATTACTTGGAACTGATCCTGATGATTAAAAACATGCTAAAGAGTTTTTAAAGAAAGAAGAAAGAAAAACTGGGAAAATTGGAATTTTATCAAGTCAGAATGGGAAGCTTCTTATTTGGAAATTTTTATAAATATTTTTTCTTTTTTTAGCATTATGTTTATTGTTTGTTTTTGAAAAGTCAAAAATACATGGAACACTTATTTATGACATTTAATAAGTGGTAAACCAAATGTATTTTAAGAAATATTTTACTTTCAGTACAAAAAATCTATTATTAACTGCTAGAACTTCATTAATTCTAGTTTTTTATAACCAAAAAGCAACAAAACATAATAGAACAACTCACAGAGAACATAAACTGAAAAACAACGCTTTCAAAGGTACATAACTGAAACAAAATACAAAACTAGTCTAAAGTCTCACACTCAATTTTCATTTCTCTGTTCCTTTCTTCCAAAAATTTAATATTTTCGTCGAGCTGTTCTAAATATTTCTCTTTTTCAAGACTCGCAGTTTTCAGTTTAGATATATCGAAATCCTTGAGAATACAATCAAAGGGTTTATTATTACAACAATTTGTAAGTAGCTCATTTTCTGCATCTTTCAATTTATTGTATATTTCTCTTTTCTCCTGAATTTCCTTCTTAAGGATGTTGATTTTCTCAGCAGATTCAGCTCGTTTCCTTTGAAGGTTTCCTTCATCCTAAATAATTTAAATAGAATAAATAGATTTTAAAACCGGACTTACAAATTCGTTGTCTACATTTTGTAAAGAATTCTTCATAACTTTAAAAAGCTCGTCTCTGGAAAATTTATATAAAAACAGGTAAAAAAAAAGAAAAACTTACGAATCTTTGAACATTTCATCATAAAGAGCTAACACTTCATTTTGAATAGAAGTGGTTTTAGTATTAGAAATCTCTTGTAACTGAGTGATTGAATGTTGTACATTTAGGTTCTTGGTAATATTAGCGAGAAGAACTTGATGTTGTTCAGAGACTTTAGCAGATTTTTCTTTAGCTTTCATATATTCTTTCAAAATTTCTTCAAAACGTTTCTCATCCTCTTGTCTTTGTTTGTAAGACTGTGCTAAAGCAATGTCCTAAAATTTGTTTTTCTTTTATATTTAAATACAGAGATGAGACAGTGTTTTCAATTGGTTGCACTAGAAGAATATTTCCATTTCTGTCTGTTACATATTATTAAAAAGAGATGTACAGTTTTTCTATCTTTAAGTGGGCCGACTTTTTAAGACCCTTCTATAAACCGAACAATAGCCCCATTGTACACTATAGACAAGGGATAATCACCGTCAGAAAGGATCTTGATTTATGACAGTTCCCTCTGCCAGAAACATCTGAGGGTGATTATTTCTTGTCTATAGTGTACAATGGGGCTATTGTTCGGTTTATAGAAGGGTCTTAAAAGTCGGCCTACCTAAAAGTACAAAAACTGGATAGGTATACACTGAGTGTGCACTAGTGCACCCAATCGAAAACGCTATTATATCACAAAATATATACTTTGTATAAAGCTGTTTACATTGTTCTCTGAAATAATAACTAAATACAATGTAGGGCTGGGAAAACTTCTCCTTACAGAAGGTATCGATAACTGCTAAGGTATCGTACACCGATACCGACTGCAATCAGGTATCGAAGTATCAATACTTCCGATACCTCAATACCTCAGATACTTTGATACCTCCGATAGCTCGATACCTCCGATACCTCAATACTTCCGATACCTGCAATACCTTGATAAAGCGTGGCTATAAATGAATATCTTATTCAGAGTGCTTTGGATGTTGGAAACACAAGCTATTTTGATGAAAACAAACGAATTCACAAGCTATTTGATGCGATATTTATTTTTCGCCACCCGATACCTCGATACCTCCGATAGCTCGATACCGCGATACCTCCGATACCTCGATACTTCCCGATACCTCGATACCGCGATACCTCCGATAACTCGATACTTCCCGATACTCGATACCCCCGATACCTTGATACCTGCGATACCTCGATACTTTGGCAAGTATCGATACTTTGCAGGTATCGATACCCGATACGTAAAAACAGGTATCGCCCACCCCTAATACAATGATTATTAATACATAAAAAGGCAAAATTGATCATTGTTGTTACCAACGAATTAAATTTTTTCTCACCTGAATCGTGCAACTCTTAATAATTGCCTCACCGTCAAATTCACTTAATTCTTTCCGAGATTCTGCCATTTTTAGGTTATTTATTAATTTAATCAAATAATTCTAATCAAAATAATACGGTTTTTAGCAACAATAATCTCCACAAGTCAATTTGCTGATTATTGTGAAAATTTGTTGATCATTTGTCATGAAAACCATGGATGACTAAATTATTTTCGAAATTTTGAAAAACATCCAAGTTTGCCAACAATGAAAAAATAAAAAGTTATCTAGTGAAAAATATGATTTAAAAATTATTTGCTATAAATGAGTGTTTTTAAATGTAAATTATTCTTTTTATGCATTAAAAAAATAGATTTGATTTTAATAAGTTTGTGAGAGGTTATTTAGAAATTGTAACCAATCTAAAGTAACTAAACGAATGTTGGCAACCCTGACGGTTGTCAACTTAACCTAACTTTTGTGTATCGGTAAACAAACAAAAGCCGCTTATGTGATGATTATTTTAATCTCATTTATTAGTCAAATAATTAAAATATGTTGTCCAAAAATTACCAAGTGGTTAGATTGATTACTTTCGGCTTTTTTGTGCATTGCCTTATTCTGAAAGCGGCTTTCGATATTTATTTTTCTAGTCCCATAGACCACGGTATGACCCCCATTTTATCAACAAATAATCCTCCTGCGAAACGTGTTGTGCTTTTCGTGGCTGATGGTCTGCGAGCTGAGGGGATTTTCGGCGAAAATCAGACAGAAAATGCACTAAATTTAAAGTAACATTTATTTGTTTTTTTTTTCAAAAATGAAAAGGGTTTGTTTTAGTAAAATTAAAGAAACTCGGGGGTCGTGGGGTGTTGCACATACTAGAGTACCAACAGAATCACGACCTGGTCATGTAGCTTTACTTGGAGGAATTTATGAGGACCCCTCAGCCTTACTCAAAGGATGGAAAGTAAATCCAGTTGATTTTGATTCTGTCATTAATCAGAGTAGGAATGCATGGTGTTGGGGTGGCCCTAGCATAATTAATATGTTTAATAAAGGTAACTACAAGCAGTTTTAATTAAATAAAGTTATAAGAAAAAATTTAGATAATTTGGCACATATTTATCTTTCCTCATATGACTCGAGTTTGGAAGATTTTGGAAATAATAACACAATAGGCTTAGACTCATGGGTTTTCGATCAAGTTCAAACTTTCATCCAAAATGAAAAAACGTGCAAGAATTGTGAATTTAAACAAAGGGGAAATTTATTTTTTCTTCATTTACTTGGCATTGATACAGCAGGACATGCTTTCAAACCCTACTCTTTGTAAGTTTTTAATTTTAATACATATAAAATCACTCTAATTACTCCAGAGAATACAAGAAAAATATTAAATTCGTTGATGAAAAAATCGTGCAAATTGAGCACCTATTTGAAAGCATTTTTTCGGATAAGTCCACAAGCTATGTATTTACAGCTGATCATGGAATGGCAAATTGGGGCTCACATGGGTCAGGTTCTGACCATGAAACTGAAATTCCCATAATTACATGGGGTGCCGGTATTAAAATTGATGCCAAACGCAAAGATTTGCAACAAATTGATATTGCGCCACTAATATCAGCGCTTATCGGTATTAATTATCCAATAAATTCCTTAGTAAGTTATTGTTAAAATTGCATTGCTCTGGCAACACCAATCACAGATTTAATTAGTACATAGACTGAGTTTTGTCAAAACCGGTTTTCGAATTTTGCTGTTATAGTCAATGTATGGAAGAATGAGAATGTGACCTAAATGGCAAATAATCTACATAATTCAGCTATAATTACGCAATTATCTCGAGATCGGGAAATTTTTCGCCTGATCTTGCCCGCGAAGAGGTTTCGGGGTCCTGGCTTCTGGTCTGAAGAGGTCTTTGCTTTGCCCCCTTGCTCATAAGAAAAAATAAAATTTCGAACCGCATTTTTGAAATTATAGTTCAGTATTCTTAACTAATAGACTGAAAAGAATTAGAGAAATGATGCATAAATCGTATTTCAGTGATATTATTCTATGTAATGAATAATGATTTACAGTTTTTTCTTGTTTTACTATAGTTATTGACCTAACGTATTCAGAAAGATGATTTTCCCACATAAGCACTGTTTGCAGTACGAGCGACAGAAGTTCTCTATTATTGCGGATGTGAGAAATTTCGTATCAAAATAGTTAAAACACCAAAACTCTAAAAAAAGATAATGTTTAAAATTAATGTAACACATTTCTGGTCTTGAGAATTCTAAAATGTGTGTTTGTGCGGTAAAAACTCTGATAAACCATAAACAACGAGCTTTTAGAGACGTTGTATAAAAAACGTGCAACTTTGTGTAATCAAATATTATTTTGTATAAAATTGGTGATGTAATAATGAAAAAATAAAATTTGGTTTTTTTTCTGACAGTTGGTAATGTAGAAAAGCTAATTCAAATTCTAAGTTCCAACTTTTTTCTTCATAGCAAACCTCTTCAGCCAAAAAAATTCATACAAATAATTACTAAAAACTTAGGTAAGTACTTTTTCTTATGTATTCGGCTATCTTTGACAATTGCTTTAAGCTGATCGGGTGACTTTGACAGCACAAAGCTTGCATGGTAGTTTTTGTTTTCGATTATTTTTTTAATTATATGAGAATTATTTGTAACTAGTAGCTGGCTAAAACTAGAATGTTTAGGGCATTGGATTAGAGTGTTTTAAAGTTTTAAGATATTGTTTTTTTTGATAATTTAGACACAAAATACATTTTGAAATACTTTTTATATAATTTATGAAATTAATAGCATAATTGTTTATTATTACTTTTTTTGAGCCTTATAAAAGCTAATAATAAAAATAGAGGGTCATGTAAAAATATTTGAGTACATATCGGAAAAGTATTTATGTACATACGTACAATTTGCATACATCAATATGATACATACAAAATGCATTTTTATTAATTATTATGATATTATTTAGGTATTACATTTTTGTATTTTAGAAAACTGAAATCGAAGCTTTCTCACTATTTAATAGTATGTTGTGTCTTTAAAATGTTTTAAAATGAGGACAATGACGTAGAGAACTATTTGACAACTAGGTGATGGTATAATAACAATGTTTATGATGTTGTATGATGTGTTAGGTCTGAATGTTCTCTTTATGTTTTACGAGATGAAACATTATGTAAGTAAATTATATGTTTTAAAATTTGACCCGTAAGGTAGAGAACTATTTTTCAACTATATACTATTAACTATATTTTACTGCTAGTAAAATAGTAATGTTTTTGCTTATTATTATTTATTATGACTTGTTATGTTTAAATTTTCACTTTATTTTTACGAAACAAATTCGGCCAGTAAGATAGAGTACTATTTGGGAGTATTGGTAAAATGATAATGTTTTTGTTTGTTATTATTTATTAAGATATATGCTACTTGAATGAACATTTTACTTTTTGACGAGATGAAACTGTTTTAAATGAAGTATTTTGTAAATAAAGTGGATTATAAAAAAATTGCAATTTCACACGTAACGTTCAAATTGATTATATCTCTTATTTCGTCTTTAAGACTCAGTATTTTGGTTCCAAAAGTTTTACCTTGGGGGGATCGGTGTGTTACGAGGTAGCTGGTGGGCGGTACCTATAAACCTTCCCCACCATATCTTTTTTCGCAAACTTTTAGATGGAAGGGGATACTTCATGGTTTCATTACAGCACAGCTAGTTTGAACTTTGAACTGATACGGATTGGCCGATGGGCGAGTCTACGACCCTTGTTAGTGGAGTAAAATCGCCGTCCTTTAAGGCTTCTTTCTTGCAAATTTTTTTTTAAAGGTATAACATTTGAAATCGCTATCTACGACTTTTTTTTAGTAGGATCGAACTTTGTAAAATTATTTTTTTTATGTCGGAGCAACACTTTCTATAATCGTGTTTTTTAAAACAAATATCGGGCTTATAAATTAACTATTTAAGCTATAATTTTGAAATTTTGTCCACTTATAGAGAAAACCACAGCGCATCTAACAGTAACAAGAAATTTTAGAAAATTTTTTTTGTTTTTGGGAAAGGGGTCTCTAAAGTCACTAGTTGCGAAATTGTACATCGACAATTTTACCCTGCGGGAAGCTATGTCAATTATTAAGACTTTGACCATATAATGTACATTTTCGGATTCACAAAACTTTAAATAAGTTTTTTTTTTAAATTAGGTTAATAACCCTAATGGTTTCCGAAATATAATTTTTTTAAAACAAATTCTTAATAATTCATATAGCTTTCCGCAGGGTAAAATTGATAATGCACAATTTCGCATCTAGTGACTTTGGAGACTCCTTTCTCAAAAACAAAGATCTTTTTTTAAAATTTCTTGTTACTGTTAGATGCGCTCCGGTTTTCTCTATAAGTGAACAAAATTTCAAAATTTTATCTTAAATAGTTAATTTATAAGCGCGATGTATGTTTTAAAAAACTCGATTTTGGAAATTGGTGCTTTGATATAAAAAAAATTATTTTACAAAGTTCGGTCTTGCTAAAAAAAGTTGTAGATAGCGATTTCAGATAGCCAAAATGATACTTTAAAGATTGTAATGGTCTCGTCTAGTTATACCTTAAAATTTTTTTTGCAAGAATGAAGCGTTATAGGACGGCGATTTTACTCCACTATAAATTCCTTCAACGAAACGCTCTGATCTTTGCTTGGAAATAATTCGAGTCATTCGAGATTGTTAGCCACACCCACAATTTCCCACTACATGCAGTAAAGTTAAAACGGCAAATTAGACACGATAGCGCCGTCTGTGAAGCAGTCTAGAAAGCTCATTTTTAATTTGAAAATAGGCGCGTAGTTCATAAATTTATTACGAGTTTCCTCTCTTATTATTTAACAGAATTAAATAAAATTTTTGCAACACATTAACCTGTACATCTTCCACGGTTTAATGTTTGTAAATCTTCCATTCATCTGTAAGCTTCCACGGTTTAATTTTGCAAAAAATTTTTTTTTTTGGAGAATACAATTTATTGCTGTTGTTCTAAAACAGTTAGCAAAAAAATCTATCTATAGAAGCCTAGATAATATAAAAATAAATGTGTTCCAAAAATTTTATTTAATTCCATTGGATATTAAGGAAGAAAACTCGTGATAACAGTGGCAATACGCGTGAAACCTCCTCTTAATACAGGGTGTTATGGAAATGACTGCAAATATTTTAACCTGAAATATAGCACCACAAATAATAAAAATCTGTAAAAAAAATTTTGTCTTATCTCAACTGATAACAAAATTATAACCTAAAAATTGATTATTACAAAACGTATAACATTTTTTTTTAACATAGGGCAATCATAGGCTTTTCAGGTCAAAACAAAGCGATTTAACACAATTTACCTCTATACTAAGTTGCACCGTTTAGGAGCTAGAGGACGCCAAAATTAAAGATGAAAAGTCAGTTTTATTCTTTAAACGTAAATATCTCGAAAACGATACGTTTTAGCAAAATATTGCATTCTTGCAGTTTTATGTAGAATCTACTGGCATATTTATTTTTGCTACAAAAATTAGAAATTAATAAGAAGAAAATTGGTTAATTACCCAAAATGTGAAAAAAAAGTACCGTAACTTAAAATTGAGATGTGCAGCAAAATTTTGCTAGTAGAAATAAAAAGAGTACAGTCAACTTCATTTGTGTACCAAATTTGGTATTAATCGGTTAAGCGGTTTTCCAGATATAACAGAAAGATGTTTTTTTATACCCAACTTTGACGGCCTGTAATTTTGTTGTTAGTTGAGATAGGACAAATTTTTGTTTACAGATTTTTATTATTTGTGGTGCTGTATTTCAGGTTAACATATTTGCACTCATTTCCATAACACCCTGTATATCTTTAATTTATTAAGACAAAAGAAGCAAAGCTTTTTTAGACCACAAGTATTGCTTTATTAAGAATACAATGGGTCTAATTGGCTTTTTTACTTTGTAACAATGTGATAAGAGCATATTTTGAGCGGCATTCGAGCAAACAGTAAGTACTAAAAAAATATTTCTTTATTTTATTAGCGATTCAGAATGATTGATATCTTAGTAAGCCATGACTATGTGAATGACATAGATTCTTGTAAACGCGGCATTAGACAAAATAACCAAATTAATTTGTCACTGTCTGAAATAAACATTAAGGATATTTTACATTATAATATATATTGTAACGTTCTTCTATATTCGGGGTTCTTGTAATTTAGTAAGTTGGATAATTTATTTAAAACTTCTATTTATACGAATAACACAATAATGACTCGCTAAATCAATAACTCAATCATATAGGCTCAATATCGTCGATGCCGCTTTTTGAACCGCTGAACTCAACTTGACTATTCAACTTCGACTGATTAGTCATCGCTTTCTGACGTAATTAAAACAGTTTTGAGGTAATATTACATGAAGACCTGTGTAAATTATCCAAAGAATGATTGAAAAAAATGCATAGGAAGAGAATTTTACTTGCTCCAAAACTGGCAATATCAAAATTATTTAGTGAATACTTTTTTGCTGACTTTAATCATAAATTAGTGTCAGTAATAATTGCTTAATTATGGTTGCTTTGTTGTAAATATTTATGGAGAGAGTCACATTCACTTTCTTGGGTAAACGAAGAACACCAAAAACCAATCTTAAACACTTATGTGGACCAAATGTGTGGATCGGAGCGATTTTTGACTAAAGTACAAATAATTTTGAAAAAACAAAATATAGACGTTAAAGGTTTACAAAAATGCTACTCGAAACTATGTTTAGAAAATTTTTATTTGTTTAAATTTTTAAGATATCTACAGCAACACTTTTGTTTTTTTGTGAAATTTATCTTTAATTTTTTTTCAAAATAAGCCTTTTAAAAGAAATGTTGCTGTACCAATTTTTCGTATAAAAGTGCAAAAATTTTTGTTTAAATCAATAAATCAGGAACACTCAATTTTTATCAAAATTATTTTTTTTTGCAGAATCTTGCAGTAGAGAGTTAGTAGGTGGTACTTTATCACAGTGAGATAACTTTCAAAATGGTGGTCATAAGTAGGGTTTATTTTGGATAATTAATTTGATGATTTTTGACATTATCTAATTTTCGATTTGTTTCACCATTTTCTGGGCACCGATGGTTTATATTTTTATTTAAAAATTTATACTAGATGAGATAACAATAGTAATAGAACAGCTCGGGGTGGGTAAGAACGCCTACTTGACCTTCCCCTAACGTTCGTAAGGTGGATAACATTTTTCCTTTAACAATTTATTTCAATAAAACCATTTAATGCCTATATTTTGTTTTGTTTTTTCAAATTTTTATAGTTTAGTCAAAAAACGCTCCGATTTATACATTTGGTCCACCCGGTATATAAGATATATAATTAAAAAGATAGGTGTTGGTAATTTCGTTACCAATAGTGTAAAAATTGTTTTTGGAATTTTGAATACATATTTAATAAAGATAGTCGGTTTTTAAATCTGCAAAATTAAGAGGTGTGATTGGTGTTTTCATAATGGGTAATGTAATCAAGTGAAAACAATTAAAAAATTTCTAATTTAGGGACGTTTACCAACTGAGTATATTAACACATCTGCAGATAATTTAGGCAACATGATGATTTCTAATGTTTTGCAATTATTAGAGATCTTTAAAATTAAGAGAAATAGGAGGATGGAGAATGCATTACGGTTTGTACCTTTTCAAGGTGTCACGACCGAAGAAATTGAGAGGGCAATAACCAATTTAAAAAAATTAGCAAGTCTACATGAATTTGATTTATTGGTAAAAACCTTTCCAGGTGAAATATTTTAACAATATTTTTTTCTAGAAAGTTGAGACTGAAAAATTTATAAAATTTTTAATTGAAGGCTCGGACTATTATCACAATTATTATCAACTTCCGGTTTTAATTTCTGTAACCATAGGATTTGTGGCTTGGATAATTTATTTGGCCACCTTTAATATTAATTTTTCACGAAGTTTTTCACCAAAGAAAGTACTTAAAATCATGGAAATTGTAGTTTTTGTGCCACTGTATCTAAATGCACTGTATTTTCTGAAAAGTATGTCTATTTTTTGCGAATAATTTTTTGTAACTGACTTTTTTCCAGTTCAGTCACTTCCTGTGATGTACTACATTTACTTCTTTTTTCCAATTTTTATGGTACAAATTCTTACTCGTAGATATTTTTACATTTTGGAGGCATTAAGGCAAATAAAAAATTTTGGTTTTAAAGAAGCATTTGCTCAAGTTTTGGTATATTTATTTGGGTTAAGATTATTAGTACGTATATTTCAGGTGATTCAAAAATATGGAGCAATATTTTAATCAGAAATGCAACACAAGTGATGGAAAATTGTCTAAAAGATTTTTGTTTTAAAACCACTGCTCAAATTATAATTTAAACATTAGTTATTACAAATTATACAACAAAAAAATTTACTTATAAAACTACTATATGTTTTTCAGGCAAAAATAAAGCGATTTAACAAAACTTATCTCTACACTAAGTTGCACCACTTAGGAGCTAGAGAGCGGCAAAGTTGGAGATTAAAATTTGTTTTTATACTTTAAACGTAAATATCTCATTTTAGTGGAACTTTGCATTTACTTTTTTATTCAGAATCTGTTGGTATATTTATTTTTGTTATCAAAATTAGAGTTAGTTTTACAAAAAATTGGATAATTACCAAAAATATGCAACGGTAGTACTCTACCGAGAATTGAGATAATGTAGCAGAACTTTGCTATTTTTAGGAAAAGAGGATATTTAATTTTGTTTATCTACCAAATTTTATTTATATGTTTTCGAGATATAAAAAAAATGTCTTTTTATACCTAATCTTGAAGCTGATTTTTTGCACATTTTTATCATTTTTGGTGCTATATTTCTGGTTGAAATTTTGCTTTATATTTTTAAATCACTTTACATACAAAAGTAAGCATTTGGCATTTTTTTTTATTTAGGTACAAAGCTTTCAAAATCGCGGATCTCTAAGTATTGTTATGTACTTAATAGCAGTTTCTGTATTTTACTCAAAGTCGCTTAGAAAGAACACAGTTGGACAAGAGAAAATTCTTTGGATTTTGTTTTGTGTTGTTGTTTCAATTTTTCCACTATTGCCGGAAATGAAAACAACTTTTAACACAAGTAGCTAGTGAGTATAATGATTTACAAAAATTCTAATTAATTTTAGTCTTTTCGGTTATTTTTTATGGTGTGTAACTGGTTACAAATTTATTATTATTAATTTAAGACCTAAAAAAATTATTTATTTGCAATACGGAAGCTTGGTTTTAACTCCACTGTACACGCTAGCAGTCGAATATGGTCTAGTCACTTCGGATTCACCTCTCAAATATTTAGCACTTGTTTGGGCCTGTAAATATTATTCTACAATTTAAATTTTTAACTTAATATTTTTTTTTTAGTTTTTCCAATTATTACAATTCCATTTTCATCGACTCAAATTATGACACGCATTGGTAGCATTTTTACCGGATTTGGTACATTTTACCTAATGGTGACTTCCAATTATGAGAATTTGTTTATATTTTTCTACGTGTGTCTACTTTACTTCTGGTTAAAGCTAGAAAGTTGTAATTTTAATTGTAAAAAAATATTTGAAGCCAGGTTTGATACAGATTTTGAACGAGATAAATCCCAATCTAGTGATGATTTTCGTCGAGCGTTTTTCTTTGTATCCTTTTTATTAAACAAGTTAGTTCACTTATCTCGTTAATAAAATTGTGCTTTCTCTTTCCATACGCTAATGTATATCTTGTGGTTCCTTTCTGAAGTAACTTTGTGCAATAATAAGTCGTTTTTAAACAAGTCAGAACTCCCCACCTCTCTCCGGACAACTGTTATATTGTTTCTTACGGAGAATTACTTTTTAGATTTTTTTTTCATTTATTTAACTAATGATAGTACAAATTATTTTTCAAGATGGCATAGACATGTTATAGGAGATTGTTTACATATATTTTATAATATATAATATTTATATAATAAATATATAATATTTAAAATTTATATATAATAGCCTATATAAATTTTCCTGGATAGTTTTGTATAAATAAATTATTAACATTTATAAGAAATTTAAATTTGCAGTCTTTATTTTGATTTTATGCCACATTAAAATCTAAATTGAATATCGCTGGCTAAATAAATGAAAAAATGTCTCGATAAGACGCAATGGAATTGTTGTTCGGAGGCTGCTCATGTGGATGTGATTACTTTTCTGTGACTTATTACTAAATTTGAAAAAAGTGGGTTTGAGGCATTTTGCATTATGAAGTTAGCGTTTAACGAGATACGTCTATTAGTTACATATAGAAGACCTTAACTCGGTAACAGGTAGTCTTAATTTTTGTTGGATTTTTTGGGACTGGAAACATAGCTAGTCTGAATTCTTTTGACCCAATGTGGGTTCGATGCTTCTTAACAATTTTTAGTCCGTTCAAAATGGCAGGATTAATACTCTTAAGAATTATTGTTCCTTTTTTATTTACTAGTTGTGTATATCGAGCTGTGAATTTGTTAGGTAAACGTAATACGCTTAATATGTTTTGTATAGTATTAGTTTTTTCAGATTTAATGTTACTTGAGCTTTTATATTATATAACAAATATTGGCTCATGGTTAGAAATAGGCATGAGTTTGTCAAAATTTATTATAATGGAATCTTTTGTTATTATTTTATTAATCTTGTATGGAATTGCCTATTTATTAACCTCAGCATCATATAGCATAAATTCAAAAAAATAATAGAATATAAGAAAAATGTATGTTGATGATAAAATAATAATAAATATTTTTTCAGAATTTTTTTTATTTATTTAGTTCCTATAAAAAAAATACAAAACTTTTTCTTTTACAGTCTTCAATGGACACAAGGGTGGATTTAGGCATGATTTTTAGGGATTGCAGCCCAAGGTTCTCTTTCGCACTTCAAATAACAGTGGTGTCTATTATAAAGTGGAACGCTAAATTTGATAACATCTTTCTCTCAAACTTTATGATATGTAAATTAATTGTTTATTAAAATTCTTATTATCCGTGTCATTGGACATGTTATTTTTGACAAACCATAGGTGTGCCGTATATAAAAATGCCAAAGTTTTAGAACAAATTCAGAAAACTAAAAATTTTTATTTGTAAAAGTGTTTTAATGGCCGTCATTGTATCTATTTAATTTAAAGAATTATGAAAATTAATGCAAAAATGATTCGAAGCCCAACCGTCAGTAATTGGAAATAGATCAATTGGAATTGCAGTTATTGTGACGTTTGTTTCTCATTGCCTTTTTTTCTTAGATTTTCTAAAACTTTCAAATTAATTTTTTTTTCAATTTTAGAACGTTTTTATTGAAGATATTGTAATGACTCAGAACAGCCATATTTACCCACCCAAAACTGAAAATTGCGCCTTAAATTCAAATTTATATCAAACAAAATCTACTGGTAGCAAAAACATTTAGTAGGGAAGAACTTGGCATGAGAACTCATTTGAACAACACCAGTGTTAACTATCTATCTCTTTTCTTTACACAAACTTTTTTCTTAATTATGAGAATTTCTACGTCTTCTATCTATCCTCCTGGAAACTTCTTGAGTTTTCATAGTAAACATATAACTATTACTATTTTCTTTCTCATCTCAATTTACTTTCTCCTAAAGGATTAATAATACTAGATGCGGTAATGACAAAAATAATGAAGTGACTACTATTACCCTAACATCTTAGTCTCTCTTCACTACAACGAATACCTACAAATAAAATATTTGAACAAAACTTTTAGAAACTGAAATAATGAGAATACTTGGTGAAGGATAATACTTGAGTATGAGAAATATAAATAAAAATAATAATAAATATATTGGTGGAGTTTTCTCTTTCTCTCTCTCTCTCTCTCTTTCTTTCTCTTACCGAACGGAGCTAGATAAGGCTGATATCGGACCGCGACGTCATCCCAATACGTCATGTCACTTCCACTGCCATGATGTACGCTTTCCACTACCGACAGGCCACCACCAACGCCTTCCTACTCTTCTTCTCTCGTTTCTTTTATATTTTGTACTTTGCCGCCACCAGAACTTTACTTATGGTCGCATTAACCTCGTAAGTCACTTTTTCCGGACTTCGTCATCCACTGGTGCATCAACCCAGCGGCTTCCTCCTTCCTGAAACCGTTACTCACGGTGCATTAATCCGTAGATATCCTACCACTTCTCGTCGATGAGTGCTCGCGGCGCATTAACCCGCGAGACATTTAGGTTGAAGGTTTCTGCGAGGTGTTCTTGACAGCAACTCTTAGGGCTATACAGTCTTTCTTTAAGTGACCTGGAGTTCCGTTTCTGGTGCTTTTTTTTGTTTCAAAAGAGTCTTAATTTCTGTCAGTACTTTTATTATTAGTGATCTTTCTTTTTTATCACTCTCAACTTCCAATGCCTTCATCTTCTTGATTTTGATATCCCGAATGCCTTCAATATAAGCCTGGATGGTCAATAGTACCTGAAGCGATTCAGATGCTTTCGGATAAGCCAGCTGGACCAGTCGTCGAACATTGGCTTCAAATTTTCGGAGGGTTTTTCCAGTTTTATGTATTCGACTTTTGAGTTGTTATTGGAAAAATAACTGCATCTAGGTGTTTCTAAAGCAGA
Source organism: Tribolium confusum (assembly GCA_029207805.1). NCBI lineage: Eukaryota > Metazoa > Arthropoda > Insecta > Coleoptera > Tenebrionidae > Tribolium > Tribolium confusum. The sequence goes on along the minus strand of JALGAY010000010.1, from coordinate 8,801,862 downwards.
GTTCTAGTGTTTTAGCTATATTTTCAAAATCATATTGGGAGTTCTTTGGGATCGTCTGTAAAAGCTCTAAAGCTTGTTCTTTTAAGGCTATATCAAAGCTTTGGTCTTCTGTTCCTTGTTCCATTTGTTGGCTACAGAAGGTGCTTCGAAGTTCTTTTGGAAGACCTGTCTGTCTACTTCTTTTTTTTTTACTGCATTTATTATAGTTTTGACTTCGTCCACTTTAGTGTAGACTTTTTCTCTTACTTTTTCGATGTTTTCTGCAACCATCTTCTGTTGTATACACAAACTGTTTGGGAATTAATTTATTATCTAATTAAACTGTTTTTGCTTTATTTTATCTTTTTTTGTGTTGTTTTTTTAGTTTTTTGTTTTGTTTTTTTTGTTTCCGTCTTCGTTTTTTCTTTTTTTTTGTTTATGTTTTTTTTTGTATTTGATCTTCTATATGTTGGAACGTCATTCGATATTAACTGTTCGAATTTTTTTCTTTGCTATTTTTGCTTTTTGTTTTATATTTACTATAAGCGGTCATACTCGAATCTCCAAGGGACCACAGAAAAAAATCGAGTTATGGAAGATTCGAGTTACATAAAAGCACATTTAACTATCATTTCTTTATTATTAAGTAATACAACGGTATATGTAATAGTTTGCAAATGTTAAATTAGAAAAATAATTGTTATAAACAGGTATAACATTAGTTAAAAAACAATTATCTTCATCCTGGTCTAAACACCTTAACATTTTTCTCGGTATTTTGATGAACACTATTAATTACACAAAGAGAGTGCATGGTTAAAAATGTTTTTTTTTATTAATACGGATAATTCTACAAAACAAAAGTAAGTTTTTATCAGAAAAGTTCGAGTAATGCTTTGGTATGTGCTAAATATCAGTTCGAGTATTAGAAATATTCGAGTTAGAGAGATTCTAAATTCGAGTTAGGGAGATAAAATTACGTTGAAATATTGTTAAAACGTAATACCAAATAAATAATACTGTAATACCAAATAAATGTAATAATGTAATACCAAAACAGTTGCCGTAAACAAAAAAAAATGTTTTGTTCAGGTATGTGTGGCAATAATGGCAATGGTTAGATTTTGTATAAAATCAAATGTTATAGCTGCAACCCTGTCTCGTTTCATTTACATAGATTTTGAGCTGATGAATTCTTGTTGTTAAACTTTTTGGAACGTTTTTTGTAAATTATCAACTTAGCGACTAATACATGTTTTGCATTTTCTGGTAAGTGTGATTGCTTTATTTTTGTTGTTAGTTCTTTGCAAGTTATAGTTCTGTCGACTGGTGTCTAAATCGATTTAGTACTGTATGCACAAACCACTTAACTCACTTACTTATGTTGTTTATGCAATGACTATCTTATTTTGAAGAGGAGGAAATATATTGACTGACGTGATTTTTACCCAGAATACGAATCTACCTTTAAGAAAGCGTTTTCAACAAAAAAAGCATGTTCGAAAAAAATTTGACTTATGTGGTTTTTGAAATGACCGATTCAAATGTTTAAAGTTTTTGAGATATACGCTGTGAGATACACGATGTATGACAACACTGTTTGTGAATTTCGGATCGTTTTTCTCTAATAATTTCTCTAAAATTGATGTTCCATAAATTTTCAAAATTCGTTGTTTCATGAAATTCTGAAATTGACGTTCGGTTTCGATGCTCTATGTATTTGATTACAATTTTGTGACTGTGAGGTATTATTAATTTTTTTAATTTTGTTATGTAATATTTTATTTCTATTTTGTTAATAGCAATTAAGGTTATCTTCATTTTTTAGTAGCCTGTTTTTTATACTAATTGAAGGGGTTAAATAATTTGAAAAATTTAAAGTTAAATAACAATAATTTCAAAATAATTTAAAAGATTTTGGGAGACAATCTGAATGCATAATTTAGAATAATTTTGAATATTTTGCTGCATAATTGGGAAGTTTACTTTCTGGCAATTGGCAACATAAGCGTCACCCGTATTTTAATTGTTTTTTCAGTTGTAGCCATTTTGCAAATTAACGTTAATGAATAGAATACCTGTGTAAACTATCGGTTTCATACATTTAAAATATGGAAAAAGGTAAATATTTGCATGCGCAAGTTAAAGGGTGTATTTGTAGGAGGTACACAGCAATATAACGCAATGTGCAATAGTACATTTAAAGGTGCATCCAGACTGCAGCGCAATACCGTGCAAAACATTCGCGAACGTTCACCCGCAATTGGAGCCATTGGCGCGTTGACGTCTTAACGGCTGCAACGTTCAAATACAAATGTTCATGTGTCTCAAGGTTTCAGTTTTGCAATAACTACTACAGTTCAACTACCGTCAGAACATGTTTGAACGCGCAAATGTTTTTGATGTACTGACATGATGCGGGAACTTTTTGGTTCGGCGCAAACGTGCACATCTTTGCGCGTTCGTGCGCAAGATGACGTTCTAGTTGGTCATGTTTGCTAAAATTTGCAACGTTTGCAAACGTTTTTCGTGGTTTTGCGCTGCAGTCTTGTAATGCGCACGTTTGACATCGAGATGGCTTGCTATCGGTGGCGTATTTTGAACTTTGTTCACTTTCTTTTTTCAAACGAGAAGCGTCTATTAGTAAGTGTAAATCAAATTATCATTTTTTGTTAATGTAGGTATTGCCTATTTAACATAGTTTTCTTAATATTTCAATGCTTTGCTTTGTATTCTCAATAAGGAGGAGCGGATGTTATAAACTAGCAAAAAGTTTAAATTACCCTGTTAAGATTTTGCGCAGATTTTTGATTCTACCCAACGCCCATGTACACTCGGCCAAAGTGAAAATGACGCGTCCATAAACGAACCCCTGCTGTCGATGCCAGCCGCAACCATGCAAAAATTATTTTCTGGTGCAATCATTCCAAACTCGTAAACTCTGGCCTAGGGCAGATTCTCTACATAGTCTTATATTTTCTGATAAATTTAATTTTGAAAATGATTTGGTAATTTACGGATAAAAGACAAATCGAAATTTGTGTTATAATTTAATTCTGCCGTTACTAAATGAAACCAAAATTTGCAAATAATAAAATTCTAACATTAATAAATTTGTTTCGCTAATTTGTGAGTTTTGTTAAAAAATAAAATACTAAAATTTTTTCTAAACAAAATTTGCATAATAATAAATTTTTATTGTTATTGTTATTACATATTATTTAGGTACTACATTTGTATACTGTCTCTTCCATTTTAAATTTGATCTTGTTTTAAAAAAGTACAATTTATAAAAAATGAGTCATTGCCTTTAAAAACCTATTTTTACATTTTAGTATATAATTTTTCATTAATGTTTGCTTTGGAAGCGATTAGAGTAGAAATTAATTTCTTCTTAAAATCTACTCTGAAGCAATTTCAAATCTAAGTTAACATTATTTTATGACATCTCATTTACATTGAAGTGTTCAGGTATTTGTAATAAAGTTCAAGTTATAAGAAGAAACGGAAATAGTACGTTTTTATGTTTGAGTGAAAAAAGCCGGATAGATTGAAATAATAAATTCGAAAAACTCGGCATTTATGTGAAAGTAAAAAGTTTCTAACCACAATTCTAATAAATATAGCCGCGTCGAAAATCTAAGGTCCTGTCTTCTACAGTCTGCAAAAAACGAAACAATGTTCATTGTTGATTCTAATGGTAAGTTAATTTTCAGTGATAGGATAGTTATGCAAATTTTACTTATTCCTAAGTTTTACGGTTTCTACCGATGCCTCAGATAATAAACAACTCCGTCCAGATGTTAGCTTACAATTAGATTTAACAATGGCCTTTATTTGATTTATCGCGGACTTTAGAAGTCAGAAACCTTAGATTTTTGAGGCGGCTATGCAAGTATAACTTAAATATACCCTCAATATTTTAGCCAGTTTACAACCTTTAATACAATTAGCATTGGTCCGCATTTGGACTGTCTATTTCAGGTAATAGAAAGCACCGATGAGATTAAAGATTATTTGGTTTGCAAGAGGGATCCGTCCGTTGCGTCTGTACTGTTAAAGGTATAAAAATATTTAAAAAGAAAAACTAAGACATGATCATTAAATTAGGTACTTTAGAAAATTAAATTAATGAATATATGTTGTTAAAACCAATAAATTATTATTTTTCTACGATTGTTAAATAAGTAATTTTTTAACCTAAATGCGTTTTTAAAATATTTTTAAAGGTAAGTTATATAAACAAAGGCATAAAATGTGACAAATTAAACAAAACTGAAAAAATGTTGTTTTTTATTAATAGCTACTTAATTGCGCTTTTTCCTAATTCTATAAGTTGTTTCTTCGTGCTTGTTTTACATGTTTTTAATTTTTTTAACAATCACATGATCAGGTGAGTTAATTTTGACCACAGAGCTCATTTTTTGAGTATAAAAGATCTAAATAACAATGATTTTTATATGAATATTTTTTGGTATACTTTTTACATTTTTCACTTTTATTTCTTTAAAACCAGCTAGAAGAGCGAGTTTCCGCTCAACAACTACCCCTCAGCCTCGGAAGTCAGTTTAATTTAAAGAACTTAAGTAGGTCTCGTTAAACGAGTGGATAGAATAACATACGTCAAATTAAAAAAAAATAGTACTTTAAAAAATTGTGGGCAAAAATATAAGTTTTGTTTGTGGAAAAAATATAAGTATCTAGTTATTAGAGGAATAGTTATTTATTATACGTACAGAGTTACATAAAAGTATGGAATAAAATTCATATTTTCTAAGTTAATCCTTTTTTAGAAAAACGACAAGACAGGTCGATTTTATTTTTTTATTGTGCACGTTTTTCACTTATTTTCAATTTTTTTTGCTAACCGTTTTTTTGCTGTGACGTAATCAATATTTTTTTAAATAGCAACCTCTATTTTTAATGTTGAAAATTGAAACTGATTTTTTTCTGAGTATAGCAGTATAACATTTAGAGGGTCTAATATAAATACATCAAGTACCTAATTTCACCAATTCAAATGTTGTATTGAATTTTTTAAAATAGCCGCAATTTTTAAGAGAATAACTGAACTAAATGTTTAAATTGACCTCTTTCCGTTTTTTTGCCAATAGTACAACTAATTTCCGAGCTCTGTTAGCACATTACTTCTCATATTTTGATTAAATAAGATTACTGATTCGTAATTCCTTTTCTTAAATCCTTGATTTTGTTGCAAATACCCTTTTAAGTAGCCCCTTAGTAAAGCGGCCAAAACATCATCTAAATAAACTCTGACATTACGAGCGCAGTGTGGAGGTTTATTTGGACGTCCTTTGCGACACGTTAGTACCAGCATTAGCGAAACTTTTTCTCAATAAGGAAGATCCAGACATACCAGCAGCTAATGTGTGGTTTTAACAAGACGATGGTGGAGGTGCATCGTCTTGTTAAAACCACACATTAGCTGCTGGTATGTCTGGATCTTCCTTATTGAGAAAAAGTTTCGCTAATGCTGGTACTAACGTGTCGCAAAGGACGTCCAAATAAACTTATCTAATCAATAAGACGTCAAAAAAAAAATACGGTTCTAAAATGTGATTAGCTCAAAAAAAGCACAATTGCCATATGGGTCGATGAAAAATCAGCACTGGATGAGAGAAACTCCAACTTCTCACATTCACAAAAATTAAATTTAGTATTGTTTGGAGGGGTTGATCGCGGTGAAATTCTTGAATTAATGGAGAGAAACCAAAATTTAATAACGGAAAGAAAATGGCCGACCTACCTGCGAAGCGAAACGGTGTTGTCGTAGGAAGTGAAACTGGGGGGTTGCTGGCAGTACACAAGAACTTTTCTTTTTCTTGAACGAGGGTGGAGGAGTAAAGATTAGTGAAGTACCAAGCGAAAATGTCTAGATTAGCGGAGTAGCGATTTTTTTCTAACAGCGTCATTATCAATCACCAAAAGCACTAAAAGCAGACTCTCTTTGGCTTAGCGCCGGCTGTGCTTCCACTCTCTCGCATCGACGCAAAGAGTCATCCATTTTGGCGCAAACAAAACAAAAATATTTTTTGGACCAAGTATTCTCTAATATAAACATGGTCCAAACGAGTCAACAAAAACTAATAATTCTATTCAAAAATAAACAAAATATTGAGAACGCGACAATTGGGGTTTTGTCAAATCACATTTTATGGCCGTATTTTTTTGTTGTCTTATTGACTAGACGAATTTGTTTGGATGTTCTTTGCGACACGTTAGTACCAGTATTAGTAGAATAATGGGGTAGAATAATGGGGTTTCCACTTTAAAACTGACACCCGCTTTAACTTATTTATTAAAAAAAATATAATTCTTTACAAGTTTCTGCTATGATTTTACTCTAGTTTTTTAATATAACGCCCGATTTCTGATATCTCGTTAGTTTGCTGAGAAGTTGCCATTTTTTTTTTTTGAAATGGAAATAAATTTATAAATTGGAGTTCATTTCTTAATTCGCATGTGAGCGATAATCAAAGGCGATATTATAGAAGTGCGTTATTAATTGTTGAAAGTTATTCCTGGAGTTATTTGTGTAAATAGTTTGTTTTTATATAAATTATTCGTTGAAAAATCCAACTTTTTAAATTGCAAGAACGCAAATTTCAGAATGGTTACACAATATAATGTAAGGAATGAAATTGATAGAAACTTGGACGGCATCTGAATAATTTATGGATCAGGATGCGACTACCTACAAGGAGTCAGTCGAAAATAATGGAGGAAAAGGAAGAACAAGAACAAATACGTTTAGAAGAAAAAGACGAGTTAGTGAAAATTTTAGGCAAACTGAAAAATTTTTTAGAGTAGGTCGAAAAACGGCGCTTAAAAAACAAGACGAACATGGGAAACGACATTTGGTAGAAGAAAAAGCAAAACAAATTCTGGAAATTGAAGTTTGAAGAAAAAGATGAATAAATGGAAGTTCTGTAAATGTTAGAAAAAATTCTGAAAGGATAGAATAGTATTTCAGAAGAGCTGTAAAAGGAAAACGGCGTTTGGAAGAAACAGAACAATTTGAGAAACGACTAGTAGAAGAAAAAGAAGACCAAAGAAATTTTAGAAAAAATTGTAAATTGTCGGTTGGAAGAAAAAGAAGAGCAGTGGGAGATTCCAGGTGGACAAGAGAAGTTTTTAAAAGTGTTTGATAAACAACGATTGGTAGAAAAAGAATAAAAGGAAATTTTGGAAGACGTTGGCTGGAAGAAGAAGAGTAAAGAAAATTCTAGAAGAGCAAAAGAAGTTTCCAAAAGAAATTAAAAAACAATAATGAGTATAATAAGAAATCTAATTGAAATCGAAATTTTAGAAGATGCTGACTGGAAGAAAGACTGTGATAGAAAAAGGCATGTAAAAAGAAACTGTCATCAACTAAGAACGACTTCAGAGGTCCGAGGAGATGCGTTATATAGAAGCTTGTGGTAGATCGAAAAAAGACTAGAAGGCATTGCAAACGCAAGGAGGTCTTAGGTAGACAGACAGTCCGGTAGCGCCAGTGTTTTCAGTCTCTTCTGATTGTGAGAGATTAGATTTTAAAACGCGTTATTCAATTTTTAAGGAGGAAGTAGCATATGTATGCGAAAGTGAAACAAAGAGGATTCTTACGTACTTTTATTCAGTCCCTTATTAACACATTCATCACAAAGTCTCTAAACTATATTACATTAGTAAATAATATAGCATCTACAACAGTTTTTTAAGATTACTTATTAAGAGTCAGTTTTTGAAAGTTGAATTAAGAGAAATCGAAAATATAAATATTTACTAAAATAGGTATAATGTTATAATGAGCCACAATGTGAGTGAAATGTAATATAATGTTAAAGTACTTTTATATTTGCTTTGTTTTTTTAAAAGACTAATCCTAGAACATTGATCTAAGTCCTATACCTAAACCTAATTCTCTTAACATTGAAATGTATATAATATATAGGTATGTATATTTTATTCACAGTCATTTTCTTTGGCAACATAGTTTTCTGTAGCCGACTAAACTCGGAAACAAAATACCACAGAACAGAATTAAAACTTAGGCTAAAAAAATATTGCACGTCGCCATTTACATTGTTACTTAACAAAGTGACGCCATATTTGATACGGCCAACTAAAACTCAACAAATAACGTTCTGTAGATAAAATCTCATTTTTCTACTCATGTGGAAGCCATTTTGTTTCAACCGTTTCAAACTACAAGCTCAATCTCGAAAATTGTACTTGAAGAAAAGCAAAACTGGTCACGAAACCTTATCACAAGAGTTGTGCAATTACCGGTTGCAACAAGCACATATGTTCCGCCCCCCGGATCGGCAACCGATTTATACAAAAATGGCGGATCATTTCAGGAATCGAGTGAAATGGTTTACTGAATTGCCCCAAAATGTAGCACTCATCACTGCCGTCTTTTTGTATCCTCATATGCATAAAACCTCGAGCGCTCCTAAAAAATAATATTTACAAAAAACAAATTTAAAAGATGTAATCTCACTTTAATGAAAGGGAGTAATCTTGTTTGGTCGATTCGCTATTTCGCACAAGAAAACTCCCTTCTCGGAGCATCCTGAGAACGTTTTCAGCCTCTACTCGAGTTATGGCACCATGGAACCACCTACATATTAAAAAATTTAAAATTGTTTAAATTTTCTTTTGACTTACCCTTGTTTTTCCAACGGCAAATTGACGTCAATGACGTCGGCTGATGAAGGGTTTTCGGGATTATTCAAGTTTATACTGAGTCCAACCAGAGATAATCCTTGACCTGGACGTTGACGCATGTCTAACTCCCCTAAATTTAGGGTTAGTTTCGGTCGGAAAGAAGAGACTAGAAGCAAAAAATTCGCAATTGTAAGTCGCGACATGTTAGCTTTCTGTTGCATAATTAATGGTGTGGTTAGGAATTATAGTAACATAAACCGCGGGAATTAGGTTTGAATAAATTTCAATAAATTTACGAACGTACACTAAAGATTGTAATAAAATTTAGTTTAATGCGTGTTTATAATTATGAGATTTATATTAGGGTTAGATTTAACCAGTTCTGGCATTTTACGTAAAATAACCGGTTTTTAAAAACAACAGGGACTAAACATGTTAAAAATGATCAGTTTCCAACTGCTCTTTTCACGGCCACAAACCGGTTCTTAGATGGTGACAAACAGATTTTCAAATGCTTTCAAAATTTTGAATTTACACCGGTTTACTAAATATATAATTACTTTAAATAACTGAAGTACGATTTCTATGAAGAAAATAGCTTTCGTTTGGATCTAAGCAAAAGACATTTCGTCCGTTTAGAATTACAAAGTCGTAAGCGCCATTTTTCAATATTTTGAGTTAATAGTATGATAAGGTTCCCTTATGTAAACCAAGCTTAAAAAATAACTTTTTTATTAATATTGTACCATTGTTTATTAATTATCACTCGAATAACAAAGTCGTATGTGCATTGAAATTTAAAAGCTTAAAAAAATTTAGTTACCTGTTATCTTTACCTGTCATTACTTATCTGACATTGTGACAGACTCTTTATTGTAGTAGTATAATTCAGATGTTGCTAGTTAATTAGTGATTATTGTCCATATACATTAGGGTGGGCCAAAAAAATCGATTTTTTTTTAACTTCCGACACTGAAAAATTGGTTCCTAAGCACCTTAAAAAATGCTTTTTAAAGATAAGCTCTTAGTTTTAATAGAAAGAATTTCCTCACCTCAGTTTTCTATTATTTCTTTAATCCTGTTTGACAAAATCCATATCTCGTCACTTCTTGATCGTACAGAAAAATTTTATTTACATTTTTTGTATAAATTTGAACGCTTTAAAAAACGTATCTTACAGTTTTTTTATAGCTATTAGCGTTTAGAAGATATCATAGGTCAAAGATTGAAGAATTTTACAAAAAAAATTTTTTTACTTTTAAATTTAATTAATATTTACAATATAATTAATAAAATAAATACAAATTAAAAAGAAATTTTTATTATATTTTTCAAACTTTGACCTCTGATATCTTCTAAACGCTAATAGCTATAAAAAAATTGTAAAATACCTTTTTTAGAATGTGTAATTTTCTACAAAAAATTTAAATAAAATTTTTATTTACGATCATGTAGTGACTAAATAGAACTAAAGAAAAATTAGAAAACTTAGATAAGGGAGTCCCTCTTCTTAAAATTAAGAGCTCATTTTAAAATGCATTAAAAGAAGCCTAGGTGCCAATTTTTTAGTGTCGAAAGTTAAAAAAATATTCGATTTTTTTGGCCCATTCTAATATAAATATTGGATAATAATAATAAGTGTAATGATTGTGGATAATAATATGGCATTTTTGGAAAAACTTGTTCCATATTCAGATTCACACCAAGTTTAATTTATCTTTACACTCAAGTTAAAAAGATCGTTGCGATTTATGTGAAGAAATAAAAATCTTAAGAAAAAATAATACTGCAGACAAAGAAAAAGAAGAACAATATAGAAAGCACATCAGAGAAAAAATTGCAATGAGGGAAGAGCGTAATCGAGATAGTTAAAATAAAGAAACATCAGTTATTTTCTTTGAATTGTAAAATGTTTTAAGTTGTCCGAGAGCAGAAGTCAGTAATTTTTATTACAAATCAAAATTTAGTGTCTATAATCCTACTGGTCATGTTTCTACTACAAAACAAGTTTATTGTGCTGTTTGGAATGAAAACCAATTGGGACGAAGTGGTAACGAGATTGCAAGTGTCTTATTAAAAATTTTGGAAGCTGTGTATACTTAAAATCCAGATCTAAAAAATATAACGCTGTGGAGCGTCAGTTGCGTACCACAAAGTAAAAATTCGTTGATGTCATACGCTGTTAGTTACTTGTTAAATAAATGCTAGGGTGGGCCATAAAATCGAATATTTTTTTTAACTCTCGACACTAAAAAATTGGTTTCTAGGCAGCTTTAAATAATGCTTTTTAAAGATAAGCTCTTAATGTTAATAGGAAGGACTCTCAGTTTTCTATTTTTTCTTTAGTTCTATTTGGCAAAATCCATATCTCGTCACTACTTGATCGAACAGAAAAATTTTATTTAAATTTTTTGTATAAAATTAAACGCTCTAAAAAACGTGTCTCATAATTTTTTTTATAACTATTAGCATTTAGAAGATCTCAGAGGTCAAAGTTTGAAGAATTTAACAAAAATTTCTTTTTTACTTCTAAATTTTGTAACTCGTAGACAAATTAATATTAGAAAATGCGCAACATATAACTGTGTAGGAAATTAAACGCTCTAGAAAAAAAGTCTTTTGTGGTTAATCGACTACTCCAACCATTTAAAATAAATTGAGGATTTAGTCTCAAATTTTGATTTTTAAAATGCGAATATCTTCTAAGTGATTGAATAGAAGAGAATGAATAGATTAATCACAAGATACTTTTTTTGTAGAGCGTTTAATTTACTATAAAACTGTATATTTTGCATTTTCTAATATTTATTTATCCACGAGTTATAAAACTTAGAAGTAAAAAAGAAATTTTTGTTAAATTCTTCAAACTTTGACCTCTGATATTTTCTAAACGCTCATTGCTATAAAAAAATGTAAGATACCTTTTTAAAGCATTTAATTTTCTATAAAAAATGTAAATAAAATTTTTTCCTACGGTCAAGTAGTGACGAGATATGGACTTTGCCAAATAGAACTAAAGAAAAAATAGAAAACTAAAATGAGGGGGTCTTTCCTATTAAAATTAAGAGCTTATCTTCAAAAAGCATTTTTTTAAAATGCCTAGGTACCAGTTTTTCAGTGTCGGAAGTTAAAAGAAAATATTCGATATTTTTGGCCCACCCTAATAAACACCCTCAAATATCTTCTATCACAATGAAGTTTTCTACATCAGGTCATTTAGCAATGCAAGAAATTGACAATAGTTGTATAGAAAGAGTGTTAGCAAAAGCAGAATATTAGTCTCCCGTTAGTTTTTTGCCACTCCTGAAGAAAGTTTCTCTTAGAAAACCATATAAGATTTTAGAGATGCAAGCTAACGATTTCTTTGACTTAAAATACTGTTGCTCTTGTTATAATTATAAGAAAAGTTCCTTTTTTTAAATTAAGCGTTTTGACGTTTACTACAAACATATTTAATGCACATTATAAAGTGTCCTATGCCACTTAAGAATGGATTGTGGCAGAAGTTAGGAATTACAATTCTATCCGACAACCTTTTCACAGCAGGATGGAAACGCCAAAAATTAAAAAAAAAACTGTAGAGTTAGCTAAAGAAAAAGTTGCATCGCTGAAATCAATGCTAAAGTGGATGCCAAAAAAAGACCAAGAATATTTTAAACATATTTTGAATTTGTAAACGTATTGTTTTTGGTAGGTACTTTATTGTTTGTGTTATCAGTTTTGATCAGTTGATTTAATTAATTTAAATTATTTAAATAAAATAAATTCTTATAAAAATGTGTATTGAAATTTTATTTTTTGGTCTAATAGCTAATACTAACTAATTTATTGTTTTTACTTTTTGTAGAATTCTTAGGAAAATACTTATAAGAGTTTTCTTATTGATCGTTTTTTTAAAGACTTGATATTTTTAAATAAATTTCGTCTTAAATAGTAAAAACTTTGATTACAATAAACAATAAGCAGTTATCTCAATTTATCAATTTATCTTCTTTATCAATTTATAAAACGTATTTGAGTAAAAATCTGTCATTTATGTAAAAATTACAAAGTCGTATCTGCTGTAAAATAAATCTAAAGCGGAAACTCGGAATAACAAAGTCGTATGTAATATGACAACTTGATTTTTTTACCTGTTTTTGTAATAAACTGGGTAAAATCCTGTTACTAAAGATTTATTTACATTGTGTATTAATATTAATTTGTATCCAAATTTGAATATAGCAGAAAATACATAAACAACAAATGCAAAATCTTTAAACGCTAATATCTCCATATTGAAGTAAATGTACATACGACAGTGTAATTCTAAACGGACAATTTGCAATTATTATGTTTTAAATTATATTGAGATTGATTTTTCTTTATAATCGAAAAAACTGCTTTTGGAATTTGGTTATATGCTCAAAAGCAAGATTAAAAACCGGCTCTACTTAACATTAATTTTTATTTTCTGAGAAGGAAACTGGCATTCAACCAATTCTAAACCAATAAACGTCATTTGTTTCATATGTCATCGGGAAGAATACTACTCGTACTTGTTGCAAGAAAAAATCAATTATCTGAAAATTTTCCTGCAAGAAATCCAATCGAAAATAATATCTTTTTCACTGTGCGAGTGCTCAATCTCTCCAGTATTGACACGGTGGCCGATTAGCAGTATTGAATGAGAATTTGATATGATTTTCAAACGCGCGTAAATCCCGTGATCGATCGCTTCCGGCATTCGAATCACACGAAAAAACTTAACGAACCTTGCCTGTCAGCTTCAATCACGCTCTGACTGGACGATGCCTGGGAAACACTGGACTCGATACTGGACTGTTGAATCCTCAACCGTCTTCTTAATTTGGGCATGTCGAAAGGCAAATCTCGGAGATCAACTGATGTTGCACTTCCCGAAGTACATGCATCTTGGGCAATCATTCTTCTCCGACGAAGTTTAGGCATGTCGAATGGCAAATCGGAGAAATCTTGTTGGCTGGGTAATTCCCCGGCGTTAAATCCGAACCGCGATTTAATGCCTTCGCGAGATTGGATGGAAATGCCACTATCTGAGCCTTGGATTTCAAGGTCACCAGTGTGGAACCCCAAATTTAACAGGTTTTTATTTTGAGGTAGGCGGCGTTTAACTTTCATTGTTTCGGGAGTTGCAACTTCTTCCGGTGAACATTTTTGGGAGTTGTTGTTCCGGTTGTTATCGGAAGTCTCTGAGATTGGTTCCTGAGATGATTTGTCCGAAATAGGGCTAAGGATGTGGAGTTTATTGGCATGTGCCAAGAAACTAGAATTTTGGGTCCCACAATATTGTTTTGGACCACCACTATCTGAACTGTGGGAACTTAAACTCGAAGATTGCCGACTGTCTGAACTTGTTGTACTTCTATTTCCCTCACTAGTACTACTTTTAATGCTTTCCATACTACCTCCACTACTACTCGCAGTCATACTTTCAGTACTTGAATATTTATGTCTCCTACGTCTACCTTTAAATTCCAAAATACTTTCTTTAGTCCCTTTGTGTCGTTTTAAAAAGTCTTTTATTTCAAAAATTCTTTCCTGGTCACCATCTTTTGATTTACTTGGTCGTCCTTTAAATTCCGAAATTATTTTGCTATTACCAAACTCAATATCAAAAGCACTTCTTTGGATTTGTAAACTGCCACTACTACTATTTGGTGATCGTCCACGTAAAGATTTTACCGGAAGGTGTAAATCTTTTAAGCGACTTTTCGGATGAGATGGCAAATTTGGAGCACTACGAATACTATTCATTACCAATTCTTTGCCGTGGAACTTTGTTGGAAGAGGAGCGGTGGACGGAGGGGATGGTGTGTAGCCTCGCAGGGGCAAAGATAAGGCCCCGGAAACTATCGAAGTTTCTTCAACTGGCAAATGCATTTCCTATAAAAAAATAGAGATTTTAGAATTTTTGAAACATTGGCGTATCGTATTAGAGTCAAAACATTGTTACCTGTAGTTTTTGCGAGAGCGCACCGACGGAGTTATTGTCCTCTTGGCTCGGTTTTGGGCAGAGCAAGGTGACTTTTCGTCTATTTTGTGGTGTATTGCTATCAACGGACGGTCCGGGTCGGTTTTCCCTCGAATGATTTAATTGTACGAGGACAGGATGGTTTGATACTTTATCAATCTGATCTAAATCGTCATCAGACTTGCTAATGCGACAGTCAAAAGCGGTCTCGTATACATGCCTTTGGCGTGTCATTTCGTCGTCTAAGCCATCGTGGGGGGTGAGACAAGCACAGGGTGAAGTCAGTCTATTTGGAGGCATAACCGCCTCATTAGGCGCATCCCTTGAATCAGTGCTTTGCGTGTCAACACTCGAACTTTTTTTATACTTCAAACGACTATGCGACCTGGCTCGGATTTGTTTATCGAAATTTGGATTATCTAGGCTAGAGCTTTTTCGGTATTTTCGATGCGTTGATTTGATTTTTTGATGGTTGGAAGTTTTTGATTCTAAAACATCCTGAGATGGTTTACAAGCCTGATGAAAAGGCTCTTTACGGACTTTTGCCGGACAGGTTTTTGATTCTTCGATTTTGTTTTTGTATAAATCAGCGTAATAATAAGGCGATGGATGCCTCTTTATGTCGTTACGATTAGGCGATTGAGCACTAATTGCCGGAAGAATTGCCTCGGCTATGCTATCTGGAGAATTCAATTCCTGTGGCTTCGTTACGGAAATGTGGTGCCCGAAGAATTCATCATCTGAAGTTGGTTCTGAAGAACCCTCTACAATTAATAAAATTCTTGTTTTAATTTAAATTGCGTAAAATGAGAACTTAATACACGCTCTGGCTTTTATACGCTTCTCGTTCAATTCAAAAGCTGAGTGTCATTAAATCTGTTAGTACTTTATAAAGAGATATAAAGAGAAATGTCATTTCACACTTCATTTTTACTTGCATGGGGAAAATCGGGGATTTCCCTTGAAAAATGGCTTGCAGATTTTTTTGTAGTCAGTGAGACGGAAAAAGTGCAAAATATGCGTGAAAGCAGGCAATAATACATTGCATCCGACTGGCCATTAGTATTTTTTAGCAAATCGAATATCTACAAAGTGATACAAGATTATCAGAAGAAAGAAACGGGGAAGGAAAATTGCTTTCGCCTTTCTATTGATGAATGGAATATGAAAAATTGCTGCTATTGTTGAGGCATTATACGGATTTATATTTCTAGTATATTACATATCGATTTTTTACCAAAATCCTAGAAAAAAGTCTCTATTTATTTAATTGGAATTGACATATACGCAACAATAAGTCGTTAAGACTGCAATAATTTTTTCCAATATTAAAATTTCTTTCTTGATGCCTCTTTTATAATAGCGCGAATGGAAAAAGCTACATTTTAATCCCACAGACTACAAAATTGATGTCACATCTGCTCTTCTATTGTCACAGACAAAAAAAAGCTCTGATGAGTTTCCCTCAAAATATCTTTGTGAATTTTTTATTCAAATATTTTTTTTTAACATTAATATTATAACACTTATTTTTTAATTGTTTTAATGCTTGTATAATATTTTTGTATTTGACTGTATTTATTAAAGGAAAAATGATAAGAAGAATCAATTGGGTTTGGAGGATGTAAAATTTGATCGCTTTTAGTCCCCCTTTGTATACTTTCCGTCATTCAAAACTAATTACTTTTGAAAAGTTTCGTCGACTTTTAAATTTATATCAGGCAGGATTCAGTAATAATTGCTCACTCAGTTTTTATGATAAGCTTCTGCTAAGTTGCCTTAATTTATTTTCCGTAGTTCCCCTACATCTTTTTCTCTATCCGAGCATAATCTTGTTAAAATGGTTTAATAGGAAATTTTTGAATACGATTAATAGGAAATGTCATCGAGAATCCTGTTTAAGGATTAAGGCCAATTATTGAGATTTCATTTCGTAATCTCAACTTCTGAGGAAATATTAATGGAATTTTTTCGACAATTTAACGATAAGAATAAAATAGGAGAAGATTGGGGAGGCGTCAAAAAGAATTTTAATAGCTTGAGAATACGGCAGGGGAAAATTATTTATGCTACTCTTTCGTATCAAAACTGTAGCACCACTGAAAAAAAGAGTTAAAAGCCAAATTGAATATTAAAAATGAAACCGGCCATTCATTCCGAGACCAAAGAGGGATGAACGAACGCCATTTTTAAATTTATAAGGTATGCAATTATTCTCCCCTACGTTCATTCACAAAAATTTTATATAAATAATTTTAAACAGGGAGTTTTAGACATTGCTGAACCGTATACCTAAGTTGTTTACGTCAAAATGCAAAAAATGTTGAAACAGTGTTGTTTAGGGTGGAATCCCGGCAATTTAAATGAATTTGTCGGCGTTTTAGTTCCCGTCGTGTTGGAGTGCAATCTGCATAATGGCCGAAATTAACAGCTAGATGCTTGCAGAAATGAGTGTACACAAAAAGCTGGATGAAAAATGCTTTCGTTTTATCCCAGCTCTGATGGATGGCTCGTGTAAATGACGCCTTGAGCTTCCCCAAACCAGCACACAGAGTCTGTCTTTGTCCGTGACGTCATCGACGAATATCCTGGACATATAGAATAAGGGAGAGCCAACCAAATGTTTATTATGCTTGATTTATTTGGTTTTATGATCTCACTTATGTCCTAAAGGAAGTTCCGGTTCCTCGACAATCGTCGACCCTAAAGGCACTTCATCCTAACGAACGCCCATATCGTTTTAAAACTGATCACGAGATCATTTTAGCGAAAATTGACTCATTTATGAACGACTCGCTGAGCGTAAATTGCTGTCAACTTTTACAATTTTTCTTTATCACAAATCGCGATAAGCGACTAATTCATCTTTGTCAGACTCTAACTCAATTACCAAGCCACCCTTTCTCAAAAAAAATGTTGAATTTATTACACAAATCATTTCTGGATGGTTTTATGTTAATACTATAGATTTTTCAACGTTTAATCAAGTAGGCCGTAAACCTAACCGAACATAAAACGGAAGCTATTCTGAAGTGAGAATAAAGAATAAAATAAGTTAATAAAATCGATCAAAATAAAACAAGCAGTCTTTTAACTGCACGACACAAAAATCAATTGTAATGTAATAACATCTTCCAGTAATGCAACTTGACATCGAGTCAAAAAAGTTTGATTTTAATATAGAGGCAATTTTGGGCGTTTTTATTTGGGTGTGTTAGTTCGTTCAAACAGAATATGAAAATGCAATAACTGAGGAGAATACTTGAGAAGATCAAAGTCACAATTTGAGAATGTTTGTTTTCAATATACGTTTTCAGGCTTGATAACTGTAACATAAGTGCATTTTATGGATTACATCGTTGATTTCCATTTCGAGCATGTTTACACAAAATCGGACGCACATTGCGCTATCAGTGATCATCGTATTTGTCAAATTACATTAATCGGTTGGGGTATTACAATCCCTTCAAACAAATTAAATTTGAATTTGATGTCTATTTTTACTCAAAGTAATTACAAGGCGGAACTATAAATAAGTCAGTAACACACTAGCGAAAAAACTCCGACTTGAATAATTACTGACGTTGATATTGAAGGGTTCTGAAACCTACGAGAAACATAAAGGGTGGAAAATAGCAATTAAACGTTGTGGTCAAGGGTGAATCATACTTGTCCTAAACGTATTTCATCAGCATTTCACCCGCACTAATCTCTTGCCACCAGTTTCATTTCCTAAACACATCAAAACAAATTTCCACTCATTTTACAAAGCTACAATCACTATAATAAAGGTAGTTTTTATCTAAAGCTAATTCGTATCATTGTCTAATTTAGCAATTTAGTGGAAATTTTGCAAATGGCTACCTTTATTGTATCATTACCAGAAACAGTAGATAATTCGCTAACGCTTGAATATGTTGCTCTTTCGCTCCGTTACACTGTTACATCGATTAAATCGAGAGCCAGATGTATAAAACGTCAAATATACGTTTTATCTTAAATTGAACACTAGTTTGATTGTAACTGAAACTAATAATTTTATTACAAAAGTTTAAATCTTCTTGGTGTGTCAAATAAACCGAAACATGCATCTAATAAAATCAAACACTTTTGTTAACACAATGCGTGTTTTGACAACAGTGTTGTCACTCCCAAGTGAGAATTTAAATATTTAAAAATTCTGTCTTATATGCTAACCAATTACACACCTCAACCTATGAGAAAAGAAAGTAACTGGAGACAGGCCCGTTGTCCGAGTTTATGACTCGACCTTTTGTTTCTATATATTTCAACACTCTCGAAAGCATCGAGAAATTTATAATTATTAACTGAAAAAATAATTTTTATATTACTTTCGTCAATTTTCAAAAATATGCTGTACAACGCTAGATTTTTCAATTCTGTTGAATCTATTGTAAGATAAGCCATATGTTCTTTAAATCTAGTGTGAATAGATTCCAATATATTTTTAATTACAGTCAGAAAACATTACAGAAGACCGATTATTACAAAAGACTTTATATTTGTAACAGAGTTGTAAACAACTTAGCATAGGGTATTGTAATGAAAGGTGCTTTCTCCGGTTTGTTTTCAAAAGTCTAGAATTTATTGAATGTTTTCTTACATTTAATTTTACGAACTATGTTATCTATAACATCAGTCTCAAAACTATTACTACTGGCTGCATCTTTAATAATTTCAAGCCCATTTTTTAATCTATCATTAGTAAAGGATAACTTAAAAAGCCGTTGAACTAAAAAAATGCCATCTTAGGTTGAGGACAATTATGAGAGTTTGCAGTGATGTAGCAAAGCGTACTGTTACAGTCTGTAACTGTACTATTAGCCAATATTAAAGTGCCACGTCATCAAATAGATGACATATGGGATTACTTTCGCGGTCCAATAGAAATCGAATCTTCCAACTAGTCGAAAAACATTCCTCTCTTTACATAATATATGTGTAAGTTGTCTATGGGCAATAGTTAAGTCGTGGTATTTAACTAGACAAGTACAACAACTTGAGTAAAAACTAAGGCTATATTGGGGGACTAGACTCCGTCGGAATTTGCGGATAAATTAACGAACCGTGTGAACATTAATTGCAAATAGAATATATATTGTGATTTTAATGCAAAAATTGTCAATTGTTGGCGAGCAGCAGAGGACAGGAATCAGGAAGAAGACTCTAGTAATCAAATTTCACGTTTTGCAGAACACAGGATGGACACAAGGTGATACTAATAATCTTATTTATTAATTGTCGTCTTAATCTTCTCTAGAAAGGTTAGTTAATCAAGCCCAATTATTTGATTTTACAAGTTAATCTGTAAGATTTGCCTATAGCTTAATCGTTTATATTACTGTTATTCGTTACACTCCATCCTTTATCAAGGTATAACTATTAATTTGTTTGAAAGTGTAATATCTAAGCCTAGAGCTAGTTTATTTGCCACTTTTGTATTCCAACCATTAGCTAATTTTGTAATCTAACCAAGGGATGGCTCAGCTCAATTAGATACTTTATCTGTTTTTCATTCAATTGTTTTGATAAATTGTAACTATGTAAGTTAGTTTGTAATTTTGATGCGATATGCTCGTATGTATATAGTTTTAAGCACAAATTTGTATTTTTCCACCCTACCTAGGGGTTTGTAACACTATTTTTTTATATCTAAATATCTAATCTATTACTGAATATAATTATTACGGTGTGTAAAGATGATAACTTTCTATCACTTTATTATCATAGTTTTTTTTAAATTTTGACAAATCATTGATTTTATATTTGTTTCACAGATCATAGCCAAGCAGCACATGAAAAGGTCAGCTATGAAAGAAGAGAGTGCAGTGCCTTCTTGTGATTCGAAAAAAATTCCGGAAATTATTCAGTTTTGTTTCTCAGTTATAAATCAATTATAAAGATTGTTGTCTAAAGTCTCGTCGTGTTGAAAAAAAAGTGTTTAGTGTTATTAGATGCATTTTGCGGTTTACAAAAGTATGGATAACTATTATAAAGTGTTCAAATAAAAAAAAACGCTCTAGATTGGTATGGAATGCTTTAACAAAAAGTGTTAAAACAAAAAGAGTATTAAAAAGGAAGGTCGTAACTCGATTGTTATGACTAAACATAATCTCCAAATTGTTTCCGATGGTGTGGCAAGTAAAAGTTTTTTTCAGTGATTTCCAAGTTTTTGTTTGGTTTACTGTGTCTCATAATTACAAATCAGCTGTTCTCACGGCTACACATTTTTTATCTCGCTGAAATAATTTGTTTGAGGTCATTGACGCCTCAAAGTTTGACAGTTCTGACACTGGCTGTTGCAGAAGCCGATTACATTAACGACATACTTCACAAATTGCTTTGACTTCCAAAGCACTCGAGAACGTTTTTTACTTGAACCCTTGATATAATAGAATGTTTGTTCACAATATGCGTAACACAACAGATAATTAAAAATTATATAAACTGCAGTTAATCAAAGCTAGATAAAAATAGTGTGCCTCTATAATTAGCCCTGACATAGATTAGAATCTCTCACGATACTTCACTCTTGAATGGTTGGAGATATGTCATCGCTCTACATTTTTCCCTTGTTCTTGACATAAATCAAAAGTTTGAAAGTAGACATTTTAATGTGTTTATTTTATCGATTTTGTGAGTCATGTGGAAGTGCTTACTTGTCTTCATTTACTTCCATTTGACTGCTTTTGAAATTTTTTCAATAATCTAATTTCTAAAATAAAATATACTTTCCTTGTAATAATCCTTTATAAACATGGGCACCAATAAAAGAGTTTGAGATTCTTTGATGTTTGCTTTAAGCCTTGTAAGTAAATCAAGCAATTCAGTCTTTCATCTTGAATGAATTATTAAGTTTGTTTGTATTCATTGAGTATTCGGAATTTTTTAAACTATACTTGTGACGATAATGGAATTGCCGCCAACTAAATTGAAATTAAATGAAATTTTTTATTAAGAGCTCTCGAAAAATTGCTAATATAACTTTGTAATTTGGCGTAGGCTGTTGTAGAAGGTGGAATTAATGATTTTGTTTTTACCTGTAGTGTAGGGTTGAGAGTACTCTCGATCAGGACTTGTGAAGCATTTGGTTTCGATTTCCTCTTGAATTAACTGTTGTCTTGAGTCGCGCGGAGTCGAGTATGTCTCCAAAATTTCAATCTGAAAGAGGAATTATAAATTTTGACAAGTTTCATTGTTGTGGCTGACAGCAAAAATAAATAGACAAAAGACTTGGGCTTCTTGGATAGCTCCTTAGGGAAATTACCCCCACAATTAAAATGCAACACAGTTGAAATTATATTAAATATTGAGCACGATTGAGGGTCGAAATTGTCTGAAACAACAAAGGGGTGACTCGTGATCTGTCACTTCTTAGTGAGATTTGTATTGCTAAACAGGCAGTTTTTCGGTTTTCGAAAAGGAATTCCAATTAGGATTAGAAAAGCACTCAAGGAATGCCATAAGACTGCGTGTAACTAAAACAATTTACATTGATTTAACTCCCCTAAATTAAATGCGATTGCTTTCTATGCCGGTCAAGTCCCGGCTATAAATACACTCTAAATGGTAGAGGGAAAATCATTGCTGATCCATACAAACTCAAAATTCTCGACCGATTCAAGCGTCTCATTCCCTTTAACAGCCTTCACTCAGACAACTAATTACGCTGTGATTTCAGTTATCTTGTAACTTTATACACTGTTTGCTTGTCTTGGAGACCCAACTAGACTTAATTATTCTTACAACCCTATTCAAGGACAAGTAATCACCACAACTTCCGCTCAACTTCTCTCAATTACAATGAAAAAATGTCTGCCAATAAATAACTTAATGAAAACATTGTTTATAATTAATTAATTGGAAATAATCAGTGAGCGGCCGTTTGTCGTGTAAATTAATTAGAAACTTATCTCTCGGTTTGAGTTTTCTCTCCAAAAAATTTTTTCTTTGAATTTAAACCAACATTCCATAATTAATGATAAGGGAAGAACCGGCGTTTAAATCCCCCTCCTTATAAATTTTTCGACTCCATTGAAATCCATTGAAAACCGTCATATTCATAAGAATCTTCGAAAACTTTCTTACAAACTTTTAAATTATAGCCATTTCAGCATGAAATATGTTCAAGAGGAAATTTACGTCGTCAGGTACGAAAACAATAGCTGATTTATTAAAAAACAGACAAAAATAGATAATTTCGAGAGCTGTTCATAAATATTTATTGAGGATTCAGTGCAAAATCAATATTTTCAGGATAAACAAACATTTAATATTTCTTAGATAAAGTTGGTACGACATTAAATACTAAATACAAGCAAATTAACGACGATTCAGATTCTGGAAAGCGCGTTTTAAACACTCAAACAACTCAACGACTCAGCCTTACGGAAATCCATTATATTTAGATTTTCGAGTGTTTTGTCAACTAAAACATCTTCAGGATTTGAGCAAAATTTTCTATTTAAGAAAACAATTTTAACCTGACAGAATTTTTTGAAAATTAATATTTTGCACAAGAGTTTCTATGTCTTCCAGTTTTTGTTGACTGAAAAACAAATTAGCTTCAACATTGAAAACATGACTGCTGAAGACAACAACCTTAATAACTCATACATTCTGAAGCAGAACTGCTATTATTCTCGATTGTATTACATTTGGCGGATTTTATTTTATCTTGCTGGTGAATTACAATTAAAAAAACTGACCAAGCCTTTAAAAGAATATTTCTTAAGAGGGTTCACTAACAAACATTTTCAAACTTTTCGTAGCATTTTGTTGTTATTGTAGGTAGAGTTTTAATTTTTGGCACAAGTTTCACATAACATAACTCTTTACCGCCACACGCTCATAATTTTTAATTTTTAAATTAACCAAAAAAATCTATTAAAAAATAGAACAGCGAGTAAATTTCTTTCTCTAGCTGCAAACATATAGATATTATAACAAGTCTTAGCTAAATTTAAAAAAAAATGCATAATAAACAAATGGCACGAAAAGTTCAGTTTATAAAAAAATCGCTCTAAAGTGGCACCGCCACCAAGTGGAAATTGGAAAGCCAGGTTTTTGTTGAAGTCTCTATCAAGGCTATACATAGTTACCACAAAAAAAACCTAAAAAACAAGCAAACGGCTAAATTTTGAAAGGGACCGAAGAACGCTAGGGAAACGTCTTAAAGTGCTCTTGAATTATAATTTTTATTCATTTCTTTCTTATTTAATTCATTTATAAAATACATAGTTTTTGGTTGAATGCTTGACATTAATTATTTTTCTGTTGCTCGTTGACATATGAGGATTATTAATGCACTCCAAGTCATTCAAAGGAGTTGATTAAACACCTTTATTAACGACTTGTTAATACCAATCATACAAACCAAAATTTTGACATTTATACACTGTCATAATTACAAAAATATTATAAAAACGGTACGTTTAAAGATTTATTTACTCTTTTCCGTATCTCTGGTAAAGTGAGATTTAAAATGTCTTCCATATTTTTAACAATAACACCACTATCAAATAATAATGACAACACCATAAAACTGATTAATATTAACGACAACTGAAAAATTTGTTTAGGTGTTTTGTAGCTAGGTAAGAAAAAATAATCTAGATATGTTACTAGAGATGTGTTAGTAGAGAAAAACAAGTTGAAAAATTTTGGAATCTTGGAAGTTTTTTAAGTTTATTGTGATCTAAGCAACAGAAAAACATTGTAATCAACGCTTTTCCTAATGTACGATTAATAATCTCAACTTCTATTAACATCATAACTTCTGTTAAAATGTCTTGATTATTAATTGCCTTCATCAATAAACTTGTTGTTTAAATAACTATTAACGGTATTTTAAAGTTGACAGGTAGCTTTTTTTCCTATTAAATATTTTATTCTATTAATTTAAATAAATTTATGAAATTTGAAATATCACTTTTTAACTCATCACATGCAGCATCCATTATATATATATATTTGCCAGAAAAATTATTGCTATGCAACAAATTAAAATTTTGGTTTAAAATCTTAATCACTTTTCAATCATTTTAATCTTTCAAGTCCTTCTGAATGTTGCAATTTTGATGTAACTAAGTATAAATAAAAAACACTTTATATTTATATATTTATATATTTATAAATAAATATATATATATATATATATATATTTATTCTTCTTTACTATTGCTTTAGAGATAATGGAGCATTAAAAGCAGGCAAGTGTTTTTTATTTATACTTAGTTACATCAAAATTGCAACATTCAGAAGGACTTGAAAGATTAAAATGATTGAAAAGTGATTAAGATTTTAAACCAAAATTTTAATTTGTTGCATAGCAATAATTTTTCTGGCAAATATTTAGTTTACCTAAATTTTTCTTGATCATTGTTTGTTATTAATTTCTATCAATTACAAATATAAAAACGCTAAAGAAACAAAAACGAATTTAATAAATTTGACAAAAGACTTGTCATTACTCACATTTAAGGTTTTAGGTAGTTATATACTACTATTTTTGTTTGGGCTACAACTAAAAATTTTTTACTTATTAACAAGAATGCAAAAAATTACTTAGAATTACTGATTATTTAAAATATTACTTGTTTTAGAGTTTTTGAGTTTTCTCTATAGAGTGGCCTTATAAATAAAACTCAACCCTCTGGGTAAAGCAAAGCAAATAAGGATCAAAAAGGATTTTTCACATCTGGCTTATGACGTATGGGTGTAAGAAAATAATGATTATTCTCGTCAAAGCGGCATATCAAAATTTGTTTTTATAGCTAAGTCAAAGTCCATAAGACAAAAGAGCCATAAAACTTGGCATGACTAATCAATGGATAATAAAAAAAATAAAAATAAAAAATAAAATATTTGAACTTAACCAGATTCTGCGTTTTCTAGTAATGACACTAGTAGTTGTAGCTTTTTTTTCCGACGCCTAAGATTTTAGATTTCAGTTTTACTTTTTTATTTATTATTTTATTTATTTAAGACTACACGTCATTTGTGGTCTTGAATTTTAAATTTCTTTTTGTGTTGAATCTCTGAATAAAACTTTGTAATTTATTACAACAATGTAAACATTACTTGTTTGATTTTAACCTCTCGCCATTTAGCTCCTTTCAGAATTTGAATTACTACTATCCACAGAACGGATCGTCCTATCCTACTCAAAAACAATTTAGCTACATTTAATAATTCTAAATATTTGAAAATTTTTTTATCTAATTTTTGTTACAAAAAAATGTTTCAATAGTTAGGAATTAAACTAAATTGGAACAAAAGCAACGTCGCTAAGACTGGAAATTGTCAGGTATTACCACCGTATCATCTTTCCCAAGCCATTAGTGAGTGTAAAGTGAAAGTTTGCAATTTACTTGCATCCTCTCTTAAACACTGTCTTGTCGAGTTTCTCCCTTCGTTCATTAACACATTTCAAGTAATAGGTTATTTAAATTTTCATTTCTATTACCCCAGAATTAAATTTAACTATTCTACAAATAGTCAGACTTAAACGAATTTCAAATAAAAGCTTTCTTGTTAATTTTATTTCAGTAGTAAAGCTACGTTATGTTTGTTTTCATGGAGACGAGTTGAGTTTCAAAGTTTTTACTATAAATTGACTATTTTTAAGTTTATTGCGGCTTTTTGTAGTTTACGAACTTAGTAAACTTTGTTATTGCTGTTTGTTGTCTATAAGTTTACAAATATTTTTTCCCAACAAAAGTAGGACAAATCAATATTTAACGTCAGAGTGTGATGTATTTTTCATTATTAAAAATGGTGGATGCGCCGGGCAATTTTTTTAATGATGTAATAAGTTAGGTATATATGCATTATTTGTGAGTGTGATGAATACAAGGAGTCATAAAACCGAGAGATAAGAAAGGGAGCGTTTAAATTTGATGATAGTCGTCGCATTATTGTCCACTATGTCCACAGTTTTCCCCTTATTCCTAGATCCTTGAATTTTACGAGGCAATGTTTGCTTGATCGAAACAAATAAAATACACATTTTTCCCACTATTTCTTAATCTTACCTTTTCCTCATTTGGACTAGCGATATTCCATTCTGTAAAACTAGGAACTGCGATACTATTCGGTCTTTTCCTATTTCCTAAATTATCGACTGGTAGACTATAATCATCACACAAAGAGATCTGCAAAAGAAAAAAATTCAATGTCATAAAGGCATGTATTTTAAGTTATATTAAAGCATGCTAAGCCCCTTATGCAATTATCTGGCAAAGTGTCGCACACATAAACCTAAGAATGAATTATGACGGGCTGAGATTAATAATATGAATTTCAGTGCACGTAGCATTATTTTTGTTTAATTTAGTTGGGTGTGAAAGTTAGCCTTGACAAATCAGCAAGCGTGTCAAAAGTCAGCAGAGGTCACTGGTCATAATTTCACTTCGGGTGTTGGTTTTCCCTCTCTTTGTCAATTTATCGGTGTCAGATGTCAGCGAATTACCAAATATTATTTAATCTCTCGAAAGTATAGAATAGCGACAGCACTATAGGAAATGAAGACCACTAGTCATTCTGGTGGTGACACGTTCATTAGCTGAGAGGGTGGAAAGGTAGTCGTCGAGAGTCGGGGTTTCAGTGATTTCGCTATTTATTTAGGGTTGAGTGCGTGTGTCTTTGATATAAACGTATTGCTTTTCCTGATTGCTCCATTGATTAAGACATCTCTCACCAAAAACCTAATTGATTTGTGGATGATTTTAAACAGAATTTCAGATAATATAAGACACAGCGGGTTGCTCTGAGGGACCGAAATGAACGCTATACATCATTTCTAACACAAAAGCTCCTTGTTTGAGCTTACAGCTTTTAGGGCTGATTTCGGCCACTTATGCAGCGCTTAACATTGCCTGACCGTTGCGCCATTTCGCATTTTTCTACAATGCATGCAATATTTGAGCCAGAGAAACCTTTTTCCAGAACGATGATTTTTTTTATCAAAAGAAATAATCACATTACATCCGACACTTTATTGCAAATTAAACTCAAGTCTTTTTGCTAAAATATTACTTGCACATGTGTGATATTACATTTTTAGGGTTCTAAATGATTTATAAGCAGCCATTAGGGCTTCTGTGTTAATTAAGGGTGCTTCAAGCAAAGTGCCAAGATGTGACTCGCTAACTTTAATTCATTGTGATAATAAAAAATAATTTCTAAATAAAATTTTAATGACCAACAATTAAGTAACAAAGTTTCAAGAAAATGTCCTTAGTATCGACACGGTCGATTACCGTTTTATAATTAAGGTTAAAGAGAATATATAGTATATAGCAGAACAGCCGAAGTTAAGACACTCAAACTTTAAAACAATTTAAAAATATTTTGACATAGACTTTAGAGTTGCTTTAAAATAAAATACGGTTAATTGTATTTTTAATAAAGCACACCCTAATTATGTTTACATAGTTAGACTATGCTGTAAATCAACTATTTAAATTTTTTGAAATCTTAGCTTTATTTAAAATGGTTTTCAAACTTCTAAACGTTTTAAAACACATGAAAACTTTTTTGACAACTTTGAATATTTAATTGAAATAGAATTCTACGACTTTAGGACAACTTCCATTACAGGTTATAAATGAAACAACGAGTTGCAACGTTTCGTTTATATAATAAATTTCATCAGGCTTATTACGCGATATTTAAATATTCAACTCAATTAACTGAGTTGGTGTCTCGATACGGTGGAGTATGGATTTGTTTGTTAGTTATTAATTATTAAATCCATCTTAGAATAATTATTACAAGTGTTGTTTGATGCCTCACAGGTTGTTTACAATAAACCAGTAAATTATACTCCTGTGTTTAGTTTTTCAATTTTTTATTCAGAACGTTTTCGAGCCTGGGCCCATCATCGGTGTTCTGACACGTCAATTATGCTACCCAAAAAACATGAAAAACCTCAATTCTTAAGCTCCGAAATATGAAACATGTACGGTTAAAGTTACAGTTAAAAACAATAACAAATTATTAATTGTTTAAACACGTTAAAAAGGTTAAAAAGTTCAAATTGCATCAGCAATTGTTACAACAACAGACTGACAGCTGATGCAATTTGAACTTTTTAACTTTTTAACGTGTTTAAACAATTAATAATTTGTTATTGTTTTTAACTGTAACTTTAACCGTACATGTTTCATATTTCGGAGCTTAAGAATTGAGGTTTTCATGTTTTTTGGGTAGCATAATTGACGTGTCAGAACACCGATGATGGGCCCAGGCCCGAAAACGTTCTGAATAAAAAATTGAAAAACTAAACACAGGAGTATAATTTACTGGTTTATAGAATAATTATGTTTACTTCCAAAAATTTAAAAAACGAGTAAGAAGCCTGATGAAGTTTATTATATAAACGAAACGTTGCAACTCGTCGTTTTATTTATAACGTGTAATGGAAGTTGTTCTAAAGTCGTAGAATCCCATTTCAATTAAAAAAAAAACATTTAGTCAAAATATAAACAAACAAAAATATTTTGTAAATTACCTTTTTAAACTTAAATAGAAAAAAGTTTTTAGAAACACTTATATACATATGGGGAATTCTATGCCCTATTGACCACTTTTCAACTCAAACTCTTTTGATTTAGTTGAGATTTTTAAATGATATAATACCGCACCAAATAATTTTCAGTGTTATTTTGAAATATTTTTGCCAAACTGGTAAAAATATGAATTTTAAGATAATTATGATAATTTAAGATGATTTTATTAAAAATAAACTTTTATTTATTCTACGTTTAACGATGTAAGTCCTATCGTGGCCTGATTATTTTGTCTATTTTCTTTACTAAAAAAATGTTTTTTCATTTTTTCGTGCATATAAAAGCAAAAAAAAAAATAAAGAGTAACGTTCTCTTTGGTTAATTTTTGGAAGAGTTATAGTAGACCCAGCCGCAGATTCAACCAAAATCAAGTTACTAAAATTCAAGTGCCAATGCTATCAATGGTCCGACATTGCATTGAACCACTACAAAGCCTTGGCAGGAAAATTCATCAATCTTACCAACCTAAATCTGTCTTGTCAACACAAATGTTCTGGTAATTTAACGTTTTTAGAATATTTAACAAAGTTCAATCTATAGACAGATAGGTATACTATATAAATATGATGACTATTAGAAAACAACACGCCTTTTTTTTAATGTATTTTTTTGATGTAGAAAAAAATTTCAAAAAAAGCACTAAAAAGCATTTTGTGGGGTACTATTTTCAGCTAAATTAAAAGATGTTGGGTTCAAAAAGGTCGATTGCATTTGGCATGAAATGCCCTACATAAAATCCTCATCAACGAAAAAATATTGTTACGAAAATGGTCAAATTTATCAGAAACTAATGAAATAGAACAAAATACAATTCTTGAAAAACCACTAAAATGTTAACTGACTTTCGAAAAACTTTTAAAAAGCGATCTCACGCTGATCATAATTTTCCTTTTTTTCGTTCGTTATGAGTTTAATAAAATTAATTCAGAATACGAGCAAGTTGTTTTAAGTGTATTTTTTTTATCTTGTCGTTTCTCCAGAACATTTGAGAAACGGAACTTCATCTGGACAGAATAAAACAATTATTTCCTTATATTCTATACATATTAAGGGGACACCATTTTGTTAAGATGGATAGTGTATGGATATTGTAATTGTACGAGTAGATGGTTGCTTTGTTCTGACCAGATGAAGCTAAAAGTTTTGGCAAAACGTCGACAAAATAAGAAATAAATACTTAAAAAAGTGTTTGTATCACTAGCGTGAATTTATTTTATTACCCAATCTTACCCTATATTAACTAAAGTAGTTGCTCACAGGAGTTACTTAGTGAGTTAACTCAAACATTAAGAGAATAGCCAAACAAAAGAAGCGGTAACCTGCGATTGTGTTTATGTTCTTCTATATTTTCGTTTTTCATAGACCATTTTTCTCCACGTTTTCTTATTTTGTTTTTTTACTTATTTATTCTTAGTTGTTGAACATCGTCTTCCATTTCTTTTTTTCAGTATTCACCCTTTACAAGTATATATTACCACTGGCCGGATTATTGTTTTATTATCCAAAATTTTATTATACTTGAAACTTTTTTATACTTTATATTAACTGTTGAGTTTGAATGCTTTTGTTTTTCTTTCTACTTTATTAAACTTGTACTTTCACTTTCATTCACATTAATTTCTAAATATTTGCTTTTTTTCTATATTTTGCCTTTTCACACCACGATTATTGTTCTTTTCGTTAACTTGATTCTATTTTTTCAGCGTTTCCAATTATTTTTCTTACTATCTCTTTTAGTTTTTTTTATACCGTGTTCGATTTTCTTTTTTTTATCACACTGAGTTTAGCTACTATTTTTTGCATATGTTCTTATATATATATTCGGTTTGTAGCGTCTTGTGTCGCCTTCCGATTCCCAATCTCCATTTTTTCTGTCTAACCAATCTGCTTCGGCTAGATTTCTCTCTTTCATGGCCTTGGTGATACCCTGTATCCAGTTTTTCCTCGGACGTCCTCTTTGATTTCTTCCTTCTGGTATCCATTCTAGCACTTGTTTTGGTAACCTATCTTCCTCCATGCGACGTATGTGTCTATTTTAATTGTTTTTGTGCAATCTCGTCAATGACTGTTGTCTTTGTATTCATTATATCTCTTATTTCGTCGTTTCTTTTATGGTCTAATTTTAAGTGTCTGGCAGATCTTCGTAATGCATCCATTTCTGTTGCCAGTATTTTCCGTTTGTCATTTTCTGTTACAGTCCATATTTCGGCGCCATATGTTAATACACTTTTTACCATGGTGTTGCAGATGTTTAGCTTCTTTTGTCTGTCTATATTTTTTGACCAAAAAATTCCATTAAGTGCTCCTATAATTCTTCTACTCTGGCCTACTCTTTTTTGTATTTCTTTTTCATCTTTTTCGTTTTCTTCGAACGTTATTTCTAAGTACTTGTATGCTGTACATCTTTCAAATGTAGTTCCATTATAATAGTAAATTACCATCATTGCTTCCTATGCCCATATACTTAGTTTTTTCTATATTTATTTCCATTCCCCAGTTTTTATATTCTTCACCTAACTTTCTCGTCATATATTCTAGGTCTTCTTTTGTTTGAGCTACCACTACTTGATCGTCCGCAAATTGCATAGTATAGAGAGTGGTATTGTTTAATTCAAAGCCCATTCGGCAGCATTTCTTCTTCCAATTTTTAAGGGCGTGTTTTACATGTTCTGCACATGTTCTTTTAGGCTATTATTTACAAATGACTTTGTCTTGTTTTCTTTTTTATAGATTAGACATAATATTGTTCTTGTCCATGTTTGTGGCATCTATTCTTCTATTCATGCTTTATCACTTCTCTTTGTATGTTGCGATTTCTTCGGCTTTTATTTTTTTTTTAATTTTTCTATAATTTTTTATATAATGTGTTTATTTCTACCATTTTTTGATCTTGCTTGTTTCTGTTATTCCGTTTTTCTTCAATTGTTATTTTTTCTACAATGATTTATTTAAAACCTTATCTACCTATCTTTTTATTACTTTTTCTTTTACTACTAGTTGACCCTGTTTATTTTAACAAAACCCTGTTTTTAATGGATATCTTTGTACATTTCGGGTAAAAAAATTTTATCTCTTTTTTTTGTATTTTCTCTTAATACTTTCTATTATCTCGGTATTGAACTGTCTCTTCTTCATTCTGCAAATTTTTCTGTACTTTGGTCTTTGTTTTTTGTATTCTGTTTGGTAGTTTAGTGTATTTTCCTATAGCATTTTCTTTCTTGCACGTTTTTTTTTGCTTATGTAATCTACAATCTTCTTCGGATGTTTTGGTTGTTAATCATTATTGTTGTGTATAAATAAAAAAAAATGAATCTCTTTTAGAATTTTACTTAAAATAATATTTTTGATCAAACGTATTTAACAATCTATTACATTATTTGTTGTGGTAGATAAGTGATGCTGCCGATACTGGCAAAAGTGTGACATCTAAAAATATTTTGAAAAAAGTAGACCATGACTTTTTAAATCTTATTTAGGCATTAGAAAAATTAACGATAATAATAAAAAAAAGAAGAAGAAAAGCAATAACAAGAAAAAATTGAGAGTCTTATATTAAGGCAGAATTAAAGCAAGTTAATTGCAGGTATATTATCTGGCAAATGTCAAGTCTTTCTATTTTACTATATTTTATAAAATATAAACATATGGACTGATTTTAAGGTAAGATAATACCGGCAATATCGCAAATTTTAATACTTTTTCATAACAACAACAAATCACAGCCCCGACTTTTTTTAATTTTGCCTAGAAACCAAGATACTACCAGTATTATCTCGACTTGAAATCAGCCTATAAGTGTTATTTTTTGAAGACATGTATGAGATGGGTGTAAGAGTAAGATATGGTGCAAAGCTTTTTGGTATTTGCAAAGGTTTTAATAAAACAATAGTTACGTAACATTGCAGCTTTTTGTTTGTTGAAATCATAGTCAAGACACAAAACAGGTGTTATCAGTTATCACCTTAATGCAAACTTCACTGTAAAAGTAGAACACGAAAGGTTGTAACAATTTGAAGCTCGTTTTTCTAGTTTTGTAGAAAACACAACAAGAAGTTAAATATATTCAAAAAAATTAAACAGGTCAAATCAAGAGATAAGTGAAATCAGACAGGCAATTAAACAAAAGTCAAATAAGATATTTAGGTTGGTAAATTTAAACAAGAAAAGAGCGGAGTCTCGAGAAGAACAAAAACGTTTTATGTACAGTGTCTTATAAAGAAATAGTTGTTTTTTAAATATTTGCTACATTTTTTAAAATAAAAAAAACGTTATTGAAGAATAAATAAAGTTACTAATTTGGGTCACATTGGTTATGGTAATAACTATGAACTGGAATATTTCAACAAAGTGACACTTTTAAATTTATTTTCATAGCAAACTTGATAAAAATATTGACAGGCAACGGTGTACAAGCTCTAGTTTGAAGTGACAACTAGTGGTTAAAAGGATGAAGCAAAAAACAAGACTATGGACATCATTCAAGGCATTTTTAAAGCCAAAAAAGATCACATTTGGTCTTGGAAATACTATATAGAAACAATAACTCCTTTGGCTCAGTTTATCAAAGCCACTTGAGGAGTTCAATACAGGAAACCGCAGAAACACTACAGGAACTTGATGCCGATGTTGAACGATTACCTAGGTTAGATACCCAACAGCTTCTGAAGAGTACATCAGATAATGTTACAATACTTTAGAGAAGAGACTTGGGCTGTAAACACAAGAATTTAGCCAAATATAATACATGGGCCTGACTACAAGACTGACAAAAAGTGAAATGGCTAATTACATGAAGAATTATGAAGGTCGACCAACAAACGTTTTTAAGTCAGTCACCTACCAGCGAAAAGTGCTTTAGTCTGGAATAAGGAAAAAACTTAGTCCGATGTCCCAGAAAACGTGGGAAAGATCGTACCTGGTGGCTAACAAGATGATTGAATCGAAAAGCTAAGGTGGTCCACGTCGGAAGACTTAATCGATACAACGAAAGTAGATTACCAAAACAGCTAAAAAGAATGTGTTACGCATATGAAATTGTTTGTTTTACTAGAAAATTTCTAAATATATGCTTTAAGAAACAAATGTTGAATGACTTCTGGAAAGTTGGCTTCCTATATAAGCGAAAGAAAGTTGATTAGTCAGTTCGAAAGATAAAAAACGACGTTTGTGAGAACAGCTAACTATCTGTACAATATATGCCGCACAAACGTCTTCTTTAAAATTTATAAATTAAAAACGCTCTTAGGACTTAATCCGACAAATATGAATATTGTCCTAGTCCTATCTTTAATATAGTGTTATAATTTTACTTTGCAAATTATTGTCTAACTTTGTAAAGAGATATTACAAAAAGCGTTTTGCGTTTTTGTATCGATTTTTTATTTTAAGTAAAAGTTCGAAATAATAAATTAATGATAAACCGCTTTTGAATAGAAAATAAAATATATGTTCAATCTCTTCTAAATAAGATACTCGAAACGCCTAGAACACAAATTACTTTTTATATAACTATAAAACCTTAACATTAAAACCGGTTTTAACTTTCAAAAACCGGTTTTAAAATTTACATACTTACAATTAATAAAAACTGGTTTTTAAACTCGATAAACTTTAATTGGCGGAAATATAGATTTGAAATTATAGAAAAAATGTTATTAATATTTATTTAAAGCGATTAAACATTTTTTTAATTACCAGTTTTAATTAATTTTCATTCTGTTTGTTTCGGATAATGTAAAACCGTAATTTGGAAACAATAATTGGAACAAGTTGGTGAATTTTCCAATGAAAAATAAAAATGTAAATATTGACCGTTTAATCACTAGGCGTTGGATAAATTTATTTATTGGACGTTTTGAATTCAGCAATTGCTTAGTTGTCAATAGAACGATGAAATATGAAAAAGTTGGATAAAAAAGAGCAGGTTTTATCACAATACCACGATGGGGATTAAGTGGTTAGAGTCACCCCTTCGCACTGGTATTCATTTACTAATCTAATCCAGGCTGGCAAAGTACACTTTCAGCATGTTAGCTCTAATTGAAGCTGTATTAAATTTTGTTCGTTGCCAAACTCCCCCAATTCCAAACTCGCTCCAATCAGTTTTTTTCTATTAGAAACACTAGCCCACAATTATTTTTCTTGATTTCGATTCGGTTAAAAATTCCTAACTGGAATAATATGATTTGTCAGCAATTTGCCAGATCACTGACCAAGCTCTAATCTATCCTGTTATTACAGTTCTGACACATGCTAGTCAATCACCGACACTCACTGATTATTCCATAAAATATTTGTTTTGCAGTAGCTATATCTAACTCTTCCCTATATTAAAATTACATTACTTTGAAACCGTATCCAGGGCTAAACCTTTGTCAGAATACTAGAGGTAACAACTTAAAGTAGAACTCTCACTGGGATCAAATTTAATGCCCTTGGTATATGCCACTTGGAAATTTAATATGATACGTTTTTGATGTTTTTACAACCTGACTTTAATATTTTCACGTCACAATCTAAATAAATAAATTATAATCACTACATTAAAAAAATATGTATATAGGGTGTAATAAAATGTTGAACAAAATTTTACCTTGCTATTGTTCTCGTTGAAGGGATGCTAAATACCCTTGACAAATATTGATGGTTTTTGAGATTCACAGGGTTATTCACGTAATATAATAAGCTCTAGATTCAGAAATTGCAACACAAAGTACATTTTTCAAAGTCTACAAAATGCACCTTGCACCCGGTCATTTTGTGAAGTAGAGCACACCCGTTTGAGGCTTAAATAACTATTTTAGGACTTTCTTCATTAAATTGTTATTTTGTCGTTATTGTAAATGTAATAACTACAGCTACCTTGTCTTTCAGAAGAGACGTTAAACTATCGGTCCCGATCACCATTGGTCGTTAGGTTATGTCAGAGGCAATAAATGCGACCCGTAAGCTCGAGTACTTAAGTGCAGCATTATCACCATAAAATTATTTATTTATTATAGATCTGGTAAATGTGTTAGCTTAATTTATTATACCACAAACGATTGCTTTCAGTATGTCTAATTTCATTTACCTAACTCCTAACTGTCAAAATAAAATGATAATTTTAAAAACTTTACTTATTAATTGTCGGAAAAATGTTGAAAGTACTTTTCTTTTTGTCAAAATTTAACTAACTTCAGCAAATTTCTATAGAATTTTGGTCTCTTAAACGAGAGTAACACAAAAATTTAAATTATTAGTCTTTAAGTGGTGTTTTAATAATCATTTAACTATTATTAGTAGCAGTCTTCGCATGGCTAGCTGTAAGTTTTTTTTTCAAATAAACAGTCTGTATATTCAAAACAAATAAGATAACAAAATGAAAAATACAAAAACAATAAACAAAATTACTTACAAAATAAATAACATCTTTTTATATTGTTTGCGTCATGGTGTTGATTATTTTCAGTCAGTTTCTTCATGATATATGTTATATTGTGGCTGTCGCAACTTTTCCCCTGTATTAAACTCAAGTTCTAGTAAACTGCAGTCGTTTCCTGTCGAGTGAAAAACTGAAAAAGCTCAAAGAACCTGCACTAAGTTTCTAGAAGAATAATTTTTCATAAAACGGGGATGCAAAACTTTGTGAGTGATGAATTTTTTAATGATGTGATAATCAATTGGGAGGACAAAGAAGTGATCCCTGGAGGCATTTCGAAAGATTGAAGCATTATCCTAATGAAGTAACGATATAGCTGTTGGCGGTTGCTCAAGTTAATGAGAAATGTAGAATTTAGAAGGCAAGTTACAACCATATTTGAGGGGTCAGTTAAGGATGCCCCCAAGAGTAATGAGACAATTTGTCCATGTCTGGACTCTGAAAGCTCCTGAGATGACCTAAGATTTGTTTCCTGCTTCATAATCTAGCCATCAAATTGATGAAATTTCCGTTTTAGGGAGCTTACAGCACCGAATATGCAAATCGCCTAGAGCGAAAAGAAAGCATCTTGTAATCCATATTTTCTACCTGATACAAGTGTGATTCCCCCACTAATCCAATCCAAAACTTCCCCACTGTATTTCGCACCTCTCGGTTAATCAAAGTGAGTGTGAAATGTCTGAGATCGGAGGTCGATGTATATTTAGATTTAGCGGAATTTATTGACCATTTCGCCGAGGATTCAGATTAAGCTTTCATGCCAAACACCTGAGCTTTCCCAAACTTCTTAAAGCGAACCCCAGATACACTACTTTAAATGCTTTTTACGACAACTTGCTCTGACCTCAAACGCTAATTAAGGAAAAGCACGAAAATCGTTGATAAATATGTACAATAGTTTGATACAGACTTACACATCCCCATTTTAGACTGTTTCAAAGTTCAACACAACCCCAAAGTTTCTGATTTACGATACGCACGCACTTGAATAAACTCCCCGCTTTAATTTTTAGACGCTTTGCGCCAAAACAGATAAATAAACTCGAAACTCAAACTTTCAACTACTGGTTTAAAATAATTTTAAGATTATAAAAATGGTGGATGCGCCGGGCAAATATTTAAATTTATTAATGTTTAATAGACAAATAGCGTTTTAGTTAAACAAAACACTAAAAAACTACAAAATTTAAATTCTAAGTTTTTTAGTGGCTTTTTCCTAAATCCTAACGGTAAATTTAAATTTGGCTCAGATCTAGAGATGATGTGCAGTAAAAATGCAGCAAACGTAAAATAAAATTAAAATGAGACAGAGGGAGAAAGATGGTATTTCAGACAGTGATTGAGAGGCACCATAAACTCATAGTGCAACTAGTTTTGATACAATTTTTGTGTTTAACTATTTGTAATGTTGTACCTAGTACCTATTCAATCAACTTAATTTTTATATCTATTATATGTATAATAGAAAATATACATTGAGTAATTTAAAATGAAAAACAAAATTTATAAGCAGGCCACACGTTATATACTGACAAGAAAATTCAGTCAACTATATTATATTAGCCGCACAAAATATTAGATTGGTTACTGCTATACGTATTTCTTACTGTTCTCTCGTTCTGTTGTAGCGAGTAATGCCTAATTCACCATTCAAAAGATGCCTGTCGAGACGCAGTTCAAATTATGATTTATTTATGAATAGATATACAAATTATTTAATAATTAAATTATCCTCATTAAAAAAAACTCAAAAAAACAAAATAACAAAATTATTACGCTATATTTAACCGAAATGGTACAACACACAGTTGTCAAAATGGAAAATAGCGAGATAATAATTCAATTTCAATTCAACGTTAAAAAGTACAGTTGTAAACAATTAGTAAAGAAATTACATGTTTAATACGGCAATAAAACAAATTTAACGCCTTGGTTGAATCCAAAAACAGGGATGCGCCATTGTTCTAAACAACCTTTAAATTAAATCATATATTTATTATGCATTGCTTAATTAAATAAATAATTATTTTAGTCGGCTTAGATCAAAACTTGAATTTTTCGACCGCTGCTTCAAAAAGCTAACCTACAAATTTTAATGAAAATTAAATTTTTTTGTGTGCACCACTGCCAAAAAGTGTTACTTTTGTCCTCGTCTGCTTTATGGCTTCGGCTATTAAAATAAGACTTCGCCAAAATAATCAATTTTTGGTCTTAGTACACAAAAAACTATTTTATGTCGCTAAGTTGTCACTTGCAGCCTAGGCATAGAAGTAAAACTATAACTATGGCAACTTAATTCAATAATGTCAAATATCTGGCAATTCAAAATATGCAAGTTATTTAAAAATGGCAATTTTGTTAACAAATAATCATAAATAAATAAATATAAAAGAAAACCGGTCACTTTTTTTAGTTTGGATTACTGCACTCTGAATGAATATTTGAAAAACGTAAACAGTTGTTTGAATGTAATCTTTTTCTTTATATATTTATCTTTTTTGTGCTGTTCTTACCATTTACCTTCAATAAAATAATTAAAACCTAATTAATAGTAGTTGTTTGTATTACAAGTTTGGAATCGCTAAATATTTAAAGTTAAAATTTATCATAAAAGCCTATGGATTTGCAAACTAGCTGAAAGCTGGTAAAAGGTCCTAAAAAGTCATGAATTATACTGCAAACAATAATATTTTGTTAGTTTTAATTGTTGTTGAATATTTGAACTAACATGTATATTCGCAAAAGTGACGAGAAATTTTAAAGCAACCTAATAAGTTTTAGTTATTATATGTAGTTGTATTAATTAACTAGGTTTATTGCTTATAATAAGTTAATATTTAATACCCAAAATATTTTTTTTTATAAAAACATTAGATAATAGCTTATGTAATAGATAATAACAATATATCTTGGAATCCTTGGATATAAAGAATGTCATAACAGGCGCAGATATTGGTTTCAATTCCAAGTAAGTTTAATAAAAACGAGTATTTTAAGACATCTAAGTTTGGTATGACATTGTTACACCAGCGCTACGTTCAAGATCATATTCTGTTTCTGTTGACTGAATGAAAGTTACATATTATAAAACTGAGAAATAGACATTGTCAAAATTTACAAATCGAAATATAGATAAAACTAACGTATCGATTTTTAAACCTTAACAATTTCGATACAATTACTCGTAAATTTGTGAACAGGTAAAAAACTATAATTTCGAACAGATACCAATTTTAACTTATTATCTTGTGGGTAATATAAATAACGAGTAGTAAAAGCTTTTACTAGCCAGTTATCTTCTTTCAGCAATTTGTAATTGCATAAGTTTATTTTGTTCAATCAAGCAAAAACAATTGCAAAATATTTATTCATTTTGTCCATTATAATTATACACAGTCTACTGATGTTTTCTGGATATTGTTCTATTTTTCTTTGATAAAGAGAAATATTTAATTTAATTAAAATTAATTTTTAATATGCTTCTGTCAGCGAATAACACTGTGATCAATTGGGCAATAGTTATTTACACGATAAGTGCAGGAACATATATTTTGCATACGAGTGCGACAGTTTAAGAATTTCGCACAAATAAAGCAAAACTGTTCCCGCACGTCTCTTGTATATTATTTTTGCACGGGTCCTCTACAAGGCCGGAAAACGATAATTTAAAAATTTATCTTTAATTTGCCGAAAAAATCAAGTGCATTAATGTCGATAATGTTGGTAACTAACTGTCAAAATTTGATATTTTAATGTCTTACACAATTTCTCGCAAATGGCGCTGCTTAAACTTAAACTTTAAATGTAATATTGTGAATGCATTTCTGTTGTTTTATCTGAATAAAAGTGGTAAAGTGCATTGTTTTATTATAAACTTGGGCTCTGATATGATAATCTAATTTTAAACCGTTTTTTAAACGAGAAAAATTTTTGTGCTTTTTGCAGGCACTAATGCGGTAGAAACGGAGAATGATTACAAAATTGACGGTCCCGATTGTTCGCTCCATGCGCAATCACTTGATTTTTAGTAGAGTAGTGCAAAAAGTAATTTTGCAGTAGTGCCTGTACGGCCTGATTCAGATAAAATAATATCGGGCTTATTATTTTATTTGAATCAGACTGTATGTATATGATAATCGCTCGTTTTCAAAGCTTTTGGAGTTTACACAAATGAATAAAAATCTTAAGATTGTTTGTAAAAGAGAGCGTTATGTGAGTGAAGAAAAATTAATCTTTTGATTAATTTTTAAATTTATTTATTAAAAATTAAAAGCTATGGCAATGGTTAATTGGGCAAAATAA
Source organism: Tribolium confusum (assembly GCA_029207805.1). Taxonomy (NCBI): domain Eukaryota; kingdom Metazoa; phylum Arthropoda; class Insecta; order Coleoptera; family Tenebrionidae; genus Tribolium; species Tribolium confusum. Next base: position 8,760,902 of record JALGAY010000010.1, on the reverse strand, counting down.
TTGCACAATAATGTTATTTAATATACTTACTAAAAAGTAAAACAAATCGCCTTTAAAAATATTGAAGCTTTTTGAGTGTCGGGCCTCTTAATCAGTAGTGGCAAGACTGAAACGTTGCATTATATGTTTTTAGTTATGACTAAAAGAGGTTAAATTGCTTGAAAAGTTTTAAGAAAAACTGAAATACTTTGTTTAAGAGTATCAGATATGTCTTTTAATGGACGATTAGGTTTAGTGTTTCTAATGTGAATAAAAATTTTCTTTATATCCTGCATTTAGGAGACGACACGATGAAAAATGCTTAAAAGAAAATTGCTCATGTTTACCAATCAAGTTAGCTGAGGGTGAAACAAATGACAAATGCGTCGAGGTAAGGGTGACTGAACCAAAATAAAACAAATGCAAAACACGAGCACAACCATTAATGGACTATATGTCTTCCTCGAATAATTTTGACTTGAAGAAATAAAAACATATTGTTCTGTTAAAACTTTCCCTCTCAGAAAAAACTTTACCTAAATAATCCTCAAACTTTCCCATCAAACCCGATACGATATAAATATGTAAACCCTCGATAAATAATTCCGTCGTGACAGAATACAGCAGTGACCGATAATGAAAATAGCCGATATGAGTGCCCCCAAGCAAGATGCTCTTGACTCGACTCCGTGTTCTATTTCGAACGGGGAAACCCTCTAGGGAATACTAGTTTTTTATTTCCCTATATTGTGATTTGTGGTGCTATCTCTACAGTTTACTTAGTCTCTTCTATGCTTCGATTAACTTTTAAACTTACACAATCACTCTTTCACACACAGTCTAGCCCGAAAATTTCAATTCACCACACATTGACCCATAATTTAATGGAAAACATTAAATATACATGCGACAACAAAGTACACACCATAAACATTAAATATGCAACGTTACCACCCCTTCAATTATAATACGATGAATTATGCACCGGACGATAAGTACACCCACCTACAAAATGGACCCAAAAACAAAATCGCCAAAACTAAATATTTAGAAATACTGTCACGTGGTGTGCAATTTGCTGTTATTTACCTAGACAAAAGCTATAAAATTTGGAACAAAGTGAAACTGCGATAATTTTAACCGTTTTGCGTTATTTTGTTGACATTTTATTTTCAGGTGATTATTTCTGTTGTTTTTTCGAATGGATTTTTAGTTAGTACGTTTCTGAAACGTGACAGTGGTCATACATGGATAACATATAAAGTATTTATAGGCGCATCACGTATGGTAACCGATGTTCTACAGCCGGTACACGGCTACTAGATCACATTACAGCTCGTAATTTAGTCCCTATCGGGCGTTAGAAACTCCCCACTAGTAGCACCCCTTGTAGAGTACATGGACAATAACATTTAGCGAATATTGCGTTTGTAAAGTGTGGAAATTGAATCGATATTTTGACAACATTAAGACAATTGTTTATGACAAGACACCCCTCGCGGCTTTTGTATCGATTTAAGTGAAGGAGTTGAGGAATTTTGTACTAATTGCAGTAAAGGAAAATTGTATTGTATCGAAATTTTCGGAAGCTGGTTACTGAAGGAGCTTAGAATGCCTCGGGATGCGTCATAGGTGAGGGACAAGGATTAAATTCTTCTTGGAATCAAGAGGGTCGCTCTGGGAACCGACGCAGGGGGTGACTAACACTGAATACTTTTATGCGACATATAATTTAATGCTTTATAGCTTTGATTGTTCAAGTGGCGAATTTTTCTAATATAATTTAAGGGTGGTTTGTGTTTGTGACGGCACGAAGCCTTTCAAGGGGTTATAAATAGTTGAAATACCTCTAAACGAGGTTAAACAAAGCTTTATGACTCATCGCAGATATAAACGATTAAAAAAATAGAGCACTCAAACGTTGTCATTTTTAACACAATTAAAGCTCCATCCAGAAAGTTCAAATTTTACTAATCAACTAAAACTTGTCTTTATTAAAAAACTTAAAACCTTTTAAAAATGTATATAAAAAAAAATTAAACATGCTTGGATTTCTTAATAAGAAATTTCTGAATCGTGCACGAGGTGTATCAAGGTTATGTCATGCCATCTAGCAATCAGTACAGAAAAAATTTGAAATATCTTTTGACAAACATCAAATGACACTCACCGATAAATAATTTGTAGTATGTTAGTATAAGTGAAAATGTATACGCACAAATATAAATAAATCAAGCGTGCTTCCCCTTCGGACCTTGGGAAAATACTGTATAGAAGATGACTCATTCGCTATATATAGAATCAAGTACGTTGTGACATCAGCAAGCTCCAATAAGGAGGAAAAAGCTGAGCTTGCGCTTTACCACATTCCATGCTTTTATCAAATCGATTTCCAGACTTGCGCAAAGGAAAAGCACTTTCATTTTTGTCCGTTGCGGTTTTGATGGTTACTACTTTTATGGTTTATGGATGTGTAAGCTCGCGTTGTTAGAATAAGTCGCTTTCAACGCTTGCACCTACACAAAATTGTTTTATTAATGATAAAAGCGCAACAATTATGTAAATTCATTTAAAAAGTCGCAACGGACATAGATCGTTATTATCTTGCGGCATTTAAAGCAGCAAATGTAATTAATTATTTCGCTTTTTTAAATGACAGCACTAGCTGTAAACACAATTAAAACCGGCTTTTTTTTAAAAACGAGAAGAACCCGTTTTTAAACTAATTTCTTGTTTTTGTGATTCAAAAAACAGGTTTTGTAACAAAACCGGTTTTGTGCTAGAGCACAAATCGAGAAAAATAAAAAAGGAAAGAATATTTTTCGTTGTTAATAAACTGAATGGAAACGAGTTGAAATACATTCAGAATAGCGTATGTTGGGCGAAAATGAAATCGTCTTGGCGAATATCTTGATGGCATTGTCCTCCTTTGAGCTTATTAAGGGGTGATAGCAGTAAGTAAAAGCGACGTTTGACTTTGGGTTATCTTGTAATAATCGATTGGTTTCGTTGAGAAAATGATTACGTTGGAAGTTGGTATTTTGCGTTTTAAAAAACTCTTCACTAAAGGAGTGTTATTGTTTTATTCATGAAATAATTTACATGAATCGATAGTTGAGTGCAAAACACATAAATACAGCATGTTCTATAAATCTATGGCGTTTGGAATACCTTCCGTTTGATGCTTAAGTGATTTAAAATCCTAAGGGTGTTCGTATCTTGAAACACATCACAAAGAGAATTGGATTCCCCTCGAAAGAAAATCGTTTCAAACTAAACATATGACGCTCAATTGCATCGTTTAATTTTTGAATGTGCTTGTGGCGACGCATAAATTTACATTAATACACTTTATTAAAGTTTCTTTCCACGAATTGCGATGTAAACTTGTGTTTTATTAACGGAATAAAAAAAGCGTTAAATACGAGATGTCAAAATATTTACGCTACATTTTTTCATACATAACAATGTACTTCACCTGTCGAAATCTCAAGCTTTTTGTGCTTTCATCCTATTTGATCTGGTGGAACAGACGCACAGGAAATAACGAGATCGTAATGATAACCTCCTATATAGGAAAATAATTTTTAAAGCCTGGGCTAAACTTATCAAGTTCATCTCGCCGTAGACACCCTTTTATTTTGAACGAATTTTAACAAAAAATGAAATACCAGTGAAAGCAAATTATACGGACTCTGACAGGTCGCAAAATTTATTAACGCTGCTATTTCCGCAATTATGATCTCGTAATTATGAGGAATTTATAAACATCGCTAAAATAAAGAAAAATTGTGGGTGCGCCGGGCTAGTACATTTGTCTTGTCATATGCAATCAATTAATAGAAATAGAGAAGAAATCTCTATTGTCAAGGCCACAAATTGCACAAAAAGCAGCACTCGACCGAATCACCCAATTGGAGTCGTCTTATTGTTTGGGAATAAATCAATCTATTGTGTATAAGGCGAATCAATATTCTACATTACAAAAAGACGAAGTAGTTAATTACATATCCGTGTGAATAGCCGGTAAAACATCAAAGTCTCTAAACCTATCGCAATAAATCTTTTGGAAAATTTCGATGTACAGGTGTACCTTATGAGAATAATCTCACAGTTTTTTTCATTCCAGACACCTAATTGAGGAATTACCCACAAACTTTCATAGCTTGTTATTTATCACAGACGATTTAAGTTTAATAGAAAAAACTTATCTAATTAAAGTTCTGTGTTTTTAAAAATATATTAAACAGGTTTTGTGCGTGCTTCAATTTTCAATTTCAGTCTGTAGTTCCAACGCTTGTGCACTACTGATTAGGAAAATCCTTTCACACGCTGAACAGACCGGAATAATTAAAACACAAGAATTTTTTTGCAAATGTAATTTACCAAAAAATGGATGAAATTATTTGAAAATTTATTGTTTCATAAAGACGCCCTAAAATATGCGAAAAATTTATGGTGGAGGCGTTGGGATAGACTTTAACTTCTGACATCTTAGTAAAATTTATTTAATTAAGATGCAATCAAATATGTGCGGAACGTCGTGTTTTTTGTATGTGGTACGTCTTTCTGAGATTTTGTTAATAAATAATATCGGGTTAAACCTTCACAACTCGATCTATCTCTATAAGTGGTTGTGAGGAGCAATTATTTGCTGTCGTATTCTTTATTTATTGTTCGTGTGTAGGGGAGCACAAATCCCAAAGGTATTTCCTCGTGGTTGCATGTCCATAAATATAGGTGGTGTTGAGCTCAAAACTGTCATGCTACAGCTTAATCTCCAGAACAGTAATCAAGGGATTTAAGGATTCTCAAAATTAAAAAACTTTACACACATTATTTGAAAAGAAAAAATACACTGATTTATTTAGATATAATAAAGATGAAAGTGAAAGTTTATGCCGGATAGGCTATATCCTATTTCCTAAATATATCATAAAGATATTTTATTGACTATAAAACTCTGTCTTTACTTAATATAATTGCGTGTTTTATTTATTTTTGCTACAATTATTTTCCTTACACAGATTTGTCACTCATAAAAATGTTAATATGTCGATATTAAATTTGATTAAATTTTAAAATTGGAAGTAATATAAATTTATGGTTTACGGCTTCAGGAATTTGAAAAATGACCAGAATGACCACATAAAATTTCATTAAATTGGAACATGAATCGTAAAAAAATGAGAAATGATACGTTTTTTGATGCAATAATTTAGTGGAGTATACCGGGCGTTCTCAGACATTACAAGTGCTTTTTTTCTACTAAAAATGATAAAAACAGGAAAAATAGAAAAACAAAAATAAACCAAAAATTGAGTGATACAAACTGGTAGGAACTGAAAAGAATTAGATTTGGTAGACCAAATCGGGCGTGTCAATAAACGCGCATTTGCTGTTACCTAAAAGCTATTCTAAACAAATAGTTGACAAATTGTTCACAAAGATATTATTAATTCACATTTAAGATGCTAAACTATACAAAAAATATATTTCGCATTTAAATTTAATCTTCTTGTTTTTACGTTACCTACAGCACCGATGTAAAAATATCTGTCAACGTCATTAATTGACAGCAAATGACAGTTTTGGAAAATTTTATGATCAGTGGTGGTTTTATTCAAAATTTTATAAATTTTAGTTATTTGCTGTCAATTTTTCAAGATCCTGTTGGGTACGTAAAGTCTAGAAGGTTTTGTAATAGCAGTTTTTGCATTGGCTCCGACTTCTAGAGCCATCGTAGAATGGAAAAATGAAAATTTTGAAATTTTAGGTACATTCGCAGTTCAACGGTTTAAAATGGGTACTGTAAAAAAGTGTTATAAAATTACAATAAATACAATTTTTTACAATGTTGATTTATTGACAATTCTGAGTATAATGAATTTATTAAATTCTAAGGTTATCCACAATATAGCACAAATAGTATATTAAAGAACTCGTTTTAAAAAGTCAACTTTGTAACATAAATTTAAATTTATAAAACGAGCACAAAACGCGAGTTTTTAGAAAAAATAAGTGCTTACAATGACTTTAAAAACGAGTTCTTTATGCTATATTGTTCAATTGACATTAACTCAATAAAGAAAATCTTCTAAAACATTGCAACATTTCATAAGTTACTAAAGCTCAAAATTTATACGAATCTTCTTATCATTATTTTAGACTAAGCAGTGCTATATACTTATATAGCAAATAAATTGTAAATTATCAAACGTTATAGGGGTTGCAAGTAGTGGCTCAAAGCTGTTTTAAAGCGTCTTTCCCAAAAAAATTAAAGTTACCTTATTGTTCAACCGGCTTACCTTACTGCTCGAGTGTTTTGTAAATTAATTGCGACACACACAAAAACATCTTGGTGAGAAATACTGGTCCTCAAGTGTAATAAAATTTGTTCAAATAAAATTATAACCTTATAACGCTGACATAAATGCTGAAACGTCGTAAATGTTCTTGGAAATTTATGACGTTTTATTCATTTTCTATGAAGTCCGATTCCAGCAAAAGCGTTATAAACCCAAAAAAAATTAATTGCCCTAGTTACTTTTTAGCACGCAAATAGGTGCTGAAATAGCTAATACGACACTCAAATCGGTATCGTATTAGACTTTGTTACAGACGCAAAATAGAAAAAGATTGTTGTTTACTGTAGTTTGCTTGGAACATGCAAGCTTTGTTGAAGAAATTGTTGTAAATTAAATTGGCAGTTGTTACGAAAACCGGAAAGCCAAACTAAAATATTAATAAACATTCTTACATAATTTTTTAGGAAGCGCCTTTGGTATGAGTAAAAATTTCATAAATTCCTCTGTTATTTTGAGAGGTCTTACAAGCAAGATACAATACTTCTTTGCATAATAATTAAGACTGAAATTTTTTGACGTAGTTTGACGTAATATTATAAAGAAATTATTTTTGAACATTATCTTATGAAGTGTTATGAAGTGTTTTTAAAAGTATTTTTTATAATATTACTAAATAAATTCATCGCTCTTGAAAAATTTTCAGAAACTTTTGTAAGAAAATACAAAAGTTTCGTAATTTCTTTTTTTTTATTTATGCTTACTAAAAACTCTACTATTAGTATCTCTAAAGAAAAGCTCGCTTTTTGACACACCCGATATAAATAAATCGGTTCAAATTTTCACAGTATTTTTCGCGCATTATTATGTAATAAAAGATAATTAAAATAATTGTAGAATTATAATAATAGTTGTACATAATATTTATCTTAAAGTTTACGAGGTTTAATATGCTATCTTTAACCACCACAATTTTTAGGAGTGCGATTTGAATAAGTAGTATTTTTTTGATTTTCATTAACTTCTGATGATTAGTAGGTATCTAACTTTTTGCTTTTGTTGTAAAAATGCGTAGCTTGAGAAAAAATTAACAAAATTAAGTTAAGGAGGTTGAAAAAAGTTTTTCCAGAAACTATTGTTGAAGAAACCACTACTGTGCAGGAAAAAATGAATAAAACTCAAATACAAATTAACCTTTTTGTATGATATAGGAAAAATGATGACAGTGGTACAGTTTTCTGATGAAAAGTGTTCTTATATTGTTAATTGTATATGAAAATTTGAAAACACAGCAAACACAAAATTTGATACAGCTAGTATCGTGGGCTGAAATAATCTTTAAAAATTTGTTTTTGCTTAAAAGGATTTAATTAAAAGGCGTTATTACCAAACTGTTTGTTTAAGGTGAACGTAGGCGAGCTTACAAAATTGTTTGCTAGTAGAATTTTCTACAAGAGTAAAATTTATGCCAACTTCGGAAGATGTAAATCGCAAGAAATTACACGGAAAATTAATCTATGAATACTTCTTGGTGATGAAAGTGTTTATATCTTGAGTTTTTATTGGTGATGATAAGATGATACTACGTAGGGGGTGATGTACAGATTTAACACTTATTTGATTAAGATATGTTTGGAAAATATTTGAAGTTTAACACGTAAGGATAAATTGATGGTTTGAAATATGTAGAAAATTAATGAAGAAAGTGAACAAATTTGTGTGTGAATTATAAATAATTATACTACCTAATTTTTCTTTTTTAAATAAACTGTTATTTTAAAACAACCGTTGTGACATCTTATTAAAAAAGAATCGGATAAAATAATCAGTGCTTTTTAATAAACACTCGAATTGGTAAAAATATTTAATCTATTAGGTATCATCAAACAAAAAATATAGTTAACAAAATTTTATTAAATTTACAAATATGAGACACATTTTACAAATGTAAATCCGCTTTTTTCCGTACTTTGTTTTTGTAAAAGATTCTGTTTAATTTGTACATGTTTGTTTTTAATTTTTAGTGGTATGTTTACACTTTTACATTTAAGATATGATTTTGTTTATTTTATATTATATAATATACAGTGTGAATTTGTATGGAATAACTTCGATAAAAATTTAGGGATTTATTTTTCAGGAAAACCCTTTAAGTCGTATTTTATTATTTCCCAACGCGCATTTTTTGACAAAAAAATGGATATACAAAGTGTCCCAAAATCAAGATACGACTCTCAACTTTGAAATTTTAATTGAGAACACCATTTCTTTTTAGCATAAATGAATTCTACGTATAAATCTCTAACATTTTATTAAATTTACTTATTTCAAATAGATCACGCCTTTTTTTCGAAATCAACTGATAATCGACATGGTGTGTGCTACATAAAAAATACGCAAAATTATATGTAGAATTCAGATATGCTAAAAAAAATAGTTTCAATTTAAAATTTTAAAGTAGAGGGTTATAACTCGATGTTGGGACACCTGTATATACAATTTTTTTCTCAAAAAATGCGGGTTAAAAAATAACAGGAACGTGTTTAAGCGTTTTTCTGAAAAACAAATCCTTGAATTTTTATCGAAGTTATTTCATACAAATGGTTCACACTGTATAATTATGTTAAAATGAGAATGAAAACCTTTGCTTGCATTAGTGGTAAATGTCGTTGAATCTTGTGTACCTTATAACATTGGAAAAAAAATTGAATTTTTCTCTAAATATGTATTTACTAAGTAGTCTTTTATGTATATGACAAACTAGCAAATGCAAAATCTGATACTATTATTACTTGTTAAGAATAAAATGATAGTATTTGTAGAATAAAATCGATTTAAAATGTTATTTAGGTTCTTAACTTTTTATGAATTTATAAAAATAAGTCAACATGCTTTTAAAAACCTATTTTGACATTTAAGTTTTTTTTTTAAAAAACATGTTTATTTAGAAGACGATCGGAGTAAAAATTAATTTCTTCTTAAAATCTACTCTGAAAAAATTTAAAATTCAAGTACTGTCGGCCCAGGGTCGAATGGCCACTCTGACTTAAATCGTAAATCTTTACATAATAGATCTCCTGCTGCGGTGCTAATTGCAGTTATCATGTACTTTTCATTATCTCTTATTTACTTAAATTAGAAACATCTGAAATCTACCTGTGGCACAATCGTAAAAACCTCCAGCCCAACTAAAGTATCTGTTAACTGCAATTGGCAACGCAGCAGGAGATTTATTATGTAAAGATTTACGATTTAAGTCAGAGTGGCCATTCGACCCTGGGCCGACTATAAACATTATTTTATAAGACACAACATTTATGCTAAAATTTTCGGGTATTTGTAATAAAGCTCAAATTATAAAAAGAAATAGAAATAGTACCTTTTTATGTTTGAGTGTCAAAGTCGGAAAGATTAATATAATGAGTTGGGGAAATACGGCATTTATCTGAAAATAAAAAGTTTTCTACCACATTCTAGTAAATATAAGTATACATTAAAATGTACCCTCATTATTCTACTTACAGCCGAATTTTCGAAATGGTGCCGGTAAGTTGTAAATCGTTTAAGTCATAAATTTTTCTTAACAAAGACGGATAATTGACACCAAACCACACTATTTGGAAGCTAAAGAGGGTGTCTTTTGTGGGGAGATATCAGGATAGGTAGATGAGTTTTATGCCCACAAAGCAAGATGTTTACGTCCAACAAGTGTGTTGAACAAAGACACAAACAGTGGCTAGTAAGAAAAATATTTGCATAGTAAAAGCGCATTTATTTTTCCAGCGTACCCAAAGATGTAGTTGATTGATGGCAAATGGTTACAAATAATACAAGGTGTTTAAATGGTTGTAGGGTCGTAGGAGGCTGTGGAAAAAATAAAAATGTTCTGCTTTTTAAATACAATGATTTTTAGCTATTATTATACCCTATCAATTTCTGTTGCGCTACTATTAGAGAACTGTTTGAGAAGCGCTGAACTATTTCTGAACCTATCACTTCAACCGCTCGGTCCTTACCCGAACAATAAAGTTTTATGGCTTACCGGCACCAATTCGAAAATTCGGCTATAGTTTAAAATTTTTAATACAATTTGCACTTTTAGTACCCCACCTGCTGAGATCATGTAATTAGATGGTCGGCATTTGGGCTGTTCATTTCAGGTAATAGAAGGGGCCGATGGGATTATGGATTATTTGGTCCGCAAAAGGGATCCGTCCTAAAATTTTACACATTAACGTTATTTCCCACAATCTTGCATATTTTTTAAAGTAAATTCTGAAATTATCAAAACAGTATCCAGAAACAACTGCTAGTAATAAAAAAGTTAAATTTTCTGATAAATGTATGAAAGAAATGAGTGATTAATCTCAAACTTTGCTTGGATTTCGGTTTGACAGTAGAAATCTTTTGCTTGGAATTAATAAAAAATGTACGGTACATGATAATTAAAAAAATAAATAAGGGCGTACTTAAAACAAAAATTTTTAAAAATTAAATTTGGACTAAATTCAAGACTATTCAAGTATAAAAACCATACAAAACCATTTTTATCTACGTAATTTTGTTTTAATTCATTTGAGTTTTATTTAATTCCACTTTTTTGTAAAATTTATTTTTTTTTAAATTGTTGCATTTTTTGATCTTATGTTTTATCATAAGATATGATTTAATATTTTTTATACAGAAATATTTTAGCATTTTTTGTTTTATAATATTGTAATATTTGCTTACTTTACATGTGCCTAGATGATTTAGAGGATCCTAGGTAGGTCAGGAAGGCCAAACAGTCGTAATAGGCGATGATTATAAAAATACAAATACTAAACTTAAAAAGTTTACGAGATTTTATGTGTCACATTAGACCACTGAAAAAATGTCAACTTTGAGCCGGATCGGATACAAGCATTATCAGCAACAACAGCAACCAGGACCGGACTGACACACAGGCTAATATAATTTACTTGTAGGTCTTTTAGCTCTGGGAACCTCTAGCTTTAACAATAATGTGAAGCAATTTTTTTATACTTGAAGTGAAATTTTTTAAACTTGCTGACGATGACGTTTCTCTAAATTCGCAAATCTTATTTTACATTATATAAAAAGTTAATTGTGACAAAAGTCATTTTATTAAACTCGGAACCAACAGAATACATTGTATTTATAACTTTTTGTATCAGAACTAGAAGCCATAGATAAAATTTTATAAAAACTGGGAGGCGTAGTCAGCAAGTTATAAAAATAGAAACTACAAGAGGCATTTTAATATACTTCTAGAAATTTTATATCACACTTTACTAAAATTTAATGTTTCAACGGGCATTTTAAAATAATCAAAATTAACAGGAGATATTTTGTAGCTTTTTTTAATGAAAATCAGAAGTAATGTTTTTTTATAAAAGCTTGGCACCAATTTATAAAAATAGAACCTGTAATGGGCATTTTATTAACATTGCTATAAAAATCTCTATTTAGTAAAAAAACATATTAGAAATTGTAGAGCTTATTTTATAAAAACTAACTGCCGCAATAAAAGGCATTTAATGTAAAAATCGGTATCAGCAAGAGATATTTTATTTATAATTTTTATTCTCAAAACCAGAAGCCATAGACGACAACATTCAATGTCTTAAAAGGCATTTTATAAAAATTGGAATCAACAGGGGATGTTTTGTAACTTTTTTTTTATCAAAATCGGAAGTCATGGGTTTTTTATAAAAACTTGGAGTCATAGGCGATAATTCGACAATTTATAAAAATAAAACCTGTAATAGACACTTTATTAATATTGCTATAAAAATAATAACATAATGATAATAATAACAAATATGATGAAAACAACAAATGTCACAGTTTATAGCATGGTTTTTAAATCAACTGCATTTAAATAGTCATCAAAGGAATAAAAAGCCTTCCGAACAAAATATTTTTTCACAACGCATTTAAAGTTTTCTAGTGATAAAGACTGTACGTTATATGGCAGTTTATTAAAAAAATTTATTCCGAGGTTACCGGAGCAATTGTCAGAAACATTTAGACGAATATTCTTCAAACAAAGATATTCTTTGTTTCGAGTTTTATAGTTGTGAAAGTCTTTATTTGTTTTATAGTTTGAAATATTTGTTTTTATATAACATAATGCAGCATAAATGTATTGGCTAGGTAGAGTGAGTATTTGAAGAGCAATGAAAGCATGTCTACAGTCCTCTCTATACTTTAACCCAAAGACATTTCCAATGGCACGACGTTGTAATATAAATATGACAGTTTTAGAACTAGAATGTCTCCAAACTAGAATACCATAATGCATATAGCAGTGAACTAAAGAAAAATAAGCAGTTTTTAGAGTTTCTATGGGAAGTTTGTCGCTCAAGCATCGTAGTGCAAATATCTCGTTACAAATTTTTTTGGCAGCTATTTCTAAATGATTTTGAAAATTAAGTTGTTTATCTAATTGAATTCCTAAATAATTTACAGATTGTTTAAGATTTAAATTAGAATAGGCTCATTAAAATGTCTTAAAGTATAAATAACCTTACTAAATTTTTCATTATTAAGAGTGAGTTTGTTAACTGAAAACCATGATGCTTTAGCTTGTGTTTCTTCCGACTGACTCGAAACTTTATGTAAGTTTCTGTCACTGCGAACAATAGTTGTTTCCTCAGCAAAAAGTATTATTTTTTCTTCTAAATAAGTTGGTAAATCATTTATAAATATTATAAATAACAAGAAGCCTAGAACTGAGCCTTGCGGTACACCAAGATTTACTGGCAATTCTTCAGATACGGCGTTGTTAAATTTTACGACTTGAGTGCGATGAGACAAAAAAGATGTTATTAGCTTGCAGGTGATATGATGTAGATTATAGAAATACAGTTTTCTAATTAAGTCTGTATGAGGCATCACACAGTCAAAAGCTTTCGTGAGATCAAGGAAGTGTAAATATCACAATAGTGTAATCAAAAGTTTTTATACTTTTTAATTTTTGAAATATAAAGCAATTAAGTTTTGTAATAAAGTTTATTACCTAACTGGTTGATGTAATGTACTTATTACCTAACTGAGTGATGTAATAAACTTATTACACAACCGAGTGATGTAATAAATTTAATTAATTTTTGATTATTCTGCAAACAGGAATAATACCATGTTTTCAGCAGGAAGACAATAAACGTTTAAATTTTACTACAAAACTTTAAAACAAAATAACAAATATTATTTATCGCCTACCACTATGGAAAGTAAAACTTTATTGTATCCATTCAACGAGAGAAAGTGCCACTTTGTCTGCCTAGGCAGGTAAAATATTTTACCTGACTGGTGATAGGCAACACTAATTGCACGTATTTTACATTAGCATCTTTTCTAGTTACGTTTAACATATTTCCTTAAACCTTAAACAATAATCAATCTATCTATCGTTTTAAATTTAGATTATAATGCAATTTTTAGAACATACTTAGTTATTTTCCTATTTTTAGTTTACTATCTAAATGAAAGTTTATGTAAAAAGAGTTGCCTGGGTTAACGTGACTGTCAAATGTCAACAAACTAAAAACAAACCCTAACCTACATTGTTTTCATGATATGCAATGAATATGAATATTCAACTAAATTATTTTTGGTGGTACAGTGGTGTGGTGGTAGGCGATAAAATATTGTATGCAACACGGCAGTAAAATGACTGTGTCTGACGAATTTGGAAATTGTTGAGCCGAGGCGAAGCCGAGGCGAAACAATTTCCAAACTCGTCAGACAAAGTTGCATTTTACTGCCTTGTTACATAAATAACTATTATTTACATAATTTTCATTAAAAAAACTACAAAAACAAAAAAGAATATCTTTTTTAAATTTTAGGTAGAATCGTGTACATTACACGTGGGCGAGTAGGTGGGCTAAAACATATTAACTCGTGTGATTTGATTACAGATGAACTCGAGCTACGCAATCTTCACGTTTCGAGTATTGTAATAATGTTTTCTTTTGCTAATAATGTACTTCAAGAACTATTTTTTGTTTTAATTTGTTTCTTCTCTTGATGTGAAAGTTATAATTTGTGTATAAAGTCTTTACCAAGAATTAAACTTACTATTACTCTAGAATGCAAAACTATAATTAGAACTCTTAATTTTTTAAGTCTTTAGTGCCAAGCATACCCAATTAAGCTAATAATACGTACAACAGAAATCCAAACAGAAATCCAAACACTAAGAATTGTATCCTACATACAAACATAAAAAATAGAATAATAAAAAGTAAGCCTTGTACCATAAGCAAGATTCAATTTTAAGAATTGATAAATAAAATAGATTTAAAAACTGATTCAGTTTATTTTTAAGTGTTACTGATCTTTTATATTCTATATATTATTTACTAATTTGTAGAAATATATCTTATTTATCTGTTTATTGCATAGAACAGGTAATTGTTACAACGATTTTGTTTTTAATTATATTCTTTTACAACTTCATAGACTTTTTTATTAACTTATTTTTTTTAAAATAATATTTCAAAAATTTTATGTCACTAGAGTTGTGATGCCCGTGTGCCACGCACACTTCAAACAAGACGCGTCAGCTGATTTAAACACAATAAAATAGAAGAAAATGACGCAATTGCAGAATAAACCTTAAAAACAAGAAAAAAATTAACATCTTTGTTTTATAGATCTATAATTAATAATAATAAATAAAATAATTAATAATAATAAATTTTTTATAGACTTTTTAATGTACTTTTATAATAAAAAGTTTTAAAGTCTAATATAGAAGCTAAGGAAACTGGAAACCGCATTCGGAATTGTTGCTCCATCAATATAGAAAAAATTAGTAAAAAGTTGCAAGCATTTGTGGATCTTCTGACTTTATTAACTACTAGATCGAATTTGAAAATATTGTTATAAAAAGAGAAGTATTTTCAAATTGGTAAAGAAAAAACTTTTGAAAAACACTAAAAAGGTTTCTAGACAGATCTACATAAATTTCTTCATTTTCAGAAAGTTAGATTTTTAATAATATCTGTCCGACAATAGGAGCCGATACTTACATTAAAAAGTTTATGAAAAAAAAACGTTTCTAATAAATAAATATATAGGACGACTCAAGTTTTACTCGCAGCCTCAAAAAACACTTCTTAATATAATAAAAAAAATATTAAATAGATATTAAAGTTAAAAAAATATTAAATATTTAAAATGTATTTAACTGATAAATTTTGTCAATGAAATTAATTTGAAAAATGACATTTTTTAAGTATGGTGGCTAAAAACTACGAAACCATGAAACAATTAATGTACCAAAATTATAAATTTGGTGCTGCCAACATACTCAATATATTTGTTTGTAAAGACAAAATTTTTTACCATATGCATTAAACAATTTTTTGTGAATGAAGGAAGCGAAGGGATGCAAAGAGAGTAGACGGGAGAATAATTTTGGCTTATATTTCTGAACAATCCAAAAATGTAAAATTATTGTCATTGTGGACTTTTTATTCCCAACTAAAGAAAATGTCATTTGTTAAAAAAAATATTGACATAGGCAAATTTGTGAGGATGATATTATCTATAAGTTTTGAACTATTAGATAATTGTTGTAGATTTCATCAGGTATCTGCTTTCCTAAAACAACACGCTATATAGCACAGACCAAAGAAATCTAATGTCTTTAAATTTGAAGAAATGGAAAGGTTTTTGAACACTGCTTCAGATAATAAATATTTGCTGAAAAAGTGGTTCTAATTGTAAGAGTTTTTGGAGGCTGTAAAATTGGTGAATTGGTTGCTATGTCAGTCAATAATGTAAATGACAGAGGCAACGTAATTGTGGTCAATATTCCTGACACAAAGAACATTTTTACTATCATTACTGGAAGTAACTCTATTCCTGCCATTGATGTTTTTTGGAAGTAAAATTACGACCTGACCTGACCTGACCCGAGAGTGTTTTACATAAACAGTAGTTCATCAATTACAGAATACAGAAATGCACAGTACAACCAGTAAGAATAAATACTATTTCAAAATTTCTCGAAAAAATTGCATGATTTCTTGGTCTTCATAATCCAGAAGAATATACTGGCTATACTTTTAGACGTTCAAGTGCAACTTTACTGGCAGACTCTGGGGCAAATTTAGCAGTTGTAAAAAAACACGGAGGATGGCGTTCAAATAGTGTTGTGGAAGGATACATAGAAGATTCTCTTGATAATAAAATTAAAATTTCAAGGAAAATTGTAAACCATTCTTCTCAAATTCGGAAGCATGTACTTTCGCGTCAAAATGATTGTCAAATCAAAATATGAATTTGCCCATTAATAGTACATATGGTGTACATATCAGTGCCGTCAGTAATTGTAACATTTATTTTAAATAAATGTAATTGTTGTTTTTTTATTATTATTTTTTTAAATTATTCGTTAAATAATTTTTAAATCACTAGTGATTACATAAAACGTTTCTAATAATATGCTAGACTAGAATAATAGACTGCTTATACGGGTTACTATGGAGTTAATAATGTCACTTTATAATGTCAAAATTGAATAAAAGTAAATAACAGATTTTCTGTAAAATTTAATTAGACATTTTAATGCATAATTATATATATCAAAATACACCTGTACACAAACATTGTTGTTGTTAAATTATAATTAATGAAGCCGAA
Organism: Tribolium confusum; assembly: GCA_029207805.1. Taxonomy (NCBI): domain Eukaryota; kingdom Metazoa; phylum Arthropoda; class Insecta; order Coleoptera; family Tenebrionidae; genus Tribolium; species Tribolium confusum. The sequence goes on along the minus strand of JALGAY010000010.1, from coordinate 8,743,956 downwards.
GTATAAAAAGTAGTCGTATAAGTAAACAATTTCAAAATTAAACAAAACCTTTTATTTAAATAAATAAATAAATACCTCAATTTTTGTATAAATACGAGTAGAACGGATGTTTTGAAAGTGCGGATAAAACTTGGTTCACCCGGTATATCGCACTTTTAACTGATCATTTTAAAATTTTTTTATCAGTTTATTAAAGATGCATAATTAATTTAGTTTTTGCAAAATGTAACAGTTAAGTTTGTGCTATTGAAATGATGTTTGACCCAAGACCCAAATGCTAGGAAAACATTTTCATCAATTTTAAATAAACACAACTGTCAGCAAATTTTTTAAGTTGGCAAGTCGTGAACAAGGGAAATAAGCAAATAACGTTTTCATTTTTATTATTCATGCGTATTTTCCAAGAAAAAAAATTCTTTTACATAAAACCACTATCACGAAATTACTTTTTTCTTTTAGAACTTTTCTAAAACTAATCCGAAATTATTTTCCATCAAAATCAATTTTGATCAAATTCCCTCCGGCATTAAAAAAACTTTGATTGATTAATCAAATTGAAGTGAACAGACTGTGATTTGTGACACTGAACTAGAAGAGACTTTCGTTTCTAGATGCCAGATGAAATTGTTTCTTTGTTTTCTCTTGGGAATGGGAAACTTCTTTTTGTATATCTAATAAGAATTGACGTTTTAGTTTGTTTTACAATTAAAATATTGCACTCAGTTTAAAGTGATTCAGTAAAAAATTGTATGAGCTTTAACAAAGAGCTTTAAAAAGCTCAGACTATAAAGAACTTAATTGCATAAAAGTTTTAACAGACAGAGATACCTGAGCGCCCTCGCTGGGTGCAGTTGTGCACTTGAGCGGAATCCGGGGTTCGACTCCGGACTACAATTTAGGCAAAAATTTATTTATTTTTAGAGTAATTCTATCTAATTGCGCTAAACTGAGCTTATTTATGTTCCCAAATTGTTTTATTGCTTTCTTTCGGGTTCAATGAATTATAGGAATTTCCTGGATGATGTAGGAATTAAGGTTGGAGTGAGTCAATTTGACTTAAAATAAACTTTTAGATTTAGCTTTGCATACTTTATTCTTTTTGTAATCTTTATATAACAGCCGAATACAATTTTTCAGTTAACAAATCAATAAAGTTTTCTAATTATAAAATACGCTAAATTAACTTAATTTACATAATAGCTGTCAATTAAAAGAGGCCTTTTTTCATTAAGGGTGCTAAATATCGTATTTATTATTCAAGTCAAACCCTTACGGACTGACATGATTTTAATTAGCATCAACGTATCCAATCAAAATATGACCCAAATACGGAGAGATTCAAAATTAAACCTACATACACCTAACCACACATTTTTATTGCAATAACTTATTTACATAAAGAAAATTATTAATAAACTTGTTAATAAATTAATAAAGATTATTTTAAGTAGCGTGATAATAATAAAATTAATAGTAAAAAATTAATAATCGAGTCGTATAGATAATTTTATAAAAATCAAGTAGTTATTTGTTGCTAAATTGTAAATATTGTTGTTGATAATACGAGTATAACAATTAAAAACATTTTAATGTATATAATTAGGTTTTAAAATTGAAGATAAATTCAATATTCTGAAGGTTCAAATATATGTATTCTATTTCAGTTTGTTTTGGAACTGTTTTTATTTAATCTTATACGAAAAGTTTTCACTGATAAAGTTAATATTGTGTTATGAGAGTAGTTTAAGAAGAAGAATAAAAGTTAGATATGTATAGTTACACAAGGTGGTTTAAAAATACCGAACCAACTGTTTTGTACTCATTCAATGAAACTAAAAAAATTTTTTTTTTCTTTTCAATAAATGCTAATTTGTCATTTTAGTAGATACCTATACCTCAAACTCCGAGAGTAGAAAAGTATTAAATCCATAACCAAAAAAGTTTTAGGTTTCATTATTGTGTATAATTTTTTGTATGTATTAAAAATATTTCTAGATGTAATAATGACAATTATTTCTTTTAATAATTTTTATAAGTACTTAAATCAAGTTCAATCTATGAACTAAACAGCTTATAAAATATTAAAAAGTTATTAGTTCTTATATTTTAGTGACACGTTTATTTTGTGACTTAATACAGTTCTGCTCTGAGGTATGGATAAGTACCTAACTTTTTACTTTTTTTTAATGGCGTAATAACAACTTTTATGAAAGTATGTATAGCAAAGTGGGATCAATTTTAAAAAGAAAGTTCTATATACAGTAAAACTTTGCTTAGTCTTACAGTTATTATTTTAATTGTTAAACACAATTATTATTATCTGAAATATTTTAAATTCAATGCAAATTCTCCGAAATACAGTGTGTTTTTAAAGTAACTTTATAAATTTTAACAGGCGATAGCGCTTATTAAAAGGATCCTAAACAAAAAAAATTTCCTCATACAAATGTTTATATGTAGTTTGTGAGATATACGATGTAGAAGTTCTTGCTTAAATACAGTATTGTCAAACATCGTGTATCTCAAAAATGATGTTTTTGGAAAAAAAATTTCTACAACGTGTATTTCAAAAACCAGCAAACATTTGAAACGACAAATTTCGATATTTGGCAATGTTTTATTAAGGACTATCACCAGGAAAAAATTCTACACAGATTTCAATCACACCAAATATATAAAAAATTTGCAGTAACAGGTAGGTTATATCTCGTTCAAAATCAAATTAAAAAAAGTTTCCCAGTGAATATACAGTATGTTTCAAGATCGACTTTAAAAAAGATTTAATTTGCAGTTCTAGTAACTTATTAGTTTTGTCATATGCTGTCAGTGGTATATTTCAAAGAAATCCGCCTACTAAAGTTACTTCTAAAAATTACGAAAAAACCCAAGTTCAAATTTTGAAGATCGATGATATTATCTCGAAAAGTTTAAGTTAAATAAAAAGTAATTTGTGTTTTAGAGGTTTAAAAACAAGCAGGGCAAATTAACAAGAGTGAGAAATCAAAAATAAGAAATTCTTTCCTCTTTTAAAGTCGATCCGGTCCGGGGACATACTGTCTAGTAAACTGTATAGACACTTATATTAGACAATTTTGGTTATTTAGCATTATCTTTTCACCGAGGCTATCATAAGTCATCACCTGTTAAAATTTGTAATGTTACTTCAAAAATACCCTTTATATGCAAAAAATTAATTATTGTATTAGAATGTAGTGCTCGTAAAAAAAATTACATTAAGTTTAGATTTTTTTTGATACTTAAGGCTATAGACACTCTTATTTATTAAAATTAATTTTTAAAGTAAAATAATTAGAATTTCTTCAATTGTACTAAAATGTATTGCAAAGATTTATTTAAAATAATTTTTGTTGTTTTAGTTGTTGAAAAAAAATATTTTTGATCATGTATAACTCAAAAACTTACAGAAATAAAACACTAATAATAAATAAAATGGGTGGGGTTTCAAAGTAAACATTTAGGCTCTACTAAAACAGTAATGAGACATAAACAAATTTAAGAAAAAACCATATTTATGTTTTTGCGGTATGTACATTTACCGAACACGTGTTAAACAGCACCATTTTTTTTAATGATCCTACCGGTCAAAGTCAAATAAATAAAGTATAACATCAAAAATGTCCTAATAACAGCGCATCATGCTACAGTAAATAAAAGTTAATTTCTAATTACTTGTTATGCGTTTTTTACACATATTTTATAGTTGGCATTCTAACCACTTACGTATATAAAAACATATTTTCTTGTTATTATTTTTTATTATTTCGGTTTACTAATCATAAAAAATAATCTACATTCACATTTTATTTTTAAAGAATAATGTTTGATTAGTTTATTAATTAGCTAAACCACTGGTTTTATGTGTTACTAAAAATAATGGTTTTTATATTAGCCAGACTGCTATATATTTTTCAAAGTTATTTCAAATAAATTAGCTGAGATCCTTGGTTATAGTTTACAAACTAGCGGCTAATTTAGTTAAAAATGCATTTTATACTAAGATGTACAATAGGGTGGGCCAAAAAAATCGTTTTTTTAAACTTTTGATACTGAAAAATTGATTGCTAGACACTTTTAAAAAATGCTTTTTTAAGATAAGCTCTTAATTTTAATAGGAAAAACTCTCTCATCGTAGTTTTCAATTTCTTTTTAGTTCCATATGGTAAAATTCATATCTCGTTATTGCTTGATTGTACAAAAAATTTGTATTTACATATTTTGTAAGAAATTAAACGCTCTACAAGAAAGTTATCTTACATTTTTTTTATATTTCTTACCATTTAGAAGGTATCGGAGGTCAAAGTTTGAAGAATTTAACAAAAATTCCTTTTCTACTTCTAAATTTTATAACTCAGAGATAAATAAATATTATAAAATGCGCGACATATAGTCTCGTAGGAAATTAAACGCTCTATAAAAAGATCTTTTGTAGTTAATTGATTATTCAAACCATTTAGAAGATATTCGCATTTTAAGAACCCAAATTTGATACTCAATCCCTAATTTTTTTTAAGTGGTTGAAGTAATCGATCAACCACAAACGACTTTTTTTGTAGAGTGTTTAATTTGCTACAAAACAGTATGTTGCGCACTTTATAATATTTATTTATGCACGAGTTATAAAATTTAGAAATAAAAAAGAAATTTTTGCTAAATTCTTCAAACTTTGACTTCTGATATCTTCTAAACGGTAAAAGCTATAAAAAAATGTAAGATACCTTTTTTAAAACGTTCAATTTCCTACAAAAAATGTAAATAATTTTTTTCTGTACGATCAAGTAGTGACGAGATATGGATTTTGCCATATAAAACTAAAGAAAAAATAGAAAACTGAATGAGGGGGTGGGTCCTTCCTATTAAAATTAAGAGCTTATCTTAAAAAAGCATTTTTTAATAGTGCATAGAAACCAATTTTTCATTGCCGGAAATTAAAAAAAAAAATAGTTGATTTTTTTTGGCCCACTTTAATGTACAATATAAAATATTATTTAGATTCATCTTGAAAAAGTATTATTAATTTTTATTTAATATTATCGACACTTTTTTAATGTAACAAATACAATGTTTCATACAAATAAGTTTGTTCCGCAAAATTTAAACTTGTATTTGGTTAAACTGAAATTCAACGTTAAAAAAACGAACTGTAAAATGTTGTTTTGAAATAAAGAGAAAAAAAAAATAAAAATAGTGACTTAAATTGTCAATTTTACTAACCGAATTTTCCTACTTGGGCTATTGTAGTATTTTTTAAATTTTTTCCGAATGTAAAATTTTGTCAAATAACACTCTCCTGTACGCTACTAGTTTTATCTTTGTTGTTACTATAGGAATGAGTGAAACAAAATACAAGCCTTCAGGTGTTGTCTACTTTGCAGCGAAGAGTAGGATAGAGTACCAGCAGTTCTCAAACTATTGGGTCATTTTTATATACAAAAAGTTGTTTAAATTAAACATTTTGTTAATAGAATTGTTACCATGATTGTGTTCCTATTCTTATTAAATACTCATATTGTTTTTTTTATTTTTAATTTTTATTTAGTTTTTTTTTAGTAAGTGGGAAGAGTACAATGTCTGTTTCATTTTTAAAACCTGTTGAAAATTACTGATATGTTTGGGTGAGTAAATGCTAGAGTTGGCTGTTTTTTTTAGATGGTTTAAGGGCGAGAGAGAGATGAATCCACTCGTTGTATCAGGGGATTACTTGCTTGTATTTACTTTTTCAAAGAGCAAGAAAGACACCAAAGTTTTACAATATTCAGGAAAAAATAAAAATGCCCCTAGATTAGCATTAGTATGTACGGCTTAAGGTGACTCTAATCTTGTACCGGTAAAACCGAAAAGAACATCTCTTGGCAACAGCCCCTTTTCGGTTTTGCCAATGCAAGATTAGGGATATCGTAATTATGTTAATAAATAGTTCAAGTAGGAGGTTTTTGTTAATAACATTTACAATTAAAGTCACTATTATTTTTTATCGAAAAAAGTATACTACTTAACAGATTTATTATTTATACATATTATTATATTTATTAATGTTGACGCAATGCAGAAAAATAATTATTGTTATTTATTAGCATTATTGAACCAAATAAAAAAAAGTTGATCCAAACTAATTTTATATGTACAGTAGAATTAATAGGGACCGAAGTGTGTTTGAATATTGCAGTTATATGGATCAAACAAAAATCACAATATAAAAAAGTTGCAAATTAATAACACATATTTATTTATGTACATACATAAATAACTGACAAAGTATTCTCAAAATAATATGTATTATCTATTCACTTTCTTTCTGACCGTTTGCTAAATCAAGTAGGCCCTGTGTGGCTGTGTAATACATATTTTTTTCACTAGATTTATGAATACGTGTGATACAAGCTTGCATCTTACGTACTCACAAATCTAGTAGAAAAAGGACGTATTACACAGCCACACAGAACCTACTTAATTTAGCAAACGGTCACAAAGAAAGCGAATAGATAGTAAATCTGCATTCATAACCTTTGCGTGTCCGTGCGAGGTATTTGAGTTTCCCAAAATTTGTTTTTTTGCTGCTATTTTGTAAAAAAAAAATCTGCGCAGCAAAGTTCCAGCTAATCCTTGGGCATACCAATTTAAACATATTTCTTATCTAATTTTGTGAATTAGTTCTTCTACTTTTGCGCAAAAATTGCGTATTTAGTGAGAGGGGTAACTGGATAACCCCGCTTGGCCAACTACGTATTAACGACGTGGCATGCTAAATCGTGTTGTAAAAAGCAGAAATTGCCTTTTGAAATACACAGAAAGGAAGTCAAAAAGATTTTCTGTTTTGAGTGAAAATAACACTGACTAAACCTAGAATTATATGACAGTCATATTTGTTAGAATATAATATAATTTTGTTAATTTTTTTTTTGAGCTATATTATTATGTAATAAATTACAGAACATGTGCACTATAAATGATATTTAATAAAAAACATCATTACAATACTTTCTGTTTTACCAAATTACAATAATAGGAGAATTCTTCTGGGGTTACTGAATTACCCCGCTTAGCCGCCCGCGGGAAATTTTAGAGCTTGGCCACGCGAAGGATAATGACATATATACATAGGAGAAAAATATCAAATTTTTTTTTTTAACAAAATTGTGCAAATTTCGTTCATAATATGTGTTAAAACAGAACGTACTAAAATTTTTGAAAAATCTCATAATTTTTACGTAGGTGACGATAAAGATAAAATTAATCTTTTTCAAATAATAAACTTAAACTCTAACACAATAATTACTTTCAGAAGTTTAAAAGTAATTTAACAGCACACTTTAGTTAATCTGGACTAATTTATAAAATTCACTTAAAAATTTTTATAGAAATTAACTTTTAGTATTTTGATTGTTTACTGATGTATGATCTACGTAGCAGCAAAGCAACATTGAAGCAAAATTTACCAGGTACTTAAGCGGTTAGGTGGTGTAATTCAATGACGGTAAAAATTTTAGCTCTCGGAGTAGTTGTTTTTACCTAGTCTGTTAGTTGCCAAGTGCGAACTCAAGTAGAAATTTTGCTTTCCGCTAATCAAATGCACCAATTGTCGCTACATACCAGCCATCTGCGCGAGGTCGTACTTATTAGTTATTATCCTCAGTCTACAGATAGCAGAATACCTCACTTGTAGGTATAAGCGGGTCTCTAATAACGTATTTCAATAAAGCACAATAATGTCTTGTACTAATTAGAAACAAACAACCCTGAACCGAATTATAGCTTCCTGGCATTGTGTTTTATTAGGTAACATATTGCAACAACTTAGCAACATGATTTCTTCGAGATTTGTCTGATGAACAATAATTGTTCTTCCACCAATAATCGCAATCTTCGTAGGATGGCCTCCCATAGTCGACATTCAAAAAATACGTTTAGCTGTGTTCGTTTGTTACAGTAAACACTTCTATTATCTCGATGCATTTTGTGTAAATACCATTGAACGCTTCCTTGTTGTATTAATATTTGGGGTTTGAGTTTGGTAGTAATTTACTTGACCCGCATGTTTTTTCTGACTCTTATAACAATGCGGTCATCTTCTATTTGTACATACCTCTACCCCATCTGTCTTACATTAACATAACACATGCATACATAATGCAACCGAACATAATAAAATTAGAAAACCGGAAACAACATTTAAAGGTAAGACTCAAAGTGTGCCCGTTATTTTCAATTAACTGGTTGTTGTCGGTTATTAAATACATTAATTAGTGTTTTCGGAGTTAAAAGGTAATTAAACCTATTTGTAATTAAAGCTTCTTCACAGATTTTTGCGGACTTTATTCTATTCGAGCGCAAATATCTTCCACAACATCTTCAGTAAAAGTGGAAGGTAACCAAGAGGTTTTGTTTTTGCAACATTATCTGTATTTAAAAGACGTTATACGACCCGCATGCAGTGTTCTTTAAACATGTTAAAATCTCCAACCACTTCGGGGTAAGTTTGTGAAATCTGTCTATCGCCTGCTTAGAATAATAGTGTTCTAACTCCACATTCTTCCAAAATTAAGATTATTATTTCATTACGGTCTAACCCTACTTTTACAAGTTTTGAGTGCTATAAAAAATTTATTTCTTGTTTTAATTCTTTAAAAACTACCTAGTACTTATGGTAACAAATGCATTTGTTAGTTTTTCAATTACCTGCAGCACATAAACGACTCTTCTGTAAAATTTGTTACAAATGGAGTTAGGACACTATTATTCTAAGCAGGCGCTATAATAAGTCGAAGGAATATTGCCAACCATTAATTTCATTGTAGGCTCCACTTTTGCAGTCGCCATTACAACAAAAATGTTATGTTTAAATCGAAAACTTTTTTAAACAAAACTTTAGCAACAATTAATAACAACTTATTAATGAAAATTTTGAAATGTCAAATTTGAATTTGAAATTTGGTCAGAATAGTCCAAGTGACACTCCAATGCTGCCAACTTAATCAGTACTTGTTGATCACACTGTAAATCGCTTCCAAAGCGGTAAAGTATGCCGTCTGTTTAAGTGGTTGATTGTAGTCTTCTTTGATCTACTGCTTAGTCATTCTAGATATTAGTACTTTCTTATTAGAAACATACACAGAATTTCGTCGTATAATACATTTCATAAAATTGCCCTGTCTTTCTTTCGAATGCCAGTTTGATAAGTAACTACCTATTTCTCTTCTTATACGTAGATAAATAAATAAATAATATTATAGTTGTAATGCAACACACCTAAGTGCCAGAGATTTCAGGTCGCATCTACAGCTTCTTACATGGCATAAATACATTTTAAATAGAATAAAGAATGTTTGAAAAACAAAAACACCACGAAGGCAACCACAGAAAAACACACCAACTTTGGCGGGAAGAAAAGATATTCTTAGGTTATGGTTAAGATAATTTGAGAAGGGTAAAATGGCATAGCAGGCAACCAACAATACATGGATAATTTAAATAATAAAAATTTTGTTGTTGTATGTGGTCATGTACGACATACGTAAAAATTTCATGGCTTGCTACAAGTTTTTTTAAAGAAACACTTATTATGTGTAACTTATAAAAGATGTTTCTAAATGTTTCAAAAGATGTCTCAAAAAGAGCGTAAAATTTAAATTGTCACAAAAACGCTTTAATTAGATACTCGAAAATTGCAAATATTTGTAGTGAAACATGAAGTATGGAACAACTGATCATTTAAAAAATTTGTCAAGTGTGCTATGAGATTTTGATAAAAGAAAATGTAGCATAGAAGGGATGTCGGAACTTGATACACAGCTTTACAGTGCGCGCGCAGTCGTGATTTGTCATTGTAACTGACAGTACGGTAACCGAATTAAACTAAGACATACTTCAAAATGTTTTTGTTTTTTTATAGCACACTTGACAACTTTTTAAATGAACACTTGTTATATGGCTATTTTGTGTAGAATAAAACATGCTACAAATTCTCTTTATAATTTGTTTTTTTTTTAGTTATTGCTAATTAATAATAACATTACCGTATTATGGCAAATGTAAATTTTGCCTCATTTTTTGTTTTTTTATTAAGTTTGTTGGAGTAAATCTTGAACAAATGTCAACTAGCCGTTTCACCATTATCAATTATGAAACCCAACACAAATGAATAGCAAATTTTTACCGTATTTTTTTTTTAATATCTGGAAAATTTCTCACAAACAGTTCGCAGATTGCATGCAATATTTGGTCGACGTAATACACCCACCTGTTCCATAGTTATGACACTAGTCGAAAAATTTGATAAAATTGAGTCGGTTGTGGACAAGAATTACTCAGGAAGTCTTCAGTCAGGCAGATTCAATAAAAATATTGCCTCAGTGGCTGCAAGGAAAGATTACACGCACATCAATTCGCTGCCGTTCGCAGAAATTGACCATTTTGACAAAACACTTTAAATGAATGTTTTATTCCGTACGTAATGACCATGTGTATGTTTTACATTAAAAAATATTTATGTAATTGATGTGTTCTACTGGAAAATAAATTTTGAGCTAATTTTAAAACAACTTTTATGAATTTTGCTTATACGTTTTTTGTTTTCACTCAAATGTGGTCCTGATTCGCTGCTATGAGGCCCCTCAGCATATATCACATACATTTTAAAAATAGATATTTTGGTGATTTTTTGATTCAAATTGATGGATTAACAACTAGTAATTTATTTCTACTATGTACACAAATACATACAACAATAATTTAATAAATGAATAACTCAATATTTACTCTACAATTATCATCGCTTTAATAACGTCGCTTTTGAGAATATCGCTCACATTAATCGCTGTCGATTAAATGCATATGTAAGTATACATATACATATGTAACTTGTTAACGTTACTTTATGTTCTTTTGTCGTTTATTTAACTTAAATTTTTAATTTAATAAATACAACCAGACAGCAGAAATCCAAATCCAGTAAAAATTAAAATACAAATTACAAAAAATATTTTATGAATGCTAATTCAAAGTCAACCTAAATTCGGATTATGCCTACCAAAATTTATACAAGAGAATACGGATGCATCTGAATTATATTGTAATTTGGATTAGCAGAGGTACAAATTGACGAAATGAAAAATGCTATCTGTATAAAAAAAAATTTTTTCATCTAACAGTTAAAATAGCTTGTTATCACAAATTATTTGAGTGATTATAAAACAATTATTGCTCGTAATCTGTTTAAGCGCACAAATCCTACGGATTTTTAACTTTTTTACAAAAAATATCTTTACAAGTTTAATACCAAAATAATAATTTGTTTTATGTAATTAAGTTCATCAATCAAAGGTGATTAATTTTTTTTAAGACAAAAAATATTGCTATTGCCATTCAGGAAAACTAATATATTCAAAACAAGAAGAAAGGGTATTTTCTAGAAGAATACAAGAACATTCTTAAAAAACCTGAAAAATAAACTTTCAGAAAAAAAACAAGAAGATGCAATTAAAAAAAAATCTTGAAAAACAACTAGACGAAAAAATTTAGACAAACTCAAAATCGTTATTTGAAAGCGAAAAAGCAACAAAAAAATGCCGACATAAACAATAATAGAAAATTTTTGAGAAATTCAATAGTTTACAGGATGTTTTTAATAGAAATCTTGAAGTATAATATTGTAGAAAAGAGTATGCATTTTTAGTTTCAGCAGGTTATAATTATATTTACGTACAATAAAATTAACCTAAATTTGACAGGCATTTGGAGCTGCAATTTATTTTTTTATTAAATTGTAACAGCATGTTACGGTTAGCTGCAGTTGTTAGTCGAAAAAAATCTGTAACTGTTTGTAGTATTTTAACATTCTTATTTTAATTAAAGAACAAAATTTTCAATTCTTTTGAACATGACAGGAGAGTGACAGAATAACCAAAAATTTTGACAATGTCAAATTCTAGTAAATTTAATTTTGATAAACCTAATTCAACAGGTGGTGGTTTTTTGATTAGTAAACAAACTGTATTTAAAAACGTTGCATAAAAATTTGCATTCCTATTAGTTTAAGGTTCTAGAGATGTTTAATTAACTGTCTAAAAAAACTTAAAAAAAATTGACAACTCAAATCTTTCTCACATTTGATCGTCTGTAAGACCTAAATTCTTAAAGATAAATATATCCCTGCAGACCTTATTGTACAAAATTTAATTCTCTATAGTTATTTCCTTTAACATTTGTAATAAAAAATTCTTAATAAATATTAAGAATTTAAACCTCTACATAACAGTGTCTTTTTATTCGTTTTGAAATAATTTTAATTGGAAAATTGCATCTATTTTTTACGGTTTAAAGCGAATAAAGGCGTCTTTCTCTCTCTCTTTCTTTCCCAGCCTCTCTCCTCAACAATGAGACACATTTATTAGCCGATAGCATCGTTATTTAGGAGTGAGAAATGTCCTGTTTTATTAAAGTTTGCCATAGAAACGTTCTACAAGTAAATATAGTATATTAAAAAACGCGTTTCATAAAGTAAGTTTTGAGGTAGGAGTTCAAGCTTATGAAAGAGAAGCGCGACAGCGCAAATTTTATAAAGAATGAGTTCTCACAATGACTTATCGAGTAAGTTCTTTATACCTAATAATTTTTCTAATTACGCATTTTACCTGTTATTTTTATATAAGGGAAATACATGCTATAATAAGATTTTATAGCACTTGTGCTGCAATGGCTATTAAAGCACCCACAATAAGTGCTTTCAGAGGTTTCTTTAAACCACAGATTAGAAAAGAAATTCAAGTGATAGTTCTAGAAAATCTGAAAAAGATCTGGTAAAAAGATTAGTTAAAAAATAGAAGAAAAAAATAGAAAATTGAGAACAATAGAACAGGCATCAGTAAAGAATCACTATTATAATAAGTAAAACTCCAAACACAAACTCCTCGTATGTGTAAAATCCAACTATTCTTGTGAAAACTTCAAGAAAATTTCACTTTAATAAATGACAAATTGACAATTTTTTTGCCCTTGTCACCAACAGTTTAATTTATTAACGTTAACGATTTTTATTATTAACGATTTTATTAATGACTTTCTGGTTGGTTAATTTTGAACCAGCGCATTTTTTTAAATATAAAATCAATTAAAAAACTGAAAAAGGTATATTTACAAAAGTCAAAATTAAAAATTTTTTTTTTATTTTTTCATATGTTTTGTTATAATAGGTATATAATTGTATTTGAGCACAAAACACTTGGTGTCATACTTTTGGATCACCTCGTTTTTTTTTCTATGGTGTGAAATATTGCAATTGTTGTATGAAGCAAAAATAGAACACCTTGAAAACAGAATATGAATGATAAATTTGTATTTAGTGAATCACAGTGTAGTAATTATAAAACAAAAAGAAAACATTGAAATAACAAATAAATAAGTCATCAGTGTGTTGATTTAGATATCTGGTGATGTCAAAGGTTAAATGTAGATAGTAAATAAAAAGAAATTTCTGTATAATTTGTCGAAGATTGTTGTGTGTCAGAGGCAATCCACCTGTTATTTGACGTTTTGGTGAACTCACCTTTTTGCCTAGAGTGGAGGCCTCTTCGCTGCCTCTGATAAACCTTTCGAACTTGAAACTGTTGGACCTGTAGAGCTCATTGTCGCATCTTTTGCTGCAGAATCTCCTAGTGATGGCTCTGGACTTGCACGATTTGCAGTCTTTGACCGATTCCCAATCAATATTAAATAATCCCCTAGTCTTTTTGCTCTCCTGACCTGACCTCCGTCGCGATTTGCTCCTGCGTCGGCGGCGAATTTTAGTTTTATCCTCGGTCGCGGAGGATTGATCCTGGTTTTTTATTTCCGATTGGGTTATTTTTTTCGAAAGGCCGACGCGTTTTAACACTCTGTCCATTTCCACGGTGTGGTCGGTACTGTCGTAGACGTCGGAAAAGCGCGGCGCAACGCGCAACGGCTCGCGCACTCAGCTGCTTTCGATTTAGGGTAAATGCAAATTAACAACCCTTAAACAACACGTGTCTTTGACAGATTTTCCATTTTGGATCAACGACGAACGAGTGACTCATCGGGGATTTGCACCGACCACGGGGAACCCAAACGTGATTAATATTGAACGCAGATTAGCCTAGGTCAGGGGTGCGTTTTTTAATTTTCACCCTAATTGGAAGTTACGAGCGGAAAACATTCACTAAGTGGAGGCATTACATTACTATGGTTTTTTTTCATTATTAAGAAAAAAAATGAAATGAATTATATATAACTTTGTACGTAGATATATGTAAATCTTCTCTGCTTTTTTTTCAATATCTTACATCAAAATATACACAGATTAAAACTGACAAAAAAAAATTTAAAATGTTTTTACTAATAAAAAAAATAATTAAAAATACATATCCATAATTTTGAATTTCTGATTTTATTTATTCCAATCATTTTTTAATAATTATTTTTGCTTGACAGGTTTTTTTAGTAAACAAAATAAAATTAAGAACATTTTATCTTATTTTAAAAAATATTTTTAAATTACTATACTCAATTAAAAATTTTTAATAGTAACTTTACATTTTTCAAGAGATAGCAAAGTAATGCTGCGAGTAGAGAACTTTAAGCCGTTTAAGAATGTTTCAATAGATGGCGCTAAAATAAATATAGACATTGGCAGAATATTTTATTTAAAAAAATAACGAAAAAAATCTTTATTATTTAAAAAAATTGATCAAATAAATAAATCAATAGGTTTAAATTATAAAAATGTATATTTTTTTAAATATTTAACACACTTAACATAATTAAACTTTATTATTTTATTATTATTGACTATCGATACTAATAAAACATTCTATATTATTTTTTAAATTTATCTCTAAAATAAAGTAAAATATTTAGTAAATAAATAAATTGAATTAATAATAATAATAAAAATCAAATGACAAACCCACAAGTTTAACCAAAATGTATATACAACAGAGGCAAAGCGCTTTCGGGAACTAAAGTCCTATTATCAGTGTCTGAATAACAATGTAAAAAGAAAAATTATACTAAAAGTTAAGAAATGTCAAAAAAACTTACCAAATTTTGGTCAAAAACAAGTTAAAAACATCTGAAAATAAAAATGTATACTAAAAATAGAATAAAACGTTATTTTTAGCACAATAGTTTTTATTTGATTTAAAAAAAATGCAAATAAACAAATTGTTGCTATTGGAAAATTGACAAAAGAAAGATGCATTTTAGTTATCTAAAAAAATGTGTTCAAATTTGACATCAATTTGATATTTAATTTAAAAATAATTGAAAATGTATAATTTCTAATAAAGAGAGTAAGGAGACAAGACTGTAAACAAACATTCAATTAAAAATGGAGATTAAACTAGTAAAGTTAAAATATTACAATCAAGATTTTATTGGTCATTTAAAGTTTGTACAGAAGGTTATTTCTAAGCGGATTTAATAATTTCTAAAGCTTTTAAAAAATTTTAAAAATAACTTTTACTGCAGATGTGACGGATATTAGAATTATTAGTAAGAGAAAAAGAATGGCCGGAAGAAAGAATATTAAAAGCAAAAGCAGATGAAGTGTTAGCTATTTATGTACTCGTATTTTCGTATTTTTTTAATTGTTCTTACAATTTAAAAATCTTTGTTTTATTTTATTTTTTTTTTGTTTGACCGATGTAAACTGCATTGCAATCATTATAAGATAACTTGTATAAGACGCTTGAATGATGCAAAGCAAAAATTAAATCTTTGTTGTGTACGAGATATGTTGAAAGACTGTCTTTGGAATTAAAAGCGACTTTTATATTATAGTTTTTTAAAATATTGTAGATAAAAAAAATTTTGTTAATAAATAGGATAGAAAAATAAAGATGTTTTAAAAAAGAAAAATAAAAAAAAATTGTGCAAAATGTTGAAGCTTAGATAGTATTTGTTTCTAAATTTATGGAAAAGTTTGTTTAAATCTTGTAATTTAAAGTAATTATTTACTGCTATTTTGTTTAATGATAAGCCATTTTTTTAAAAAAAGCAACGCAATCTAAAAGAAAATTAAAAAGTTTAAATAATAAGAAAGTAAAAGTAGCTATGATGTAAAAATACCAGTGTTTGAAATAAATAGAAATTACAGTATTAGTTGAGGTTTTCTGTAAATTTTAAAAGCAAAAAATAAATTGTTTTTTCTAATTATATTAAGATTTAAAAATGGAATGCAAGAGTTTTTGTTTCTACAGTAAATTTAATGTTTAGTTCTCAAAAGTGCTTCGCCACTGATCTATAGAATTTTGATTAAACTTGTGGGTTTGACTTTGATTTTCATTGTCAATATTTTTATATAAAAATTACCCTACTTTGAGAAAAAAAGAATGCTTTCATCATATTTAAATTAAAGTCAGTGGAGCTTCTGTTACCTAAAATAGTTGAGTTTCTTTTACTTTTTTATATACAGTGTGGAAACTACTTATAGTATAAACTCTGTAATTTCAAAACGAATAACATTTGTCAAAGACGCCAAAACAGGTTAATTTTAATTTTTCATAATTTTTAAAAACAATCAGTAAACTTTAACGTTTTTCTAAGTGTTTTTAACGTTGTGGTGAAAACGCAAAAATCTAAAAATTTTAAGAACTGTTGAAAACAGAGGTTACTAGTTCATTGAAAAAAAAAATAATATTAGGTACTATCTTCAAATTAAAAAAAAAATGTAGCATGCTATTTAAAAAAAATGCGTGTGACGTCACAGTCCTGAAGGAGATGACGTCACAAATGAGTTCAATATTTTAAAACCAGCGCAATTTAGAGTAAAAGTTGATCTGTTTTAGCGTTTTACAAAAATATCATTAATTTTGAAAATAATGAATTTATTATATAAGTAATTTCCACACTGTATAAACCGAAATATCGAATATAACAAACAAATTAAAAAACACATGTTGATAATTTGCGTCTTCATACCTATTTAGATGCTTTAATAGACATTAGAACGCTAGTACTTTAATATAATCTTTTTATGTAACACACAAAATTTTACATTTTTACTTAAGAAAAGAAAAAAACGCAAATTATAATTAATAAATATTATAAAAAATGTATTTTAAGTTATTGTGAACACTAATTTTTATAAAACTCACACCCTGAACTTGTTTTATATAGATACCTATACTACCTATAAAAATCATGCTACAAAATTCACCTTTTGAAACTCATTCTTTAATATACTTTAATATTATTCGTTATTTTGTTACACAATTTTGTCTTTTTTTTAAATAGAAATATTTATAATAAACAAAGTACCTTATTTAAGATATTACTGCAATTATGGCAAGATTAGATCTTTGGTTGTCGATGTTTCGGCAATTCTTTTGGTTTTTTTTTATTTCCATTCCAATAATTTTCATAACAAAATAGACGTGATTAATAATAATACTTATAATTAAACTTTTCTTTTTACTCAGATGGATATATTTATTAACAATTTGTTAGACAATTATCTAACAAAAAACGGACTGAAAAAAAAAAATAAAAAAAAAACAAAAATGTTTGAAAACAAAAAAAAATTAAAAACTTGAAAATTAACCATTGAAGAGAAAAATTAAGATAAACTAGATTATATATATATTGTTTCGGGTTTTTTTCTTCATCTAAGGAGGAAATCACTCTCAACGTTTTTTTTAACGTTAAGGTATAGCTCGTTTAAAAAATCTTAAAACAAGAAATATAAATTTTTACAATTTGATAACATTTAAACAAAAAAAAAATGGAAAAAACATTTTTTTTTAAATTAAATTGTCAAAAATGGTTTTTGTTGTTTTTTGGCAGAGCTTTCTAGATTAGTGTTGAAAATTATGCAAAAATAAAAGGTATGAAAAAATCGCCATAGCGAAGCTGGAGTGTTTTTTCTAATACCTTTAATTCGATACTAATTTCTACATTATGATCAGACTTAAGTTAAAAAATATTATGAAAAAATACATTAACTAATGTTTTATTAATTATTAAACATATAACTATCATAGCCGCAGGCTACCTTTTTCTAGTCGTCTGCCGCTTGTACAAGTATTTAGTCAGTCTCTCCCACTCTCATCAAATGATTTACATGACGTGACAACCAGACGTTCAAATCGCTCTAGAGCCGTTATTTCTAAAACGCTACAAAAAGCTATATAAATAAAAATGGTGCCAAAACATCAGGGATTTGTTCTATATAAAAAAATTTAAAATTTATTTAGTGAAATAAACATTTAGCTTATTTAAATGCAGTACATTGCAATTTTACTAGATAATTTCTTAATTAAAATATTTTTTTCAAAGTAGTCCAACTTTAAAATTATTTTATTAAATTGGGAATTTTTTGACTTTTAATCAATAAGTTATTAATTAATTTAAATATTTTTTTAATTACTAATATATTTTAGATATTTCAATTTTTTTTTAATTTTTATTTTGACATTAAAGCTTTTTTTTGACGGTTATTTATTACAGGGTAGTTAATTTCAGATAAAAAAAAGATTGGGTAGTTTGCGGTTTGTCTATTGTGCGATTCAGGTACTTTGAGTCGAGCTTTTGTGTTTGGGATTTATATGATAGGCACTTTATGTTGTAATGTAAAATTTGATTTTATTTAAAAACTAATAATTAAAAAATAAAATGAAATTGTAGACTAATTTCCTAATTAAGTTTTGATAGATTTTTGTAGAAATTAAATTATTAAAATTTTTGAAAAATAACTTTTTTTATTTACGGCTGCAAAAAAGAATAATTGGGCACAATTGTAACGAAGCGTTCTAATAATTCAGTAAACAAAACCAGATAACGTCCAGCAGCTGATTCGGACTGCGTGACCGCGACGTCATACGTATACGTCAGGGCAGTAGTGGTAGTATAATTCCCACCATACCGAGAACCACCACCAACGCTTCGCTACGATACTCCTCTCATACCCCTCGCCTACAAACGAAGGCAATATATTGCGCCTACCGCTGCCGATATTTTCATACTTGCAGGAGCATTAACCTTGTAAGTAGCCACTCTCAGACTCATCCTCCCCTGGAGCATTAACCTAGGGGCTTCCTCTCCGATACCGCTACCCACGGTGCATTAACCCGTTGGTAGAATCTTCTCCGAAACCGCTACCCACGGGGCATCAACCTGTAGGTGATTCCTACCTCTCCTCCATTACAAGTGCGAGCCACCAAAGCCGACACGTCAAAGACGAGGAGCCGAGGACGAAAAGCCGACGATGAGGAGTCGAGGAAGAGGGACCGCCGAGGACGAGGCCGTGTATATATTATTAGAAGACTCGTTTTAATTTGAGAATTATAATTTCATTTTTTTTATTTGTACATAGTTATTATTTTAAATAAACCCCATCGAAACCGCTCTTCTCTCTCTCTACGATACTCAGAACCCGACACGGAAACAACCGTTACACAACCAAAGTAAACTTTTGTTAAAATATACTCTATTTTTTTATTTTTTCCGAATAAAAAATATAATAAAAAGGTAGGTAGAGGTAATATTTCGGACACTACTAAAGTAAAAGAAAAAAATAAGGTTTTTTGGGTACTGAAAGTATTGAATTCTTCCATTTCAAAAAGTACGCTAATTATTGCATTCTAAGTATAACTTATTATAGCATGTGTATTACTGGTTACATTTTATTGAGATAAACACTTAAGTAAATATTCACTTGTTTTTTTTTGTAGGAATTAGAAAACTTTTTGCTTTATGCTGATGATGTAAAGATCAACAACATCAATGGAAACCATTTTACACTAGTACTGACAGCAGATATCTCAGCTGTGTATCAATGGACTGAGGCATGGTCGCTTGCACCTAATGTCAGAAATGCTCTGTAATACATTTAGAGCCTAAAAATCTAAACCACAATTCTTGAATTAGGTGTTACAATTACAACTTCTTTTTTTAGTCTAAGCATGTTGCCAATGTTATCAGAAAAGCAAACAAAATTATTCACCTTTTTAATAAAATATTTTCTGGTTTTAGAACCTATTGTAGTTACCAAGCTCTATAAATTGTGTGTGAGACCTACTCTAGGATACGCAAATAGCGCATGATCTTCTATTTCTTTAGAAGCAGTGCAACATCGCGCTACGAAAATGTTTTTTGGTCGTCACACTACACCGCCTTATAATACAAAGCTCTAAATTATGAGATTACCAATCTTCTTGGCAAGACGTAGAAGAGGTAATTTGATAACTGCGCTTTGTTCTACTAAACATGTCAATTTGCCAATAAGACACCTCTTTCCTATTATGCATCTCGACAGACACACCAGAGGGTATCTTTTTGCGCCCTCTAAGGATAATTTCCGCACAGTCAAAAAGCAATTTTTTTTATAACTAATAGAGTGTTGGTTTTTTGAATGCTTTGTCAGCTGAAGTCGTTTTGTGTGATAATGTCACCCAGTTTAAGATCAAATATGACCACCTATACAACGACAATCAGAATAATAAATAAGTTTTAATATTGGACTTTGACAAATAATTGACAATTGGAATAATTGACCTCCTATCTCTGTTAACGCAAGCATAACAGATTTTGGTTTCTGTCCGATCGCATTACATATTTGCTAACCGAATTTGTCTTATACATATGTTTAAAAGTTTTGAAACATACGATAAACATTTTTTTCTTAAAAACAGAGTGGTCATACATCGTATATCTTAAAAATAATTTTTTTTGAAACAAATTTTTTTTACAGCGTATATATCAAAAACTATAAATATTTTATTAAAGAATTATAGTTATTTAGCATTTTTTGGCAAAGAGCTATTACCTATTACAGATTTTAACATTACTTTAAGAATACTCTGTATACAAGTTATATATGCACAAAATCGCGACATTTTATGAAAAATGCTTAATATCTCGCTTTTATGGGTTTTTTTGAAAAATTTGCAAGAATAAAAAATGTAAAAAACAAATTTTTTACACAAATAAATTTTGAAATATAATGGTTAAACAATTGAAATAAAACATCCTAAACTTTTAACAAAGTTTAAAGTCGTATATCTCTCAGAAAAATTTATTAATCGATATATTGTTTTTTGGTAGTTTATTTTTTATGTTTTAAGATGCTTAATAAGAACGTTTTTAGTAGATTTGTTGTTTTAATTATACAGTGTGTCACACACAGGCACTGCAAAACAGAAAAGTTTAAACGGTTCTAATTTTATTAAAAAAAAATGAATTTTTTAATGGGTTTTAGAACAGCGTTAAACCAAACTCTTAAAATAAGTAATAGTTTTTGTTAAAGAAATGTTAAAATCAAATTTAACATAACACAAATGTTTATTGTTTTTAAGATATACTCTGTAAATACTGATATTTTTAGATACATATTTTTTTTGAAATACACGATGTACTTATAACAACACATTTTTTAAGCATTTCTTTGAACAAGTTTTTTTTGAAATTGTCAAAACTTTTTGAGCTGTAGATATGTAGATGTGCAGACCTGTAAATAAATAAGCATTATTTTTTGAAAAATGCTTGCTGTTAAAGTTAGGTAGAAAAAAATATTAGTTTATTGATTACTATAATGTTAGGCAAATTTAAATAAAGAAGTAAAGCTTAACTCAACGATTTTACGGTCAACGAAAAAAAAGACGAAAAGCGAGTTGTTTTGTTTTATTTTACATAAATTGATTTATGCAATTTAACAACAAGTAATTAATCAATTAAACGCTTGTTTCAAATGTAGACAAAATTTAGATTTTCATAATATGTTGAGAGTTTTTTTAAGTCATAATTTTTATAGCAAATTCAGCATATTTAAAAAAAAATAATTCTTTTTTTTAAATATATATGTGTTTTTTTGTAGTTTAAAAACATAAATTTGGCTTTATAATTAAATTATTTAAACACTATCCCGGCGCATCCACCATAATATAATCAAATATAAATGATAATTCTTTTTACTTCAAGAGAAACATTTCAAAATTAGAGCTGACGTAAATCATAACTAAAAACCAATAATAAAACCCATATATTTAAACTTCTACTTTGAAGAAAGACAAAGAGAGAGAGAGAGGCTCCAAACACAAAGTCAAAAATTGCAAGAACAATAGGGTTTAGAATTAAATTTTCTATACGTATTAGCTTTTGACATTTGTACGTTTTTTATCAAAAATTTAAATACAATTTAATTTTCTAATTATATTAAAGTCTAAAAATGAAATGAAAATGTTTGTTTCTGTTTCTACAGTAAATTTAATGTGATGAGTTAATAACTAAAAATTATCTATTTATGTTTTGATATCTTTAAATAAAAAGATAACATCATTAACATATCTATACCAGAATTTTTTCTTCAAGTTCAAGTAAATTAAACAGAAAATTACTAAACTTAGAAAGAGCTTTATTGACTGAAGTAGAAGAGAATAGGTAAGTGACGTCAAAAGAAACAAGGAAAAAACCTAGTTATTTATTAGTTATTAAAATTACTTATTTTTTTAATAAAATTTTTTAGAACAATTTTACAGAGCATTTACTGTCAATGTTTTTAAAATATTTAAAAACAAAAGTACAAAAATACAGATATAACCAACATTTTATCTGATTTTGCCTCTCATATTTTTTCTTTTAGTCATTTCTTTCTTTTACAGATAATTCTAAAAATTTTTATGTTTGCAATAAAAGTTATTTTTAAAAATTTTTAAAAACTTTAGCAATTTATAAATCCGCCCACCAACCTTCTTTACAAACTTTAAATAACCAAATAAATTTTAATTGTAATATTTTATCTTTATTAGTTTACCTTCATTAGTCAGTTGAATATGTTTGTTTATAATCTTGTTTTCTTATTCTTTTGATAAACTAATATTTATACGTTTATAAATTATTTTTTTAAATAAATGTCAAATTGATGTCAATTCTTTTAAAAAACACATATTTTTAAACTTACGCAGTTTTACTTATTTACGATGCATTTGACTGAAAAAACAAAATTTTAGTTGTGTTTTCCTATTTTATTAATTTAAAAAAATTTTGTTTTCAAATTAAATGCACAGTTAAGTTATAAAACTTTAGAAAAAATATAACAAAATTAAGAAACCAAAAATTTTATTTTTTACGAATGATTATACTACTAGTAATTATTCATAAAAACAAAAAACATTTTGTTTTTTTAAAAGTATTGACATGTTTTTCAAGCATATTAAAAAAAGCTTTTGGTAAAAGTTAAAATTTGCTTTGTTGTCTTGTTTTTGTTGAACCTTTTTAGCACATACATCATTTTTATCAAATCTATCCTGTTTTTTAAGGTACCTTTGTTAAAAATTTAAATTCGTCTTTTTTTTTTGTTTTTTTATTAGATTTTTTTAGAACATTTTATATTTTTAAGCATTTTGTTTTGTTATTTAGGTGTATTTAAAAATCAAAATTTCAAAAATTCTATCCCGTTTTTAAGGTAGGCGACATGTTGTACAAACACATGTAATTTAAATAACAATTTAAAAAAAATGGTGTACTATTTTATTTATTAATACATTAGGGTTATATGTAATTTTGCTTTGTTTTAAAATTTTCTTACAGCACTCTATTTTTTAATAAGTTTTATACTGTACCTATAGTCTGATGAAGTCACCATATCCTAATAAAATATGTTTTAGGTATAAAGAAATCAGATATTTACCACACACAAATAATACAAAATAAATTTATTTACTTCTATAATATTTATAATCTATAATTGTTAATCATTTATTAGTATCAGAGAAACAGCAGAAGGCGTCAGATAATTATGGTGTTGATAATGACCTGTAAAAATTACTCAACACAATATAAACTGCAGAACACAAGTTGCATTCAAAAGAATCAATAACTATTATAATTCTTTTAGGTAGTCTACTTTTATCGTTTTGATTCTTTTTTTCTCGTTTTTTAAAAGTTGTCAACAATTTGAATTATATCTATGTTAATATTGGATCTACACTCGTTTTGTACAATTTTATCTTGGTGTTTAATTTAATTTGTTTCGACCATAATAATGAGTTAAGAATTCGAATGCTTTTCTAGGTTTGTATTACTCTGTTATTTATGTTTTTTTTTAAAGCTCTTTGTAATCCAAAAACTTTCTGACATTGTGTTACCTAATTTAACCAAACTGTTGGAGTTTTGGTGAATATTCAAAATTGCTTAGGTATAGGTTTTACTAATTCTACATTTTGTTAGTGTTTCAAATAATTTTTTCCAGGGTACCGTATTATAAGCTTTTTTTAAGTCAACAAACGGCAAATGAGTGAATAAATTTCTAGCTTTTTTTTTCTACTATTTGTTGAAGAACGAATATATTACCAATGCAAGATTTTTTGGCGCAAAATCCACTTTGTTTCTCTAATTTTTTAATTATTTTTGATTTTGTTTTTTAAAATTTTGCTATACAACCTTCTCATTGAACTAGTTACACTTATGTCTTTATAATTCTGGCATAACTGTCTGTTTTTTTTTTATATAATGAGCTAATATAAACTGTGATCCAATCTTTTGGGATGTTATTTTCTTCTAATATACACTTATTGTATATTTTTGTTATGATTTCATTTAAGATATCTGATGCATATTTAACTATAGCTTTATAGAAATGTTTTCAGGTCTAGGCGCCTTTTCATTCTTTGATAATTTCAATGCTGTTATTTTTGAAACCTTTTTGTTTTCAGACATTTTTTTTGTTTTTTTTTTTGAATTTCTTGTTTTTAAAATTTTAAAATCAAACAGTACATTTAAAAATCTACTGCCTTTACTTTATAAATATGATCATGGTGAAACATAGCTAAAAATGTACGTCAGCAGACTCAAGGCTAAAACGAAATATCTGGCAAAGTCGACTAAGACCCCAGCATTTTCAAAATGGTAATATGCACGGTCAGCAAAAAAGTATAATCAACCACATCCCAGTCAAGATCAGATGCGATAAGAATGAATAACTCAGTCAGGTCAGAAATTCATTCATGACAACACAAAGTAAGTTATAGTAAAAATAGTGTATAGCCAAAAAGCTTATATTTTAAAAAGTTAATGCGTAGAGTAAGGTTATTTATTAATTAATGGTTGTTTTTTGTTCTATACTCAACGCCCATAAGAAGAGAAGACTAAGAGAACTAAAAAACTTGCAAAGGAAACCAACGAGATGATCAACAACTGTCCTAATATTAGACTCGAGACTGTGGACGAAAAACAATGCCGGAGAAAAATTACCATCCATTGGTCGAAGAGTTTTGACAACAATCCCATGTCAAAAAGGCAGTTACAACTTTAAAATTTAAACTCAATTCTAACACAAAATTTCAAGTTAAGTATCTTGACGGTCTTAAAAATAGAGTTTTTTAACATGTCAATGCATGGTACTACCAAGAAAGACTTATTTATAAATTCTATAAGTCATCAAACGTAACAACAACAACAGCAATTAGCTTTTACAACAAATTACAATTACTTAAAAAACGAAAAATATTTTTTTTGGAACATTTTTGAAATCTACCTAATTAAAAATTAGGTAAATATTACAGATTGCACATAAAATTTGAGACATAAAATTTAGTCACTGACAAAAAAATTGTTTAAACTAACTCTTCTAGTTAAATTTAACATTAGTTTTTCTGTTGCTTTACAATTATTTTTTATGTCAGTGATAATGCAGAATGTTTTGTAATTTTTGGCGCGTTTAGTGTTACTAGTACATACATCTAATAGAATATTAAAATATGGCAATCTACACCAATAACTACTTTTTAACCTTTCAAAAAAATTTGTGCTGTAACCGCGTATTCTCTAATAATCTGAGCGCCTACTAGAGTAGCGCTAAGATCGCTTCCACTCCCTCCCATAAGTCCGCAAGGAACCACCCTCGACCGAGAGGTACCGACAAACCGTAATAAAAGGCATCTACCCACAACCAAACGCTCCACTTTTCGAGTTGTGTTTGAGCTGTGAAGATGTCCCATCTGAGCGGCTCTCCGAGTGCAACTCTGCCCCGTACGCCATCGCCGACGCCGAAGCGCCCCAGGAAAACACCCGGTGAGTCTACCTCTAATTTATCCGATCGTTCGCGATCTCCACTTTCTCCTCTTAAATCACCAAGCATGCCTCTTTCTCAAAGCCCTTTAAGATCAACCTCTCCTATGTCCGATTCACCCATTGAATTTAAATACACCGTTCGCAATATTCCTCTAGAAGTAGCCACTCAAAAAAAATTCTATTCTTTCCTAGTTTCTACTCTACTCTTCCGAGACATTCAAACCTTAAAAGTAAACCATAATAGAACTGCCCTCTTAATAACTAACAATCAAATTCCAAACCATATCATTAACAGCATGCGTGCAGCCCTCAACGATAAAACCATCACTGTAGACCCAATTAACAGAAAACCTTCTCAAAATTCATCCCCAAAAAAACCTTTTTTCTCAGTAGTTATTAAAAACATCGAACAAGACATCACCGAACGCGACGTCATGAACGCAAACCCCCATTTATCCTTCAACAAACTCTTCCGAATCATCTCGCGAAAAACAAACCGCCCCACCTCATACATTCGAGTCATCTCCGACTGCAAATTGACAATAGACACCCTTCTTTCTAAAGGTATTTCAGTCTTTTCTCGTATCTATCAATGTGAAGTTTCACACCCTCCACCTCCGACCCCTGTTCAATGCTCGAAATGTTTCCAAATCGGTCACATTCCCGCCACATGCACCAACAAGCCAATTTGCCCCAAATGCCCCGGTTCACACCACCCTTCAAAATGCCCCGCGACTGACCCAATCTGCCCCTTTTGCAAAGGCCCCCACCCTGCCTGGTCAAGACAATGCCCGACACTCAAAGAAACCCCCATCCCCGACAAAGACAAAATTCCCTACTTAGAAACAGTCATTCTCGACCCCCCTTCTGAATTCTGTGACATTGACATTTCAAACGACCCCGACGACGAAAACCCCCAAACTGACCCCAACCCCATTCAAACTGCCCTCCGACAAATCGTTGCATTTTTCGCCAAAATTCTTTTCGACATCTTCCCCCACGACAAATCCAGAATGCAACACATTCTCGAAAAAGCATCTCGCGCTGCCTTTGATATCTCCACAAAAATATCCCACTCTGGCCACCGAATCCATTTCACTTTCAATTAGCAATGGCTAATTTAAATATCGCATGTGTCAATGTTTGCGGCATTCGCCGCAAACTCTCTCTTATTAAAAATCTTCTCTTTTCTGACAATCTTTCTATCTTAGCCCTCTCCGAAACAAAAACAAACAACCCAATAAAAATCTCTAAATTCATCTCTTATCAAAACAATTCTCAAAACCCTCAATATCATGGAGTTTCACTTTTAATCTCAAATTCAATTGCCTCTTCACCTCACCCCCTTCCACCCCATCTCTCAAATCTTGAAGTCATCGCCGCTAACGTATTCATTAACAATATTCATATTATCATATTTTCTTATTACAATCCTCCCAACACATTAATTTCTCGCGACCTAATTAACTACGCCTCTAATTTCCCCCACTCTATCATTCTCGGTGACTTTAACGCTCGACATACTGACTTTAACGACACAACTACTAACCGAAACGGACGACTCTTAACTACACTATTTACACAATACCCAATCAGCCGCCTCCACAACACCACCCCCACGTTTATCAATCACAACGGATGCTCCATCCCCGATCACATTCTTGTTACAGATCGCCTCAGGCCACACATGAACACCCACTGCACGATTGGAACAACAATCACATCAGACCACCTGCCACTCTGCTCCAGTTTCAACCTCGCCGCCCCCCCACCCCCAGAAGAGCCCCAGACCATCTTCAACTTCCAACACGCAGACTGGCCAAAATTCCAAGACATCATCACCACCAATCTCCCAAACTTCACCGCCACCAACCGCCCCCAAGACATCGACAACCAAATCACAACCCTGACGAACCTCATCATCGACGCCCGAGACGCCTCAATCCCCAAAACCACCATTCGCAAATTTCGTCCAACAATTCCGGCACACATCCTCAACTTAATTAAAGAAAAACGAAAAATTTTCCGAAGATTCATCCGAACCAGAGACCCCTTACTCAAGACCCTATTCAACCGACTCAACGCCCAAATAAGAAGAGACATCAATGCCTACAAAGAACAACAATGGAACAAGACCTGCCAAGAACTCGACTACAAAGAAGGTAAAAAATATTGGGACAAATTCAAATTATTAACAGGTCAAAAATCAATCCCCCACTCCCACCTCCACACTAATAACACTGTTCTTTCAAACCCGCGAGACAAAGCCAATCTTTTTGCACAATCTCTTCAAGAAATCCATCAAATTCCACACGAACCCCACTTCGACAACCCCTTTTATTACTTCACATCAGACAAAATTAACGATTTTCGAAATCAACCCCCAGACCCTAACCCACCAGCCCAACTTAATGACCAATTCTTAATTTTCGAAGTTTCCCCCTTAGAAATCAAACCAATTATCTCAAAACTAAAAAACACAAAAGCCCCCGGCCCCGACAACATCAAGCCCCAACTCTTAAAACACCTCCCAGATGTCGCCATTAACGCTCTTGCCATAATTTACAATAACTGTCTCAACTCTCTCTATTTTCCAACCGCATGGAAACATGCTCATACTATCATGATCCCTAAACCAGGCAAAGACCCCACAAACCCCCTTTCATATCGCCCCATCTCTCTCTTAAACATCACTGGCAAAATCTTTGAAAAAATTCTCAATAACCGCCTCCGCGAAGTTCTCGAATCAAATAATCTTCTCCCACCCCAACAATTCGGTTTTCGCCCCCAATGCTCCACAATAAATCCACTTTTCGAATTCCACACAGACACCACCCGCTCTGCCAACCTTGGAGAGTGTACAATCGGTGTCTTTCTAGACATTGAGCGTGCATTTGACAGGGTCTGGCACGACGGCCTAATTCAAAAACTCATCAATATGCAAATCAATTCCCGCTTTGTCCGCCTAATAACTTCTTTTCTTGCAAATCGTTCCTGCAGTGTCAAAATTCAAAATTCTTTTTCAAACCCCATCCCAATTCTTGCCGGAGTCCCTCAGGGCTCCATTCTATCCCCCTTGTTGTACATTGTATACTGCAGTGATTTTCCAATTTCAGACCACCCTAGGACCAAGACAAGACTTTTCGCAGACGACACCGCCTTATGGATTTCACACAAATCCCCCATCAACGCCGCCGAACAAATCCAACGAGAACTTCAACGCATCGAGACATGGACCAACAAATGGAGAATCAAACCAAACCCCTTAAAATCTCAATCAATCACCATGTCCTATCCCCAAAATCGCCGAGCCAGAATCCCCATCAGATTATTCCTCAACAACCAACAAATCCCACACAACCAAACAATCAAATACCTCGGAATCACATTCTCACACACTTGCTCTCTCATGCCCGACATTCAAATCACCCTCAAGAAAATCCGCAACAGAGCCAACCTCCTCTACCACATCTGTGGCCGACTCCAAGGATGCAACTCACAAACCCTTCTTCACACATACAACACCTACATTCGCCCAATCATCGATTATCGCGCCCCCATCTACTCAACGCTTCCTCCTCACCAACTTCAGAAAATCGCCGCCACTGAACGCCACATCCTCCGAAGAATCTTTCGACTTCACTATCGCTTCGCTTCAAACCAACTCTACACACACACCAACACCACCCCCATCACCGACAGACTCATCAAACTTCAAAAATCCTTCGTCAATAGAACTCTCAACAATAACAACAGAATCGCCATTCAAACTCTTCACACTTCTTACAAACTCCCAACAAGAAACAACCGACTACTCAACAGAATCCCCAAAATCCCCAAACGCAAATTTCGACACCCCCCAACCGCCATTCTCTCCACCACGTACGACACTCTCCCAC
This sequence comes from Tribolium confusum, assembly GCA_029207805.1. Taxonomy (NCBI): domain Eukaryota; kingdom Metazoa; phylum Arthropoda; class Insecta; order Coleoptera; family Tenebrionidae; genus Tribolium; species Tribolium confusum. The sequence goes on along the minus strand of JALGAY010000010.1, from coordinate 8,714,023 downwards.
CGGACCTTCAAGACCTCGTGGACGAAACACCCCTCTCGATGCGCTGAAGAACTCACAAGATTTCCGGATCGACGAACCCACTTCTGAGACTTTTCTATCACCCGCTATTTCCTGGACTCACCGCCCACCCCAGGACCCCCCCCCCTCAAGACACATGCGCGCGCCCCTAATTTTCTCTAGTTTTAAGTTAGTTTTAGTTCCCCCTTTTCTCTTTCAGGATAACATTGTAACCCCTTTCCCCAAATAAAATATCTTAAGACCCTCGTGTTAATTAATTTAAGTTTACAAATGTTAAATGAAATATCTTAAGATCCAAAACGCTGAAAAGGCCTTAAGCCTCAGCAGCGTCTCTGTTTGCAACCAAAACTTGTTAATAGATTTAAGAAATTGTAACATATGATCGAAAAAATAAATGATTCAGTCAACCAAACGCTGAGTTGCTTGCTTGCATCAACCGGGCATCTTGGGGGTCCCATCTAGTCTCGCAAGTCTTCTCCACATCCATCATGCAGTTAGTTGCTCTCTTGCATCAACCGGGCATCCTGGGGGTCCCAAATGGTCATGTGAGCTACTCATACTCTTCTGCATCGTCAAGGAGTCCCTTTCTTGCATCAACCGGGCATTCGTAGGGTCCCACCTGGTTTTGAAAGCTCTCCTTTGTGACATTCTGCACTAACAGGGCATCCTAGGGGTCCCTATCTGGTCAGACTCTCGGTACATCCGCGTTCGAACTTAACACCACGGTCTTGACTTGAGTGCGAAATAACATTAACCCATCTATTGTAAATAAACTGTTTGTAGTGTAATCTTAATTATTATAAATAAACTATTTTCTGAATAAACCGATTACAAAATGGCGCTCAACGTGGGGCATGAATGGCAAAGAAGTAAATTAAACCGATTACAGTGCTTATTTTTGTTAGATATTTATTAATTAATTTTGTAGTTTTGTTGTTTTATACCCAGCGCTCATAAAAAGAGAAGACCAGAAGAAGGAAAAAAGTTGCAAAGAAAACCAATGAGATAATCAACAACTGTTCTTGTGGTAAACTTGAGCCTGTGGAAGAAAAGCGAAGTCGATAAAAAGTTACCATGCATAGGTCAAAAAGTTTTGACAACAAACCGATTTTAAGGGAAGGCAGTTAAAACTCTTTAAGTGTCAACAATTTAATAGAAATCTTTAAGTCAAGTAGTTTGATGGTCTTAAAAGTAAAGTTTTTCAACATGCCAAGGGAATATGTCAATGCTATTACTAAGGGTGACTCATTTATAAGTTCTACAAGTTATCAGCCGTGACAACAACATCAGCAAATTAGCTTTTACAGTTAGTTATAGGTTTTTTAAAAAAACCACAAAATATTTTCACAGTTTTAAATTCTATCAAGAACACAGTTGTGATTTAAGACAAAGTATAATGTTTTAAATTTTTTGGCACAATTAGTGTTACTAATCTGAGATCGAAATGTAACTGAATCAGAGCAAACCGTGGAAGTGGGTGGGTATTAACATTAGACACATCATTACAGTTACTCTGGCACAGTCTGCCTTGATTCAGTTACATTTTGATTTTATTTTAGTATATACATTGAATGTATTTATTATAAAATTATAATCTACACAAATCTCTTTTTTTCAAATCTTTCAAAAAAATTTGTTTATATTTTTGTGATTCAATCCATTTCTAGTTTATTTTTAACGTTGATTATTGTTAATATGAAAGCATTAAAAAAACAGCAAGTTTAAATAACATCTACTACTACATTATAAAGATAAAAGTAAAAATTATTAAATATATATTTGATTAAATTATGGTGGATACGCCGGGATATTATTTAAAAATCTAATTATTAGGCTAAATCTATCTTGTTTTAATAAACTACAAAAAATACATAACTATTTTTTTTAAATAAAAGTAAGTAAGTTTTTAAATAAAAATGTCGTAAATGCGCCATAAATATTATGACTACTAAAAAAACTTGCAACATACCATCAAAATTTAAATTTTGAAATAAGCATTTATTCAAAATCTATAAACATTTGTACAAAGCAAATTTGGTTTTTTAGCATTCTTTTAACAAAAGCTATCGCCTGTTAAAATTGCTTACATTGCTTTAAATTCACTCTGTACATATTAAAACACACAAAATTACACCCTCAAAATGCAGTTTTTTGAATTGAAAAGTTTAATTTCATTTTACATGTTTAAAAGAAAATCAATTTATTAGAATAAAAATTAAAGCTGTAAAAAATTTTGAATCAATTCGGATCGATTCAGTGAATACATTAATTTGTCGATTTAGGAAAAAATTACTAATAACCAGTTAGTATTTTTGAATCAAGTATCTAAATAAATTTGACCATTTAAAAACATTTAAAAATCGATGTTAATTAACAATTAATAGTACGTATAAGAGTAAGTTAATGCAAATCTTATCTGTTCAATTTAAAGTTTTTATTTTTTGAGCATAAAGAAAATTAATGTAACATTTGTCAAAAATAATTACTCTTAAACAAAATAAAATTTAAAATTTCTGATTTTTTTAATTTTTGTAATATTTTATTAACTGTGCATTTAATTGAAAAACAAAATTTTACTCAATTTTTAAAATTTTAATACAAAATATGGTAATGGTTTAATTAGAAGCAATTCATAAATTGCTCAGAAAAAAAGATTTTGCTTTAGGTTTTATAAATTTACAATGAAAGATTTATTAGATATATATTAAATATTAAAGTTATATTAAATTTATTGTCAGAACCAAGAAATGATGCAGAAACGCTAGAATTAATATGTACCAACATGGCAATTATAAAAGTTGAACAATTTATAAAAATAAATCAATTAAGAAGGAAAATCTGTATAATTGTGGAAATGCTTTTGAAAAAATTGAGGATTTTTTGCCCATCAAAATGTTGCAACAAATTTTAAATACAAAACGACCAGATGCCAATAATTATTAAGAAAGAATTATAATTAAGATACATAAATGTCAATGATTATTAAGATAGAAATATAATTATGATACATAAAAAAGCAGAAGCGATGACGGATAAGGTAATTGTTATAAACAGAGTATTTAGTGTGTTACAGATTAAAACATCAATAGGTGACAAGTTATATAACATTAAATATAAGAAACTTTATAAAAACAATTGCAAAACATTGTTTTTTTGGGTATCTAAAATATGTATTTATTGGTAACAACTGTTCATTTAAAAAAGTTGTCAAGTGTGCTATGACATTTTGACAAAAGAAAATGTAGCGAAGAAGGGATGTCGGAACTTGGTACACCAGTTTAACAGTGCGCGCGCAATCATGATTTGTCGTAACTGACAGTACAGCAGCCGAATTAAACTAAGACATACATCAAAATGTTTTTGTTTTTTTATAGCACACTTGACAACTTTTTTAAATAAACACTTGTTATAAATGTAATTGTCCAGAGGAAGCAGTATAAAATATTTTGTGTAAACATATGCACTTGATATGAATGTATAAAAAAAGAAAGAAAACTAATTTTGTTTTAGACAAAGCAGCTGAAGTTTTAAGACAGCAATCTCAAATTAAAATTTAACAACAAGCACAAATTTTAGTTTAAAAAAAAAACAACAAACTTGAGACCGCAAACACAAAAAAATTAAAGCAGTAATAACTTTCAATTGTTTGAAAATATATTTAATATGGTACGCAGCTTGAACAAGATTTGAAAACAGCATTAATAGACAAAAACCTTGAAGAGTTTGCAAAAAATAGACAAAATAGTAGAAGCACAACACAAATCAAAATCAAATAAAAAGCAGAAATATTTTTATTTGTCTGACAGATAAAAATCCGACATTCTATCATATTATAATATTTCATTATCAACAATTTAATGTAACAGTAAAAAATTGTGAATGTTTGCCAGTTTACGTAGGACAGGTTTTTTATACTTATACTTTTATCATTGTTGTTTTACACATTACTGACAAAGCGCCTGATGATGCCCATAGGGCGAAACCGGTAGCGGCATTAAAAAACATTTTATATTAAAAAGTGCAATTTAGTACAAATAACCTCCTTTACACAATCAAAACATGTATTGTTTAAAAATTTATTTTATTGGTGCTCCCTCATTATATGTAGTAAATAAAAATTTTCTTAAGAGGAGGTTCCACGCGTATTACCACATTTGTTACGAATTTTCTTCCTTATTATCCAATAGAAATAACTTAAATTTTTATAACACATTTATTTTTATATTATCTAGGTTTGTATAAATAGATTTTTTTGCTAGCTGTTTTAAAATAATAGCAATAAATTGAATTCATCGAAAAAAAATTTTTTTTAAAGTTGAAAGCGTGGAAACATAGATAATGTACAAGTTAATGTATTGAGAAAATTTCACTTAATTTTGTTGAATAATAAGAGAGGGAACTCGTGATAAAGTTATGAACATCGCGCCTATTTTCAAATTAAAAATGAGCTTTCTAGACTGCTTCACAAACGGCGCGATCGTGTCTAATTTGCCTTTTTAGCTTTACTGCATGTAGTGGGAAATTGTGGGTGTGACTAACAATTTGGAATGACTCGAATTATTTCGAAGCAAAGATCAGAGCGTTTCGTTGAAGGAATTTATAGTGGAGTAAAATCGCCGTCCTACGAGGCTTCATTATTGCAAAAAAAAATTTTAAGGTATAACTAGACGAGACCATTACAATCTTGTAAAGTATCATTTTGACTATCTGAAATCGCTATCTACAACTTTTTTTAGCAAGACCAAACTTTGTAAAATGATTTTTTTTTATGTCGGAGCACTAATTTCCAAAATCGTGTTTTTTAAAACACACATCGCGCTTATAAAGTAACTATTTATGATAAAATTTTGAAATTTTGTTCACTTATAGAGAAAAGCAAAGCGCATCTAACAATAATAAAAGATAAAAAAATGTTTTGTTTTTGAAAAAGGAGTTTCCAAAGATACTATACAGTAATGTATAGTATATTTTAGATACTATACAGTAATGTAAAAAACAACTACCTAAAGCACTTACATCTTAATTTTAAATTTAATAAAAACATCTTTTCTTTCTCGAAGTGAAGTGATTTTTATATAATGACAATCAAACATTGTGTGGTTGATATTGATTTTTATTGTCATTATATATTTTTAATTAAAATTTATATGCCATTGTTATATACTTTATATGACTTAAATTTAAACAATTTATGCAATTATTAGAATACAAAAATCATTAATAAAATTTTTATTTGATTATATTTTAGAAATTCTGTAAATATGTTGACAAACAATAAAATACTTTTTATCACTGGTTTTTTTGATAACAACAATTTATGTTTCTTTGTCAGTAAATGCCAGGGTATTAAAACGTTGGAACATCTATACAGCAATCATGAAGAATTCTATTTTAATAAAATCTGTAGATATGGATATTTTAATTATCCTGATTTACCATTATAAGTGTAATTTACTTAAAGCAGAACCAAAACAAAATTTGTCTGTTTTTGTTGATTTGGGCCATGAATTAAAAATTATTTCAGTTTCAAAAGTAGTAAATCATTTTCAAGATAAAATTTTTAGAAATCTTTTGGTGCTTCACTTTATAAAATTTGAAAAAAAATTGTTATTTTTCTTAAAAGTGTAGACGCTTTTAATTTGCACGAGATAGCTACAGTGCCTGATGTAAACAAAAGCATTAATGTAGCCACAAATAATTTTTGGCATTATTTAGAAGTAAAAATAAAGATATCAAAACGTTAAATAATATGAGGTATGTACCATTTAAGACTAAAATCACAAAAATCAGTTTCAAAATTATTATCAACAAACGATTTCTTCCAACAGCATGTTTTAAGGAAATTATTATACATATAAAAAATATATATGTTTTTTAGGGGTAACGGGTTATAGAAACAATTAAATAAACGATTTGACTTTAATCCGACGTTTCGACTGTTTTTTATTACTGTCTTTTTTGAGGATTTAAGTCATAGTTATAATATAATAAAACATATATACTTAATTAGTGGAGCAATCATATCTATCACTTGAAACAGCTGACAGAAAACAATACAGTAATAAAAAACAGTCGAAACGTCGGATTAAAGCCAAATCGTTTATTTAATTGTTCCTATAACCCGTTACCTCTAAAAAACATATAATAATAACAGTTGGAACTTAATCATTTTAAGAATTAAAAAATATATAATATTTGAATTTTTAGTGAGTGTTTAACATTTTAGAAGCATATATCGATTAAAAATTTAGATGGCAAGCCATATGCAAAATATGCCGAAATTAGACGCTATAATACGGCTGGTCAATAAATGACAGTGGCAATTTTAATCCGACTTACAGTATACAATCGTTTAAACCTGCAGAGCTTAGAAAACTTTTAACTAATTAATAATTAATAAATTAATAATGCCAAGTCTGGAAATTTTTGGCAAAAATTTTTCAAACATAGGGAAATACAATACGGCCATTTGATTTCTTCTCTGTTTATTACGGAAATACAAAATTTGTGAAAATATTTTTAGTTAAATTTGAAAAAATAAAAACAGGTAAATGACAATTCACAAACTAATAATGTTACTATGTGCGTCAAGCTAAATCCTACATTTACAGATCCACAGCACACTACGACGTCATTCATTTTTAAACGCTCGTTATAAATTGCTGTGATAAATTATGTAATACTTCAAAATGTATTTGTTTGAAAGAAGGACTATCATGCTATATTGATTGATTCAGCCAGCATTGCAGCAATGTTGAAAAAATCACAGTATAGAAACGAATCAGTATGGACAGCTGATGTCGGCGCCGTTGATCTTTTTCTGACCGACCTGTCAAAAAGCTGGCATCCCTTCAAGTTAAATGTGTAAGATGGAGCTACTGATTTTTTCATTTACTATAGGCAACTAATAATGCACAATTAAAATATAAAAAGGTAGGTTTTAGATAATATGATAACTAATTGAATAAAAAACGTTAGTCAAAAATTAAAACTATGCTTAAAGTACAAAAAAAAATACAATACAAAGTAAAATTAGAATTTATTAAAAAATAAAAAACATTAACGACATGTTTTAGCATAAACTATACAAGATGCGTACAAATTCCAGAGTACCTAAAGGACGTTATAAACTAAAAAGGTTTCATCGTGTGTATAGGTTACAACCCGTGTTAAAAATTTAAAAATTATTTACGCGCTCCCAAACATTAGATTAATGTTCATCTGTTTTTATAAACATTTTTCTAAAAAAAAATAACTAATTAAAAACATGTCAATTTTTAATATTTAAGAAAGATTCCAACAAGAAAATTAAAAACTTAGTTAGATATTATTTAAACATAAACAAGAAAATTATCAAAAATGGTACCATATAATAGTCTTTCTTGCAACCGTTTCTCCTTTTTCATTACTAAACTTTTAAATGTTACCAAAATGATTAATCACAATTGAATTTTAAATTTGATTAATAAAATGTCTAGGAAGTCAAGTCAATTTAAAATAAATAGAAAATTATAATTAAAAACTTGCTTTCTATAAATTGGTTTTTATAAATTTAAAAACACTTAGTATACTTGTCTTAAATGTATTCAGTTATTAAATTGATACTTTCTTTACTTTAAATATGTATTATGAAACTTAAAAATCAATAAAATTTTTCTTTAGATTACTGCACTTTAAACATCACGGCAATTAATCTGCACTTACATTTTTTTAATATACAAAAAAGTAAACATAACAAAGTTAGGTCCTAAATTTTGGTTACAAAGTAGAGACTAAAAATCAATGTTATTTTTTTTTCTATATGAGAAAATTTCTGAAAAACATCTTTAAATTCATTTGGTTAAAAGTAATGTTAATGCGTTAGGTATGTCTCATTTTTTTTGCTTTAATTTTAAAAAAGTTTTATAAAAATTAAAACAGCTTAAATATTTTTGAATGAGAGGTTACACGTAACACGTAGATAGAATATTTTTTTTTATTTATTGTAGATGGTAAGACACGTTATACTATAATAAATAATAAGTATAATAAACATATGTTCACTTTATAGTAAAATGCCTCATTCAACTGATTCTCTTCAAAAAAAAATATTTGCAAAAATTTTAGTCAACCAACATTACATATACTATTGCTCCATCTAGTGGACACAACTTAAAAGAATGCCAGATCGGCCATATTGGATTAGAAAATTTTGACCTAAAAGTTCATACTGTTTTCATAACTATACTGTGAAAAGACCAACGACAAATCAGATGAAGACAAAGTAGAAATTTAGCCTTTATTTTTGTTTACCTCAAAATATTTTTGTTTTAATACAATTTTATACATTATTTTTTTGTGATTTATAATCAGAGCTATCAAATTACCTTCAAGTAAGTCATAACCATAATACTCCTATATACTGTGCGAGTACCTACGTATGTAAATTGAACGCGTATTGCGCGAATTAGCGCGGCAAAGTTTTGCTTTAAAAAAATTATATTTCGGAAACTATTAGAGTTATTATTCTAACTTTTTTAAAAAAAACTTATTTAAAGTTTTGTAAATCCGGAAATGTACATTATATAGTCAAATTCTTGATAATTCACATAGCATCCCGCAGAGTAAAACTGTCGATCTCCATTTCGCATCTAGTGACTTTGGAGACTCCTTTCTCAAAAATAAAACACTTTTTTTAAAGTCTCTTATTACTGTTAGATGCGCTCTGCTCTTCTTTATAAGTAAACAAAATTTAAAAATTTTATCTTAAATAGTTAATTTATAAGCCCGATGTTTGTTTTAAAAAACACAATTTTAGAAATTGTTGCTCCGACATAAAAAAATTAATTTTACAAAGTTTGATCTTATTAAAAAAAGTCGTAGATAGCAATTTCAAATGGCCAAAATGATACTTTACAAGACTGTAAAGATCCCGTCTGGTTATACCTTAAAAAATTTTTTGCAAGAAAGAAGCCTTGAAGGACGGCGATTTTACTCTACTAATAAAGGTCGTAGACTCGCCGATTGGCCGATCCGTATTAGTTTAAACCAAACTAGCTGTAATAAAACATTTAAATTAAAAATATTTTCTCCTATTTAAAAGTTTGCGAAAAGAGATATGGTAGAGAAAGTTTATAGGTAACGGCCACCAGCTACCTTGTAACACACTGATTCCCCTCAGGTAAAATTTTTAAAATCATAAAACTAAGTCTTAAGCATTAAAAAAATGTGAAATTGAAAAAAAATTAATATTATAAAAAAACATAAAAATGTTGTAAATAAAAAAATTGTAGAAAGATGCAAAGTTATTAAAATTTTGTATAAAATTAGAATGAGAGAGATTAGTGATAAATTATAATAGTAGATCTAAATCGCTCTAAAAGCGGTCTCTGGTTTGCTTTCAGTGCTTGTTGGCACCGCTTTCAGTTGACACCAAAAGCGAGGTTGCGCTACGGGCGCCGCTTTCGGTTAAAACAAATTCAATGTTGCGCCGCAGATGCCGCTGTTGGTTAAAATTAAATGTGATGTTGCGCCATAGGCGCCACCTTTGGTTAAAACTGAAGGAAATGTTGCGCGAAAAACCCTTTCATCTTCAAGTACTAGCGCTCTCGCGGCTTTTGCGCTCTATGTTTTGCTGATAGTTTGTTCGGCTTTTGGCCAAACTTTTACGCTTATGATAGAAGTCAGCTGCAAACGCAACACAATATTAATTAACCAATCACATGCAATAAATAATTATGTTTATTACGTTGTCACCCAAACACTTTAATAAATATTCAGTCAAATGCAACCATTGCAACGGTTATTCACATCTTGCAAAGTGTTGAAATTCCTTTAATTAAAATAACATTAATGAAAATAAAACGTTTTGTTAATTTATTATATAAATCCACAACTCACCTAAATAAATGTTTATTACTAAAAGGGTTTTATGAACTCTTTGTACATAACTTATTTTCAATCAATCACATCTGTTGTGGTTGAAACATTTTGTTTCGTTAGTCATCCTAAAGCTTTGTAACTTTTTATTGTTTCAGTTTTTTTTAGGTAGCATTTTATTAAAAAATTAATAAACAAGCTTATCACAGCTCACTACGCTCTTGTATATCAGACAAAAATTGTTTAATAACAGAAAAAATATAATATTTTTAAAATATATTAATAACTTTATAATATATATAATATTATAAAGTATAATAGTGTTATTACATTAAGTAGAAAATAAATAAGTAAAAATTTTGTATAAATTTTTGTTTTGTTATTTACAACAATAATTAATTGTTGAAGTTTGAATGTGCGTACAACCGAAATATAATTATGATTTTTAAGGTCGGTTTTTTTATTTGTTTCATTTAATGTATGTTTTACTGCTTTAAATTTAGCATTGTAAATTCAACTTTCTTTACCTACATGTTAAGTAGTTTAGAATATGTCGCTTCAATGACGTCATGGCGTATGACGGCATCAGTGAAAGAATGTGACGTAATAAAGTTGGCAGCACGTGCAGTGCCGCTAATTGCAGAACAAAAATAATTAAAAAATGTAGTAACATTAGATGCGCAGTTTAAGAGACACTGAGTCGTAAACATCAAAGTTTTTTGTTTTTATTCATATTAAATTTTATTTGAAGTTATTTTACTCAATTTTTAAGTGAAAAAGAGCTCAATTTTGTAAATATTTTTCAGGATAAAGTCGAAGCCACTCAATGCGCTTCCATATCTATCAAGAAGCTAGATAATAAACCGATTTTGACACCGATTAAAACTTTCAAACAAATTTTTCTTAAATATATTAGAATTAAGAGAGAAATGGTGAAAACCGGGCTTACTCTACCCGGTGTGGTGTAAAATAATAAACAATAAAATATTGAAACTAAGCTTTTTTGACAAAAATTTAATCACTCGACAGTACGAGCAAATTTATTGTGTTGCAGTGAATAGATTTCTAGTATATGATACGGATACGTAGGATACGTCATGAACCAAACGTCAAAAGAAAATTAAAAACTTTTTAAAATTCTAATTGTTTTATTTTTATTATCATAACGAAAGTCCGAAGAAGGCCAATAGCCGAATCCGGTAACTTGATGAAATAAACAAATAATCTTAGAAAGCCTTTTCTTTTTAAAAAAATCTAACAAAAGATGCTTGAATAAAACCGGTTTAACTTGTAACATTGACAAAACCTATATGGACTCGGCCCCAGTTGGCAACTCATTTTAACCAGAGAAATGCAATATTTTGTACAAAACCTGACCACATGAGCAGTAATAATGGTTTTATTAAAAATTCTATTAGAGATCCCATAAATTGATACGTCAATTACTTACCCTTGGTAAAGACTGAAAAGTAGAGATAATGAGACAATATGGTCTCCAATGTAGACAACACTGGAATAATCCCTATTCGGTCTTAACTCCTGGTGTTAGCAGTAAGGACAAAGGCCGAGAAAAAAAGTTTCGTAGAGAAGCTTCTGGTGGTAAACGGCCACGATGTTCTGGACCTGGGACAAAGGTGGCACGGGTGCAGAATCAGCGGCAAGCTGCTCCTCATCATCAACCGCTCCACTAGGCTTGAAGAAAACCTGTTTAACCTGCAGCATTAATCCAACTGGTATGGCCTCGACACCAGTTGAGAGTTGAAAGCCTATTTTAAACGGAGAGATACAATACTCCGTACGAAACCTGACCAGATAGACACTAAAAAAGTTTCTATTAAAAATCTTATAAATTTGTACGCTCTTACTCTTACCCTTGGTAAAGGCTCAAAAGTGGTGTTTAACTCAATAGTAGAACGATATAGTTTTTAATGTTGTTAATTTGCAAAAAAATAGCCACGCTAGACACTAGTAAAATTGCTGAATAATTGGATGTTGACAAGCACGGCCATATTTACAGGTAAAATTTGAAACCAGTGTTGCCAGATGATAAAGTTAAAATTATCGAGCATGCGTACTTAAATTATCAAATTTCAAATGTAATTATCAAAAAAAAGAATAATGTTTACTTTGTAAAGATTCTGCAGAAAAAAACATATTTTGTTTTAATCTGCAAACAAAGCAAGAATTCTTAAAAATGTCATTTAAAAGTTCTGTCAGATGTGACATTGCTAAAAAAGCTATAATGTGTTTTGCAAAAAACCCAATAAAGCAAATTTCCGCCTTATGTACTTGGTTGTCAAAAACTCTTGATTATTTTTGAGTATTGAGTATTACCCAAGTCTGGTTGGTTTTTTAATGCAACCACCAATACAACAATTTTTTTGTTTATTTTTATTTTTTATTTATTTGATTATAAATTAACGTTAACGATTTTTAGTGTATATGTGTATTTTGATGCAATGCATTAAAGTGGCTAATTTAATTTTTAAGCAAATGTGTTTTTTGTTTTTAATTAATATTTTAATATTAAAGCACTTACTATCTTATAAGTTATAATTTACAAGAGTGTCTAAATTTTATTCAAAAAAGACTCCATCAGTGGTGGTTTCTTAAATTTTATGGTATTCGTCATAAAAGTGGCACACTTCTATTGTAGAAACCTAAAGATTATAGCAGCTGGTACCAATTTTTAGAACATAAATCTATTGGGGTGTTGGCTACTACTCCACCTTATCAAGTCATAAATTAGACTAAAATATTTGATAAATAATACAAAAATGGGTTTTAATCAAAGTCCAACATTTTTTTTAATAATAAATTTTGCAGATTGATTTTGTTAGACATTTTTGATAAGTTAATGTAAAAAACAGGACGTAAAATTTCTTTCAAAAATTATTTTTCTTTAGTTTTTAAGTCAAATAAATTGCTAAAACAAAAATTTTTTTTGGAGATAGATTAGATATTAATTTAACGTAATATTTAAATTTCATAATTTTATTTCTATTGAGAGAAATTTTTTTTGTTTTAGCCAGTGTTAGACCAAGCTTAAAAAAAAAGCAACGGACACAATGACACGGTAAAGATACCTTGCTATAATTTGTTGGGTGTTTTAAGAACACTGCTGGAAATTTGGACTAATAGTTGATCCGAAAAGAAATAGAGAACACTCGCTACGTATAGCAGAAAAAGATGCCAAAAGGTGTATTTCTTACAATTATTTTATATTATTTTTTACAAAAATTTTTATTACTGTTTTTTGTTTTTTTGCTGTGTTATACTATTGCTTTAATTTTGCTACAAGTACTTGGTTCATTTTGTTTCAGTTAAATATTGACTTTTTTCAGAATTTTAATTTTTTCGTTATTTAGTTATTGTTTATTAAATCTGTATTAATTATATTGATTCAGATAAGTTTGACAGAATTAGGACTAATAAAAATATCGTATATCAAGCTGACGTTTCGCTTTTTATTTTTTGTAAAAGCTTCCTCAGGGCAGTCTGATATTAACGAAAAAACATTGTAAAAATTACTAGTATAGAATTTATATTTTGAGGATTAATTAATAAATTAACTCAGACGGAATAGGTCAAATTATGTAAATCAGCTGTTAATTTGTGGTAAATTAATTATTTTTTTTAATTTCAGATACTGTTGCTTAAAATTACCTGCTGTTGAATGCGCAACGAGGACTAAAAAGATCTACCGTAAAATTTAAAAAATCTTTTTTTTTATTATTTGTTATAACATTATGATTATAGACTATTTTACAAAAGATAAATTAAATATTTTATTTGGCTTTCTGACTAATTTTGACCAAAATTAACATAATTTAAATATTTAGTCGCAATTAAAATTAATGTACGTTTTGTAAACTAGTCCTAGGTGACTTTCAAAAAAGAAAAATTTTTGCATTTTACTAATACCTAATTTATTTCTGAATTTCTAAAATTATTTTACAAATTATTATTTTTTAAATAAATTAAAGAAAGCGTAGGTCAAAAATTTTTGAACTTTTTAGTTTTATAAGAAATTAAGCAGATTAACCGAGATTAGCTTGACAATAAGATGTTATTTTTTTATTAAAACTGGTTTATTGTATTTGTTAGTTGTACTAACATTTGTTCAGTGTTAATATCAAAAAAAATTTAAATTCTATATTGTTGAACACTTTATTATTTTTTATACATATTAATTAACTCTTTCTCTCTCTATTGAAACTTAAATAAAATTTCTAAAAGTAATTTATTTTGTTTTATTGAAACTGGAGGAAAAGAATCAAAAAGATTGCTGCTAAACTGAGTTAAAGGTAAGTTCTAAAAAAGCAGAAGAAGGAATTTGCCGCCTATCAGTTGTGGCAAAAAAAAGATGCCAAAAAATGGGTTCTTTGTTAGAACTATCTAAATTTGTATTTAGTTATAGACTTATTGGATATAAAATGCATCTATCTATAGTTAACTATTTTTTAAAAATTGTACATCTCTAATTTAATAATATGCCAAAATTTTAATAAAATTCTGAATAAATTAAACAATTAAGAATTACTTAGAATACTGTAAATATATCTTTGGTTTTACTAAAGTCGCATTTATTTTTTTGGTGTCAATTATATTGTTTCAAGATTTAAGAATTTTTTTATTTTAATGAGCGTATATTAATTTATTCGATTAATAATTTTTTGTATCAGCTTTAAATTTTTTTGGTTTATGTTTTATAAATTTATTAAAGTTTTAATCATTTATCTGTTTTAGGTACTACTTTTTCTCTTTAAATTTTCAAGAATTTAGTTTTTATTAGTTAGAAATATATTACTTTACATTATGAAAGAAATTTTTATCACTGGTTTTTTTGTTTTGTTATTTTTATATTTTCTTAGATCATAATTTTAATTAAATTACATATAACTATAGATAGTAATTAAGTTAGTTTTTGTGTACCTATATACTTGTATCATCGTAGGACCACTTGTCTGCTGAGCATTTATTGTTAGCACCAGTTACGCTTCTATTTTATAATTTTTTGTGTTTTATTTAATTGACTTATTTATTTAACTGAACAAGTTTATTTGGACATGCTTTGCGACACGTTAGTACCAGCATTAGGAAAACTTCTTTTTAATATACAGGATCCAGACATACCAGCAGCTAATGTATGGTTTCAACAAGACGGTGCATCTCTACATTACGCTCGTGGTGTCAATGATTATTTATATTATGATTTGGGTGCGTTTATAAAAAAGCTACTTAAAATCAAAAGAATTTGCAACAAACTGAAAAAATTTAGAGGATTTAAGAGAAAGAATTACAAATCAGTGCCGCTTAATTAGTCAAAAAATAAGAACTAATCTGCTAACAAAGTTAAAAAATTAGATGCATTATTCTTAAAAAGGAGAAACGTCAATTTAAACATTTAGTTTAGTAATTATGTTAAAAATTGCATTTATTTTAGAAAATTTAATAAAACATTTAAATTAGTTAAATTACTTGGTTTTTATTTTAGACCTTATAAATGTTATACTGTTATACTCAAAAAAAAGTGAGTTGGTAGCTCGTCGGGTATAACACGATGTGACTCTCCCTCTATAAACCTCAAAAATTCTTAAAATTGAATACATTTCCTTATTTTCTCCGAATATTCTCAATCATATATCAAATTCTTCAGTTCTGACGAAATTTTTGCACATTGGTGTCACTGTGCATTACCGGTCGAGAATGTGACCAATCAGAAACATTTGTGGCTAAACACGATAACTTCTTATTGGTTAATTGGTTGCAGTAGCGAAGGTGTTTTATTGTGCCTTGCATTATTATAATAAAATTAATTTTTAATTAATTTTAAGATTTCGAGAAATAAACAAACACATGCTTTAGTAATATTTGATAGTAGGGAACACATCTCAAAGCTTAGTTTTATTTATATCATGTTTTTTAAAATATTTTTATTTAATTTTTTGATACTGCATGTAAGCATGTTACACGCCATTGGTTGAAAGAAAATTATTAGAATCGCAAGTTGCAACGGTTTTTGCTCAAGTTTTGAAGCGTGTGTAAATCGGTTCTTTAGTAAAAATTACGTGAAATTATTAAAAATGTGTGATCCCAGTGGGATAAAAAAGGAGGAAACCCTTAGTAACTTCAGTGAACGTAAGTACAAATAAAGGGCAAGTTACAGCTCCTATTTTGCTTAAATTATAGGTAACTTTTGGTTTTCAGAGTGTTATATTTGTTGAAATTTAACAATTCAGAGTTGAATATAGTTAAATCATTATATTTTTAATTTTATGTAGTTCATTATATTAGTTCAGAGTTTATTAGTCGTCTCTGAAAAGACTAGTTTTGTGTCTTATCAATTTGTGGTTATAACAATCATTTTAACCCCACTTTTGTAATTGTGCTGTGTCCTAACACAATTCAATTGACTCGTGTTGTAAAAGTCTCAACATATAAATAGGTTTGTGTTAACAATGTCAGATAACATTGCTAACAATTTGGCTAAAAACCTTATTTTACGCGGACGCTCGACCTGAAAATCCTGAAACCTTAAGTACTTCCGGTTAATTCGCAAAATTGCAACGCGTAACCACAAAAGGATAACAATCCTGAAAATCACTTTTTGTTGTTTTCCAAAACGCATCAGGAGTGTCATATTTGGTAATAGTTTCGACAAGAGCGTCATTGATGCTCCTCTGATTTGCCCCAACTTTCACGTGATTGGTTGAGAATCTCAAAATCAGGCGCCAGTGAACCTTAACAACCCTTCTCGATCTGCAGGGTTTGATATCTCTAGTAATTATTTTTTGGGCCTCATAACTCTCCGATGTATTTTCCAAACGCTGTACCAATAAAAATAAAAATTTTTGTAAATGAAGCGGCAATGGAACTACAAGTTGAGATTTACAACTTGACTTGATATTCAAGCAACTTGACTTGACTTAATGTCAAGCCAAGTTTAAGTTTAAGGAATGTCACTCATATTCTTCTTATGAAAAATGCAATGTAAAATCTATATAAGATATCTTCCGAACTAATGCAATTTTTTTTAATAAAAGATATGACAAAAGTCATAAAACTGTTGATAGTAATTTTTAAACTATTCAAATAAACTTTTTTATTTATACTTTTTTTTTAATTTATTTTATAACTAATACATCAAGCTACTTCCATGCAAAAAATTGGTTTATAATTTATAAAACTGTTGTATAAATATAATAGTTTTTAAATATTTTGTTTCTCCTAGTTTGGTATCCCCCCAAGTCTTGTACAAATATTTGCTTGAATCTTAACCTAAACTTTAGCCGTCTCATGTGGCCTGTTTGCTACTTTAAATAATTTTTTGCAAGAGTTTTATATAATAAGCGATTTTACTCTTCCAAAAGCGGGAGTAAAGTGACTAAAGTGAGTCTTTTATTTTCTAGGTAAAAAAAGCACAGTATACTCAAATTATAAATAATTGGTCATATTTATTTAATATTAATATTTACATTAATATTAAAACCATCACTAATACTAAACAAAGATATTAATAAATTAATTGCATTATTTGGTATACTAACATCTACTTGCTTTAAGCTTCAACTCGTTGAAACTTTGATTGGTTGGTTGGTTTTCTTTTTCGAATCTTCTCTTACAAGAATTTTTTTAGCAATCATCTTTTTATTAGTTAATAAATTTTCAATATAATTTTCTACAACATTGCTGGATTTCCAGCCACCATGTCGTTTTACAACGCTAATATCAGCTCCTGTATTGGCCAGCAAAGATGTTAATGAGGGCCGAAAGCAGTGGTCCGTGTAGAAAAATAAATCTGGTTATTTGAGGTATTCAGGTATTTACTTGGGCAACCTTTCAAAAAGGTTTTTACCTACTAGCTGCGTAGGACATTTGTTACTTGTATAACTCACAAAAAAACGTTTATGTTTTGTTTTCTCTTTTCTCAGATCTATGTAACTTTTACAAATGGCAACAAGATTATTCGAACAGTTTTCTATGAAGAGTATCGTAAACGCTCTTTTTACATAATTTTTGGTATTACTTACAAATACTAAAATGATTGATCTCAAGTCTTGGACATCATCTATACCCAATTTCACTAGTTCATCCGATTTTAACGTCTCAGCAATGCCTATAATCTTTACTACCTGTAATAGCAACAATTTATTTTTTAATTGAAATTACATTTTTAAATGTATCTTTGTCATTAAGAAGTTTTCCTCTAAAGCTTCTTTTAGAAATCAATCAATTTGCTTTTTAGTAAAAATTTTTGATTTTTTTGAATGGTATCTAACATTTTGTTTCTTTAAAAATGCTAATGATTTTAAAGATTTGCTGATGTCGACATTATTCTTGAGTCTGGCTTTTATCATTGAATAACATGACCAAATTATAGAAGCTTTTAAATGCTTTGTCTTTTCGGCAGAATATACTAATAACACACTCTTGTTATAAATTTTATTTATTTGTTTTATCAGGCACTAATCACAAAACTTCTTAAAGCACTTTTCGTAAATTTTCCACAATTTTTTTTGCAATAAATTTACCACTATTTTTGCAGCAGTTTCTTCATTAGTTTTATCACACATTTCTGCACTATTTATTAAAATAACTTAGAAAAACAGTTTAGAAAATGCGAGCACACTTTTTCGATGGTTACGATGGTTACAAAAAGCAATATAACTACTCTTATTCATCGGTCATCATGATGATCAAAATTAATTTTGTGTGCCATCCACATTTCTACTTCTGTAAATTAGAAATATAGTATTAACAATTAATTTTAAATTCGAAGCTCATCGTCAGTGCGAAAAATTACAAAACACACTACCAAGGGTCTTTAACTTAATAAAACTTTATGAGAAATAAAAACTCTTATTTCACCTAAGTATAAAACAAAAAGTTGTACATTGTAAAGCCAAAAACACAATTAATTAATTATTAATTTAATAATTATTAAAATTTAATAATAATAATTTATAATAATTTAAATCTTTGATCAAAAAGTCTAATGTTTGTCCTAGAAACCACTCTCCTTCGTTGATATTCTTTGGTGGTTCTCTAAATAAGCAAAAACGTTTACCCCGTTTTAAGAAAATATTTGAACCAAAATATCCAGTGGGTTCTGTCATCGAAAAGTCGTTAAATTTTGCTGAAGTATTTTTTTTAAAAAAAGAAAAAATTTGTTTTTCTACAGGTCACAGGAAATCTCTGTTAGACTTAAATTCTCTTGAAATGTATTTAATGAATTGTCCAAGAACTCTTCTAAATTTTTCTAAGGATGTTGTAAATAGTGTTTTATTCAACCCTGTTGAGACTTATCATTCGAGTTTTAATAATGTTAGGGTAAATCCGTCTAACCGTACTGAGACTTGAGTCCTTTAAGTGTAAATATTGTTGGGGTAAAATCGTTGAAGGC
The DNA here is from genome assembly GCA_029207805.1 of Tribolium confusum. Lineage (NCBI taxonomy): Eukaryota > Metazoa > Arthropoda > Insecta > Coleoptera > Tenebrionidae > Tribolium > Tribolium confusum. The sequence continues at coordinate 8,694,741 of JALGAY010000010.1, read as the reverse complement.
TACTAAGCCTTATCCTCCAAATTTTTGTTGCATTATCAACAATCGATTTTGCGCCAAAATTCTATATATAAACTAGAGTACTGGGGAAAATGTGCTTCACAACATAGTTTATATGCTCAACCAAGAAACCAAATATTACCAAATGTTGCAACTATTTATTTTGTACTAGACGGTGACCTAATTAAATTTGAAATAAATTTTGTTTCTAATGTAAATCCAAATCTTCAATTTTAGTTATATTTACCATTGTTTAAATTTCTTAGAATCGGAAAATCAGCACCGTGAAATCAACAGTAGAGAACCATCTGCTTCAAGTTCTACTTGCCAATTGTTGGCAATGCTAGGTGAAACAACTCCCGAAACATTAATACATGAATTAACAACATTGCTACAATGTCCAATTTGTTATGAGCTCATTTTGCTACCAATCATGCAATGGCAATTTGGATATTTTCAATGTCCTAACTGTAGGTCAAACCTCTCCTGCTGCTTTGCATGCGTAGAAACTATTGGTAAGCAAACTATTTGTAATGTATGGATTTTTACTGAATATTGAACAGAACACTGACAAATCAATGTTTTTATAAAAAAAATTAAATTTTTTTTAGGTAATATAGAAGATGTATTAAATTTAGCCATTGAAAATAAAACAATCAGTCACGAAAGAATCTGCGAGTATCTTCCATTTTGTTGTACTTCTCTGGGCACCACGTGCAGCTGGCAGGTGAGATATTTTTTCTAAAATAGAAAAAAGTTGTAGAAAAAAGATCCTTTTTTTGAAATAAAAAAAAGTTCATATTATATTTTTTGTTTTGAAGTTGCGGATCTTCTTTTATAAAACTTTGTATATACTTTGATCACAAAAATGTAAGAAATAGGTATGACTTGTTGGTTATGAATGTTTGTGGTATACAGGGTTCGTTAGATAACGTACTGGATCACCTACAAAATTCTCATAGGACTATAGAGATGTACGGTGGTAATAACATATTCTTGATGTTTACTGATATTAACTTGGCTGGAGATATCTATTGGGCGACGATACACAGTTGTTTCAACCATTATTTCTTGCTGCATTTAAAGAAGAGAAACACCGAGTTTTTTGCTATTGTTCAACTCATAGGCTCTCCTCAACAGACTGGCCAATTTAAATACAAGTCAGTTAAGCTTAACTAAGTTTAATTTTTGCAATTGTTTCTTTTTTTTTAGGTTGGAATTAAATAGAAAATCGATTCAACTAATTTGGGAAAATATACCACTGTCTTGTTGTGAAAGAGTGACAGAAGACATAATGGCTTTACATGGCCTACAATTTAGCAGTTCTAAAGCTCAAAATTTAGCAGAAGACGGAATTTTGAAGATAAATCTTATTATTTCTCAAGTACCTATGCAGACTCATTTTTAATTTGAATTTTTATTTTTTTTTTTTAACTTGCTACACATATATTATAATACTTTTTGATTTGAAATTTGTGTGGTATATAGTTATAAATTCGTTTTCAGTTTTGTTTTTTTTTCTTTAATTTAGAATGTATGTAGAGTATTAGTATTAGAAAATCAATTTTGCTCAACTTTATATACAACTAATTTTTATTTTAAATTTTTTCTTCTTTAAATCTCCGGATATAGAAACAGCGACATTTAATAAAACTAGTGTCCTTGAAGAGTCATCTCTAATAATATGGTAAAGTGAAGTTACCTATATTTTAAGATACATTTGTGAGAAATATTCTGAAGACATTCGTATCTAATTTTTCAACTGTACGAAAGTTTATTATACACTGTACAAGTAGGTAACAATAACAGCATCTTTTTTAAGCTAGTCTAAAAAGATATTGTGTAATACAAAACTTTTTTGATTGACTGGGGCATTCTGAATTTTTTTACTCTTAAGAGAGGTTGGAAACTCTAGCCGCACACCGAGACATCAGTGCTCATTGTCAGGGTCGGATTACCCAATAGGCTATCTAGGCTGTAGCCAGCAAAAAAGAGGCGCCAAAAAAAGAGACGCATTTAACAAAAAAAAAATTATAATAAATAAAAAATACAATAATTTTATTAGAAAAAAACGTTTCTAAACAAAATCACTTATGCTAATCAGTAAAGTCAGTCTGTCTCACAGTCATATCCCTTTTTGTAATAAAACCTTTCAACGCAAGGAAAAACGCACGTTCTTATTGCTATCTCTTTCTACATTATGGCTTAAAATGCAACGAACCTAAAACGTATTGTATTAAGAATGTCACACTTTTCTATCTTTTGTTTTTTTTCCATCTTCACACTTTTCTTCAATACTTCAAAATTACAATATTTTTGCTATTTAAATGTTTTGTTTGTGTTCTGTCAAATGTCAAATTCACACAAAGCTATACGTCGTAGATTGATACATACTCTAATAATTTGATTACAAATGGAATAAGTCTATGAGATAGACTTTAATAAATATATGATAACAACAACATTCTGTAGAATTCACACAATTATTGAAACCATATACTAGCGATGTCAATTACTGAGAGGTACTTAATTGTATTATTTAGACACAATTTGAGCTACAGGATAAACCCATCAAAATAAATAGTAAAAACATAAGTTCAAAGTGCTTGAAAATTTTGTATTAATTAAAAAATAAATTGCTAAAATTGAATAATATAAAGTTTAAGTGAGTTTTTAAATATTTTTTAAAAAATGTTAGGCAAAACTTTTTTGCATGATGTAAATGATATATTTTTTTTATAATGTCTAAGTACAGTTTAAATATTTTTTAAAGAATATTAGTTCCACTAGTCTAAGTGTGGACTAAATGTTTAAATTAATTCGGAACAACAAAGTTATGTCAACATTTCCTAATGTTGATGTGGCGCTGCGAATTTGTTTATGCATTTTTGTTACAAATTGTTTGAGAGAAAAATCATTTGCGACACTTAACCATATAAAAATTTTCTTAGAAGTCTATTAAGGCAGGAGAAACTAATATATCTTTCACTTTTAGCTATTCAGTCAGATTTGGTTAAAAATTGTATCTTTGATGAAGTCATAAAAGAATTTGTTTTTATGAAGTGTCGGAAAATTTAATTTTAGTGTTTATATTTGTAATTTTCTAATTTTTTTAAATTTAATAAATACTTGTGTTTACTTTTTTACTTAAAAACAATTAAGTGTAAATTATATAAAATAAAAAAACGGTACTTTTCTTCCTATAAAATAGTTTTTAAGTAAAGGAGGGGGGGGGGGCAGAGTAAGATTAGCCTAGGGGCGCTAACAACAGAAATCCGGCCCTGCTCATTGTGTGAATGCTTTAGAAAAAAGATTAAAAGCAGCAGCCTCAAACCTCTAATATAGCTCATTACTGTGTCTGCAAAAGCCTTTTCGACAGCATTGGGCTTCAAATATTACGAACCAAAATCTGTAAAAAATAGGAATGCCAGATGTTTGTTTTGGTTTTAACAATACAAGACTAAACATGTCTTAAATTGTAATAATGCTCATAACTCACGTAAAAGGTCTTTATTCGTAAGATTTACTAAACTAAATTTTGATACAAAAGATAAAAATGACAATAATTATGATGGTTCATTACTTTCTCTTATTTTACAATCATAACAAATTTAAAACATTTTTTTTTTGTTTCATAATCAAAATTATGTGTTGTAAAATTTTTTTCAAACCCTGATTTACTAGTTGGTTAGTGGTATCTGGCTTTTATTCTCTCTCAGCTGGTCCTCAAATATTTTCTTGTCAACTCATGTAAGTCTCGGAAACGTCTTGTTCAGTATGACAAATGTTAAGATAGCAAGATCTAGACAAGTAAAATACATAGTTTACATAAAAATATAAAGATAATTTGTTTATTTATTTTTAATATGTAAATTAATTTCAGTCTTTATTTATTTTATAGTTTAAGCGAAGTATACAAATGTACAGTTGACGTAGAAAAAAATTACCCTTTCTAACACTCTTTCTTATTTAGGGTTTGTAGTTGTCATAATTGTTACGAATTTTTTATACAGGTAATACTATTGGTGTTGTTACTATTTTTTATTGTTAATTTTTTAGGTGAAACAGGCTTTTGAATTTGCCTATACTGTGTTAACGAAAAGCAGTCATCCTTGGTATCATCACACAGTGTTTGTCAGGAACACTCAATATTGGGCTGGATAATAAGAGTAACAGACAAAGTGATTCATACCGACGCTGGATCGAAAAAACATTTGATCAGAAATACAACTCCTCTACAATTGTTCTCTAGTTAAAAATACTTTATTTTTATCTAGCAGTGGTTCGACATCCAGTGTTAAAGAGAGTGGAGAAAGTTCAGAAGAGAGTGGTTGGGTTAAATTTATATTATTATCCTACACTTTATCACTACAGCACAACTAAATTCTGCGCCAGTGCGCCTCATCACTACAGCACAACTAAAACTTTTCTGAAAGTGAAAATCAAATCAGAAGAAGACAAGGGCGGAGCTGAAGCTGAAGCTGCGCAATGACTGTGACACCAGTGGGGTAGCAAAATGCGACTGAGTAAATGGTAAGACAGTTTATGAGCTGACTTCCCATTGTAATACAATGGATTCGTCCAACATCGAAAAACTGTCGCGCATGCTACGTCCTGTTTTTTTTTCTGATTTGATTTTCAGATATTCAGACACATAACTATGTTAAAATTTATTTTTTTTTAGGGTTTTGATTCTTCTTCTCGCGACTTATCACCAAACAATATGCATGTCCAACATCACATCCAACGAAAGAACCACCCTCATTAGAAAAATAATCAGAAATATAAGAACAACTCTTACAATAATTATAACCAGTTGACCACAACAAAGCTGAAAAAAGAAATCTTAGCAATACTGACTTTTCAATCTTAATTTGTTAAGTTAAAAAGCAGTTATATGCCAGGTTTTTGCAAATGCAATTGCTGATATGACAAGATAAAGTAAAAAAATACATGATGTCACAAAAATAAAGACCAATATCAGTAGTGAATAAGTAAAATACAACAAAAAACGCTCTTTTAATTTAGCAATAGTAATTGTATAGAATTGTAGCAGTAAAATTTATGTATTAGGAGAAACCATCTAACAGCACTAATAATTCTTAATTGTTGCATCTGGAAACATATTTAAAAAAATTTTGTGTGTTTGCCACTGGGTTATCTTTTATTTGCATTAGCATGTACATTAGCCAAATTAAGCACATTAACATAAAATTTAAAGAAAGAAAAAAGGTAAAAAGGGAGGTAAACACTTCCACTCTAGCGAATAAGCCAATAAGAATTATTCAAGTCACCCCAACTATGTTAAACCACCCAATAAGAAAATAGCGTCCACCTTAAATTATGGAAAAAACAAATAGAATTAGAAATATACAAAACGCATCGTTTTCTTAAAAGTTTAGGGCGGACCGACATACAAGGTGTTATTAAAGTAATGATAGAAATTTTAACAGGTGAAAGCTCTTGTTAAAAAAATGCTAAATTACCAAAATTGTTTTATATAACTGATTACAGTTTTCGAGATTTACACTGTAAAACTTTGTTTAAAAACAGTTGTTTTTGAACGAGATACAATGCATTGTAGCAATTTTTTTGGTATACAGTGTGTAACTGAAATATGTACAAAAAATTTTTTTGGTGATAGTCCTGGTTTTAATGTTAAAATCAGATATGAAAAGTGTTTTTAAAGTAGCTTTACAAATTTTAATTATAGATTTTGTTGAAAAAACGTCTAATATCTAAATTTGTTTTTTGAAATGTTACTGGTTTTTGATATACATATACGCTGTGAAAATTTTTGTCAAAAAAGTATTATTTTTGAGATGCACGATGTATGACAACACTGTTTTTCAGCAAAAACTTCTACATCGTATGTCTCAAAATCTATAAACATTTGTATAAAACAAATTTGGTTTTTTAGATTCTTTCAACAAAGGCTATCACCTGCTAAAATTTCTAACATTACTTAAAAACATAATTGTAGTTTTAATTTTTTAGTTTCTCTTAAACACAGTTTAGATACAGTTTTGATGTAGATTTTATTTCTTTTAAACACAATTGGAAAATATTTTTAGAGAATTTTTCAAAAAGTTTTTAACAGTTTTAACTAAGTTCTTTTGGACAAAATTATCTTTAACAGAGTTTAAGAGAGTATTTTTTGAAGTTGTAAAATTAAACTGTTACTTAATTTTCGCTAAAATAAAGCGTGTAAATTAGTGTACAAGTGTAATAAAGACAGTTATAAATTTATATTCTAGCTCTAATCTATAAAACTTTATAAAATACTAGTTATAAAAATAAAACTAAATTAAAATTTTGTGTTTGTGTGATAAAACTAAGTTAAGACTCTGTGTTTGTAAGTCGGTTCTAAGGATTAAAAATATGTTTCTGGGTAAACTCTAGTCATAATTAAAAAATGGTTTAAAAAATAATAATTTGTTGTATAACCTTATTTAATCCTTGAATTGTTTCTGTTTTTGCAAATACTTTAATCTTCGCAATTTTTCTTTTTTGTCATTATGATTATTTGTTACTTGTTTTGTCATTTTGTCATAGTTATTTTTGTCAGAACCAATTACTTTACTTGTTTTCTTGTCTTTGTGTTTTTCTATTAACGTTTGCTAACATTGTTTTTTAGCTTTTTGTGTTTTATCCTAAGACAACATCATTTTTATTTTTATCTAATTCAGATAATTTCGGTTTTACATTCTTCAATTTTGTTTCTTACTTTACTAATTCCAGGAGAAAATTACTTTTGCTTTTTTTTAATTTTTATATACATTTCTATTTATTTATCTAGACGTTGATTTAGTTTTTCTTTTTCTACTTTTTGCTTTTTTTTTAAGTGAATAAAAATTTTCTTGTAATGATTGCAGGCATTTATTTATTTCTTCTTTTCCTACTCTCTGTTTTTCTTTGAGTGAGTAAAGATTTTCTAACAATAACGCCAACATCTTTTGTAATAAAGCTTTTATGTCTTTTACACGAGTTTTTGGCATTTACACTGCTCAAAAAAAATCCGATGATTTACTGCGAAATTTTCTTTGTGGTTTTTTATCCCACACTTTTGACACCAATTGTTACGTTTGATGCTTTGCAAATACACTTTCAAGCGGCCAAACACTTGCTTATTTAACTAGTGCTGCAAAAAAAAAGTTTTTGAGATATACTGAAAGAACTTTTTTTTTGTACCTAAATTTGAAAGCCTATAATTTTGTTTAAAATAACAAAGTTTTTTTCAAAACATTTTATTACTTGATTTACTAGTAGCAGATAAAAATTTTTAGTTAAAGACTAATTTGTGAATGCCGTTGTCTGAGGTGATTGGATCAAAAAATGTTTTTACTGTTTTTAATTTACCACAATATTTTTGTGTTTTTTAATTTGTTTTATTTGTAAAATAAATTAAAAATTAAATCCAAAGTTATCTACTTTTAGATTTTTCTAATCTGATAAACACAAAACAACATAAAAACAATTTAAAAAAACACCCTAAATCTAAAATAAGAATTCTCAAACGTGTTTCAAATTTACAAAAATTAAGAAATTTTAAAAATATGTAGTATATTTTGTTTTAAGACCTTTTAAACAAGCTATCCAAATAAGTATTTTTCATTTGAAATAAGTTAGAAGTGGTTCTATTCTCAAATAGGGAGAAAAATCCAATAAAACGCAGAAATAATGTAGCAAATTAAAAACATTGAAAAAGTTTTTAAAAGTTTCTTGATTTCTCTAACAAAAGTTATCAATTTAATTCTAGTAAAATATTTATCTTGTAAAAAATAAATAATATTGTATTTGAAATCAATTATATGCAAATTTAAAAATCATACATTAAATGTTATCAGGCTTTTAATTAACAAAATATAAAATAAGACAAGTGTCTAAAAATAACCAAAAAAAATATAAATTTTTAATAGTATTGTAGTATTTTTATAAATGCATTTTAATTTGGTCCACTATATTTTCATATAAAGATGTCAATCAAATCAAAATTTACAGCATGTTTTGATAAAACAATAATAAAAAAAGAAGAATAAAACCTTTAGTTTAATAATTATAGTTATTTTGTTGGAATAATTTTTTGGGTGCAGAACTGGTCCACTGTAATTTTCTAGGACCACGTTAATCAAGATCAAGACTGTAAGTTTTATATTTTTTATAACTATATGCAAAAGCTATTGACTAAAATTAATTAAAACGTGTAATACGATATTATTAATTTTTGTTGTTAATTTTTTTTATATTATTATAAATTTTAATGATTTAGTTGCTTATTTAAAACAAAAAGAACCAATCAAATTTCACCCCGCTCTACTATTGGTGTGGGAAGGAGAAAAAGTACAAATTTGGAAAAGTGTCACCGATAACGGTCATCTACGTCTTTCTAAAAGTGTTAACAAGTGCCTTGTTGTGCAATTAGTCGCTTTTAAAAGTTATTTCAAACCAAAGTCTCAAGTCACTTGGTAGCAATAATTAAGTTATACATTTTTAGTAATGTGTTATTAGTGCAGGGATGTTGGCAACAGCGGGCGGCTTCAACCAAGACAAGAAATATGTAAAATGGTGTCTTAATTACCCTAAATCCACCAAAGATCTTCATCAAGGTAATGTTTTTGGCAATATTGTAAATTATTTATCTTAATTTCGGTGAAATTTTAAACTAGAGCTATTTGAAAATAGTCAACGGTTATTATATACAGGGAGTTTTTAACGTAACTTACAAATTTTAACAGATGCTAGCTTTTGTTAAAAAGATGCTGAATAACCCAAATTGTTTTATCAACTAGAGCACATTTTAAGAAAATATTTTTTCTCTACAGAATGTCTTCAAAAAGTGTAAAAAAATCTGAAAAGTTCTATCTTTTTAAGGTTATGTTCGACGTCCAAAATTTCAAATTTGTAATTAAAGGTTAACAGGGAACGGACAATAAAGCAAGAAATTGTAATAATCAGTCGACTTTTTTCTGCTAATTGCAGCTTCTTTAGGATTTTCTTACCAATTTACTGATTTATCGGATCTAACAAAGTTAAAAACTGCATAATAAGATGGGCCAAAAAAATCAATTATTTTTTTTTAACTTAAGACACTAACAAATTGATTTCTAGGCACCTTTAAAAAATGCTTTTTCAAGATAAGCTCTATAAACGAGCCGCCATCGCAATTGCCCTTAATACAAGCCCCACCAAATTTAAGTAGTCTTTGTGACATCCTCTTTTCGGAAAAAGCTGTTGCAGCAAAACTCCAGAAACTGGGTGTTACTAAATCACCTGGACCTGATAATATTACTGCCAGTGTTTTAAAAAATTGTGCAATTCATCTCACTAAACCTTTATCACTTTTAATGAAACAATCTTTCAAAGTCGGTGTGTTACCACTTGATTGGAAGACCGCAGTCGTAAGACCTTTATACAAAAAAGGCGACAAATTTGATGTATCTAATTATAGACCTATCAGTTTGACTTCTTTAGTTGTTAAAGTCATGGAGTCTATAGTTTATGACCAATTATAAAATTATGGAGTTTCTTAATTGTCATGGTGTATTACCATCCAGTCAGCACGGTTTTATGCAAGCTAAATCGACTGTTACCAATTTATTATGTTGTCTTGAAGATTGGACCAGGAAACTAGATGCTGGTAATTCTGTTGATGTGGCATACTTAGACTTTTCAAAGGCTTTTGACAGAGTACCTAAACGACGACTCCTTTATAAACTCGAGCATTATGGTTTGCGTGGCAATCTGCTCAAATGAATCGACGCTTTCTTAAGCAATCGTACGTTTAAAGTCAAAGTCAGCAACTCTTATAGTGCACATAAACAAGTCATAAGTGGTGTTCCCCAAGGCTCAGTCTTTGGTTCTTTATTATTCATAATTTGCACTGCTGACATTCCAAGACAACTAAAATCTCATTGTATAATGTACGCTGATGACATTAAGATCTATAACAACAGCAAAAAACACTTTGATAAGGTCTATGATTAGTTAATGAATGGTCTCGTCTCTGGCTTCTTCCACTCAATGTGGACAAATGCACTGTCCTTCATTTAGGTGACAAAAATGGCAAATTTCTCTATAAAATCAATAGTTTAAATCTGGCAAAAAATCAGTCATGTCTAGATCTGGGTGTTCTCATAACCTCTTCCCTTTTATGATCCGAGCATATTTCAAAAGTCACTAAGAAAGCCAACAGGATTATTTATATCTTAAGTAAAACCTTCATTAGTTTAAATACCAGATCTCTTATTAAAGCTTACAAAACATATGTTTGGCCAGTTCTAGAATATGCAAATAGTATATAGGTGCCCAATTTGCAACGAGATGTGCTACTCCTAGAAGGCGTCTAGTGTCGGGCTACTAGGCTGCCTTTTGGCCGTGTGCGCCCTGACTATCCTCAGCGTTTATCCATTATGAACTTACCATTGCTGTCTGACAGACAAGTGCGAGGAAATTTAATTACTGTATTTCAAGCTCTTAATTATCCTACTTCTCTCATTAGGCATCTTTTTAAACTTAACACAACTGGTTGCACTAGAGGACATCATCTAAAGCTTGCCAAAGGAAAGTTTCACACTACAGTTCGGCAGTCGTTTATTTCGAACCGAGTCTTTGACAAGTGGAACTCTTTACCTTCGGAGATCATTCTATGTAATTCTACTTTAAATAAGATAAAATATGATACTTATCATGCCTCCAGAAATTGAATATCTCACTCACGAGCGCGGGCTTAACAGGCTAAGGCCTCAGCTCAAACGCATTTATTTAATAATAATAATAATTTTAATAGGAAAGACTCTCTCATCGCAGTTTTCCATTTATTTATTTTTTTCAGTTTTATATGGTAAAATCCATATCTCGTTAATGCTTGATTGTCCAGAAAATTTGTATTTACATTTTTTGTAGGAACTTAAACGCTCTATAAAAAAGGTCTCTTGTGGTTAATTGATTATTCTAACCATTTAGAAAATATTTGCATTTTAAAAAGCAAAATTTGATACTAAATTTCTAATTTTTTTTAAAGGGTTAAAGTAATCGATTAACCACAAACGACTTTTTTTGTAAACCGTTTAATTTTATACAAAACCGTATGTTGCGCACTTATAATATTTATTTTTCCACGAGTTAAAAAATTTAGAAGCAAAAAAAAATTTTTGCTAAATTCTTTAAACTTTGACCTTTAATATCTTCTAATAGAGTTATAAAAAAATTGTAAGATAACTTTTTAGAACATTCAATTTTCTACAAAAAATGTAAATAATTTTTTTTCTGTACGATTAAGTAGTGACAAGATATAGATTTTGCTATATAGAACTAAAAAATAAATAAAAAACTGCGATGAAAGAGTCTTTTCTATTAAAATTAAGTGTTCATCTTAAAAAATCATTTTTTAAAAATGCCTAGAAACCAATATTTTAGTGTCGAAAGTTAAAAAAAAATAGTTGATTTTTGTGGTTCACTATACAGTGCATAATTACATCGATCTAGATCTTACACTACAAATAACAATTTACAAGACTTAATTACGTTGAACAATAATTTAACATAAATAACAAATAAACAATAATTTGTGTTAGATAACTAAGATAAGAACACTTTTGATTTTTTTGTAAAATTTATTTTTTATTTTTTTCAAAACAAGCCTTGTAATGAGGTAAATAGAGTGACCCACCTACTACTTACCTACTTTGTTCCACCCACATTCTTAGAAAAAAATGGCGTATTTCCTCAATGTTTTAAGTTAAAATATTTACAGAAAATAATAGTTGATCGGTTTTCACTCAATTTTTTTATACTGTGTAAGTAATTATTGTCACTTAATCGACAAACAACAACAAATTGATCTTTTTATTTTATAATTTTTTTTACATTAAGTATGTAATACGCTATTATTTCCATGAGAGTGGGTGGAACAAAAAAGCTGTAGTGTAGATGTCCAACGTATTGTCAAGTATAACCTGGCAATGCTGCTTTAAAGTAGGTTTTACAAAACAAATAAACATTATTTTTTGCGGTTATCTACAATTTTTTCAAATATTTTTTACAAAACAATATTTCAACATCGTGTTATTTAGAATAACAAAAAATCTTATACATTTTTTTTTAAATTAATAATAATTAATTAATTATTATTACAAATAATATTAGAAAAATTTTGAGAAAATTTACACGCGTAGAGAAAAAAAGCAAAGTTTTTAATGGCAAGCTCTGAGGTTAATGTGATAACTAGTCTTTGAGAAAATATGAGATAAACTCTTAACAGATCCACCCTGTAAAAAAGCATAATAAAAAAAACAGTGTTTTTATTGTTTTTTTTACCAGTGTTTTAATCGGCTTTAATAAATAGTCGATAATATAACAATTTAAATATCAAACTGCAAATTGGTGTTGAAAATAATCTCAACAATGTGTTTTAAATGGGCTGATTTTAAGTTGAGATAATACCGGTAGTATCGCAAATTTTAATACTTTTCCATGACAACAGCAAATCACAGCCCCAAATTAGTTTATTTTTCTATGGAAACGAAAATACTACTAGTATTATCTCAACTTGAAATCCGCCTATAAGTGTGTATTTTAACGTCGACAATTACTTAACTATCATATAAATTAAACAATGTTTTTAATATAAATATAAACGTCAAATATTTATACATTACAGTCATTATTATCAAAAAGTTTTCTGTATAATTTCAAAGATAAATAAATTTTGATTTTGTTTGAGATTTTACGAAAAACTTTTTAAATTGTTGACGTGCCGACAACGGGACTACGTAAGTTATTCTGCAAATAGGCATTTACACCATTCTTTTTTAATTGCAAAATCTAAAAGTACTTATTTTTACTTAAATTTTGACATTATTACACTTGGCGTTATTATTGCCCAAATCTACAAACAAATCTTTAATTTCAAAATGTTCTTGTGACATCAGCTCTCTGTGTTTGCGTTACTGCATTAATTTGCGTCAATACGCATATAATACTAAAAGTGCGTTTGTCTTTGCCACTCTAGTGCACCTACTCTGTCTTTGTTTGTCTCGTTCAGGACAGATAAGTCTGTCGTATTATTTGAGTTCAGAATTTACTAAAAACTGTTTTATGACAACGTAAGCTCTTTCTACTTTAACTAATAAACAGGTATTATGGTCGAAGAAACGTCAACACAAGATTGACGTACTTCCATTTATCTCTAAAAAAATCTTAATTATCTCCTAAAATATTAAAGTTTAATAAAATCTGAATTAATATTTGGATTAAGCGCAATATCTATCAATAGTGTAAGTGTTTGCTGTGAGATTGCTTTAATATTGGTCACTTTCTGGTCTGAATATTACTGTTGGGGGCTGCCCCTGTGTAGCAGAAGCATTGTTTTAAAGTGCCCTACGGTGCATTTCTTGGTTTGTGTTGTTGAAAGTTGGAAAGAAGCCCTATAGCTGAAGTCTAATTGACAGACAAAACCTGTAATTTTGACAGTCTGACTAAATTTCTTCTATTTGGGATCCTGTGGATTGTCTGTGCTGTCTGGAGGTGGAAAAGAAGCGATCCAGCAATTAGACTCAGTAACTTCAGTGTTTAAAGCGAGATTGACTCTATTGATCACTTCTGGGTTGAAAATTCACTGCAAAGTACTGCCCCTGTGTGGTCCCAACATTGTGTCAGAGTGCCCAACACTGCATTTATTCGTTTTTGTTGTTTGAAAGTTGGAAGGAAGCCCCATAGCTGAAATCTAGAATTAACGGACAAAATTTGTAATTTTACAGCCTGACTGTACTTCTACCATTTGGATTCTTTGGATTTGGTGCGATTTTTGAACATAGTGCGGGAAAAAAGCGATCTAGCGATTAGATCCAATGACTACAGGTTTAACTTATAAACACTTAACTTCCTGATATCTAAGTTTCGATTACCTAACATCACAATACCCTACTTCCTATTAAATACTTCTAGATACCAAACTTTCTGGTGTGAAACATTCCAGGTAATTAACTTCCTGGTGACAAACATTTGAGTAGTCAACTTCTGGGCACCCGGATTCCGGATTCCAAAAAATTGTCTTTCCCAAACTTTCTGTGGTTTCTGCACTGAAGATAGTCACAATTCCAAAGACTGCCCTCTAAAACTTGAATACGCTAAACACAAATGTATAAATTGCAGTAGACTAAATATAAAAAATTCTCATCATAACACTGATATTCCGAATAGTCAAATTTATAAAAATAAATTGGTACAATACATATCTAATATTTGTTATGAAGAATAATATTAAATTCCTTCAAATTAATCTACAAAAATCCAAATGTGCCACCTTACAAACATTAAATTTTATTATTGAAAATAACATTCAAATTTCCTCTTCACAAGAACCTTATATATACGAGAAACAAAAAAATTTATATACTCTTCCATATTTAAATGTCTTAAATTGCAAAAACAAAAAATAAATTCAAATCTTGTGTAATTATGATAATTATAATTAAATTAATTATGTCATTTCGTCGTTACGTCTGTAATGTCATTTCCTGAATTCGTAACTAACCATATATCTACCTGCTCAATAAAAATTAACAATAACCACATTCTATTATTGTCTTGCTATTTTCCCCCAACATGTGACTTTCAATCTGAACTTAACACAATGGAACCAATTTTTAACTTATCTATTGAATTTCCTATTTTTCTTTGTGGTGATTTCAATTGTAGATCTACTCTTTGGTTTGATTCCATATCTGATAACAATTCCACTATTTTTGAAAATTACATAATTTCCAAAACTCTACTAATTTTTAATGAAAATAACAATATTTCTTCATTTCAATCCATTAATGGTTCTAGTTATATTGACTTAACCATTGGGACTGAATTTTTTGCTAATAAAATCATAAATTGGAAAATTGACGACCTAAACACTTCAGACCATAGAGCCATTTCTTTTGAACTCAATACCAATAACTTTATAAATAATAATGATAACTTAATAAATAATGATCCTTATTACATTAATTTTAATATTGATATTGCGTCACCCTATTTAACAGAATTAAATAACAATTTAATAAATGAATATCCTCTTCTACTATGCCCAAAAATAATTGACACATCTGGATAAATTTTATAAAAATCTTACATCTAAAAGTAAATTTTATAAAATAATTACATACCTCTAAATAACTCACTTTACGACCAAATGCAGACCAAAAGACAAAAATTCAAAGACATAATAAAATCCGAAAAAGACAATTCTTGGAAAAATTTTGTTAATTATGATCTTGTACCAAATCCATGGGAAGTTGTTTATAAAGTCGCCAGAGAAAAATTCAGAAAAAAGAATATTATTGGAGCTTTTTCAACAAACACCGAAATTACTATTACACCTAAAAAGGCAATGGATTATCTCTTATCGTCATTACTGCCTAACGATACAAATACAAGCGAAACTCTTGAACAGACAATAATGAGAAATCACTATTACAACATTCAACAAACCTATATTTATAACATAGAAGAAGTTACAGAAGAGGAACTTTTCCATATTATCAATAATCTTAAAAACAAGGCTCCTGGTATTGACAATCTCAGAGGTAAACAAATTAAAAGTATATATCCTTTTTCATCAGAATCTTTAATTCACCTCTATAATTCATGTCTCAGAATTTCATACTTCCCAACTTATTGGAAAACAAGAAATTTAATAGTTGTTCCTAAGGATATCTCAGCAGACCCTGGAAATATCGTCGACAATAAATAATGTCGACAATTAATAGTTATTTATATTATTAGTGAGATAGAAGCATCATTACACAACGAGTGTGTAGATTACAGATAACGAGAGCGTTAGTCCGAGTATCTGTAACACACGCGTTACTGTAACGTGCTCTAGTCTACGTATAATATACAAAACTTTATCTATGACTGCAAAAAATTAAGAAAATCGAAAATAATGCTGTCTATAACTTCTACTTTTTTACATCAAAAGTAAGGTGACCTATAGATATGTTCAGTAAGCACTATAGCAACTGTTCTCAATTTTTTAAACAAAGCCATTTTGAGATAATCAGTAAAAATTGTGCTTTGTGGTAAAAAAAATAAATTTAAACATGAGTGACTCAGAAAGTTTACCTTCTGATATCGAAGAAGCGGCGACAAATGCTGCTTTTTGTCAGTAAAAATTGTGCTTTGTGGTAAAAAAAATAAATTTAAACATGAGTGACTCAGAAAGTTTACCTTCTGATATCGAAGAAGCGGCGACAAATGCTGCTTTTTGCTTGGTGCCAGAGAAGTCTAAAAAAAAGTATAAAATGGCTTTTCAACGGTTCAGTTGCGACGAGGAAAATGTTAAAAAATGTTACGCATGAAATGGCTATACTTGCATATTTCAACCATATATCAAAACAGTATAAATCATCGAGTCTCTGAACTTTTTATTCTATAATTAGAACGATAATAAAAATAAAGAAGAATGTTAACATCAGTTAATACGCATTTAATCGCCTTTCTAAAAAAAAAATCTAAAACATATCGTGCTAAAAAATCGCAAATTTTCTCTAACCAAGATATTAGCAAATTTTTACAAGAAGCAAATGATGATAAATTTTTGTTAATAAGGGTACTGTACTTTTTTATGCATAAATTATTCTTACTAAGTAATGTTAATTTTAATGTTGCTTTAATTATTGGAATTGCTAAGGCTTTTAGAAGATGTCAAAGATTAGGAACAATGCTTTCATGTTCTAATACCAAACTCTAAAACAAAAATATCCAAAAAAAATTTTATTACTTCAGACAGAATTGATGAAGTCAACATATTAGAATCAATTCGAAAATATGCTACACTTTGCTTTAATAACACCAGTAGTATTATACAGAAACCAGAGGTGTACAAAATTACCTGTTGGTATAAACACAATTGCTGTTTTCTTCAAGAATATTGCTACTTTTCTTCAGTTACCTAATCCAGCATGATTTACGAGACATTGATATAGGCGTTTTTCTACTTCGTTGCTTGCTAATTCGGGAGCTGATTTTTTAACAGTAAAGGGTCATGGGAGGTAGCGTTTAAATACAGTGGCGGAAGGATATATAGACACGGCAGAAGAAAATAAAAAACAAATTGCTTCAAAATTTTTGAATGACAAAGATACTATAACAGTTAGAACTACGGCATCAACAGCTGTTATAAAAAAATGTATCAGAAATGGCTTGTCCTACTATAAGTAACTGTGAAAATTGTGTTATTAATATTTATAACAATAATAGCAAGTAATTAAGATTGAGTTTGAAACTAAAACGAATTATTTTAAAGAGTGGATTTTTATTTTGTTGCTTCATTAGTAAAGTAATATGTTACTTAACTTTACTCCAATATTCAATATAATATGCAGTTATACAGGGTGTTAGGTAAATGTCCGGCCAACGCTCAGCTGGCAATAGTATTCATCAGATGTGACACAAAAGCTTAGTAACATTTTGGCGAAGTCCAAAAATTATTTTGTATTATTTTCTTTAATTCTCCCCCTTTTATTTTGACAAGCCGTTCACCACAATGCACCCTTAATGTATAGTTTATGTTTTAAAAATGGTATCTTAGCATTATCATTGATATTTGAATTCGTCAAAGTGACAAGATTATAAAATGGCACAATATTCTATCAGTGAATATGCTGATATGCATTTGATATAATGGAGAATGTCTAAGCAATTCTCATAAAGTTATGCAAAGGTATGCTGAGCGTTTTCCAAACAGAAGACACCTAATGACACCTAATGTTAGTCATTGGAGCATTTGGAACATTTTGCATAAAAATCTACTGTATCTGTATCACGTCCAGAGAGTTCAAAGTTTGACCCAAGAAGATTATCCAAGAAGACAAAATTTTTGCGAATATTTACTACAAAAAAACGATCAAAATTTCATGTTTCTTTCAAAAATTTTAATGACTGATGAAAGTTGTTTCACTAGAAATGGTATTCTTAACTTTCACAGTACACATTACTGGGCAGATGCAAACCCACATAAGATTCGCGAAACAAATTTTCAGCATCGGTTTGCAGTAAATGTTTGGGCAGGAATTATAGACAATGTTTTAATTGGTCGATGGATATTACCAGAATGATTAAATGCTGAAATTTTTCGAAATTTTTTAAGAAATTTGTTACCTGAACTTTTGGAAGAGTTGCCACTGGTTTATGCACGATGGTGCGCCACTTCATTTCAGCAGAAATGTGCGTAATTTTTTAAACGTGACATATCCACAGCGATGGATTGGTAGAGGTGGGCCTACTGCTTGGCCTCCCAGATTTCCGGATCTCAATACAAAAGATTTTTATCTGTGGGGGTACATGAAAGACCTGGTATACAGAACACTTGTTGAAAACCAAGAGAATTTTTTAAACCGGGTGATGGATGCTGCTGAACTCATCGGACATTATCGTGAAATGTTCCAAATTCATGATTCATTAATACGGAGAGCTTATGCTTGCGTAGCCGCAAATGGGAGCCACTTTAAGCATTTACTTTAATTTTTCTATTTTGTATTAAACGTTATTGTAGTTATTTTCTTCCAGAAATTAAATTGGTTACAATTACAAGAGACAATCTAAGGTAACATTTGTTCAAAATGATAATTGTCAGACACAAAATTTGTTACAATTTTTAAAGCTAATTATTGTACAATAAAGCATGCATAAGCGGGTAACAAAATTTGTAAAAAATCTTCGCCTATTTTTTAATAGTTTTTGAAGATGTTTTGGTGAAAAAGTTACTAAGTTTTTATGTCATACACGATGAACGCTATTGCCAGCTGAGCGTTGGCTGGACGTTTACCTAACAGCCTGTATATTAGCAGTCATAGATAAAGATTTGATAGATAAAGATAAATAGTTTTGATTATTAATTGTCTTTATTAATATTCTTGTTTATTTAATAACCATTTTCATAAGTTCAAAGATATCTTTATTTTATTTTCCTATCTTGTTTCTCTATTTTATTTAATTATAGTTGGAAAGCTTTTGATAAAAAAATGTATATGTTTAATAGTAAGCGTCTAAAATTTAATAATAGTTTAGATTTACTGTGAAAACTAGAGTTAGCAGTCTGGGTTGCGGAACAACCGAGACAAGTAAAAAAATGTATAAGTTAAGGAACTGTAAAACGTTTTATCGTAGAATGAGAATACTACCGTAAAAGCAAAATATTGCTGAAGCTGAATCATAGCAAACTCTGGCCTGTCAATTTTAATAGTTTTTTTTAGAGATTTATAAAGAGACGACACTTCGAGCGACTTCTTTGATCTTTTTAAGCACAATTCTATGACCTCCAAACGTCAGTCTCTTTAAATTGGGTTGGTAAATGCGCGAGAAATTTAAAATATTAACGTAAGAATTAACAAAAAACACGACACACCAACCACTTAATTTTCCTATACGTGCTTCTCGACAAATCAAAAGTGAAGCTGCGACAACTCTAACCGGGTTGCACCTAACAAAAACGACTGGCTCTTTAAATTGGGTGGTTAAGGTATCTCGTCTAGAATTTGCTTTCTGGTCTGACTGTCGCCTCTTTATAAATCCCTACTCATTGGTTTTACCCAATCAGTCAGAAAACGTAAAGTCCACTTTAATTCAGTATCTTTTAGTTCAAACCGTAGTATTTTTATTAAACGGTTTGATAAAAGTTCAGTTTTGTATAATTGATATCTAAATGTTTTGTTATTGAGTTATGTTTAATTGTCAAAATGTATGGCTTTAATAAATTGATACAAATATTAAGCTAAAAAGCATACTTCAAAAGTAACTCCAGAACAAGAAATTTGAACTATTGTTTAGAAAAAAAACAGTTAAACCTCTAAAAAAAACGACTAAACATTTCAGATTTTTTTTACACTTTTTTTAGAACATTTTGTACAGTAAAAAATATTTTCTTCAATTGCGCTTTAGTTTATAGACAATTTAGGTTATTTAGTATCTTTTTAACAAAAGCTGTTACCTGTTAAAATGTGTAAAGTTACTTTAAAGACACCTGTGTAAAGTCTGTAAAATATTAATATTCAGATTTATTAGAGGTTATCCATAAATTACCTCACACAAATTTTACGATTTTTTAACAAATTACTTGCTCCGACAATTTTCCCAGGTAGGAACGAAGGATCTAACGACCATAAATTATTTGCGTTTGGTAACAATAAAATTTTTATTGCACTCGTAATAAACAGAAAACTTGTCTTTAAATTCAGCTACATGTAAGTTGATTTGAAATAGTATAAGTGCTGTTATTTAAATTACCACTGCCGAATTTGAGAAGTCAAAAGACTGTTAGTTGGCGGCAACGTGTGTAAAAACTAGTAAATGCGGCAGCAAACATAACTTTGTAATCAAAAATGGTGTCAAGAAGAAAAGTGACGTCTATTTTGAAAATGTTTACCATGAAATTTTGAGCTTGCACAATGATGCTATTTCCAAGTTTTTAAAACCTTGACCGTTACTGTTTGCAATTAATTAATTATTAATAAATGCAATTAATTTTGGAACCCGGTAATTTTAGTAAGAAGGGTACACTTAGAGTGCCAGTCATACAGAAAAATTAAAATTAGCAAATCCGGTAATCGAAGCAGATTTTTATCTTATGCCAAAAATAGAAGAAATTTTTGCTACATTAAAGATTTAAAAATTCACGAAATTAGGTTTATCTTAGATTTAGCAGTTGTCTGTTTTTTAGATGATATTTTGATTATAGAACAAAGTGCTTAAGGACACTTAACTAGAGTTAAACGAGTTTGTGAGAGACTTAGGTATTATGGTTTAACAATCAAACCGAGAAAAAGTTTTTTACAGTTAAGTAACATTTTTTGATTATCTGATTGATAAAAATGAGTTACATCTTTACGATGGCAAGACTCGTGACATTAAAAAAGCACCCATTCCTGAGAATATTAAACAGTTACAAGCGTTTTAAGCATTCGTAAATTTTTACAACAAATTCATACTAAATTACTCAACCGAAATTTAAGAAAAATTATAATTTATTACTGTTTAAGTTACAAGAATTTGAAATTTTATTTTTTCAAAATATTTTTTTTCTAAACTTTTACTAAGTCATGTATTTCTCTGGTAACAATAAAAAAAATCCGCAGTTCATAAATAGATACTCAGGAGAAGCAGCTCATTTTTGAAAAACAAATTGCAACAGCAATTTTTTTTATATTGCAGTTGTTTTTTCGAACGCCCAAGATATCACAAACACCTTCAAGATTTATAACTCCAAATTTTTTCTTTGACCTGAGTGCATTTTCAAAAGAATTCTGTAACGTCAAATTCAATTATACACCAAAGTTCGAGATGCGGTAAATACTTCTTGGTTTGATAACGCATAAGCTTTAGGATACTTGGTAAAATATTCAATGACCATCATGATATACTTCGTGCCGGTGATTGTAAATTGCGCCGATGTTTATGTTGACCGAAAATTTTATATTGTGTATTCCGGCGCTGGTCTCATTTTGGGTGGGAGTGCAATGTGTAAATTCTGCCGGACCCCTCGCTGTGCGTAGATCCTTGGATGGCAAGTACTACCTGCTGACAGTTTGGTACTTCATTCATGTTATTTACAATTTTAAAATTTAGTTTTTTAAACTTATATAGCGTTTTAAAAACTTTTACCACATTTTTCAGTTATTTATTTCAGTAATGTAAAAAATTTTGCAACTTTCTGTGTCGTTTCTAACAAGTTGCAGAAAGAATAAATAACTATTTCATAAAACATAAAGCCGATTATGGAAATATGTAGCTATATTACTTAACAAGAGTAAAATAAAGAAAAGAGTGCACCTAAAAAAAGTTTTGAAACGATTAAAAATAAAAAAAACTTTGCTCAACACAATTTCGAGGTAGCCCCTCCAATTTACCATCACAAATTGATTCAATTTATGGATTATTTAGTAGCAAAGTATGTTTCACGTGAAGCGTTGTTTCTACCTAATATTTGAACAAGTTTTTATAATAAACCAAACAGAAACATAAATTCTTGTTACTTTTATTTGCCACAAATAAACATCTTGATATACTTTTGTTTTCTTGATATTAAATAAAAATCTAGATGTAACTTACCTACTTGTAAGTCGTTTTATCAAGGTGTTTTTTTTCTCTTTCTTAACAAAAATCAAACGCAGATTATGATATTCGCGATCTTCATTTATTCGGTCTAGGTTTTTTTTCGATTTATTTATAATATCCAAATTTGTTAATAAAATAGTAATCATATGAAAACGTTTTATGGAGAGTTCAGTAGCGATTTTCTACTGCCTGCGTCTTTTCCACGTATTTTATGTACAGCTCTGATATAGAAGTCAAAGAAAACCTCGCCTATTAACTTTCACTCGGTGGCGGTGCACTGCCAGTTTAAAGTTTTTTTTTTAAGAAAACTCTTTATATCATTTGTTTGTTACACACTTTTTCTAATTCTAATAAATTCTAACAAACTTTTTGATTTACATTATGCCTGTAACTGGAGAAAGAAATTTGTTTGCACTTTAAGAGAAGGTTTCACTCGTATTACCCCATTTGTCACGAATTTTTGTTCTTATTATCCAATG
This sequence comes from Tribolium confusum, assembly GCA_029207805.1. Classification (NCBI taxonomy): domain Eukaryota; kingdom Metazoa; phylum Arthropoda; class Insecta; order Coleoptera; family Tenebrionidae; genus Tribolium; species Tribolium confusum. The sequence continues at coordinate 8,672,164 of JALGAY010000010.1, read as the reverse complement.
GAATTAACTGAAATTTTTATAACACATTTATTTTTATATTATCTAGGTTTGAATAGATAGATTTTTTTGCTAGCTGTTTTAAAACAATAGCAATAAATTGAATTCTTCGAAAAAAATTTTTTTAAAAAAATTGAGAAACATTTACTTAATTTTGTTAAATAATAAGAGAGAAAACTTGTGATAAAATTATGAACATTGCGTTTATTTTCAAATTAAAAATGAGCTTTCTAGACTGCTTCACAGACGGCGCGATCGTCTCTAATTTGCCGTTTTAGCTTTACTGCATGTAGTGGGAAATTGTGGGTGCGGCTAACAATCTCGAATGACTTTGTAGTCATTCTCGATTGACTCGAATGAATTTATAGTGGAGTAAAATCGCCGTCCTACGAAGCTTCATTTATGCAAAAAAAATTTTTAAGGTATAACTAGACGAGACCATTACAAACTTGAAAAGTATCATTTTGGCTATCTGAAATCGCTATCTAAAACTTTTTTTGGTAGGACCGAACTTTTTAAAATTATTTTTTTTATGTCGAAGCAACAATTTTTAAAATCGTGTTTTTTAAAACATACATCGCGCTTATAAATTAACTATTTAAGATAAAATTTTGAAATTTTGTTCATTTATAGAGAAAACCAGAGCGCATCTAACAGTAACAAGAAATTTTAAAAAAAGTATTTTGTTTTTGAGAAAGGAGTCTTCAAAGTCACTAGTTGCGAAATTGTACATCGACAATTTCACCCTGCGGGAAGCTATGTAAATTATTAAGACTTTGACCATATAAGTACATTTTTGGATTCACAAAACTTTAAATAAGTTTTTTTTTTAATTAGGATATTAAACTTAATGGTTTCCGAAATATAAATTTTGTAGAAATCTTTTGGTGTCTTACGCTTTAAACGGATGTGACAACAGTTTTTTTTTTTTTTTCAAAATTCGATATTTTTGTTAAAAGTGTAGACTCTTTTAATTTACACGAGATAGCTACAGTATCTGAAGTAAACAAAAGCATTAAGGTAGCCACAAATAATTTTTGGCATTATTTAGAAATAAAAATAAAGATATCAAAACGTTAAATAATATGAGGTATGTACCATTTAAGCCTGAAATTACAAAAATCAGTTTCAGAATTACTATCAACTAACGATTTCTTCGAACAGCATGTTTTAAGGAAATTATTATACATATAAAAAATATATAATATTTGAATTTTTAGTAAGTGTTTAACATTTTAGAAGCATATATCGATTAAAAATTTAGATGGCAAGCCATATGCAAAATATGCCATAATTAGACGCTATAATATAGCCGTCTATTTTTTTTTAATTTATCTATAGTTTTGTTAATTCGAAAATGTACATTATATAGTCAAATTCTTAATAATTCACATAGCTGCTTGCAGGGTAAAATTGTCGATGTACAATTTTGCAACTAGTGACTTTGGAGACTCCTTTCTCAAAAACAAAATACTTTTTCTAAAATTTCTTGTTACTGTTGATGCGCTCTGGTTTTCTCTATAAGTGGACAAAATTTCAAAATTTTAACGTAAATAGTTAATTTATAAGCCTGATGTTTGTTTTAAAAACACGATTTTAGAAATTGTTTCTCCAACATAAAAAAAATAATTTTACAAAGTTCGATCCTACTAAAAAAAGTCGTAAATAGCGATTTCAAATGGCCAAGATGATACTTTACAAGACTGTAAAGGTCCCGTCTGGTTATACCTTAAAAAAATTTTTTGCAAGAAAGAAGTCTTGTAAGACGGCGATTTTACTCCACTAATAAGGGTCGTAGACTCGCCGATCGGCCGATTCGTATCAGTTCAAACTAGCTGTGATAAAACCTTAAAATATCCCCTTCCATCAAAAAGTTTGCGAAAAGAATTTTGGTGGGGAAGGTGTGTAGGTACCGCCCACCAGCTACTTCGCAACACACCGATCCCCCTCAGGTGATACTTGTGAGACTATAATACTGAGTCTTAGTTTAAAAATATAAGTTTTTATATTTACATTATTACATTTTTTTGTAAAATTTTATTATACACTTATACAGCATGTCTCAAATGGTTTACAATCAATCCATAGTCATAAAAAACTCTATAATACATACCAAAAAAAAATGTTAAATTTTTTTAACAAAATTCTAGAAAATATCATCTACAATGTCAAAATCAGTTTAGACAAGTATCAAAAACTCATTGCTAAACTTAAAACATCTTGTATATTTTTATAAACTTTTCTAGTAGACAATATGCAGTTTGTAAAAAAACTTGAGGTAGTTTTTTGAGCCAAAATAAATTTATTTATACTTTTTTTGTGTTCTACAATATAGCGTTTTTTTATGAGAGTGCATTGTTTTTAAACCATTTCAGAAACACACTAGATAAAGTTAAAATTTATGTTATGTGGGCACTTGAGTCAAAAATTGATTTAGAGCTTACTTTTCAGTTATTTAATAACTATTGTATTATTTTTGAAATTTATTTAGATAATAAAAAAATTTGATAAAATTTTGTATTTACTTTTGCAATCTGTCACCAAAAGTTTAAAAACGTTTGCTAGCGAATAACTAACTTAGTACCTGAAAACTTGATCCTTTAATAATAATTGACCACCATCTTAATCCTCAGGTAAAGACCGAATATGCCGCGGCGCAATTTACCATTTCGTTCGGGAGATATAATTTTGGGCGCATACTAATTGGCTCCGGCGGTCAGATTTTAATCCTTGATGGTAAAAAAATCGTAGGTAAGTTGACTACCGATGCTGTTTCTACGAAAGAAGTAATTGAGGTAGGTATTACCGAAAATGAGTACATGTAAATCCTTCCGCGATTAAGAACAGGTACTTATCTCCGGCAAGTAGTAGCTGTGAAAAAATAAAGAAGAAACTTAAAAATATTCTTACGAATACGTATATTAAAATACGTAGTGTCAACCTGAAAAAAAAATGGTTATAGTTTACTTTAGCTGACCACACTAAAAATGAATGAAAAAAATCGGGGTTTTCGCTAAACTTACGTAAATTGATCCCTAGAACACGAATCCGGTGGCGGAGGTTTGATTTTTTAAATATTTTTTACAAAAAGTCCTTTTTTTGGTGAAAAAATTGTTCGGTTTTTACAACGAAAAAAAATTGCAAATTGAAAGTGATGTACATATCTCGTTATTTTTTTACGTTTTCATCCTCTTTCACAATTTTTTAAATAACTAAATCAATCTTAATTACTTTTTTTGCATTTATTTTAAAACACTAGTAAATGTCAACTGTCAATTATAATTTACAAACACACAATCGACAAAATATTCAAGACAAATATATTTTGACAGTTCCTGTAAACTTCAAAACTACAGCGGCCCAGCTACCATAGATGCTTTAGAAACACTGTTACGCTCAACTTTTGTCAAATACCTTATAAATAAATAAAAGCGAATGTTATATCTAAACCTGAATATAAACTGAATAAAATAAAATTTAATAAAAAGGCGGTCAGCAGTATTAGCCCGACAATTGACTGGCATGTAATCGAGAATGTTTCTGGCAGGTATAGAGGGCGAAGCCCTCTACTACCGAAAAAAGGACCTTATAAAAAAGACGGTCAATAGCGTCAGCCCGAGGATTGGCTTACTTCGAGGATGTTTTTGATAGGTATAGAGGGCGAAGCCCTCTACTACCGAAAAAAGAATTTTATAAAAAAAAGGGGGTCAATAGCGTCAGTCCGAGGATTGGCTTACTTCGAGGATGTTTTTGATAGGTATAGAGGGCGAAGCCCTCTACTACCGAAAATAGGAACTTATATAAAAGGCGGTCAATAGCGTCAGCCCGAGGATTGGCTTACTTCGAGGATGTTTTTGATAGGTATAGAGGGCGAAGCCCTCTACTACCGAAAAAAGGACCTTATAAAAAAGACGGTCAATAGCGTCAGCCCGAGGATTGGTTTACTTCGAGGATGTTTTTGATAGGTATAGAGGGCGAAGCCCTCTACTACCGAAAAATGGAACCTATAAAAGAGGCGGTCAATAGCGCCAGCCCGAGGATTGGCTTACTTCGAGGATGTTTTTGATAGGTTTAGAGGGCGAAGCCCTCTACTACCGAAAAAAGGAACTTATAAAAAAGGCGGTCAATAGCGTCAGCCCGAAGATTGGCTTACTTCGAGGGTGTTTTTGATAGGTATAGAGGGCGACGCCCTCTACTACCGAAAAAAGAATTTTATAAAAAAGGGGGTCAACAGCGTCAGCCCGAGGATTGGCTTACTTCGAGGATGTTTTTGATAGGTATAGAGGGCGAAGCCCTCTACTACCGAAAAAAGAATTTTATAAAAAAGGGGGTCAACAGCGTCAGCCCGAGGATTGGCTTACTTCGAGTATGTTTTTGATAGGTATAGAGGGCGAAGCCCTCTACTACCGAAAAAAGAATTTTATAAAAAAAGGCGGTCAACAGCGTCAGCCCGAGGATTGGCTTACTTCGAGTATGTTTTTGATAGGTATAGAGGGCGAAGCCCTCTACTACCGAAAAATGGAACTTATAAAAGAGGCGGTCAATAGCGTCACCCCAAGGATTGGCTTACTTAGAGAATGTTTATAATAGGTCTAGAAGATCCGCGCGAAAAAGATTATAAAAACTTATAAAAAAGCGGTCAGCAGCGTTAGCCCGAGGATTGACTTAAAATCTTCGATGTTTTTGGCAGGTGAAGAGAGCGAAGGTTGTTCATTACGCGGTATTTTTATCAACGTTATTGCATTCCGACCCATCTAGCTGGGCGGCTGTAGTATTGAAGTTTACAGGAACTGTCAAAAGTTTTTCACTAAAAAATGAATTTTTTTAAAAAATATTATAAAAACTAAACCTCCGCCACCGGATTCGTGTTCTAGGGATTATTCTACGTAAGTTTAGTGAAAACCCCGATTTTTTTCATGCATTTTCAGTGTGGTCAGCTAAAGTAAACTGTTACCAAAAAAATATATACCATAAAGTTCATTTACGTCAGCAGTTTGTTGATGAAAAAATAACAATGCTAAAACAAAAAGTAATAACTCAATTTTAATTTGTAAAAATTATGTGTTATAAATTTTTGCCTAACATGTAACATAACTATTAATGTCTGCACTCTGCACATAACAATGATAATAACCTGAGATCGAAATGTAACTAAATTAGAGCAAGCCGTGGAAGTGAGTGTTAACATTAGACAGATCATTACAGTTACGCTGGCACAGCCTGTTCTGATTCAGTTACATTTTGATCTCACCTTATGTTTGTGAATAGGTATAATGTTTTTTTTTATCTATAAATACTACAAAACTACAATATACTGTAGTTCTAAGTCAAATGGTAGTATTTAAATAACAGAGAGCAATAGAATTTTTTTTCAAATATTTAGTTACATAAACGAGTCGCTATACAGTAAAAAATGAAATTGTAATACAATCAAATTGAAACTGTAGAGACGATGACTTAAGATAGCAGTTTCCTAGAAGTAGGTAAGTAAGTATTTAATCCCAACAGGTAGCGGGAGCGAATTAGTATACAAACATAAAAGCTAACTAGTATACAATTAAAAAAGTTTTTTGACCGCGAGAGCCAACTAGTGTGCACCGATAATTTTTGTCTCGGTGGAATTTTTATAAAAGAGGTATTACCAATTCTGGACGACCTTTTGGCTATTTACCTAGACGAAAGATTCGCGTAACTTTTCTAAGTTTTTGTTAAACCCCAAGTGCAATCTCGACGCTCCGTCATAGATTTTTCTTAGAATCTCTTTCACATAGAATTTTTAAAGACCAGCTGCATTGTGATAGTTCTGTCGTCAACACTTTCCCATGCCCTCTTCAGCAGCCCATTTTTAACTTTTAACAAATCCCATTGAGCTCACAGTGCTTTCAAAATTGAAAATGTCCTGTCATTGTGGTCTCAGATTTCTGTTGTTTTTTTTTTACTTTTTAATATCACGTTAATATCGTTATACTTAATTGTTCCGCTCTCATTTCCACGGTTGTCTATCTATCCTGAGGTTGCTAAATCAGTCTTCTTACCTCTTCGATACTTTCGAACTTCTCACAATGACTATCGGTCTTACACGGTCTTCTAAACAATGCGTTCTTGTTCTGATAAAACTTTTCTTTATGATGTTTAATTCTGAAGTCATACTGCTGAAATCTCTCAATCCATCTGGCTGTGTGTTTTTTTACATTTTTCAAATTTAACAGCTACTTGAAATGTTGGTTGTACAGATATTTGTAAAAGTGACCAACAGCATTTACTACTGCCAATAGTTCTTTCCGAGTGACGCAATAATTTCTATCGGGCTTAGAGAGTATCTTGCTGTAATATTCGATCACTATCTTGTACCTGAGCAGCTTTTTTGTTTTTGGATAAGATAGAATTGACTTTACAAAGCAATCTTTAATGTCTTGAATGCTGTTTTACACTCTTTGCTCCAAACAAAATGGATCTTAGTGATCTTACCCATTTTCAGCCAGTTTATAGAGAGACTTAGCAATATCTGCAAATCCCTCGACAAAACTGCTATAGTAGGTGCATAAACTCAAGAAACGAAACTTTACATCTGATGTTTATCTTGCGGACTCTCGAGCGACTGCGATCTTTTCAGGATTTCTATAATTTTCTTTAGATAAAACTCCGTAACCTAGTAATTTAAAATCTTTTTAAAATAGACATTTTTTGAGGTTGAGTTCAAAAGTTGGAGTTTCTCAGTCAGTTGAAGATTTTTTCTAGGTTTTTTTGGTACTGCTCGAATGTCTTTTTAACAATCATAACATCGTCAAGGTACACAAAACAAGTTCTTTAAGTCAATCTTTAAAATATTAATTCTATCAGACGTTCCAATGTAGCTGGTGCGTTGCATAGTCGTTGTAACGTCGTTTTTTTTTCTATTTATTATTTTTGAAATAAATTTTAAACTGCCAGTATTCACCCTTCAAATCAAATATTAAAAATATTTATATATAATATAATACATATATTATATAATAAAATACTGAAAACCGGCCAACATGCTTAGAGTACGAAGCAGTAATTTTTTTTTTTGTCACTTTATTAAGTTCTCTGTAATTCATGCAGAAGCAAATTGATCCGTCTTTTTTCGTGACTATAATGACTTGTGATAAACATGGGTTTGCTGAATCTTTAATAAAGCCGTCTTTTTTCATCTTCTCAACCACCTGGACCACTTTTTCTTGTTTCGCAAATGTAGTTTTTTCGGTGGGTGGCGAATTAGTTGAACATCATCAGTGTTTATTTAGAGTTAGACAAAGTCTGTTCTACTTGTTATTTCATCATAAAATGTCACAATTTTTGCAACCAAATGCAGTAGTTTTCTTTGACCGTTTTCTTAATATTAAAATGCCACCATTTTTTTTAATGTGTTTTAAACTCAGGATTATGTCGATTGTCTCTGTCAGGGCTTTTTCTCAAATTTTCTTTATCGTAATGAACAACTCGCAGTACAAGCTTGAACAGTTCAAACTATTTCTCTTTTTCTAGTGTAACTCGATTTTTATCCAGATTGGCTGTGTAGGTATATTGGAATTTATGAAAGTGAGGTTGATCCAATGACAGGGACAAATAAAACAAAATTACTTTAATCGACTAGTTTCGTTCGTATAATAAACATCTTCAGGACAAAAGTAAAGTTAATTAAATCCTTTTAAATTAAAAATTGTAAAAATTGTAAAAGTAATTTTGTTTTATTTGTCCCTGTCATTGGATCAACCTCACTTTCATAAAAAAGCCAAGGGAGTAATTTTCATCAAAAAAATTGGAATTTATTTCTCAGCTTTTACAAGTGTCCGTGCCAACATTATAATTTTTTTTCGTATTGACAGTCAAGTCTGGTTTAATAATTTTAGTCCAACATCATATCAACACATTCATGCGGTCGAACAGAACATGAGAAGAATGTAGAAAAATTTTCTACTCGCAGCACTAGGTGTTGATATCCGGCACAAACTCATAATTCTGCATGATGTTAAGACCTAACACGCCGTCAACAATATCTGCTACAATCATCCGATGTGTGATATCAAACTGTCCCATCCCAAGTCTTACATAAACCTCTTTCTGTTTTATTCTGTCTCGTCGGTTGCAATTTTAAGAACGTAATTATGTTCTGTCAAATAAACATCTATCGTGGTTTCCAGAATTCCTGGTTTTGCTATCAAAGCAGTTGCTTCTGTACCGAACATTATCTTACAGTTTTAGCCGTTGATACGACCTTCCAACAACTAACTGTATGTCTTTTTCGTAGCGGTGAGACGGAAATAATAATAGGAGTTTTTGATGGGTTAACCGGCACACGCCTCATGTACTAGCTGGACTAGACATTAGTTGGACGTTTTTTTATAACACGAGATGGTGGAGTTTTTTTTTGGTACTTTCAATAAAAACACTAACAAATAAATTTACAGTATAGCGACCAACTTAACTGTTGTTCCAGCAATTTTGCTGCAACAAGCTTCGATATATTTTTGGTTATTTAATTTGTTCAAAATATTGGTTAGTTTTCGCTATGAGTAAAAATTAAAACTAACGTGGGAAATAGCCATTTTTTTGACAAATAATTGTCAGCGATATTTATTTATTTCTCGAATAATTGTTTTTATAACTTGATATTTTTTGCATGGGATTTGTTTTTGTAGTTGAGTTACTGGGTCACAGTTTGACTTTCAAAAATTGACTAAATGTCAGTCTGTTGTTCCAGTAATTTAGCTGCAACAAGCTCTGACATATTTTTGGTTATTTAATTTGTCTAGTAAATTAGTTAATTTTTTGCAAGTTATAACTAAAACTAGCAGCAAAAACTAGCTATTATTTTTAAAAAATAGGTGTCAGCAATATTTCTTTATTCTTTAAATAAATGATTTTAAAACTTATTAATTTTTTGTGTGACAGCTGTTTTTGTAGTTGAGCTACTGGGACACAGTTTAAATTTTCAAAAATTGACCGATATTTAGCTGTTGTTCCAGTAATTTTGCTGCAACAAGCTCTGACATATTTTTGGTTATTTAATTTGTCTAGTAAATTAGTTAATTTTTTGCAAGTTATAACTAAAACTAGAAGCAAAGACTAGCTATTATTTTTGAAAAATAGGTGTCAGCAATATTTCTTTATTCTTTAAATAAATGATTTTAAAACTTAATATTCTTTCGTGTGACAGCTGTTTTTGTAGTTGAGCTACTGGGACACAGTTTAAATTGTCAAAAATTGACCGATATATAGCTGTTGTTTCAGTAATTTTGCTGCAACAAGCTCTGACAAATTTTTGGTTATTTAATTTGTCTAGTAAATTGGTTAGTTTTTTGCAAGTGATAACTAAAACTAGCATCAAAGACTAGCTATTATTTTTGAAAAATAGGTGTCAGCAATATTTCTTTATTCTTAAAATTAATGTTTTTAAAACTTAATATTCTTTCGTGTGACAGCTGTTTTTGTAGTTGAGCTACTGGGACACAGTTTAAATTGTCGAAAATTGACCGATATTTAGCTGTTGTTCCAGTAATTTTGCTGCAACAAGCTCTGACAAATTTTTGGTTATTTAATTTGTCTAGTAAATTAGTTAATTTTTTGCAAGTTATAACTAAATCTAGCAGCAAAAACTAGCTATTATTTTTGAAAAATAAGTGTCACCAATATTTCTTTATTCTTTAGATAAATGTTTTTAAAACTTAATATTCTTTCGTGTGGCAATTGTTTTTGTAGTTGAGTTACTGGGACACAGTTTAAATTTTCGAAAATTAACCGAAGTTAAGCTGTTGTTCCAGTAATTTTGCTGCAACAAGCTTCGACATATTTTTGGTTATTTAATTTGTCTAGTAAATTGGTTAGTTTTTTGCAAGTGATAACTAAAACTAGCAGCGAAAACTAGCTATTATTTTTGAAAAATAGGTGTCAGCAATATTTCCTTATTCTTTAAATAAATGTTTTAAAAACTTAATATTCTTTCATGTAGCAGTTGGTTTTGTAGTTGAGTTACTGGGACACAGTTTAAATTATCGAAAATTAACCGAAATTAAGCTGTTGTTCCAGTAATTTTGCTGCAACAAGCTTCGACATATTTTTGGTTATTTAATTTGTCTAGGAAATTGGTTAGTTTTTTGCAAGTGATAACTAAAACTAGCAGTTAAAACCAGCTATTATTTTTGAAAAATAGTTGTCAGCAATATTTCTTTATTCTTTAAATAAATGTTTTTAAAACTTAATATTTTTTCGTGTGGCAGTTGTTTTTGTAGTTGAGATACTGGGACACAGCTTAAATTTTCAAAAATTAACCGAAGTTAAGCTGTTGTTCCAGTAATTTTGCTGCAACAAGCTTCGACATGCTTTTGGTTATTTAATTTGTCTAGTAAATTGGTTAGTTTTTTGCAAGTGATAACTAAAACTAGCAGTTAAAACCAGCTATTATTTTTGAAAAATAGTTGTTTGCAATATTTCTTTATTCTTTAAATAAATGTTTTTAAAACTTAATATTCTTTTGTGTGGCAGTTGTTTTGTAGTTGAGTTACTGGGAGACAGTTTAAATTTTCGAAAATTAACCGAAATTAAGCTGTTGTTCCAGTAATTTTGCTGCAACAAGCTTCGACATATTTTTGGTTATTTAATTTGTCTAGTAAATTGGTTAGTTTTTTGCAAGTGATAACTAAAACTAGCAGTTAAAACCAGCTATTATTTTTGAAAAATAGTTGTCAGCAATATTTCTTTATTCTTTAAATAAATGTTTTTAAAACTTAATATTCTTTTGTGTGGCAGTTGCTTTTGTAGTTGAGTTACTGGGACACAGTTTAAATTTTCGAAATTAAGCTGTTGTTCCAGTAATTTTGCTGCAACAAGCTTCGACATATTTTTGGTTATTTAATTTGTCTAGTAAATTGGTTAGTTTTTTGCAAGTGATATCTAAAACTAGCAGCGAAAACTAGCTATTATTTTTGAAAAATAGGTGTCAGCAATATTTCCTTATTCTTTAAATAAATGTTTTAAAAACTTGATATTCTTTCATGTAGCAGTTGGTTTTGTAGTTGAGTTACAGGGAGACAGTTTAAATTTTCGAAAATTAACCGAAATTAAGCTGTTGTTCCAGTAATTTTGCTGCAACAAGCTTCGACATATTTTTGGTTATTTAATTTGTCTAGTAAATTGGTTAGTTTTTTGCAAGTGATATCTAAAACTAGCAGCGAAAACTAGCTATTATTTTTGAAAAATAGGTGTCAGCAATATTTCCTTATTCTTTAAATAAATGTTTTAAAAACTTAATATTTTTTCGTGTGGCAGTTGTTTTTGTAGTTGAGTTACTGGAACACAGTTTAAATTTTCGAAAATTAACCGAAATTAGGCTGTTGTTCCAGTAATTTTGCTGCAACAAGCTTCGACATATTTTTGGTTATTTAATTTGTCTAGTAAATTGGTTAGTTTTTTGCAAGTGATAACCAAAACTAGCATCGAAAACTAGCTATTATTTTTGAAAAATAGGTGTCAGCAATATTTCCTTATTCTTTAAATAAATGTTTTGAAAACTTAATATTTTTTCGTGAGGCAGTTGTTTTTGTAGTTGAGTTACTGGAACACAGTTTAAATTTTCGAAAATTAACCGAAATTAGGCTGTTGTTCCAGTAATTTTGCTGCAACAAGCTTCGACATATTTTTGGTTATTTAATTTGTCTAGTAAATTGGTTAGTTTTTTGCAAGTGATAAATAAAACTAGCAGTTAAAACCAGCTATTATTTTTGAAAAATAGTTGTCAGCAATATTTCCTTATTCTTTAAATAAATGTTTTAAAAACTTAATATTCTTTCATGTAGCAGTTGGTTTTGTAGTTGAGTTACTGGGACACAGTTTAAATTTTCGAAAATTAACCGAAATTAGGCTGTTGTTCCAGTAATTTTGCTGCAACAAGCTTCGACATATTTTTGGTTATTTAATTTGTCTAGTAAATTGGTTAGTTTTTTGCAAGTGATAACCAAAACTAGCATCGAAAACTAGCTATTATTTTTGAAAAATAGGTGTCAGCAATATTTCCTTATTCTTTAAATAAATGTTTTGAAAACTTAATATTTTTTCGTGAGGCAGTTGTTTTTGTAGTTGAGTTACTGGAACACAGTTTAAATTTTCGAAAATTAACCGAAATTAGGCTGTTGTTCCAGTAATTTTGCTGCAACAAGCTTCGACATATTTTTAGTTATTTAATTTGTCCAGTAAATTGGTTAGTTTTTTGCAAGTGATAACTAAAACTAGCAGCGAAAACTAGCTATTATTTTTGAAAAATAGGTGTCAGCAATATTTCCTTATTCTTTAAATAAATGTTTTAAAAACTTAATATTCTTTCATGTAGCAGTTGGTTTTGTAGTTGAGTTACTGGGACACAGTTTAAATTTTCGAAAATTAACCGAAATTAAGCTGTTGTTCCAGTAATTTTGCTGCAACAAGCTTCGACATATTTTTGGTTATTTAATTTGTCTAGTAAATTGGTTAGTTTTTTGCAAGTGATAAATAAAACTAGCAGTTAAAACCAGCTATTATTTTTGAAAAATAGTTGTCAGCAATATTTCCTTATTCTTTAAATAAATGTTTTAAAAACTTAATATTCTTTCATGTAGCAGTTGGTTTTGTAGTTGAGCTACTGGGAGACAGTTTAAATTTTCGAAAATTAACCGAAATTAAGCTGTTGTTCCAGTAATTTTGCTGCAACAAGCTTCGACATATTTTTGGTTATTTAATTTGTCTAGTAAATTGGTTAGTTTTTTGCAAGTGATATCTAAAACTAGCAGCGAAAACTAGCTATTATTTTTGAAAAATAGGTGTCAGCAATATTTCCTTATTCTTTAAATAAATGTTTTAAAAACTTAATATTTTTTTGTGTGGCAGTTGTTTTTGTAGTAGAGTTACAGGAACACAGCTTAAATTTTCGAAAATTAACCGAAGTTAAGCTGTTGTTCCAGTAATTTTGCTGCAACAAGCTTCGACATGCTTTTGGTTATTTAATTTGTCTAGTAAATTGGTTAGTTTTTTGCAAGTGATAACTAAAACTAGCAGCGAAAACTAGCTATTATTTTTGAAAAATAGGTGTCAGCAATATTTCCTTATTCTTTAAATAAATGTTTTAAAAACTTAATATTTTTTCGTGTGGCAGTTGTTTTTGTAGTTGAGTTACTGGAACACAGTTTAAATTTTCGAAAATTAACCGAAGTTAAGCTGTTGTTCCAGTAATTTTGCTGCAACAAGCTTCGACATGCTTTTGGTTATTTAATTTGTCTAGTAAATTGGTTAGTTTTTTGCAAGTGATATCTAAAACTAGCAGCGAAAACTAGCTATTATTTTTGAAAAATAGGTGTCAGCAATATTTCCTTATTCTTTAAATAAATGTTTTAAAAACTTAATATTTTTTCGTGTGGCAGTTGTTTTTGTAGTTGAGTTACTGGAACACAGTTTAAATTTTCGAAAATTAACCGAAGTTAAGCTGTTGTTCCAGTAATTTTGCTGCAACAAGCTTCGACATATTTTTGGTTATTTAATTTGTCTAGTAAATTGGTTAGTTTTTTGCAAGTGATATCTAAAACTAGCAGCGAAAACTAGCTATTATTTTTGAAAAATAGGTGTCAGCAATATTTCCTTATTCTTTAAATAAATGTTTTAAAAACTTAATATTTTTTCGTGTGGCAGTTGTTTTTGTAGTTGAGATACTGGGACATAGCTTGAATTTTCAAAAATTAACCGAAGTTAAGCTGTTGTTCCAGTAATTTTGCTGCAACAAGCTTCGACATATTTTTGGTTATTTAATTTGTCTAGTAAATTGGTTAGTTTTTTGCAAGTGATATCTAAAACTAGCAGCGAAAACTAGCTATTATTTTTGAAAAATAGGTGTCAGCAATATTTCTTTATTCTTTAAATAAATGTTTTTAAAATTTAATATTCTTTTATGTGGCAGTTGTTTTTGTAGTTGAGTTACTGGAACACAGTTTAAATTTTCGAAAATTAACCGAAGTTAAGCTGTTGTTCCAGTAATTTTGCTGCAACAGACTTCGACATATTTTTGGTTATTTAATTTGTCTAGTAAGTTGGTTAGTTTTTTGCAAGTGATATCTAAAACTAGCAGCGAAAACTAGCTATTATTTTTGAAAAATAGGTGTTAGCAATATTTCCTTATTCTTTAAATAAATGTTTTAAAAACTTAATATTCTTTCATGTAGCAGTTGGTTTTGTAGTTGAGTTACTGGGACACAGTTTAAATTTTCGAAAATTAACCGAAATTAAGCTGTTGTTCCAGTAATTTTGCTGCAACAAGCTTCGACATATTTTTGGTTATTTAATTTGTCTAGTAAATTGGTTAGTTTTTTGCAAGTGATAACTAAAACTAGCAGTTAAAACCAGCTATTATTTTTGAAAAATATTTGTCAGCAATATTTCCTTATTCTTTAAATAAATGTTTTAAAAACTTAATATTCTTTCATGTAGCAGTTGGTTTTGTAGTTGAGTTACTGGGACACAGTTTAAATTTTCGAAAATTAACCGAAATTAAGCTGTTGTTCCAGTAATTTTGCTGCAACAAGCTTCGACATATTTTTGGTTATTTAATTTGTCTAGTAAATTGGTTAGTTTTTTGCAAGTGATAACTAAAACTAGCAGTTAAAACCAGCTATTATTTTTGAAAAATAGTTGTCAGCAATATTTCCTTATTCTTTAAATAAATGTTTTAAAAACTTAATATTCTTTCATGTAGCAGTTGGTTTTGTAGTTGAGTTACTGGAACACAGTTTAAATTTTCGAAAATTAACCGAAATTAAGCTGTTGTTCCAGTAATTTTGCTGCAACAAGCTTCGACATATTTTTGGTTATTTAATTTGTCTAGTAAATTGGTTAGTTTTTTGCAAGTGATATCTAAAACTAGCAGCGAAAACTAGCTATTATTTTTGAAAAATAGGTGTCAGCAATATTTCCTTATTCTTTAAATAAATGTTTTAAAAACTTAATATTTTTTTGTGTGGCAGTTGTTTTTGTAGTAGAGTTACAGGAACACAGCTTAAATTTTCGAAAATTAACCGAAGTTAAGCTGTTGTTCCAGTAATTTTGCTGCAACAAGCTTCGACATATTTTTGGTTATTTAATTTGTCTAGTAAATTGGTTAGTTTTTTGCAGGTGATATCTAAAACTAGCAGCGAAAACTAGCTATTATTTTTGAAAAATAGGTGTCAGCAATATTTCCTTATTCTTTAAATAAATGTTTTGAAAACTTAATATTTTTTCGTGAGGCAGTTGTTTTTGTAGTTGAGTTACTGGAACACAGTTTAAATTTTCGAAAATTAACCGAAATTAGGCTGTTGTTCCAGTAATTTTGCTGCAACAGGCTTCGACATATTTTTGGTTATTCAATTTGTCTAGTAAATTGGTTAGTTTTTTGCAAGTGATATCTAAAACTAGCAGCGAAAACTAGCTATTATTTTTGAAAAATAGGTGTCAGCAATATTTCCTTATTCTTTAAATAAATGTTTTAAAAACTTAATATTTTTTCGTGTGGCAGTTGTTTTTGTAGTTAAGATACTGGGACACAGCTTGAATTTTCAAAAATTAACCGAAATTAAGCTGTTGTTCCAGTAATTTTGCTGCAACAAGCTTCGACATATTTTTGGTTATTTAATTTGTCTAGTAAATTGGTTAGTTTTTTGCAAGTGATAACCAAAACTAGCATCGAAAACTAGCTATTATTTTTGAAAAATAGGTGTCAGCAATATTTCCTTATTCTTTAAATAAATGTTTTAAAAACTTAATATTCTTTCATGTAGCAGTTGGTTTTGTAGTTGAGTTACTGGAACACAGTTTAAATTTTCGAAAATTAACCGAAATTAGGCTGTTGTTCCAGTAATTTTGCTGCAACAAGCTTCGACATATTTTTGGTTATTTAATTTGTCTAGTAAATTGGTTAGTTTTTTGCAAGTGATAACTAAAACTAGCAGCGAAAACTAGCTATTATTTTTGAAAAATATTTGTCAGCAATATTTCCTTATTCTTTAAATAAATGTTTTAAAAACTTAATATTCTTTCATGTAGCAGTTGCTTTTGTAGTTGAGTTACTGGGACACATTTTAGATTTTCGAAAATTAACCGAAATTAAGCTGTTGTTCCAGTAATTTTGCTACAACAAGCTTCGACATATTTTTGGTTATTTAATTTGTCTAGTAAATTGGTTAGTTTTTTGCAAGTGATAACTAAAACTAGCAGTTAAAACCAGCTATTATTTTTGAAAAATAGTTGTCAGCAATATTTCTTTATTCTTTAAATAAATGTTTTTAAAATTTAATATTCTTTCATGTGGCAGTTGGTTTTGTAGTTGAGTTACTGGGACACAGTTTAAATTTTCAAAAATTAATCAAAATTTAGCTGTTGTTCCAGTAATTTTGCTGCAACAAGCTTTGACATATTTTTGGTTATTCAATTTGTCTAGTAAATTGGTTAGTTTTTTTCAAGTGATAACTAAAACTAGCAGTTAAAACCAGCTATTATTTTTGAAAAATAGTTGTCAGCAATATTTCTTTATTCTTTAAATAAATGTTTTTAAAACTTAATATTCTTTTGTGTGGCAGTTGTTTTTGTAGTTGAGTTACTGGGACAAAGTTAAAATTTTCGAAAATTAACCGAAATTAAGCTGTTGTTCCAGTAATTTTGCTGCAACAAGCTTTGACATATTTTTGGTTATTCAATTTGTCTAGTAAATTGGTTAGTTTTTTGCAAGTGATAACTAAAACTAGCAGTTAAAACCAGCTATTATTTTTGAAAAATAGGTGTTAGCAATATTTCCTTATTCTTTAAATAAATGTTTTAAAAACTTAATATTCTTTCATGTAGCAGTTGGTTTTGTAGTTGAGTTACTGGAACACAGTTTAAATTTTCGAAAATTAACCGAAGTTAAGCTGTTGTTCCAGTAATTTTGCTGCAACAGACTTCGACATATTTTTGGTTATTTAATTTGTCTAGTAAGTTGGTTAGTTTTTTGCAAGTGATATCTAAAACTAGCAGCGAAAACTAGCTATTATTTTTGAAAAATAGGTGTTAGCAATATTTCCTTATTCTTTAAATAAATGTTTTAAAAACTTAATATTCTTTCATGTAGCAGTTGGTTTTGTAGTTGAGTTACTGGAACACAGTTTAAATTTTCGAAAATTAACCGAAATTAGGCTGTTGTTCCAGTAATTTTGCTGCAACAAGCTTCGACATATTTTTGGTTATTTAATTTGTCTAGTAAATTGGTTAGTTTTTTGCAAGTGATATCTAAAACTAGCAGCGAAAACTAGCTATTATTTTTGAAAAATAGGTGTCAGCAACATTTCCTTATTCTTTAAATAAATGTTTTAAAAACTTAATATTCTTTCATGTAGCAGTTGGTTTTGTAGTTGAGTTACTGGAACACAGTTTAAATTTTCGAAAATTAACCGAAGTTAAGCTGTTGTTCCAGTAATTTTGCTGCAACAGACTTCGACATATTTTTGGTTATTTAATTTGTCTAGTAAGTTGGTTAGTTTTTTGCAAGTGATATCTAAAACTAGCAGCGAAAACTAGCTATTATTTTTGAAAAATAGGTGTTAGCAATATTTCCTTATTCTTTAAATAAATGTTTTAAAAACTTAATATTTTTTCGTGAGGCAGTTGTTTTTGTAGTTGAGTTACTGGAACACAGTTTAAATTTTCGAAAATTAACCGAAATTAGGCTGTTGTTCCAGTAATTTTGCTGCAACAAGCTTCGACATATTTTTGGTTATTTAATTTGTCTAGTAAGTTGGTTAGTTTTTTGCAAGTGATATCTAAAACTAGCAGCGAAAACTAGCTATTATTTTTGAAAAATAGGTGTTAGCAATATTTCCTTATTCTTTAAATAAATGTTTTAAAAACTTAATATTTTTTCGTGAGGCAGTTGTTTTTGTAGTTGAGTTACTGGAACACAGTTTAAATTTTCGAAAATTAACCGAAGTTAAGCTGTTGTTCCAGTAATTTTGCTGCAACAGACTTCGACATATTTTTGGTTATTTAATTTGTCTAGTAAGTTGGTTAGTTTTTTGCAAGTGATATCTAAAACTAGCAGCGAAAACTAGCTATTATTTTTGAAAAATAGGTGTCAGCAATATTTCCTTATTCTTTAAATAAATGTTTTAAAAACTTAATATTTTTTCGTGTGGCAGTTGTTTTTGTAGTTAAGATACTGGGACACAGCTTGAATTTTCAAAAATTAACCGAAGTTAAGCTGTTGTTCCAGTAATTTTGCTGCAACAAGCTTCGACATGCTTTTGGTTATTTAATTTGTCTAGTAAATTGGTTAGTTTTTTGCAAGTGATATCTAAAACTAGCAGCGAAAACTAGCTATTATTTTTGAAAAATAGGTGTCAGCAATATTTCCTTATTCTTTAAATAAATGTTTTAAAAACTTAATATTCTTTCATGTAGCAGTTGGTTTTGTAGTTGAGTTACTGGGAGACAGTTTAAATTTTCGAAAATTATCCGAAATTAAGCTGTTGTTCCAGTAATTTTGCTGCAACAAGCTTCGACATATTTTTGGTTATTTAATTTGTCTAGTAAATTGGTTAGTTTTTTGCAAGTGATAACCAAAACTAGCATCGAAAACTAGCTATTATTTTTGAAAAATAGGTGTCAGCAATATTTCCTTATTCTTTAAATAAATGTTTTAAAAACTTAATATTCTTTCATGTAGCAGTTGGTTTTGTAGTTGAGTTACTGGAACACAGTTTAGATTTTCGAAAATTAACCGAAATTAGGCTGTTGTTCCAGTAATTTTGCTGCAACAAGCTTCGACATATTTTTGGTTATTTAATTTGTCTAGTAAATTGGTTAGTTTTTTGCAAGTGATAACTAAAACTAGCAGCGAAAACTAGCTATTATTTTTGAAAAATATTTGTCAGCAATATTTCCTTATTCTTTAAATAAATGTTTTAAAAACTTAATATTCTTTCATGTAGCAGTTGCTTTTGTAGTTGAGTTACTGGGACACATTTTAGATTTTCGAAAATTAACCGAAATTAAGCTGTTGTTCCAGTAATTTTGCTGCAAGAAGCTCCGACATATTTTTGGTTATTTAATTTGTCCAGTAAATTGGTTGGTTTTTTGCAAGTGATAACTAAAACTAGCAGCTAAAACCAGCTATTATTTTTGAAAAATAGTTGTCAGCAATATTTCTTTATTCTTTAAATAAATGTTTTTAAAACTTAATATTCTTTTGTGTGGCAGTTGCTTTTGTATTGAGTTACTGGGACACAGTTTAAATTTTCGAAATTAAGCTGTTGTTCCAGTAATTTTGCTGCAACAAGCTTCGACATATTTTTGGTTATTTAATTTGTCTAGTAAATTGGTTAGTTTTTTGCAAGTGATATCTAAAACTAGCAGCGAAAACCAGCTATTATTTTTGAAAAATAGTTGTCAGCAATATTTCTTTATTCTTTAAATAAATGTTTTTAAAACTTAATATTTTTTCGTGTGGCAGTTGTTTTTGTAGTTGAGATACTGGGACACAGCTTAAATTGTCAAAAATTAACCGAAGTTAAGCTGTTGTTCCAGCAATTTTGCTGCAACAAGCTTTGACATATTTTTGGTTATTTAATTTGTCTAGTAAATTGGTTAGTTTTTTGCAAGTGATAACTAAAACTAGCAGCGAAAACTAGCTATTATTTTTGAAAAATAGGTGTCAGCAATATTTCCTGATTCTTTAAATAAATGTTTTAAAAACTTAATATTTTTTCGTGTGGCAGTTGTTTTTGTAGTTGAGTTACTGGAACACAGTTTAAATTTTCGAAAATTAACCGTAATTAGGCTGTTGTTCCAGTAATTTTGCTGCAACAAGCTTCGACATATTTTTGGTTATTTAATTTGTCTAGTAAATTGGTTAGTTTTTTGCAAGTGATAACTAAAACTAGCAGCGAAAACTAGCTATTATTTTTGAAAAATATTTGTCAGCAATATTTCCTTATTCTTTAAATAAATGTTTTAAAAACTTAATATTCTTTCATGTAGCAGTTGCTTTTGTAGTTGAGTTACTGGGACACATTTTAGATTTTCGAAAATTAACCGAAATTAAGCTGTTGTTCCAGTAATTTTGCTACAACAAGCTTCGACATATTTTTGGTTATTTAATTTGTCTAGTAAATTGGTTAGTTTTTTGCAAGTGATAACTAAAACTAGCAGTTAAAACCAGCTATTATTTTTGAAAAATAGTTGTCAGCAATATTTCTTCATTCTTTAAATAAATGTTTTTAAAACCTAATATTCTTTCGTGTGGCAGTTGTTTTTGTAGTTGAGTTACTGGGACACAGTTTAAATTTTCAAAAATTAATCAAAATTTAGCTGTTGTTCCAGTAATTTTGCTGCAACAAGCTTTGACATATTTTTGGTTATTCAATTTGTCTAGTAAATTGGTTAGTTTTTTTCAAGTGATAACTAAAACTAGCAGTTAAAACCAGCTATTATTTTTGAAAAATAGTTGTCAGCAATATTTCTTCATTCTTTAAATAAATGTTTTTAAAACCTAATATTCTTTCGTGTGGCAGTTGTTTTTGTAGTTGAGTTACTGGGACACAGTTTAAATTTTCAAAAATTAATCAAAATTTAGCTGTTGTTCCAGTAATTTTGCTGCAACAAGCTTTGACATATTTTTGGTTATTCAATTTGTCTAGTAAATTGGTTAGTTTTTTTCAAGTGATAACTAAAACTAGCAGTTAAAACCAGCTATTATTTTTGAAAAATAGTTGTCAGCAATATTTCTTTATTCTTTAAATAAATGTTTTTAAAACTTAATATTTTTTCGTGTGGCAGTTGTTTTTGTAGTTGAGTTACTGGAACACAGTATAAATTTTCGAAAATTAACCGAAATTAGGCTGTTGTTCCAGTAATTTTGCTGCAACAAGCTTCGACATATTTTTGGTTATTTAATTTGTCTAGTAAATTGGTTAGTTTTTTGCAAGTGATAACCAAAACTAGCATCGAAAACTAGCTATTATTTTTGAAAAATAGGTGTCAGCAATATTTCCTTATTCTTTAAATAAATGTTTTAAAAACTTAATATTTTTTTGTGTGGCAGTTGTTTTTGTAGTAGAGTTACTGGAACACAGTTTAAATTTTCGAAAATTAACCGAAATTAGGCTGTTGTTCCAGTAATTTTGCTGCAACAAGCTTCGACATATTTTTAGTTATTTAATTTGTCCAGTAAATTGGTTTGTTTTTTGCAAGTGATAACTAAAACTAGCAGCGAAAACTAGCTATTATTTTTGAAAAATAGGTGTCAGCAATATTTCCTTATTCTTTAAATAAATGTTTTAAAAACTTAATATTCTTTCATGTAGCAGTTGGTTTTGTAGTTGAGTTACTGGGACACAGTTTAAATTTTCGAAAATTAACCGAAATTAAGCTGTTGTTCCAGTAATTTTGCTGCAACAAGCTTCGACATATTTTTGGTTATTTAATTTGTCTAGGAAATTGGTTAGTTTTTTGCAAGTGATAACTAAAACTAGCAGTTAAAACCAGCTATTATTTTTGAAAAATAGTTGTCAGCAATATTTCTTTATTCTTTAAATAAATGTTTTTAAAACTTAATATTTTTTCGTGTGGCAGTTGTTTTTGTAGTTGAGATACTGGGACACAGCTTAAATTTTCAAAAATTAACCGAAGTTAAGCTGTTGTTCCAGTAATTTTGCTGCAACAAGCTTCGACATGCTTTTGGTTATTTAATTTGTCTAGTAAATTGGTTAGTTTTTTGCAAGTGATAACTAAAACTAGCAGCGAAAACTAGCTATTATTTTTGAAAAATAGGTGTCAGCAATATTTCCTTATTCTTTAAAAAATGTTTTAAAAACTTAATATTTTGTCGTGTGGCAGTTGTTTTTGTAGTAGAGTTACTGGAACACAGCTTAAATTTTCGAAAATTAACCGAAGTTAAGCTGTTGTTCCAGTAATTTTGCTGCAACAAGCTTAGACATATTTTTGGTTATTTAATTTGTCTAGTAAATTGGTTAGTTTTTTGCAAGTGATAACTAAAACTAGCAGTTAAAACCAGCTATTATTTTTGAAAAATAGTTGTCAGCAATATTTCTTTATTCTTTAAATAAATGTTTTTAAAACTTAATATTTTTTCGTGTGACAGTTGTTTTTGTAGTTAAGTTACTGGGACACAGTTTAAATTTCCAAAAATTAATCGAAGTTAAGCTGTTGTTCCAGTAATTTTGCTGCAACAAGCTTCGACATATTTTTGGTTATTTAATTTGTCTAGTAAATTGGTTAGTTTTTTGCAAGTGATAACTAAAACTAGCAGTTAAAACCAGCTATTATTTTTGAAAAATAGTTGTCAGCAATATTTCTTTATTCTTTAAATAAATGTTTTTAAAACTTAATATTTTTTTGTGTGGCAGTTGTTTTTGTAGTAGAGTTACTAAGACACAGTTTAAATTTTTGAAAATTAACCGAAGTTAAGCTGTTGTTCCAGTAAATTTGCTGCAACAGGCTTCGACATATTTTTGGTTATTTAATTTGTCTAGTAAATTGGTTAGTTTTTTGCAAGTGATAACTAAAACTAGCAGTTATTACCAGCTATTATTTTTGAAAAATAGTTGTCAGCAATATTTCTTTATTCTTTAAATAAATGTTTTTAAAACTTAATATTTTTTCGTGTGACAGTTGTTTTTGTAGTTAAGTTACTGGGACACAGTTTAAATTTCCAAAAATTAATCGAAGTTAAGCTGTTGTTCCAGTAATTTTGCTGCAACAAGCTTAGACATATTTTTGGTTATTTAATTTGTCTAGTAAATTGGTTAGTTTTTTGCAAGTGATAACTAAAACTAGCAGTTAAAACCAGCTATTATTTTTGAAAAATAGTTGTCAGCAATATTTCTTTATTCTTTAAATAAATGTTTTTAAAACTTAATATTTTTTCGTGTGACAGTTGTTTTTGTAGTTAAGTTACTGGGACACAGTTTAAATTTCCAAAAATTAATCGAAGTTAAGCTGTTGTTCCAGTAATTTTGCTGCAACAAGCTTCGACATATTTTTGGTTATTTAATTTGTCTAGTAAATTGGTTAGTTTTTTGCAAGTGATAACTAAAACTAGCAGTTAAAACCAGCTATTATTTTTGAAAAATAGTTGTCAGCAATATTTCTTTATTCTTTAAATAAATGTTTTTAAAACTTAATATTTTTTTGTGTGGCAGTTGTTTTTGTAGTAGAGTTACTAAGACACAGTTTAAATTTTTGAAAATTAACCGAAGTTAAGCTGTTGTTCCAGTAAATTTGCTGCAACAGGCTTCGACATATTTTTGGTTATTTAATTTGTCTAGTAAATTGGTTAGTTTTTTGCAAGTGATAACTAAAACTAGCAGTTAAAACCAGCTATTATTTTTGAAAAATAGTTGTCAGCAATATTTCTTTATTCTTTAATTAAATGTTTTTAAAACTTAATATTTTTTCGTGTGACAGTTGTTTTTGTAGTTAAGTTACTGGGACACAGTTTAAATTTTCGAAAATTAACCGAAGTTAAGCTGTTGTTCCAGTAATTTTGCTGCAACAAGCTTCGACATATTTTTGGTTATTTAATTTGTCTAGTAAATTGGTTAGTTTTTTGCAAGTGATAACTAAAACTAGCAGTTAAAACCAGCTATTATTTTTGAAAAATAGTTGTCAGCAATATTTCTTTATTCATTAAATAAATGTTTTAAAAACTTAATATTCTTTCGTGTGGCAATTGTTTTTGTAGTTGAAGTACTGGGACACAGTTTAAATTTTCGAAAATTGACCGAAGTTAAGCTGTTGTTCCAGCAATTTTGCTGCAACAAGCTTCGACATATTTTTGGTTATTTAATTTGTCTAGTAAATTGGTTAGTTTTTTGCAAGTGATAACTAAAACTAGCAGTTAAAACCAGCTATTATTTTTGAAAAATAGTTGTCAGCAATATTTCTTTATTCTTTAAATAAATGTTTTTAAATCTTAATATTTTTTCGTGTGACAGTTGTTTTTGTAGTTAAGTTACTGGGACACAGTTTAAATTTTCGAAAATTGACCGAAGTTAAGCTGTTGTTCCAGCAATTTTGCTGCAACAAGCTTCGACATATTTTTGGTTATTTAATTTGTCTAGTAAATTGGTTAGTTTTTTGCAAGTGATAACTAAAACTAGCATCGAAAACTAGCTATTATTTTTGAAAAATAGGTGTCAGCAATATTTCCTTATTCTTTAAATAAATGTTTTAAAAACTTAATATTTTTTTGTGTGGCAGTTGTTTTTGTAGTAGAGTTACTGGAACACAGTTTAAATTTTCGAAAATTAACCGAAATTAGGCTGTTGTTCCAGTAATTTTGCTGCAACAAGCTTCGACATATTTTTAGTTATTTAATTTGACTAGTAAATTGGTTAGTTTTTTGCAAGTGATAACTAAAACTAGCAGCGAAAACTAGCTATTATTTTTGAAAAATAGGTGTCAGCAGAATTTCCTTATTCTTTAAATAAATGTTTTAAAAACTTAATATTCTTTCATGTAGCAGTTGGTTTTGTAGTTGAGTTACTGGGACACAGTTTAAATTTTCGAAAATTAACCGAAATTAAGCTGTTGTTCCAGTAATTTTGCTGCAACAAGCTTCGACATATTTTTGGTTATTTAATTTGTCTAGTAAATTGGTTAGTTTTTTGCAAGTGATATCTAAAACTAGCAGAGAAAACTAGCTATTATTTTTGAAAAATAGGTGTCAGCAATATTTCCTTATTCTTTAAATAAATGTTTTAAAAACTTAATATTTTTTTGTGTGGCAGTTGTTTTTGTAGTAGAGTTACTGGAACACAGCTTAAATTTTCGAAAATTAACCGAAGTTAAGCTGTTGTTCCAGTAATTTTGCTGCAACAAGCTTCGACATATTTTTGGTTATTTAATTTGTCTAGTAAATTGGTTAGTTTTTTGCAGGTGATATCTAAAACTAGCAGCGAAAACTAGCTATTATTTTTGAAAAATAGGTGTCAGCAATATTTCCTTATTCTTTAAATAAATGTTTTAAAAACTTAATATTTTTTTGTGTGGCAGTTGTTTTTGTAGTAGAGTTACTGGAACACAGCTTAAATTTTCGAAAATTAACCGAAATTAGGCTGTTGTTCCAGTAATTTTGCTGCAACAAGCTTCGACATATTTTTGGTTATTTAATTTGTCTAGTAAATTGGTTAGTTTTTTGCAAGTGATAACTAAAACTAGCAGTTAAAACCAGCTATTATTTTTGAAAAATAGTTGTCAGCAATATTTTTATATTCTTTAAATAAATGTTTTTAAAACTTAATATTCTTTCGTGTGGCAGTTGTTTTTGTAGTTGAGTTACTGGGACACAGTTTAAATTTTCCAAAAATTAACCGAAATTAAGCTGTTGTTCCATTAATTTTGCTGCAACAAGCTTCGACATATTTTTGGTTATTTAATTTGTCTAGTAAATTGGTTAGTTTTTTGCAAGTGATAACTAAAACTAGCAGTTAAAACCAGCTATTATTTTTGAAAAATAGTTGTCAGCAATATTTCTTTATTCTTTAAATAAATGTTTTAAAAACTTAATATTCTTTCATGTAGCAGTTGGCTTTGTAGTTGAGTTACTGGGACACAGTTTAAATTTTCGAAAATTAACCGAAATTAAGCTGTTGTTCCAGTAATTTTGCTGCAACAAGCTTTGACATATTTTTGGTTATTTAATTTGTCTAGTTATTGGTTAGTTTTTTGCAAGTGATAACTAAAACTAGCAGTTAAAACCAGCTATTATTTTTGAAAAACAGTTGTCAGCAATATTTCTTTATTCTTTAAATAAATGTTTTTAAAACCTAATATTCTTTCGTGTGGCAGTTGGTTTTGTAGTTGAGTTAATGGGACACAGCTTAAATTTTCGAAAATTAATCAAAATTTAGCTGTTGTTCCAGTAATTTTGCTGCAACAAGTTTCGACATATTTTTGGTTATTTAATTTGTCTAGTAAATTGGTTAGTTTTTTGCAAGTGATAACTAAAACTAGCAGTTAAAACCAGCTATTATTTTTGAAAAATAGTTGTCAGCAATATTTCTTTATTCTTTAAATAAATGTTTTAAAAACTTAATATTCTTTCATGTAGCAGTTGGCTTTGTAGTTGAGTTACTGGGACACAGTTTAAATTTTCGAAAATTAACCGAAATTAAGCTGTTGTTCCAGTAATTTTGCTGCAACAAGCTTTGACATATTTTTGGTTATTTAATTTGTCTAGTAATTGGTTAGTTTTTTGCAAGTGATAACTAAAACTAGCAGTTAAAACCAGCTATTATTTTTGAAAAACAGTTGTCAGCAATATTTCTTTATTCTTTAAATAAATGTTTTTAAAACTTAATATTTTTTCGTGTGACAGTTGTTTTTGTAGTTAAGTTACTGGGACACAGTTTAAATTTTCGAAAATTAACCGAAGTTAAGCTGTTGTTCCAGTAATTTTGCTGCAACAAGCTTCGACATATTTTTGGTTATTTAATTTGTCCAGTAAATTGGTTAGTTTTTTGCAAGTGATAACTAAAACTAGCAGTTAAAACCAGCTATTATTTTTGAAAAATAGTTGTCAGCAATATTTCTTCATTCTTTAAATAAATGTTTTTAAAACTTAATATTCTTTCGTGTGGCAGTTGTTTTTGTAGTTGAGTTACTGGGACACAGTTTAAATTTTCAAAAATTAATCAAAATTTAGCTGTTGTTCCAGTAATTTAGCTGCAACAGGCTTCGACATATTTTTGGTTATTTAATTTGTCTAGTAAATTGGTTAGTTTTTTGCAAGTGATAACTAAAACTAGCAGTTAAAACCAGCTATAATTTTTGAAAAATAGTTGTCAGCAATATTTCTTTATTCATTAAATAAATGTTTTAAAAACTTAATATTTTTTTGTGTGGCAGTTGTTTTTGTAGTAGAGTTACTAAGACACAGTTTAAATTTTTGAAAATTAACCGAAGTTAAGCTGTTGTTCCAGTAATTTTGCTGCAACAGGCTTCGACATATTTTTGGTTATTTAATTTGTCTAGTAAATTGGTTACTTTTTTGCAAGTGATAACTAAAACTAGCAGTTAAAACCAGCTATTGTTTTTGAAAAATAGTTGTCAGCAATATTTCTTTATTCTTTAAATAAATGTTTTTAAAACTTAATATTTTTTCGTGTGACAGTTGTTTTTGTAGTTGAGTTACTGGGACACAGTTTAAATTTCCAAAAATTAATCGAAGTTAAGCTGTTGTTCCAGTAATTTTGCTGCAACAGGCTTCGACATATTTTTGGTTATTTAATTTGTCTAGTAAATTGGATAGTTTTTGGCAAGTGATAACTAAAACTAGCAGTTAAAACCAGCTATTATTTTTGAAAAATAGTTGTCAGCAATATTTCTTTATTCATTAAATAAATGTTTTAAAAACTTAATATTTTTTTGTGTGGCAGTTGTTTTTGTAGTAGAGTTACTAAGACACAGTTTAAATTTTTGAAAATTAACCGAAGTTAAGCTGTTGTTCCAGTAATTTTGCTGCAACAGGCTTCGACATATTTTTGGTTATTTAATTTGTCTAGTAAATTGGTTAGTTTTTTGCAAGTGATAACTAAAACTAGCAGTTAAAACCAGCTATTGTTTTTGAAAAATAGTTGTCAGCAATATTTCTTTATTCCTTAAATAAATGTTTTTAAAACTTAATATTCTTTCGTGTGGCAGTTGTTTTTGTAGTTGAGTTACTGGGACACAGTTTAAATTTTCAAAAATTAATCAAAATTTAGCTGTTGTTCCAGTAATTTTGCTGCAACAGGCTTCGACATATTTTTGGTTATTTAATTTGTCTAGTAAATTGGTTAGTTTTTTGCAAGTGATAACCAAAACTAGCATCGAAAACCAGCTATTATTTTTGAAAAATAGTTGTCAGCAATATTTCTTTATTCCTTAAATAAATGTTTTTAAAACTTAATATTCTTTCGTGTGGCAGTTGTTTTTGTAGTTGAGTTACTGGGACACAGTTTAAATTTTCAAAAATTAATCAAAATTTAGCTGTTGTTCCAGTAATTTTGCTGCAACAGGCTTCGACATATTTTTGGTTATTTAATTTTTCTAGTAAATTGGTTAGTTTTTTGCAAGTGATAACCAAAACTAGCATCGAAAACTAGCTATTATTTTTGAAAAATAGGTGTCAGCAATATTTCCTTATTCTTTAAATAAATGTTTTAAAAACTTAATATTTTTTTGTGTGGCAGTTGTTTTTGTAGTAGAGTTACTGGAACACAGTTTAAATTTTCGAAAATTAACCGAAATTAGGCTGTTGTTCCAGTAATTTTGCTGCAACAAGCTTCGACATATTTTTGGTTATTTAATTTTTCTAGTAAATTGGTTAGTTTTTTGCAAGTGATAACCAAAACTAGCATCGAAAACTAGCTATTATTTTTGAAAAATAGGTGTCAGCAATATTTCCTTATTCTTTAAATAAATGTTTTAAAAACTTAATATTTTTTTGTGTGGCAGTTGTTTTTGTAGTAGAGTTACTGGAACACAGTTTAAATTTTCGAAAATTAACCGAAATTAGGCTGTTGTTCCAGTAATTTTGCTGCAACAAGCTTCGACATATTTTTAGTTATTTAATTTGTCCAGTAAATTGGTTTGTTTTTTGCAAGTGATAACTAAAACTAGCAGCGAAAACTAGCTATTATTTTTGAAAAATAGGTGTCAGCAATATTTCCTTATTCTTTAAATAAATGTTTTAAAAACTTAATATTCTTTCATGTAGCAGTTGGTTTTGTAGTTGAGTTACTGGGACACAGTTTAAATTTTCGAAAATTAACCGAAATTAAGCTGTTGTTCCAGTAATTTTGCTGCAACAAGCTTCGACATATTTTTGGTTATTTAATTTGTCTAGGAAATTGGTTAGTTTTTTGCAAGTGATAACTAAAACTAGCAGTTAAAACCAGCTATTATTTTTGAAAAATAGTTGTCAGCAATATTTCTTTATTCTTTAAATAAATGTTTTTAAATCTTAATATTCTTTCGTGTGGCAGTTGTTTTTGTAGTTGAGTTACTGGGACACAGTTTAAATTTTCAAAAATTAATCAAAATTTAGCTGTTGTTCCAGTAATTTTGCTGCAACAAGCTTCGACATGCTTTTGGTTATTTAATTTGTCTAGTAAATTGGTTAGTTTTTTGCAAGTGATAACTAAAACTAGCAGCGAAAACTAGCTATTATTTTTGAAAAATAGGTGTCAGCAATATTTCCTTATTCTTTAAAAAATGTTTTAAAAACTTAATATTTTGTCGTGTGGCAGTTGTTTTTGTAGTTGAGTTACTGGAACACAGTTTAAATTTTCGAAAATTAACCGAAATTAGGCTGTTGTTCCAGTAATTTTGCTGCAACAAGCTTCGACATATTTTTGGTTATTTAATTTGTCTAGTAAATTGGTTAGTTTTTTGCAAGTGATAACCAAAACTAGCATCGAAAACTAGCTATTATTTTTGAAAAATAGGTGTCAGCAATATTTCCTTATTCTTTAAATAAATGTTTTAAAAACTTAATATTTTTTCGTGAGGCAGTTGTTTTTGTAGTTGAGTTACTGGAACACAGTTTAAATTTTCGAAAATTAACCGAAATTAGGCTGTTGTTCCAGTAATTTTGCTGCAACAAGCTTCGACATATTTTTGGTTATTTAATTTGTCTAGTAAATTGGTTAGTTTTTTGTAAGTGATAACTAAAACTAGCAGTTAAAACCAGCTATTATTTTTGAAAAATAGTTGTCAGCAATATTTCTTTATTCTTTAAATAAATGTTTTTAAAACTTAATATTCTTTCGTGTGGCAATTGATTTTGTAGTTGAGTTACTGGGACACAGTTTAAATTTTCGAAAATTAATCAAAATTTAGCTGTTGTTCCAGTAATTTTGCTGCAACAAGCTTTGACATATTTTTGGTTATTCAATTTGTCTAGTAAATTGGTTAGTTTTTTGCAAGTGATAACTAAAACTAGCAGTTAAAACCAGCTATTATTTTTGAAAAATAGTTGTCAGCAATATTTCTTTATTCTTTAAATAAATGTTTTTAAAACTTAATATTCTTACGTGTGGCAGTTGTTTTTGTAGTTGAGTTACTGGGACACAGTTTAAATTTTCAAAAATTAATCAAAATTTAGCTGTTGTTCCAGTAATTTTGCTGCAACAGGCTTCGACATATTTTTGGTTATTTAATTTGTCTAGTAAATTGGTTAGTTTTTTGCAAGTGATAACTAAAACTAGCAGTTAAAACCAGCTATTATTTTTGAAAAATAGTTGTCAGCAATATTTCTTTATTCTTTAAATAAATGTTTTTAAAACTTAATATTTTTTCGTGTGACAGTTGTTTTTGTAGTTAAGTTACTGGGACACAGTTTAAATTTCCAAAAATTAATCGAAGTTAAGCTGTTGTTCCAGTAATTTTGCTGCAACAAGCTTCGACATATTTTTGGTTATTTAATTTGTCTAGTAAATTGGTTAGATTTTTGCAAGTGATAACTAAAACTAGCAGTTAAAACCAGCTATTATTTTTGAAAAATAGTTGTCAGCAATATTTCTTTATTCTTTAAATAAATGTTTTTAAAACTTAATATTCTTTCGTGTGGCAATTGTTTTTGTAGTTGAGCTACTGGGACACAGTTTAAATGGTCGAAAATTGACCGATATTTAGCTGTTGTTCCAGTAATTTTGCTGCAACAAGCTCTGACAAATTTTTGGTTATTTAATTTGTCTAGTAAATTAGTTAATTTTTTGCAAGTTATAACTAAATCTAGCAGCAAAAACTAGCTATTATTTTTGAAAAATAAGTGTCACCAATATTTCTTTATTCTTTAAATAAATGTTTTAAAAACTTAATATTTTTTCGTGTGGCAGTTGTTTTTGTAGTTGAGTTACTGGAACACAGTTTAAATTTTCGAAAATTAACCGAAATTAGGCTGTTGTTCCAGTAATTTTGCTGCAACAAGCTTCGACATATTTTTGGTTATTTAATTTGTCTAGTAAATTGGTTAGTTTTTTGCAAGTGATAACCAAAACTAGCATCGAAAACTAGCTATTATTTTTGAAAAATAGGTGTCAGCAATATTTCCTTATTCTTTAAATAAATGTTTTAAAAACTTAATATTTTTTTGTGTGCAGTTGTTTTTGTAGTAGAGTTACTGGAACACAGTTTAAATTTTCGAAAATTAACCGAAATTAGGCTGTTGTTCCAGTAATTTTGCTGCAACAAACTTCGACATATTTTTAGTTATTTAATTTGTCCAGTAAATTGGTTAGTTTTTTGCAAGTGATAACTAAAACTAGCAGTTAACACCAGCTATTATTTTTGAAAAATAGTTGTCAGCAATATTTCTTTATTCTTTAAATAAATGTTTTAAAAACTTAATATTCTTTCATGTAGCAGTTGGTTTTGTAGTTGAGTTACTGGGACACAGTTTAAATTTTCGAAAATTAACCGAAATTAAGCTGTTGTTCCAGTAATTTTGCTGCAACAAGCTTCGACATATTTTTGGTTATTTAATTTGTCTAGTAAATTGGTTAGTTTTTTGCAGGTGATATCTAAAACTAGCAGCGAAAACTAGCTATTATTTTTGAAAAATAGGTGTCAGCAATATTTCCTTATTCTTTAAATAAATGTTTTAAAAACTTAATATTTTTTTGTGTGGCAGTTGTTTTTGTAGTAGAGTTACTGGGACACAGTTTAAATTTTCGAAAATTAACCGAAATTATGCTGTTGTTCCAGTAATTTTGCTGCAACAGGCTTCGACATATTTTTGGTTATATAATTTGTCTAGTAAATTGGTTAGTTTTTGGCAAGTGATAACTAAAACTAGCAGTTAAAACCAGCTATTATTTTTGAAAAATAGTTGTCAGCAATATTTCTTTATTCTTTAAATAAATGTTTTTAAAACTTAATATTCTTTTGTGTGGCAGTTGCTTTTGTAGTTGAGTTACTGGGACACACTTTAAATTTTCGAAATTAAGCTTTTGTTCCAGTAATTTTGCTGCAACAAGCTTCGACATATTTTTGGTTATTTAATTTGTCTAGTAAATTGGTTAGTTTTTTGCAGGTGATATCTAAAACTAGCAGCGAAAACTAGCTATTATTTTTGAAAAATAGGTGTCAGCAATATTTCCTTATTCTTTAAATAAATGTTTTAAAAACTTAATATTTTTTTGTGTGGCAGTTGTTTTTGTAGTAGAGTTACTGGGACACAGTTTAAATTTTCGAAAATTAACCGAAATTATGCTGTTGTTCCAGTAATTTTGCTGCAACAGGCTTCGACATATTTTTGGTTATATAATTTGTCTAGTAAATTGGTTAGTTTTTGGCAAGTGATAACTAAAACTAGCAGTTAAAACCAGCTATTATTTTTGAAAAATAGTTGTCAGCAATATTTCTTTATTCTTTAAATAAATGTTTTTAAAACTTAATATTCTTTTGTGTGGCAGTTGCTTTTGTAGTTGAGTTACTGGGACACACTTTAAATTTTCGAAATTAAGCTTTTGTTCCAGTAATTTTGCTGCAACAAGCTTCGACATATTTTTGGTTATTTAATTTGTCTAGTAAATTGGTTAGTTTTTTGCAGGTGATATCTAAAACTAGCAGCGAAAACTAGCTATTATTTTTGAAAAATAGGTGTCAGCAATATTTCCTTATTCTTTAAATAAATGTTTTAAAAACTTAATATTTTTT
This sequence comes from Tribolium confusum, assembly GCA_029207805.1. Lineage (NCBI taxonomy): Eukaryota > Metazoa > Arthropoda > Insecta > Coleoptera > Tenebrionidae > Tribolium > Tribolium confusum. The sequence continues at coordinate 8,639,464 of JALGAY010000010.1, read as the reverse complement.
TGTGTGGCAGTTGTTTTTGTAGTAGAGTTACTGGGACACAGTTTAAATTTTCGAAAATTAACCGAAATTATGCTGTTGTTCCAGTAATTTTGCTGCAACAGGCTTCGACATATTTTTGGTTATATAATTTGTCTAGTAAATTGGTTAGTTTTTGGCAAGTGATAACTAAAACTAGCAGTTAAAACCAGCTATTATTTTTGAAAAATAGTTGTCAGCAATATTTCTTTATTCTTTAAATAAATGTTTTTAAAACTTAATATTTTTTCGTGTGACAGTTGTTTTTGTAGTTAAGTTACTGGGACACAGTTTAAATTTCCAAAAATTAATCGAAGTTAAGCTGTTGTTCCAGTAATTTTGCTGCAACAAGCTTCGACATATTTTTGGTTATTTAATTTGTCTAGTAAATTGGTTAGTTTTTTGCAAGTGATAACTAAAACTAGCAGTTAAAACCAGCTATTATTTTTGAAAAATAGTTGTCAGCAATATTTCTTTATTCTTTAAATAAATGTTTTTAAATCTTAATATTCTTTCGTGTGGCAGTTGTTTTTGTAGTTGAGTTACTGGGACACAGTTTAAATTTTCAAAAATTAATCAAAATTTAGCTGTTGTTCCAGTAATTTTGCTGCAACAGGCTTCGACATATTTTTGGTTATTTAATTTGTCTAGTAAATTGGTTAGTTTTTTGCAAGTGATAACTAAAACTAGCAGTTAAAACCAGCTATTATTTTTGAAAAATAGTTGTCAGCAATATTTCTTTATTCATTAAATAAATGTTTTAAAAACTTAATATTATTTTGTGTGGCAGTTGTTTTTGTAGTAGAGTTACTAAGACACAGTTTAAATTTTTGAAAATTAACCGAAGTTAAGCTGTTGTTCCAGTAATTTTGCTGCAACAGGCTTCGACATATTTTTGGTTATTTAATTTGTCTAGTAAATTGGTTAGTTTTTTGCAAGTGATAACTAAAACTAGCAGTTATAACCAGCTATTATTTTTGAAAAATAGTTGTCAGCAATATTTCTTTATTCTTTAAATAAATGTTTTTAAAACTTAATATTTTTTCGTGTGACAGTTGTTTTTGTAGTTAAGTTACTGGGACACAGTTTAAATTTCCAAAAATTAATCGAAGTTAAGCTGTTGTTCCAGTAATTTTGCTGCAACAAGCTTCGACATATTTTTGGTTATTTAATTTGTCTAGTAAATTGGTTAGTTTTTTGCAAGTGATAACTAAAACTAGCAGTTAAAACCAGCTATTATTTTTGAAAAATAGTTGTCAGCAATATTTCTTTATTCTTTAAATAAATGTTTTTAAAACTTAATATTTTTTCGTGTGGCAGTTGTTTTTGTAGTTGAGATACTGGGACACAGCTTAAATTTTCAAAAATTAACCGAAGTTAAGCTGTTGTTCCAGTAATTTTGCTGCAACAAGCTTCGACATATTTTTGGTTATTTAATTTGTCTAGTATATTGGTTAGTTTTTTGCAAGTGATAACTAAAACTAGCAGTTAAAACCAGCTATTATTTTTGAAAAATAGTTGTCAGCAATATTTCTTTATTCATTAAATAAATGTTTTAAAAACTTAATATTCTTTCGTGTGGCAATTGTTTTTGTAGTTGAAGTACTGGGACACAGTTTAAATTTCCAAAAATTAATCGAAGTTAACCTGTTGTTCCAGAAATTTTGCTGCAACAAGCTTCGACATATTTTTGGTTATTTAATTTGTCTAGTAAATTGGTTAGTTTTTTGCAAGTGATAACTAAAACTAGCAGTTAAAACCAGCTATTATTTTTGAAAAATAGTTGTCAGCAATATTTTTATATTCTTTAAATAAATGTTTTTAAAACTTAATATTCTTTCGTGTGGCAGTTGTTTTTGTAGTTGAGTTACGGGGACACAGTTTAAATTTTCGAAAATTAACCAAAGTTAAGCTGTTGTTCCAGTAATTTTGCTGCAACAAGCTTCGACATATTTTTGGTTATTTAATTTGTCTAGTAAATTGGTTAGTTTTTTGCAAGTGATAACTAAAACTAGCAGTTAAAACCAGCTATTATTTTTGAAAAATAGTTGTCAGCAATATTTTTATATTCTTTAAATAAATGTTTTTAAAACTTAATATTTTTTCGTGTGACAGTTGTTTTTGTAGTTAAGTTACTGGGACACAGTTTAAATTTCCAAAAATTAATCGAAGTTAACCTGTTGTTCCAGTAATTTTGCTGCAACAAGCTTCGACATATTTTTGGTTATTTAATTTGTCTAGTAAATTGGTTAGTTTTTTGCAAGTGATAACTAAAACTAGCAGTTAAAACCAGCTATTATTTTTGAAAAATAGTTGTCAGCAATATTTTTATATTCTTTAAATAAATGTTTTTAAAACTTAATATTTTTTCGTGTGACAGTTGTTTTTGTAGTTAAGTTACTGGGACACAGTTTAAATTTCCAAAAATTAATCGAAGTTAACCTGTTGTTCCAGTAATTTTGCTGCAACAAGCTTCGACATATTTTTGGTTATTTAATTTGTCTAGTAAATTGGTTAGTTTTTTTGCAAGTGATAACTAAAACTAGCAGTTAAAACCAGCTATTATTTTTGAAAAATAGTTGTCAGCAATATTTCTTTATTCTTTAAATAAATGTTTTAAAAACTTAATATTCTTTCATGTAGCAGTTGGCTTTGTAGTTGAGTTACTGGGACACAGTTTAAATTTTCGAAAATTAACCGAAATTAAGCTGTTGTTCCAGTAATTTTGCTGCAACAAGCTTTGACATATTTTTGGTTATTTAATTTGTCTAGTAATTGGTTAGTTTTTTGCAAGTGATAACTAAAACTAGCAGTTAAAACCAGCTATTATTTTTGAAAAACAGTTGTCCGCAATATTTCTTTATTTTTTAAATAAATGTTTTTAAAACCTAATATTCTTTCGTGTGGCAGTTGGTTTTGTAGTTGAGTTAATGGGACACAGCTTAAATTTTCGAAAATTAATCAAAATTTAGCTGTTGTTCCAGTAATTTTGCTGCAACAAGTTTCGACATATTTTTGGTTATTTAATTTGTCTAGTAAATTGGTTAGTTTTTTGCAAGTGATAACTAAAACTAGCAGTTAAAACCAGCTATTATTTTTGAAAAATAGTTGTCAGCAATATTTCTTTATTCTTTAAATAAATGTTTTTAAAACTTAATATTCTTTCGTGTGGCAGTTGTTTTTGTAGTTGAGTTACTGGGACACAGTTTAAATTTCCAAAAATTAACCGAAGTTAAGCTGTTGTTCCAGTAATTTTGCTGCAACAAGCTTCGACATATTTTTGGTTATTTAATTTGTCTAGTAAATTGGTTAGTTTTTTGCAAGTGATAACTAAAACTAGCAGTTAAAACCAGCTATTATTTTTGAAAAATAGTTGTCAGCAATATTTCTTTATTCATTAAATAAATGTTTTAAAAACTTAATATTTTTTGTGTGGCAGTTGTTTTTGTAGTAGAGTTACTAAGACACAGTTTAAATTTTTGAAAATTAACCGAAGTTAAGCTGTTGTTCCAGTAATTTTGCTGCAACAGGCTTCGACATATTTTTGGTTATTTAATTTGTCTAGTAAATTGGTTAGTTTTTTGCAAGTGATAACTAAAACTAGCAGTTAAAGCCAGCTATTATTTTTGAAAAACAGTTGTCAGCAATATTTCTTTATTCATTAAATAAATGTTTTTAAAACTTAATATTTTTTCGTGTGACAGTTGTTTTTGTAGTTAAGTTACTGGGACACAGTTTAAATTTCCAAAAATTAATCGAAGTTAAGCTGTTGTTCCAGTAATTTTGCTGCAACAAGCTTCGACATATTTTTGGTTATTTAATTTGTCTAGTAAATCGGTTAGTTTTTTGCAAGTGATAACTAAAACTAGCAGTTAAAACCAGCTATTATTTTTGAAAAATAGTTGTCAGCAATATTTCTTTATTCTTTAAATAAATGTTTTTAAAATTTAATATTCTTTCATGTGGCAGTTGGTTTTGTAGTTGAGTTACTGGGACACAGTTTAAATTTTCGAAAATTAACCGAAGTTAAGCTGTTGTTCCAGTAATTTTGCTGCAACAAGCTTCGACATATTTTTGGTTATTTAATTTGTCCAGTAAATTGGTTAGTTTTTTGCAAGTGATAACTAAAACTAGCAGTTAAAACCAGCTATTATTTTTGAAAAATAGTTGTCAGCAATATTTCTTCATTCTTTAAATAAATGTTTTTAAAACTTAATATTCTTTCGTGTGGCAGTTGTTTTTGTAGTTGAGTTACTGGGACACAGTTTAAATTTTCAAAAATTAATCAAAATTTAGCTGTTGTTCCAGTAATTTTGCTGCAACAGGCTTCGACATATTTTTGGTTATTTAATTTGTCTAGTAAATTGGATAGTTTTTGGCAAGTGATAACTAAAACTAGCAGTTAAAACCAGCTATTATTTTTGAAAAATAGTTGTCAGCAATATTTCTTTATTCTTTAAATAAATGTTTTTAAAACTTAATATTTTTTCGTGTGACAGTTGTTTTTGTAGTTAAGTTACTGGGACACAGTTTAAATTTCCAAAAATTAATCGAAGTTAAGCTGTTGTTCCAGTAATTTTGCTGCAACAAGCTTCGACATATTTTTGGTTATTTAATTTGTCTAGTAAATTGGATAGTTTTTGGCAAGTGATAACTAAAACTAGCAGTTAAAACCAGCTATTATTTTTGAAAAATAGTTGTCAGCAATATTTCTTTATTCATTAAATAAATGTTTTAAAAACTTAATATTTTTTTGTGTGGCAGTTGTTTTTGTAGTAGAGTTACTAAGACACAGTTTAAATTTTTGAAAATTAACCGAAGTTAAGCTGTTGTTCCAGTAATTTTGCTGCAACAGGCTTCGACATATTTTTGGTTATTTAATTTGTCTAGTAAATTGGTTAGTTTTTTGCAAGTGATAACTAAAACTAGCAGTTAAAACCAGCTATTATTTTTGAAAAACAGTTGTCAGCAATATTTCTTTATTCATTAAATAAATGTTTTTAAAACTTAATATTTTTTCGTGTGACAGTTGTTTTTGTAGTTAAGTTACTGGGACACAGTTTAAATTTCCAAAAATTAATCGAAGTTAAGCTGTTGTTCCAGTAATTTTGCTGCAACAAGCTTCGACATATTTTTGGTTATTTAATTTGTCTAGTAAATTGGATAGTTTTTGGCAAGTGATAACTAAAACTAGCAGTTAAAACCAGCTATTATTTTTGAAAAATAGTTGTCAGCAATATTTCTTTATTCTTTAAATAAATGTTTATAAAACTTAATATTTCTTCGCGTGACAGTTGTTTTTGTAGTTAAGTTACTGGGACACAGTTTAAATTTCCAAAAATTAATCGAAGTTAAGCTGTTGTTCCAGTAATTTTGCTGCAACAAGCTTCGACATATTTTTGGTTATTTAATTTGTCTAGTAAATTGGATAGTTTTTGGCAAGTGATAACTAAAACTAGCAGTTAAAACCAGCTATTATTTTTGAAAAATAGTTGTCAGCAATATTTCTTTATTCTTTAAATAAATGTTTATAAAACTTAATATTTCTTCGCGTGACAGTTGTTTTTGTAGTTAAGTTACTGGGACACAGTTTAAATTTCCAAAAATTAATCGAAGTTAAGCTGTTGTTCCAGTAATTTTGCTGCAACAAGCTTCGACATATTTTTGGTTATTTAATTTGTCTAGTAAATTGGTTAGTTTTTGCAAGTGATAACTAAAACTAGCAGTTAAAACCAGCTATTATTTTTGAAAAATAGTTGTCAGCAATATTTCTTTATTCTTTAAATAAATGTTTTTAAAACTTAATATTCTTTCGTGTGGCAGTTGTTTTTGTAGTTGAGTTACTGGGACACAGTTTAAATTTTCAAAAATTAATCAAAATTTAGCTGTTGTTCCAGTAATTTTGCTGCAACAGGCTTCGACATATTTTTGGTTATTTAAATTGTCTAGTAAATTGGTTAGTTTTTTGCAAGTGATAACTAAAACTAGCAGTTAAAACCAGCTATTATTTTTGAAAAATAGTTGTCAGCAATATTTCTTAATTCATTAAATAAATGTTTTAAAAACTTAATATTTTTTTGTGTGGCAGTTGTTTTTGTAGTAGAGTTACTAAGACACAGTTTAAATTTTTGAAAATTAACCGAAGTTAAGCTGTTGTTCCAGTAATTTTGCTGCAACAGGCTTCGACATATTTTTGGTTATTTAATTTGTCTAGTAAATTGGTTAGTTTTTTGCAAGTGATAACTAAAACTAGCAGTTAAAACCAGCTATTATTTTTGAAAAATAGTTGTCAGCAATATTTCTTTATTCTTTAAATAAATGTTTTTAAAACTTAATATTCTTTTGTGTGGCAGTTGTTTTTGTAGTTGAGTTACTGGGACAAAGTTAAAATTTTCGAAAATTAACCGAAATTAAGCTGTTGTTCCAGTAACTTTGCTGCAACAGGCTTCGACATATTTTTGGTTATTTAATTTGTCTAGTAAATTGGTTAGTTTTTTGCAAGTGATAACTAAAACTAGCAGTTAAAACCAGCTATTATTTTTGAAAAATAGTTGTCAGCAATATTTTTATATTCTTTAAATAAATGTTTTTAAAACTTAATATTCTTTCGTGTGGCAGTTGTTTTTGTAGTTGAGTTACTGGGACACAGTTTAAATTTTCCAAAAATTAACCGAAATTAAGCTGTTGTTCCATTAATTTTGCTGCAACAAGCTTCGACATATTTTTGGTTATTTAATTTGTCTAGTAAATTGGTTAGTTTTTTTGCAAGTGATAACTAAAACTAGCAGTTAAAACCAGCTATTATTTTTGAAAAATAGTTGTCAGCAATATTTCTTTATTCTTTAAATAAATGTTTTAAAAACTTAATATTCTTTCATGTAGCAGTTGGCTTTGTAGTTGAGTTACTGGGACACAGTTTAAATTTTCGAAAATTAATCAAAATTTAGCTGTTGTTTCAGTAATTTTGCTGCAACAAGCTTCGACATATTTTTGGTTATTTAATTTGTCTAGTAAATTGGTTAGTTTTTTGCAAGTGATAACTAAAACTAGCAGTTAAAACCAGCTATTATTTTTGAAAAATAGTTGTCAGCAATATTTCTTTATTCTTTAAATAAATGTTTGTAAAACTTAATATTCTTTCGTGTGGCAGTTGTTTTTGTAGAGTTACTGGGACACAGTTTAAATTTTCGAAAATTAATCAAAATTTAGCTGTTGTTCCAGTAATTTTGCTGCAACAGGCTTCGACATATTTTTGGTTATTTAATTTGTCTAGTAAATTGGTTAGATTTTTGCAAGTGATAACTAAAACTAGCAGTTAAAACCAGCTATTATTTTTGAAAAATAGTTGTCAGCAATATTTCTTTATTCTTTAAATAAATGTTTTTAAAACTTAATATTCTTTCGTGTGGCAGTTGTTTTTGTAGTTGAGTTACTGGAACACAGTTTAAATTTTCGAAAATTAATCAAAATTTAGCTGTTGTTCCAGTAATTTTGCTGCAACAAGCTTCGACATATTTTTGGTTATTTAATTTGTCTAGTAAATTGGTTAGATTTTTGCAAGTGATAACTAAAACTAGCAGTTAAAACCAGCTATTATTTTTGAAAAATAGTTGTCAGAAATATTTCTTTATTCTTTAAATAAATGTTTTTAAAACTTAATATTCTTTCGTGTGACAGTTGTTTTTGTAGTTGAGTTACTGGGACACAATTTAAATTTTCGAAAATTAACCGAAGTTAAGCTGTTGTTCCAGTAATTTTGCTGCAACAAGCTTCGACATATTTTTAGTTATTTAATTTGTCCAGTAAATTGGTTAGTTTTTTGCAAGTGATAACTAAAACTAGCAGTTAAAACCAGCTATTATTTTTGAAAAATAGTTGTCAGAAATATTTCTTTATTCTTTAAATAAATGTTTTTAAAACTTAATATTCTTTCGTGTGGCAGTTGTTTTTGTAGTTGAGTTACTGGGACACAGTTTAAATTTTCAAAAATTAACCGAAATTTAGCTGTTGTTCCAGTAATTTTGCTGCAACAAGCTTCGACATATTTTTGGTTATTTAATTTGTCTAGTAAATTGGTTAGATTTTTGCAAGTGATAACTAAAACTAGCAGTTAAAACCAGCTATTATTTTTGAAAAATAGTTGTCAGAAATATTTCTTTATTCTTTAAATAAATGTTTTTAAAACTTAATATTCTTTCGTGTGACAGTTGTTTTTGTAGTTGAGTTACTGGGACACAATTTAAATTTTCGAAAATTAACCGAAGTTAAGCTGTTGTTCCAGTAATTTTGCTGCAACAAGCTTCGACATATTTTTAGTTATTTAATTTGTCCAGTAAATTGGTTAGTTTTTTGCAAGTGATAACTAAAACTAGCAGTTAAAACCAGCTATTATTTTTGAAAAATAGTTGTCAGAAATATTTCTTTATTCTTTAAATAAATGTTTTTAAAACTTAATATTCTTTCGTGTGGCAGTTGTTTTTGTAGTTGAGTTACTGGGACACAGTTTAAATTTTCAAAAATTAACCGAAATTTAGCTGTTGTTCCAGTAATTTTGCTGCAACAAGCTTCGACATATTTTTAGTTATTTAATTTGTCCAGTAAATTGGTTAGTTTTTTGCAAGTGATAACTAAAACTAGCAGTTAAAACCAGCTATTATTTTTGAAAAATAGTTGTCAGCAATATTTCTTTATTCTTTAAATAAATGTTTTTAAAACTTAATATTCTTTTGTGTGGCAGTTGTTTTTGTAGTTGAGTTACTGGGACAAAGTTAAAATTTTCGAAAATTAACCGAAATTAAGCTGTTGTTCCAGTAATTTTGCTGCAACAAGCTTTGACATATTTTTCGTTATTCAATTTGTCTAGTAAATTGGTTAGTTTTTTGCAAGTGATAACTAAAACTAGCAGTTAAAACCAGCTATTATTTTTGAAAAATAGTTGTCAGCAATATTTCTTTATTCTTTAAATAAATGTTTTTAAAACTTAATATTCTTTCGTGTGGCAGTTGTTTTTGTAGTTGAGTTACTGGGACACAGTTTAAATTTTCAAAAATTAATCAAAATTTAGCTGTTGTTCCAGTAATTTTGCTGCAACAGGCTTCGACATATTTTTGGTTATTTAATTTGTCTAGTAAATTGGTTAGTTTTTTGCAAGTGATAACTAAAACTAGCAGTTAAAACCAGCTATTATTTTTGAAAAATAGTTGTCAGCAATATTTCTTTATTCATTAAATAAATGTTTTAAAAACTTAATATTTTTTTGTGTGGCAGTTGTTTTTGTAGTAGAGTTACTAAGACACAGTTTAAATTTTTGAAAATTAACCGAAGTTAAGCTGTTGTTCCAGTAATTTTGCTGCAACAGGCTTCGACATATTTTTGGTTATTTAATTTGTCTAGTAAATTGGATAGTTTTTGGCAAGTGATAACTAAAACTAGCAGTTAAAACCAGCTATTATTTTTGAAAAATAGTTGTCAGCAATATTTCTTTATTCATTAAATAAATGTTTTAAAAACTTAATATTTTTTTGTGTGGCAGTTGTTTTTGTAGTAGAGTTACTAAGACACAGTTTAAATTTTTGAAAATTAACCGAAGTTAAGCTGTTGTTCCAGTAATTTTGCTGCAACAGGCTTCGACATATTTTTGGTTATTTAATTTGTCTAGTAAATTGGTTAGTTTTTTGCAAGTGATAACTAAAACTAGCAGTTAAAACCAGCTATTATTTTTGAAAAACAGTTGTCAGCAATATTTCTTTATTCATTAAATAAATGTTTTTAAAACTTAATATTTTTTCGTGTGACAGTTGTTTTTGTAGTTAAGTTACTGGGACACAGTTTAAATTTCCAAAAATTAATCGAAGTTAAGCTGTTGTTCCAGTAATTTTGCTGCAACAAGCTTCGACATATTTTTGGTTATTTAATTTGTCTAGTAAATTGGATAGTTTTTGGCAAGTGATAACTAAAACTAGCAGTTAAAACCAGCTATTATTTTTGAAAAATAGTTGTCAGCAATATTTCTTTATTCTTTAAATAAATGTTTTTAAAACTTAATATTTCTTCGCGTGACAGTTGTTTTTGTAGTTAAGTTACTGGGACACAGTTTAAATTTCCAAAAATTAATCGAAGTTAAGCTGTTGTTCCAGTAATTTTGCTGCAACAAGCTTTGACATATTTTTGGTTATTCAATTTGTCTAGTAAATTGGTTAGTTTTTGCAAGTGATAACTAAAACTAGCAGTTAAAACCAGCTATTATTTTTGAAAAATAGTTGTCAGCAATATTTCTTTATTCTTTAAATAAATGTTTTTAAAACTTAATATTCTTTCGTGTGGCAGTTGTTTTTGTAGTTGAGTTACTGGGACACAGTTTAAATTTTCAAAAATTAATCAAAATTTAGCTGTTGTTCCAGTAATTTTGCTGCAACAGGCTTCGACATATTTTTGGTTATTTAATTTGTCTAGTAAATTGGTTAGTTTTTTGCAAGTGATAACTAAAACTAGCAGTTAAAACCAGCTATTATTTTTGAAAAATAGTTGTCAGCAATATTTCTTTATTCTTTAAATAAATGTTTTTAAAACTTAATATTTCTTCGCGTGACAGTTGTTTTTGTAGTTAAGTTACTGGGACACAGTTTAAATTTCCAAAAATTAATCGAAGTTAAGCTGTTGTTCCAGTAATTTTGCTGCAACAAGCTTCGACATATTTTTGGTTATTTAATTTGTCTAGTAAATTGGTTAGTTTTTTGCAAGTGATAACTAAAACTAGCAGTTAAAACCAGCTATTATTTTTGAAAAATAGTTGTCAGCAATATTTTTATATTCTTTAAATAAATGTTTTTAAAACTTAATATTCTTTCGTGTGGCAGTTGTTTTTGTAGTTGAGTTACTGGGACACAGTTTAAATTTTCCAAAAATTAACCGAAATTAAGCTGTTGTTCCATTAATTTTGCTGCAACAAGCTTCGACATATTTTTGGTTATTTAATTTGTCTAGTAAATTGGTTAGTTTTTTTGCAAGTGATAACTAAAACTAGCAGTTAAAACCAGCTATTATTTTTGAAAAATAGTTGTCAGCAATATTTTTATATTCTTTAAATAAATGTTTTTAAAACTTAATATTCTTTCGTGTGGCAGTTGTTTTTGTAGTTGAGTTACTGGGACACAGTTTAAATTTTCCAAAAATTAACCGAAATTAAGCTGTTGTTCCATTAATTTTGCTGCAACAAGCTTCGACATATTTTTGGTTATTTAATTTGTCTAGTAAATTGGATAGTTTTTGGCAAGTGATAACTAAAACTAGCAGTTAAAACCAGCTATTATTTTTGAAAAATAGTTGTCAGCAATATTTCTTTATTCTTTAAATAAATGTTTTTAAAACTTAATATTTCTTCGCGTGACAGTTGTTTTTGTAGTTAAGTTACTGGGACACAGTTTAAATTTCCAAAAATTAATCGAAGTTAAGCTGTTGTTCCAGTAATTTTGCTGCAACAAGCTTCGACATATTTTTGGTTATTTAATTTGTCTAGTAAATTGGTTAGTTTTTTGCAAGTGATAACTAAAACTAGCAGTTAAAACCAGCTATTATTTTTGAAAAATAGTTGTCAGCAATATTTCTTTATTCTTTAAATAAATGTTTTTAAAACTTAATACTCTTTCGTGTGGCAGTTGTTTTTGTAGTTGAGTTACTGGGACAAAGTTAAAATTTTCGAAAATTAACCGAAATTAAGCTGTTGTTCCAGTAATTTTGCTGCAACAAGCTTTGACATATTTTTGGTTATTCAATTTGTCTAGTAAATTGGTTAGTTTTTGCAAGTGATAACTAAAACTAGCAGTTAAAACCAGCTATTATTTTTGAAAAATAGTTGTCAGCAATATTTCTTTATTCTTTAAATAAATGTTTTTAAAACTTAATATTCTTTCGTGTGGCAGTTGTTTTTGTAGTTGAGTTACTGGGACACAGTTTAAATTTTCAAAAATTAATCAAAATTTAGCTGTTGTTCCAGTAATTTTGCTGCAACAGGCTTCGACATATTTTTGGTTATTTAATTTGTCTAGTAAATTGGTTAGTTTTTTGCAAGTGATAACTAAAACTAGCAGTTAAAACCAGCTATTATTTTTGAAAAATAGTTGTCAGCAATATTTCTTTATTCTTTAAATAAATGTTTTTAAAACTTAATATTCTTTCGTGTGGCAGTTGTTTTTGTAGTTGAGTTACTGGGACACAGTTTAAATTTTCAAAAATTAATCAAAATTTAGCTGTTGTTCCAGTAATTTTGCTGCAACAGGCTTCGACATATTTTTGGTTATTTAATTTGTCTAGTAAATTGGTTAGTTTTTTGCAAGTGATAACTAAAACTAGCAGTTAAAACCAGCTATTATTTTTGAAAAATAGTTGTCAGCAATATTTCTTTATTCATTAAATAAATGTTTTAAAAACTTAATATTTTTTTGTGTGGCAGTTGTTTTTGTAGTTGAGTTACTGGGACACAGTTTAAATTTTCAAAAATTAATCAAAATTTAGCTGTTGTTCCAGTAATTTTGCTGCAACAGGCTTCGACATATTTTTGGTTATTTAATTTGTCTAGTAAATTGGTTAGTTTTTTGCAAGTGATAACTAAAACTAGCAGTTAAAACCAGCTATTATTTTTGAAAAATAGTTGTCAGCAATATTTCTTTATTCATTAAATAAATGTTTTAAAAACTTAATATTTTTTTGTGTGGCAGTTGTTTTTGTAGTAGAGTTACTAAGACACAGTTTAAATTTTTGAAAATTAACCGAAGTTAAGCTGTTGTTCCAGTAATTTTGCTGCAACAAGCTTCGACATATTTTTGGTTATTTAATTTGTCTAGTAAATTGGATAGTTTTTGGCAAGTGATAACTAAAACTAGCAGTTAAAACCAGCTATTATTTTTGAAAAATAGTTGTCAGCAATATTTCTTTATTCTTTAAATAAATGTTTTTAAAACTTAATATTTCTTCGCGTGACAGTTGTTTTTGTAGTTAAGTTACTGGGACACAGTTTAAATTTCCAAAAATTAATCGAAGTTAAGCTGTTGTTCCAGTAATTTTGCTGCAACAAGCTTCGACATATTTTTGGTTATTTAATTTGTCTAGTAAATTGGTTAGTTTTTTGCAAGTGATAACTAAAACTAGCAGTTAAAACCAGCTATTATTTTTGAAAAATAGTTGTCAGCAATATTTTTATATTCTTTAAATAAATGTTTTTAAAACTTAATATTCTTTCGTGTGGCAGTTGTTTTTGTAGTTGAGTTACTGGGACACAGTTTAAATTTTCCAAAAATTAACCGAAATTAAGCTGTTGTTCCATTAATTTTGCTGCAACAAGCTTCGACATATTTTTGGTTATTTAATTTGTCTAGTAAATTGGTTAGTTTTTTTGCAAGTGATAACTAAAACTAGCAGTTAAAACCAGCTATTATTTTTGAAAAATAGTTGTCAGCAATATTTCTTTATTCTTTAAATAAATGTTTTAAAAACTTAATATTCTTTCATGTAGCAGTTGGCTTTGTAGTTGAGTTACTGGGACACAGTTTAAATTTTCGAAAATTAACCGAAATTAAGCTGTTGTTCCAGTAATTTTGCTGCAACAAGCTTCGACATATTTTTGGTTATTTAATTTGTCTAGTAAATTGGTTAGTTTTTTGCAAGTGATAACTAAAACTAGCAGTTAAAACCAGCTATTATTTTTGAAAAATAGTTGTCAGCAATATTTTTATATTCTTTAAATAAATGTTTTTAAAACTTAATATTCTTTCGTGTGGCAGTTGTTTTTGTAGTTGAGTTACTGGGACACAGTTTAAATCTTCCAAAAATTAACCGAAATTAAGCTGTTGTTCCAGTAATTTTGCTGCAACAAGCTTCGAATTATATTTGGTTATTTAATTTGTCTAGTAAATTGGTTAGTTTTTTGCAAGTGATAACTAAAACTAGCAGTTAAAACCAGCTATTATTTTTGAAAAACAGTTGTCAGCAATATTTCTTTATTCTTTAAATAAATGTTTTTAAAACCTAATATTCTTTCGTGTGGCAGTTGGTTTTGTAGTTGAGTTACTGGGACACAGCTTAAATTTTCGAAAATTAATCAAAATTTAGCTGTTGTTTCAGTAATTTTGCTGCAACAAGCTTCGACATATTTTTGGTTATTTAATTTGTCTAGTAAATTGGTTAGTTTTTTGCAAGTGATAACTAAAACTAGCAGTTAAAACCAGCTATTATTTTTGAAAAATAGTTGTCAGCAATATTTCTTTATTCTTTAAATAAATGTTTGTAAAACTTAATATTCTTTCGTGTGGCAGTTGTTTTTGTAGAGTTACTGGGACACAGTTTAAATTTTCGAAAATTAATCAAAATTTAGCTGTTGTTCCAGTAATTTTGCTGCAACAAGCTTCGACATATTTTTGGTTATTTAATTTGTCTAGTAAATTGGTTAGATTTTTGCAAGTGAACTAAAACTAGCAGTTAAAACCAGCTATTATTTTTGAAAAATAGTTGTCAGCAATATTTCTTTATTCTTTAAATAAATGTTTTTAAAACTTAATATTCTTTCGTGTGGCAGTTGTTTTTGTAGTTGAGTTACTGGAACACAGTTTAAATTTTCGAAAATTAATCAAAATTTAGCTGTTGTTCCAGTAATTTTGCTGCAACAAGCTTCGACATATTTTTGGTTATTTAATTTGTCTAGTAAATTGGTTAGATTTTTGCAAGTGATAACTAAAACTAGCAGTTAAAACCAGCTATTATTTTTGAAAAATAGTTGTCAGCAATATTTCTTTATTCTTTAAATAAATGTTTTTAAAACTTAATATTCTTTCGTGTGACAGTTGTTTTTGTAGTTGAGTTACTGGGACACAATTTAAATTTTCGAAAATTAACCGAAGTTAAGCTGTTGTTCCAGTAATTTTGCTGCAACAAGCTTCGACATATTTTTAGTTATTTAATTTGTCCAGTAAATTGGTTAGTTTTTTGCAAGTGATAACTAAAACTAGCAGTTAAAACCAGCTATTATTTTTGAAAAATAGTTGTCAGCAATATTTCTTTATTCTTTAAATAAATGTTTTTAAAACTTAATATTCTTTCGTGTGGCAGTTGTTTTTGTAGTTGAGTTACTGGGACACAGTTTAAATTTTCAAAAATTAACCGAAATTTAGCTGTTGTTCCAGTAATTTTGCTGCAACAAGCTTCGACATATTTTTGGTTATTTAATTTGTCCAGTAAATTGGTTAGTTTTTTGCAAGTGATAACTAAAACTAGCATCGAAAACTAGCTATTATTTTTGAAAAATAGGTGTCAGCAATATTTCTTTATTCTTTAAATAAATGTTTTAAAAACTTAATATTTTTTCGTGTGGCAGTTGTTTTTGTAGTTGAGTTACTGGGACACAGTTTAAATTTTCGAAAATTAACCGAAGTTAAGCTGTTGTTCCAGTAATTTTGCTGCAACAAGTTTCGACATATTTTTGGTTATTTAATTTGTCCAGTAAATTGGTTAGTTTTTTGCAAGTGATAACTAAAACTAGCATCGAAAACTAGCTATTATTTTTGAAAAATTGGTGTCAGCAATATTTCTTTATTCTTTATACAAATGTTTTTAAAACTTAATATTCTTTCGTGTAGCAGTTGTTTTTGTAGTTGAGTTACTGGGACACAGTTTAAATTTTCGAAAATTAATCAAAATTTAGCTGTTGTTTTAGTACATTTGCTGCAACAAGCTTTGATATATTTTTGGCTATTTAATTTGTCTAGTAAATTGGTTAGTTTTTTGCAAGTGATAACTGAAACTAGCAGCGAGGGCTAGCTATTATTTTTGAAAAATAGTTGTGAGCAATATTTCTTTATTGTTTAAATAAATGTTTTTAAAACTTAATATTCTTTCGTGTGGCAGTTGTTTTTGTAGTTGAGTTACTGGGACACAGTTTAAGCTTTCGAAAATTGACCGAAACTTCGATCTGTCGTTCTAGTAATTTTGCTGCAACACTTTCCGATTTATTTTTGATTATTTGATTTTTCTAAAGTATTGGTTAGTTTTTTTGTGAGTGATAACTGCAACTAGCAGCGGAAACTAGTCATTAACTTTGGCAAATAATTGTCATCGACATTTATCTATTCTTTGAATAATTATTTTTATAACTTAATATTGTTTTGTACGGAGGTTGTTTTTGTAGTTGAGTTACTGGAACTATAATATAACACCTATATATCTATCACTTGAAACAGCTGACAGAAAACAATTGTTGATATTGAGATATGGTTACTCGACTAATTAAGTATATATGTTTTATTTTATTATAACTATGACTTAAATCCTCGAAAAAGAAAGTAATAAAAAACAGTCGAAACGTCGGATTAAAGCCAAATCGTTTATTTAATAGTTCCTGTAACCCGTTACCCCTAAAAAACATATAAAAAAAATATTGTTATATTGGAGTGAAAACAGAAGTTAAAAGGGATTAATCTTTTTTGGTTTTTCCTTTTTACCTGTCAATTTTTTTGTTTTTTTGAATTTTAAGAGGAATTTTCTATTTACTTATTATAGTTTCTTTGACTATTTACTACTTTTTATTTTATATTTAGTCTTGCTTTTCTATTTAAATGTTATTTTTTTTAAATCATCATTATGTATTGACAATGTGTTTTATTGTACCTGCTTATTTTTTATACACTTTTTTGTGGATAACTTAAAAACCTAAAGAAGATAGGTAGCTCCGGAAAAATACACTGCTGCTACAATCTTTCCATTTTTAATGTAAGCGTTAAAAAAAAGTTGTTGTTAAACCGCTGGTAATAAAATATTATTGAAAACAAACACATGTTCTATTTTGATAAAAATGAACAATTAAACAACCTTAAACCATTTTAATTGTTTACATTGCGTTGACTAAAATTGTTTTGAGTTTAGCTCTGTAAACTGTAAATTTGCTGGTACGAGTAGGTAAAAATCTGCTTGAGTTATTCACGATTGAGGTTTCTATCAATATAATATGATTACCTCCTGCACAATACACTCTAATTTTATGACCATCACATAACCTTACAGAATAAGGACTACTATACATCATTGACTCCAGCGTTACGGACGGTCAGAGATTTTTAAAAGAAGGAAAAACGTTTTTAAAGCCCTTTGAGTTAAGATAAAAATTTACAAAGAAATTAGTTTTTCTAAAATTCTTAAAACTAAGTTACTGCGTCAAAACATTGATGAAACCATTGATACAAAATTTTTTGAAACCAAAAAAAATAATAATAAAAAATTGACAAAAAACCTAGTTTTAGGTAAAAAAAATTATTTGTTAATTTTGTTTAATAAAAGCATAGCACATTTTCTTCGTTAGGCGCCTCATTCCGAGAGCCTTAAAGCCAGCTAAAAGAAGTTGTATATTCAAAATATTTTAAAGTGAGCTGACTTTTTAAGATCCTTCTATAAACCGAACAATAGCCATTGTTCAATTTATGAACACGCAAATTATTGTAAGGATGGAGCTTGATTTATGACAGTTTCCTCTGCCAGATGTTTCGCACGCAAATGCCAAGATTATTTTAATTCTAACTTTGATCTTGTTTATTTTACTTAGAGCCGGTTTACAAAAGATGAATTAAATATTTAATTGTAATTAACTTTTAAGTCGCTGTTAAGTTGGCTTATCTGACATCTGATTGGTTAAAACTGCATTGCGATTTGATCGCTATTAAATAAGTTATTGTTACGTTTTGTAAACAGACCATAAAGAAATAAGTAAGGTTGGAGAAAAAAATATTTAAAAATTTGAGATTGCGTGCCAAGCGGCAAAGTCATAAAAGGTATTTGAACATAGTGCCGGATTCCAGAGATGTAGCATAAATATTTTTTCTAGAAGTAACACCAGTTAAAAATAAATTTAAAGAAAATTTGTGTTACAATATTGATTTAAAAATAAAATAAAGGGGTGTAAACGTTTCATGCAAGTTGAATACAACAAATACACTTGTAACGAAGCGTTATATAATTATTATTTAGAAGAATTTAATAAACAAGCAAGATAAGGCCGAGCGGCTGATATCGGACCGCGTGACCGCGACGTCATTCGTATACGTCATGCGAGCTCTGCTCATGCTCCACTCCCGCCACCTATACTTCCCACCAACGCTTCGCTATGTTACTCGTCTCTACTTCCCCTCATCAACAATTGGAGGGTATGAATAGCACCTAGCCGCCGCCGCCGTCAACATTTTATACTTATGGGTGCATCAACCCTGTAAGTAGCCAGACCCCCGTCCCCCTGGTGCATTAACCCAAAGATCTTTCTCTCCGATACCGCTACCCACGGTGCATCAACCCGTAGGTAGAATCCTCCTCTCCGATACCGCTACCAGACCGCTACCCACGGCGCATCAACCTGTCGGTAAAATCCTACCTCCCCTCCATCACAAGTGCGAGCCGCCGAAACCGACACGTGGAGGACGAGGAGCCGACAAGGAAGAGTTGAGAACGAAAGACCGCCGAGGACGAGGCCGTACATAATTTATTAGAAGATCTGTTTTATTTTGAAAATTATTGTTTTATTTTCTTTATTTGTACATAGTTATTTATTTAAATAAATTCCATCGAAACCGCTCTTCTATCTCTCTCTTCGTTACCCAGTACCTTCACACGGAAACAACCGTTACACATTACTGATAGGTATGTGAGCCAATAACGCCATATTATTCAGTATTTTTAGAACAGGACGCCACTGATGCATAGCAGAACTCCAAAATTTGTCGATAATCGGCAAAACTCGATCAGCTTTTCTGTGCGCATTAGTCAAAAAAATCATAAAAGATGTTTGAGTTTTACGCAAAGAATTTTACATGAATATAGGAGACTTTCCCTCCAGTCTTATTTATTTTTCCATGAAACAGACCCATAATGTAATATGTTGTTTTTGATTTCGAGGTATTACAATTAATTTAAAGTACATGTAAACAAAATTAAAAACATGTGAAGAAAAACTGTTTTAACATAAAGTGTCGAAAAGCTTCATTAATATGCAGGAATGATAAGCTAAACGTAAATAGTTGCTATTTTACCTGGTATCGGTTTATAATTCTTTATAAGAATAATCTTTAGAAGAATTAAAGCCCACATATTTTGAGTATACTGTACATCTAATACTTATGTACTTAAATTATTTTTATACATAATAATCTCACCAGTTTTTGCTTGTTTACAAAACGAGTTTGCATTTTAGGTATATAGAAAATTTGTGTTTTTTTTATTAAGAAAAAGACCGCATCAACTACACCGGTTATTAGTGGCATGGTACTGTATTTATAATTCTAAATGTAATCTACAATAGTGTGAATAGTCTAGATTGCTTTAAAAACAACATTAGTTCCTTTAGGAGACACGGTGTGGTAACTATAATATTTCTCTTTGGAAAGACGAATAGAAGATAGTTGGCCTCCATTCTTCATATTTTAAACAGTGGCAGATTAGATGCTCTACATCAATTGCCAAGTTACACGTCTCGAATTGCGGCTTTGGATCTTTTCAGATTATCCATCCATGCGTCAACCTAGTATGTCCTATTCGAATGCGGTTGATTTTGACCTGTAAAGCTCTGTCGACTGGTAGTTGGAGAGAATCCATTGCATTTTGTTTAATTTTTTCTAAGTGTAATTCGCTTCGCTCCTACTGTAGCTGGCGCTGTTTCCTTATTGTTTTCCACACTAACTTTTTGGCATCACTTCCAAAACGTTTTGGCACCGGAAGTCTTTCGACTATGGCTGTTTTTGCACCAGCATCCGCCTCTTCATTGCCCGTGATACTCACATGAGAGAAAACAAAAATGTAGGAGATATTCTTGGCTGCGGTCCTGATGTTTGTTAGTCGGTCACAAATTTGTTGGAAAATTCCATCTTTTGGGTAGAGTCGGTGTAAAGATTATGGCGCACTAAGTGAGTCACTGCATATCACAAAATTTTTGTTCGCACTTGCTTCCACTATGTTCCAGGCTTCATAGAGCGCATGCAGTTCAGCGTAGAAGATACTAAATTCTGGGTGGTATTGGAACAGTTTTTTTTTCAATCGGGAATATTACGGCTGCACCAACACCTGTTTCACTTTTAGAGCCGTCCGTAAAAATAAATTGAGCACTTTTAAATTTATCGCGCAAGTGTGTGTAGTCATTTAATATTAACTCAGGTAGCACCTCGTGTTTTTTAAACCGCGGTAGGTGAAGGATTATTTCAGGAGATGGTGTTAGCCAGGGTGGCGTTTGGCCAAGGCGGTTAGACTGAATGTTTGTTAAGTTTAGGCCTAATTGACTTAGTTTGGAATTTACTCTGTCTGGATATAGGGAAAGAAAATTGACTAGTTTATTTCTTGGTGTTCGATTGCAGGTGTAAATGAGGGATTTATAGTTTAGGATTTTGTATTACTGAAATTACATACATTAAAGAAAACTGGTTTCTTCGAAGAGAGAGGGGGAGCTTATTTGCTAGAGCAATTAAGCTGTCAGTAGGACTTGTACGAAAAGCTCCCAAAATAATACTTAGAGCCGAAGTTTGTATTATATTGGCAGCCTTCTTATACGATTTGTACGATGATTCTAGAACGTGATAGTATAAGACTCCAGCATAAGTGTATGATAACGTTTGTGTCAGCACCCCAAGATGTAGACGATAGGATTTTTAACATCTCTAAGATTTGGACAGTTGTTTGTTTCAGGTGGTCGCAGTGCGCTTTTTAATTCAGCCTCTGGTCAAAAACCAGTCCCAAAAACTTAATATGGGTTACATATTCAAGTTTTTCTTGTTGAAAGTACAAATTGAGAGCTGGATTTGTTTTTCTTTTGAAAATCAATATGCATTTTGTTTTCGTCGAAGAGAATTGGAAGCCTGTTTTTGAACTCTATTGTCCAAGTTGATCTAGTGTTTGTTGAATTAGTTTCCCGGTGGTTCTAGAGTTTTTACCTCTGCAATATATTACTACATCATCTGCAAACATACTACCTTTTACAGGTTTTTGAATCACTTGGTTGATGTTGTTAATAGCGATAAGGAACAGGATGACGCTGAGTACAGATCCTTGGGGTGTTCCATTTTGTAGGACTCTGGGAGATGACAGTTTGCTATTTACCTTTACACGAACCGTTCTTTTTCATAAAAAGTTTTGTATAAAGATCAGTATGTTTCCTTTAATGTCTCATTAAATTATCGTTTCCTGGATGAGGTGTCGCCATGTCATGTTGTATGCTTTTTCAATGTCTATAAATACTGCCAGGACATTTTGTTTTTTAGCAAATGCTTTGTGGATTTCTGACTCAAGATTTATTAAGATATCTATGGTCAATCTATTTTCACGGAAACCACTTTGTTCAGGGGCCAACAGGTCATTTTGTTCCAGATACCACATCAGTCTTTTGCTGGTGATTTTTATACAGCTGGAGGAGGTATTGTTTGGCGTTAGGCGGTAGTTGTTTAAGAAATATATAGGGTATCTTGTCAGGTCTAGGTCTTGAGTTTTCGCATGTTTGCAGGACTTCTTCGAGTTCTCTGTAAGTAATGGATTCGTTGAGTATATGGAGTTGAGTGTCTAATGCAGTTAGGTGACTGTTTTCCTCCTCATGTTTTTGTTTTAAGAAATCTCTGGTATAGTTTTTATCACTAGAGTTTTTTTCAAATGTATCGGCTAAGATTTTGAACACTTTCTGTTCGTCAGTAATTGTTTTATCTCTATAGATTAGTCAGGTGGTTTGAGAAGAATTTTTTTCTTTTAGTCTTCTTACTTTCTCCCACACTTCTTGAGCAAGTTATAGTCAAAGTAAAGTGGCGCCAAGACTCCTTCTTATGCTGTTTAACTACAAATCTGGCTTTTGCTCGAAGCTTTTTTTAACTCAATAATATTGTCAAGTAAATTATGTTGTTTTAGTTTATTGAATGCTCGCTTACTAGCAGCTATTGTTTCTTTGCATTGTTAGCTCCACCAAGAAATTGGAGTTTTATTTTTCGGTGGTGATACGTATCCAATATATTGTTCAGCCGCTGCTAATATTAGTATCGTGAAATTTTCTACTAATAGATCTACAATTACATTTTTGTTTATTTGTAAGATTTCTTTTTCAATTTTTTGAGAAAAAAGCTTTCATTTGGCTTTTTAAAGATACCACTGTTTAATATTATTTGACGGTATGTAAGATTCCTCTAGTAGGTTGGTGATCTTTATTGGATAGTGATCGCTTCCATATAAGGAGTCAAATGTTTGCCATTGCATGAATGGCATAAGATCAAGGCTACAAAAGGTGAGATCTAATGTTGAAAAAGTGCCCTTGAACGCATTAAATCGGGTAAAATCACCTGAATTAAGGAGAACTAAATTGCAGTTGTTTGATGTCTTTTCCACAATTTTACCTCTGGTGTTTGTAGTTGTAGATCCCCAGAGTACATTATAAGAGTTAAAATCGCCCATAACTATTTTAGGTGCCGGAATTTGATTTATAAGATTTATTAGTTCTTCTTTGGTAAATTGACAATTTGGAAGAATGTATATATTACAGATGGAAACTTGCATATTTTTGAAATCTACTGTCATTGCAATTGCTTCAAGCTGAGTAGTCAATTCTACTGGAGTTGGAAAATATTCTTCCCGCACGTAGATTATGACACCACCACTCGCATGCCTCTCAATGCTTCGATTTTTATAAATGTTTTTATATCCTTTAATATTGTAAATAGTCTTTTTAAAGTTTGTTTCTTGAAAAGCAATTATTGATGGAACATCTTTTTTGTAATCAACTGTAGCATTTTAAGATGAGCAAGAAGCCCATTGATGTTCCATTGTAGAAAGAAAAAGAATTAGAAGAAGCTTTTATGGGAAGCCTGGGACCCAAGAGAAGCATCGGAATCATAACCTGTTGAAACAAGAATTTGTTCGTCGTTTAATTGTTTTTGTATATTGTTTTGGATTTTAGTAAAGCGTGTTTTCATTCTTCGTGATGTTAGCTTCTGGTAAATTGTGTATAACATTTTAATTATTTCAGGAATATTTGTAGAGTAATTTTATGGGACTCCAATAGGGTTAGGAGATTTGTAAACATTTGTGGGCTTGAGTGGCTCTTCAGTAGAGTTTGGATTGTTGTCCTCTATTGATCGACTTGTTTTTACTTTTTTATGGACTTTCGTATGGTCCTTTCCATTTGTTGTTGGCATTTTGTCAGGGTCTTGACTAGAAGGTGAGAGGTTGTCTATTGAATCTGTAGATGATGATGGTCTTTTGAACGTAAAAATCGGATTTTGATCGTTGCTGATAGGTACCGGTTGTGGTTTTTCTTGCGTGGTGACTTCGGTTATTTGTGAGTTTGAACTTTCGGGAGCTGATCTGTTTTGGTTTGTTTCAGTAGACACTGTGTCGTTGGAACTTAATTGAGGGCATTTATTTGCTATGTGACCGGATTCATTGCAGTTATAACATTTTAATTCATCATATGAAAGGAATATACGATAACTGGTATCTTCATAGTCAACGAGTATTGATGATGGGAGATCATTTTCATTGGGCAATATATACTTGTCTCCTAAAACTTAAGATGTGGATGTGCGCATCGCCTGTAAGTCCTGCACGTAGTTGTGAAACTGGGGAAACTAGAGTAGTGATTCCGTGGGTTTTTAATTTATCTTCGATGGCTGTATGTGGAATTTCTGGGCGAGTATTAGAGATTATTATTCGTTTGGCTGGAGTAACTAACTTATGGATTTTTATTTGTTGGGCAGAAGAATGATACATGCACATTTGGTTGTTGGAGATTCGTAAAGCAGACAAGATGTTTTTTGGGTGTACTATATTTCCTACTGCGATTACATAATCAACGAGTTTTAATTCTTCGTTAACACTTAATATTATTCCTTGGTTTTTCTTTGGAAAAACGGTAGTTGGAGGTGAACGAGTTGCTTTTGCGTAAGAAAAGGGTTGCGAATTTGTTGGAATACTCATTTTGATTTTCTTAGGTTTAGGCGATTATTTTAGAAATATGTTTTTTGTCCTGAGTTTTGGGATGGCCAAGGCGCATTTTGATGCGCTCCTACCGAGCGCACCGCCGCGCCGCGCCGCTGTTGCTTTGCTTCGTTGATAGATAAGTTCTTGCCGCCTGCCGGTGACACTAGAATCTTATCGATAACGGATATGCGGATGCGATGGAAAATGTTATTAAAAATGTATAAGGACAAGAGGGAATTAGGATAACAGGATTTGAACCAGTGTGCTCACCTTTGGGCTACATCTGGGGCCAACCCTGTCCTGATTAAACTGTTTGTTTGATTGTTTCGTCTGAGAAAAGTCCGCTTATTGGAACACGTGGTGCACCGCACGGCTGTACACAGAAAATTCCGAAAATTTGTTAATTAATAAAATAAGTTTAAATTTACTTGTGTGAAAAAAATTTAAAAATGTTTGTGGTTGAAACACTTTTAAATAATACAGCGACATCTATCAAAATTAAAATTTACAAAAAATATTTTTTGTGGCGCCATCTCTCAGAAGCAAAAGCATAAGATTTTACAGTTGCCTAGATCGTTGTTTTGACGTTTTAACAGTGTTACCAATATAAAAAACTGACATTTGACACAAATTTTTGCAAAACGTGAATTCAACAAATTTCGTCATAATTAATCACGGGTCATGGTTGTGTTTTGTCCTTTTTGTGGTAATTTACTATTCGTTTATCCAACGTATGGAAGAAATAGTTTTAATTGTAGAGTTTGTCCGGTTTCATTTCCTATCAAAAGAAAAATATCCCGTCGTACATACTATCAAGTCAAGGTAAGAAATAAAATAGAAGTCTTTACTGTTTAAATGCACCGTCATTGTTTATAGTCAGTTGACGACGTTCTGGGAGGTGAAGATGCCTGGAAACATTGCGACGTAACTGCAGAAACCTGTCCGAAATGCCGCTACCCCCGGGCCTACTTCCTCCAAGTGCAAACCCGTTCTGCTGATGAGCCCATGACGAATTTCTTCCGCTGCTGTAACCCTGATTGTGCCCACAATTGGCGAGACTAGGCAATGCGTCTTTTTACCCCGCTGTTAAAAAAACTCCGGGCCAAAAGTGTTTCTATGGCAGTGCATATTCCCATAGGGGACCCCAATTCAGAATTTCTTGCCGTTGATTTAGTTAAATCCGGATGTGTAATTGCGGTTCCCACAGATACAGTTTATGGACTTGCTTGTGACGCTACAAACTTATCATCAGTTAATAAACTATACAGTATTAAGTGTCGCAACGAGGAGAAACCTGTCGCTATTTGTTTAGGGGACGTGTTTCAGGTGAAAACCTGGGCTCAGATTGAGCATTTGCCTCTAGGTTTACTTGAAACACTTCTGCCAGGGCCTGTAACACTAATCCTGTCTTGTGCAAACAAGTTAGATAAGTCGTTGAGTTTTCACGGGAAAGTTGGTATTAGAATCCCAGACTATCATTTTATTCGGGGATTAGCCAGAGGGCTAGGCCGGCCGTTAGCTCTGACAAGCGCTAATCTAAGTAACGAGCCTAGTTCGTTAACAATTAACGAATTTAAAGACTTGTGGGGTAAAGTTGGGGCAGTTTTTGATGGGGGAAATTTGGGATATGATGATTTAAAACGACGTGCTTCAACCGTTGTTGACTTATCAGAAACTGGTGTTTTTACAATTGTGAGACGGGGAATTGCAGCACATAAAACCATAGCCACGTTACACAAATTTGGTTTAGTTAATAAACATGAATAAGTTGTTTAAAAGTGTGCAATCTTCAAATAGTAATAAAGACAATTTAATTAAAAAATCAATAACGACACAATTATCTAATAGTGTGAAAGCAATACAATATTGTGGAATTGACGAAAATGGACTTAACAAAGCTGAAGATGTTACCGAAGCTTCCAATACGTTATGTATGACAATTGAAGCCATTTTTCTTCATGGATTGAAGGATTCCTTGAGTAAAAGGTTCAAGAGGGCTATCGCTGATGTCGACGAGAGACCAGAACCCAGCTTTTGGGCACCTTTACTCATCATCTCCCACCGGCAAATTATCGACCAGGTATGAACAATTTTTTTATACATGAAATCGAGTCTTGGTAGTTGTTTTCCGTTTTTTATATATTTTCTTCTTTTTTTTTCAAAGCTTCTAATTTTAGCACATTTTGATGGCTTAGTTCTGAATCATTGTATGTTTTTCTAACTGATTCTATACACGTAGAAAAAAAATTTTTTTTACCGTGCTACGAGGGGTGGATACACACGGTACCTTAAATCCTACGGTAGCCGCATCAACCTTTTAGCTAATCAACGCCAGACTGCAAATACATATATCTATTCTTTATCATGCCTTTTATTTCAATGCATACAGTTTATATGGTATGCTATAATTGGTTGCCTATTACCGATTGCAATTCAGGTTTATTTTAGAGGGATGCATCTACCGTAGTATCCAAGGTACCGTGGTGGACACTAGGGACTTATGGTGTACAAAGAGCAGGATTTCCCATAATTTTACATAGATTTCTGAGAATTTCTTATTAGATTTGCAGATTTTCAGGGATTTCTTAAACAAGTATTTAAACATTTACAATAATGAGTATAATTGAATACTACAAATACGAATCTTACAACTAACTCTATTTCTGTTAGAATATATTAGGCACAAGAAGCTACAAAGTAATGATAATAATAAAAACTAATTATAAACCGACTATTTAAAAAAATTTCCAATTAATTTCTGATGTACATTTTTTAAGACGTTTTCACCATTCACCGTGCTATATTCATAATTATAAAATGCATCAATTCACTAAGTCTTGGTCTGCTCTTTTTTTCAATAGGGACGGAATAAAAATTGAAAATATAAAAATTAGAAATTTGCATTTTTCTCAAAAAAATGCGCTTATGATGTTTTAGAACAGAATACCCAGCAACCGGTTGTTGTTGTTGTTAAAGTTAAAAAACAGTCCTACATTTTACAGTAAATACAAAACTGCTTTTAAAGAAAAGAAAAAGCGAGAAGGTATAGGAAGTGTCGCAGTAAAATTAAAGAGACAATTCACGACAGAATAATTGATTTTGGAAAGTGAGAATAAGATATCATTGTGCTAAATTGCTAGATTTGTAAATAAAGTCGCAAAATTGATTTAAAGTTTGTCTTTACACTTGATAAATATCTCTGTTCAATTAATGTTGGGGTTAAACTCAGGTAAGCAGGTACCAACAGAAAAACTTGGCTTTTGTGACTTACAGGAATAATATTTTTTTTACCCTTTGTCGAGTTAAGTATTTACCGTTTCTTGGACTATCACTCAGGCTATCAGACACGGTCCTTTTCTTTCTAATGGAAATTACATTTACCGTTTCACAGAATTCAAGATGTAATTGTGAGTTTATTTGTAATGTTACCAAATTTGATACAATGATAATACTGTGAATGGTATTAAAAGTTTACTTTGACTGCTTTTAGGATTTCCATAAGATTGAGACGCTTCCTTTCGTTGTAAACTATACAAGGACATTCAGAATATTTCTTCTGATATTATTTTACAAATTTTATGTGAACAAATATTCTTTTTATAAAACTTTTTTTAAATCTAAAAATTATATTTAGTGTACAGGGTGTTTCAGCTCAGCTCCTGTCTTCTGAAGCTCAGTTATTACATAAGTTGGAATTTTGATTTTTTGTAAAATTTATTGATAATCTAGGACGTATTTCAGGAAAATATTTTTGATTTTACAGGATTTTACTAAAAAATGTGACGACATAATGATAGATTTGTCTAAATTGTATGCTATAATTTTTGTGTGTCTATTAGGATACCTTTTACGGGCTAATTCTAAGCCAGATACTTTGGTAGTAAATATACTCCGGAGTAAAGTTACAGGTATTATAGCAATTTGCTGTTTATGTTCTTATACAGTATTGTCACCAAAATAAAAAAAATCGTCACCGAAAATTCAAACAGCTGACCGCTTTTCTGTGTTTACTTCGCTCTGCGACCGAGATAATTATTAATTATCTTTACTTCGGAGTAACTTTACTACCTTTGACTTAGAATTAGCCCGTTAGTTCCATATCTCCAAAATTATAAATAAATAAATTTAAATCAACTACAGAAGACAAGAGCTGATCTGAACCATTCTGTATATAAATGTATTCATATACGAAGAATATAAGCTGAAGATGCGTGGAAAACGTAGAAAAGTCAATGAATTTGATTCTACCACGGATACCCAGCAACCTGTAAATGTCAGGGAATTGGAATTATTTACATAAAGCTAGGAAATAGTCACGGTCACGGAAAACGAATATTTTATTTAAAAAGCAGGGATTTTTTTCTATTATCTGCAAAACTATACGAACGGTCAAACAGTCTTACAGTTTACAATAAATACCTACAATACTGCACTGGAAGAAAAAAAAATCAAGAGGTTAAATGAAGTGTGGTAGTAAAATTAATGAGACAAGACATGAAATAGGCAGGAATACAGAAGTATTCAGAATATTTATTTTGGTATTATTCCGTAAATATTTTATGTGAACAAATCTTTCTTTTATACATCTTATTATTATTATAAAAATTATATTTAATAATTTAGTATTGTATATGTAATTATGTATATTATATTGGAGACATATATACAAAAAAATAGAAACTTAAGACGTCTGAAAAATCTGGAAAAGCCAGGGAATTTGATTTTGCCGGGTTACTGGGCACCCTTTAACTAAATCTGAAAAAACAATCTAGAAAATGAATATTAGAAATAATTAAACTACAAAATTTGAAATAAGTTTTTATAAATTATGGACAGTTTAGTCTGTATAGTCTTAAAAACAGAGAAAAAAAAATCAAAAAATTACATGTTTATTTAGGTCACAAAGATAATGCATACCAGTAGAACGTACTAATTTTAGAGCAAAAATCCTGTAAAATAAAATCATCTAATGAATCTTCAAAACATTTGAAAAATTTTTGTCTAATTATAACTTTCAAAAAATACATAGATAAAATAAAAAAGTCGTAAAATTAATATAGGAAACCTTTAGCAATTCTTAAAAGATAAATGCAGCACACAGTAAATAAATGAAAGCAATTGGATGAGTTTGTAAATCTATGACGTCACATATTCAGCACAAGTAATAGTTTTTTCTACATCTACCTTTTCAGCTTGCCTTTGTTCTATTATTTTTCAAATAATACATTTTTTGTTGTATTTCTCCAAATTGTGTATGTTGTACATATTCTTCATCTTCGACAATTTCTTTTTTTTGTCCTCTTCTTTTAATTCACAGAAACCATACATTTTTGTTGCTTTTGACGGTTTTTTTTTTCGTTTTTGTTTTTTGTCAATATGTTGATTTCTTCGTTTTGTTAAATAATGATTTTCTTTGAACCCATAAATCTATTCGCAACTAAACTTTACCACTTTATTCTTTTTTAGTGGCAATATACTTAGATTTTTTATGATTATTTTATCACTTGTTTTCGTCCATTCTGTCTTCATCCATTCTGTCTTCATCTTTTTGTAGATATTTCTGTTTGTTCGCTTCTATAGTAAGTTTTAAAACAACAAAATTTCTGTAATTTTTTCTTGCTCACTACTTGTTAGTGTAAAGCACTATTTATTTTCATTTAATCATTATAATGTTTGTATTAAATTTTCTTTAACTGGTCTGGAATGTTGCTGAAAATATCATCAAGATGAAGCTACAAATTTCACTGTGTTAGCTTAACAGATATTCTACATTTGCTAGTAATTCACTTTTGGCCACAATTATCGCTTTAGGGCTAAGGGGAAAGTTTACAGAATTAACTATAAAACACCCTAAACTCATAAATTTTTATCGTAAGTAACAAAAAAGAATAAAAATTACACCACTTGTTCACCGTATTTCAAGCAACTTTTACAAAAAATTTGATCATAGTTTTTACAGAAAATTGAAACTAGTTTTACTTGATTAAACAGTACAGTAAAATTAATTCTTATTTCGTTTTTGTCACGCATAAACGTAAAAACATGGAAGAGAACAAATAAACGTGTAAAAGGCTAATAAGTTTTATAACAAGCAACTGCTTCATATATCAGCTAATTAATGCGAAAGTGGCGCCCTCTTGATCCATCACAGTTGCCAATATCTTGAGAAACTTGTTGTTAAATTTGATTTAAAATTTTGTTGCCATAATTGCTAACATAAATAATATATTTAATTCTTTCTCTTCTTATTGGTGTAATATTTGTCAACTTTTTGTTCACAACTAGTAGATCGATGTTTAAATTTATTACAAGCAAAGTATGTGGGTTACTTTCTTAAATATTGTGACACCAAATGCTCTGTGAAGACATATTCAGATTTTTCTTCTTTATTAAAAAGTTTATTACAATGTTTGCTTGACTTGAAGTTTTCAAATTTATGTAAAAATGAATTTTATTTTTTTTTACACTGTTGCCGGGTCATAGCTGTGTCAATATTAGTTGGTTCCATAATTCGATACACTTGTAAAATCTGCAATAGCTTCAAAAATCTAATTTGAAATACAAATCCAGGCAGAGACCCCCGATTTCACAAACGTCAATCAAATTTCACGGACCATTAAACTCTGATTAAATGAAAATATTGTGCTTTGATTGGCTAAAAAGACGTTAATGAGCGATTAACAAGCCATCAGTTTTGATGAACGTTTGTGCAACCGGACAAGAAAGATTGTTATTGTTTTATTTTGTAATAAAAAAATCTGTATTACGTTATTATTTTCAGATAACCCACTTATCCCAAATAACAACTGAAGTGGGTCAATGCCGATCCTGGATCCGCCTAGCCCTCAACGACTGTCTTTTGTCTTCTTATTTAATGACAATCCGTCGCGACTCTGGGGCCCTAAAATCCTTTTACCGGCCAACAGCCTATCTCCGAGACAGCGAACTCCTCGATGTAGCCCAACACTTAATAGAGGGCGTTGAAGCCTTCAAATCTTTCACTTTGCCTTGTAACTCCAGTCTTTTAAATACTTGGCAATTACCTAGTCTCTTCCTTGCGGGGATTTGGGCCCCAACATTGAAAGCCTGTCCTGTAGCACCATGTGATGATGTGGCGCAAATGGTCGAAGAGGCCCGAACAGTGCCCGAAAGCAACTCCGAGACGTGTTCATTGAGTTCGGCAATGTCAATTACGTCACAAAATTCCGGATTAAGACAAATGGTTGCACTGAATGAAGATGAAGCTTTAAGGATTATTCTAGCAAAGCATAGAGATAAAAATGATGTTGAGAAAATTGAAGAAGCGAAATCGTCTTTGTCATTGTCGGAAAGTACAGATTCGGAAAATCTTAACTATAATTTGGGGAATTCCCTAAATAGAAGAACAGGATGGTCGTTTGATGAGACTCAACAAGTTGAAGAAGTTGAAGAAGCGGCTGCTTTAACTGAAGAAATTCCACAACCGACTAAACCTGAACCTAAATCGATGGAAGGAAGCTTTAATGCCTTGATTGAGAGTTATAATATGTTAAGTGGAGCCTATATTAAAACTCCAGATTTGAGAGAAGTTTGGCAAAAATTTGAAGATAACAGAATTGTTGAAGCTGACACACCGAATAATAATAATCTAGGACAAACAAATACATATGAAAATGTTACAGTTCTGTTGGCAAAAAGTGAAACGTCATTAGCGGCATTGATTGGACGGATTTGCAAAGAAAAAGGGTTGGATAGACAGAATTATGAATGTGCGGGTTGTACGCAGGCATTAGGAGTTACAATTAAACCGAAGTAAATAAAAAACGTAAAGGTGTTTCAAAATAACACAATTTTTTGGGAGCTAGGGGATTCCAACAACACGTTTTTGCAATCGATATAGCGTTAGTTGTTAATTCATTTGAATATTACAGCATATAATAATGTGTGTAATTAATGTAACGTTAATATTAAAAAATAGTGAAATGATATAGAAGATATACATATATTCCTTAAAATTTCTAAGGTTGACAGTACTTTTAAGACTTCCATATAAATCTTGTAAAAAACTTTTTTAATTTTTAAACTTTGGTGGCCTTTAGCTCCTAAAGGGTGCAACTTAGTTTCGAAATAAAAATCTCAAGTTGTTTTTTGAGACACCTGTAGTAGAGCATAAGATATTTTGTATTCAACCATATAAACTGAGTAGGGGACAATGCGCACATTCGGTACTGGGAGCATTGGTAGTGGCCTAACAAAACCAGAATTGGTAGATTGCACATGCAGCTCCCCCCACTTATCGGCGTACAACTTGATTTTTTAACGGATAACATCTTTATGGATTATATCTATCACCCTAATAAGTGAATAACTGGTTAAGTCGAATTCTGTTCAAAATGGAAATGATTTTTAAGACAAATAGGGAGGTGCTTTCTTCTTAGTGAAGAAGTGGAAAACTTACTAGTTACTAACATTAATCAATTTTTAACAAAATAAGTTACAAAACTCGATTTTGCGCAACTATATAATATTCGAAACTTATGCCTGGCAAAGGAAATAGGAAATTCGACTTAACCATTTATTCACTGGAATGACGTCTATTTAAAGCAACAAAAAATTAATTTTGTAACTTTTTTCTAGAGTTTGCGCTTTCACTGCCGAATATTTTTGTGATTCGTGCATGAGCGAACAGGAAATTCCAATTCCAGCTAGAATAATACACAATTGGGACTTTAAACCATATCCAATATCTCAGAAAGCTTTTAATTATATTAACGAAATTAAGGACCATCCAACTATAGATTTTAAGGTAAGTTTTTGCAAACCCCACTTAGAATTCCACAAAATACTTTATTAAAGACTTTAAATCCTTATATTTATGGAGTGGTAGAAGAAATGGCACAACTTCAAATTTTGCGAAACCAATTAAATTTTTTAAGGGCTTATTTGTATACTTGTCGAGAACCAGTGATTGAACAGTTGCAGAAACAGATGTGGCCACGTGAATACATGTATGAACATGTTCACCAGTATTCAATTTCGGTAATGATAGCTGCTGCGTTCGGCTTTGCCACTCCGAGTGCACCGCCTCTTTTCTTATCTACTTCATTGAGTCCATATATCACTATCTCTATACGGTGACCAAAACTTGATGCTTTTTGACACTGTATCCAAAACAACACACGCTCTTTCTGCACCCAGTTATTAAATGGGGCAGAAAAAGCGTACGTTGTTAAAAAACAGTCTTTATATAAGTAAATCCTGAATTCAAATAATGCGACGGATTTATCTGTCCTGAATGAGACAAACAAAGACAGAGTAGGTGCACTCGGAGTGGCAAAGCCGAACGCACCTGATATGTGCATTGCTAAAAAAAATTTTGTTATAATTTGTGTTTCAGGATTTAGGTGAAGTTTCTAATGGTACTTTAGCACAACATTTACAGTCGGTTGTAAATTTTGGTAAAGAACATGTGATTGGTTGTTGGTTGTGTAGCCAAAAAGGTTTCTTATGTGAAGTTTGTAACAATCCCAAAGCTCTATTTCCATTTGATGTTGAACATATTTATCGCGTAAGTTTTTTTCTTGTTTTTTACATTTGTTATTATTGTTTTTTCTAGTGTGATGTTTGCAACGCAGTTTATCATAAAGGTTGCCTTAATTCAACTAAACCATGTCCAAAGTGTAAAAGAAAGAAAGAGAGGGATGATTTACCTCTTCTTGGTGCTACAATTGAATAAGTTTCGTGTTTTATTTTATTTTTTAATAAATTTAGATTTTCAATCAATAAAAAAATAAAAAATATTTATTTCTTTTATTGTGAGTTCTATTAATTACAAATATACAAATATAATACAAAAATTAAATAAAAAACAATGGAATGTAAGTTTAAATTAGTGATGGGGTAATTTGGTCCCTACAAAACTACAACAAACAGTTAGCTACCTACACGTTTTAAACTAATTATGACACACCTTTAACATTTAAAAACTATACATATAGTTAAAACATTTAACAAATTAGTAACTACTTAGTAGTTTTAGTATCAGTTAAGGCACGATGACTGCTTCGTATAGGCAAGGGCGAAGATGGGGTTTTAGGGCTTGCCGGTTTCGATTTTTTCTTCCCGTGAAGCATTTGGAGATTTCTTTGATGAGCATAGAGTAAAACTCCGATATGTCTATGGCCTGCCTCCATTGCAATTTTTAATGCAGTACTGCCATCCTAATTTTAAAAATTACAAAAAACGAATCTTTCAACATTAAAATACTTACAACATCAGTAATACTAGAATCACAATCTGGTTGTGTTAAAAAGTGTTTGACTATATCAACATGACCATGCTCAGCAGCGCACATAAGAGCAGTGCTGCCATCTTCATCTTGGATATTAATATCAGCACCCGCCTCTAGTAACATCTTAACCATATCAAGTCTGCCGTGACTCACAGCCAACATTAATGCAGTCTGGCCATGCTATAAGAAAGAGATAAATAAGATTTTATTTTTTTTTAAATGTGGATTTTAGAAATAGGAGGATTTTATCAAATTTCTTAATGTATAATCTGAATTTTAAGTTTTCTGGAGCAATTTTTTGTTAAATTGGCTACATTTGTCACGTTAACAATATTCGCTAAATCCTCCAAATTTTCTTTTGTACCTACCTTATTTAAATGCTTAAAATTTTAATTTCAACAAACACTCTACATCGTCGTTAGTAAAGTCCTCAGAAAGATATTTCGTGTTTACAACCTTTTATGATTTTGATTCTTTAATAAGTTTATGGCCACCCTAACACCAGGACAATGCTCAGCACGTGCACGGGCCGGGCCCAGCATTGACGAAATCTGTTTACTTCCCTTTAGTAATTTAGTAAGGTAATCTAGTAAGGTCTAGAAATGATGGTTTGCGGTTAGACCTTCATAAAAACTAGTGAAAGTTAAATACCGGATTAAGTCGTAAACACTATATTTTTCTGAGGACTATACCTTTAGAATGTCAAAATTTTCTAGTTTTATTTTTTATTATGTAGTTAGATGTATATGTCAAGTCCTCAAAACCTTCTCACATTATTCAATTTTATTTTTTTATACTCTTTTTTGTTGGTTTTAGTACTTTTTCTATATTTCTTTTAGATGTTATTGACTGCTACATTTTAGATTTCATAGATTATTTACTGTTTTTTAGTATTTCTAAATTCATTAGATTCATATGTAGATTTTTTTTATGTTCTATATACAGTTCATTTCAAAATATATGATACCTCAGTAGGCCATGACTGTGTAAACAGAACACAACAGTCTGTAAACGTAACATTAGAAACAAAGTAGCCAGATTAATTTATCAGTACAAATAAATATACCCGACTAGAATAATGTTATACAATACTCGATATTAAATAACAAATCGATAAACGTGTAAATGACTGAATATACTTTTACTTGCCGCCAAAATATGTCACTTGTAATGTTACTGCTAAGTTAAATTTAAATTTTCATCGCCTCCCGAGATATCATTTTTTTATCTTATCTCAACTGATAACAAAATTACAATCTTTCAAATTTGGGTATAAAAAAACATTTTTTGGTTTATCTCGAAAGGCAGTTAACCGATTATTATGAAATTGGTACATTAACAAAGTTAAATGTGTTCTTTCTATTGATAATAGCGAAATACTACTACATCATCTCGATTTCTTTCTCATTAATTCCCAGTTTTTTAGTAACAAGTAACAATGCAAAATTTCGCTGAACCATACCGTTTTTGACATCTTTACATTTAAAGTATAAAATTGAATTTTAACCTCCAACTTTGGCGCCCTCTAGCTCCTAAATGTTACAATTTGTTATAGAAGTAACTTGCATTAAATCGGTTTATTTCGACCTGAAAAACCTGTTGTCCTATATTCAAATTTTTTGTCATACGTTTTATAAAAATTAATTTTTAGGTTATAATTTTGTTTTCAGTTGAGATAAGACAATTTAAGATTTTCGTTTGTGGTACTGTATTTCTGGTTAAAATTATGAAATTATGTTCAAGGGCACAGCTGCACTTCTGTGATCAATTAGTAACGAAATGTTGACATAGTTGTCCAGTTGGACAATGATTAGTTATTTTACGCTTTGTTACATCGAAAACAAAACTGATCGACTGTATCAAGGCCACGGCTTCTTAATTTAATGACTGTTTACATAGTTTTTACGACTATTTTACTTTTACGACTTAATTGGCGAGCCCTATATCTCTTGAATCAAGAATACCTTAGTACACAAGTGTACCGTTTCGGTGCTATAAAGGGCCAAATATCTCAAAAAAAGAATTCTACTATTTCTTGTAAAAAATAAACGGCTTAAGCAATTTAAATAAAACTTGGTGTGTACGTTTGTATTATTAAAGAACTTTGTTTACCATTATTAACTTGATTCTAGGTGTTAAGTAAGTGGTCAAACAATGGTCATCAACGTACAAGAATGGTCATATTTTTTTAACCAGTAGCAGATATTTTTGAAAATTTTTTCCTGATAGAAAATGTTTTGAATAAAGTTGCCTATCTCTTAAAATTTTGATATTATTAGCTAAGAAAATGTATTAATGCACGATAAAAACTGGAGCAAGAATTGTACATTGTATTGTACAAATTTTGTTTAAATTTATGGACTCTTTTTGCAGAGTCTTGATAGATTCATAGAATTTTTATATTCTAGATTGTTCATTCTCGATGTTCCTAGAATTTTCTTGGATTGTCCAGATATACCCTTATGGGCCAATTTCAAGTTGAGATAATGAGGTAATACCTTTCTTTCTATAAAAAATTAAAAGAATTCGGGGTTGTAATTGGTTGTTACTAAGGAAAGTATTAAAATTTGCAATATACTAGTAGTATCTCAACTTGAAATTAGCCCATAAATCTTTAATGTTTCACAAATTGTCCAACAACTATTTGTAGCCCCTACAATTTCTATGTTTTCTAATTTCAAAGTTTTTTTATTTTTTGAATACGTTTAAGTTGGCAGACTTTATTTTATATAGAAGGATTTTTTTTAAATTCAAATTTTCTAGATTTTCAAAATTTTATTTGATTCTCCAGAATGCCTGAATTATTAAAATTTACATTCTTAATGCAAATACACAGGGTGTTTCAGAAATGAATACAAAAATTTTAACCACTTGTAGATCTCGTTTAAAGAAGAGTTTTTTCTAGATATTTTTTTTTTCCGATTCTCAACCGTTATCAAGATAAGATTAGTTAAAGTCTTGGCAAAAATTCCATATACGCCACTGGTCAAACCAGTAGAATGCACCATTATAATGGTCACCATGATAACTATAGAAAATTTATGAATTTACATAATTTCATCAGCGTATCGTACTTTTATAGGGGGGTATAGCGGTAGAAAAATTCGGAAAAATTTCATTTTTCGCATAAATGTTATTTAGAAAAGTTGTTTGTTTTAGTGAGATCTATTACTGGTTAAAATTTTTGTATTCATTTCTGAAACAGCCTGTATAGTATTTAGATAAAATATTTACCTGTCTGGCCCTGATGTTAACATCGGCTAGTTGGAAGAGCCTCCGCACAACATTTGCATGTGTTTGTGATCTGACTTCCGCCAGTGATACCAACATAACACTTGTATAACCAGCCTTATTCGGTTTATTAATATCACATACTTTTGAATCAAGTAGGATGGAGACGACGTCAAAATTTCCATGGGATACTGCATAATGCATTGCAGTGTTGCCACTCTCATCACTCATATTGACAATATATTGCAGTAAAACAGAAGAAACTTCTTCAAAAGCGTCTAAGTAGTCTTCAACATCTAAGGGATTTGCTGTAAACAGGCTTGAGATTTTAAACCACTCTTGTTGTACAATATTTATAGCGTTGTGATTCTTCAGATTCTTTGTTTGACTTTTTTGGAGGGAGTCATTGAGGACTTTCATCGCCCCTTGCATTTCTTTGCTTGGCACAGCTCTACAAAAAATAATTAATTCAACTAGAAAAAAGTGTATTTAATATACTTTTTTCTCTGTGATTGAGCACTGGAGGGGTTGAACAGAGCCGTTTCCGGTAGTGGCAGTGTCGATTCTTGTACTTGGACTTTCGTAGGTGGGGCGCTAACACCATTTTGAGCATGTGATGGTATTTCTGATAATTTAAAATTCTGTTTGACTTTATCTAATGGATTTGATAATTCGTTCGATGGCGATTTCGGCGATAAATCGAGGCCCGATAATCTGATAAGAAAAAAAATAATTATCAGTTACGTAATACTCAAATTTACCTCGTCAAAAGTATATGTTGATGCATGTAAGAGCAGTGAGCATTTTGACTGCACTCTTTCGGACTTAACATTCGGTTAAAATAAATTCAAACCATATTAGTACCGGCGAAAAAAAATCCGATAAAATTACGATAAGGGATGATTTTGTTTTGGTCATCAATAGTGGTAGAGCGGCTGCGCATGCGCATAACGGCTAATTGATTAAGAAATAAGAATTACCTATTCTATACAGGTTTTTGAATGGTAAAATTGAAATTTCGAAACGTCTTTTGTTTTCAAAAATAAGATTGTTAATTAATTTTAACTTATTTATAATTATTTATTTTAGCTATGATTGGGTGAGTTATACAAGCTGTCTCGTAATAAACGCCCTAAACTTTAACTCAGTTATCTATCTTTCAATTTTAAATAAACGAAAAACGGATTAATTATTTAATGTACCAATACCATAAACTGATTTTAAAGCTATTGACCCCTTATTAAAAATATTCCACAAAAACCAATATTTAAAGAAAAAATGTTTATAATTTGTTCAATTATACTAAAATGTTTAAAAAAAAATTGTTTATTAACTTCCCAAAACAGTAATAAATTGTTAACAACACCTAACAAAATTTATACCGCCATTATATAATTAAATATAATTTTTTATATAATTTATTTTTTTTTATATAATTATATAATATATAATTTAATTATATAATTAAAAGACCTCTTGTACCATTTAAGATTTTTCAAATATGGGCTGCTGGGGCTAGGGGGTTGGCGTGACAAGGCTGATTTTAGCCTTAGAAGTTGTCCTTCTCCCGTCAAAAATTGACCTGTTTTAGGAGCTTTATCGAAATATTTCTGGTACTCCTTTTAAAGGGCACACACTGTACCGGGTAAATCAAGTTATATTCGCACCCCAAAATCATGTCAAAAAATTATAAAATATATAATTACGTTAAATTGGTATGTAATCTATCTCCAAAAAAATTTTCTTTGTTCTAGCAATTTAGTTGACTTATTTATAAAACTGAAGAAAAATGATTTCGGAAAGAAATTTTACGTCCTGTTTTTTACATTAACTTATCAAAAATGGCTAACAAAATCAATCTGCAAAATTTATTATTAAAAAAAATGTTGGAATTTGATTAAAACCCATTTTTGAATTATTTATCAAATATTTTAGTCTAATGATTGAGGTTATGCTTAACGTCCAGAAATTTTAAATATGTAGGAGAGTTAATGGAGGATGGACAATAAAAAATCAGTTGTAAAAAAAGTAAAGAGTTGTAAAAAATAATTTAATTTTGTTAATTGTAGTTCGTTCTGACTTTTTTGTGTTTAAATTTTTTAATTGTGCTAGTCTCATAATAACAATTTAGTAATAAAGTCCTGATGAAGCTGTAAAGAACAGCGAAACGTCGACTGAAGTTTACAACTGATTTTTTATTGTCCATCCTCCGTTAACTCTCCTACATATTTTACTCTAATTTATGACTTGATAAGTTGGAGTAGTAATAAATCCCCGGCCAACACCCCAACAATTGAAGCAGATTTATGACCTAGAAATTTCTTACCAGCTGTCCTAATCTTCAAGTTTCCACAATAAACGTGTGCCGATTTTATGACGAATATCATTTTCAAGAAACGACCACTCTTATGGGGTCCCTTTTTGAATAAAATTTACGACTCTCATAAATTATAAGAAAGTAAGTGCTTCAATATTAAAATATTAATTAAAAACAAACGACACATTTGCTCAAAAATTTAATTAGCCACTTTGATGCATTGTATCAAAATACACTTGTACACCAAAAATCGTTAACGTTAATTTATAATCAAATGAGCAAAAGTGAAAAAAGTAAGCGTACAAATCAACAATTTGAAACTTGGAGAAAATCTTCTTCTATTTGAAAATATCAACTACAATGTTTTGAGAATATTTGCTTAATTCACCCGGTATTAATAACATTTTAACCACAGATCAATAGGGGTTGTGACAGTTAAAAATTAACGGATTTTGATTGGCTTTGATATCAAAGTCAAACTTTGTTAAAATAAAAGAGCCAATTCGTGTGCAACATAAAATAATAATCATTATTGAGTAGTCTTGCTTCTAAAATTGACTTATAATTAAAGGAGAATAGCATCATAACAGTGGTGCTGTGTTAGAGGACTTAACAACACTTGGCACACATTGGTTTGTCTCATTTTAAATTTTAAATCTGCATCATTTTTAAATATTTTTTGTGTTGTGAAAAATTTTTGTATCACTGGTTCCGACTTTAAATTTATTTACCGTAAAATAGAATTGAAATAAATTTAGTAACATCAGAATATGCAGTTTTAGCAGTAGTACATCTGTACTAAGTTTCATTACAATCGAGATAAAAGTTAAAAAATTACTTAGAAAACCACATTTTATTTTTTAACTTTGGCGCCCTCTAGCTCCTAAACGGTGCAACTTAGAATATAGGTAAGTATAATTTAAGTTGTTCATTTTATAAATTAAAAAAGATAATAGTTAATTATGCAATTATGACATATCATATATCTCAAATTTATATTCTGCATCAGGATGTTAATTAACTGCCCGGTTACCTATCTTTGTATGCAGGTGAGTCTGTTAAAAGTATATCTTCACTTTTCTTAAAAACTAGTTATCACACCGACGGATAAAATGGCGTATTTATTTACTCAATGTCTTGAGTTAAAAAAAAATTACTGTATAAGTAAGTATTGTCACTAAATCGACAAACAAAAACAGATTTATCTATTTTACTTTTTTAATTTCTTGTACATTAAATAATACGACATTATTCCCAAGCGGGTGGGTGGGACAAAAAAGCTGAAGGGTAGATGTCCAACCTATTGTCGAGCATCGTGGCAGTGCTGCTTTAAAATAGGTCTTACAAAACGAATAAACTTTATTATTTTTTGCGGTTATCTACAATTTTCACAAAACAATATTTTAACATCGTGCCATTTAGAATGACATTAGAAATAATGTAAATTTCATATTTTTTTCAACAAATTAACATTAACTAATTAAAATTCATTAGAAGACTGAAAAATTCTGAAAAAACTCACATGCGTAGAGGAAAAAAAAACAAAATATTTAATGGCAAACCCTGAAGTCAGTGTGATAACTAGTTTTTGAGAAAAGTTAAGATATACTTTTAACAGACTCACCCTGTATAACATATTACTGAAGCATAGTTTACTTATCATGTTATTTACACTAAAATGATTTTTAAATTACAGAAAAAGGAAATTACCACAAATGTAGTTTTAAGTGCTATTGTTTTAGCCGGTCTATGACCGCAACTGCTCCACATAAATTTTTAAACTACACGGAAATAAATCAATACTAGCAAAAAATTGTTATTGTTGACATGCAAGCCACGTAATACCTACCCTTGAGTCGGTGACCCTGGCGAGGAGTAAATTTTCGTATAGGTATCTTGCCTCCTAAATTTCCTGTTTTCCACAGGTGTTGTAGGAATTTGTGGTCTGGGAATTTTCGACGGTCCAAAAGTGTCTTTCTTTACATCATCTTTTTCCTTTGTACACTTTATACAAATTTTATCTTCTGTAGTGTTACACCCAACATCACTCGTCACTTTTTTCTTTTCTTTGGCTTCACATGCGACATGTCTTGTTGCAGTGATCAGATCTTTGGTATCTGTATCTTTCGAAATTGAGCGGGTTTCGGATTGTGTCATTTTGTGTTGAAGTTTGGATTCATGTTGGCAGGCTTTTGTTTGTGTTTTAAGTTCTGATTGACAAGCCCTGCTTATACCGCTAAACTCAGATTGGGAGGCCTTCGAAATGCCGAAATTCTCACACTGGCATGCCACTGTACGACTTCGGGAGGCAAAGTTGAGTTGGGCTTCGCCCAAATTGAAGGATTTGCTCCTGGGGCCCATCAAGGAGGCCAAAGAGACCGGACTTGTATGTGAATCTTCGCTGCTATCCGGACCCACGCCCACATTGCATTTGCAAACATTACATTTTTCACAAATTATGTCACTGATTGTGTCATCAGAAGTGCCAATATTGTAGACTTCGACGATTTTTTGAACACCAAAATCCTTACATTTTGGTACTGCCAGAACACTCGCATGTGAAAAATATTTTTTTCGTTCAGAAGTTTGTGTGTAATTTTCAGCTGTGGTTGATGGTTTTTCGATTGTTTGACTAGCCACACCTCGAATTTCTTTGATGAGGGTTTGTGAAGACCTCGAGACATTTTTTTGGCTGTTTGTTAAGTTTTGATTATTCATAAATTTGACTTTTTCGTTGAACCATTTATCTACAGTTAGGTCATCAATAGTCGTTGAAACGGTCTTTGTATTTGGATTTTGGTGGCCCACGCCGATATTTCGAGTCAAGACACCACAATTTACACCAAAATCTTTACGGGGTGGGGGAGGTGGAGCCTCCTTTGAAGAATCAAGACTATCTATGTTTGTAAATGACTGGGATTTCATTCGATTGTTTTGGGGACACTGGCGGATGTAATTAGCGTTGATTGTGGTAAAATTTTGTATTTCTTCGGATTGTAGTTGGAGGTGCAAGCGACGGTTCTCTTCTTTTAACGAAGATAATTGATTCTAAAAAAATGAAACTTTTTATACTATGTATAGGCTAGACGTAGCGAATTACAAACG
Organism: Tribolium confusum; assembly: GCA_029207805.1. Classification (NCBI taxonomy): domain Eukaryota; kingdom Metazoa; phylum Arthropoda; class Insecta; order Coleoptera; family Tenebrionidae; genus Tribolium; species Tribolium confusum. Next base: position 8,596,568 of record JALGAY010000010.1, on the reverse strand, counting down.
GCACAGTCTTACTACGTTTTTCAATGACACGCCAAATGTAATAAAGACCGAATGTGCACTTTTAAGGTTTCTTCAGTTCCTACAGTTATATTGTATAAATTTAAAATCATTATTCATTTGTCAATATTTTATGAATTGTTGGCTCCCTTATTGAAAGATGTGAAGAGAATATTTTTGAAACACAAAATTTTTAGTATTGCTAATTTTTAACAATTTTTTAGAAAGCGATTGGCTTTCTAGATATTTGGCGTCTAGAAGGCCGGACTGGCACTAACCGAAATTTTCTCGGTTGGCTTTTTGCATGGTACCCGGGGCCCCTTAGCTTCAATAATAATTTTGTTTATTGTGGAATTATTTTTTTAATACTTAAAGCAAATTTTTTTTTAGATTCTTGTCGTATCTTAAATTCGCACTTCTTATTTTACATTTTATAAAAAATTGGGCATCACAAAAGTCATTTTATAAAAAAAAATAAACCAACAAGAGAAATTTTATTTAGGTATACCTTTATGTGTAATTTCACAAATTAATTGTATTTTCCTATAGAGAAATTACTTTTTACAAAAATGAAGATCACAAAATAATTTTCCAAAAACTCATTTTGGGGCGATTTTTTTTTAACAATATGAAGAAACACATATTTACAATTGTAAATCTCTTAAAGATTTGGTCTAGTAATGTTCATAAAACTGTTTATAATATCAAACTGACAAACATTTTTTTTTATTGAAAACAGGGCTTCAGTGTAAAAGTCTTTGAAGTTGCCATCCAATAAGAACCGACTTCGAAACCTTTTTTTAATTAAAAATTATAGGTTGATAACAAAAAGCAGCATTACACGAAATAAGAAAAAGTGCCTTAATTACAACGCCAAAAATATAATTTTTTGGCAAATAAATAATAGTTCTGAGCCTGTAAAACTAAAATCTTGACGTCAACAAAAAAATATTTGATCAGCTTGATATTCTAAACAAATTTTTTTTACGGTTTTTCTAACATTTTATGAACACTACTGAATCAAATCTCTTTATTATTTAAAACAATATATATTTATTAATTTTTGGCCAAATCATGAGCACTTTACCGTCTTAAAACGAATTACAGCCCATTTCCCCTACTCCTAGAATTGCGCAGACATGCTCCGCCCATCGATATCTCTTTAGCTTGGAACGACCTCTACAAAGTATTTCCTTTGCCTTTCAAATTTAAATTTTTGACAAATAATATTCCTAGTTACGATTCGAAATAACCAATTAGACCCAGACATTAGCAACTAACTATTCACAATCGATTATTTTAATAATTACTTAAAATAATATAAGTATAGATAGATGTGAAATAAATAAATATGTCACAAGCAGAGTAAATTGTTAAAGTGGGAAGACTGAATAGCCTTAAATAAAGATTTTTTTAAGAAATCGCTAGTCAAATTATATTTAAGAAATAATTTTAATTAATACAGCTGAATCTTGATAAATTAGCGACTATTGCATTGTTTTCATTTTCTCCCAGTGCTCTGCACAATTCGATCAAATTAGTTATAATTTTAGACTAATAACAAAGTAAAAATGTACATTATTAAAAAAAAAACAATTTTTAAGAAAGTCTTGATTTTTTACTATGCTGTACAGTGTACAGTTACCCCTCTTAGTAATAAATCCAAAGAGACCAATTAAAATGAGAATACGGAACATCCCCCAAACCCATTGACTTTGGCATCAACAGTGACGATTTTTTTTCTATGATTACGAGAGAAATACATGACTAATTTTTTTAGTTTTTGCAAAATTTTGATTTGAGAAAAAGTTGTAAGCATTTGAAGTTTAATTTTAATTTTTCCTTGTAAAATTTATAAGTTTTTCTAAAAGCAAAATTTTTGACAAAACACAAAATAAGCTTGCCAAGTGTCTGTCCCTTAATAATAATAAAAAAAATCGTTACTGTTCCACTATATACCCTTTTGGATATATGACGGTACGTAATGAATTTTTAGAAAGAGAAAATTGTTACAAAATTCAAATACAAATGCTCATGACTTTTTCTAAAACCAAAATTTTCGCTAAAAATACAAAAAACTGGTTATGTATTTATCTACAAATGATGAAAAAACCTAATTTCACAAATTTTGTTCCTTTTTTTTACTGTAGTAGCCCTGTGCCCAAATTTGGTTTTTTGACCAAATAGTCACTCGTTACAACAGGATTTGGGTTTCGTGCTCCGTTTTGAAAAGACAGGATAAAATGATTTTAAATTAACAAGACGCCACTAAAGTTTTTGGTCATAAATCAAAAATTCTCAATTGCAGTTTAATTTTTGACGTTCATTGAAATTTCGAAGTTTTCTTTTTTGACAGTTTTCTAGGGTTATGTTTATTATATTCGCTAAATTCTTTAGATACAACAAAAGGTTTAAACAACTTTCTACAAATTCAAACACATTTTCCATTTTTTTTCTAAAATTTATAACTAAGTAATCATAAGCACTCTTAAATTTTCTAACTGTATTTTTTTATAAATTAAAGATTAGTAAATTTTGTAATTATTAAGATTCTGCCCATTTTGTTAAATTCTTCCTTTTTTCTAGGTTTTGAATTTTTTTACATTCTAGAACACGTTGAATTTTAAACTTTTCTCTTTTGTGGAGATTGTTTTATGGTTTTTGTAGATGAATTTCGAAATTTTCTAGATATTAAGGATCTCTCAGTAGCCTGGAATTTGTAGATTTTTTTTCACTTCTGGTACTAGAATAACAAATAACAGTCTTGTTTTTCGAATTTTCGAATCCCTATAATTTTGATTAAAAAAATAGTGGAAAGCTTATTTTGGTATGGAAAACCTATTTACTAAAATTTTACCGATTTTTCACCCCTTTCAAACTTGTGACAACATCTAAAATATAAATGTAACCACAATACTTTTTGAACGAATGGGAAGTCATTGTATTGCGCATGCCGTCTCGGAATTAATGACGTCATACATTGTAATACGTTGTTTTTTTTGTCTAAAAGAACACGAGCAAAACGCAAAATGCTCAATTTTGGACGTTATTAATAATTCCTTAAAAATATTTGATTTTTGTAATTCTATTTTACATATTTTAAGTTTTAGCCTGAGAGAGCGATCTTTGCACTTCTCATAATTCCTATTTTGGTGATTTTCAAGATTTTTCTAGAAAAGTTCTGTTTTTTAGATTAATGGCAACTCTATACAGGGTATATCTTTTAGTTGAATTATTAAAAAATACAGGGTGCCCCAACGAAAACGAGCCACCCCGAATATCTCGGAAACTCTAAAGAATTTGCAAAAACGCTGAAACAGGTCAATTTGTTTCAGAGCAGTGTTCTGTGTTGTTTCAGTGTTCAAAGCACCCCCAATAACTCCCTAACCCACACACACCCCAACTTCAAAATGTCAGATAGCAAAACCTCTGCTTTTCAAAACCTCTTAACAAATTCAAGAAAATTAAAGAAAAGCGTTCAAGAAGCCATGAAACTGCAGACCGGTTTCGGAGTTGTTGCTCCATCTTCAGTGTAGTGTATTTTTATATTTTTATACTCTACAATCAATCAGTGCGCTGCAGCTGACTTGTACAGATTATTCGCTTACACGAAATGTAGAAAGTCAAATGACCGTGGAATGATGGCGCAGCGTCATCTTCAAACATTGTCGGCTCTGATGATAACGACCAGAATGGAAATAACAACTTCTAGGACAAGAGCCTCGACAGACATTGAATTATTCCACCCTAGTTGCCTCACCAACCACTGCGCCTCTAGACCAGCGCTGTTAAGATAAAGAATTTTGAAAGATAAATCATTTTTTTAATTATATTTTCTAAAGTTATCTTAAAAATTCACTACTAAAAATTTCAATTTTGGTCGTTTTCAGCGATCCTTTAGAAAATTAGCAAAAATTATATTTCCAGAATCATTTTGGTAAGGCTGCTTACCATATGACACAACACATAATTTAACCCGAGAAACAAATTTGTAGTATTGTCTCCTCGAAAATAATTGGGCCCACTTCCTAAGAGCTTGCAATATGTAATAAGCCAAAATAGTAAGCAGACAAACTCAGACTACCAATAGCACTCCCATTTATGATAGTTCCATGCGACCAACTCAACAATGTTTATTATCCGAACTACTGCAAGTTATTCAGCTCAAACATTTATTAATAGACATTTTCAATAAGTCAGTTGCCTCTCTTTCTCAATAAGATGATGCGCAGTAGCTCACCGCACATTTAAAACCTGACAATAACCAGATGACCCAAATGGCTATCAGTGCAGTGTCAAGGTAAGAAGCAAAAACGGAATTTGGCAAAAAAATTTAACGTTTCTATTAATGACTATTAACTTCAATTACAAATGTCAAATTAGCGCTAAAACGTCAGCGCCCGCACCCTCTATGATGGCTTTTAGTATTGCGTACTACTAATAATAATAATTCTACAAAAAATGCTTCCATGGTTTAATAAATAGTATTAAATGGTTAAAAAGTAGTTTTTCTTAGTGTTGAGAAGTGTAAATTTAGTCAGTACACAAGAACTGATCACGTGATAACACCATAGAGGCGGCATGTCAGGTGGTAAACTGTTCCAAACCAATTTTGGCAAAGCTGTCTTTAAAGGCAAGTCGTCTGTTTATTACTAGTGCAACAAAGATTGTATTGTCACCAAACGCAAATAATTTATGGTCGCTAGATCCTTCGATGCTATCTGAGAAAACTGCCCGAAGCAGATCAAATCTAAGTAAAAATGGTGACAAATCTGCATGCACCAGGCGGTTTTCTTAGATGGCATCGAAGGGTCTAACGACCATAAATTACTTGAGTTTGGCAACAATACAATCTTTATTGCACTAGTAATAAACACAAAACTTGCCGTTAAAGTCAGCTATGCTAAAATTGGTTTGGAACAGTATAATTGTTGGTTTTTTCGGAATTTTGTTTCGAGCATTTGCCTCCTGTTTATTAGACATAAGTGAAAATAATTTATTAAGAAGGTATTTTTGAAGATTTTTTGTTATAAAAACGAAGAAAATTTAGAAGAGTGAGTACATAATCGAACATATCCATTATTACAAATATCACAGATTTTTGAACGGCAGCGTCAGTAAAAAGACGAATAAAAATGTAATCAACACTGCTAACAAAGAAAATGGAAATTTTTTTTTACTAAGGGGCTTATCAAATGCTCAGTAGGAAGAAAAGTTCGACTCGACTAGTATAGTTCATTTAATCGTAATTAAGATTTGACTCTTTGTCTCTTATTTACATCGTTTTGCCATGTTTCAAAATAATTTTGACAACAAATTGACGTTAGTTTAAAATCTCAATAATTTTATTTATTGCCATGGTAACATCTCGCGTATGACCGTTGCTTCTGCGCATATTTTCTAACAAGTGGACCAAAAGTTTCGGAGTCAAGTTACCTTTGGTGTCATAAACGTAGGGCTTAGATTAAAATAAAAGAATTGTTTGTCAACTTAATTTTATAATAATGTCATCAACGTTTTGTTCATTCGTTAAAATGTTTACCCCTGTTTAAAAAGCGTTTTTGATAGAAAGTCATTTTCGTAATGGTGTACAAGCTGTAGATGGTGTGTGGCAGTACTCTGCAGCAGCTTGTATGGAGGAATTTAGAGCATTTTAGAGCATTAGAGAATTTGACACACAAACGTTTTTTAAAGACAGAAATTTTTATTATTTACTCCGTTGCCAACGCAATTTCAATTTATTTATAGCGTTGCCAACCCAACATTTATAAAATTAAGTTGACAAATTATTCTTTTATTTTAATGTAAGCCCTGCGTTTATGACACCAAAAGTAACTTGACTCCGAAACTTTTGGTCCCCTCTTTATTTTTATCTCTTTTGAAAAGGTAAATTATATCAGTAAAACTGGTGGTTTTTTTCTGTTTTTTTTTAATGAATACTCAGATAACCAATAAAAACATAAGGTTAAAGTTTCCTTTAAAAATAAGTCGCCAATAATTACATATTTCAAAATGTGTATTAAAAACAAAAAAAAAATTTTGGAAATAATTTTGTGTACGAAATTGTTCAGTTGTGTATACAAAAATTTTAATCTTTTGTCTATTTTCAGGAAACTCTACCTGAGTCGGGGCCCGTTATTTTGAACCGATGTGTACAATTTCCATTACGAAAGCATAATAAAAGGAGGTAAAAAGGAAAATAGTGTCTACAATCAATAATTTCGCTTTTAATAAAATGCTAATAAAATTCACGCACTAATAACGTTAAATGTTTTATTCTGGAAAAGTATTAAAAAAACAAATGTAATATAATATTTAATCTGTGGTAAGTTAGCCGGATTTTCACGTAACGGAAACCGGAAATACACTATTGATTTCATACAAAAAACTGTAAAACATACCTTTAGTTGCGGTATAAGTTTGACTTGATCCTCGAGTAGTTTCGTCCGTTCCAAGCTGATGGCCATTTGTTCCCTTATACTCTGTAGGGCTAGAGGACTTAATCCGCATGATTCAATACTGACCGTATCGAAATCGCGATTCGTTGTTTCAGGTAGAACAGTCATACTCGAGCCGGAGACCGAAGACATGGACGAGTTCGAGGGAACCCTTTTGAGAGTATCTGAACATAATAAAGTCGGATTAAAACATCGTTCCCAAACCAAATAAAAATTTTCTGATAAATGCGGATCAATATAAATTGTTTTATCTATATAAATAATAAGCGTCCGAATCGCGACATAAAAAAACAAAAACACACTACTACACACGCGGTATAAATCAAACCGTTCCATTTTCGGCCGAAATGTATTGTTTGTTTCATTGTTAAACTAACTAAAACTATTTAACTAGACAGGAAAGTTGTAAAGTTAGTGAGGTATAACAGTCGCGCTCATGCGCACTTCATACTTACTGAGCTATCTTTTGAAGGATCATAGTCTGGAACGAGTGATCTGAGGCTTTCTTTTTGTATTTGCATCACTTGTGCGATTGAAATTATCGTGAGATCTTTCAAGTACAGTTAGAAGTGCTTAGAGAGGGAACAAACGAGCAGTGCAGATGCATCAGGTGGCTAATTAGATGCATGCGGGCCCTAAAGGGGCGGACGTTTGTTCCCCTCAGAAATTTTACGCATTATTTTCAAAATCCGGTTTGTTGGGAAACTAGACTAATATTAACTAAATAAATATCTAAACAGATGCTCAATGTCACCACCCTAAATGTTTAAAATGAGGAGTTTGCAAAGGTCTACAGTCAATATTTGGATTAGATCATAATCGATTCGATTTTACAAACTGTTGCTCAATATCAATACTTTTCTCATTAACAAGGTTTTGTATGTTAACCCATTCTAAGGCTAGAATTTTCACACCATCATTATTATTATTATTATTATTATTATTGTAAGCGTTATACCAAACATAATCGGGGCTCAGCCTTTTTTGCTACTAAATTTTAAAAAATGTAGAACTTCTTTCGCTTCTACCAAAAAGCATTTTTTCATTTATTTTTTAATATAAAATGCTGTGACCACTAAAAGTCGGTAGTTTTAAAAAAAATTATATAAACACTTAACAAGTAATATACAAAAATGTACCTGAAAAAAAAATTGAAGCAGTCTATTAATAAAATTGCATAACCTGTTTCTTGTAAAAGTACAACTCCTAAACCCAAACAATTCTTGTCAAATAAAATTTGTTATCAAATATAATTATATAAACCCGGATCACTTTTGTAATATTAAATTTCAAAATTCAACCCAAAATTTTGGCTTTGTGAATTATGTTTTTTACCGAAAATTCGGGTTTTTAAAATGTAGGTCATGTTATATGACAATGTCACGTTGACGTTGTCATATAACATAATTCACAAAGCCAAAATTTTGGGTTGAATTTTGAAATTTAATATTAGAAAAGTGATCCGGGTATAGTATTTTTATCAAAAAATGATACTGTAACTAAAGAGATAAATTATTTCAAAAAAAAACCGACTGCGGTTTTATGTTTTTGACTGCGGTTATTAATTTACAACTTCGACATTGACAATTTGACAATCAGTGATAACTGTTTAAATAAGTATGTTCGTTTTGTTAAAATAATTTATAAGTATACATATTGAGCCAGTTTAAAAAGTATAAAATTAGCTAAAATTTACTAAAAAATTACATTTGTATGCATTTATCTGTTGTTGTTGTTTTGTCCTGTTGTAATTTTTTTTTTTTAGTTTTTAATACAAAAGTATTTTTGAATATTTAATTTTTCTTTATGTACACTGTTTTTTTGTGTGCAAAAACTAATCAAACTTTTCAGGGCACTAGTGATATACTCGTATAACCAAAAAAATTTATTCGAAAGCACCATTTTACATTATTGTTCGGAGCGGTAAATGTACTACAGACAGCCCTATTTTTACGTAGGCCAACCTTCTGGATTAAAAGAAATATCTGATCTGACAATCACTCAACAAACTCAAAGTTTTTAACAAACCAATTTCCGCAAGTTTGATTTTCGTATTAAAAAAATTACCATAAATGGGTCTTGTTTACACCTGTTTTGTGTATAAAATATAGGAATATATGATAAACCACACAAGATGTTGAATTGAATTTGTTTTACATATTAAAACTTATTTCTGCAAAATATTTTTAGCTTTGAATTACTTCCGGTTACACCGAAAACCACCAGTAACTCCGATATTTTAAATCGCCACATAACATTTTAGGTGGGTCACATAGAAGCGATAGTCAAGTTGTTTGACAAACGCTCAGAAAAAACAACTCTCAATAGTTACCTAACCTGACCTGACCCACCCAAACTTTTTTTTGTACAACCAGATCACTTTTGAAATTCGCGAAACGATAATGTAGTGAGTTTTAGTGCTATAATCACGTGATATAAAGTAATACATTTCTAATGTAGTTTTTATAATTGAGTTCCATTGCATTAAAGTTAATAATACTGACAAAAAGACACTCAAAAAGTCTTCTCACTCGCATTTGAGTTACAATAAATCCCAAAAACCTTAACCGCA